>OY750760.1:22500-2522500 GCA_963556745.1 Catoptria pinella | reverse complement strand
ACGAGTACCTATTATAGTAATGTAAAATTATTGTAAGATCGAAATCGATCAATTCTATTTAGTCGATGTCAGGAATCAGGATCGCTGCGACACAGTATAGATATTATAATACTCAATGTTTTTAGTCTTGTACTAGCGATAATTTAGAGGCATGAAATACACCTAATTTTATCGACAAAAACACCCACATGTTGGAATTACCGCCAATTTAAATTTGACTTTTCATTTTAGTTGGCCCTGCCGAAAACACAGTTATACAAAAAATAGTATTCGAAAGCTAATAATACCACCTAGGTATCAAGTAAAAAAACTTTGTTTAAACTTTCAACTTTAATATGTCATAAAAAAAATACTGAAGTGGAATAATTTATATGCGTATCTATTGATTTCAATATTATATCTTGCTTTTTAGAGGTATTTAATTTTGGAACTGTTTTTCTTTTTATTTTCTTTTCGAAAATCCGAACTTTGTGTGCTTTTTTCTAGTTTTTCTTACATAATATCTCAAAACTAGTTTTTGTGTTGCATTATATTAATACACTAAACAACGACATTAAAATCATTGCTCTATGTTGCATATTATTTCAAGAGTTATTGTTGTTTTTTTATAACTGTAGAATGTAGAAATTAATATTTTTCGGCAGGACCATCTAAAATAAAAAGTCAAATTTAAAATGGCGGTCATTGCAACAGGAGAGGAGATAGATCCCAACATGTGGGTATTTTTATCGATAAAATTTGGTGTAGGTATATCATGCTTTTAAATTATCGCTAGTACAAGACCAAAGACACTGTATATACTGTGGCTGCGACTAGTTAACTTTTATCTAACTCCTGTGACAGCCATGATAGATAGTTTAATACAGAAAATATTCAAACAGGATACTTCGTACATTGATAACGTATATCCACTATAGACATTCTTTGGGGAAAGCTTATGTAAAGAAATCGGAGGCGTTTGACCTTAACTCGATCGGGTTCCAACAAAGCATGATAAATTGTTGAAATTTTAACTTTATAATTATTACCAGGTTGTTATCGATATCATGGTGGAGTATTATTGATAATTTGCTAAGTGATTCAGTGAAGTTTATCCTAAATCTCTACATGACTTTATCATTTTCCGGTGTGCAATTGGTGATTCGTTTCAACATTAGAAGTCTGCGTCTGCGCAAAAGCCGGTAGTTGTCGCGACAAGCCGCCCGTTAGAAGTACCGGCGTTCGAGTATTGAATACTAACTAGTGAGGTACCTAGTGAGACTAGCTAGCGAATTATTCGTACAACTCGAGCCGAGACGCCTGCGCCTGCACTGCGCCATCGCCGTCGTACCTAACACACTCTACCTTATTGGGAAACCTGGCGTCGACTATGTTTAAATCGATGTCTTTATTTTAATGGGAACTGGCTTGTATCGACCTGATCTGGACCCGTCTACCTAATTACCGTTGGCGACGAATAAAATAGGAGTCTGTTTGCATACAAATTACATAAGTGGCAGTTGATGTGTACTATTAAATATAAATAAGTTTGCGCAGACCTCGAATCTTTAAGATCAATTTGCACAAGAGCACGAGACGATTAGTGTTATTAGATCGATACGTTAGCTGCGAAGGCACGAGCTAGGAGCGGTGCTTCATTAATAATGTATCAGTTTACTGCGGGAAAGGTTTCCGCATCTAGTCTGTCACAGAATACCTTCACAAACTGAACGGGGATCTCATTAATTCAAACAATGGTCCCTGAGGACGTTGCTTGGTAACCAATGTATTTTATTTCTTAACGCAATGTGCGAATAAATTACGGCTTTGCAAGCTGTCAATGCTTTGATTGGAGAGACGTTTCCGAGAAAGGAATCGCCAGAGGCATGTTTATAATCGAAACGTCATTGTAAACATTCACAAGGACTTAAAAGTCTGCTACACTCTGAACTTATACATTTAATGACTGCACATTTCCATATTAAGGGCTGGCGATATTTTTGATGATGCTTTATGGAGTCGCAGAAAAGGATATGTGACGTCTGGCTGGCATTGTTAAGACAATGTTAAATAAAACTTAATTACTTATTCTTCCTTATTTTTAGAAGCTATAAAGGATAACGCTCCGATCGATCAACCTCAGTTTCTTTATGATAACATACCGTTTTATAAATGTTCGGATTTATGTCATGTTATGTTTAGCCATCTGTGCGTTGGAAATCGCGCCCACGCTATCTTGTAATGCTATTAACTGCCTGCTAGTCATGATTTTTACTTAAATGCTTGACATTGAGGCTATCGACATTCAGTATGAATTTGATCTTTGTTCTGCTGCAGTAGAGGTGGTTTTTAATTAATGATCTTTCCAGTATGATCGCCGAAGTTTTACTTTGCGGATATCTCTGCCTACTTATGTCGCAAGACGTAACTACAGTTTGCATTTCAAAACCCGCCTACTGTTCAACTACGCCTACGAATTTTAAGATGGTTGTCGCTTGTATATTATATAGAATTATTATGAGTACACAATTAAAATGTTAGGTATAATGTAAGTAAGTACCTAGATCAGATTTTGCATACCTATTACCTAATGAATGCGTTTTCGCTATGCGGACTGGGAATGTCGATAACAGTTGTAGTTTCGTTTCTTAATTAATTATCACGCAATAGCTAGCTAAGAAGGATCACACACTGCCACCGCATCACGCTGCGTCTCATGATAGAATAGTTTTATATGCTGTAGTCATGTGTAAGAGGGGTATTACATGATCAGTCTGGCATCAGTCCATTCCATCAGTCTCTATAGACTTTGATTTTTTTCTAGATTGATGATCCAAAAGGAGAATGTTTAAACCTAGTTTCACTTAGTATCCTTGTCAAATTCATTTTAAAAATTAGGATTTTTCTTCAAGAATCTACCATATTTTTACTTTTGATATTATATTGTCAGTCACTGTCTCGCAATGTTAACAGTATTTAAAACCACAGACTAACAGTTAATATTTGTCCAATATAAATGACAATCAGCCGCGTTACGTCACCTCGTCGTATTTTCGTTCGTTCTTCTAAGTTAGTTTTTGTTGGATACTTCAGTTTCTATCAGCTTTACGTCGAGTGTGTTTCGAACATACTGAACATATTATGAAATAGACTCTAAAGCGCTCCATTTGCGATTGTCAATTTTTACGTAATTGACGCGAAAATTGATCATTTACATATGCAATTGAAGCGATTGTCAATTGCTTTAACAATGACATTGACGGAAAAATTGACAATCGCAATTGATCGTTACCGCCTTTATTTTAGTCGTGTGGGAGACAAAGTAAAATGGAAAAATGTCGTACTTTATACCTATGTGTAAAAATAACCTATAATTTGTTGAACTCTGTGGGATATTTTCCAGGAATCCGTTGAACTAGAGAACCTAATGTTTTTTTTAAAATGAATATAGGGTTAAACGTAACCCTGCAAAATGAGGGTAAGTTTTATAATGCTAACAAATTCATACAATTTGAAACTAAAGTTCACAAGGTACCTACTTCAGTGAACTCTTTCTTTGTACCAGACTGATGGAATGGACTGATGTCAAACTGAACATGTAATTCCCCTATAACGTAACAGCATAGTAGTTGTGCCTTGGGTCCGGAAGGGATTTTACAGCTGTTGTACGGATGACAGAACATCAGGTTATACAGTTAGACTGCGAAAACAGCTTTTATTACGTAGGGCATAAAAGCGGTCTCAAGGTCCACATGTATAGTCTGAGGTGCCGTTGTGTGTACCACGTTGTACGAAAGGTTTTCGTTTGTTTGGCATAGAAATTAGAAATCACGCATGGTGTTCTTACATCAACAGCACTGCGGACCTACATGATTAATTTTTCTACTAAAATCTGCAGGACGGAGTGCGGTGTGATGCGATAAGTGTGAGATTCTTTTAGATTGTTCAATACACAACTATTTTAGACTTCAGTAGTAGGTACTTAGACTAGGTACTGTCTAATGATTAAAAAAGAAAATTAGGTACCTATTTTGTCATGTTCTGTGCTAAATCCTGCACAGAACATGACAAAATAGGATACAAAAGCACAGATTACTAAATAGTTGTGCTAGGGCAAAAGTTATCGTGATTTATTAAATCACTTTCGTGGAGTACCTACGATTCTAGATAGCTAAATCAACATAATATAGAACGCTAACTTGAATGACACTAATTTTGTAAAACAATAAATGAAAACAAAAAGTTTAACCCTTTGTAAATGATACCTACTTTCTACAACTAGGTACCTACCACCTACTGCACTTTCAGCTTCATCAAAATAAAAACATTGCTCATCATAACATAAAACATAAAATTTATCTCCTATCACCAAATCACTCATTATCATTATTATCATATCACACACTATAAAAATAGCACGATTCTTACCTGAATTAGGTTGTTCCGTTATTATCACTGTAGACAGCATTTTATTTTTTTCGAAAATACTTTTGGCCTTCGAACATGTCAACTCGTACTCAGCCGAGGTCACATGTACAAAACTTATAATGAACAATAAATACAATATTTGGTTCCCAAGTGCCAGTCTCAAACCGAAAATCGATTTTTTGTTAGGCGACAGTTTACCACAACAACACTCTTTCACAGCCATGTTCACTGATAGTTTATTCGTTTGAAATCAAATTGTATCACTTATTTAGTTGAACTCTTCATAAATTAAGTAATGCAAATATTAAATAAATTCATTAACTTTTGTGCGGTAGTACACACGCCACACTTTGAATCACAATTATTTTCCGGGTCAACTGCGATCCACGACGATCGCAGCCCGACTGCGCCACAGAACAGATTATTTATCCGCACGCAACGCAAACAAACGCAACAGATTACAGAGGGCGGTGTGCGCGGGCCGCGAGCAAAGCGAGGCAAACAAAACGGTCGACACGGTGTGACCAGATATCATTCAAATTACCTACCGTAAACTGGGGTGAATAACAACAATATTTTGGATGAACGATTGAGGTTCATATTTCTGTCAATTTGTGTTGCATGTTAAAAGTAACTTATGAACTACATGAGTTACGAGTGCCAGTGCCTTTAACGTTTTCGTTCATCTAAAAAAGGAGTTTAATTAAAATGAAGCAAGTTATTCGCTAAAATATACCATGTTGTGAATCACTTCCTATATTCAAGTTTTGAATGCCATAATTACTAACGCCTTCTTGTTCAAAATATTAATATACTTGCCTTAAAATTGCCAGGCAAAAACCGTCTACGACTGCATTAAAAAAACATTATTTTGTTTTGAAATTGTATCTTAAGTAATACTTTTTTGTCTAGTTGTCCTTTGTAGTTTTTGAATTGCACTATATACCTATATTACCTATATTTAATATTATTGATAAGTTTATTTTATGAAATAAGCTAAAAACCTTTCAACTTTTTAAATTATATGCTGGACTTGCCCTCTCGACCTTATTAATAATAATATTCATCTATGTCGTCTCTAATATTCATTTGGTTCGTCGCGCATGTTTAGTATACATAATAAAGGTAAATTTATTAAAAAAAATATACTTTCATACTTCCTTAACATAGCATATATGATAGGTACAAAATTTTATGGAAATAGAAAATCTAGTGTTTTTGGGCTACAAGCTTAGGTGTGCGTTCCGTCGTTTTGGGTGTAGTTGTTTGGGTAAAGTTTAACTCGTTTGAGTTGCAACCAAGTCACAGAACGATCGAGTTGTTTTTATAACCTAAAAGAACTTCATTAAGTACAAAGTTTTCGTTTTCTATTTTGGAATACGGATAATTTAAACATTCCTATAAACAAAATTAAATAAAATCTGTTTCCTTGAGGAGCAACCACTTTTAGACACAAAAACATCTAAATACAAAATAATGTCAAATGACATTGACATTATGACAAATGATAAACGTCAGAGCGTTTTTCAACGACCGATTTAGGTGGTTGTTTGGTTGCTGCACTCTGAGCCACGGAACGTGTGAAACTACGCTCTGCCAGCTGTCAGAGTAAAATTTCATCGAGCCACTGAACGGTTAGAGTGCGCACCCGAGCGCGCTCGAGTGCACTGGAGCGCGCTCGAACAAACGAGCATTAGTTCTTAATGCTCTAAGGCTACAAGACATAATTTTGGGCGACTTCAAGCTACTTTGCCAAGAAAAAATTGGCGATTTCACTCGGTCAAGATCTAGTCACACTGCATCTGTCATGTCATGTCATCCATCGTGGCCATAGAGTACATTGTATCGTGGCCGGCTGCAGCGGGAAGAGAGAGGAAATAATCACAGCACAGCTGGATTTATTTACTGAGTACATTTATTCGTAACACAATATAGTTGGACTTCAATTATTTAAAATATAGTGAATTCCTTCAAAAAGCCAGAATTCGTTACAAATAGGAGTTTTCACAGAAACTTTATATTTATATAACACCGGTGCAATCATGAGGATTTGTTTGTTGAATACTGTGTCAAGCGCTGTTGGTAGGAGATTTTTGTCGACGATTAACTACAAAAAAGTGACACACTGTATATTCGATATGGATGGACTGCTTTTGGGTGAGGAATGCTTTTTGACCTTATATTATTGTTGTCAATGTTAATCACTGGCAATGGCAAGGTTACACATGAACTTACATAATAACATCAGTGCCAACGGACTAAAGTTCCTTTATATTGAAATAAATGTAAATTTAATTCATCACTAACTAGTTTGAAAGTCAGCAATGTTTCAGATTGTGCCTTCAAACTAGCATTATTCCAGATATTTATGTTGAAACTGAGCTAAGACATTGGTACTACTCAACATATCTGTTGGTGCTTGAAAAAGTGCTATTGCAAATAGTGAGTTATAGGGTATTTTATGTTTCTCATAATAAGAAAGTAAAATATGATTCCAGATACTGAATTAGTTTATAAGAAAATGATAACACAGCTATGTAATAAATATGGACATGAGTATACAAATGAGATGATGATGAAAGTGCTTGGAGGTACTGAGCAACGCCTTTCCGAGATCCTGTGTAAAGATCTAAACCTTCCAGTGAGTCCTAAAGAATTTAGGGATCAGCTTCTTGTTCTTGGAGACACCATGTTAGCAGGAGCTCCACTGTTGGATGGTTAGTTCATCTTTATGCTTTTTTCTAAGAATTTCTTAATAATAATAAAATATGTAATAATAAAGGGTTTCCAGATGGCCGGGAATCACATGCCTTGTCCTGTGTCCAGGAACTGCACTTTAATATCCCAGATTTCAAATACTTTGTCTAAAGTTTTATTTTGATGTCTGATAAGAACTTATATTTATATAAGAGAGGTGCATTAGTGCCATCTAAGACTGACTACTAGGGTAAGAATAATATTACAAAAAGTATAAATTAATTTAAAATATTTGAAATCATTTGCATCTTTCTTAACATAACCGAATTTTGATGCCAGCAAATCTGGTAACCCTAATAATTGTGACCTAGAATATCATAAACAATAGGTAGTTAATTTTGTCTTGTTGCACTTGCCTAATCTATATGCACGCAATTTTATGTTATCTGCTTCATGGGCTAAAAAATGTGATAGACATTAATATAAGTCTATCTGTACATAAATAAAATTCTTATCAAGATACTACCTCTATCTCAATGATAGCAAGTAGGGCATTCAATCAAAGAGAATGGTGCCAATTGCCAAGCTACTTTGGATCAAAGTTATGTCATCATGTCACAGTATCTTATTCCTTTGACAATCAGTTAGAATTTAAAAAACTAAAAACTCGTCTGCATCAAAAGACAAGTCAACTGAAAAGATGAAAACAAACAAAATCAAATATTAAAGGCAAACAAAATGCAAACAGAGGCATGCACAAAGTGATATTATTATAAATTATTTGACTTATCATTTAATTCTATGCCTCTGACTACATTTTCTTTGCCTTTAATCTTTGATCTTGTTTCCATCTTTTCAGTTGACTTGTCTTTTGATGCAGATGGGATTTTTTGGTTCTTAATTTATTTATTTTTAGTTATGTCTGTAGAGTTATTATTTATTACAGTCATATAATATACCTTATTAAAATCCTTATGATAAGCCCATTTAATTTGATACCCATATTGCAGTATTCTTCAATAATAGCACCTCACAGCTGCTATGTTGGTTTTCTTAACGTTACTTACCTAAGAACACTTGGGCTGTCAAGAAAATCTAACTAATTTTAATACATTTACAGCAGCAATCCTTGTAAGTCTGTCTGTCTGTTCTGTCCTTTTGTCGTCTGGACAAAAGGCCTCCTTAAGTCTGTCCCATATTTTCCTATCTCTGTAACTTATTACTCTTTATTATTTCAAGGTGCTGAACGACTTATCCGTCATCTCCATAAAAATAAAGTGCCCTTTGCATTGGCAACTTCATCCAGTGAGAGATCAGTGCACACAAAAATAGCTGCCCATAAGGAGCTGTTCTCATATTTTCACCATATGGTGATGGGTAGCACAGACAAGGAAGTTAAACATGGAAAACCACATCCTGATATATTTTTAGTGGCTGCTTCTCGGTTCTCTGTCAAACCAGATCCTTCTAAGGTAATTTGAATATTGAATTTAGGCTGTTGGATTGAAGTTAGATACCAAATTAATAACACTCTATACTCCAGCCAACTTATGGACATACTTAATCTCAAAAGTACTTTTTTATTGAATATTTTTTAAATACACTCGGCGTCAAAAAAATCGCACCTCCTATTAAATTAGTTTAGATATGCCTACCTGCTACTGCTAGCACACGTATGATTTATTTAATATTTATATCTATAGAAAGTACATTTATTGGTCTTTTAAACAATCATTTATTGTTTAAAACACATAACAGTTACCACAATTAAACGCTGCACATGTAATTACTTGCGCATTCATTATAAGGGTATAAATAGGGGTCAATCCAGGAAAATCGGGTAAATTCACTATCGAAACGTTAGAGAGAACGCACGTCAACTGCTCAATTAAGAAAAGAAACACCCAAGATGGATACTATTGGCCATGAAGCTTGTCAAATAAAATTGTTATATTGCAAAAAATGTGACAGTGCAATGTTGCTGGGAAACTAAATCTCAGTCATTAATTCCGTATGACGAGTGTTCCAACGGTTTGAGAGACTGTTGGTTATATACGAATAGATAGAAGTATATGACAACATTTACTATTAATTAGATATGATTAAAATGGTTTCAAAGAATTTTTTTGAAAAGGTGCGATTTCTGTGTCGAGTGTATAATGTGAATAACATATAGCTTACCTATGTTGTCCAAGTTGTATTTATGGTATTAAGTTAACATATTTGTGGAACAATTAAGAAAAATTTACTAATATTCTTTCCCTAAGATGGCTGGAGTATTATAGCTGACTGACCTAATGGACTTGCAAGCTATAAAACAGAAAAGTGCCAACCAGCACAATTTTTAGTTTATAAAAAATCTTTTCCATTCTGCTCTTGTCTATTTAAGAGAGACCCCTGTTAAAAGTATAATGGTAATTACTTTTTTAAGTTTTTGTCTAGCCCTTTATTTCTGTTGTTTTAATTTAATACACTTATTTAACTTTTCAGTGCCTTGTATTTGAGGACTCCCCACACGGTGTTACTGCGGGTATATCTGCAGGCATGCAGGTAGTCATGGTACCAGACCCACACTTAGATAAGAAGCTCACAACTCATGCAACCATTGTATTGCCCACTTTAGCGAAGTTTCAACCAGAACTTTTTGGCCTCCCTGCCTTCTAGTAGTATTTTTGTATGCCTGGTTACAATTAAATATTTTAAGGTGCTCCAAAAAGATGATCAGAGATAAACCATGATAAAAGAACTGTGCTTTGATTGGACTGTTTCCAAATTCAGAAAGTTTATTTTATTTTTTTATTTAATGGGTATGTAAGTTATGGCACACATTCGAGGACCATGAACAAAATAGAACAGATAAAATACATGAAATTGTTGGTTAATGTTTTTTTTATTTGTTTATTATTAAATTGTGGTATGGCCAGTGTCTTACATGTTTGCATACATAAAGTACTTTTAAGCTTCTATTCTGTCAATATTTTGAGTTTCTAGAGATTTTGTTAGATAGATAGAAACACAGCCAGGGGCTAAATTTATTATGATAAAAAGTATATTATCTAAGAGCTAAGCTATAAATTTAAGAAATAAGTAAAAGATGTGTAACATAACTAAATAGAAAAATCCACATGTCGATTGTAAAATGTTATAGTGGTATAGGCCACGGCACAGATCTTGAACGGTGAAATTTAATGCGCACACGCATAGCCTTCTCTACTGGAGTAGCAATAGAGGCGGCTTTGCTTTTGTGCATTAAAGAACAACGATCACTTCTCATTTAAGTTTATTAGGAACATTCAATCCACATACGCGGCACACTGAGTTTTCCTAAAATCTCCAACTTTAACTGAATAAAATTGTAAAATTATTTCTGTATATTATAATTTCGGATTCAAAGTCTATTTGTGACACATAAATCTTGACACAAAACGTGCTGGTTTAAGAGCAATTAAAAGTTTAGTTTCTTTTTCAATGCCCATCTGAGTGTTCCATATTTTGGCATTTATTTGACCGTCCTCATGTGCAAGCTGCATTCAAAATTGTGAAAGTTTGTTACTAAAATTTAATACATCGTCCATCGTCTATTTCTGTAAGCGTTATACCACAGAATATAATAGTACAATTATTCTTTAATTATTACTTTTTTAACATTTTCAAAGGAAAGTCTTATGTAGGGTGACCATGCATATGAACAAAATGTGGGAAAAATATTTGAGCATTTTATTAAAAAAAAAAAAAAAAGAAAAACAAATCAGTTAAAAGTTTCTTCATATGGTTGATAACATGCAATTAAAGGGTTGCGTTTATTGTTACAAAAGTTTTTATGTAACGATTATTTTATTACTTATGTTATTACTTTTTATTGGGCTCAAAGCCTCAAAAGTCCGTATGACAGAGAACATAAAATAACAGAATTATCTTTACTATTGCAAATTTTAGTCAACATAGCAGGACCAATTGATTGTTATGAAAACCATGCCCCATGTAGCGGCCAAGACTTTTCGGGCCCATTCCAGAAATTAATTCAATACCCTCAACCAAATTATAATGTCTATCTCTTAGCATAGGTAGTGTTATTTTTTGAATTGAAATATAAAAAAATTTAAAGTCATATTATATTAAATCTAGGCTGTTACAAGCACTTGTGAATATCGAAGAAGCTACGCCATCGGTTTATAAACCCTAAGCGGAGACCTTGTAACGAGAAGATTCGGCAAGAAACTCGTCAAGGGCTGCTTTTTTTTCCCTGTATATTTCATACAGACGTCAATATTATTGAGACACATCAGGAGGATGTTTCTAAATTGGACCGGGCCGCAGTCAAACTTGTAACCTTGTTGTGCCCTTATGTTTGGTATGGCTGCTATAAACTGTAAAATTGAGTTTGACTTCTTAAAGATCTCTAATTAATAATAACAGATTTCTCAATTTATAAGAATACTATTATGCTGTTAAAAGTGATATAAAATGTTGTATTCTAATGCCTAGTAGTACTAAAGTGACAAAAAGCATGCATGGTATAGCTTTATGTACAAATGTACAAGTATAGTTCTTCTATATAATGAAGTCTGTTCGGCTATGAATGTTGTTAGGCGTGCACATTACGTTATCTTAGTGTGCAGAGGGGCACTAAAACAATGTGCATGTACACACCTAACAACATTCATAGCTGAACAGACTTCGTGAGATAGAACTACTATACTATTATTAGTGCCTGTTACCTAATATTAATGTATGACAATATTTTGTTGTTATAGTGACTGATTTTGTACAAATAATGATAAGTGCAATAATCAATATTAGAGTCCAGATTTTTAGAGAGTTATTATTGTGATTTTTTACTAGTCTGGTAGTGTATAGTTGTTTAAGCATAATAAAATATTTGATGTAATAATTATGTTTTATTTCTAATGAATCATACACTTGGAAATCTTAGAAGTGTATATTTATGTTTAATTAAAACGAAGATCTTCTCTATTTTTCTATTATATTTACACAAATAAATTAACATATTTTACTTCACTAATTGCTTGATGGTTGAGAGAACATCGCTCGAGGATAGGTTTGTTAGAGGTGCACTGCGCTCTTCTCCTTTTTCTGGAAATATTTATAAATAATTTTAAAAAAGTCAACATTATAAATTAGGGTGGATGGCTAGCTAAGGCTAGTTAAATGAATGTGTGTTACTACAACAAGATGCCTATGTAAAATACTTTATTAGGCCAATCATGAGTCTTGATAACTATTATATTAAAAATTCTAAATAGTTTTGACACTGAATACTGCTTTAGTTACATAAAGCATGATATCAAAAAGTACCACAAGTTCTACTAAATTTATATCTAATTTTCTATTTTTATTTAACAACAGTTATTATAGTAGGTGTCATGTAAAAAGAGCACTGATTAGTGCCTTAAAGGTGTGCAAAAGCATATCACACAGTATAGATTCCTCCATCATTAGTTGTTCAGTGCTCTTTTTATGTGACTGACGCAATTTATACCTACCCATAAAGTATTAAAAATTAATTGTAACAAGAAATATGAGTTTATTAACAAAATCTTTATTCAAATTTTAAGACAATTTATTTAAAGAAGCAATCACTGCCTTCACTTGGGCAGCATTCAGGTCAATGAGGGATGTACATACTTCATATCCTTTTTCTGCAAAAAAAGCCGTCACTTCAAACTAAAAGTTATGATCCTATAGATTAGGTATACTTGAAGACAACAATCACTGGGTTTATTCACACACACATAAAATATTGACAGAGTTATTTCATCACCTACCATAGCGAGCCCAGACCCGTGGTTGTACTCCACTGCATTCTCTGATGAGAATGGGAAATTTAGGGTTATCCTTTTTGATTGTAACATAGTTTTTTTGAATGAACTCCCTGAAATTTTATGGAAATAAGATATGGTAATGGTAAGTAAAAGAGGTAAAAGGTTATGAAAATGTTTATGTAATCATTTTTTTACTTACCGCACTCCAGCTGACTGCTTGCTCGTTTGACACAAATGAATTCTCAATTCTTTTAGAACTCCACCTAATTTTATCGTAGACATTTTTTGAAAAACAGGCAAAACTCTTAAACCGAAATTGTCAATCAAAGCCAAAGAGGAAAATAATCAAAGCAAAGACGATAGGCAAGACAGACAGTAGACAGACAACTGACAGTCAATTTTATTTGTCACTGTCATTGTCAAATTGACATAAAAATGTCAGACCACGTTCCGAATCACGCTGTCAGCAAGAAATCAGTAAACACTTAAATGGTTTTGAGATTTTCGTTCATGTTAAAAAAGAAAGCATGGCCATAGAAATCAGAATACAACAATATTATTTAATAATTATAAAATACAAATATTATTTAAACAATAATAAATGGACCAAAATTCGGACAAATAATCTTCGTCGACTGATTTATTATTATAATTATGTATCGTTGCTCTATTAACATTAGTAACGATAATAATAATAAAAACGTTACCAGCCCTTTTAACGTTCTGAGTTAACGTTACACACGAAAGTTACCACACAGTTATCGTCTCGCTACTATTAGAACTTGCGTTGTTGCCGCTTCACATGGCTCGTTGGCTGGAATGGAAACGAAACGAAATACCCACGCGGAACGGCAAGGACGTATCTATAGAACTATCGTTATTTATTCCGTTACTTATAACGTTAAAATACAATTCATGTGCTTAGAGTTAACGTTAAAGTATAGTTACTTATTCACCGGAATTTACCCTGAAAAATTAAAACTGTTAGTGTTACATTTGCCGCCGTTTAAAATTTACCGTTATTTAAAGTATCGTAATGAAATAACGTTATTTAACGATACTTGTAATGTGAATTTGGTAACGTTAACAAGCTCTGTTCCTAATGCTGCTGCGCTAAATGGTTTTTTGATTGTTTGAGCAATTATTCTAATGTTACTCAATGTGATGTTTAAAGCAATTTATTAATTTGACAGTAGCATTCCTTATGCCTCTGCGCTAGATAAGTAGCTTTGAATTTTTTTGAACCTGCTACTTAATCTGATGTTAAAAACAATTTATTAAATAATAACAATATTAATAATAAATGCTTGGATATATCACACACCGCCATCTAGCATCAAACTAAGCAAAGCTTGTAACATGGGTGCTAGACTAGACAACTGATTACTACTTACTTTATAAATATATACTTATGGAATCGAACCCGGAACCTCTTGCGTGGTAGATCAGCATGTTGACCACTGCACCACTCAGATCGTACCAAGAACTTTATAATTATATTCTTGTACGTACCTACACATCATGGTTGCATTTTTCACGGGAAAACTTTTTTCTGATAAAATTCCAAGCGGTAATAAAGCATGTTGTAAGTAAGTATTACAAGAGGACCATGAATAAGCACCTTATATAAGTCGATCACTAGACCTCTTGACGTACTCAATTCGGTTCTCACTAGCGTAGTGGGTAGAGGGGTAATCGTGAATTACCCGTCCACCAACCAGTGGAAAGTCCAGTGGGTGGACGGGTGCGGAGGGTGTATTACGGTAGGTGACATTGGATGCCAAGGGTATTATAGGTCAACGCAAAACAATTAATAAAATCAGATTTTGCCTCTTCAGCTCATCATTATGGTCGAAGCTCTTCAGGGAAAGTAGATTTACTAATAATTTAGTTCTCAGCAAAATTAACTTTTTTTCGTGATTTTTTTTAATATTAAATTGGTTTTGTAAAACTGCTAAACTGTAAAATATTTTTTTAACATACTTATAGTATATCAAAAACTAGAAGACTCATGAATTCCTAAAAAAAAAAGTATGCTGGGATGATTCCCTGTATTATAACTAACAATCTCTAGAATAGAACAATAATCTGAAATTACCTCATTTCAGTTTATTTTATTTGCGGTTTACAAAAAAAAACTAATACCTATTCAAAACAAAAACTAATACCTAGAATAAATATAAAACACTAGCCTCAACAGAAACACTACTAATAATAACACTTTTACTTCACAGTTCTACGTCGTACTACGTCGCGTCGTTGGCGCGAAATTCTTGGCGCAAGCAAGTTTGTCCACGTGGACAAGCTTCCTATTAACCCTTTGACCGCCAACGACGTCTTAAAGCGTCAACACTAAACTGGACGCAGACGCCGAGCACGACTTAAAGCGTCATAATATTTGACAGTCTCATTTTACTCAATAAAACCTTGAGGATGGCCAATGATTTATTTTATTTTAATTATATACTTTATTAAGATTAGTTTTGCACTCGAAATAAAAACTTGGCCTAGTGAAAAATTCTGTTACAGATGAATTTAAATTTTTTAAACAAAAAAAGATTTGCTCTCTACGCTAATGACGGCTTAAAGCGTCGAATAGTGATGTAACCACTAATGGGTAGATTGATTTTTTACCTGCCTAGATAATTCTCGAATGTTCTGACACCTATCACCGGTATTGGTTATCTTATTAAACAGTTAGCATCGTTAACAGTTTTGAGCAATATACATACACATTTTTTACTGAGAAAAATGGATAAAAATAAAGGTAAGTAGTTTCTTTTTCCACTATTCTGTCGTTTGTGCTGGACGTAATGAATAAATAACATGTTTATTCAGTTTCTATTAAATACCATAGGTAGTACAAATACCATTGTAAACTTTGTGAATTCTAACATAATAAGACTTCAAAATTACCTCAAATAAGTCTATTCCTTTGAATTAATTTTAGAGCTGTCAAGAAAACTTTTCCATTGCAAGATAAAGTAAAATACTAGAAAATGTAAAATTTGCCTCCAACAAACTCAGCCTGGATTCTAACCAAGGTCTAGTATAAATAAAGTGTGCACTGAATTTAACATTTAATTGGATTTCTTAGAATCGAAGCTATTGTTATTTTCGATATCGCTGAGTAAAATAAACATCACTAGTAGTTTTATGTAAACTGCTTATAATTTCCTGTCTGAGCCGCCGATGACGACTTAAAGCGTTCACTAGTGTTGCCAAAAGTTCGACATTTTTAAAAACATCGTAACTAAAATATATCATGCAACTATAGTAATTTAAATGTTTTTTGATATCTGGTCTTAATAAATTTGAACTTAATATGGTATTTCATAATACTGGTAGGATTAAATGTAACTAAAAGTACTGCTCATTACAAAAAAATATTTATTTTATTTTGGTCGATATTACGTGTTGTACATCACTAGTATAAATTGTAGGTAAAATAGGCTCGGCGTTGAGGGCCCGATCGATGCAATTTTACGTGGCGGTCAAAGGGTTAATAATAGTCTTAGAGCATAAGAACTTAATGCTCTAAGAAATGCTCTAAGCTCTAAGATAATAGTAATCCGTACATCACTGTCAACTAGGGTTGCCATATTTGCTAACGTCAATTCTGGGGCAAAACTAGCGGGGGGAGGGGGTTGTAAGTTAACAAATAAAATGGAATAATATATGAAACTCCCGATAATATCGAGTCGATATATGAAATGCCCGATAGTAGCCCGGCCGCGCATAGGCGCATAGCAACAACGTGCAACGTGCAGCGCAAACAGCAAACGGTACGCACTCTACGCTACGCACGTAGCGCATCGTAACCTACTCGTAACATAATGAAAAAAAAAGTAAGTGATAGGTATTTGATATCCGGGACAATAAGGTGTGATTCCTGGACACCGGGACAAGGCACGTAATTCCGGGACAATCCCGAAAATACCGGGCGTCTGGCAACTCTACTGTCAACCGCCCTCCCTGTCTGTACCTACTAAATTAATTAGAAAAACATAACTATTTATTTAACAATTTAATGTAATTTAATACTCAATACATCAATTTCATCTTTTGTACATTAAAACTAAGTACTTACCAAACAATTTAATTATGATTTAAATTCAGTGTTAACCTAGAAGCAAAAGTACTTTCCCTTGAAACAATCAACAAACTATGAAAAGTATTAATTGAATTAACAGATCTGGTAGATTACCATTTACTCAAATAATTTTAACATCCCTAATATGCATGAAAATATGAATTTATCTAAAGAGTAATATATTAAGGCAAACAATGTGACATTGTTTGTCTATGTCGTAGCTTTAATGGCCTATGCCCAGCAGTGGGCGTCATGGTGATGATCATGAAGGAACGATGTTTCATAAAAGGAGATAATTATTTAAATCTTTGTTCTTTTGTAATCATTATACTGCATTAAAAATTCTTAGTAAAGGTAGTAATCACAGATAACATCAATATGCCATCACCCAATGTGAATAAAATATATTACTGTAGAATAATATTAGCATTGTCTCCTGAATTGTGAAAAAGCAATAAAATACAATGTTTTAAGTAACAGGAAAGAGCTGCAATAAAAATATCTGAACAAATATTATTTTAAAAATACTTCCACTTAATTCTGACATTATTCATTCAAATTAATAAACAAAATCGGCTTCTACAGTATTTATTCTTCCAGGTTATTATGACTATATTATTACGAAAAAGAGAAGGCGTAACGATCACATATGATAAAACAATGGGTATTACAGTATAAAATTACTTCAGTTGTTTGACCTGCTGAAAAAAACAAACTGAAAAACATTCTCAAGCATTAATACTAAAAAAGTAATATCATTAAGTGTATGTACATATTTACATCTTAGGGTCAACTCACACCGAGATGCGACGCGACGCGACGCTGCGCGTACATTTTTATAGAGCGACTCAAAATTTGACTTTATTTACTACACGAAGAGATACACATTTCCGTACGACGTAGCGCGACGTCGCGAGGCGCAGCCTGAGGCCGCTCCTTGGCGAATTGTCTCGTCGCGTCGCGTTGCGTCTTGGTGTGAACTGACCCTTAATTTAATTTTTACGGCATTCTATACTATAAAATAAGAGAACTTTCTTAAAAATTTGAAAACCATTTAAAATATCTCTTACATTTATTCCTTTGCAGGATTTTTAATGTCCTGTTAATTTACGCCATACCCTAGTGCAGGTAATAAGAAGATTGGATGAATGAGAAACTACACGAAAAATTTATCTAACGGACGAATATCATAGAAGCTCTATACAGTAGAGTGAAGTCGAAGTAAAAAATATTTTCCCATCTATATACATTTTTACGAAACTTTTGCGTTATCTAAATTTTCTATCAGAGAACTGATACATCAAGTCACAGTATAGTCAGCTACACAATTCAAATACAATCAGGACTGCAACCCACTCCACTGTACACAGCTCCAGGCTGTATAGCAAAAAGCGAGACAGTAGGAGAAATATGTATGTCTTAAAAGTGATAGCAAGACTATGTTCCTGTGGTTCCATTTCAACAAGTATATCATGTGTCTTCGCTTCATGCTGCGGGTAGCAATTGAGTGTCAGCTAGCCGGACGCCGGCTCCAATGCTTTTACCCCATCTGCAGTAAGGCCTTGCTTTTGGCACCACTCTACGAAATCATCAATGAGAACTGGCCAAGCACCTTCTGCATCATAGTTGCTCATACCATCGTCAATTTGTGTTGCAAAATCTAGAAGTAGATTCCAGGTGTCTTTAGGTATAGATCTTTTATGATGGTCCTGAAATATTTAAATTATGTATTAATATAATAATAGAAACCTATTTATTTATTAAAATTGTGTGGATTTATAAGGTATAAGTAAAAATTATACCTTATAAATCATAGACATTTTTCAGCACAGATAAACAAGTTAAGTGTAAGCATTAGATTTAGATGTTTGAGTATAATAATACATTATAGATACTGTTCATTCACATTGCTTTATAAAGTCAACCCAAAACTATAGATATGTAAATATTTATAATAATATGATAAATGTAAGCTTGATAAACACATTGTTATTGTTTTACTCACTGTGAGAAATTTGCACCAGGCATCCAAGAATTTGAACCTCCCACGGAGCACAATATTCCAATAGGCTATTGCCATATCCAGCTCAAGGCCTTTTTGACCTGGATTTTTGGCATAATTGAATGTGAACTGATAGAAATCTTTGAATTTATTTGTATCCTTTATTTCTGATTCAAGTGTTGGCAATTTTGATTTCAATTTGTCTATGCTGTCAGCTCCTAGTTCGAGCAGACCCGTCGTAAACTCATCTTTTGTAAACTCACACTGCACTGCAGCTTTGCACTTCCACGCAATGATCAAAACTAAAATAGATTCAGGGCTAAGATTTAAGTCTTCAAGGAACTTCATAACACCATCAACGGTTATTTTATCCGCCTCTTGCTGGTCTCTATACTTGTTAAATAGTTGTTCCAGCTTTTTTCTATCCACAGACGCTTTCACGGGGTCTTTGTAGTACGCATCAGGGTTTTGGAAATAGTTATCACTAGCGAGATCCAGCTTCCAATCATTTTGCGAGAGACAATATATAGCTGTGGTTTCACTTGTTTGCGTGAACGCAACAAATTTCTTCACTTTGTCCCTCTGTGATGATTTTAATTTATTCTGAAAGAAAACGCAGGAACGTCATAACCTCCACATTGCCTACTATACTGTCACTCAGCGCAATTTTGTAACGATAACGCCATTTCTAAATTAATATAATCGAAATAGAAAAATTTTAACACAGGATTTGTCACGATTACTCACCATTTTCAATAGATTTTGCTAATTTTAATGACTTTCACTGTTATTTCGACATCTGTACCAAAGTGAAATAACAACCATCATAGACAATTTTTTATTTTTATTGCCACAATCAATTTTTATTCACACACAATGCAGATTCTTTTTAAAGCTTTGTTTTTTGATTAACGGCCCTGTTTAATAAATATCATCATCATCATCGTCAATATCAACGTGCAAGGGCCATCTGCGCGCAACAAAATTCAAAAAACAGGGCTAATTACATAAACATTAGGTACCGTAATAAATTACAACAATCATTTAGTGTTCATTCTTAATCAATTTTAAACTAGAAAATAAACTACTTACAGACACTGCAATGTTTATGTAATAGGCACCGTGTTTTTATAAAGAATTTTGTTTTCTGGACATAGTCCATGACACCATGATAGAACTTTTATTTCTTGATTTTACGGAAACTTTCTAGTTGATTGGCAATAATGATAATTATCGACCATTAGAAAATAAGTTATTCCAAAAAATCTTTGACTGTTATTTCTTGCGACATAGCTAGCAGCTAAGATTTTCAAAGAGTACCTATCAAAGTTGAGTCAATAATAATTTCATGATTTAGGGCGTATCATTTGATCCTGTACACACTTACAGGACTTAGTTTAGTTATTCTTCTGAGTTCTTGTTTGAGTGTGGCTTAGAGCATTAGAACTGCTCTAAGGAGTGTGGAGACGTTTATGTGGTTTATTTTTGGCTTGATATTTTGCTACCTTGCTATTCTTGGATTGACTACTACTGGATATGACTTTACTTCATGAATTAACCAAAAACTAATGAATTAAATATTTAAAATCTTTTTTCAAGAAAAATATAATAAATAACAAGGCTGTATGGTCTATGACCTTAGTGTGCTCTTCGAAAAGAAATTTAAAAAAGTGTGGAACAGCTGATTGATTTTGACGTTGACGTATTGTGATGTTTTTTAGTACACTCGAGGTACACTTTAGAACGTTTTACTAACTTTTGGTCTGAGCTAACTATTTATTTTGTAGTGACTGTGGTGTAATCATAGACTTAGAAAAATTTTCGCATTTCTATGGGTGTAGTGGATGTTTTGCAATGTGAGTAAAAATGATCCTTGTTTGCAATACAAACAAAGAGAATGTAACCGATTGTAACCACTTCGTTTTACGAGCAAGCAAGCAAAGGTTTGGGTAAAAAAAAAACACAGTTTTATTATTTATTGAACTCCGTTTGATAACGTAACTTAAGTTTAATAACTGCGAGTAAAATAGTTAAAAAATGAATTTTCCACTGGCTAAACGTACGCTTTCGCTGCCTCATCGTTTATTATTTAAGGCTATCCATAGCAAAGTTCCTCGTGTACGTGTAAGATTTGCTCCAAGCCCGACAGGCTATTTACATCTAGGAGGATTAAGAACAGCGCTTTACAACTATTTGTTTGCAAAATCTCGTGGCGGTGTATTTGTACTGAGAATAGAAGACACTGACCAATCTCGAAAGGTTGAAGGTTCCGTAGATACTCTGATAAAAAATTTGGATTGGGCTGGTATTGAGTGCCACGAAGGACCTAAGCTTGGAGGCAGTTATGGCCCTTACATACAGAGTGAAAGGTTGCAGATATACCAGTGAGTATTGTTTGGGTCTGTTTCGCTTTACATGTAGTAAGTTTACAGTTATAAAAAAGCTAACTTATTGAAAGTTTCTATCATAACAATATATTTATAGTCTAAAACATAAGAAGTAACACTTGATAACAAAATATGGCCTATTATTGCAGAGAACATATAAAGAAGTTGCTGGACAATGGCTCTGCTTACAAGTGTTTTTGTACGGAGCGACGCTTGAACCTGTTAAGGAGGGATGCCGTAAGGTCTCAGAGGATACCAAAATATGACAATCGGTGTCGAAGTCTATCTGAAGCAGATATCAAGGAGAAAATCAACACGAGCACTTCTTATTGTATTAGATTTAAGGTAACTTAATAATTAAGATTTGACGTTGACAGTTCTCTAGGTATACTATATCTAAACCTTAAAATTTGGTGCATCATGTTCAGACTTTATAAAGCTTTCAATCACATGATTACCAGCTATCCTCAGACTGCTCATCATTTGAAGACCTGATCTTCGGTGGGATTGCATATGACGTGTCTCTGACAGAAGGTGACCCTGTCCTGATGAAGAGTGATGGTTTCCCGACGTACCACTTTGCTAATGTGGTGGACGACCACCTCATGAATGTTACTCATGTACTTAGGGGTGTGGAGTGGCAAATATCCACCACTAAACATCTTCTGATCTATAAGTAAGTGGTTTGGAACATTCTTTTGGGATGAAAAAGATTTTGACTTAGTCGGTTTTCGAAATTGAGAAATTAGAGTTAGCACTAATCTACTTTGTATGCTTGAGTAACATTTGTGCTAATCTTTAATTTCTCAATTTGGAAACCGGCTGAGCTGTTTATCTCTTGTTACTACCGGGGACGGCGTAACAGGCGGCGGCAGCGCGACGAGTGATATGCTAATACACGCATCATGCGGCGTGTGCTGCCGCGACAATTCTCTCGTCGCGCCGTCGTTTGCCGCATCACGTAGCCAGGCCGATGAGCTATTGATTGATTGACACTGTATGATCTCAATGACATGTCGTATATCGCTAACGGAATATTAAGTATTTGCATAGAATTAATAGAGGTTTTATAGTATAAAACCTCTATTAATTGTGTATAAAAGTTTAAGTGTATGTGTAAGTTAAGTGTATAAAATTTATACACTTCAGAGCAAAGAAATCGACATAGTAGATTTTTTCCAACATAGAATCAGTTCAGTTGAGATAATTCAATGAAATTGATACATTGGTTGATCAATTTTAATTCTTTATATCAATTGATTCTGTGCTGAAAAAGGTTCAAAGGAACTGATTTGAGTCGATTTCATTGCTCTTAAGCTTGTAAGTACTGCTTTTATAATGTATGTATGTACCTTATGCTTAAATTCAGAAAATCCCAAATGTGTAGAATAGTCGCATTTTCGCCAAAAACTGGCAATGGAAACCTGAGTGGTGCAGTGGTCAACATGCCGGTCTGCAACGGAAGAGGTCCCGGCCGGGCAGAAATTGAAATTATGAATTTTAATTTCTGTGACGGGTCAGGGTGTTACTATGTATAATAAGTATATGTTTTAAAAAGTACATAAGTAGTATATCAGACCCATATTACAAGCTTTGCTTAGTTTGGGGCTGGATGGCGCTGTCTGAAATTGTCCAAGCACTTATTTATTTCATTTATTCAATATAATCAGTTGCCAACCATCATGTTTGCTTAAGGGCCTTCGGATGGATGCCTCCACAATTTGGTCATCTTCCGCTGATTGTCAATGCTGATGGGACGAAGCTGAGTAAGAGACAAAGTGACGTGAAGGTGGAAGATTATTGCAATAGCGGTAAATATTCTCTTGTTATTACATTTGAGTGTTAGTGGCTTTGCAGCTCTAACAGAGCTGTATCTACTGCGACCTAAATCTATTGTGATTATATGTAGTAACTCTTTAAGACAGTCTAATATCTTCCTGGCTTGAAGAGTTTTTATTTCCTCCGGGTGTATTCAAGCTAACAGTTTTTAACTTATCATAAAAACATTAGGTATGTTGTGTAGGGTTGCCAGGTATTTTTTTCAGAAACTCGGGACATGTACTTAAATTGAATAAAAAAATCGGAACAAAGCATTTTGCCGTGGGACAACAATTTACTTTAGCTATTACTATACTGTAATTTGATTGGCGGCAAACGCTGTGACAGTGGCCAATCAGCGATCGTAAGTCAAACAGCGCTTTCAATCAGTGTAAAGCAGCCTAAAGCGCGGATAATTTAAACTAACTACAAATGAGATAGAAGCTCAAAATAATTGATCAATGTATATTCGCTGAAATATTACACTTTAATTGTTTTGTTTCTTTGTCTAACTGAAAAATATCATAATGCGGTACACATACCTGTCCCGGCGGGACATCATAAAAATTGGCTGTTTCGCGGGACGTCCCGCTAAAATCGGGACACCTGGCAACGCTAATGTTATGTATTGTATATTCTGGAGACATCTGATCATCAGAAACGTGTCAAATCGTGACACGTATCTGTTAAACCAGGGGTCTCCAAACTACGGCCCGCGGGCCAGCTCCGGCCCGCGAGCACCAAAAATCCGGCCCGCGGAAGCGGTCCGGATCGTACCAACATACTGTTATTTACTGTATGTTGGTACGATAAGCTAGCTAGGTTCTGGCCCTTGGGGCTTCGTGGAGGAGTTAGTCTGGCCCTTAGGCTAAAAAGTTTGGCGACCCATGTGTTAAACCATGACAAGTTTAAGTTAAAACTTAATATTATTTTTTTATTTATCAATTTATTACAGGCAACTAATGGCCCATAAATAAATACCTTACAGTCTAACATACATATTGCAATAAATATGCGGTGACGTGTTGTCGGTACAAGACACGGCCCCAAAATTTCGTGCCTTCACCACAAATGAGTTGAAGTTCACGTTGTGGCGAGATCCCAACCGTTTTAACCAGCTTTTTGAAAAGTTAAACAGTGATGCGATATAATTGTAATGTAGGAAGCAATTCTTATTGTCGTGGGCACATGTCTAAATGTGATATTGATCATTATGTGATCTGTATAGAGTATAATTTTCATTGACTCGTCACAGTAAATCTGGGCTTTGTTGCAGGTATTTTTCCCCTGGCGTTAGTGAACTACATAACACTGTCTGGAGGTGGTTTCGACCATGTGCCGGGCGCGGGAGTCAGACTTAAAACTATGAACGAACTTGCTGAAGAGGTAAGATTAAAAAAATTATTCACCCAGCTGCAGTACTAATTATGTTTAAAAAATTCTCCAAGGTCCTTAGAGCACGCGTCATATAGCTGGCAAAAATATACAGTGGTGGATGAATAACTACAAACATCAGTTGATTTTCATACAAACAAGGTAACTTTGAAGCCTTGGTTTTCCGCCAGAGATTGATCAGCTGTGATCTGATGATGGTTATCCAGGGAGTGAATGGAGGAAATCCAGATTGCTATACACACCCAAATGATCTGATCAGCATTGTATGAGCTGTAAGATGCATTTTACTGCTATTTTCTTAGGGTTTTTTTAGGGTTCTGTAGTCAAGTCAATTATATTATAGTTTTAAACATATCCAAATTGCTCTTAGAGTGCTGATCAGGGGCCCTACCGGCTAAATTTTTGAACTTCGGCGGGTCTACCGAGCTTCAACTTAAAACAGATAAATCGAGCCCCAATCGGGCCAAAATGGCGAACCCCAATTCATGATGTCGCACGAACATCGATATCTTCTAAATAACTTCGGCGAATAGAACAATTCATGATGTCGCACGAACATCGATATCTTCTAAATAACTTCGGCGAATAGTACAGTAAGAAACTCCTTACTTCCATTTATCTGTTTTTAAATTGAAGCTCGGCAGACCCGCCGAAGTTCAAAAAGTTAGCCGGTAGGGCCTCAGATCAGTTGGGTGTGTGTGTAGGTATAGCGATCTGGATCTCCATTCACTCCCTAGTTACCTCGTTTGTATGAAAACCAACCGGTGTTTCAAATTATCCGTCCATCACTGTATTTCGGTTATATATTCAGTCTATAGATAGTTTTGATCTAAACATGTTAAAATATTTTCAATACAGTTTCAGATCGACAAAATCTCGTCACACCCCAGCCGTTTGAATCCCGATTTGCTCCAAGAGTGCAATAGACTAGAAATTAAACGTCAACTGCAAAGCAAAGAAAAAGCTACCTTAATAGCCAAACTTCAAGAACTTATCAAACAAAAATACCCCGAGCAGAATCTAATAGTTAGCAAGGAACACGTTACGACTGTTTTACAATGGGCAGTAGCCAGGATAACCAGGATCGAAGATTTAGTCTCTCCTAAATTCAGTTTTCTATGGATCCTACCTTCAAATAACCAGGAAGATGTTAACACTGATTTATTAAGAAAATTTATTGAGTATTTGGAGGGCTTAGATAACTTTGAGGAGGTTACACTTAAGGGTCAATTGAAGGAGTTTTCGTTGAACAATGATGTGAAGTTTCCGGTGTTGATGAAGCTGCTGAGGTCTGTTTTGAGTGGGCTGGGCGAAGGCCCGAGCGTCGCCGAGATGATGCTATTGTTGGGCAAGAAACAAACGTTGGAGCGAATAAAGGCTGTTGTACGGTAATGAAGTGTTTTATTGCAGTAATCGTTCTCTTGAAGACATCGTCCCAAAGTATCTCCTTTAAAATTTTATTTAACTTCATATTTTGGACGTCGATATGCACTGTACTCAACGCTCATTTGTAGATAAGGCAGGCCAGTGACACTCCGTACTTTAGGTATGAAGCTATAAGTACGCGGCGTGCTCGACCGGTCGGGCCAATGCAGTGGGCTGCCACGCGCTGGCCGCGCGGTGCGTTCTCACTCATGCGCTTGCTGCGACGCGTATGGTCGTACTACGCGTTCACTTCATCATTGCCGCTACCTCCCGGCCTGCTTCGTCATATCGCAGCCCCTGCGTCGCCTTCCTAGTACGGCTAGCAACGCAAAGCTTAATTTTTGTTTCTGTTGATTTAATCAATACGTTCGTTATTTGTTGTTATAATGATTAAAAGAGTTCCTACATAATGGCGAGCCTAACTTGTTATATAAATTAATGACACTCTTTGAACAAGAAAAAAAATGAAAAACAGTTGAAAAACATGATTACTTTTTTGTCTACAGTACCGTTAGCTGTGACGTAATAATAACGTCATCGACGGCAATCACGAAGTGAACGCGTAGTACTTTTGTCGCTAAGAACAAAAATGTTCCAATATTTTTGTAAGCTTTTCTTTAACCATAGTGCGTACAAACGCTTTCCTTTATGATATGCTACGTAAAGACAACCCTAAACGTTGTTAGAAGAGATGATAGTATGTGATAGAAAAAGATGCAACTTCTAGGTAAATATATCTGTAGGGAAAGGAGCGCTGTGCGACCTGAATCGCACTTTATTGTGTCGGAGCAAGAGTCGCTATTTATTTTAATGATTTTGCGGAGTGTCTCTTCTGTATTTGAACTATTATGTATTCTGTGATAGGGTTAACACACGTCTGCATTCGTCCGGACTTCTGGCATTGTAAAATATTGAAACTGATTTAAAAATAATGGTAGCAATAAAAGCAAACAATATGAGTAACAGTATAATTTATTGAATTCTCAAATATAAATACCGAGAGGAAATATATTCAGAATCATAATAATGACAATATCAACGGGCGTAAAGTTGTTTCAACCCTCGCTTATAATATAAACTGGTTCTTTTTTCTAAGGATAGGGTTGCACATCAACCGTTAAATAATTCTTAGGTAGTTGAAAAACAGATATAAGTAATACATTATAAGTCTTATTTAGTTGGTTCTTAAAACATGCTTGTTCTGAAATTGTTTCAAAACTAGACAGGTACTGACGAAAAGGTTCGAGAAATGGTCTTAGCTTTGTTTTAACTTTAGGCAAAAGAATAATAAAAATCAACAAATTGAGTTTTTATACACTTGCCTTTTGTTGTAGGTATCCTAATCCTTACTAATATTATTAATGCGAAAGTCCGTTGTTTGTTACGCCTTCACGTCTTAACTACTGAACCGATCATGAAATTGTGCATACACGTTGTCAGGGGTACAGAGAAGGACATAGGGTACCTTTTCATCCCGAAAAAACTAATTGTTCCCGAGGGATAGCAAAAAAACTTTTCACGCAGACGAAGTCGCGGGCGGTCGTTAGTAACAGTATAAATGTGAAATATGCTATTGTTGGATGTTTGTTACTCAATCACGCAAAAACGGCTGATGGAGGCATACAGAAAGTCTATAGCCTGGACTAAAACTGAGGATTAGGGTTGCCACGTACATTAGTTGCTAAAGGTAGAAAAAAAGTACATTGTATGGAAATAAAGTATTATTTATTTTTACCTTTAAAAACATACTTTTTATTACTTTTGGCAATTTATCCTAGAGAAATATCAAGGCATGTGAAATAAAGTATTTTCACGAACTTTATTTTCCTCATAAAGTATAGAGTACAATGACCCCGAAATAAAGTATATACTTTATTATAAAGTATTGGTGGCAACCCTACTTAGGATACTTTTGTATCCCAGTAAAAGGTTCCCTATGGATTATTCGAATTTCCAGCGGACGAAGTCGTTGGCGGAACTAAATAAGGGAATGTTTCATAAATATATTTTTTAGATTATTCATTCAATAAGTATTGATGTGCAACCTTGTAAGTAAATACATCACACAGAAAACACATTATAGATAGACATTTGAACTACATTCCCGAAATATAACTTTGTACACAACGTAACTTAAATAAAATTGAGCAAAAATACTGTCCAAAATATTAAATTCAAAAGGGTCGCTCTAAATAACTATGTGTATTTTTTTACATATTTTTTTCATATTTTATGCGAAAAACAAATATTACAATAAACTGACATATTTATTTGTACAGTAGGCCGCTCATCAGTGCAACCATCATGTTACACAAAATTGTTCTCTATTACAATGTTGTAAACCACAGTATTCAAATGTTTCAGTTTTTCAGCGGCTTTCTGTGTATGTTATATAAAAAATAAACTTTTTAAACCAATTCTACTTAACATTAATCAGGTTCATGTTTTCAGATTATACCTATAATTTAAAGTAGTAGATAGTAGAGCGACCCTCATTAGAAAAAGCAATGCCATTTCTAAATGCACCGTCAGCATCTCGTCTCTTATTTATAAACGAAATAGGTACTATCTATAACTACCTACGCTGTCTTTCTTTGTACTTGAGGTGAATTGCATCAAAACGACAAAGTTCCTGCTCCGTTTATTAATAAGACAGTAAACAATGTTTACTAAACATTACAACACAAGTCGCACTGACTGATATCTATATCGATTGTAACTAAATCTTAACGAAATATATTATTTAAACGTCACAACTTGTGCAAGGAACATTACGATAATTAATGACTAGAACAAATCATAGATAAGACATTAGCTGGTCATTTTAAACTAGGTAGCGAGCAATCTTCCAGTCACCAGCCGAGGTGAGACGAGGGAAGGCGAGGCGAGACGAGGGAAGTTAAACATTATAAATCGCTGTATCACATCAATCTTGCATTCGCGACATCACGTCGTCTTGCCTGTCTTCTACCCCTGTAGCATCATGACGGCGTAGTAAAACAAAACGCAAAAAAACCACTGATAATTCGCGCGCGATGAGAATGGGATGCTACCTTTTGGAACTGAGACGCGCACGGTCCGTCGGCCAGCCTCGCGTAGCTATGCTCGCATAATGCTAGTCGTGTAGAACTGTGCGAGTGGATTTCTGCTCGAGTTTTATTTTAAATGCGAGATTTATATATTATGGTGTAATTATTTTAGTTATTAATTAATAAATAGTGAAAAAACTACTTTAAAAAAAAATCCATCTTTATTAAAATAGATTCAGAATTTTTTGAACTTTTTTTTTGAAATGACAGTTTTGCTAACGCTACTCAGTCAAGTAGCGTTAGCAAAACTGTCATTTTCGTTTAACTTTGACAAGGTTCCATTCCATCCCATTCTAATCGCGCGCGTATTATAGTTACATGTAGACAATTATTGTCTGGTTTGTTATGCTACCTACGACTACGTAATGATACACGATTGAGACACGATTGTGATATCATTCGCAGAATTGACGCCCAGTTTAAAATAACCGCTGACGCCATCTTATTACAAAATCGAAGCGAATATCGATGCTTATTGCTTTAATCGTAATTTAAAGAATACCAAGAACTCCATTGAATCGACTTAAACGTATTGATATGATTACATTTAGAAGAAAATATATTAAATACAACATTGCAGATTCTTCAAGTTTCAAAGATATAGCCAAATGCCAATTTTAAAAGTTTTTCTTAAGTATTCGTCACTTTAAATGCTGCCCTCATTTTTCAAATTTTGACGACTCTGTATGAAATATACAGGGAGAAAAAAGCAGCCCTTGACGAGTTTCTTGCCGGTTCTTCTCGTTACAAGGTCTCCCGCTTAGGGCTTGCGAACCGATGGCGTAGCTTCTTTGACATTCACAAGTGCTTGTAACAGCCTAGACTGAATAAATGAGTTTTGAATTTTGAATTGGCTATATCCTCCAAATATTTTAAATTTAATCAATTATGCGAAAAACTTATAACACCCCTCTTTTTGCGTCGGGGGTTAAAAGATATTACAATCAATTTGTGAAAAGTGACGCAGACTTTAAGAATGTTAGGTAAAACCACATGCGATCACGCTAGATGTAAAACTTTGGACAAGTACAGACTATATTTAAAGAAAAGTAACACTTAAATATTTAATTGAAACGATTTAGTAACTATTTAAAAAGTATCATTAAGAAATATCGCCAGTGTGTGGCGCACACAATATTTATTATGGATTTCATCGAAGACGTCATATAAGAATATCTACATTTCGAATACAGATTACAATGTCCAATATAAATTATTTTATTAATTTATTCATATTAAAATAGTCCTAGATCATCTAAGGCATTAACCTGCCGCTCGGGGCGAACGGCGGAAATAAGTAGTTTATTTGTATTAAGTATAATCTAATCGAACGTCATGAGTAAGTCTAATATAAATGTTCATATAAATATAAGTTTAGAGACACTCAACCATTTAACACGCGATTAGATCTGTAGCACGGTAGAGATATAAAAACATCTATAAGGCAGATCCTTGGAGGAGGACCGACCGCGTTGGCAACGAATCAATGCTACTTACTACCAAGGGTAAATGTACTAAGCCATGAACATGATCAATATTATTTGTTAGCACTTTGTTAACACTTTGTTAACACTTTGTCAACACTTTGTTAACACTTTGCTAACACTTTGTTAACATTTTGTTAACACTTTGCTAACTTTGTTAGCACTTTGTTAACGAATCTTTGTTAGCACTTAGGTGCTGACAACATAACTATCTTATCGGAAGTGTAATCACGATGTATGTAATGATCAATGATAACAAGGCTCTTTTTATTGGTTAGTTTTAAAATGCTGGTTAATCTCTTCCCATTTATTGGCAGGTTAATAGGTTTACGTATGAGTAAAAGATATACTATTATGAATTCATTGACTAGATGTACGAGGTTTGACTTTGACTTTAAATAAAAAAAATACGATATTTCTTTTGTTGGCTTTTTAACCAACAGCGACACGCTGTCAACAGCCATTTTTTGCATTCTTTATAATTTTTATAATCGACGAAGTTGTGTCTAAATTGAAGTGTCTTGAATTGAATTGAAAGTGAGTTGGATCTGATGTAGGTATTTCATAGCATAGTCCATTTAAGAATTATGTTAGGTAGGTACCTACTTTCAAGTACTTTGATTGGACAACACTAAAAAAAACTGCCAAGACTTTTTTCTCGATTCAGATTACCAACCAATAAACTAGTCAAACAGTCCACTTTCCCTTTCATATTAATGAACTTACTAAAAAAGATTGTGTAACAGATGTATAGTTACACAATGGTTACTCTCTATCCAACTATTTAAGTTTGACATTAAAAAGAAAGGGGCAAAACACTGTGTAACTATACATCTGCTACACAATCTTTATTAGTAAGGGGATATGAGATCAATATACGATAGCTTACACAATCTTCGTCACCAACGCAGCCGTTAATTTACCTAAAGATAACAACAACATAAAAAAACACGAGAGATCACATTTCATAGTAATTTTACATCGAAATACACTTCACACACGCAAATAGACGATGATAAAATCACTTGTAATTATTTTAGAATATGGAATTGAGAGTAAGACACCTATTATAATGATTCGGCCTACGAGCACTATTTTATTGAACATGTACTAAACCTAAAGTAATGAGTAAGTATTGCAACTAATTTCTAGATATTCGCATGCGTCCATCAAATAAATGGCTTAGGTGGTATTCTTTTATAATCAGAATTTTATGTTTCTTATTTTATATGTTAAATATATTTTATTTAAATCAATTATTTTTTAGAAATATTAATTATTTAATTAAAATTAATTAATTAATTTATTTAGGTGGCACCCTTAAAATCACGTACGCGTGCCCGTTTACTCATTTTAAAATTGCTAGTGGTGAACTGGCCCTGATGTACCTATTGATGATATAATTTAAATATACAAATATGTCTTACTTAACAACATAAAAAAAAAAATTGACACATTTTTTTACATAAACAGTATTTTTTAACATTAAAATGAAAATGTTTTAAAATAATAAAAAATAAAAATAATAAAGGTATTTTATTGTGCGTGCCACCTACCACCTAAGCCATATAAATGGTCATTCTATAGACTATACTTGGTATGGTATAATATTTTAAAGGCGGATAATAGTTTAGGGTAAATATTTGAAACACCGCTTTATATCTCACTATGTCAATTACTATCTGTCTATGTATTTGTTCACACTAATGATCTGTATTAACTTTTGGATGAAACAAAATGATAAAATTTGTAAAATATAAAAATGAGTTTAAGCGACAAAAGTGATATTCTGACGCCACCTGAAATTCACGAAGCGGCAAGAACTGTAATAGAAAACTTGTTGTCTCCAAAATCGAACATTATGTCAACCTAACTGCAATGCTCAAAAGACTTCACAAAGAGGGTATAAATGTAAGAAGTCCAAAGTTTTCACTGCATCAAACGTGCAATGCAAATTGCCCTTGCCAGATGCACCAGACTGTGTACTTGGATCTTAAAGTAAGTTTTCGTATTGATAAGTACCTACTAATTTACCACTTTGTTTAAGTTAAATAATAAGCTAACATCACAACTTTACACGTTCTTTATTTTTGTTGCAGTTGCGATGTAACGAAATATACAGTATATCTGTAAAAAACAGAAACTCCAGACGGTGTAATTTGGTTACTTTCAATTACTGTAATTTTAAATAAAAATAAAATGTTAAAAAAGTTACTACCTGGTTTGAATTACCGCATTCATTTAGAAAAGTACTAAGTATACAAGCCTTGGCCGCAACTAGGCATTGATGGACTCACGTATGTGTGTCTCGGCTTCGCCTCGGCCCACATTTTTACGTTCATACTTCAATGACTTCCTTCGGTCAAAACATCGAAAGTCAAATAAGTACAAGAATTCCATTAGAAATACAGATCATTGTAAATCACAGTTTTAATTACATTTTATTAGCTTTGATTGAAATACTACTCAAACTAGCTATAGGACCCCTCTATCACAAGAATTTGCAGTATCTCGTTTTCATTTTTATACAACAATATATTTTTTATATAGATACTTAAGAAAATCGATCAAATCTCTATTTATAAAATTAATCCATTCGAATACTTATCGATTCGCGTCGGTGCTATATTTGCACGGAATATTATGAAGGTGATAAAATGTTTAATTTTCTGCCTACCCACTAAACATGATCACTATTTTCTATGAAAATTGTACTATCTTTAAATTAGTTCGAATGAGCTGAATACCTAATAACCATGAAATATTATCTGTTATTGCTTCAGTATATAATTTTAGATTTTGAATCCATCTATGATTATTTGCTTACAAAATATGAAAGAAGTTTACGACCTTAAAAACGATTTGAAAGTATATCTATTTAATGTCGCTATAATTATTTTTTAACCTTTTCACCGCCAACGTCGGCATATGACGTCATAAAAAAAAAGTGTCCCGCACGCCAACGTCGGCATATGACGTCGCCCAAATTAGATGCAAATTTAAGTATTCTACCAATCAGTTTAATTTTTTTTTTTGTCACAACATGAAGTATTCAGCCTTACTAATATATTTTCACCAAAAACACTAGAAATTATTGCATATATATTGCAAAATCTATTTAAAAATAATTGGCCGTAACCAAGCAATACAGTCCGAATGTCCTCGGCGCCAGCGTCGGGAGCTGCCGACAGCGACGTCACAGGTAGTGTTGTGCTAATGTGTTTATTAAAAGGTCAAAGTTTATTTATCAATTAGCATTTGGTCTGATAATTACGTCGAAACTTATTTTTAAGTTGGCACCTAAATCATACATGTGTACCAACATTAAAATATAAAAAATATCGGTCAATATTTGGCTTAAATGGCTTTAGACCTTTGCGCCTATTGTTTTATGCAGGTGCAAGAAATTCTAAAGAAGGATTAGAAAGAACAATACGCTGGCACCGAGGCACGGCGTACTTTGATCAATTATTGCGAAAGAAAATAGATAATTTGGCCGAAATATTTTTATGACTGCCCATTGTTTTTAAAACAGCTGCAAGATTTTTTAGGCTGACCATAAAACAACAATGGGTACGTCGCGGCATCTATCAATACACTAAAATACTTTCACTTTTTATAAAATAGGTACCAACAAAACTGTTCTTAATATTACTTACGAAAATATTTAGGAATAAGTCAACAGATTTTCCTTCAATTTAAGTATACGATGCAATGATATTGAATAAAAAATTAAGTAGAATCAAAATAAAATTTCTATCTAATATTGAAAGCGCTATAAAGGCTATCTTTGTAATGTATTTAATTAATCATCACGCAATTACATGTCACGAGGAGAGAAAATAAAGTACCTACAAAAGAATGTTATAATTATTAAAATTATGTCGATGTATTAGAGGAACATCACTATTGTTAACTAGGGACGTTCCATTTTCAATCACAATTATTTATTGTTTACTTGATATTTTGGTTGAATGTTAATTTAAACACACAGTTATTGCTGTGAATTGTTATGATTTACGGAATCTAATAATTGGATTTAAATAAATGCAAGAAAATTCATAGAATATGGGTAGGAAAAGGTAAAAAAGGGGTTGTCGATTGTAATCACTGGACATCACTATTTTTTGGAACCTGTTTTTATTGTTTTAGTGGCGTGGCGTGGGACAATAGATTTTTTTTTGCTATACTTGGCGGCGAAAAGGTTAAAGTGGGCATCGATTTATCTTTCCATAACTTTAAGTGCAGATCACATCAATATGAATATAACATTTATAAAATGGTAGGATACGATTACTAAGAGTCAAACCTTACTAATCATCATGCTGAAACGTTCAATAAAATTAGGCAATTAACATACCACATCATCGCCTATGTAATAGTGAACAGTGACGTCACTGTTACACTGCTATAATGGCACCTCAAAACGATCGCTGCTGAATGCCCCGATGTCATCGTCTATATTTGTCTCGATTATCGTGCGTACATCCACACAATCGCCGATAGTATTTATTTCCTCTGTATAAGAATACTTACTGGTATTCGTCTGTAAAAGGGGAACGTGTGAAAGCGCCATAATATTGATCAAAGAAATGAAGACGCGGTAAGGTCACGGTATATGTAAGGTCCTACAGAGTATGTTCGAGAGGTAAAGGCGATGGAACTCAGTTTGCCACTGGCAACTACTAAAAGGGAGTGGAGTCATCAGAACTAAGAGTATAGCTGTATCGATATTTTTTACATTGATAGGAACATAATGACTTGAAAAAGCGAGATGAATGAAAATCCTTCTCACAGCACCCTACAGTTCTCACTTCATACTCCATGCAGTATACTCCTAACTACTAAATAACTTTACCGCGGTAGAATCAATATGACTGTATGATGTTAAGTAAGATCCGAGTCTAATTGATATAAAAATGGAGATGATTTAATTTTTGAAAAATGGCGAACAATTTTACACTCATTCGTTGTGTTCAAACAATGACGTAATATTGAAGGCGGATTTGGCAGCTAGCGATGACGAGACGAAAGCCTCGGGGATAAAAGAGGTGGAATTATAAAAATACGTACAATAAATACATGTGATATATCACAAATGTAATAACAAATGTATACAATCGAATTTTGTATATTACTTAAAAGTGGAACGGTTCATTTATACATTTGGAAAAGCTATTCGCTTGTGTTGAGATTTAACATACACAGATGATTGTAAAAATATTAGGGGTAAAAATATGTATAAGTTAAGTGAAAATGTTATTAAAAGGTATATTGACAATCACTAATAAATTCGTCCTGTCTGTTCCCAATTGAAATTCACAAAACACGAGTGTGATACTGGAGCTACGATACTAACAGAAAAAAGTTTACTAATTTTTACTAATTTTAGTAAAAAATCGCTTTGCTTTACTGCTACGTTGTTATGCTATGAAATTTCGTAGCCGCGACTCAACAGCGACTCAATATTTTTAGTCATAAATGTGACGGTGACAAGGTTATTTTGTAAGTTTTAATAAGACCACAGAATGAATAATTGTATTAGCGTATAAGATCAAGAGAGGCAACGCACAACGAATATGAAAAATCGTCGTGTGCAATCTTCTCCGTAGCGCAGTCGTTGTTACGAACTACGACGCTACGCCGTAGCAAACTTTCTTAGCTCGTAGTACGTAGTCCAGTATCAACCTCTCTATACCAGTATAATATCGTATAACTCGTCGTATTCACTATAATCTGACATTTGTTATTATTTTCTGTACATTTTTATTTATAAGTTTGTTTTTATAGAAGTTGTTTGCATCGAAGTTAAAATGTCGACAAATTATGTTTCTTTATTAATCAAGGAGGTTGAAATATTTTGCAAAAGTATAATACGTTGAATAAGGAACGGCAAGAAAGGTAATTTATAAAGAAATATCGTTGATACAGTTTAAGCACATATTGCACAGGAACTTAGTATGAAAGAGGTAGAGATTCGATGTCCGAAAAGGAATCATAGATGAGATAGTATAGCGCAAGATATAAATTGAATATAGTTACATCTAAAATATTTGCGTTTACTCGATTCGATACGACAGCGAGTCGTTGCAATATGCACTGTAAAGCCCCTTCATTAAGTTCTTTTAAGAACTGTCTGCGATTCTATCTTTCATTTCTCAGTCTTTTATGTACCAAAACTGGTAGAATAATTTATCTACAATATCATTTTGGTAATCACCAAACAGTGTTATTTTTTGTCGTATCCTAAGTCAGTTTTTTATTGTAACTGACCCTCAAAGTTTATTAATTTCATTTGTAAGAAGTACTTTGTACATCTTCTATAAGGTAAAACGAGATTCGACGAAGAATAAATATATCAATGGTATACCAATAATATCATCAAACATTTGACCGCGACTCTAAATCTATTATATTTTAATTGATGAAAGAACATTGTATAGAGTTATAAATAGTTGTTGCTTGAATGTCAATGTCAAATGCCATCAACAATTGTACGAGATCATTCAAGTTTTATGTTTAGCCCATGGCACACAAAATTCTTTGTAGTTATCGGATAAGTTCCCAATATCTGTTGTGCATGCAAATTCAGTTTTTTATGAGTTTAAAACCACAATGTGCAGTATTATAATATTGTATCTAACAGGTTGAAAAGATAGATACTCTAGATGCCGATACACACTGGTACAGATGACCGAAATGTAGAACAATTGAATTCGAATTTCCATAAATCTTAAAACAAAAGACCGTCGCGGTCAACCAGCGCTTTACCCGTGGCCATCTCCCTCGGAGCGGCCTCGCTTTCGTCACTGCAGCTCTTTAACAGCTTGCAATATCCTCTTTACGTGGCCAACCTTCGAGACGCCCAAGTCTCTTAGATCCCGTCTGGCTAACGACAGCAGTTCGCGGCCCGTGACGTCATGTTTCGCGAAGGCATCAGCGTATTCCGCCAGCTGCAGAGTTTCCAGCCAGACTTGCACTTCTTTAACCCCCCAAGCGCGAACTTGCGCGGCAGTGTAGGTGGCAGTGGAACCTCCTTCTGAGATGCTTCGCCGGCTCCGAAGCCAGCGCCCAGCACCTCCTTTCTTCTGAACCTGGGAGATTGGAGGGTGATAGAGGTCCAGGTATAGATAAAGAGGGGTTGAAGCTGAATGCTTGGGCAGTTCTAAATATAGGTTAACTAACATAGGGCAGATGGACTACGAATTACGATTGTTCTAAATCTATTAGGGGAATTGCTACTTTGGTTAGTATAAAACTAAGTAATCAACATAATTATTTGCACTTACTTACTTAACTTTATTTTTACTATTACTTATTTAATATTTAATAATTTATTTAATATTTAATTAGGCGAAACGTTATGCAAGTTCAACCCCTTCATATTTCTGTTATCTCGTTCAGAAAAAGTTTTTTTACATACTGTTGACGCGATAACCCCAATTGTATCAGTATAAAATGATACAGCTGAAAGGGTTTCCCTGTTAATTATTTAAGCAACATTGAACGTTAACAATATCGTTATAAGGTTCACTTCACACAGACGGAAGGATGTCACGACTAGAAGTAAAGCCTTATCCCATCGAGCGACAGCCTACGGTAACATCTACGGGACCGCAGCAGAGTCTGGGGCAAGCAGGGGGTGTACAAAGGAGAAATATTAATTAGCCAATCAAAACAAACGAAGATTTTAAATTTGAAAAAAAAACTATAAATATGAACTTTGACAAGTTAGGCTTGCGGTACAACTAAAAAAGAAGCTAAAATATAGCTTTACATAGGTATAGTTGTTCCATCTCACGAAGCCAGTTTGGCTATGAATGTTGTAAGGCGTGCACATGCACATTATTTTAGTATGCGTAATACGAGATCGTGCAGATGCACACTAAAACAATACGAGTATGCATGTGCACGTCTTATAACATTCATAGCCGAACGGTCTTGACGTGAGATAGAACAACCTATAATAAGTATCTGGAAGCAGTTCAGAATCGACTCGACGCTAGCTGGAAGTTGTTTTCTATTCTTTTTCGACAATTATCATTCTTGCTCGACAATATGAGGAGCTAGTAATTTTTTGATGAGATTTTTAATGAGACTGTTAAGTGAGCAATGTTACTTAGAAAATAATGTGGTGGGTCATTGTTCTTTGCTCCAAGTGTATTGTAAGGAGCTCGATGATGCAGTAGCTTATCGCAATCGGCCTGCAATCTTCTGTTGGTTATGCGATGAGTGACTAAAAATTTAATATCTCCAGCTCCTGGTTGCATTTTGCAGTCGTAAACACCCATCAATCCACATTAAGGCAGCGTGGTGGGTTATGGCTCGTCCTCATTATACAACTCCTTACAGGGAAAGGACAATTAATGACCCATGATGAGTTACGATGAAGTGTAAAGCATCCATTACCTCGTCGGGATGCAGGTACGCGAGCCCCTCCCGTAGCTCGACGCGCGTGAGGTGGTTCCGCAGCGCGGAGGCGGCCGCCGCGCCCGCGCCGCTGCCCGCCCCCGCGCCGCCCTCTACCATCTCTTGGCAGCTTTCCACCTGGGATAACCGTAACCAGAGAATTAATAGTAGTACTGACGTATAGAATGGCCACTCCCACCCTCCCACCGATCGGCGGTGCCGCACCCCGCCCCGCACTAGGTTGGAGAGTTAGCTGTATCATTATTGAGGGCCGTGTCGTCGCTCGGTTCGACAGTTGCAAGGAGTACTTTTGTAATATGACAGTTAATACAGATAATTACGTAAAATTTTTCATAACAATTGGCTTTTCAGCGAATGTTTAAATAAGGTAAGTAGTCAACCACAAATACGCAGTGTGTCATTTTGTTTATGTAATAGAAGTAGAAGATATAAACGAGACGTTTATATGGAGTGTCCGGGGTGTGCATTAAGAGTGAAGGTGTTTAGGAGATGCAGCATTTATAATATGCCTTGTAGCGATGCAATCAATATTAATACATAAGTACGCGAACTAAACTAAACGAATGGAAACATGATTAGCAGGCGTAACTTGGCACTTACATCGAATATGCCCATGAAAATTAAAGAAAAATTACAGTTTTATCTTCGAAAACGTAGGAAAACTAATAAAATGACAGAAGATAGATCAAGTATCGTTAGCCCTCACTATGTGTTGTTCATAAGTATCATTCACCACTTTGATTTTTTTTTTCTCAGCCTGAGCGACACGTTTCAATTTACCCCAGTAGAGACTAGATAACTAAAGACTCGTTGCGTATACCCACCAGTGCAGCTAGAAGCCTCCTCAGCTGCGGCGCGGGCAGGAGCCTCCCGTCCGAGTCCTGCAGCGCGTCCGCCTGCGCCGCCACCCGCCGCGCCACACCCACGCTGCTACACACGCCACCGCTCACTCCGCTCTCACTTATGCATGACAGCTTCACCTGGATTTAACAGAATGTAAAAAGTCATCTCTTGTAAAGACATGGAAGACACAAGACAGCAATTAAAAATATCAAAATTATTAAATTAAGATTTTTCGCATTCACAATGCTATTTTTATATTAAGATAAATAATATTAGAAAAAATACTAGAAAAAATACGGGTGAGTCGATTTTTTCTAATATTATTTTTCTTAATATCAAAATTACTAAAAAATTTAGATCATCATACCTAAATTAGACGTTTGCGATTGAATTTTGTTTTTGTTCATGCCAGTTTTAACAAAAATAAAACTAACTGGCATCGCATAGCATCTGCATAGCTACAGTATTTTGTCAATATAGTGGTAGGTATTTTGAATTAAGTTTCTAACAACTAGTTGGTCTACATACATGTTTGACGAGTGTGTTGATATCATCAAGCAGCGCCAGTAGCTGCGCGTTCTCGGCGTGCGAGAGCGCCGCCTTCGACCAGGGGCCGCCGCCCGCCAGCGCGTGCGCCTTCATCTGCTGTTTTTCATCCCACGTCCTGGAATAAAAATTTCGGTGTATTAGTTATTTCTAAAATGGTATAAAATAAGAAGAACGATGTAGGGAACACTATGGAACTAACCTAAGGTTTAAGATACATTATACAATGATGGTCTACCTCCAGGTCATTATTGGAATACTGCACTGCACCCTTTCTTCTTGTATTAAAAATGAGGTTTCTGCAACAACGCTATGCTTCATTTCCTATCTATGGAATTCAGTAATAATAAGATCGGTACCTGAGGCTGGTCTCGAGCGCGCGGGAGCGGCAGAGCATCTGCGCGCGGTTCTTGTGTATGATGCGCACGCAGCCGGGCGGCTGCAGCCACGCCTCGCCGTCCACCTGCACGGGCACGCCCTCCTCGCCCAGGATGTTGATCTGCACGGCGCGGCACTGCGCGATGCGGTGCTTCTGCAGGTTGATCAGACGGGATGCAGCCATCTGGGCGGAACCGAATACTGCCACCACCTGGGAAAGTCGAGCATTTATAATGGTGATGACTGAAGGATGCCGAATTGGACGCGGCTTCGCACGATCTCATCTACATTCTCATAGAGTGTAACTAAACTAAAGAGTATTAATTCGATTTTGTGCGGACACTTGGACCAATGTGAAAGTGAGCGGTATCCGAGAGAATGAAACTACTTACTAGCACCTATTCGGAAAATGCTAAGAAGAATGTTTACCTCAAGAATCCTATCGTCGAAAGATGGCGCAAGGAATATGTCGTCCGCCCTAGTACCGCCCCAGAAATTAGTTCCGCCCATGAAGGAAGAAATATTGAGCACCACGATTCCTTGCAGTTCAGGTAGTGGGATGCGTTGCCCATCGCACTCCAACTGCACTCGTTGGCCTAAATGTCTAAAAAATTAAAAAAATATTTGATGTCCAGTCACATAGCAAGCAAGTATGAATTAAAGTAAGTATTTCATATTGATTAATATAGAGGTATACCTGTATGTTCTATTGACCCATTCTTTAGAGCCGAGCACTCCATACCACATATAGTTTCTTGCCCTTGATCTACACTTCTCAGGGTGTTCCTCTCTTTTATTGTGAAAGTCTAGGGTGATCTTCGCGTCGATACCAATGCCAAAGTAGTTGTTCATTACTGCTCTTTCATAGAAGCCTTCTAAGAGCGTTTCATCAGGATCCATCAATGGACTAACAGCAGCACAGAGAGCATCGGCGTTCGCTAGTAAACATTGGCTAATAAACCCTTGGGCTACGTTGGGCCAGGATGGCAATTGTACTAGAGGGTTTATAATGGGAAGTTTCTTCGACTTTTCATTTACTTCATTTTTAGAGGATCCTATCCCGCCCATGGCACCACCTTCGCCCCATATCGACGACACTGACGTTGATAGTCTGCTTTAAAACAAATTATTTCGTTATTGAGATTGTAATGTAATCAGATTTTGCTTTTTATTCTAAGCAAGATTCAATTAAATTATAAAAGAATATCAACAGTTTGCTAGTTCTGTCTATTGGAAAGTAAAAGTGTTGACATATTCTTATAGATAGAAGAAGCAATGAGGAAATTTTCAGACATCAGAGAGAAAGTATTTACTTACTTGTCTGGTTCACCAGGTTTGAAGAGGCTCCCACATGAGATTCTCCTCGTCGCTGCTGGAGAACAACTCAAAAACCTTCCATACTCCGGGTCAGAGCCTAAAAGGTTCGGGTTATCAGAACATCGCCTTTCCCTGGTTGTTCCAATACTTGGCTCAGGAGAGTGCACACTCAGAGTGTCCGTGCCCTGATCAAACAAGTCACTCAGCACCGACGCCATTCGACTCCCGTTTTTTAAACTCTTCTTGTCCTCACTATGTGAGGGAGATGGTGGTTCAACCACGACACTCACTTGAGGAAACGCTAGCGTTTGACAACCATCATCGGTCTTATCATCTTTATGTACTGAAAGTGTTTTCATAGGACCGAGCCTATGTTTAGGGCTATCATCACGTTTTAAAGGTTCTACTGTCGTAGGCATCAGATGTTTCAAATTAACATCGTCCCCTCCCCTCTTCTTTAAACTTTTCTTCAACGGTTTTCTAAAGGACTTCCTGGCGATATCGTTGCCCTCCTCAAATTGCGCTAAACTGCAGTATTTGATCTGTTCTTCTACTTTCGTTGCGTTTTCGATGTAAAATACTCTGTTTTCAAAACCGAACTTCTCCACTTCACCTTCCTTCGGTTTTTTAATTTTCGATGTGTATTTCATTTTGGACTCGTTATTCTTTTCTAAACTGGGATTTCTGCTATCCATCGCTAAATCTGATACCGTGTCAGAAGTAAAGAGAGTCGTATCATCCGTGTATGTTTCGTTTTCTCCATTTTTCCCCATCATCGCCATAAGGACGTCCTGCCCGAGCATCGAACTTATATCGTCCATGATGGACTCACCGTGAAGCGTCTCCGAGTTGACATAAGTCGTATCGGATGGTTCGGGGGAATCGATGTGCCCTATGCAGCTCGTCTCATCCACCTCCCCGTGTTTAGAGTCAATAATCTCCGACATTAAACTAAAGTCATCGCTAATGTTGGACCCATCTGAACTACTAGCGTCTATTTCCAATTCTATACTAGAAAGCTTTCTCTCGGGTGTGCACTCGCCGCTCACGGGCGTCGCGCGGGCGCTCAACTCCTCAAAGTGAACGTCATCCGTGTAAGGTTTATCGATGTCTATAATAGTCAATTGGTCCGATTCATAAGTATCTCCCTGTAATATCGAATCTCGCTTATCGCTATCGTCCGAGACGACTAAGTTAGGTATGGTTAGACTACTACTATTATACGTGTTGTGTGTGTCGGGGCGTGAGAGGTTGCGGCACGAGCTGGCATCGCACGAGGACAGGTTGGAAAACGACAATCGGTCCTGCGGCGACGCCGAACTGGTTTTGCTACGCTCGTTCCTGTCTACCTCTAAATTGAACATTGGCTCCGGTGGGTTTGAATTAATTAATTTAGCTATGTCTTCATCGACGTCTGGAATGCTACAACAAAAATAATATTATCCTTAATGTCACTGATATTCAAAGAATTTCATGCAGAAACAGCTTCACCACCTCAAGCAAATCTCTACAAGACTTACTTTTCTGCATGCATGGAAGCGGCAGAAACGGCGGAAGCAGCCGAAGAGCGGCGACTGTCGGCGAAGGCGCGCGGAACCGGCAGAGCCGACATCTCCACGTCCCCCCCCGCGCCCGCCACCCCCCGCGCCGCGCCCGCGCCCTCCTCCACCGCCTCCATGTCCGCCTCTGTGCCGCTCGTGCACGTGTCGCAGGACTCCGCCTCTTGCTGTATATGGAGACATTACAGGTAGGTACAGAGTGTGGTGTGACTATGGGTGTTAATACATATTCTGTGACTTTGGTACTTTTTATTTAGTCAAGTTAAAGTCAAAATACCTTTATTCAAATAAACTTAAAAATAAAGCACTTTTGAATCGTCTATATTTTCCTACCACCAGTAGTAACGCAAACGGAAGGATGATGCGAGCCAGAAAGTACTAAGGCCTGGAAAATGTGCCCAACGGCAAACAGAAAAGACAGTCCCTAAAAAACCTTACATAAGGTTTAATTATTCGAATTCACATAGATCCGTAACGAACGTAGGGCCAATCTTTGGTTTTCAGAGTAGGCCATCAGAACATAGAAGTCAGGGATAGTGTTGAGTAGATACGCTACCTGTAGCACCTGCGGGTAGACCTGCGCGAGCGTGCGCACGAGCGAGTGCAGCGCGCGCCGCACGCTGTCCGCGCGCCCCGCCAGCGAGCACCCGCGCGCAGCCCAGTTCAGCTGCTCCTAACGACACAACATACCATTACAGTATTTATTAAAGTTCATTACGAGAAGCTCGATAGCGAAGTGGGGGTAAGCAACTAAAGCTAAAAGTTGGTCATCGAATGGATGACAAATAGGCCCGCGTGGTGGCATACCTTCTCAGTCTTTTCAATGCTTCCCTTCTCTGCGACCGGCTGTGCTTCCGGTTCACTATCACTCGTTCCATCGAGCGGCTCCCACGATCTGTCAATTTGGAACTTTTGCTTATGGCACTATTATATATTCTGTGCTTAAGGACAGTTTCAGTTAGTTTGGTATACTATACTCACTTATTAATTAACTCGTTATTAGTAAACAGGCCCTAATAGCCAATTTGTATGTAATTGACGTAAGTTGTCGCTAGCCACAGACAATCACAAAGTTTTGAAATCTAAACATACACTTAATGTCATTTCTATTCTACTCGAATAATTTGAAAGCCAAATGTTTGCACACTTGTCTAGGCCCTGCGAGCTGAATGTTTTCTAGTATCTAATGTAGTTTACCTGCAACGTGCATGGTCGTGTGCGAGGTGCGCACGCGCGTGTAACAGCAGCGATAGAGCGCGCCGAAGCCGGTGCGCCGCCCGAGCAGCGTTGCCTCCCGCGCGCTCGCCCGCCGCTGCCAGTCGTGCGCAACCAGTACGCAGTGCACCCGAAGCTACGGAGCTCACTTCCCCTGCCTGACGGAACAAATTAATCGAAACATCAGATTGTCCGTTATATGAGCTACGAATTACGAAGCCACAGACTACGTATATAGCAGCACGTAGCAAACTTATACCACTCCTCTGAATAGGTCAAAATGCAAGGCTGTTAGACGAAGGTGGCAATCAGGGCCGGATCTAAGGGAGGGCAAGCGGGGCAACTGCCCGGGGCCTCCACAACAGAGAGGCCTCCACATAAATAGTATTTATAAAAAAAGAATCTTACACAACGAAAGAGTACCTACCTAATATTACGATTTGAAAACATACCTAGTAATTTTGATATTAATATTATTTATTACTAGCGGTGTGTGTCATTTGAAACACTTTGCAAGAAAAATATTATATAACCTATTCGATAAATAATTAGGGGCCTCCACTCCCCTGTTGTCCCGGAGCCTCCACACCTCTAAATCCGGCCCTGGTGGCAATACAGTTTTGTAGGCGTTTCAATTTGTACATAATCATAATCATTTATTCCACTTTGTAACATGGTAAAATACAGTTGTTTAAAATAAGGAATGATCACAACATATTACACTAAAACGAGTAAGTGGAAATTATAAAGAATTTTTGAGTTTACATTTAAAATACGAATACAAAATTGAATTGAATAAAAATGTGATAAAATCTTCAGATATGCTTTAAACTACTACGTCATTAATAAGAATGTCAAAAGATTATAAAAATGTCAAATTAGTAATTAAAATAGATTGATGTACATATTTGAATTGTATTAAATAAGTAAATGGATATTCATTAATGTCAACATCATATTTAGAAAATAATTATTTACATTTACAACTAGAATATATTCTAAGTGAGTAGAAGCATTTTTCTAACAACCATTTTTTTAAACATATCATGAAACAATTCAGTGGCAACTCACGAATGTGCATAGGTATTCAAGTGATTCAAAACGAGTCTTTTAGTAGTAAACTACGAGGTAATTGTATAAGAAGATACACACAAATAAATAAAATGTATTTTTAGCAATTCTATTTGATCTGTGGCTTGATATCCATAAATTAACAATACCTGCATGATATCCTGCAAGTTTTTTAACAAGAAGCTCTCCTGAACCAAGTCAGGTGGCGCGGGCGGAGGCGGTGGTGCTGTTAGAGATCTCTCAAATGTCATGATGGACCACCTGGAAAATATAGATTAGTCAATAACTAATCCATTAATTAACCAATCGATCAGTATCTACGATCAAGATCAACAATAATGAAGAAATGGCAAACGTATCGTGACCTATCGAGCGTCTTAGAACCACTCCAGCAGTTGCAGCTGAAAGTTGTTCGCGTCGTCACAGTGGAAGAGCCGCCTAGTATTAGCCTCAGGTACAGAAAAACCACCTTAAATTACTATGTCATTAGAGACACCTCACCTATCTAGCATCTTGGTGGACGCTCGCTCGTAACGCTCGAGCAGCTGTTGCAGGTTGGCTGCGTCGTCGCAGGAGGCTCCCCAGCCCAGCACTCGCGCCAGGTCGTTGCCCGTACCCAGGGGCAACACAGCTGTTTGTACTTGACGCTAGTGGCGGATATTACATTTGTGTTAAGCTTATATAAACATATTATATTACAATTATGTTAAGCTTACATTATAAGTTCAATGCGCGTCCTGGATCTTGCGGATCGACAACCACGGCGTGGTCACAACTGAGAGGCCTACACATCGAGCAGCGTGCAGTGGTTGCCAATCCACAAGACGTAGATGAGGTCGTGGCCAAGGCGTTATAATTAAACGTCTTTTCTTTTTAGTAAGGAGTGGCTTTTCTTTTGTGACAGGATTCGTGTTTGTAAATCGTCTAGTTATATGTCGTCAGAGTACTTGGGGCCGCACCGCTCAGTTCGTTCACATGTCAATCTGATTTAGTGTCCTTACGTGCATATCCAGCTTGTCAACTTCCTGCAGCACCCATCCGACGGAGCCATCCCCCGAGCAGACGAGCACACGCAGCGGCGCGAAGTGCCTGAAGAGCCGCAACCCGAGCCGAGGACCCGCACCGCTCAGCTCGAACACTTGAGCTGGGTTGAGGAGCTGCTTGAAGCGCCTTAAAAATTTGACGCCTTGGTTGTCACCTAGAACAAATGATTTTAAAGCGCTGTATCGACATCGCAAGGCCGAATAACGGAATCATTGGCAAATTTTGACAACACAAAGATTTAGAAATGTACCTGATCGCGAGTTGACGAAGACTATAAGCGGCGAAGCATTGGGCGGTCTGTCGGGCACCCATGCGTCGTCGGGCCCGACGGAGTGGAGGCGCGTAGGAGGCACCACAGAGGCGCGCGCCGGGCCCAGCATGCACGGGGCGCGCCAGCTCGGCTTGCACGCTGCGTGCACGCATTTACGGCACCACACGCATCTAAAATCTTGTAACCTGCATAAACAATTATTTATTGTCCTCAAGAAAAGCAACACGTCTACTTATGGTACCTAACTGATCTGTCAATATAAATCCCTATGTAGGTACATCTCTGTTTATGAACGTTTCTTCCAGAAGATCAGCTGGTAAAAATAACATAAAAGTGGACCAAGCAGGTTTTCTAAAACTACCACTCTGTGACTCCTTTAGACCGTATAGATCACTCACACTGCGTCATTCAGGTACCGCACGCGTTGAGTATACATAGTTAGCATCAACTTAAAAATCTGCAATCACGCATGACGCAGCGTGGTGTGGGGTGGAAAAAAAGAGGCCATTCCTAAAAGGAATGATCATTCCACAACGAACTACCCTAATAGTTGAGACAATTGAAATTCTGTTTCAAGAAAGGCGGATCACACATTGCCTCGTAATGGCGTCACCTTTAGCATAATATATGTTGGACCTAAAGATTAAAAGGACTTTGCAAAGCCCCAATAAGGGCAGTATACTATATTGCGGTTGTATATGTAAGCCGCTAGCCTGCTTTTTTATCGTCTTGCTAAGATTGTAAAAAATGACATTTCTGTCGTTGGTGAAACGAATACTAAGCCCTTTTACGCACTAGCGGTCAACCAAGCGGGCGGCCAACCACGCGGCTCTATTTTAATATGAAATTGCGTGGCGGTTAAGTGCGTACGATCACAAACGGTTGCATATTAAAATGGAAAAACCGGACCGGTAGTGCGAGTCGGACTCGCACACAGAGGGTTCCGTACAAGTTTGTAGGTAAATTATTATAAATAGTTCATCGAGTCCCGCAGTTTTTCCGAGCTTTTCTCGAATTGTTTTTTTATTCAATTAAAAATGTATAATTTTCTAATTTTTACCTATACTTGTAGTATACGACGATATTACTTGCCTTTCATAGTTCTAGGTTAACGGAAAGTACCCTATAAATTTAGATTCCCTTGAGAGTGTCGAAATATGCTTTTTTGTGGCATAAATGGCAATATATTTTTTTTACGTTAACTTAGAAGTTAGATTTTTCCCAACTTCAAGGGATTATAGAACTGAGTATATGGTTTTAATTTCAACCCAATACTTCTACGCGTTCTCGAGATAAAGGGCCTTGACAGACAGACGGACAGGCAAACAGACGGACAACAAAGTGATAAGGATTCCGTTTTTTCCTTTTGAGGTACGGAACTCTAAAAATGGGACCAACTTGGGAACAAACCTTATAAAGTAACGTTTGAATCATGTCAATCGGTTCAGTCGTTTCTGAGTAATCGGTGGACATACATAAAAAAAACAAATAAACAGACGAACAAAGAACCTCCTCTTTTTTTGAAGTCGGTTAAAAAGCGGCTAGCCGCGGTCAACCGCCAGTGTATAAGAGGATTTAGTCAATTGAATTGTTGTACAATCCTTTGTTTTCAAAGTTGACAAGTTTCATTGTAGAACATCGTAACGTAACTGACTCATGCACGTTCTATAAATAATTTCACGTTACAATGCCTTCATGTTCAGCCATGTCCGAGTGCAAACTGAAGTTGACAATAATAAATTTTAGATTTTTGCATTTACGATGCTATTTATAAGGGAATCTCAAGTGGAAAAGCATTGTATTGGATTTCCAAAGGGTAGTGGGTGTCCCACCTGAGAAGCTGGTGTCGAGGCGTTTTTTTAGTTGATATATTATTAGAATCAACTTGATAATAGCGAATTGATTTAGTAATATATTAAATTGGCAGTTGTTGTTTTATGTTAAACAAAATAAAAAACAATGAATCTTTCCTACGGAAATAAGCAGAAATTGTGAATAAGACTCGAGCGCCATGTTTATTTACAACGACGAAAACAAATCAAACAATAACAATAGGCTTTGCCGTGTATCACAAATAGCAATAACAAAAGCTCATTGTCATCAAGCAACGGTACGTGGGCATTGTGTACGCGATGGTACCTGCCATCGAGTGCTCGTTCAGACAGAATACGATGCGACGTAGAAATACGCTACTTTTATCTGTTATTGCAAAAAGTATTGTATACCTACTCTTAAATTGGAAACATAAGGAAGATATTTTATTAATCTTTAGAAAATATAATGTATCGCTGACATCGCATGAAATTACCTTCAAACTATTGTTAAAAAGTAAAATACACTACATGTATTCAACTATAAAATAGAAAGACAGAAATTAATGTTGTTTCTAATTTAAGATATTGGGTTACGAGATACGACGTAGAAATAAGCAACTCTTTGTGTTATCGAAAAAGTATTGTACTCATAAATTGGAAAGATAAGGAAGATACTTTTTTTCAATCTTTAGAAAATCTCAGCGGTCAGAGCACTGGACCGGATATCCAAAGGTCGCGGGTTCGATTCCTACCCGAGAACATGATCTGGTGCGAGTCGTATTTTTTCTAGTATATTATTTAGTATTATATAAAAAGAGCATTGTGGATGCTAAAATCTCAAAATTTAAAAATTTAGAAAATCTTATTGAATTAAATCGCTGATAGTATATCGTATAAAATTACCTTCAAACTATTGCCCGAAAGTAAAATAGAATACGTGTATTCAACTATAATATTATCTTTTTCCAATCGATAAGTTTTAAGAAAACCGAAAGAGCATTAAACACGTACCTAATATCAGCTTCATCGCGCGCTCATCTAAGAAATATCCTTTTAATTTCAAACTTTACACGGGTCTACAGATTTCACATTTCACCCGGCGCCGTGCCGGATAATCCCGGTGTTCCCGGTTGATCCGGCTGCCGTTGCATTCCCATTTCCCGGCTAAACACCGGGCATCACGAAAATGAAACCTTTGTGAAAACTCGTTTAAAGCTAGCTTAGTGTTTTTACTATTTTCTATTTTCGACTGCTATTCTTGAATTCTTGAATTTCTGCTAATTGAATTTCTTTTATGAATTCGTTTTTCTGTGAGATGATTTTAGATTAAATTGATATGTTTAGCAAGGTGTGGGTTAGAAATAGTGGAATAGAAAAATAATATGTTTTTACCCAGGTTGTTGGAAAACGTACTAGGTACCTATTATGTAAACAAATACCTAATGTTTCAAATAGACTGATAGGGAAAGTCGACTTGTTAAAAGTATTTGTTTATGTAATGCAGTCGATTAAAACAGACTTTTAATAAATGCTCCTGCTACTTAAATGTTGATAGACGGATAAGAATATCAACTTAAAAAAAATGAATGGATAACACGAAATCTTTTTTGGACGTGGGAATATCAGTTGTTTTCAAATTGATATCTTTCAATTATAATTTTATTAACTGGTAGACAGAGATCTCAATAAAAATTTCAAAGAGTCATTGAATTACATGATAGACATTTGAAAAGCATTGGTGGAACTAGAGATTATTGTTGGTAATATTCTACTCGCTTATTTATAAAGCGTATGTCGAGTGACGAGAAGAAAATTAAGATAAAAATTAAGTGAGTGGAAAAAAATTGATTCACTGAATTAAAGTTCTTCTCGTTGAAAAAGGTATTATGATAAAATTAAAATCTTCACAAATGGACCGGTCGACACGGACTGTACAATCATTAGGTATGGACAGCGCGCGGTCGTAGCATAGCGCTATACCTGCATAGCGCGTTCTACTAAAGTTCGTAGCGCGTTCGTAGTTTGTAGCGCATTCGTAGTTCGCGTAGCGCGTTCGTAGTTCGTAGCGCTCCAACCGCGCGGGCGATGCTATATACCAATTGCGCGTGCTATGCGATTATAGTGTTTGCCTAATTCAAGTAAATTGAATTTTGCAAACACTATTTAAAAATAAAATATTTTTGTTTTTAATACATTTCTGCTCAGAATCACTGAGTCATCTCCTGGATTTTTTACACCTCGCGCGTCGGTCATCCATCAATTCAAAAAGTTTATTAGTCTACTTTAAGCACAATCATTGTGTCAAAGGCGTAAAAACAACAAAATCTACTTTATGAGTTTTTCATATCTTTTCTCAAAATAAGGGAGTGGAGATTTATAACGGGATGTTCCGGCTATTTACAGGGGGAAGGGGTAGCGGCAAACAATTAAAAAAACAAAGCCTGAAAATCGGTCTGTCGTAAAATTTACATTAGAATGATTTTATGTTGCGAGAGGTCAATGACCGGTCTGTCATTAATGTGATTCAGCCAAGAATATGAATTGAAAGTTCTTAGATTCAGCCTTGGCATATCTTGGCATGAACAGTCAACCAGTTTGATTGCTAGGCCACATTCGACCCTAAACATAGTTAAGTGACGTACGTAGAAAGTCAAATCAGTTAAGGCAAAAGAGTGTGAAATATAAAAAAAATGTTTTACAATGTTTGATTTACCCACAAAAAAATTGGAAATAAAAAGGCTTTAAAAAAAGTAAAACATCCTTCACAAAACCCTTAAAAAGTTCTAAAACATTTTTCTTTAATTTTCCTTTTCTCAACATGTCTTTTTAATTCTTCTAAAAGCCCCAACCGACTCCATTTGACGTTCTTTAAGTTTAGATATGTGTACGCCTAATTCATAATAATGCAGATTTGAATATTTCTTGATTTTTAGAGCTGTTTTCAAGGGTTTCTTGAATTATGTTTTATTTCTTTTTATGTTTTTGTGGTAAGTATAATGACATTTTAAATAAAAAGTTTTTAAATTTCACACTTTAAATAGTTGTATATACAATGAAATTAAAAAAAATGAAATCGGTCCATAAATGACGGAGTACTGAGGTAACAAATTGTCCAAAGTGTTCACGGCCTTGTATTACTAAATATAATTCATGTCTGTTACCTGAGCACGGACCCGCAGGTCTTATCACAGATGTCGCACTTGGCAGCCACCGGCAGGTTGCCCTCCAGCCATTGATGTGGCATTATTATGTTCTGCAACAAGAAAACATCATTTAGATACAATCTGTCCTTAGCTTTACGTACCATGTTTAATAACTACCGAAATGCGTTGAGCGAGTTCTTTCCTTCACAGCATCACCCGCCATAGTGCCATGTATTAGAAATTAGCTCGTCAGCTGTAAAGAATAATCTTAAATACATAGTTGTACAAAAACTTTGTGGCATAAGTATAAATATTTGTGGCATATCACGAAGTTCACTTAGCTTAAAGTTTATAGCGTAAATAAGTAGACGAGAGAGCTTTTGTGTATAAAACCAAGAAAATTATGAAGAGCTTCTAAAAATGTAATGGCGAAAACTTGTCCTTCTTCAGATAAAAATGTATACAAACACAGTTTTTAAGTGTACAAGCCTTTACATCAGCCCTATCGCTCGCGGCAAATTAAACGAAGTTTACTTTGCGTATTCAAAGTACTAAATTACTCCTATTGTTTTCCGCGGAACAATTAAAACATTCGCGTTTAGAATCATAAATTAATCTTCACATTTCTCTTTCCTTACTTTTTCTTTATCATAATAGCGAAAGAATTAGCTTCATTTTAAACTGAAATTAATTTTGCCTTTTTGTTATTATTTCAGTGCTACAAAATGAATATATTTTTTAAAATTATTATTATTTGAACAACCAATTATAAATTTCAATTCAAAATAATTTATTCAGTCTAGGCCCTAGGCTGTTACAAGCATATGTGTTCACAGTTTTACACAGCTAGCATTATGCGAGCAGATGTAAACGAGTTTGCCGACGCTACGGCTGGCCGACGGATCGTGCGTGTCTCAGTTCCAAAAAGTAGCATCCCATTCTCATCGCGCGCGGATTATAATATCTAATTTCTGATTCAAATGGATTGAGAATATTGCGAACCGAAAAGCAACGCGTAGGTACGATCGGCAACTCAAGTTCTTTACCACTTTGCAGAAAAATTTGACGACGCGCGTATCGCCCCTGCACGAACTAAGCGTATGTTGGTGACGGCGCGGCGCGCAAGCGATTTTAACCTTAGGACGGAATACAAGCGATTTTAACCTTAGGAGCGGAGTGTTGTCGATAGTACAACAGAATCCTTAAATGAAGATACTGATAATCTAGTTTATAAAGAAGCTTCAATTTAAATTAAGGATATCATATACACGCTGAAATTTTAGTTATTTGGTTCCTGCAGTGGGGTGGTTCCACTTATGATTACAAGCAACTTTTACTATAGGGCCAACTCTGATACTGCTAAAAAAAATCAGCTGTTCCATACATTAAGGTCGAGTAGGTATTGCGCTTTTATATGGAACAGCTGATTTTTTTTAGCAGTATCAGAGTTGGCCCCATACTAAAAGTTGCTTGTAATCATGAGTGGAACCACTCCACTGCGGGAACTAAATGACTAAAATTTCAGCGTGTATATCTATATCATTATTTCAAACTAGAGCCAAAGTTTTCATTAAAATTGCCAAAGCGCAGGTGCATGTTTTAGTTTAATAAGCATTTGATGGGGGCAGTGCCCTTTCTATATTGTCGGAGAAAACCTGCCCTTGGTGATAAATAAAAGATGAGCGGACTGTAAACTCAATATGTACTGGTCATTAATTAAATCAGATTAGAAAATAACAGGGACAAATCGCGCCCGACAATAGCAACGAACGGTGCAGTATTGTATGTGCGCGGGAGGCGCAAGAGTCGATCGTCGTCCGTCTACGCCTACGCCGTGTTCCCGTTTGCCCTTCCTTGGCAGGCATGGAACCGGTCGCCGCGGTGTTGTGCCCGGCAGCGGCCTCGTCTTCACCAGCATTGGAATATATTTGATTGTTGCATTGCACGGCATTATGGGACGGTTTTACTCGTATTAATACTGTACCATTGAGTTTCTTAATCATGTTGAAAAAAAACAAGAATAAACTTCAGTTTTCAAGCTATAAGTATTTTGAGAAAGCGATGGACAATCGCGCTAAGTGGTAAACCGTTAAAACACATAAAATAAGCAAAGTTGTGAGTGTTGAGAGAACGAGCTCTTAAATACTCTCTTTTTATGTTTAACTTGCGACCGCCCGCGACTTCGTCTGCGTGGAAAGTTTTTTTTTGGTATCCCAAGGGATCAATTATTTTTTTCGGGATGAAAGGTATCGTATGTCATTCTCTGTACCCCTGACAACGTGTATGCAAAATTCAATGATGATCGGTTCAGTAGTTAAGACGTGAAGACGTAACAAACAAACCAACAAACCAACGGACTTTCGCATTTATAATGTTAGTAAGGATAAACATAGAAGTTTTAATGTGTAATTTATGAGGAACCTACACGTCTGAAAATGTTGTTGTATGTGTGCCTAAAACAACACATCAGTCGAATTTACTGTTGTCTATGACTCAAGCAAATAATAATTAAACTTAGGTAATACAACACACAACAGTTAACTCTGATTTTCAGTTTCACAAGTTAGATAAACATTTTTTACTTGCTTAACCGCGGTTCTTAAAATTTTTAATTGGTTTTTTATTGGCAGTTCATCAAAATTTTATGAAATTTATGCAAATTACTGCGGCCGGAGTAAAGTTTTGAGAGTCTATTTATCTCTCTCAAGATAATTAAGCATAATAATTATTCAGTTTCAATCACAGTATTTTTAATGATCCACTTACCTATGAACGGCACTCGCGCTTTTAAAAATCTTTTGTCATTATACCCGTGGTTTTACTATTAAATAATTAGGGAAATATTATTTTTCATTAAGTCGTTAATAATTCATCAGTCGAAGATATTTTTAGTAAATTTTGGTGACATGTAAATTGTGAACAGTAGAAATCCCACAATGTCGTATTATTAAGATTCGTACTGATAAGGAATTGCAAAATAAGAGAATTGTATTTTTCTCATATTTTGTATGTTATATATTGTTATATCACTATGGCATAGTCATGCTTTTATATTATATTAGTATTATATTGTGGATCTTACTTTTAAGAGGACGCATCGGACATTTGGTGGCCGGGAATCTCGATTTCTCTCATCAATTACAAAACATATAAGAGTGATATTTAATACCTGATTATTTTTTCATTGACTTCGTTTTGTCAGTTGCAGAAACACGATTCGTTAACTTTTATAACAGAGAAAAAAATATCAAAGAAACCTCATTTAAAACAGAGATTTGCATTTTACAGACAAACCTGACCGATTTAAGCCATTAAATCTTACTAGATTAGTTTAAACACACACTTTAAAATGCCAGTTGGATTTTTTAAAATACTTTATAGATTTTTATTTAAACGAAAAAAATCGGTTTGGCGTCACAAAACTGCTTGCCATGTGAGATAGTTAAGTGTAATTTACGAGAGGTTGAGCGAGACGGTCGATACGAAAATAGTTTATCGATGCGTCGCCTGAACAACATTAGTGCGTCAAACTGTGTATTAACAAGTTATCGATAAAGTTTGCACAAAGTACAGCTTACATGTTGCGGATGATGGATGGTACTTGCCGGAGGTTTATGAACATGTTCGCAACAACGGCAATAACTTGACTACTTTGTCCAGGAGTACACTTGTAATATTGTGTAGTGCCTGTAAGGGGACACTTGGATCCGAATTTGGTCTATTGCTTGATATAGTATTTGTAATGTTACTTTCACTCGTAACATAAGCAACATTGACTTAATTTCATAATAGAAAAACAAACAACTCTTGGCTTTTGGAGGGGGTTAGAAAGAGAAATAAAGCGAATTCGCTCCGCCGGCTCCCTCTCCTTTGGGCGGATGATCTGAGAGCTGAGCTGCCCAAACATTAGAAGACTCCTGACTCGTTGATTTAATAGGAAATACTTTTTACACGACTGCCACAAAAAAGAGTGTATTGAGGGTTCATATATGTATGTATGTATGTGAGTTTCTTTATTCCACCGTAACTTCCAAATGCCTGAACAGATTTGGATGTGTGGGGAACGTTAGAATCCTTACATCATCCCAAATGACACTAGCTATGAAAAAATTTAATATGGCGGCTGTTTTTTTATATAGGTATCAAATGAAAGGCTTCGAAGTGCACAATCTAAAACTACCCTTCAACGCCCGGAAAATGAGACACAATACATATTCCATTGTTATCCGCATGTGTCCGCTCGGACTGTATGAAGTAAAAATAAATATAAAACATTAAAAACCACGACTGCCCTGCCAATAACGTACTAAGAAGTAAATAAAAAATAAAAAAATTGGAATATTTAATAACATGTTTTGTTTGCACAAACAAAAAAAAATGAAAAAAATAAATTAATCAGTATCTTTTTAAATACATTACAACTCAATAACAAAGAAGTAGCTTCTTCTTGTTTACTACTAGAAAAAGACATGAAATTACTAAACGAGGCGTTATTTTGAGTTCCTAATGACGTATCTATAAAAGCTAAGTATTTATTATTATGTGAACCATGAAAAGTTCGCAAATAACAGCTATTAATATTTTTATAGTTAATAAAAACCCACTGATATCCGTAACTGCAAGTGATTGGAGTGAAGTGGGTACACTTTAAAGGGAGATTACACAATCAGTTTGCCGCCAGTCAGTGGGTTATACGATCAGTCTCCCGCCAGTCCAACCAGACTGATGAATGGACTGACGGCAGACTGATTGTGTAATCTCCCTCAAACACTGTTGTTTATGGATACTTTGGAAATCCAATAAGCAAATTAATAGGTAGTTAGGGTTGTTTCGTTCGTTTCTCCCACTCAGCGAGCTACCTACTACGACTACGACCTACTAATATTTAGTGACACAATAAATCACAAAAAAAACAAAATAAAATTTACGTAACGTAAAAAAATATACCCCTTCAGTATCTCCAACTATAAGCGGCTTTAGCAAAGCGAGCGTGCTCCAATCACAAGATTGTCGGCGTTCGCGACCGAGCACCGTTTATGTGCTAAGCTGCGAATCTCATAAGCAAGTTTACAAAATGGTTCTTTTGTTGTTTGCAGGCAGAGTACGTTTATTTAAAGTTCAACACTTCTCGTATGGTAGGATACCAGTTGACGCTCTACTGTGGCTGGTTAGGCGCGTTTTCTGTGACAAAGGCATGGTACTTGCACTTGTTATCACGCAGTACTTGTAGCTCAGCAGTCAGGTGTAGTTTGTCAAAGATGCCGCGGGGTTACCAAAGTACTTTCAATAAAACCTCGCTAGTATCTTCCGTTAAACCTGGTTTTATTTCATGTAAAAAAAGTTCCTTACCCCTTCCGCATCTTCAACGACGTGCGGCCCTAGCGAAGCGAGCGTGCTCCATTTGCAAGATGGCGGCGCTCGTGACGCGCACCGCTTGTGAGCTTTGAACTTGCACAGTTCGCAAGCAAGCGCGTGAGCGGTGCCGAGCGCGCCGAGCGGTTCGCGGCACACGTTGCAAAACGTCGGCCGAGCGTGTGTTGCTGCGTACCTAAGGAAATAATGATGTTTAGATATCAACTAATGGATTAGTATTTTTTTGTAAAAGTTGCAACTGAATTAGGCTATTAAGAAATTGTGTTAATGTGCTGTGACAGCAGAAATAAACAAATCAGAATATACGTTCATGATTCGGGAACAAACGCTAAGCTCATCACACGAACTAACTCACATCCGTACACACAAATATTATTATGAGGTCTCACAGTGCCAGTGGACGCACATCGTCTCAACTACCAATCACACATAATTAAGTAAAACAAACGAACCAATCACACTGCTCTATTTCAACGCAGTGCGTTCGCGTAGACAAGGGTCGTTTGAGTGTTGTTTCTGAATACAGGTGTTATGCCCCAAGCAGGATTTTAACTCGTATCGTTGCCATCTACTGTACAGAACGGTCGCCAAACTGAGCTCAAGTAAGTGGCTCGCTGTTATTACTAGGTAATTTTAATCTCACCATTGATGGTCTCCTGAAGACAGCCTCGCGACTAGGTCGGCGACGTCGGCGCCGCGGTGCAGCGCGCCGCGCAGCGCGTCCGCCCACGACTCCATCTCGCCGCGGCTGTCCGCGCACAGCACCAGGCAGCGACTCGCTGTTATTACCTGATAATAAAGCGCATATTATTATGAATATCCCTGTAAGTAAGTTAAGTTTTCACCTGGTAGTAAAGTGAATTTTTGATTTTCCGTAATGAAAATGAACTGTCAATAAGGTCGTCCCTGGAAAGCACCAGGCAGCGTCTTCTGTTAATACCCTGAAATAAAAGTAATTTTTAACAACCTTCAGGGAAGGCCGTCGACGTACAGCTCGCTCCAGATTGGCGATTTGCTATTATCTGGTAAATAACATTGCAAATAAAGCGCCCTATGATTAAATTTCCCTTTGGAAATAAAAAGGTAGAGTCAAATTCAACAGAGTCCCAAAGCGTATCAGAATAAAGTAAACTTTACTGATATTATCGTCATAAACAAGCACCATATTTCGCTGTCGCCTGTTGTATGTTTGTGACAATCAATAACTAAACTATTTTGAATCAAAACGTGTTTAACGAAACATTCCAACCTCCCACGTGAGCGACACACGTAAGCAGTTTATGGCGTAACTTGTTTTTAGAAAATATTCAATTAATTGAACACAAACAAGTAGTCGGTGTAGCGTTACTAGCTAAATTGTTAGGTGTTACATCGGCACTACGTCAATCAGTGACTGTCGATGGCAAACTTTACGTGGATGATTAATTGATTATTCCTGTATAAGTAAGAATACCGTAGTTAGTCGTAATCAAGAATTTGATATAAAACAATAAAAAAAAACTATTTCAAAAGACATGCACTTAAATACAAACAAACTCGTACATAGATTTGATTTTAGAAAAAAAAACATAACCCCTCGCCTTTTGGTGATGCCCATTGCCCGTCCGTAGTCGGGTAGAAAAGAACCCATAGGCACTCGTAGGTTGGTTCTGGTAGAAAAAAACATGTGTCATTGCAGTCGGACTGAAGTCCGACTGAAGTCGTGATGTTAAGGGGCTGACATGAGCCAACTAGCGCCGCCAGTCGATTTTATTTCATTTATTATTAATAAACAAAACCTTGACTGATTCCTTTTTTAAGAAATTGCAATTTCTTAAAAAAGGAATCAGTCAAGGTTTTGTTAATAACGTCTAATATTTATTGAATAACTTTACACAGTTTGAAAAGGCATTCAAACAGTTTTAAAACGCGATTTTGTTCATAGTAGCCACTGTTAGTTCAAACCCGTTTTTAAACTATTGCACGCATTTTGTAATGTTGTAACGTTATTCAATAAACGTTAGACGTCATTCACAAGATCTTGACTGATTCCTATTTTAAGTAATTGGGCTTATTTAGAAAAAATAAAATAAAATCGACTGGCGGCGCTAGTCAGCCCCATAAAAATAGAATTGACAGGAAGTCAAAGAGGTCATCTGTCAGAGAGGAGCTAAACAGAATTTTGATTGTAACTTGATTCTATTCAGATGCGAATAGTCGTGATGCAGTTGAAAGTTGAAATGCGAACTGAAGTTTTAAAGCAATTAATTAGCTGTATCAAACAAAACTGCGAGCCATCTAGTCTGCTTGCATTTGAGATTTTGAAATGCAGTTCTAAAAATAGATATAAGGTTATTGTTTTAAGAACTTTGGCGTTCTTAGACTTTCGACGCACTTTTGTTAATTCAATTGTACCTTACTGCCAGCTGGGAAGCAGTTCAAAGGCAGAACACTTGTAATAGCTTCAAATGGAGCCTTATCAAAGTCTATGTATATATACTTTTAAAATTTCGCGATGCATTGTATTTGATTAAAATAGTAACACCGATGCAACTCGGTCGAAACGTCGTCGGGAAAATAGGTAGGTGTGAAAATATCTATCATTAGTAACGTACGCATTGAATTCCTGTTATTAGAGTTTGTTTTCACAATCTCAACACGAATACTAAATAAGTCGAAAGTGGACATCAAAATTGTGTAAGCGATACCTTTGATCAAGGGAGGAACCAACCTCAAAGGTAATCCATTCGAATCGAAACTAATCGCCAGAGACGAGTATTCAACGAGTTATTCAACTATTATGATTTATAATTAGGTGCTTTACACATACAATGTAAAAGGAACAATTTATTTTAATAAGGTACACCACACAAAAATCAACTCATTTGATTTAACGTAGATAATTGATTTTGAATTAAAGAAAATTAGGACTTATTCCCTCCTCTTCGTGATTTCACTGGCTGGGTGGGATCACGGGGGCGGTCGTGGAGGGGCTGCAGCGTCGAATGTGCATTTTCATCGGCATAAAAAAGTTGGGTATGCCCTTTGCGTATAGGTAATTGAAAAAAGTAAATAGGCGCGCGCTTCCTTTGGCGGCCAAATTAAATTCGCCGCGCGTTTTGCCGCCAGTCAGCCGTAAAATTATTTTACCACAGCGCAGAAAGTACACAGTGTTTTGTTTCGTCAGACATTGTAAAAGCGCGTTTTTATTAGTTGTTGTTTAGTTAAGTATATTTTTTGCGGTGATGTAAATTCCCGAACTTTCATTTCAGCCCGAAATTTCCTTATATTCTGGACGTGCGTTTTATTCGAATGAGATTAAATTCCTACACCTGCTATGACGCAGGAGTAGATCATGCATCTGATGTCGATAATTTCAACATTCCAGGTTCTTTTGCGCGTCAGATCATTGAATGTTCAATGGTTATTGTTAATGACAAGAAAAGTGGAAACGATAAGCAAGAATCCAAAATCCGTAAGTATGCCCTGGCATACTGACGATTGACGTTGTTTCGGTTTAGATTTCAATGTTTAATTTATGTGATGTTATATACTCTCGTCTGTTTGTCAACTGAGTTCTGTGTTTTAGAGTGGTAGCAACCAAATTTTATTGAAATGTGAAAATTTACAAAAATGTTCACATTACCGGGCGGGTAATCGAAATTATTGAAATATAGAGTTTTTTGATTGAATTTCGAACACAAGATAAACCTATACTACAATTGTACAATTCAAGATGTACTCGATGATACTTATATTGATTATTGCATAAAAACACATCAACTTGCGATAAACATAATATATTGGTAATTCAAAACTTATAAACATGTATTACATTCTAGTGTCTAAATGGGTGTGCTAAGAGCATCACTAAACAAAGGACGATCGTAATTATTAGAAAAATAAATGTTTTTTTCTCGGAGGTTGCATACCTTGCTGGTATTCAACCTGTGTTGGTTTCATTCTAGACAACAATATTCCCAGAATTTCAGTATACATTGTGCTTGTATCAAAACAAAGGCGGTGTATGCTTGATTTTAACATCCTATTTATCTTTGACCGGTCACTGTGAAATTAACGGGGTCTTTATCAAATTCACACAACAATTTACTTCAGATTGGATGCTAAAATTAGCGTGATGTTCAGTTGGAGCAGCTTTAGGTATAATATTGACGTTTGTGAATTCATAATTAGCGCTGAAATTGCTGAATTCCTGCTGAATTTCAGCGCTAATTATGTTGGTGGCGTAGTTAGTTTTCAATTTGAAACAGTGAGCTTCATTCGCTATTTTTGTTTTATGTTATAGTAACGTAGATGCTATAACGATACTTTTATGAATTGATTTCTAGGAATAACTATGACCCATTCTAAAAAGTATTTTAAAACTGCAATTCTATTCCTGTTCGTGAAGTGGTCATCATCCCCCTACCCTTATCCCAATTTATTTGGGGGTCGGTGCAGTGTGTCCTCCTCTTCCATTCCTTCCTGTCACTCGTCATCTCCTCATCCACTCCCTTTACATTCATATCATTCCTCACACAATCCATCCACCTTTTCTGCGGTCTTCCTCACACTTTACAACCCTCAACATCCATATTCATTACTCTTCTAGTAACATGCCTTTCATCCCTTCTCATAACATGCCCATAGCAAGTCAGACGATTCCCTTTCAACTTTTCTATCACTGGTGCTACTTTTAAACTTCTTCTCACATGAAGTGGTATTATACAGTATAATTATATAAAATAAAATAAAATAAATAAGATGTAATCCTAGTTAAAGTGCTCGTTAATGGTTTAGGATGGGTTATTTCTGTGTTTTTTTAACTGTGCGCTTTAGTTAGAACTCATGACAGCTTTGGTTTGGTTAGAGAACAGTTGGATTTAGAACAAATCGTCGAGTGAATGTTTTCAAAAAGTTTTAATACGAGAATTCTGACTTTGAATGCGTTCAATGACCTTGTAAATATAAACCCTTGTCCCTTTTGTTTCGTCAAGTCTCCAACGACGTTAAGCTGTTTTCTATACATCAAGTTTCATACAAATTATTATGAAGTTAAGTCTTTCAAAGTTTAAATTTCATTATAAATACTTAAGTTTTTAAACTTTGGGGGCACGTCTCGTGTCGTTTTAGGGCCCTGAATAGATTTGTTTGATTCAAGTTTTTCTTTATAATTACAACAACATTTGTTTGAAATTTTGAGGGTGACTGAATAATGAAACAGAATGGACTAAAACTTTGAAGCGTAATTACGCTTACGCTTGAGTAATTACTCAAGCGGTATAAACTTTAATTTGGAAGTAAATCTAATATGTGTACTCTATTATACCCTTCGAATGAAACTGTTATAAGTGCGATGGCACACACGACGGCATCTCAGACTACACAATATGTAGACCTTGAGACCGCTTTTATGCCCTACGTAATAAAAGCTGTTTTCGCAGTTTAACTGTATAACCTGACGTGCTGTCATGTGTATTTTTATTTATAGGCGTAAGATTAATAACTAGTGGTTTTGTAGAGCTGCAGACATCGCGTTTGTGACATTTTTTAATAATTTTTCGAAATGTCTGAAATGGCTTTTTTTACAGATTTCGCGCTTCTTGCAACTATCAGAGGACACTAAAAATGAACATCTAAAATAGGAGAGGCATATTTTAATGGGTTCACGAGCCCTTTGAAGTTGTACGAAACGAGTTGTCATTGTTATTTCGTGAACTATTAATGTAGAGTGCGCACTATGAAACGCAGGGCTGCCAGATGTGATTTTCCATTTCTCCCCAAATTTTAAATTATTTTTCTCCTAAATGATACTATTTTCGGTATATTTACCCAAAGGCCCAAAAATAGTGCTTGTAGTTCTATTGATAGTGCCTTGACTTCTTTTAATTAGGTACAAAATGTTGTTTCCACAAAATTCTCTACGATGTATTATTTTTCTCCAAAATTTCTACAAGAGCCACATTTTTAACCCAGAAGTGCGAGTAAAATACTCAACCTGGCAGCCCTGATGAAACGTTATCGCCCCGAGGAGAGTAACGAGAAAATACGCGGGTCTGGTCTGAGAATATTCTGTGGAAATAGAATATGCTTGAAAGCTTTGTATGATATTTGACGCGGGGCGTGCATTATGGTCGTGTTTTGTCATACCGTCAGTGATGTGAGGATGTTAATGTGATATGTATCGTGTAAAATATTTATATTTTCCCGTTGTAGTGTAGCTACGCCACGGTAATGATATCTATTATACCCGTGCCACTGGTACCTACCAATAATGAGGGAGACTTAACCGTTAGCAAAAGGCAGGCTTGAGGTCGTTTTTATTATTCAGTTAATCTTTTCATTAAATATTTACAAGCATAATACGTGTTCGTTTAGTTAAACAAACCGTTATAATCACAAGTGTAATTTAGTCATGGAAATAATTTTGAAAATTCATTCTTTCGCTTCAGATTTTGTAAGAAACTCCTTCACATAACTGCTAGAATTAATTGTTTCAATTACAGTGATTTAACTATTTATTGTTAACCTTGTGAAGATGTTGAACTAAAATATTATATGGAAAATAGGTACGTTTTTCACTTTTTGGAACGTTAATTACGACCTTGGTTTAAATTCATTAAAATTGTATGTTAACTAACTCTGCAGGTCGTAAAATCTGTTTAATTAAAACAGTAATTAAAGTAACTGAAGGTTCATTCCATACGGTATAGAAGTTTGTATAGTTAACCCGAGTGTGAAAATGAGTATTAATTAGTCAAAAGATAATTAAAATAGTTTGAACTCTGTTTGAATAACTATTATTCAAACAGAGTTCAAACTATTTTCAATATTCGCGTTTTGGTATTCGTATTTTCAGGCTAAAAATTTAGTAATTTATTGATGTACCTACTGTTTTTATTCACGAAAAGTGCTTAAGTGAAAAAAAACTCACTAAAACAAGAGTATTTACTGTAGTTGGTACCTATTTTTTTACCTCTAGACATTTAAAAAAATCAAAACACACCTCAATTTCTTAGTTCTTATTAAGCAAATTTAGGATTGTTGCAAAAAAATAAACAGGTACAAGGTGTAAATCCCGACATAGTTTATTCTAATAACGTCAATAACTGTGGAAAAAACAATAAATTTAGGATCTTTGCAGACGCGTCTATGCATGCACCAAACGTATGTTATAATGATCACAAAGTGGTCTTGCAAAAACATCTAAGTCACGAATGCTACCGTTATCAACCTTCGAATCAAGAACACGTCTGGCGAAAGAGTGTTCCCTTTTGTAAATCATAACCGATTTTCCACCGAGTATCATTTCGTGGGTCGCAAATGGCTGATTGTGTGCGGCCATTACACTTGAAAGTCCATTTGGCTGAGGGATGATTTTCCAATTTATCAGAGAAGTAAAAGAATATCTTCACTTTCAACCAATTCTTTGAAAACAAACCTAATTTTACGGTTGGATGTTACCATTATAACTCTTGAAGCGTGGCTTTTAGTTAAACTTGAATATTCAGTTCAACTACTTTACTTTAAATGAAGCGCCGTGAAATGCCACAATATGTCGCTAAGGTCTCAGTTCACCTACAGCTACGTCAAGGGTACTTGAGGCCAAGAACGAGGTGCGCCGCGACGCGCGCGACCCTAACAAGCCGACTCACAGACCGGAAATATACCGGTAGCGAAGGAAAAATGCAATTATTACTTTATTAACACAAAATAGTTAAAACAAATAATGTAAGAAAAATAATGTTAAACTTAATATAAAAATAGCATTGTAATACAGTGAATGTGAAAAATCTTTATCAAAATAGTTTTTAAATTTTTATATTTTAGCATTCATAATGCTATTTTTATACAATACTAAATAATATACTAGAAAAAATTAGACTCGCACCAGATCATATTCTCGGACGGGAATCAAACCCGCGACCTTTGGAAGTCCAGTCCAATGCTCTGACCGCTGAGCTACCGAGTCACTACTAGTGATTGATGAAATAAACGCTGGCTTGCAGCGTAAGAGTGGAATATACTATATTCGACGATGCCACTAGTGATAATTATGATCAGGTGCGAGTCGAATATTTCCAGTATACAACATGTTACAAAAATACCCCTAATGCCGAATATGGTATATAGGGACCATCAAACTGATCAACTTTTACTATGGGACCAACTCTGAAATAGCGAAAAAATAATCAGCTGTTTCATACAAAAATTAAAATCGAAAATATCAAAATGTATGAAACAGCTGATATTTTTTCGCGATTTGAGAGTTGATCCCATAGTAAAAGTTGTTCAGTTTGATGGTTCCTATATACCATATTCGGCATTAGGGGTATTTTTGTAACATGTTGTATTATTTAGTATTGCACAAAATAGTTTTAAAGATTACTTTCGAAAATGCAATTTTGCACGACATCAATTTTATCAACAATTTCACGTGTAGGCACTTTTACAATGCATGCATTAATCAGTGTAAGTGATGTGCCGTGAAATGCCGCACGTGCCGCTAAGTTCTCATTCAGCTACAGCAAAGCTGCGGCAAGGGTACTTGTACTAGTTGTGGCTTGGTCTCACGAGGTGCTCCGCGACCCTAACAACCCGACTAACGGAAACACGGAAGCGTCGGGAATGCAATTTCGTTAAAGAGTGCAGAGCCCGTAAACAATGTCACATTTACAAATTTTCGTTATCGCTTCGCTTCGAAACGTTGACGTTTTAAAATTCGATTGTTAACGAAACCTTTTATGTCAATCCCATACATGTTTCGAAAGCGACCCGATAACGAATAATTGCAAATGTTGCTTTGGCTATTGGCCCAGATACTTCCATATAATCGCTTATTATTCACGACTCGTACACAATATTATTCACTGCATAAGTGATATTAAAAAGTGATATCGGTCCAGTGATTGTAATTTTGCACGGTGTCAGTTAATGTACTTACACTTAGAATATGTAAGAACTTCAAACTTCAAATTTTTATTTGCAGACTAAGTGTTACATAGTTCTTTCAACTTAGACACCTTGTACAGGTATGGAAAATTAGAATTTATTAAACAATAGGCAATTCAATTAAAAATTAAACTTTAAATAATATTTTAAATTAACATAAACATAAAATATTATATTATAAATTATTTTACAGCAAATTAAAAAAAAAGTGAGTTCTTTCAGCAAAGTTGTCGTATGATCTGCTACGGGAAGTTAGCAGAGCATTTTGTCAATCGACTTTTTCAGGTAAAAACACCAGAACTATTTTTAAAAACTATCAGGAACTGTAGAACTCAGCTGCATGCGAAAAGAACTCACATTTATTTTTGATCTGCTGGACAATGTTCACGAACATACCTGAGAGCCTAGACAATTGGCAAACGCTTGGCTTTCCGATTATTCGAATAGAATAGAAGTGACATTAAATTAGGTGTATGAAATTGACATTTAAAAACTCCGTGATCACAGTATTACAAACCACGTGATGGTCGATGGTCAGCGACATCTTACGTCAGTTACATCATACTAATTATCTGTTCTATTCAAATTGTAGAAAGCCACTTGGTTATATGATTGAGCGTATCGTCATAATTCTGCAAAATAATTCAATAATGTAGTCATCTCTACCTGTCAGAGCTTTCATTGAATTCTACGAGATCTAATGATAATACCGGGGCTTATACAGGAATTAAGTTATCTCGACTGAGACGGAGAAATCGATTTGGGGGCGAAAGCGGTGGTTCATGAAATTGCGCCACATCCCGAAGAAATTTTTCGTTGCGCTTCTGCTGTACCGAAAATAAAAGGTAAGTATTCTTCAGAATTTAGCGACGATTTTATTGACCTTTTTATTCTGTTCAATAAAGCTTTTATTGGGTTCGAAAATTAATACGGTGTATTGTGAGTCAGGGAATCGTAAGGTCATGATAGAAATAAGAAATAGAATGTTGCGAAAATTATGTACCTACAGTTACAGAATTGGGAATTTCTTCGGCATGAGTAAATGTAATTTTGGATTGACGTACATATTTGAAAAGGGTAAGTACACTAGACCTGTAAATAATTTTATAGCTTTTTGGTCACAAGCGAGTACACGAGTATGATATTACGCTGTAATGAAGTTTAACGGTAACCGAACGTTATGGCTGTGGATTCAAATGCGCATCGATGACTGAAACTTAAATTGTTGATATAAGTTTGTTTAGTTGTTCTATCTATCTCACGAAAACCGGTTTGCTATGAATGTTGTTAGGCGTGCACATGCACATTACTTTATTGTGCGTAATACGAGAGCGTGCAGACGCACACTAAAACAATATGCATGTACACGCCTAACACATTCATAGCAAAACGGTCTTCGATCATATAGAAGAACTACTTACACTCAATACAAAATTATACGAGCATATAATTATTAATCTCAATATATATAATGTCGCAGCCAACTAGCTTAATCAGTCGTTTAATAACGGCCTAACCCTAACATTTAACGGCGCCGTTCAATCAGCGGCTTAAATGATATCTAGTCACCTAATTAGATGGCTAGGCAAATGACTTGAATTAATGACATTTTATAACTTGCTTACCCAAGACATTGAATTATAGTTCCGTTTTCTGTCACCTCGAGCTGTAAGCAGAGCTGCCAATATGGCATCGACCAGCTGTGATATTTTCGATTTAACGAGATTAAAATACGTTTTCACGAGAATATTGTTTAATGGAAGTGTACGTGTGGTTATAAAAATAGTGTAAATATGTTATCGAATGTTTTAAAGAAAATTAAGACCAAATTTTATTGGATATAGCCAACAGCATGCAGGGAAAGGTGTTTTTGTGTAACTTTTCTCAATTTATTGTTTGTTAGGCAATATGTGGGCTTACAATGATACTGTCACAAGTTTAAATATGAATTTGATTTGTGTTTTTTATGGCCTAAGCATCTGCCAGCCCGTTAATTAAATGTTTTATTAGACGCATTGGCTAAATGTCATTTAGACCGATATTTAAACGTAAATGACTAGGCTTTTAATTGAGTGGCTAATTAAACAAGTTGGCTGCGACATACATATAACAGTGTTTATTTAGGGCAAAAATCTCCCAACTACCCTTGAAGTAAGAAAGTGAACTATTATATTGTTAACTGACTCCTATAAAAAGACTCTAACGAACTAGCCTTTCAAATTATATGTTGTGCACTTGAAAATCTATCGCCAATAACGGCTCGTTTGTCTTCTGGGATCTAGGTCATGACCCGCAACGCTTCGTAACAAACGAGTTAGTTAAGGTGTTCGGAACAAGGGAAAGATAAACAACTATGTGTCTTATATCAAGCCTCATTTGAGCTATTTCAGTTTGCTGTCTTAATAATGTGTTAAGACCAGGTCAGACAGAGATTAATAGGGTCATAGTGGTAACACGCAAGTAAAAAATGCTACTAAGACTTTCGCGCGTACAGTTCATTAGAAATAAAACACTTTTTTTACGGATTACAGCGCGTATATTATTAATTCGTGGTCACGGTCCCTGGAAAGGTGTCTAAATGTCGGGAATTTAAAAAAAATCAATAAATACAAACTAAATAATTCTAAAACAACACCATTAATGATATACGCGCTGTAATCCGTAAATGCGCTGTAATCCGTAAAAAAGTGTTTTATTTCTAAAAAAAATGCTAGTTTATCTTGTAGTACAATGCAACCGGGTAGGAAGTGATAGTTTTTAATGATACAAACAACGACAAGACGCAGTGTGTTGATTGCCACCTGGCACCATCTGATCTATATAGCCATAAAGTATAAATAAATGTGTGTATAGGAGAATACTTGCATTAATATGGAGTAATATCGCCGCTAGTCAAGTCCAAGAAAAATCCAAATCATCAATAAACACAGTTCTTTACTGACGATAAAAAGCTCAGTTGCTCTACTAATATCAAGGAATTAACCCTCGGCTTTATCCTGCTAAGTATTAGCCATAGTTCAATGGGTGGGCTTTACTTACTACACTTCAAAGGGGGCAAGTTCGTCGGCAGAACGGCTTAACAGCAACGAAACTTTGGAACTACGGGTAGCCTAGTCTGTGCAGACAACTTGGAGCACCCTTTGGGTCCAGAGATTGTTCATGATTGGATACCTACGTTTTGTAAGGTCGCCAAAATTCAAACGAAAAGTTCTGTTACATCTGGGCCTTTGAATTTTTTATTTCTGTACTGGCCCAGTACTTTTTATTGATCGATTTGGGTAGGTCTAATGAATCATTCGCCAAGTCGTCACCTAGTTTTCTTGGGTCAAGTTAACCCTGATGGAATGTAAGCCGACCCAAGGCTGTTTGGTTCGTAAACTGTTTTTTTAATGGAAAGCATGAGGACATTTTGTATCTAACAACCTATTACTATAATTCATATTCAAGTAATAAGTACTTTAACTTACTAAGCTACTTTATGAAATACTGGACTGGAGTTGAGGTAGATACCGCATTATTCATTGAATCTCCGCGATTATTAAAACGCCATATTAAACTAGAAATTAATACAGACCGACGGCAAGTGTCGTGGCTCTTATTAATATGGATTCGGGCCATGTCCGGAATTCAATTTCGCCGCACCGGATACGGTGAACATGGGCGAGTCAGGGTGCGGTAAAATGGAAGCGCTGAAGGTCGACCAGAGAACTACCTTTATTTTAGTGGGGAGTATAGCATACTATAACGTCTTCCTTGTGCCTGGTAAGCAGCAGGTTATAAGGGATTTGCCCCGAAAAGGCCATAGGTACCAAATGGCCAAACTAGATCTTTAGCGAGTGCTCGCGCTTTGACTAGGAGTAGTGACCAGACCAGAGAAAAGAGTTCTTTGACCACATAATAACCTAGAATTCACTAACGATAATGTCTAAGGATAAATTAGTAGATGCTAGATTAAGACCCGAGTTGACTAACTACTTAAACAACCGAATAATTTTTAACCATCAGTTTTTGACATTATCTCCATCCATAAAATGACAAAAACAGACGGTTAAAACTTAATCACTTGTTTTAGTGTTGATTAACTTCAGCCTTAGTTCAGAAGAATTTCTTTAGCGAATCTAAAGCAACTGAATTGGAATAATTCACTGAAATCGCTTTGCAAAATTAGAAAACTAAATTAAAGTAGGTTGGAGTAAGTTGTTCGACAGTATTAACTTGAATTATTTCAGTTGCAAATCAAGCTTGTTGCGGATTAGTGCTTAGATAGTTTGAGAACTCCAGACATATGATTTAATTTAAACCATCGATTATATTAGTGGTGTAGCGTCAGCTCGGACTTTGTATCCAGAGCAAACTCACACACACTGTGTTAGGTATATCCAGCTGACGCACATACAATAATATGTAATAATTTAGTATATAAGAAGTACAAACAAATAAACATAGTTCTTAGCTTCTTAGCGCTATAGCAACACTGGCTGTTTGATTCACCTCTAAGCTAGGAGCCAAAGGGGTATAGTTGTTCTATCTCACGAAGACCCTTTTGCTATGAATGTAGGCGTGCATATACTCATTGTTTTAGTGTGCGTAATACGAGAGCGTGCAGACGCACACTAAAACAATGTGCATGTGCACGCCTAACACATTCATAGCAATAGGGTCCTTGTGAGATAGAGCAACTATATATGGACTAAAGTGGTATTCTACTTAATAAGTCAATGGTGAATTGAAGAGTTCTGGGACGTTTACTCAACTTTATTTATATATCTATTAGTAAATTGAGATTCAAAGCTGCCTTCAGGGGCACTACCGGCTCACTTTTCGAACTTCGGCGGGTTTGCCGAGCTTCAACTTAAAACAGATAAATCGAAGTAAGGGGTTTCGTATTGTACTATTCGCCGAAGTAATTCAGAAGATATCGATGTTCGTGTGATATCATGAATTGGGGTTCGCCATTTTGGCCTGAGTGGGGCTCGATTTATCTGCTTTAATTTGAAGCCCAGTAGACTTTCCGAAGTTCGATGCGTTAGCCGGTAGGGCCCCAGGTTTTATTTTATTATCAGCATATGTCCAATGTCTGTTTCTAACTAGGCACTTAATAATCCTAGGAGCGTAAAATTTTACATCCGCTGTTTTTAAAAAGGAAAGTATATTTTAGTAAGCATTATAAAAGTTATTTAGATGACGGTAGGTTTATGTCTTAGAAATTCATGCACTTATTCTCTTACGAAAATGTGGTTTATAATTTTTTGAATAATTTGAAAGAAATTAGCATCTTAGTTGCTAATTTTTAGATTAGCAATTTAAAAGATAAGAGCTTTATCCTTGAAAAAATTCCGATTCACAGAATAAATAATAAGTACCTAGTATAATCAGCCCGCGATGGGAACTGTCAAAGTAAATAATAATTGACTTATTAGTTAATTTAAATTTAATTAATCAACTAATTGCTTACATGTTATCTTACTTGAAGTTGCTGTAGTAAAAGTTCCCTCACCTTGGACGCGTGAAACCGTGTTCTATCCCATTCTCACTTGCGCGGATTATACTAGACTAGCGTCTATAGGGTTCTAGTTAAATAATGGAGGGTATACAGAGATTTAACTTCGACGTGCTTCTAACGGCCTTATTCATAAACGCCTTATAATACTATTTAAGCTATTGCACCTTTAAAATATGTTTTATCTTCATCATTTGTCAGTAAAAGAAACAAAACAGTTTAACAGCCTCCTATAACGTTGCTTGTTTTTATGAATAAGGCGGTAAGTAAGTTTGACGACCTCCGTGGTCGAGTGGCTTTGTGCACCGGTTTCAAGGTGTCGCCATCTCTGAGGTCCCGGGTTCGATCCCCGGTTGGGTCAATTTAGAAAACGAACTTTTCTATATTGGCTCAGGTCGGCGTGTTTGTGATACCACCGTTGTCTCTGATTCCCATAACACAAGTGCTTTAGCTACTTACTTTGGAATCGGAGCAATGTATGTGATGTTTTCTAATATTTATTTATTTATTTATTTATTGTAACAAGGAAGTTTTCGCACAGTTGCGTTGCAAACCAGCAACTCTAACAATGGGTGCAGATTCGAGGCACGTCCGTACGATTCACTGTCAACCAGACAACCGCACCTGCCTCAATGCTGAATTATGAATCAGTTACCTACCTACCACAGTATACAACATGTTACAAAAATACCCCTAATGCCGAATATGGTATATCTATCACTCACTTGACTCTTAGCAAAGTTATGCACTTAAGCTAAATATTTCGCAAACGAATCCCTGAAAACAATGCAGCGGAACTATTGCATCTACTTTTCTGAACATTATTAAACTTTCAGTGCATCAACGATAGATTTGAAATTGATTTATCGTTGCTTAGAAATAGAAAATTGAAAAGGTTTTAAAAGAAAAATCTCGCTTCGTTTAATCTCAGGAGAGCGCGATATAATGGAATAAGTGAGAGGGCAACAATGAATATGAGGGATTAGAAAGAATATAATACCTACGCTTTTTCTTTTCAGCCAGAGTGGCTTCCAAGATTCCATTTATTATAATAACTAATGATATAAGTTGTCTTAAGTGATAAAATATTCGAAATGCATATTTTGATGAAAGTATAAACCACTTTATTTAATTTTATGTCAACCTACTTAGAAATATTTAGAATAACGACAGTGTTATATTTGTCTGTTTTAGAGGTTAGATTAGAATTTAGATCTCACGTATTATGCTGATCTGCTTTATGTACCTACCTACAACTTAAAAAGAGTACGTATTGATTTAGGACATGAAGTTAAAGTTTCTGAAAAAGTTATCATAGAGAAACTATGGCAAGCTGCCATGGATTGGGACTCTGTTCTTCAAGAGATTTAATTTTTACTTTCACTCGAGCAGCATTCGCGCTTATAGCGTGCTTTAGTTTTTTTATTAAGGCGATTAGTGCCGTCACAGTGGCGCCCTCATCATAATTAAATTTATTGCTCGCTAAGTACATAATGTATCGAAAATTCACACGTACAGATTGAAGCTAAAAGTGGCCACTTTTGGCACATTTACCTACTACTACTACAACGAACTATATTTTGCAAAGGTTATAGTTAGTAAATAAAATATAGAACCTTAGCTTCAATCGGTACGTGTGATTTTTGATACTTTATGTATGTACTTAGCGAGCAATAAATTTAACATAATGAGTGCGCCACTGTGAGGGCACTTATAGCGCTTTAACTTATCGAATGAGTTGAATGGAAAGCTGTTGTGAAAGTAACGAAATTACCCACTTGAACAGTCAGTAGTTTCAATGAAGGTCCTCATTTTCGACCTCCGTGGTCGTGTGGCTTTGTACACCGGTTTTCAAGGTGTCGCCATCTCTGAGGTTCCGGGTTCTATTCCCGGTTGGGTCAATTTAGAAAACGAACTTTTCTATATTGGCTCAGGTCTGGGTGTTTATGACAACACCATTGTCTCCGATTTCCATAACACAAGTGCTTTATCTACTTACTTTGGAATCGGAGCAATGTACCTAAGTATGTGATAACGTTAAATATTTATTTATTTATTTATTTTGCACGAAAAATAGCCAACAATTTACTTAACTACTTCTACCGTAGGTACAATAGCCATTAGTCGAAAGGATGAGGCGATTTCGATGAAATATGTCATGTATTTTTAAGTACAAAGAAGTCAGCTCTGATTTTGACACATCGCCTCCACTGATGTGGGTTCAAAGAAGGATCCCGAAAAAACTGTATAACACAGCTTTCCCATTAGTCCCGATCTGTGCAAGCAAGCAGGGCTGTGGCTTTGACATCGTCTGGGCACGAATTTTTAATTTAGACTGATTATAAAGGCTAAAATTAGATGAAAAGTTCAACAGCTACCAACGGTAGTACCTACCTACAGCCTATCCCTACAGGCTAAATAAAAATAACTCAAATAACAGGTTTGAATTATCGAATGACTGTTTAAATAATTAAATAAATATTTGACAACATCACATACATTGCTCCGATTCCAAGGTAAGGAGCTAAAGAACTTGTGTTATGGAAATCAGAGACAGCGGTGGTATCACAGACACCCAGACCTGAGCCAATATAGAAATGTTCGTTTTCTAAATTGACCCAACCGGGGGAACCCGGGACCTCAAAGATGGCGACACCTTGAAAACCGGTGTACAAAGCCACTCGACCACGGAGGTCGTCAAATAACCATGCCAAAAGTAACTACATAATTATAAAAAAAAGTCCCTCACCACGTCTGTCTGTCTGTTCACGATAAACTCAAAAAGTACGGAACGGATTTTCATGCGGTTTTCACCAATTGATAGAGTAATTCCTGAAAAAGGTTTAGGTGTATAATTAGTTTAGGTTTTATGTAAATTGGTAGAAATATGACGATCATTGTCGGCATCGGCAAAAATTAAGCCGACTGGGAGCTTGTATCGAAAACTCTGCATAAACCTTTTGCGCTATAACAAAATAATGTATTATGGAGTTGTTCCTCTTCAATAGGTCTACAAAAAAAATCCGCAATGGCATTAATGTCTATATTTTAAGGATAGCTTAATGTAACCATTGTAACTTTTTTTAAATGGTCACAAATAATGTGGTAATTGGAAAGATATTTAGACGGATTAATTAATCCTTATTAAATGAAATGCGTTCGTTACCTCAATCATTTCATGCACATAACGTTAGCTATATAGTTTAAATGAATATTTTAGGAGTTATCGCAAAATGAAAATTATCGCGCAAGAAAAAAATGCTCACTTCACTACTGCCCTACTGTAGCGGGAAGTGAGCGATCGACAGCCGGTGGCGCCCGCCACGCCCCCTGGCCGCGCTCCTCTGTCATCTAATGATTGTTGCCTAAGAGCATGGGTCGCCAAGCTTTTTAGCCTAAGGGCCAGACTAACTCCTCCACGAAGCCCCAAGGGCCAGAACCTAGCTAGCTTATCGTTCTAATATACTGTAAAAAACAGTATGTTGGTACGATCCGGACTGCTTTCGCGGGCCGGATTGTTGGTGCTCGCGGGCCAGAGTTGGCCCGCAGGCCGTAGTTTGGAGACCCCTGCCTTAGAGCATTAAGATTGTTGCTAATAAAATGTGTACCTATGCTCTACCACCCCGTTGTCGAGCCGGCCTCTTTTTTTTACTAGTTTATGTTTTTTTACTTTTCATATATATTTTTGAATTCTGTTCTTTTTATACTATAACATATTTTTCTGATGTTTGTTTGTACTCTGTGTCTTTTTTGCCTTACTTGTGTCAAATTGTGTTTGCTATTATTTATAATAATAATTAAACTACATTTAAACCATATCTACTCTAACTCATTCATCAGGTAACTGCCTCAGCCCACTTCAGCTCAGTTTCACACCCGTTATAACATAAGCCGTGCTATAATCCGCGCATACTTCTATAATAAACAGATTTTGAGCAATTGGAGGTGACGACTGGAAGGTACTTAATTGTTTTCTTTTCGGGTGTTGTTGGAAGGTTGCAATTGGCAAAAAAAAGGAACCGAAGCGAAGGATGGCGAGTCGCTAATATTATTATAATGAGAAGTTACCGAAAGTATTTTCTGTATTTGCATTGGGTACTCTCTGTGACTATAACAAAATTGTTTGTATCACGCGAGTAATATAAAAGCCACGAAATTAATTTGTCTAGTTCCTGCAGAAGCCGGCAGAGTAAGTTAAACATTAGAACTAGTATTTTAAAAGTTAATTTTGTAGAAGCAATTTCCACTCCCACAGTGACCGTTTAATTTGTTAATTGCATTCTTGACAATGTTGATTAAAATAGTTCCATCAGTGAACGCATGAGTTCCATACAATGTCATTGTTATCTTTCCACGTGTAAATCTAATGTGTTTTAACACGAAGGTTAAAATGTTCCGATAAAACCTGCAATATAGTTGAAAAATTACAGGCTAGAAATTCAGTTACTGAAGCGTTATGTGGTGACAAGCTTTAAAAACCTATAAAAAAGTTAAGACCAACGGACTTGAAGAGAGGCGCTTTTGTTAGTAGAACACGTGACGTGAAAAAACCGACAAGTACGAGTCGAACTAGCCCAGTGAGGGTAAATAATAAAGATTTTTTTTATGATTCAATTACTAATGTTTATTTTTAGATTTTTCCCTGTTTCCCTGTACTTGTAGTATAAGACGATATTGCTTGCCAACGGAAAGTACCCTATATGATTTCCTTGAGAGTGTCAAACTATGCGTTTTTAGCAGTATATATACGGCCGTATCTTTTGAGGGTTCCGTACCCTAAAGGTAAAACGGGAACCCTATTACTAAGACTGCGCTGTCCGTCTGTCACCAGGCTGTATCGCATAAACCGTGATAGTTCTACTGTTGAAATTTTTACAAATGATGTGTTTCTATTGCCACCATAACAACAAATACTAAAAAAATATAATAAAATAAAAATTTAAGGAGGCTTCCATACAACAACCGTGATTTTTTTTGCTCGATTTTGCTCGATACTGATAACGGCAACAGGTAGACGCTTGAAATATTCACAGAATATTAGGTTAGGCGAAAAAAAAATCAGCTGTTTCATACATTTTGATATTTTTGATTTTAATTTTTGTATGAAACAGCTGATTTTTTTCGCGATTTCAGAGTTGGTCCCATAGTAAAAGTTGATCAGTTTGATGGTCCCTATATACCATATTCGGCATTAGGGGTATTTTGTAACACCTTGTATATTCACTTTAAAAATAAATAATTAAATTAAAATAAAACAAATATTTCAGGGGGCTCCCATACAACAAATGTGATTTTTCTTCGCGAGTCCGACTCGCATTTGGCCGGCTTATTTTTACGTTAACTTAGAAGTTAGATTTTTTTCACAGCTTCAAGAGACTGTACACCTGAGTATATGGTTTTTGCAACTTGATACCTCTACGCGTTCCCGAGATAAAGGATCTTTACAGTCATACAGACAGACAGATAGACGCGATCCTATAAGGTTTCCGTTTTTTCCTTTCGAGGTACGAAACCCTAAAAACTGCTTTAGTGAACTAGCTAGAGGTCTTTTTTGTCACATCTATCAAAGAGTCTTTTTCCATCCATCTAGGCGCGGTAAAGTTTCCAGATAAGCCATACAAATAATATATTTTCTTTACTATAGGTACAAAACATACATTGGTTTATTTTGATTATTTTCTTCAAGTGTAAGTACAGATGAAAAAGGAAAGTTATGATTTAGAAATAGGAAGTGAACAGTAAGAAAGCGTAACAGTAAAGAGGTGTGAAGAAGTAAATCAATTGGGACAAGAGCAGGAAGAAAGAAAAGAAGATAATACTTAATAATAATAATTCCAAACAAATCACACGGTCTTGTGTTGTGCGGCTACCAACCAATGCACCAAGCGGGCATGAAAGATGATGATGATGATGATTAATTCCGGAGTCGGAGATAATGGTTAAGAATCCCTTATCTGGGACCATATGGCTCTTAGAAGGGACCTCCACTCCATCCGGTATTGTGTTGTGCGCCCACCTCAAGATCTGTCCAGCCGTGACCATTTGATGCAGCCTTTTTCTCAACTGACGGCCTACACAAATGGCTATTCTACTAAAATTAACGTTAGTAGAATAAATTAACAATGTATGGGAATGACATAAGCTAACGCTTAGCTCCTGTCAATAGCATACAATATTGTCATTTTATTCTACTAGCGTTAATTTTAGTAGTATATTGGCCATTTGAGTAGAGGGCTGATCGCCTCCAGGGTGGTATGTACGAGGTTCATCAAAGAAGTAGAGTTAATTGAACAATTACTCACTTGAAAGCTGTTGTTGGCGTTGTTGATGCTGCACTCGGCGAAGGTGGCGTCCTCTAGCTCGAACTCGTCCCACTGCTGACTCTGCAACAATTCATAATAACATATAAGGCGTTTATTTTTTCTATTACACATACCTATTCGATGTTTTTACGGAACATGTAAGCATATTAAAATTAGTGGACAACTTAGGCCCGTATTTATAAACCACTCTCAACGTTGAGATCTTGCTATCTTGAGATGCTCTCAGCTCTTCTTATAGGAACAGCATCTCAGGTATGATCTCAAAATAGCTTTCAACGTTGAGAGCGGTTTATAAATACAGGACTTAATATCGCACCATGGAGCAAAATGCAATTATTATTTGTAGTTTCCCATGCTACTTGAACGAATAAACCCTCGCATATTTAAATAACATTTCCTTTCTCCAAACCAAATGCTGAATAACGTCTAGTTTATTCGCGAGCTCGAAACAATCGCGCTCGGCTGTCATTGCCACGTCATAAAGTGTACAACAATTGTACAGCTGTCAGAGACTGCCAACACTAGTGTGATCAAAGGGACTGCGCCCCACTTCGGGCGGATTCGGCGAGATTTCAACTACATTTGTCTTTTGAGTGTGCTTGAGACCATCAGTCATTTTTAATGTCCTTACTGCTGGGACTGCGGATAAGGAGGGTGGGCCATATCCCACCACGCGCGCCCACACCCACCAATACGGATTGGTGGGTGTTAACGACTGTAAATGCAGCCGGGAATAACGGCTTAACGTGCCTTCCGAAGCACGGAGGTATTCGAGATAATAAATTTTGGTCACCCTTCCCATGACCGACCCTTGCGAAAGTTGCTTAACATCCGCAATCAAACAAAATCACTGCGCCATCGAGCTCCTCCTTAGTATGCTTATTCAGATAAAGTGTTGATGGGGGGCATTGACCAAGTGACGGTATGCTATTTTACTAATACTAAAACGAAATGTATATAATCTGTTGTATAATAAGTGGATAGGTAGAAAATCATAAACTAGTGGATCTGTGAGGTGTGACATCGCGTGTCATTTTTGAACATTTTTCGAAATTGGTTTGGTATTTTTGATTTTTTATTAAATATAACCCTAGACAAATACTGTCTTAATCCGAATAACATCATAAGAAGAGTTAATTATGCTCAAATTGCAAATCATTTTGGTATTACGTTTGTATACGCTCACTGTTCGCTGGGCTCTTAAGTCCATAGAAATTATTTAACACCTAGAAATGTTATTTCTTAAAAATATGATTTCTCTCTTATTTGCAAAATTGTCAGGCAAACGTCATCTAACTATTCCAAATTTCAAGTTGATATCATTAGTAGTTCTCGAGATATGCAGCTGTGACAGTCAGACAGACAGAGCGAGTCGCACCATTAGGGTTCCTTTTTACCATTTTGGTACAGAACCCTAACAATAAAAAGGTACGTTTCGTTAATCCGTTCCCAAGTCATTGAAATTCAATTTTACTTTTCCGTTCCACGAGATAAACGTATTTGTAGTGAATCCAGCATTGTAATAGGATTATATTGGACCCGGCGATGCGAACTTATCATTGTTTGTGCGGGTAGACATTTTGTATTTATTGGGAACTGATTCGAAGTTAGCTGATTTAACATATAAACAAACAAAAAGGTGCTACGTAGGTGACACTTTCATTTAAGCACCTCTATAATAGTAATATAGAATATAATAAATGCTTATAAATACTTTTATTTTTCTTTTTCTTGTTCCATCACAATGTAACGCGCTTTATAAAAAATTGGGTCTGTGATAAAAATGCAATAACGCAACTGTATTTTTCTAATGTTCAAATTATTTTTAACTTTTTAGTTCTTTTTCTATTAACAAGCAATAAAAGCTTGTTCAAAAAAAAATTTTTTTTTATTTTTTTTTTATGTTTCTTTTTCGATGCTGATGCATGCATATTAGGCGGGTAAAAATAATCCATAATTTATTTCAGATTGATTAATAAAAAAGATTGATCCTTACTAATATTATAAGTGCGAAAGTCCGTTTGTTTGTTACGCCTTCACGTCTTAACTACTGAACCGATCACCATGAAATTTTGCATACACGTTGTCAGGGGTACAGAGAAGGACATAAGGTACCTTTCATTCCGAAGAAAATAATAGTTCCCGAGGGATAGCAAATAAACTTTCCACGCAGACGAAGTCGCGGGCGGTCGCTAGTAAATAATAAATTAGGTTGTTGGAAATGTAGGGATTGGTAGGAGGTATGCCACTCGTAGGAAGGTCAAATGGAATATCATTCTCCGGACTTGGTGGCATTAGCCCGGGGTCCGCAGTCCTACCGATGATGGTTGAAAGTTGTATAATAAGTTTTGCGGCTGAGAAAACTCCGTAAGCGTGATGTAGGTTTTCCATAGTATGGGGTACTATTCCATACTAATTTTTCATGTTCTTTTTAACATCACCGCCATCTAGTGAAACACGCTGATAAATCTTGTTGTAACCGCGTGTTGGTATATGTGCGGCGTATGGAAGATGCCACCACAAGGAAATTGGAAACGAAACAAATTTAATGTCTGCGTTTTTCCAGTCGCATCGTTAAATCGCGCGGTAAATGGCGGAGCGTTCAGTTTGAAAAATGGCGGAGTAACAACAAATTCTGAAACTGAACATGCTGGCAGATTTATAGACTTGGATTGACGTGAAATGGTTCTTATTACATTGATAATAAATGCCACTATAATATACACCAGTTGTTTATATCCGTAAAAGATGATACAAGTACGTCGTCATTCGTCAAGTCATTGGTCGAAAGGTCAGGAGCTGACATCATACCAATCAGTTCTGTTGCGTCTCTGATAACTTCCAGTGGCGAGGGGTAAAATTGTGTCGATTGTAAGCCGTTCTACGAAAATGTTGATCTGTGTAGCGGCGCGATCATACCGCTACATAAGCAATCGACGAATGACGAAGAAATGCAGGATCAGAGAAAAGTACAATATGTAAACATTACGCAGACATGACGTCGCACTACGTCAAGCTAACATCGAGGTAAAAATGAATGAAGACCTGACTCACGATATCGAAGTTTTCTAAGCACTTCATATTAATACAAATTCCAACATCTTACAGTTGGACTGCGGTCCCCGAGCAAAGAGACCTAGCACGGCGGAAGTACTTCCCTTTTCGCTGAATAAATGGCGAAGAGATCCTGCCTCAACAATCTGCATAGTGGGCCGATGGGGTGGGATTTCTAAAAGGTAAGCCGATGGAAATCGACTTGTGTGGACCCTTCACCACTGGTAACTTCACTGTAGGTGATCAAAAGATATCCCGAATTTTGGTGACATAAGTTTTAAAGGTTCTAAAACTAGAATGTTAACGTAGGTAATAAAAAAAAATTACATTTGCTTGATTCGTCATGTGGCTGGCTCATGTAATTTACCTACCCAGCAAATACTTAAATAATATTTAAGAAACTTTTCTCATTTTAACGAGTTTATAGCTTCGCTCTACATCGCTGGCAGTGAGCTTATTCATAAGCCGAGTGCTACTAAAGCTTAGGATTAATGCCCTAAAATTGATGTGTCGCTAAAACTTAGCGAAGTTAGGTGCGGATTTACTGAAGATATTATGTTGAGATAGTTCGAAGGATCGAGGCTACAAACTCCTTCCGACGGTTCCTAGGGCGTTAATTATTAGTTGTCTGGCAGTTTAGCACTTAACAGAGATATGGCTAGGTTTTAGTGGCAACTCTGATGTATAGGACAACCAATTCAAAAGATTTTGGTTAGAAGTGATGTTCCTTTTGAGGGACATTAAAAACCTTGTTTTCAAAAAAATATTTTATTGGCGTCACAATACACCATCAGCCATTTTTAATGTCACCTCTGCTGGGGCACAGGCCTTCCTTATGGGTGGATAACGCGGGCCCAATGCGGATTGGTGGGTGTTAACGACTGCAAATGCAGCCGGGACCAACGGCTTAACGTGCCTTCCGAAGCACGGAGGAGCTCGAGATAATCATTTTTTGGTCACCCATCCCATGACCGACCCTTGCGAATGTTGCTTAACCTACGCAATCGCTGGGCCAGGTGCTAAACCACTGCGCCATCCAGCTTCTCAGCATCGGGCTTCACAATATCTCTTTTAATTTAATACATAAAATAGTAGTTTTTTTTGTTGATCATCTGCCCAATTGAAAGTTAAGAAATTTTCGCAAACGCTAATCGGATCTTGAGCCAAAAAGATGAATTTTGCGTTTCTTTGCATTTCGTTAGCCACACAAATTTTTTCGTTGGTGATATTTTTCCCAATCGTTTACAAGTAAAAGAAAGTGTAGAGTTAAAACATCAACATGAATATTGGATGCAAAAGTTTATACGCATGGAAATCGAACATAAGCTTCAAAGCCTCAAGGATTTAAGCGATGAAACACGCTCCCGCAAAATACTGGTTCAGATGGATGCCCAAAGAGGCATCCATTTCGGCACGATATAGATCTTGCTATGAAAGTACATCCATCATGTAGGCCGGGGCGGTTTATTTCCTGACCCGAAAACGGCCGCTTCCTTTACTGCGCGGGGAACGACTATCATTACATACTCAATGTAAGTTTATCTAACATTACCATGTCGTGTTGTGTGTGTACAACTGTACATATACAGGGTGAAATCAAAGTCATTAGGAATCTTTTAAACTACGAATCTAACCGCGATATTGATAACTTTATCTAAGTTTAGAACAAATAATTACATCTTACATTAATGTAGGAGTTAGTGTGGACGTTGTTTGTTATGACTTATGCGGCGATCTTTAATGGTTAGATTCCAATGGTCACATTATAATATAAAACGTGTTACAAAAGTATCCCTAATGCCGTATATGGTAGATAGGGACCATCAAACTGAACAACTTTTACTATGGGACCAACTTTAAAATCGCGAAAAAAAAATCAGCTGTTTCATACAAAAATTAAATAAGAAAATAGCTGGTTTTTTTTCGCGATTTCAGAGCTGGTCCCTATAGATTTCTCAGTTTATTTTTCATTTGAATACTGCAATTGCTAGGAAATTCTTCGGATCTACTGGTAGCTATCTATACAATAAAAGAAATAAACAACTTAATATTTACTCACTACCAAAATATGGATGCGAATAATTACTACTGCCTGGCTAATAACATTAGATTACGATGAAACAGAAATGTTATTAGTAATCATCATCACTTGATAACTATGAAGTATGAAATATAGCATGAATATGCAATTCTATACACACACACACACACACACACACACACACACACACACACACACACACACACACACACACACACACACACACACACACACACACACACACACTCTTACCTAATCTGAAATGTAACTTAGCTCTATATTTAGATCAAAGTCTATCTTTCATGTTGCTTTAATTATTAAATTATTATCTACCTAATTTGTTTGGTAATCTGTAATACCGTTCTACTAGTACAGATACCAGTCTCTCACATAGATTACTCTAAGTATATTATGTTTAACAGTAGGTTACGATATAAATAAGTCTATGGTTACGATAATGTCTTTTACTCTGTGTGAGAGAACAATAAATGTCTTTTTTTTTAATTACTTATTTAATGAAAACCGTAAGTTTGTTCTGTATTCTCTCAATATCGGCAGCGATAGTAAAGCTGCCTTTGAGCAGAATATATTTAAAAATACGAATTGATTTCTGACAGATAAGGGTTCTGAAAAGGCAAGTTTGTATGTTACAAAATATTTGTATGAATCATCAAATTGACATAAAACCTTATCGATCTCAAATATGATTTCAATACAAAATGAATTGCAAATGTATCATAAAGTAATGCCATCATTGAGGGGTTTTCAAAGGATTTCTGCTACAAATCTGTAATTATTTCATAAACAAACATGTCTTTTTAGACATCATCAGTGTGTCAGATGCATCATCGATAATCACATATCAGATTGAAGATGTGAGAACAATCGCATATCAAATTGCAGTCTGCATTTCTGAATAAGTAATCAGATATGTCTAGTTGAGAACTAAAAAGCGAAACTTGATAGAAAACTTATTATTCCGCCCGGGTCTTCGGCAGATAGGTTTGAATAAGTGAATAAGTAGCGATCAAGTTAAAGGCGGACCGTGCACGCTCCCCTTGTTCAGTTACGTATTCGGAACACTTACAACTAACTTAAACTAAACTTGTTTACAATACGGACACATCCTTAAGCTCGTAATGAAAGATGCAGATTCCGTTTAAGGAAAATAGACATTTTGTATCGAAACAATTTACCAATAAAGCGTTAAGGATTCTTGTATAATTATTGACAGTCGAGAATTTTATTGATATTTCCTGTCCGGTCCCGTTTAAAAACAATCAAGCATTTGTAATTATTAGCCGTGACAAGTAAACACGATCAGGAGAGGTTCGTAAAAGTTACATTGACTCTTGTTGTCCTATTTATAAGGGAATAACTTGATTGTATGTACTTTTCACTGTGTTTCGGCCAAAATAAAAGTTGTTTCTTTGTTTCAAATCTTATTTTATTTACCATTTAATCTCTCTGGAAAGCTTTCGGCTCCAGATTACTCGCTAATTTCTATAGCCAAGAGGCATTTGAGATAATCAGACCGTTTTCCAAATTGACGTAGAAAAAATATGTTTATTTTTATGAAGTTCTATTCTATGAATAAAGTTTAGGCTGTACGTTTTGTTTCTTTTCTCCCGGGGAAAATGCCTTCACGTACCACCCCCGCGCGGGGAAAAATGCCTTCACGTACCACCCTCGCGCGGGGAAAAAATGCCTTCACGTACCACCCCCACGCGGGGAAAAAATGGCTTTACGTATTGTGTTGTGTTGCGAGATTGCGAGCGATGAGCTTGGGGCGAATTTGCGCGGTAATTAGTCCCATGTTTTTGCGAGGAAATATTTAATGAAAGTTCTGTGTAGATGCCGAGTTATTAATAACTTCTTAATATTATTGTTTATTATATTGTAAGGGTGGGGATTCAAGCCTTATGTTATTATATGTAAGCTAAAATTTCCAACTTATATATGCTTCTAAGACTTCCGCGCGTACAGTTCATTAGAAATAAATCACTTTTTACGGATTGGACTGGAAAAGTGTCGAAATAAAAAACCAATAAATCCATACTAAATAATTCTTATATTAAGATAAACAATATTAGAAAAAATCGACTCACCCGTAGCACCTCAGACGGGACTCGAATCCGCACCCTTGGAGTTCCGGCCCAATGCACTGACCAAATATCGAGCGAGTCGCTAGTGGGAGCGGCGAAATTTTCTAGTACTTTTTAACTTCTTGCTGCAAGCCAGCGCAATTTCATCAATGTGAGGAAATACCCCCACATTCGAAAGAAACATATTTCCAGATGTTTTGACAATCGATAAAGATGAAACAGCTATATAATTATTAAATTTTAGATTTTTCGCATTCACAATGCTATTTTTATATTAAGATAAATAATATTAGAAAAAATACTTTTCTAGTATTTTCTATAATAGTATTAATCTAAATTTAATAAATAATTCTTACCAATGTAATTCGTAAAAAGCGTTTTATTTATAATTTTCAACTCTTGTTCATATTGCCAGTCTACACGCATCGGTTCATCACGGTAAGGAATTTCTCTTCAGTATGTATTTATTTCTGTTCAGTATGAAAATAAATGAATTATGACTATACAGAGTACTGTATAGTCATAATTCATTTATTTTCATAGAACTAGTAAGTTTATTAATACTAAATAATAAACTAGAAAAAATTCGGGGAGTCGAAGCCGCGACCTTTGGATATCCGGTCCAATGCTCAGAGCATTCCCGTTTTCCGTCCGAGAACATGATCTGGTGCGAGTCGTATTTTTCTAGTATATTATTTAGTCAGTATTATATAAAAATAGCATTACGAATGCTAAAATCTCAAAATTTAAAAAGAGTTATTAATATCAAGTAGGCAATAAAAAATGTGGCCCACCTGTATTGTAGATTTTACAGGACGTTAGTACGAAACTACGGCTTGCAACCTGTAAAACATGTAAAAACAGTATCTCCACTTTAATATCGACATAAAAAATAATGTTCTGATCCACCCCTTACTATTTCTTACGAAACAAAGGTATTGTATCCCTTGTTCATTGCAATTTGTACGGCGTCGTCGCTAAATCCGCGATCCTCCGTCGGCCGTAGTGCTACTTTTATTCCCTGATTAGACGCTGTTTCTCGCTAATAGATTCCCTGAGGATGTACTGATCTCGACATGGATTTGTTACGAAACAAAAGGTAGTATTTTCTTATTTATTGCCGATTGAAAAAGCCAAAACATACAAAGAACTGCAAATAATTTTGAGTTTACGATACGTAGGTAATTAACCTTTCGTTGCGATGTAATATTTTGCTTCTGAAAGGATGTATTATTTGATTGCGTTGTATTAATGTAAATTAATTATGCAACTGTTGTATAATTAGAGGTATTAAAACACGAATGTGGTCGACCTCCGTGGTCGAGTGGCTTTGTACACCGGTTTTTAAGGTGTCGCCATCTCTGAGGTCCCGGGTCCGATCCCCGGTTGGGTCAATTTAGAAAACGAACTTTTCTATATTGGCTCATGTCTGGGTGTTTGTGATACCACCGTTGTTTCTGATTTCCATAACACAATTGCTTTAGCTACTTACTTTGGAATCGGAGCAATGTATGTGATGTTGTCAAATATTTATTTATTTAATGTGGGTTTATCACCAGAGTAATAATAACCATAATATCGAAGGAGTTGCATTACGATAATACTTAGGTCTAACTCTAAATAGACTACTTATTTATTCAATTTTCCATTCCATTCCATTTTTATCTCCCTGACTTCGCTGAAAACATCAGCAGATGACGTGACTGTGATCGGAGTGTGAAATATTATTAGATGGGAGACAAACAGTATTGTAACCCCATTATTGGAGCTATTCGAGGGTGTAAAGCGGACGAGAACAGTTGACAATAATGCTTTGAGGCCTTTCGCCTTTGTTTTCAACTGTTTGTAGATCAGTCGACTATTTAATAAATTGTATGCCAATTTAATTCGGCTTCCATTGAAAATGTCAATAAATGAAATGATTTTTATTTTGTGGACAACATACTTTTTCGCGTAGAGTTGAAATAAAAATCTGTTCTGCAATTAAATAAATTAAATTCTTTGTGTTATATTGCAAGTCATTTGGATTGGTCTAAATTCAAATAGGTGCTTATTATGTGATACATTTTTCACCCTGAATATAAAACAGTAAATTAATTATTTAAAAAAATAAACGTATTATTAGTATTAAAAACATTTGAGCATGTAAGCATGCATTGGCTGAATTTCGACCATCGAGCAATCACCAGTAGTTACGAATGGTAATAAAAACTGTAATTTCAGAGAACATCTTTTATTTGAAAAATTGTTAGTTATACTAAATAAACGAAGAATAAAAGTTCAAACATAAAAAAGTACATGCAAAATACGTAACAGCAAAGCTTCAACAAAAACGAAATAAAAGTTTTATGTAACGCCGTCGTATGGGATCTCCCGGGTAGGTATTATTATACACTTTACCACAAGGGCACATATACACGCTGAAAATTTAATCATTTGGTTCCCGCAGCCGAGTGGTTCCAACTCTGATACTGCGAAAAAAAACAGCTGTTTCATACAAAAGCGCAATACCCACTCGACCTTAATGTATGGAACAGCTGATTTTTTAGGGATGTCAGAGTTGGCCCCATAGTTAAAGTTACTTGTAATCATGGAACCACCCCACTGCGGGAACAAAATTTCATGATGTAAAGTGTTTTTTTTTAATTATGCATAAATTTATTATTTCGAGCTCCTCCGTGCTTCGGAAGGCACGTTAAGCCGTTGGACTCGGCTGCATTTGCAGTCGTTAACATCCACCAATCCGCATTGAGCCCGTGAGGTGCGTCATGACCCATTCTCCTTACCATGGATCTTATGCACCCATAAGGAAGGCCTGTGCCCCAACAGGGACATTAAAAGCTGATTTATATTTCTGCCTCTTATGAGATCTCCCTGAGTTTTATTACACATCACATCACACATGGGCAAAGTCTTTGGCATTGCACAATTTTGCCTTTTGCTATAAAAGTAATAACTGCTAGCAAAAGTAAGTTGACTTTCTATTTAAAAGTTGGTTCTAAAAGCGACCAGTTATTGTAGTAGCAATCAAAATGTTAACAGGCGATCAGAAAAGCCTGGACATTATTTGGAAGTGTTTGTTTGATTGCAGAAATATACATATGAAATGGTAACCCTGTTACCGTTTCGCAGTATTGTAACTTTATCTAATCTGTGGTATTGCGTTGTGTGCATCGTACAGTTATTTAATCTCTTTTCACCGGACGTTGGTGTAAAGATTCTCTCATTTCGGCAAGTTGGTAATGCGGATTTTCTCGGCTGCGCTAAGTAAGGTGCAAATTATAAATGAAACATTCTCAAAATCTGGTAGTAAGTTCATTAGATTTGGAGATTAGCATTTAAAGGCGCGTAGGCGTTTAAGCTTAAGTCAGGAGCTTAACTTGTAGCTAAGCGAATTACTTATTAAATTGTGAAAGTACAGAACAGCGAGTTTTTTTCTTTAAAGTGTAAAGTATGTATTTAGGTATACAAAATAACAAAGATTATAAAGTTTTTATTTAAATTATAAAAAAATACACTAGTGGTCCTATGGAGCTGAAGACCTCGCGTTTGTAACAAATTTATATTATTTTTCCCCATATATCCGCCATTTTGAAAAAAATTGAAAAAGTGAATCGATAACTTAAATCCATATAATTATAGAACCTGTTCACAAAATTTCACGAGAATCAGTTGAGAAATGCGACCTGTAGAGGTGAACAGACGGTCAGCCGGACGGATATACGGAGACGCTTCGCTCGCGCTTCCCACTCGGTCGATTACTGGAGCTTCATTAAAAAGTTTAGTTGGAAGAGAGCAAATCTGAACAGTAATTTTGAGTAACATAACATGTAATTCTGCTTGAATTTCATTGAAAAGTTTGCCGTCTGATAGACTCATCTACGTTATAAATAAGTAAAGTTTGTTTGTTTCAAATGCAATAAACTGTCTTGTTTATTCATATATTTTTCAGGAGGTACTGGACTAGGATACGTGCGTACGTACGTACTGTGAGGCCTTAACCTCATATGCGAACTATTTGCGTTCTGTGACTGTTTGGTTACAGACTAAAGATAAAAAGAATTTTATTATATTTTCAAATGTGAACGACAGTTCTCTAGAAGAAGGAAAGCTAGGCCGTGCCCTTCTGGCCACGAATTGTATCAATGCCTATGCGTAAAATAAATGAGAAAAGTGATTTAAACCATTTATCTAAAATAGATTCTCGCCTTCGTCACAACAACCACAAACGCGACAAAAAGAAAGTCCACGTGGCATACCAACATAGGACTGCACTTTATTTCTAATATTATTTATTTCAATGAAAGGAGTTCAAACAGAGGAAAAGTTTATTTTATAAATTAACAAGTGAATGTACTGTTGTAATTAAATATTATAAAATAATTAAATTAAAAACACTTTAATATCTATAAACAGATGACCATTAACAGGTTCACATACATAGAAAAGGTAAGCTACAAGTACAGACTCGTACATTGAGAGCTAAGTGGATTGGATACTTAGCTTTTACTACAGTACATATACTGTGCTTTACTAAGCATATTAGACTAGAGTGGAAATCAAGTAACAATTTATAAATAAAATTTTATAGGATATCTAGTGTGAAATCAATAACACAGCAATGTTATTATGCCTAATCTGAAGCTTTGCGAGTCATGTAATATGACCACGTCTGTGTGGAAAGAGAACCGTCATAAGATTTGTGCTTAGAGCGCTTTCACATGTAGGCGGTTTATTTTATTTTACACCAAGTACTAGCGACCCGCCCTCTTTTTCTTCCTATTTTTCAATAACACCCAAAAAGGAAACAAATACCTTACAATCGTCACCGCCATTCGCTCCAAAAATCTGTTTCCGTCCCGTTAGAGTCCCGTCCCGTCATCGGTGTAAGAAACGCGTATAATTTATTTACGCGCGCGTTAATTTTTTGCGACGACTCCTAAGACAGTAATTTAAATGGTATGGTGTAAAAGGCTAAAATAATGTGCTTGAAATGATTAAGGTAGCTAACGTATTTAAGTTGATAAGGATTAATACTGTATCCTTCTAGATAGCTTTCCAAATTACCGCATTTTACGGTTCGTGATAATTTTTTTGATATTGGATGTTGGAAGCTATTCTTAAAAGATAGATATATGCCACCGCAGACTTTTTTATAGATCTATAAAAGAGGAACAATTCCATCATACATTATTTTGTTATAGCTTACAAGGTTTTTAAGCTGTAACAAAATAATGTTTTGTATTTTCGATGCAAGCTCCCAGTCGGGTTAATTTTTGCCGATATCTTCAACAACGTCATATTTCTACCAATTTTCATAAAACCTTAACTTATTATACACTAAAACCTTCCTCAGAAATCATTATATCAAATTGGTGAATACCGCATACAAACCCGTTCAGTAGTTTTGAGTTTATCGCGAACAGACAGACAGACGCGGCGAGAGACTTTGTATTGTAACAACAAAAATTCTGACACAATACTTACCAAGCCAAACCAAACTTCACGACATATAGTTTTCTATTTCTCTGTATTTTCCTCACGTGGCGACGCAGGGTGGATTAGCCTTGGCATTGGTAAGTGTACCCTTGGCTTTGGAGTTCGTAGCCTTGGCCCGGAGTGCGTGCGGTGACAAATCACCCACAAAAATATTGACGGTAACCTTGTTTGCCTCTCTGCATGAAAATGTCAACTATCACATTCGGTGAAGGTGCATTTTTATGTAACGACACTTGTACTATTTAAAAATATAAATATAAATATTTGACAACATCACATACATTGCTCCGATTCCAAAGTAAGTAGCTAAAGCACTTGTGTTATGGAAATCAGAGACAACGGTGGTATCACAAACACCCAGACCTGAGCCAATATAGAAAAAATCATTTTCTAAATTGACCCAACCGGGGATCGAACCCGGGACCTCAGAGATGGCGACACCTTGAAAACCGGTGTACAAAGCCACTCGACCACGGAGGTCGTCAACTATTTTGTATTCTGTTAAGTTAAAATAACACCATTATTCAAAATTAACTGAACAATATTGTGACATTTAAATGCTAAGTCTCCTCAGCATTTGTCAAAGGCAATAGATATAACTTTTAGTTTAATAAAGCTTTTAAATAAACGTGATAAGATTGCAACAATACCTTTATGACAGCCACTGAAGCAGATACACATTTTCCCAGTAGAATAAAATCACGAACAATGGAACAGAAACCAAATGTAAAACAGTTAGGAATTACCAGCGGGCATTTTGCCAGCGCTGCAAAGTAGTGTTTTAAAATGTAAATTGCTATAACAAGCCCAAAGAATGGGAGGGAAACGGCGACGTTGTTTTGTCAGTCTGTTTATTTATTTTATGGTTTCTGGAAGCTGACGAAGGGGAAAAGCATCGTAACGAAGGGAAATATAAGGATAATATTGGTACAGCCAGCTTTGGAAGTAGCTGACCAGTTTAGTACTTTGTTGCTCTAACTACTCTTGACTTATATTATAGTACCAATGAACGCAATAGTTGGCACGACATGGTACTAAAATGTTTAGCCAATCCTAAATCCAACCGTATATTGAAGTTGTAATGATGTATAAGACAATAGAGCATATGTATGATATTACTGTATGTTGTTAACCATAATTATGTCTTATATCACAACTCCTAACAGTAAGCATTTTTTTATATTTAGAAGACTTTGAGTTTTCTAAATATATAGTTCATATTTCAAAATCAATCAAAACATTTCTGACCAATATTCGAAATTTGAAAATAATAAGGTTGTGACAGAACTTACTGCGTATATTATTTTTTTATTTTTAAACAACATACAATTTGAGCTACTTTTTAACGCGAGTTCTGCAGCTCAAGGAGATGCACTAGTATTAAAAGTATTGTCAACTCCTTCACTGTTAACAAATTAATCCAGATTTCAATAATACCTGTCAGTGATTGAAAAACAAAACAAGCGAGCAATGTTCTACGATAATTAAACTATTCAGCCATTTTGCCATGACGACCTCCGTGGTCGAGTGGCTTTGTACACCGGTTTTCAAGGTGTCGCCATCTCTGAGGTCCCGGGTTCGATCCCCGGTTGGGTCAATCTATAAAACGAACTTTTTTATATTAGCTCAGGTCTGGGTGTTAGTGATACCACCGTTGTCTCTGATTTCCATAAAACAAGTGCTTTAGCTACTTACTTTGGAATCGGAGCAATGTATGTGATGCTGTCTTTTTATATTTAAGTTTAATAAAATATTTTTGGCAGCTTTTACAGGAATTTTTGAGGTAGTGTAAGTAAGTATGCAAAATTGTCAGCTTTCCACAAAAATCAAGGAACCAAAGTCAAGGTACACAGACTATACATGTTGATTTTGAGACCGTCGTTATGGCCTAAGTAATAAAAGCTATTTTCGCAGTTTAACCTGACGAGCTGTCCTGTGTACCTGAATAGGAACACTCCTTTGAATAATACATAGATGCGATGCGACAATCTCGCCTAGTGAAAATTTCAATGGGAAAACTTTACGCAAACACTGCTCCGGTTATTGAGGTGACATTGAATATTTATGGCTTTTTATAAGAGTCGTGACGTCTCGTCAATGGGATAGAATTTGAATATTTCTCCCTTAATGTTTCGTTTTGCTTTTGTTGTTGTGCTATCGAGTTTTATTATATTCTTCTGAAATTTAAAAATGTCTTGGGAGTTAAATTCACCTCATCTAATATGTATTTAAACGAAATATTTTTGCGGAACTTCATAATATGCCATACTTATAGTCATGTAATGATTGAATTTGGGAATAATAAAGAGAGAGCAGTTGTGTAATCACGTTACCCCATTACTAATATTACCCCATTACTACGAGATCAGACGTAAAGCGTTTTGCTTTCTCTTTAAACTAAAGCTATTCGATAGAGAGACACCAGGTGTACTCCCAGAAAATATTCTTTTTTTTGCAACAGGGACTGAAAGGGGTTCTAAAAATTCGAAGTAAGGCTACTAGGGCATATGGGGTTTCATATAAAAGAACGCTGCTTGCACATTCTCAAACATTTCTTTTTATTCTTTAGGCCCCGTTTTCGACTTTTGATGAAAAATGTAAAAAAAATACCGTTCCCTCCCCCTAATCTCCGAAGTTTGCATAGAGAAAAATCTGAAATTATTTTATTTGATAGAAGTTTATGTAAAGATTACGGGAAAAATAAAACGATGTCTTTATGATATCTGACGTATGATAGCAAACTTTTTCAGAATGATGGTACGCAACCCTCGGTGCGCGAGTCCGAGTCGCTCTAGTAGACCGTGTTTTTTTTTAAATTCTCCAAGCCGCCAATGGGTCAAAGGTTATCTTACCGCCCTAAACTTGGGAATATTGGTATTCACACAAAATCGCTCGACCCAGAAATTGTTTGCTAAGCTTTCGAGGAATTCCATCCTTAGGGATAAGTCCTCCGGTGGTATTCTCAAATAGTGTGTAGGTACTTAATTTCTGTGGCCCTACCATACGTTTACGCTACCGTAAACTATCGTTCTCTCTCTTTCACTCGCATTGACGGTTAGCAGTATATCCGATAGTTTACGGTAGCGTAAACAGTTTGCATCAACTCATGGTAGGGCCACTACAGTTTATATGATATATTTTCTTCTGCGAGTTTGTCATAAACCGCAATCCTAATTCAGTGATCGTTGTATTATTTCAGTCAAGTCTGAATAGTTGGAAATTCGATATCGGGGTCGAGTAGTCTGGATCATATTGAAATCTTAGTCACACATCTATTGAAGATTAGACTGTAGGTAAATACTGTTCCTTGAATTAGTTATATAATTAGTTAATAGGGGGCATAAGGGCAGGCACTCTAATGGTAACGAATGAATAGAAAGTTAACCATTTGAATAGAGGGCTTAAGTAAAGATAGATGTAGCGGCGCGATCATACCGCTACATAAGCAAATCGACGAATGACGAAGAAATGCAGGATCAGCGAAAAGTACAATAATATATAAACATTACGCAGACGTGACGTCGCACTACATCAACCTAACATCGAGGCAAAAATGTATGGAGACCTGACTCACGATATCGAAGTTTTCTCAGCACTTCGCATAAATACAAATTCCAACATCGAACAGTTGGACCGCAGACACCTGGCTCGACGGAAGTACTTCCCTTTTCGCTGAATATATGGCGAAGAGATCCTGCCTCAACATTGGTTAAGTAAAGATAGACAAGTGCTTAGTCATGATCTCACTTTAACACTCCAGCTGATTTATCGGCGACATCGTAAACCCCATTGCGTCTGAACACTCGGCTATAAAAATGATGGCCATAGCACGGATTTTAATTTTATTAGTCGCATTTTCACTGAGCAATTTTCCTTGAAACCTTGGATTCCTAGCTGGTTATTTTAAAAGGCAAGAGGAATTTACCCTTTTAATGGATATAATTGTGGAAAATGGTGACCTATTAGTTTGATAGATGGATCAAATATCTTATTACCTGTCTTGTTCTTAATTTTATCAGTGATTGACCTGTTAGTAAAATGATTACTGACAGGTCAGGCCAAGCCTTATATTGCAAAGATTATAAAGAATCACATTGAGTGAGGTCATAAAGGACCTCACTCAGTGGTAAAGCAAATATTTATTAGCAGAAGCCTAAGTTAACAAAATTTAAAATCAGTTGAATTTTAATTTTAAAATTATATAATTAACAAAATTTAAAATCAGTTGGATTTTAAATTTTGTTAACATTGCGTCAGTAAATATGTGTATATTTATTATTATATCACATATCGCGCAGCGTTGTGAACATTTTAGTAGAAAAATCACGCACTACAGAATTTTTTGATGTACGATGCGTTTTAATTTCTATACAAATTACAAACTAGGAATTTTACAAACGACTTTAAAAATAACATGCACCCTACTCAAATAGCCAACATTTTATACGTTTTTGAACGCCACGCTTACTTTTAAAGTTAAATATAGATAGCAATAGACGAGTAAATCACGTGTTGCAAACTTATGTTATTCACAGACTTTGTTGTATGGAATTGACAAGCTACGGCACGTAATTATTATACAACTTGCTACAAAAATACTACTCTTGCCGAATATGGTATATAGGGACCATCAAATCAAACTGATCAACTTTTACTATGGAACCAACTCTGAAATTGCGAAAAAAAAATCAGCTGATTCATACAAAAATTAAAATATCAAAATGTATGAAACAGCTGATTTTTTTTCGCGATTTCAGAGTTGGCCCCATAGTAAAAGTGGTTCAGTTTGATGGTCCCTATATACCATTTTCGGCATTAGGGGTATTTTAATTAACACGTTGTATAGTTTTCTGCTAATTTTAAAGCTTTAACGCTGTGACGTTCTAACGCATATAATGTTGACTATTTGATTAAGGGGACAGGTTAAGACTCTACTTCATATTTAAGAAATTATAATTTCGTTCTTAATATGTATACGAAATCAGCCAAGAGATTGACCTGTAAAACTACGGGCATATTCCTGTGGTCCCCCACCTTTGTCCACCACTGGGGGGTATCGGGGAAAAAAGTTTTTTTCTATACATTTCTTCCCGTTAGGGATATCGGGAAGAAATCGGGTGGACAAACAGTGGGGGAACAATGCGAATAGGCCAAACTACGCGGTAAGAAGTTAAAATATGATTGAATACTTGCAAAGTGAAATTAAGAAACTCGTAACGTACTTCTGGGGCCCCATCCTTCAAACTGGAATATGTAAATATGGAAAATAAAAGTTGAGAGTTCGTAACTCAAACATTTAGCCATCGATATTATAATACGTACACACGAGGAAACTTTTCCAATCAGTAAAGTGACTATAATAATGTTTCAACTTTCAAAGAACTACGTCGACAGCGTTTGTAATACGAATTATTGATACTGATTGATTGCTTTCTACTTCCAGAATATTAATTCTTCTATGACGACCTCCTTGGTCGAGAGGCTGTGTACACCGGTTTTCAAGGTGTCGCCATCTCTGAGGTCCCGGGTTCGATCCCCGGTTGGGTCAATTTAGAAAACGAACTTTTCGATATTGTACCAAATATTGGCTCAGGTAGGGTGTTTGTGATACCACCGTTGTCTCCGATTTCCATAACACAAGTGCTTTAGCTACTTACTTTGGAATCGGAGCAATGTATGTGATGTTGTCAAATATTTATTTATTTATTTATACACAGTATTAGCGACTGCCTGCGACTTTGTCTGCTTGGACAGTTATTTTTATCCCACCAGAACAGTTATTTTTTCCTAGACAAATGGTACCTTATGTTCTTTTCCGTACCATTTTCGCATTTTTATTTTTAGTAAGGATTAACTTTTGTCTACAATTTCAGGCGCCTTGAATTTCGTTTCCCATGGGAATCTCGGTGATAAATGATCCCATGTCCTTCTCTAAAGTATAACCTATTGTTAATATATCGTTAGATTCGTCTCGACAGCCCAAGTGTTCTTGAGTAAGCGACGTTAAAAAAACCAACAGGGTGGCTGTGTGGTGCTATTATTTGAAGTGGTGATATGGGTATCAAATTAAAGGGCTTATCATAAGGATTTCAAAAAGGTATATCATAACCGTAATAATATAATAACTAAAAAGACATAAATAAATTTAAAGGCAACATAATAACATGCAGTCGGAGGCATGTATAAGTGACATTAATGTATAAGTGAATGATTTGACTTATCATTAAACTCTATGCCTCCAACTGCATGTTATTATGTTGCCTTTAATATTTGATCTTGTTTCCGTCTTTTCAGTTAACTTGTCTTTGGTTTTTTAATTAAAAAAAAAATTTGTTAGGGTTCCGTAACTAAAGGATAAGACGGGACCCTATTAATAAGACTCCGCTGTCTGTCTGTCACCAGGCTGCAACTCATGAACCGTGATAGTTAGACAGTAGAAATTTTCACAGATGATGTATTTCTGTTGCCGCTATAACAACAAATAAAATAAATATTTAAGGGGGCTCCTATACAACAAACGTGATTTTTTTTGCTCGTTTTCATAGATAATGGTACAGAACCTTTCGTGCAGGATTCCGACTCGCACTTGGCCGGTTTTCCACCTAATGCTTACTAGCTAAACACATTCTTTCCAATGTTCTATTACAACTTAAATTGATTAAATTTTAAGTCACGTATACAGCCTACTCTGATTTATTACACCGCTCGAGCCTCGGTAAGGCCCAATTTACAACGCGGGCGAAGGGGCGCGTCTTAAAGCTAAGCGATTTTATGGTACAAGTCTTATGAAAAGTGCAAACTCGATACGAGCCAAAAAAAAAACGCCTTCCAGGCAATCCGCGTGCATTCTGGCGTGTAGTCATTTAAATTTGAATCCTCTACATATTATTTATTTATTTTTGTATTTGGAAAACAAACAGTCTTACATAAACATTGAGAAGTATTAACAAGATTCACCTTACAAACTAATAGTTTCACTATTTGCCAAAAAAAACAAGTAAAAAATTCGAAACAGTGTACAAAAGTAATATAAATGTACTTAAATAATTTAGAATTTAACAGACTCCGTGCAAATTTCTATATGAAATAGAAAAGAAATAAAACACTATTATTATCTGAGACTAACGTAATTTTCCAAATAAGTATTATTTACCTATTTGTTTTATATAAAACTTAAATAAGTGTTTTATTTCAACACGCGCCTAGATCACGCGTTTTTATATTAATACTAATAATATAAAGAGGAAAAAAAAAATTTTTTTTTTCTTTTGTAATTGATAACCTCAAAAACTGCTTCTAGACGCTTCCCTTCGCCCGCGGTGTAAATTGAGCCTAAAATTTTCCCAATTTCCTATAGTCCGATGCGTGGGGTCATAAAAAGTGCGTGTCGTGTCGCGTGAGTGTGACATAACTCGGACTTTACGGCTGTTGGATTAAGTGTCCGTGTTTACTTTTACGGGATTCATAAACGTTTTATACGTCTTGATTAAGGAGATCGTTTACTATGTCTTAGTTACATCATATATTTTTTCTGTGGTTACTTACATCTCAAGTAGGTAAACCGTTGACAATCGGTTTTATTATTTTGTTAATTAAACAGAGGCAAAGTTAGATTAAGTTTCTTTTGTTTTCCCTGTCATGGACATACATGTCATATACATACGCACCTAACCTAGGTATAAAATGTGAATAGGGGCTCGACTGTCTGGAAGTATAATTTTTGAATGAAAAAAAATATTACTTAGAGCTCATTTTTCAATGCAAGATAATCTAGATAACAATTTATTCGTTTGATAGCGTGTTACATCGCCAAATTGAAAATGTTTGCCAGACGACTGTCTATCATAGTTTTTGAATGATTTTTATTTTATTTGGTTACTAATTAAACTGACAGAAATCTGTTAACTGAGGGTTAAAAAATCTGAATGATAACTAACTAAATTACTTCACCTTTAATGAAAGATGTCTATGCAATATACCAAAGTAACAGTAAAATCAGTAATTTAGCTCAAATTCTACTAAATCCGTTTACGATATAAAAATCGCATAATAATCCAAAAATACATTTTATTTACAAGAAAAAGTAAAAATACCGAAATGACAAATAATAAGTAAATTGAATCTATTTATCAATATCGATCGCTATTTTCGTAGCCGCGTCGTGGATCTGACACAGCTGATAAATTGCCAACCCTTTGGAAGCACCAGCGCCTTCGAATTGTTTAATTTATCATTGCGTCACCCGGGTGAAGATGATTAAACGGGACACATGGGACAGTATCGATAGGTACGGGGAGGCCTAAGTACACATCAGACTAACTTCAACAAGAAAAAGGCCTGTCGAAGTGAGTTTTCTTGAATTTCGGGTTCCGTTCAAGTAATAAAACGAGAAAGCAAAGAAAGAGGTACAATTACTTTTTTCTTCTACTCTTATCCGAAGTTATATAGAATACTGAAGTTTATATTTTGTATTTGAAGTGGAAAATTGTTTATTTAATAAACAGTTATTAGTATCAAACGCTGTGGCTTCAGGTTAATATCCTGTTCGTAGAGTAATATTCTATAACATGTTGTTTCAAATTTTCCTATTTTGTTTTAATAACTTTTACGGCCTTACCACAAAACACTGTTTAAGAAGTGTTTAACTTAGACACTGTTTAAATGTGATGCTTGTTAACCAATTATGTTTATAAGAGACACAGCTAGTGAATTAAATTTTTTTGTGGTAAGGTCGTTTAATCTTTTATATGCGTCTAAAAGCAGCGTTGTTTGTGACTCAGAAGCTACAGCATGCGCTCAGTCAGTCAGCTTTTTCGATATTGTGAAGAACCAACCCTACATTGTAAGCACAAAGTGGCTTCAGGACATTCTGTACCCGCAAAGGTTCAGCCGCGCGATTTTGGGACATTTCGGTCATCCGATTTGACGCGAGCGAGCGCGACCCAGATTAAGCTCACACATTGTTTACCCAATCTTGGTTAAAGAGGGCACATTAGTTTCCCTTTGGTAGCTGTTTGCGAAATTTTAAATACGAGTTTAGTGTAGGACAGTTGATGGTATTTACTATGTGTCAGTTTGTGTGAACTTTAACTGGTAGTACCTAAGTTACACTTTGTAATACTTAGAAAAAAAACTAAATCGTCTCTAAGTAAGTACCTAGTCAGATGGGAATCGAAACCACGACCATTCGCAATCCTGGCGAATGCTCCCAACGGAATCAATCACGAAAGAAAACAGAGGTTCTATATACGTATACCTATTCGTAATTTTTATTATTATTTTGATAAACCATTAAAAGTTATGATAACTCTTATAGAAGTGTAAAGTTCTAGGATAGAATGATGTTGAATGCTAAATTTTGTTTGTAACGAAAACTTCGGTCAAAATAATCTATGAATAGTGGATATCCAACAACAAACTTGTTGTTGTTGAACTAACAAACAAGTTTGTGTTTTTGCACAACAGTCCCCCCTGGCATGACCCCTCTGGCCGCGTGGTCTGGTGGCTTTATCCGATTAATCGGACGACCGAAACGCGGTATGATATGGCGACTTATCGCTTATAACTGTCAAACGACAATAGATTTGACAGTTGAATGTCGATAAATCGTCATATCACGCTATATATAGTGTTTTAGTGGTCATGCGACAGGGGCAGATCTTAATGCTGAACTGATTTCATAGAGTTCATTGACATATAGTGCAGGGCCGAAGTCAGTTGATGATTTTAGGGGCTGAGGGCTCGATGGGTCTTGTGTATATCACTATTCCTTTCAATAAGATAATCTGTGTACATCTGTAGGCATCCATCACTGCTTTTAAAGATAGACGTTGAAGTAATTTGTGTTGCCGCAGCAATGAATGAACAGTATATAAGCGATTACATCCAAGGGCGATTGCGATTGTGATATGTGCTTGATTTACACAATCAGGAAACAGTTAACAACAAGTCGTGTTTTATTTAAAGTCCTTGTAATAAAAGTAATAACATTTTGTTAAAAAATAACGGATATTACACGTGCATTTACGTTTAAATAGCCTCCTCTGTCTCTATCTCTGTAAGTTCTACTTGAGGCTCACGTTATCGAACGTTACAGCCCGAATAACTTATCTGTGAATTGTTAAAAAATTAACTATGATTGCAGCCAAGAACTTAAAATTCATATTCTTTGATACTTTTAAGTTCTTGATTGTAGCCATAGATTTTTGAAACTAATGACTTTTATGTTTGTTTAAATTGTGAACATAAAAGTCATTAGTTTCAAAAATCTATGGCTACAATCAAGAACTTAAAAGTATCAAAGAATATGAATTTTAAGTTCTTGGCTGCAATCATAGTTAAATTTTTTTCACCCACCACTAGCGACACCACCATTTCATGAAAAAGTTGGCAGAAATACAAAAAAAATACTAAAATATAAAACTGTAGGACTGTAAAAAAGCAGAACTGTAGGTACAACTGATTTCCCAAACGAAGATAAATAACACCATACCAATTAAGAGTCCGACGAACAGTGAGATTCCCATAGTCAATGGTCAAAATTTATTTATTCAAATAAAATTAATATTTAAGCACTTTTGAATCGTCTATATTTTCCTACCACCCGTTCCAGACTTTTTTAAAACGTAAATACTTAAAACGTATTACCAAAATGATTTGCAATTTGAGCATAATTGTCCTCTGGCCGCGTGGTCCGATTGCTTTATCCGATTAATCGAACGACCGCATTAATCAAAATCACTGAGTCTTAAGACAAATGTGTTTCCATCCTTCTTCATCGACCAAAGACAAAATCCGTCTCTGCAACAGTTTAGTGTTCAATATTCTTTTATCGGCTCGTAAATATACTTTATGGCTACTGAATCGAATAATAAAACTATGACAGTAAACCCAACGAGCCCCTTATTTATGGGAGTAGTTTGATTTCAATTTTTCTCGCACTTCTCTTTATTATCTTGATGATCGTTGGTCGTTCAGTTGGCAAGGAAACACCGAACTCTCCTATAAAATTTAAAAGCTGTTGTGAATGTAAATATAGTAGATTGTTTCTAATAGTTATACATCTTAAACATCTCCGGATTACAATACACGAAATAAATTAGGGCTCTTAAGAGTTTCTAATTCAACTTTGTTTACATGGGTGATTATACAACGCGTTACAAAAAACCCCTACAGCCGAATATGTAGATAGAGTACATGCATACAACTCCGGAAAATAATTATAAACCCGGAAAACCGCCACTTTATAAAAAAAAAATATTTTCATGATAAACTTCATAACCACCCAGACAACCCTAGGCGTAAATTGTGTTTTTCTTTTGCCCATTAAGGATTGATTATTGAAAACAATAGTCTATTTGCGTCTAGGGTTGTCACTTTGCAGTTTTCCATATTTTTTATGGGTTATTATGAAGCACCTTGTATAGCCGCACGACATACAAAAAGATTTTAGTCGACTTTGGATTTTGCAATATTTCAATCACCAGGCTGTAGCCTAGCGAAATTGCCATTTGGACTGAGGCACCCGTTAAGTGTCGACGAAAAATAATTAAATCGATTTTTTTATTCGACGAGTTGTTTTAGATAAAACTACTAATACCTTATGAAAAGTCTAAACAATCATTATCAACCATAACAGCGTTATTTTTTTATTTTGTTATTAATATTATTATAAGTTGTAGGCGTACGGTATAACCCATCGGGTGCGGTTTCACTCGCATAACATATTTTAGTCATAATATAGTTTGACTTAACAGGAACGGCATAAAGTTTTTTCGTATAATTTACACTCTAGCAAATAAATTCTTGATTCTTGATTCGTGATGCCATTCACATAATATTATATTTGTGGAATGATTTCATTGGCATAACGATTACTTATTCTAATTTCATTTGGCATAAATCTGGTGTGCATAAATGTTAAACGCATTACTTTAACACGCATAATAGTAATTTAACATAAATACAAATGGTATAATTTATTACTATAACCAAAAAATATATGCAATTAAATTTTATGCTTTTCCGCCCGTCTTATGTCCGTATTTATGCGGAATGAAAGTATGCGTAAACATTTATTCGCTATTAATGTTATGCGAATTGATCATTCTGCCAAAAAACTTTATGCCATAGTAAATTATGACTTTAAATTTAACTAACCCAACAACCCTAATATATGGTAATACACTTATACTTATGTAAAGTAATAAGTACTAGCTGTTATTGATCTCAAAATGTAGGTCATGAGAGTCACAGGTACAGCTGCAATCAAGAATGTAACGTGCTTTAATTAGGCGTAGAACACACGGCATCTCGGGTCAGTGAGCGGTCGAGCGGATCAAATTCTATAAAATTAAATTACTCTTACGAGTACGGGTGGTTTGATTTACGTTCCAAAAATTTGCAATGATTTAATTTCAGTTTTATATTTTGAAACTTGATAAAACGTCAGTCGCCTTTGCTGTTAACTGTTAGAACAGAATTAATAATAGTACTGACGTACAGAAAGGCCGCTCCCACCCTCCCTCCGATCGGCAGTACCGCATCCCGCCCCGCACTAGGTTGGCGGTTAGCTGTATCATTATTGAGGGCTGTCGTCACTCGGTCCGGCAGTTGCAAAGAGTACTTTTGTAATACGACAGTTGATAAACACAATATAATAATTACGTAACAGCGAATGTTTAAAAAAGGTAAGTGCCTAATCAATCTCAGGTAGGTAACCCTGAAGATTTCACCCACACATAAGCAGTGTGTACAGACGTCATTCTGTTTATATGTAATAGAAGTAGGAGATAAACGAGACGTTTATATTGAGTGTCCGGTGTGTGCTGTAGGTATAATTTTGATCCGCCCAACCGCTTACCGCCGCGCCCGCCCTGGGTCTGGGTGTCGTGTGTACTACGCCTAAGGAACATACGCTAACATGTGGGCGTATTTAATTCTGACTTCATTTAATACCTTTGAAGTGGTATTGCAGAACATCCTGCAGATTTATAATTGCTTTGCGTATTTCAGTAAAATTGCTGCAGTTTGTATGTTCACAGTCAAATAAAGGTTCTAATCAATACTTTCGGAACATGAGTGACATAAGTAATTAAACTATAATTGCAATATAAAACTTATGTTAAATATTAACTAATTAAATGAATGTAGAGGTAATTCCTCACGTTGATGAAATAACGCTGGCTTGCAGCGTAAGAGTGGTATATACTGGAAAAGTTTCGACGATGCCACTAGTGACACGGTAGCTCAGCGGTCAGAGCATTGGACCGGTCTTCCAAAGGTCGCGGGTTCGTTTCCGCCTGAGACAATTCTGGTGACGAGTCAAATTTTTTGTAGTATATTATTTAGTAATAACTAATTAGTTTTTTATTTTTGTTTTCACTAGTTTTTTACTTTGTCTCTGGTTTGTCTCTGTTCTTTGTTTACTTATGTAAAGTCTAATCTAAACACATCATCGATTAGGCCTCGCGCAGCGCAGTCCATCAATATACATTAACAGTGATTAATCTATGCATGAATTCACAAATAATAGATTGTAAGGGTGATATGGGGTGATTGAAGAGAGTAAATTACCTATACAAACAAGATACGATTAATTAAAATACTTTTTAGGCGAAAATTAATTAACAGTGCAAACAATAATTTTAATTTTCAGAGACAATTTCGATTCTTGCGAAAATCGGAATTAATTGCTACTTGTCTAAAAATCCGCCCATAACAGAATATGCGTATTAGTACAGCTGATACTGGCATTTTTGTTTTTCCTTTTTTAAAGCTTATAATTTTGATTACGTTTTGGTTTTCTATATTGTCAGTGTCAATAAAAATATTCAGTTGTACGTTGTTACGTTACTCGTAGCTTTTTATTTGCCACACTAGTAGTGTTTCTAGTGTTTTGAGAACAGACGTACAGCCGGACAGACATACGAAAGCATTTTTGCCTAAGCAGAAACGGAGACGCTTCGCTTCGCGCTCGCTCGGTCAATTAAAAAGTTAATTGTCGAGACATTGGCAAATGTACAAATCGTACGAGCCAATAAAAAAATATATGGCTCAGTGAGCTGAAGATCTCGCTCAAATTTTATGTTGTTTAAAAATTAATCCAACCGAAAGATGTAGCCACGAGATAAATAATATTAGAATTAATCTTTATCGATTGTCAAAACATCTGGAAAGATGTTTCTTTCGAATGTGGGGGTATTTTCTCACATTGATGAAATTGCGCTGGCTTGCAGCGAAGAAGTTAAAAAGTACTAGAAAATTTCGCCGCTCCCACTAGCGACTCGGTAGCATAATTGGTTAGTGGATTGGGCCGGAATCCCAAGGGTGCGGGTTCGAGTCCCGTCTGAGGTGCTACGGGTGAGTCGATTTTTTCTAATATTATTTATCTTAATATAAAAATAGCATTGTGAATGCGAAAAATCTAAAATCTAATAATGTAGCTACGAGGGTGACACTTCTTTTGAAAAGCAATACTATGTGCTGTTTGGTAGGTTAGGTATTCTTTTGTAATATCTTAGTTAGACGGCGCATCTAATTTTGATCATTTCTTGGATGAGTGATTATTTTTCGATAAGTTAATTTCGAAAAACTGGCTCAAAAAAAATTATATATAAAAATCAAACCTGCTCACAAAATTTCACGAGAATAGGTTGAGAAATGCGACCTGTGGGCTGATTTCGTAACTCTGTTGCTAACAATTCTCGATTGAAATAGATTGAAACCGCAGCTACATTGCTGCTTTGAGTAAGATAGTTGTCACATTGGTTCTTACTAAAGCAGCAATGTAACTGCGGTTTCTGTCGAGTTGATTGCAACAAAGTTACATAATCAGGGGGCTGTAGAGGAGAACAGACGGACAGTAAGTAAGGACTACGACTACACGAATGCAAGTTTTAACATCTTCTGTAGTTTTAATAACCCGGTAAGCCACTTTCTTTCCTTAAGTTGCTTGTAACGTGCACTAACTTAAGTGCCTTCCTTAAGAAATGTGTTTTTTATACTCAGCGTATAATATAACAGTGACATGTAATTAAAACTTCAAGTGACAACGTTTGTAAGCTTGGCGAACGTGTCAAGAAATAATACCAACTTGTTGAGTTTGCTAAACTTTTAATTGGATTTGAGAAGCCCAATAATAACACGCAAGTATTACGCATTTACTTAATTTTTTATGTGCCATATTTAGGTTCTTTAATGCTAATTAGAGGCATTGTTTTCTGATGATAAGCCTAACTGCATAAGAAGACATCACGGTGCACGCGTTCTGCATCTTGCGTCTATGTGTCTCGTCGTCAGCCTATTAGGGCCCTATTTAATGAACGTGACAATATGTCATGTCATGACAATTGTATATCCATTGCGTCAACTAATTTGAATATAGAGCAAATTACTCATAGCTACACTGCAATATAAACCAAATTGTCATGACAATTGACAAATTGTCACGTTAAATAGGGCCCAGCTCGTCGTTGCGACCAAAGATTTACATCGTTTGTATAGTATTTATCTTTGTCATCAGCCATTTTTTATATCGCCGCTGTTGAGGCACAGGCGCTGTATTTTTAAATCATTCGTTTGAAAACGTTCGTGTGACTTAAGTCGCATGCGGCACAATGTCACAACTGACAACTAAATGTCACTTCAAAACCGCTGACCCTTTGGTGACATGACTGAACAGAGAAGTCATGACCGACAACCAGTTGACCAACGAGCAGCGATTCGAAAATACGATAGATTTTGCTATGTCGAATGAAGATGTGTAGTAAAAAGCGTTCGATGCTAGCCGAAGGATTAAAATAGTAGATTATGCAATAAGGGCTTAAAGTAGTGTATTGTGTCCCGGGCGCTATTATTGAACCCCGAGTACGAGGGATTCTATGGTTAACTCCCGAGCGGAGCGAGGGAGTTAAGGCTAGAATCCTGAGTACGAGGTGTTCAAGATCGCCCATGACAAATACACATTTAAGCCCGCGATGCATACTCTACTTTTTATACTTTCTGCGAGGCAATTGAAACCAATGACTGTTATAAAGAAAGTACTTAAGTAATTATTTAAATTTAGAATAATAAAATATGAAAAATTAAGAATATTTATTGAAAATTAAAAGTTATGTTAGAAACATTACACCAGTTGTGCAACGACAAAGTTACATTCTTTGGTACATTTATAGTTGGGTTAGAGTTTATGTTTTTGTCGTCTATTCTGTAGTGGTCAGTTCGACATTCAAATAAATCCTTCTTGGTGCGCGGGTGAAAATGAATTTCGTAAAAAGTTTTCATGATAACATACAGCCTAACTCAGAATAAGATCTCATTGCACCTAAACTTTTTTGAAACCAACATCGATCAAGCACGACTACAAGGGTTGCATTCCAAATTCAAATCACTTTATTCCCCATGGGAAAAATGACTTACTTTAGGAAAGGTTTGCATGACACATAATATGCCATTGACGAGCAGGTAGTATAAAAAATAAATAAATTAAAAAAATATTAAAAAATCTTGACTGCCTCTTTGATTATAAATTGTTCCACATAACGATCCCCCGGCTGCAGTGACACTTGTTATTTAACTTTTTATTAGTTAGTTTTTGGCAGGGCAGTCATGTTTATAATATTTTAAATTTATTAATTTTTATTTTACACATTTTAGTTACAAGTAATATAGTTTTGGAATGTGCTCATCAAGGCCTTTCATTTGATACCCATATTGTAATAATTGACGAAAAACATTTTGAAAGTGGCGTGGTACAGTAGCAATTTAAAAAAAATATATATAGTTAGTCACTCGGGATGATGGAGTCTAACGATACGATACATTCAATTCCGTTAAGGCATTCAGAGTTATGGTGGAATAAAGAAACTCACATACACACAAACATACATAAACCCTGAACACATTACACTCTATTTTTTTTGCAGTCGTGTAATAAAAATAGGGCCCTAGGCCTTTCTTATAGGTGGATTTTGAAGATGGTGGTTGGCTCCCACGCAGGTCTAATGCGGATTGGTGGATGTTTATTTATCATGTGACGGAAAATTTTTGGTGATGAAACAACTAATATTTATCAACTTATTTTCTTGTTAAAAGAGTATTTTCAAGGTAGTCTGATTATAACTTGTAAACAAACAACAGACATTACTATAAATATCAAACAGTAAGTTGAATAAACTGAGAGTTTGTTTATTAAAGTGTTTATTCGGTTAGGAAATACGTGTGCACAAAAGAGGTGGGTTGAGATTTAGGAATGACAGGGGTCAATTAACACATCACTCGTCATGGGCATTAATGAACTACAATTGTTTCTCACCTTGGAGTTGAAATTGATTTGACATTATGAACATAATTTATACAAAATCTTACTGAAATAACATAATACCGCAAAATTTCCGCAAAGCTCGCTAGTTTGTACATATGTAGCAGCTATTTTTTTAGCCGTTTCAGGATTGCTTTCTACAAAAATTTCGTATTATGGAGCCCTTTAAATAAAATTGTTTAAAGGTTTTGCATTATTTCATTAACACGTTGTATTTGAAGATTTAAGTCATCATCGTCTGAATTGAAAAATTAAGAGGCCGACGAACTGTGAGCTTCCTGTACAAACGTACAAAATGATTTGCAATTTGACCATAATTAACTCTTCTTGTAATGTTATTCGGATTAAGACACAATTTGTCTAGGGTTCTATTAAATAAAAAAACCTTATTCAAAATAAATGCCAATAACATTTTTTAATACAGAACTGATAATCCCATACATTTTTATTTGGTTTTATTTAATAGAAACCTAGACAAATACTTACTTAATCCGAATAACATCACAAGATGAATTCATTATGCTCAAATTGCAAATCATTCTGGTATTACGTGTATTGTTTAGGAAGTTCATGGTTCGTCGGCCTCTAGAGAGATGACAACTAAACCAGTCAGGCGAACTGTGCAATCAAACTATGTTACTAAGAGCTAAAAGCAGAGTAATGCTTTGTAAATTGTAGAACCGATCTAGCGTTGATTATGCTCCAATTAGCTGATTGTGTCCTCCAATTATTCGACGACCTCCGTGGTCGAGTGGCTTTGTACACTGGGTTTCAAGGTGTCGCCATCTCTGAGGTCCAGGGTTCGATCCCCGGTTGGGTCAATTTAGAAAACGAACCTTTCTATATTGGCTCAGGTCTGGGTGTTTGTGATACCACCGTTGTCTCTGATTTCCATAACACAAGTGCTTTAGCTACTTACTTTGGAATCGGAGCAATGTATGTGATGTTGTCAAATATATAATATTTGACAATTATAATCGCAAGTTACATAGCAATATAAGAGACTCGATTGACTCCTCAATATTCCAATTAATTTTACTTACCTTTCCAAATCTCAACGATACTTCAATAAACAACCGATAAAGATGGCGACCTTATACAGAAACTCCTCTCGCGAGAACTTACCTGTAACAAAAGCAATACTTAATTATATTTCAACGACAGCTACTATTAATCGCTATTTCCGTTAGTGTTAGTGCCGATACAATCAATCGTATATAAAGAAAACAATTTATTTAATTACTAAAAATATTATTATCATTAGCAAGGTGCCTCCAAGTAAGTAATAGTGACTTATCAAATATTTTTGTTTCATTATTCGATCGTTTGAGAGCCTATAACATCAAAATCGTGTATTGTCAACGACACCACTGGTAACCACACTGCTGCCAACCACACCACTGCCAACGACGCCAACGACACCACTGCGAACCACACCACTGTCGACTAGTGATATGTACAGCCTTAACCAACGACTTAACGTGCCTTCCGAAGCACGGAGGAGCTCGAGATAATAAATTTTTGGTCACCCATCCCATGACCAACCCCTAGCCAAAGTTTCTTAACCTCCGCAATCGATAGGCCAGGCGCTATACCATACTACTGCCACTACCACCGAGCTCCTCAGCTTTACACAACCAGCTGGATATATCATGCAAGGCTTGCTTAGCAGAGGCTAAGATACTTTATTTGTTATTCAAATAACAAAACATTTGTTTAAAATAATCTTCATTTTATTTTCACACTGAGATTGGCAATGCTATTGTATGTTTGCACAGAAAAGGTGGAATGAAAATACGAAGACGAAGATAAAAAAACACTAGACTATCGAACGAGGGCCGCCTAATCAAATCCAATGATCGTTGGAACAATAATATTTGATCCTCTCTATCTGTTCCAGACATGAGAAGTGCCTGAAGAAATAAAATTGAGCGTATGGCGACGAAAAAATCCTATTCTTTTGAGATTTCATTCTAACAGCACATAGAGATGCAATTCTTGCAATACTTAGTTTTTGTTTTAATGTGTTTAGGAATGTAATTTAAATAACTCTAGTTGCTTTCAACAGAATATGCGTTAAACAAATCACGAAAGTGGACTAATGCACTAACACCAGATTCGGAGTGATTCTAATATAGACTACTGAGCACAGACATAACAAAATTTTGGTATCGTGTTAAACACAATTTTTAGACCAGCGAGAAAAGTGTTATAGGAAATATTTAGTTATTTTTGCATGACTTTCCTGGTAAAAAGCTAAATTCAGCATTAGAAAATTGTTCTCTCAATTCTTTTGGAGTAATACACTACCAGCCAGTTGTGCCAACAAAATGAGAAAATTATTTCCGAAACTTTTTCCTTCATAAATTCAGAAATATATCAGAAAGTATTAAAATTCGTAAATAACTTTAAAATAATGTAAACGTTGACATCGAATTTATAGAACTATTTTCAAGTAATTTATAATAAAATCTGATGATAGGAATTCCTGAAAAAAACAATTTTATTTTATTTTTAATTTTTTCTTATCTTCATCTCAGCGATGAAGATTGTTGTATTACTTCAAAAGAATGAAACGCACTCATTTTTTGTAATATATCACAAAAATAGTTTAATCAAACCTCCCAGATTTCAGTCCCATTCAACTAAAATGCTCTCGTATGTCTGTCCGGCTGTCCGTCTGTTTTCCTCTACAGCTCGCATTTCTCAACCGATTCTCATGATATTTTGTGAGCAATCCCCCTAGTCAAATGGCCAACATTCTGTGCGTTTTAACGCTACGCTTACGATTAAATTTTAAATATGAGCAATAGACGATTAAATCACATGTCGCAAACTTATGTAAATCACAGACTTTGATGTATTGTATGGAAATGACAAGCTTACGGCACGTAGTTTTATAGTTTACTGCTTATTTTAAAGCTTTAATAGTAAACCCCTTACTAATAAAGATAGTATAGCAGATGTGTAGTTACACAATGGTTACTTTCTGTCAAACTATTTAAGTTAGTTAGCTAAGACATCAAAAAGACAGGGACAAAACACTGTGTACTGTATGTACTGTATGTTTTAATACATACACACAAACACTGTGTAACTATACATCTGTTATACAATCTTTATTAGTAAGGGGGTAAGTGTAGTGTGTAGTTGTAACACGGGTCGGGAGGTGTTCAAACATGGCGTGTTAATTCAGCCATTTCGAAAAATGATCAAAAATGTCACAAAAGCGAGGTCTACAGCTCACAGAGCCACTAGTTTTTATTCACATCATACTGCAAAAGTACCTCCCTGGGGAGGGACGGCAGGGGTACCGTTCCCGGCTGGCTTACCGCCGCACGGATGTGTTGATTCAGCCTAATTCCCGGCAGACCACGTTCCCTACCGTTAAATGTCAAAGTTGACAACAAGCAGACCCTGAACAAAGTAAATATTTGAGCATCGCCAGAATTCCCGATGAACTTTAAGGGAAAAAGTAAGGTTGGATGTTATTGGAATTTAATAAGGCATCGGAGTATGTCGTTGAATAAGTATACGTTACGAAAGATTACGAAAGTTGACTCGTTAAGAGGCCGTACACCGCTGGAAGAAATTTTCAAAGTAAAAATTACCGATTTGTTGACAAAATTATCGTTTTCGAGTAATAAACTATTTCTTATTTTGGAAAACTGTCAATCACAAAACTAGAGAGCTAGCTAAGGTTTTCTTTATTATAGTATTAACATTATAGGTTTATTATTGGTTGGCACATCAGTGAAAAAAGACAAAATTAGGGGTCAATTTACGTTTTTTTTTTCTATAGAGAGAAGTTTTAGCTATCATGTTTCTGTCAATCGATAAATCAAGTAATATTGTGTAAAATCGTTTTTCAAAAAGTGTATTTGAAGTTGTACGGCCCCTTAACTTCCACGCTGATATTGAAAATCGGTATGGTTTATGCATAAATTGGTAATAGGTTTGGTCACAAGTATCGAGCTGTTTCAGCCTGAATTGACGTAACCGAAAACACTGAAGTATTCTTAATTTTCTATTGCGTATTGATTGTTGCAGTATTCTAATGCGATTACCACACTAACGCCAGATGCCCATAATTTTCGCTGAAGCTATGGGATTTTAAATAAATATAATGTGCACAATGATAGTTAATGACGGGTCAATGTAGGCCATCGAATGACGTTCCCTCTCTTTCTGATTTCTTATTTCATTTGAGACAGAGATGCGTTCGTTGGCCCCGGTAGCCAGCATCAGACCCGGGTGGTGCGTGTCACGCAAACTAGCCTTATCGAAACTCTACAGAGAAAATTCCTTTTCTACACGCAAATTCCTTGGAGACTATTTCGTCCTGAACATAAACGCAGTGGCAGATTGCGACGCACATTTGATCCGGCTGTAAAGTTGATTATGGCACCAACGAAATTACGAGACCGCCTTTCTTGTAACAAAGACATTTCGGCAAACCCATATAGTTTTACTGTCGTCATATTGGGTCGGAATTAAATTTGAGTAGGTAAACTAGAGCAAGCAATAACATTCCATGCAATAATATTTATTTGCGCAATATATCTATTGATGTGTTCTAAAGTTTTGACCAGGTTGCGGGCTGGATGAAGAACTTATAGAAATAAATATTAGACAACAACACAAACATTGCTCTGATCCCAAAGTAAGTAGCTAAAGCACTTGTGTTATGGAAATCAGAGACAACGGTGGTAAACACACACACCCAGACCAGAGCCAATATAAAAAAGTTAGTTTTCTAAATTGACCCAGCCGGGGATCGAACCCGGGACCTCAGAGATGGCGACATGTTGAAAACCGGTGTACAAACCACTCGACCATGGAGGTCATCAAGTTAAAATCGTTTACCAGTGGACAAACAAACAAAGAAACAAATAAATGAAAAAGCTACCTAATAAAAACGTGTTGATATACTGAAGCGCTTATAACCCTACCGACGCGTTAGTAACTTTCTATGAATAAGTAACATGTCATTTAAAATAGCCTTAAAACCAGCTATGTAAGTATAGTACAACAACGACAATATCAACAGGCGACCTTCCAAAATCCAAATGGACCGTTAATAACATCCATCAACCCTGCGCACACCGCGTGCTCCATAAACCGCTGTATCCTCCAGATTCACTGATACCGACCCTGGTTACGCACATAAATCGTGTTTAATGACCACATGCGGCGTCCCCCGTACATCGTGCAGTTTTTACCGTAACAGTTTTGGGTTAAGTGTCATAGCTAAGCAAACTCAGTTTGTTTCCACTTCATATGCTTACATTAATTTCTTAAACAGTGTATCTATTTCATTTCTTTAAATCCTATGAATAACTATTTCTTGTAATTAGTGGCTTTGCTATCCTTTATTCAATTGTTTTATATTGCCCTATAAACATTTTCTAATGTTCGGGAAAATCATAGTATCAATAAAATAGAAGAAAATCAAAGTTATTTCAAGAATTCGGGTTATAATAAAATAAAATTTTCTGAACTGAGACACAACTTGTCCCAGTTCCGTTCCACTTTGTCTCAAAATGATGATAAAAGTTCGTTATCATTATCCGTTTCACAGAAAGTGTTACGCGGTTATGATTAATGGCTGGAAAACTAACATTTCCCAGAATGACACTTTTCTGAAAAGTCTCTTACGCGGACCGCGTCTTTCCGGGAACCACCTTACTAAAATTAAAGTTGGCGCGGTGAAGTATGTGGAAACTGGCCATTAATTAAATTATTGAAAAATTGATATTCCACTACGTTGTTTTTTTACGTTGTACGTTGGACATACCTACAAGACCATGCTTTAAATATTTTAAAAGTTAAGATAAATAATATTAGAAAAGTAAAATATTGCTTGATTTTAAATTTATCAATTTAGTACTAAATCTCTCATAACATTATTGATTTCTAAGCACCTGATACGTTTTGTAGTTAAATTTTTGCAACTTGTCCCGTCTGAGGTGCTACGGGTGAGTCGATTATTTCTAGTATTTTTTCTAATATTATTTATCTTAATATAAAAATAGCATTGTGAATGCGAAAAATCTAAATTAAAAAAAAAAAATTAAAAGTTGCAAAAATTTAACTACAAAACGTATCAGGTGCTTAGAAATCAATAATGTTATGAGAGATTAGTACTAAATTGATAAATTTAAAATCAAGCAATATTTTACTTTTCAACACACTTGCTCGTAAAGTGAGCCTTATTACAGGCTTTTAGGGCCATAAACTGAGCTATAACACAAACGTGCGTTAGCATTACACACTAGTGCCTAATAGAATTATCCCAACAAAGTAAAATAAGTACCTTACTGCAAGTTATATACGAGTAAACCGAGCATTCTCAATTTTACCGGGTAATACAAAAAAGAAGTTGTATGCCGCTGAAAATCCACATACATTTTTGGAATAAATAAATGTGTACGTCCTTAAGTAAGTCAAACAAATATTTATTTTTATCAAATAAGGTATTCATAATTCACAACAATTTGTTATAAAATATTAAAATATTCGCATTTCATCACTTAAAATTTTAATTTTGAAAAAGGCTGTATGTTCACTCACCCCTTTGTTTGCAAAATATTACAATCCGGTATCCCATTTATTATTTTCATATTTTGTTTTCATTGTATTTGTCGTTCTGTGGTAAGTTATTTTGTATTTTCCTCGCAAATTTGGTGAAAAACGTCGTATAATACTCGTGAACTCCGCTCGATTCTATCATAATATACTATTGAACTCTAGTTGTAACCACAGTCTTATTACTTATACGGTGGTAGGCAAATATAGACGATTCAAATAGTTTAAATATAACGATATTAACTTAACAAAATTAACGTATAGATAAAAGTTTTCATGTTTTTCTTTTTTATAATTTGTACATAACATAACATGCAGTCTAACTCGGAATAAAATCTCATTGCACCTAAACATTTTTAAAACCAACCTCAATCAGCACGACAACATGAGTTGCATTCCAAATTCAAATCACATTATTTCCCATGGGAAAAATGACTTACTTTAGGAAAGGTTTGCATGACACATAATATGCCATTGACGAGCAGGTAGTGTAAAAGTACTTTTTATTATTAAGTTTATTTAAATAAAGAAATTGACTTATGTTGATTTTTGACTGTGTGTATGTATTATACTGTGCCGTAACAGTTATTTTACGTATGCGTTGTGTCACAATGTGTTGTGTTGTGAGTTGTGACCCAATCTCGGTTGGTCCGTGGACGGATTGCCGCCACCGATCGCCCATAAACACACTTTTATGAGCTTAAGTAGCGCCCCGAGTAACCACGGCCGGCAGAAAAATAGCCAATGAGCGGAAAAGAACGGTTTTTTATTCCACTGCAAAAATTGAAGCAAAATAAACCAGTGGAGTTGTTGTTTTGAAGACTGCAACTGGAGTAGCCAGCCACCACAGACAATAGAATAATAAAATAAATAGTTTTTTGACCTTTTCTAAAGCTTTAGTACATAACGGTGCAGTTGAGGAAACAAACACAGCTAAAGGAGTATTTGAAATTTTGAGATTTAAGCATTCACAATGCTATTTTTATATAATACTAAATAATATACTATCAACTCAAAAAATATCTGGAAAGATGTTCAGTTGAATGTTGAAGTTAATTCCTTCTACATTGGTGAGATGGCGCTGGCTTGCAGCGTAAGAGTTGATATACTAGAAGAAATTCGACGTTCCCACTAGTGACTCGGTAGCTCAGCGGTCAGAGCATTGGACCGGTTATCCAAAGGTCGCGGGTTCGATTTCCGCCCGAGAACATGATCTGGTGCGAGTCCTATTTTTTCTAGTATATTATTTAGTATTATATAACAGCTAAAGGAGGTTTTCAGTTTTATTTTGTTGCCAGTAAAATCGGAGTGTAGCCACCACAGTCAGTAAAAACGTAAGAATTTAATACAAAGCGGAAAATAATTTATTTAGTTCAAGATTTATTTTTTACGAAAATGTATAAAAAAGGGTTAATTTATGAATACTATTTATATTGATCTTTACTGTAGATACTGCCTTTTAATACTTTATGAAATTGGCGCCATGCACGAGGTAAACTATTAATTAATTCGTGACACACGAACTGTCGTCGAACGTGTGCGATTAATTTTTAAATATTAAATTAAAAAAACAGCTACGATTGTGAAATGTATTTATTGAACAGATATTTTTCATTTCCTTTAAATTAAGGGCCTGTTTCAACCTAAATGACATCTGAATAGCTTATTTCTTGACACATAATTTGTGATATGAAAAATATTTTAACTTATGTCTTATGTCGGTCATGAAATCAGAACTTACTTTTTGATTGTGAAACAGACCCTTAATATGTTTTGTATACAAGGTGTTACAAAAATACCCCTAATGCCGAATATGGTATATAGGGACCATCAAACTGATCAACTTTTGTTATGGGACCAACTCTGAAATCGCGAAAAAAAATCAGCTGTTTCATACATTTTGATATTTTCGATTTTAAGTTTTGTATGAAACAGCTGATTTTTTTTTCGCGATTTCAGAGTTGGTCCCTTAACAAAAGTTGATCAGTTTGATGGTCCCTATATACCATATTCGGCATTAGGGGTATTTTTGTAACACCTTGTATAGTCTCTTTTGGAGCGTGTATGCTTTGCTTTAGGTCCAATATCAACAAAAGACTGTCTAAGTTCCACAGAACAGTGAAAAATATCTTGTAAGCAGTTTAATTCACTAGCTAACATAAGGATTATTATTGTTTAGTTTGCAGACCGTACATGATAAATAACGAGTGTTTGCTTCGCGGCGAGGTTCACGCCTCGGCGCCATTTTCCGTGGCATAGTTTTTCCGCTAAATTATGCGAACATACGTTGACACATCTAGCTAGCTAGACAGTTTTCTTTATTTCAATGACATGTCTTTTAAAATCTCGTAGACAGGAGCAGTACGATACATTGTTATTATTATAATATAACATTGTGTAGAATTACGGTTCTGTAGACAAAGAAAATTAAAGATAATAAACTAGTGGCTCTGTGAGCTGTAGACTTCGCTTCAACATATCTCCGCCATTTTGATAAATTCTGTGACGGGTATGTATAATAAATAGCTAAAAGTATATAAATAAATAAATAACTAATATATTAAAAAGCACCCATATTTCAAGCTTTGCTTAGTTTGGGGATAGATGGCGCTGTGTGAAATGGTCCAAGCATATATATTTTTATTTTGAAAAATTTCAAAAAAACTGTCTTATTAGAATAAACTATATCGGGATTTACACCATGTACCTGTTTATTTTTGAGACTCCGATATTTCGGCGCAGTTGCATGCGCCATGGTCACGGAAGAACTGTCGATTGTTGCGTGCGGGTAGATGTTATTGGCAGACAAATCGGTCTACCCTCCGTCTAAGTCTTTTATTATTACGCTCGATACCGGTACCACTGTCTGCAAACTCACTACTCACTCGAATCTGTTCACGACACACGACACTTACTGTATCTGTACGCGAAACGGCGCTTTTATATTTCATGTTGTTTTTACACAAACGGATTACAGGGTTCCAAACACTCGACAATTTAAACCCATCTTCACGATTGAAATTTTTGTATTTGGTAATTTCAATTGTGAAGATGGGTTTAAATTGTCGAAAACTGTCTTGTCAAAAAATGATCGATCGTGCTCACAATCGGTTGAGAAAAGCGACCTGTAGAGAAGATACGAAAGATTTTTTGCCCAAGCTGAAGCAGAGACGCTTCACTCGCGCTTTGCGATCGCTCAGTGAATAAGTATGTCTTTCTGACCCATTCAAAAGTATTTTGACTCTTTATACAAATTGGATCGATTAAATATGAAAAAAAAACCTATTATTTCTTTATAGGCACATCAACTTTGATAAAGCTGTACCCTTAGCACGAACATCCATCGAGAAAAAAACGCGCGTAAAAAACATTTTGCTTTTCGGCGTAAGATGGCGCTGTACAAATTTCCCATACAAAATTACTCTATCGAATATTTTTACGCGCGCTATTTTTTTCTTTACCTGTTCGCGCTAAGGGTACTGTACAGTTTCATTGGACAGAGCGCACATTTGAATGCTCCATAAAAATAATATTGTATACCCTATACAATTCATCCTTTTCTAAACATATAATGGGAATAGAAGCTTCGTAAAAGACCTTCCTAATCAATATGTTGGAAAAAGCTTTTCCATTTACAATTTCGATACATTGATAAGCCCGCACGTAATCCTTTTGTGCACGTTTTGAATTCTTGTACTCGCTCGCTCCGCTTGATCTAAGCCGTACCATAATATAGAAAGAGTAGTACGTCATAGATTCCTTCTGAAGAATTCTTTCATTACGATGATACATTACGAACTTTGGTATTGTAAAAAAAAATTTGGGACGAATTATATATTTTATTTATTTATTTGTAACACACATCTATCTTAGACCGTGCTGGGTTCGGGCCGTGCCCAGACCAAAACACGGACGAGACACGGCCCGAAACTAGCACGGTATAATAATACCACTGGATAAATAATAGTACTAGCGTATAATACCTAAATAGAGCAAGTTAGTTACAGTTAATGTAGGTTGAGTTTTCTATGGTCACTGAAATAAAAATTCAGTGCGTAGAGACAACATATTGAACCATATGTGTTATTTTAATGAGACGTTTATTTTATCTTATACTTGGTGACTGAGATAAATATTTATTTTCCATTATTTTAATGGTCGTAGCACAAGTTTCGCTTATTTCTTTATTTAATAATTAAGCTAGTTGTGACTTAAAATTGTTGATGCAATTTTCATCAAGAGATATTCGTCCAAGTCTGGAGAACGCAAGTTTTAATTTCTCTGTTATTCGTCAACTTCAAATGTATGCAAAGGTTTGTAAGCAAGCTCGTCATTCGAGGGTGGTGTTCACTTCTCCAACAATTTGAATACATTACATAGGCTTTGACACAAATAACAATAGGGTATACGAGTTAGTAATGAGGCATCCGAGCGTATAATCGAATAACACGTGGGACTTATTCATGATATTTGGAGGTATTTTAACTTGGAGAATACGTGAAAAGGTGTCATCTCGTTATAATAAAACTCTGTTTTGATTACTTATATAACTCTTTTTTTTATTTGATTGAATTAGGCGTCACTTGGCCGATGTTCCAAACCATTGTAAAAAAGAAATATATATAGCTGACTTCCGCAAAAAATATATGCGAGATGCACCGCTTACCCTCTCGCAAAAAATGCACATGCACATCACAAAATATCAGTGCACAATACTTGCATTTAGTAAGACAGCAACACACCTTGCTCCTTCAGCAATAGGCGGGTCCTCACCAAGCGCGCTGCCTCGCGCGAAGCAGAACGTTTGCCACGTGCGGCGGGCCTCGCACGAGGCTGCTCGCTTGGTGAGGACCCGCCTAATTAGACTACTCTACACGTGTTTCGCGGCTTTCGCCCCAACCCAGAGCGTTCTCAGGAGTTAGATCGTGCGTAAACCAACACCTGGGGGCTAATTGTCTAATTTCAAAATCTATCGCAATCGCTTTCATTTGACAGATGGATGTGACACATTGCTGCATTTCTTTGGTAAGTTTTGTAATCAATGTGTTACATCTTGAAAGCGATTGCGATAGATTTTGAAATTAGACAATAGAAGGGCAGGTTGCTGAAGTAGCAAGGTGTGTTGCTGTCTTGCTTAATGCAGGTATTGTGCACTGATATTTTGTGGTGTGCATGCGCATTTTTTTGCGGGCTGTTGGGCGTGCATCTTGCATTTATTTTTTGCGGAAGTAAGCTACATATATTTCTTTTTTCACAATATTTTTTTTATATTTTGAAAATAATTTAGGCCTATACGTACACAATTAGTATTATAAAATAAAACGTGTGAGAATTCAAGTAATTTACGCGTACGTAAATGAGATGGCAATAAAGCAGGTAAGTACCTAACTAACCTGATAGCAATACTAAATAATATACTAGAAAAAATACGACTCGCACCAGATAATATTCTCGGACGGGAATCGAACGTGCGACCTTTGGATGTCCGGTCCAATGCTCTTACCGCTGAGCTACCGAGTCCTATAGTAACCTGTTAGTAACCTGACAGCAATCGACAACTCGAGTGTAATTAATAATAAAACCAATAACACCAAACTCAAACGAACGAAAAAGGACATAATTGTGTTTTGTAAAGCTTTTAGACTCGGTCTGTTATCTACCTCAACGCAATAAGACTTGTCAAATTAAGATTAAATATCCGCCTAGACTAATTTTTGTTAAACTCCCACTTCAAAGTCCACGAAAGGCGCTACACTTGTATTTAAAAATAGGATTAAACGGTCCCTCGCGACCACCAACTCGAGACAAAGAGATTTATTCAACAAAGGCGTTGTAATTAAAACTTGGTGGCGACTCGTCAAGTTACAAGTGTTACAACTGTATTGTAATTAAAACTCGGTGGTGACTCGTCAAGTTACATCATTACAACAACTGTGTGGACTTCAAAGTCACCACAGACAAGAAAAGTCTACGGAAGAACTCGCCAAGTTGCAAAGTTTAAACAGTCATTTATTTATATACTTACCCCTTTACTAATAAAGATTGTATAATGTATGTATAGTTTACACAGTGTTTTGTTCCTTTCTTTCTAATGTCAAACTTAAATAGTTAGACAGAGAGTAACCATTGTGTATCTAGACATCTGCTTAAAATCTTTCTTAGTAAGGGGGTAACAACATCGGACTCGTTTACTAGGTACGGTATAAATTGAAAAGTTTTAAGGCAGAGAAAGATGATGTGTTAATATGTCATGGATTAACTGAAGAAAGATCAGGTGCGTAATAAGTAGCCCATGTTTCCGAAATTTTCATAAAGATGTTTTGTAAATCTAAATAAATCTCACTCACAATGACAAACCATTGCCGTCACCCAGATAAACCCTGTGAGGTTTTCATGGTCCGACAATGTGTAAAAAATGTGTATCTAAAGTGTATTGAATAAATGAATAATAATAATAACGGCTAATCTGTCTACCAATCTCTTTATACGAAAATATGAAACCAGATTCTCTTAAGATAAATAATATTAGAAAAAATACTAGAAAATATCGACTCACCCGTAGCACCTCAGACGGGACTCGAACCCGCACCCTTGGGAATCCGGCCCAATGCACTGACCAATTATGAGTCGATATCGTTGCGCATATTCAGATTCACTAATATTTTCTAAAAAAACAGTAAACAAATATAATGCTCAAACGTTTTTTAAATATTTAATTATTATTTACGAATAATAAATATAGAATATATAGTATTAATAATTTGCCGTCCAAACTTTCCTTTTTTTGTTTTTAATCAATCAAATACTGAAATCACTTCTTTAATTATTTGACGACCTCCGTGGTCGAGTGTCTTTGTACACCGGTTTTCAAGGTGTCGCCATCTCTGAGGTCCCGGGTTCGATCCCCGGTTGGGTCAATTTAGAAAACGAACTTTTCTATATTGGCTCAGGTCTGGGTGTTTGTGATACCACCGTTGTCTCTGGTTTCCGTAACACAAGTGCTTTAGCTACTTACTTTGGAATCGGAGCAATGTATGTGATTTTGTCAATTATTTATTTATTTATTTATAATTATTTATTTATTTAATTAAGCTTACTAAGAAGTTTATTTATTTTGATTCCTTATAATTATAGCATGTACGAACTTTTTAATGTTGCAAGACATTAAGGTAACAAAACAATGCAACTAAAGAAAAAAGTTGCCAGGCAAAAAGAAGACTTGTTTTGTCAACTCCAGTAGAGGGCTGCAAGAGTTCTCTCGGTTTCTTTAAAAGTCCAACTTCAGTGATCTTCTGTAGTTAGCGTAGCTTGAAGCAATTTTCACAAGTCGAGCGGGAAAGTTGTCGCATAAATGGGCACAGTTGTTGCCACCCACAAAACTTTCGTTTCACTTCGCCTAACTGATATTTCTGTGAAGTCACCACTTAAAATCTGCCTTTAGAATTGACACTACAAAACCCGACATAGGTGTTAAGGAATAGTTGCTGAATTTGACACATAACTGTTTTTAAGCAATATGATATTCAGCATGTTTAAATTATCTTAATTCGAAGTTAAAGTATTCACAATAAATAATATATAATAATAAACATTTCGATTTTAATTAACAGCCTAATTTTAAAATAAAAAGGTGCTAAACATTCAAAAAGACGTTTCGCTGGCAACTGCTTTTTAAGCTGAAAAAAGGATGAATCTACGTTGTTTCTTATGTTTCTGACTTCGTGCGTTATTGTCGTTACTCGAAAATCTTTAAAAATCCAATGCATCACAAGGGAATTTGCCATCATTTACGCTAGAGTACGATAATAAATTATATTAATTTGCATATTTTAAATTATTTATTGCGATTTGATTGCATTGGTTTTTTTCAAGACTTTCGAGTAACGACAATGACGCAGGAAGTAAAAAACAACGTAGATTCGCCCATCAGTGTAAACATGAAACCAGAGACGCTCAAAAGTTCTAGCCCAAATATTTGAGCGGCGGCTGAGTGGTGTACGTACAGTGAAAATATCTTTGTCGGGCCTTTCCGGTAGCCACGGAAATGGCGACACGGTTAACGTCCTAGCAGGTAGACCCACAGAATACAGCTATCATAACAGATCGCAATAAGGCTTTTATTAAACCTGTTATTAAAAACTTAACCCTTTACCGCTAACTGTGCCAAACTTGTAATACTTACATTTTTGTGTTCTATATCACAACTTATGTCATCTCTGATTTAACACTTTTAAACTTTCGCGTTGTTTTCTACTTAGTTAAAATAACAGGATTTAAACGCGTACGTAACTAATGATAGGTATTTTCACAACTACCTATTTTCCCGACGTTTCGACCGAGTTGCATTGGCCGAATCAGCTCGTGACCACGGTCGATAATGATTTCCGTCATTCTTCCGTGTCTTTAGAAAAATAGTGATTTGTCATAAAGAATGATGGTTCCACAACGTCTTTATTGCAAGCAAGTAAGTCAAACTACATTAGGTAAACTGTAAATTATAGTTATTTCATTTTGTGCCAAATTTGGAACAACATGCAGTAATGAAAACTTCAGTAGTGACAAATGTGGAACAATATGTACTGCATATCCTCTCGAGCTTCGATTGCTGACTTATGCTAACTTACACAATACCGACCTCTGTGGTTGAATGGTTTCTACACCGGTTTTCAAGGTGTAAGTTCCCACAACGTATTTTTATTTTTACTTTGAATTTATTTTTAAATTATATTTATCTACTTGACTAAATCTTATAATGTATAAGCAGGAAAGTTGGTAATTTCTGTTAGTTAACTTGTATGATTGACTAATGAAAAAACTACTTAAAGGATTTGAACGAATCTTGCATACAGTTCGTGCAGGAGTACCCATTACTATTATCGAAGTCTACGTAGGCAGAACCGCGAGCAGAATCTAGTGCATACATAAACATATCCTACCTGCATAACGTGCCAAATATAGAACAGCACTATTTTAGAACAAGAGTGCATGTTGTTCCATATAAGGAACATTTGTTTTTATCGATATTACATATAACAATATGCATATTTTTAAATGTTTAATTGTTATTTATCCATTTTTGAGATCAGCCATTTTTAATGTCCCCACTGCTGGGGCACAAGCTTTCCTTATGGATGGATAAGGAGGATGGGCCATAACCCACCACGCGGGCTCAATGCGGATTGGTGGGTGATTTATCCATTTCATAACTTTTTTTTCAAACGATTTAAAAAATTAAGGGATAAATTTGAATATTTACTTTATTCAGTAAGTAAGTGAAAACCTTTTTTCCGGAAAAAAGTTTTCGACTCATACTGTTTTTAGCTTTTGTGTTTCATTTTAGGATAATAAGATGGGCTACTAAAAAGTAATAAAGGTCATAAAAGAGGTTCTACTGGTCCCCCAGTGCTCCAGACTCAAATTAAATGCCAAAGGTCGCGTTTTTGTGTCTACAATAATTTTGCTTAGATACAAAACGCTCGTTTGGGGCTCACAAAGTTTGTTTTTAACCGCAAACTTTTTACTGGCCATTACAAAACAAGGGTAAAAAGATTTGATTCAAACACATTAAGTTACTGTGTTTACAAAAAAAATATTTGTAAACTTATCTCCATTTAGCACCAGACACTGAAAGGGGTCAGTAATAAAAAATAACTTAGTAAGGGCCGCACTTTTATGTTTGCGGCTCACTAAAAATAAATTATTTAAAAGCTTCAGATAATTATTATTAAGAACATGGAACAAAACGTACCCACGCTGTAGCAAATTGAAACTAGTAGCATTCGAAAGGTCTCTAGAAAAACATAACTATTTTGTATGGTGACAACTTTGTAGATAATGGGAGTAAAAATACTAAAAATGCATATAAGAAGTCACCTTAACTTCGGTCTCCCATTCATTAATTCGTTCATTCATTCACTCTTGAGTCCCTCACTTAGGCCTCTTCTAAATGCCACCTTGTCTGAAATGCTACAAGGTGGGTACGGGTTCCATACAATTTTACCCATTGTTGTTAATAAACCAAAAATCACATACGTCAAAACCAACAGAAAACATCGTTTATCAATCAGTTTCACAGCAATTAAAATATGTAGACAAGGCCATACATATTTACTACCTATTTATTTACCTACCTACCTACTAAGATAATGATAAAAAACATCAAGTCAATCCAACATTATTTCACAATTAATTAAACGTTAGCCAAAATTATTTGTTTTTTCGATTAACAAAATAATTTTTTTTCATTTCTGATTTCAAAAAGCAACGAATGAAAATACCAATCTATTATGAAATAAAATGAATCGCCTATCTTATACACTTTACAAAATGGATCAAAGTGATTTTTTAACTCGGATCACATAAATATTCTTTACGCGTCAGAAAAATATATGATATTCTTTGACTGTAAAAATATAAAGCAATATTTATTGTTAGATGTCATTCCAAAAACAGTCTAACATAGCAAAAAAAACCAACGTGTTTTTTACATTTTAATTAAGTCTGCGCTGTATTCTGTAAAAATAAGTGCTTTATTTTAAGCTTAGGTTGGCGAAGTATTATTATGTCATATTTCATTTTATTATATAAAATACACACGAATGCTTAGGTACATGTTTAATGAGCTTGTTAGAGAGCCAATGATAAAAATAAAATAATGTTAGCAACTTGAATACTGGTCAAAATACAAAAGTGAAATTTATAATAAATAGTTGAATAGTAGAAACAAAAATTAAAATAATTATGCACTCTAGATTCTCTCTCTCTCTCTAGAAAGTAAAAAGATGGTGTTCGTTTATGCCACTGTAAATATACCATCGGATACGCCCCTATTTAATAACGTGACAAATTGTCAATTGTCATGAAAATTTGGTTTACGTTGCGGTATAACTATGTGTAAGAAGTTCCTACAAGTTCTGATAAATGGCACTAGTTTTTACCATTATATAATGGTGATGCAAAATGTTCATATGGCCATATTATTAAAATCTCGTATATAATTGTACGAGGTTGATAGTGTCCTCGAACCTAGTACGACAACAAATCTCATATTTGTACGAGGAACCTCGTACGGTTGGCAGCCCTGCCGCTTGTAACCTTGGCCTTAAATTGCCTAAATATCAGAGTGGTGTGCGGTCTCATGATACTAGTGAATTTCTGAATTATTCGCTTTGTGTTCGCACTGTTTGTTCGTGTTCATTAAACAGGCAGCTAACATCACAGAGAATGTTAACCACAGTGTATAGTACCTGTCTTATGTATTAACATTTCTTAAATATGACAAATTTAATGTAAATATTATGATACAAAAATATTATTTTGTTAATCCACCATTAGCTTTAGTATAATGTGACACAATGTGATCCCCTGAGAACCTTAAAGACCTTTTAAGGTGGTTCTAGCGAGTCATTATTTTGGTAAGTTAGTACTTATTTAAAACAATTACGGCCTTACTCCAAAAGATTTTAAAACACTGTTCAACAAGTGTTTAACTTAGACACTGTTTAAATGTGATGCTGTCACTTTTTTGACAATATGATTTGAAAGAGATGGCATCACATTTAAACAGTGTCTAAATTAAACAGTGTTTTAAAATCTTTTGTGGTACGGCCGTTTTAGTTTGTTATCAGTTGTCAAGATAAATTGTTTCATATTTAATCCCCACTGAATTTAAAACTCCTAATCCTGTAATGTCACTCTTGAGACGTGAAAAGTATGTATACCCTTCAGAGGATCGAAGGCACCCAAGGTCTCAGCCTGTCCATTAATATCATAACAGTGCCTCGCGCAGTTCTGCTTGCTGTAATATTCATACGCTCTCTGCCGATTTCATAAAAACACTTTGATGTGACGTACGTAGTTGTGTATCATATATGATACGTACGAACTCTCAGCCGATGGGATATGGAGCTATCAGTCATTTATTATGAATGAACATAATAGGTATATCATTAAATCTTGTTGTGATAGTACACCCCTGATTTAACTTGTAGGGAAGTGTACAGCTCAATACTGTACTCGGTGATACTTGAATAAAACGACTACTTGCGAATAAAAATATATAATAATTTGAAAAACAATTAAAGAAACATATTTACATTAGTGCCGTAAAATCCACATAATTTTCACGCGAAGTCAAACAAAAAGACGATCGTTAATAATAAAAAAGAAATGTCACTTCTAAAGAGGTTGCATGCATACCTTTCTCGTATGCAACCTGCGTTGTTTGGACTCTGAACAGGAAGCATCAAAGATTTCATAAAGTAAAAATACTGCATGCTGTCTATGTGATATCAATAGTGTACTGTGGAGATCGTATATGTTTCCGCACTCCCCGCCGTTGCTAGCTGGCGCCTCCAACAATATATGTGGTGGCTCTCGCCCCCGTTTAGATTGATATTAGTTCGCCGTTTTAGATTGATATTAATGTTTTTATTAAATATTTTTCACTTTTTAATATCAAAAATCGAGACAGGCGACCGTTTATGCCTGCGCAAGGTGTGTTCTTTTTTCAAATCGAATCATTACTTTTTAATTAATATTTCAAATTAACTCCAGCCAGCCACGACGGTGATAATACACGGCAGGTTGGATAATCAAAAAAATATTTTATTTTATTCATTTACATAAACTCAACACTATTATTACTGGCTTAGACCAAATGCAATAGAGAAAGCACTATTATATTCATTAAATTTATACATTATTACACCCTACATTATTTATATAATATTATAAATTACTCAATAATACTCTACAAATTACACATTGCAACTTTTTGCAGCGATACAGTCGCGATTCAGTCGTGATGCACCATCGATACGGTCGCAAATCGTCTACCTTTACACTATTTCTCGATACTAATCGAGGTCGCTGGTGTCGCGATGCGGTCGCGCGGCGGTCGAACGCGCGCTTGTATCGCTGCAAAAAGTTGCAATGTGTAATGGCCCTAATCCAGAACACATTATTACAAATATCGCTCTCATAATGAACTCTAACAAAGAACTGATAAATATGTCTATTTTTCCGTCCTCATTGCTCGTGTCAGTGGGGCTCTGTTTAGTAAATTAGTTCGGCTGCTATCTAAAATTGATTATCTTCGATTATATCCGTTGCTAGCGAGCCACCCTCGCTTCGCTTCGGCGTAGTGCGGAATTTGACACCACGGATTCCACGCGCATTAATGTTTTGCGACAACTCCTAAGATATTTATTTAAATGAAATAGTGTGAACGATTAAAATAATGTGCATGAAATGTTTAAGGTAACTAACGTATTTAAGTGGTTAAGGATTAAGAGCGCGTAGTCTGCACACTAGCCATTTGAAAAAAAACCATAGTGCCTAAAGACGAAATTATGAATTATCTCTCTGTAGTGCACTCCGAAGAAGCTTTGTAGTACTTTTTATCGCATAAACAATATTTTCTAGCATGTCGTTAAGTTTAATGGAGGATTTTATTGTTGAAATTGGCCACTTATCGCAAAAAAACTCCATTAAACTAAACGATAGGCTAGAAAATATTGTTTTAGCTATAAAACCACTAGACCACAGACGCGGTTAAATGGCCTTATAAGCTGTTAGTAAAGCACTGCTAAGTGCGTATAATAAAAATGTCCGAAGATGATGATTATATGACTATGTGGCTTGTATTTTTTATTCTTAATTCTTAGAGTAAAGACTATAAGGACCTATTTTATAATAATGTACACAATTCGTTAATAAGCAATGTGTTTGCATAGGACCAGGATTAGTCGAGCCGAAGCAAAACAAACTTCTGTGCGCTAAAGTAGTAGCATAGTCTATGGCAGTATAATTTGTTTTCTCTGGAGAGGTAATGAGCAATTTTTGGAGATAAGTAAATTTTTAACATAGCTCCTTTTTAGATTGTAAAAGGACTAAATAAGTGGAAAATTTGCGTATATTGCTTTCTATAAAATCTAATAATGTCTCGTAAATGGAACGTTATAATAAATATTATTACTATAAATTTATAGTACATTAATAATGTACTTAATAATCATAAAATGCGAACTCTGTTTGTCTTTTTATAATATGTATGTTACGCTTACACGGCTCAACCGCTGACACAGAATTAGTACCGCTGAAGCAATTTTAATGAATTTTGGTATAAAGGTATATTGGAACTTGGACACTGCTTATTTTATTCCCGAGAACTGGGAAACAAAATTCCACAAGAATCACGGACTAAAGCCAGTTTAAATATAAAATCTCCGTTTTGTTTTTTTTAGGTTGGCAATACATTATCACCTCAATAGAAATAGTATTGCTATAGGTAACTATTTTTGAAATTTCAGCTACTTACAATTTTTAATAAAAAAAGTTATTTTCTTTTTCCCCGTAGAGAGATAAACAAATTGTCAACCCTACAGAAAAGAGGTATTTTGGCACCTCTTTGTGGCACACTGAGGTGCGTCAAAAAGTGGAAAAAAGGGAAGTTTTCCTGAAAAGGCCCTTGTTGTAAAGTAGGTCGCGGGCCACTTCGTGAGCTGCTGCAATTAAGTCGGCCGAGGTTAGGGTTGAGTTTAGGAATCTACCTTAGTTTGATACCAACGAATCAGCCACATTTTCCATACTTATTCTTATATCCAACCGCCTCTGTGGTCTAGTGGTTCGCCCACCCGTGTAAGACGCAGTGGTCCCGGGTTCGATTCCCAGGAGGGGGGTACATTTGTACTCGGTTTGGTTGGTGGTAGGGCTTATTTCAAGTCCACCTGGCTAGCTATCACCAACTTACCTAAGTCTGACGCCATAACAACAATTTAAAAATTGTTGTGTTCCTCCAGTTAGAGGTAAGATAGAGAAATAATTAATATTTCTTTGTTTTGCAATCGCTTAGCTTGGTACAATAATATTGGTGTAAGTACGGTGTGTTTTTTATTTATTTGATAATGTCGTTGTGCTTTTTATATGTATAATTAACAAAAAGGTCAAAAACAGATTTGCATCAAATGATTTTTTGTAATTACTTATGCGGCTTCGCTTATAATAAGCCTTGTTTAGCTAAGTAAAGTGTTGTCTCTATTTAGTTTCACACAATTTAATGTATCGCCTAGCGTGTGCTACGACAACGGCTACGGCTTGTGCTACGAACTTTCATTACCACGGTAGGTATAAAAGCGACTTTAATGGACATAGTATTCTTCTTCGTGGTTGGTTTATGTGTCTAATTTCTGTTTGAGTGTAATTACGTGTGATTTATTTTATGTCTTATGCGGGGGCTACAATAACAATTTAACAACAGTATTCGCACGTATGAGCGAAAGAGAAATTAGCGCGATAATTAATGGCGTTGTATTAGTTTCTTTATACTACTAGCGCCTCCATAGCCATAACATATAATTTCCAGTTCAGGACTAAACATGATATAAAATTAAATGTGAAAAATAAAAATATGTTATACCGCAATAAATTACAATATTTATCTACTCAGTACTTGAATTGGTGATGTGCGAGTGTGTGCGTGTGTGTGTTTGTGTGTGTGTGTGTGTGTATAGAACTATCTGATGCAAATACATTATTATTCAATAGAATATTAGAATAAATAAGTGTTACAATATATATAATAGGTATTTTGTCTTACCATAGGACAGAGTATTTAGCCAATCAGTGAGAATATTGCTTGCTAAGCTTGTAACTATTATGTATTCTGTGCTCGTACGCATGGTTAGTAAGAGAGCGCCATTCAAGGGTACGTAAAGAGTCTCCAGCCGGAGGGCCATCGACTCAAAGGGCAGACTCAAAACATTCGTGTGTACTACAACCTTAGGTAATTGTGTGCTCGAAAAGGCTATGAACTAGTTAGTCTGCGGCCCAGGTGGGAGCGGGTGCGGCCAGTGGGGCGGCCAGCGGGGCGGCCAGCGGGGCGGCCAGCGGGGCGGCCAGCGGGGCGGCCAACAAACAACTTGTATGAAATACCAAAGAAGACGCGCGCACGCGTCCCAATCAAGAGCGAGTGCGGCAACGCGATCGGGCGGGGAGCGGTCGCTCGTCAGTTTGATTAACATGTTCATCAAGGGGCGTTTCTTTATATTTTTCATTGTATAATATTGTATATAAAGTAGTGACCCAAACACGAGCCGATATCGTTTCAAAAAAACCACAGCTCAAGAATCTCCAAAAATATAATATTTCCAACTTGTAAGATAAAGCCATTAGGAAATTGTAAGTGAATTAGAAAAAGCCAATGGCCAACTTGTTTTCCCAACTCCCGGCAATCAGATTTCATAGGAACTGACGCGGCTCCAGATTACGACGGATTTACGTTGTGACCCAAACACGAGATATTGTTTCGGACGGGCCTCACTCGCTATTAAATTTGCGGTCACTGGTGTGTATTAATATTAAAAGCCCTTGGTGGTCAAACCTCAATCAACTTTGAACTAAACAAGCAGCGCTTTAAGGGTTAAATTCAATTGTAGATTTTGAGTGTTTTGGATAAACTGATGTGATGGAATGAAGTATTAACTTATTCGACCTTTGAGACTCAAGGCCTATTTTAAGATACAATTAAGCTACATTTCGCTTTGTCTGTTATTTACTTCAAGTTACCTTTGGAATGGAAACTTACTGTAAATGTTCTGATTTAATAATTTCTGTCAGATCGAGAAAACAATTTTATATTTACAAGCAATGGTGGAATCACATTTAGGGCTGATATTTCAATCCTCAGATAACAGATATTAGTCAGTTAAATTATTAAACAAAAAAACAAATGGCAATTAAAAACATTTGACGGACAAGCGAATGACAAACATTTTCAATTTGAAGGTATATCACGTCATCAAGCGAGTAAATTTTATCTAGGCATTATTAAATTTAGATTTTTCGCATTCACAATGCTATTTTTTATATCAAGATAAATAATATAAGAAAAAGTCGACTCACCCGTAGCACCTCAGACGGGACTCGAACCCGCACCCTTGGGATTCCGGCCCAATGCACTGACCAATTATTATGCTACCGAGTCGCTAGTGGGAGCGGCGAAATTTTCTAGTACTTTTAACTTCTTCGCTGCAAGCCAGCGCAATTTCATTAATGTGAGGAAATACCCCCACATTCGAAAGAAACATCTTTCCAGATGAAGAAGTTAAAAGTACTAAAAATTTCGCCGCTCCCACTAGCGACTCGGTAGCATAATAATTGGTCAGTGCGGGTTCGAGTCCCGTCTGAGGTGCTACGGGTGAGTCGATTTTTTCAAGTATTTTTTCTAATATTATTTGTCTAGGCATTGAAAAATCAGCCCTTCGTCGTTTACAGATTTGAATACCTGAATGTTTATCTACTCGCTGGTTATATTTATTTATTTTATTGAGAAAACCTACCGCGAATAAAATACAATAAGGTTTTCCCCTAACTACACATTTAAACAACAGATTTTATTAATTAAAAACTGGCTTTTTGTCAAACGCCTTCACCTGTTTCATAAGTTCTGCTAAGTTCCAATTAACTTACTTGACAGATATTTCCATAGATATTCCGTTTCATTTTTTAATTATATCAGAAGGTAGTGTGTAACCGCGTAGACTGTAAGGCTACGTTCAGATGATAACACACGACCCGAGCTCTACCCGAACTCAACTCAACCACAGCCCACTACTTGAAATGCATCGCTTACAATTTTGAATCTTATGACTCATTAATAAGCTCTGTTATATTTTGTCGATACAACAGCACCCGCCCTGCGCTCAACCCGAACTCAACTCAAACGCAGCCCGCGCCTTATTAATGTGTCATAAGACTCAAAATTATAAGCAATGCATTTCAAGGAGTGAGTTGAGTTCGGGTTGAGCTCGGGTCGTGTGTTATCGTCTAAACGCAGCCTAAAATTAAAATTAAATTAAATTAAAGTTGAATTAAAATAAACATCTTAGTAGTAAGTAGCACCTACATTTTTTCTTAACGCATTGTGTCATAATTTTATGTATTAGTTGCTAGTTATTAACTTATTTATAAAAAGTCATGCTGTGTTTGCCTATTACTGTTTTTCACTGTACTTTTAATTTTATTATTTTAAGGACTTGTATTGTATGCTAGAGTGTATAAATGTTGGCAGACCTATTATAAATAAATAAATAAAAGCACAATCTACATATAATTCGTGGTGGTTCGATACAGTATTGGCAATCGTGTATGCCCATCGTTGACCGGTAAACGGTCTGGAACAGGCTGCCGGTCAGCCCCATTATGATTCCACCGGCCATTCGCTATATAGCCAGGATCAAAACGGGATAAGTTCACAGTCGCGATTGTTTTGTTTTAATTTAAATAGGATAAAGAAGCTACAGGCGAGTCGACTACTGCCGATTTAGGTCACTTTAAATTATGTACTGAAATTGAAAGAAAGTGTTTTTACAGTATCTACCTCATAGTTAAAGACACATTTGTAAAAGCTTTTACAAACTTTGCTTAGTAAAATGTAAGGATTTGCCATTTGTAAACGCTAATATTAGTATGGTAAGCAATGTTTATCTCTACTGTAAATTGTTGCGCTGGTTTTTCTGTAAATAACGTTTTTGCTAACAGATTTTGATGCTTGATGCATATTAATAAATCCAAAATACATAATAATAATTGAAAAAAAAAGAAACTCTCTGCATTATATTATAAAAAGGAGTTAATGTCAGCAACGTGTAGGTACCATTGATTTATTAACTGACAATATTTTTTGAACATAGCGATTGCATTTAATCAATTTGAAATTAACAGTGCTCTAAACAAAGACTTCTATGTAAATACTACACTAGACAGGTTGCACAGTACCGAAGAATTGCTCATTAAGTTACGGTGCATGCACCGCAACTCCTTTGGTCTATTGCGAGCGACCAATAGATAAAAAATCATAGTGCTTAAATAAAGACGAAATTGTGAATTATATCTCTGTAGTGCACTCCGTAGAAGCTTTGTGGTTGTTTTTATCGCTAAAACAATATTTTCTAGCCTGTCGTTTAGTTAAATGTGGAGTTTTATTGTTAAAAGTGGCCATTTTTCGCAAAAAAATCTCCATTAAACTAAACGATAGAATATAAAATATTGTTTAAGCGATAAATAGAACCACAAAGCTTCTACGGAGTGCACTACAGATAGATAATTCACAATTTCGTCTTTATTTAAGCACTATGATTTTTATTCCAATGGCGGCGCTACTGTGCAGACTACGCTTTCTTAATGCCAACCTGCTTTGTGTAATAAAAACAAAGCAACTGCCCTGTTTCATCGCTTTAAAATATGATCAAAGCCCAGACTTTGACAGAGAATAAATCCAAAAATATTGTCCAGGGACCTCTTTGGACGAACAATGAGAAAGTAGAAAGTACCTGCTTATAATGCGGCAAAGCTATATGTACCAACTTACTGGAAGCTTCAAGAAATTGTAATCAATATACTATAGTTACATTACTTATAAATGTTAAAGGAACTCTGTCTGTCTGTCTAACATTTTCACGCCTAAATCACTGAATAAATTTTAGATCGGACCATGAGGAAGGGCATCATTATTTTATCTTTCGTCGCGAAAATCAAAGGAAGTGAAATAGTAGATGAGGGTTCGTATTGAAACAATGTTCACGCGGACAAAGTCGCAGGCAGGCGCTATTTTACAATTAAATATGAATAAAAATATTTTTAAAACTTATTGTTGCCTCAAATAAAATTACCATTGGTTAACAGACTAAAAATTGTCCCAACTAAATACATAATTGTGGCTTTAGCCTAAGAATCCACAATCATTACAAAGAGTATCGCTTATCGCTTAGTGACTAACGACTGATTAAGTAATGACTTGAGTAAAACTTGCAATTTTCAAATGCTTCTATTATATTCACATTAAAGTTACAAAATAATTTGTCTCAAATCCATTGTTAGTGCAGTTTTTGTGCATTTAAGATTAATTGATACAAATTGCATGTGAATGTAATATTAAAAGCATTTGAAAATTGCAGTTTCTCGAGTTATTACTTACTCGTCTATATACGGGGGTGAGCCTATCAACCATAAATATTGCATACCTAGTATTCACATCACAGTTGGCCACACTGCACGCGACGTGTCTAGCACCCGTATTCACAAACATTACTATAAGGCCTCACAGTGCCCGCGCACGCACAGCGTCCCAACTACCAATCACACGTAACACGTAAAACAAACGAACCAATCGCAGAGCTCTATTTCTAGTTCGCATAGGCAAGGTTACTTTGAGTATTGTTGAATACGGGTGTAAGTAAGTATATTACGTAGACGTGTCTTCTCATACACAAGCTTAACTTCTAGCTTATCTCCAAGCTTGGTCTGTAAACGTATAGTGTGGCCTTAGCCTTAGTGTGACTCTAGTGGGAACGAAACCACCTGCGTTTATTCTGCAGACGGAACGTTAATAGATATATAAAGTCATTCCACATGCAATAACAAGTTTTGTCTTGGGAAGAGCGAATCAACGTATTACTCTCTGGGGTGTCTCAATATTATGTTATATTGAAATTGAGTAATAAAGTTATTTTTATTATTTTATTACTATTTTTATTTAATAGGAAAACGTATAAAATCTGGAAAATAACACCTAAGCTGAAGAATATAAGGTCGTTAAAAATAAATTTCGGATATACTGTCAAAATGTCTTACGTTGACTGAATGGAAAGGTTTCTGGATCGCAGACATGAGTTTATTTCGTATTATTATAATAGAAGGGTCATTTCGAATATTCACTCAGGTTTTCTTTTTGTAATAAGGTGATATTTTTGTTTGAAAAGTAAAGCAATTTTAAAACTAAGTGCCTTTTCAAATTTTGTCAACGCAGCAGTGGTATGACATCACCTCGCCGTCCGTCGTAACATGGAATCATCCTTGGTCCATAGTCGTAGTAAACAGGCGTGGTTGCCATGGTTACTATGAGGCGAGGCACTATGTCACATGGCGAGGCGAGGCGATGTCGCGACGACTAATGTGAAAAGGGCCTTAGTTTTATTTGAGGATTCCGTTTCAAGCAGTACGTTATTCCAACTTTACATGTTTTCAAAAGTATTTTCGATAAAACGTTCCAAACGACAAAATAAGTTTTTTTAATAAAAACTTCTATTATAGGGTACCTTGTATCCGATTGCTCACTTTGTTCGAAACTGCTCCTATATTAAAACTGTGCGCCCAACAATTACCGACGCACATAAGGAGTAAGTAAACAGTTACGCCCACAGAACAAAAAAAAATATTTGTTCTGTGGTTGCGCCTATATTCGTTTAATTACCTAATAGACTCTATCGATTACACTTTAAACAAAGAATTTTTGAATTTTGAGATTTTAGCATTCACAATGGTATTTAGTATTATACAATGTGTTACAAAAATACCCCTAATGCCGAATATGGTATATATATAGGGACCATCAAACTGAACAACTTTTACTATGGAACCAATTCTGATATCGCGAAAAAAAAAAATCAGCTGTTTCATTCAAAAAATAAAGTTGAGTATATCCAAATGTATGAAACAGCTGTTTTTTTTTCGCAATTTCAGAGTTGGCCCCATAGTAAAAGTTGTTCAGTTTGATGGTCCCTATATACCATATTCGGCATTAGGGGTATTTTTGTAATACGTTGTATAAAGAATTTTTGGTCAAAATGTTTATCCACGGAAAAAACGTTGGGCTGAAGATTGCAATCCCACACTATTTACGATGGATCCGGGATCTCACGTGGGGTTTATTCTTAATTTTCTAAAAATATACTAGTAAGTATCACATAAATTAACATTAATTATGAATATAATATAAAGTTGCCTTTAGAGATAAAATACTTTTTACAGATTATTGGGATGTGGATCCACGGCCCCTGGAATGGTGTCAATACGTCGGGAAATCAAAAAGCCAATAAATCCAAACTAAATAATTTTATGATAACACCTGAATTACTAATATACGCGCTGTAATCCGTAAAAAGTGTTTAATTTCTAATGAACTGCACGCGCGGAAATCTTAGAAGTGTATAAAGTAACCTTTGCTAAGGGACCTTTCGTAATCTAAGTAATTACTCGCAACAGGTACCTAAACCCGATTTTTGTATTCTGTTTGACCCTTTGGTCAATTTGCTAATGAATACTTTGATAGACCTCGAGGGAAGGGAAATCTGACTACTTATGCATGACGTAATTTTATTAAAGAAACGGATAATAAGGTACTCAGGTAATTAAAATTGATTATGCCTACATCATTCAGAGAAAAGGAGGTACTTTATTAAAATATAGTCTGGAAATAAATCCGTATTTTAATAACATAAGATCAGAAGATCTCGGGAAAGCAATTTTTGCCTTCTGGAACATCATTTCGATCTCTACCTCTTTATTTTCACTTTTTCAAATCAAATCAAATAATTTATTGCTAAATCATAATGTTTACAAAGATGTTACATAATAAAAGACCATTTCATTCTTCTTGTCAGCTAAAAAAGTCTCGGATGGGTGGTAGGAAAAAATAGACAATTCAAAAGCACTTAATATTTAAGTTTATTTGAATAAAGAATTTTTCATTTAATTTCATTTCAGGTGGCTTTGCCATAGCAAGGCTTATATTTAGTACTAGCGGCCCGCCCCGGCTTCGCACGGGTACAATCTAGTTACTAATGTGGTGAGTGTGAAGTTATTAGACTATACTACAGGATATCTTATATATAGTGGTGGCCACATAATTAAGGACGCAAGTAAGTTTTAAGAATTGCTTCTCCGCCAGGGATTGACCGAGCGGTGATCTGGTGATGGCCATCCAGGGAGTGAATGGAAGAGATCCAGATTTCTATACACACCCAAGTGATGGCCATCATCAGATCACAGCTAGTTCAATCCCTAGCGAAAAACCAAGACTTCAAAATTACCATCGACTTGTGTCCTTAATTATGTGGCCACCACTATATGTATATGTATTAACGACGTACACGACTAACGCAAGGAGTGTTATAAGTTTGAGCTGTGTGTGTGTCTGTCTGTCTGAGGCGAACCTAGCTCCCAAACTTATGGACCGATTTTGATGCGGTTTTTTATGCATAGTTTAAAAGATCTAAGTGTACAGACGGCGGGACTCCTAAACCGTCCGATTATTATCCGATTATGATGAAACTTTGGTGAGTAGTTCAGCTTACGGTCCCTGGCTAAAAAAACGGAGCATTGCAATACGCATACCGGGTGCAGCTAGTTCTAAATAAAAATATGTTGTGCATTATCAGGATTATCAATCTCGATCATCCAACACCTCTATATACCTACCACATTTCTTGTCATTTTATCCGGTTGCAAAATAAAAAGACTTCTAAAATTAATCTGATAATCAGATGGAATAATTTTGCACCTAATTACAACGCAAGAAGTAATAAAAAGAAAAACCTCCTTCAAAAAACCCTAAAAAAACTGCTATAAAAACAGCTTCAAAAAGCGACAGCTCTAAAAAGCAAGAAATAAAATTCAAATCTGCATAATTACTATTCAAGTACGCATATCTGATATTAAAAAAACGTCTTTTGAAGTCGGGTGGGGCCAAAAGATATTTTCCTTTTAAAAAAGAACTTTTATCGTGGTTTCTCTTTCTCAATTTTTTTTGTTAATATCTTAAACCCCACCCGACTTCATAAGACGTACTTGAATAGTAATTATGCAGATTTGTATTTTATTTCTTGCTTTTTAGAGCTGTCGCTTTTTGAAGCTGTTTTTATAGCAGTTGTTTTAGGGTTTTTTGAAGGAGGTTTTTCTTTTTAATTTTTAAAAGTTTTTTATTTTTATCTTTTTTGTGGTAGGTATATATGTAAATGTAAGCAATGACATAAATATATTTTATTCATATTACACACTTTTCAATGGTATAATACTCCTAATAATCCAATTTCCACTTTTCGCGCTATTAATTTTAGCAAGGGTCAGTAATGGGGTGGGTGACCAAGGTGAATTAGCTCGAGCTCCTCCGTGCTTCAGAAGGCACGTTAAGCCGTTGCTACAATTGCACTCATTAACACCCACCAATCCGCATTGGGCCCGCGCGGTGGGTTATGGTCCATCCTATTCATCAGCCCATAAGTAAGGCTTGTATCCCAGCCCCAGCAGTGACAATAAAAATGGCTGATGCGAAACCTTACAATACCGTAGTGTAATCACTAATACATTATCCTATTTGATTTTGAAGAGTTCTCTTGTGTATCTTCGAAGTCCAAGGTCCAATGTCAATAAAATTAAAAGCACCCTTAAAGTCTCCCCTTTCTAACAAAATAAGAATCATCTAAATCGGTTCATAAGCAAAGAAGTTATGTCTGAAGATGCGTAAAAACTTGTGCAAAGATTACCTAAAAAATTACAGTATTTTCAGGATTTCTCAAAAACTAATGAACCGATTTAAAATTTTCAAAAAATGGGACCAACTTGGGAATAAACCTGATAAAGTAACGTTTGAATCATGTCAATCGGTTCAGCCGTTATTGAGTAATCGGTGGACATACATAAAAAAAACAAATAAACAGACGAACAGAACCTCCACCTTTTTTGAAGTCGGTTAAAAATGACAGCACTGCCAACATAACCTCATAGGTACTATTCAATGAAATGCATTCTACCTACTCTCAGAGGAAATGACCTAAGAGAATATAATACTACGTTGAGATGACAAATGATATTTATTTTTCTTAATTAATCAATCAAATGCACCCCAAAAGTAGCTTTCTATAACTTTTTAACCCTGTTAGGGGATAAATATTAAAAAAATACGAAACACGTGTTCAATTAATTTTGTGAAAGAATGTGTATGCCAAATTTCAAGTCAATCGGGCCAAGGAATCGCCTTCTCCCATTCAAACTTTGCCACCCTGTTTCACTCTTTTAGGGGTTGAATTTCACAAAATCCCGTCTTAGTGAGTACCTACGCCCTAAAAGGAGCCCCCATTCAAAATTTGAGACTCCTAGCACTTGTAGTTTCTGAGATTTCGTGATCAGTGAGTGAGTGAGTGGTTTTCCCTTTTATATACAACGTGTTACAAAAGTACCCCTAATGCTGAATATGGTAGATAGGGACCATCAAACTGAACAACTTTTACTATGGGACCAGCTATGAAATCGCGAAAAAAAAATCAGCTGTTTCATACATTTTGATATTTTCATAATTAATTTTTGTATGAAACAGCTGACTTTTTTTTCGCGATTTCAAAGTTGATCCCATAGCAAAAGTTGTTCAGTTTGATGGTCCCTATCTACCATATTCGGCATTAGGGGTACTTTTGTAACACCTTGTATATAGATTTTAATTTGATATGACTTGAAGTCAAATCCTTCAAGCCGTACTAATATGTATGTAAAATAGGGATATGATAATAAAACACTTTTGGTAACGTGGTTTGTGTTTGACTGATGTAATGACGTGAAAAAAGAAATAATATCACTTTTGTTTAGTTTCGTAACGCGACATTAAAACCTCCAACGATGTATTCTGTGCTCCAACGCACACACGCACACTGTTTTGATAGATATGATTGAATTTTAAAATTGACTCTTTGACGTTAGGAACATACCTACATTGTTTAAACAACCGTGAGTGCTTGTAATTTAATATGAACTTTATAAAATAGTAATAAAGCTCAAATTGACTCTACGTTTTAGTTAGAAAACGTTTGTATAGGAAAGAGAAAAGGGCTGTTTTAAAGGTTTTTCCGGCAGTTATTCGATTTTTTCTCGCCGTAAAAACCATCCTTGAACTTCAACGAACATTAAAAAAAAAGAATTGGCCAAATTGGTCCAGGCGTTGTTGAGTTATGCGCTTAGCAACACATTTTGCGATTCATTTTGATATTATAGATTAAGCGCTCCGGTAACGAGCATTTGCGATTGTCAATTTTTCCGTAATTGATGTTAATTGATGTGAAAATTGTTCGTTTACACGTGCAGTTGAAGCGATTGTCAATTCCTCCAACAATGGCATTGACAAAAAAAATAATTACCTATTGCAATTTATCGTTACCGGCGGCCTTTAGTATTTAGTATACTACTTTTCTGCTGATTGGCTCCTCAGATAAAATCAGTACCCTTAGCACGAACAGCTATCGAAAAAATAACGCGCGTAAAAGTATTCGATAGAGAATTCTCTATGGAAAATATAATTTCGCTTTTCGACGGTAGATGGCGCTGTACATATTTCCCATACAAAATTACTCTATCGAATTTTCTACGCTCGTTATTTTTTTCGATAGCTGTTCGTGCTAAGGTACAGAGCGCGGTTCAGAGTCACTCCGGCTCGATCTCAGTTAGAATCATAATTATACAAATGCAATTTAACTTTTTTTCAAGAAATACCTCTTACCACAAAAGATTTTAAAACTCTGTTTAATTTAGACACTGTTTTAATTGTGTTGCTGTCTTTTTCCAACAATATTGTCAAAAAAGTGACAACATCACTATTAAATTTAGATTTTTCGCATTCACAATGCTATTTTTGTATTAAGATAAATAATATTAGAAAAAATACTAGAAAAAATCGACTCACCCGTAGCACCTGAGTCCCGTCTAAAGTGCTACGGGTGAGTCGATTTTTTCTAGTATTTTTTTAAATATTATTTATCTTGACAACATCACATTTATCAGTGTTATAAGGTGGATCACGGGAGCCGATAAATAAGACGAGTATATAGGTTCGATTATGATTTATTACTGCCCAATCAATGGTTACATTTGATAATATATATGTCTTATTCTAATATACGCTTATACATACTACACGCCCCACAAAAAGCAAAAAAAAAAAATTACAATATGTAGTTTTTTTTTCTATGAATAATACAATTTTGTGCGATTTTTATGAATAGTGTCTAATTTACCATTTTTTATAATTTTTACATTAGGTGTTACATCCTCAACAACTTTATATGGTCCAGAATACAAATTTTGTAGCTTATTACCTGTTTCATTTTTAACTAACAACATATCTCCTTCCTTATACACTATTGGGTTAACATAATTGTCATACATATTCTTTCTCTTACATTTTCTTATAACTAAATTATTTCGAGCGTCTTGTTGCGATTTTTGCAAACGGTATTTAAGTTCTAAAGCATAATTTTCTGTATTGTACAACGGTTCTACTTTTCCACAATTTAAATTACTAGGTATGTTACATTTTTTACCAAATACAAGTTCAAACGGTGTGTACTCTGTTTCGGTGTGGACAGTTGTATTATAAGAAAAACTCCAAAAAGGCAACCATTTACTCCAGTATCGCGAATGATTGTCAGTTTGGATCCTAAGGAAAGCATTTAAAGTCTTATGAGTGTTTTCCAATGCGCCTAATGACTCATGGTGGTAAGCTGTGGAAGAAATTTGATTAATTTGCAATAATTTACATACCTCGGACATGGTGCTTGATATGAACTCGGACCCTCGGTCGGTTGCAATTTCCTGCGGTATACCATATCTTAATACGAAATTCTCAACAAACGCTCTAGCTACACTAACAGTGTCCTTAGATTCTAAAGGATATGCTTCTACGTATTTTGACAACTCGCATTGGAGCGTCAGTATATAACAGTTATTGTAATAATCTTTCTCTAAAGGACCTACTATGTCTAGGAAAACCTTCTCAAAAGCAGAGTTGGCGGTGGTTGTTATAACCATCGGTTGCTTTGTAGGCAACGAGTGCTTCTGCTTCTGGCATTTGTCACATTTTTTAACAAATTCTTTAACGTCTTGTTCCATTTTTGGCCAAAAATACCGTCTTTTCAAGTTATTTAACATACGCCGTATGCCAGCATGGCCGCTTGATGGTAATAAATGGTAGTCATTCAATAAAACTTTAACATCATCTTTATTATTTACTTTCTCTACATCTCTAATTACACACAAACGTGGACCGGTCCATTTTTTATTTATATTTATTTCATTGGTTAACCATTTTATATACTTCTCGCTTGTATAATTTTTTATAATATATAATTCGTCGACGTTTAACTGTTTACAGAATAGCCGTAAATCCCTCACGAATGCATCTCGCGCGAAACATGATCGAGATTCCGGGTCTGCATAAATCATAGATTGTTCACTTACAAAAACGAAACTATCAGTTTTCGTTGTAATATTTGTCACGTTTAAATTACATTTCCTAAAAACTAACTCAACGCAATTTTTAGGTTTTTTAAACATTTCTACTACTTTCGGGTGATCAGTCCGATCGTTTGTAGAAGTGCTCTCGACTGTACTAGTGCTCCTACTTAACTCCTGTTCTCTTCTTTTCATACTCCTAGTCATTACACTCATAATATGCTCGTTCATGCCTTTCAAATCATCTGACGTTATTACGATACGAGATAATGCGTCTGCAGCTACATTACTCGATCCTTTTACGTACTCAATTCTATAGTCATATTCTTCCAAACTCAGCCTAAACTTTAATAATCTACTGCTCGGACTATTGAGATTAAACAAATAAACTAGCGGTCTATGATCTGTTTTAATGACAAACTTTTTGCCAAACAAGTAAGGCCTAAAATAACGAACTGACCAAACAATAGATAACAGCTCTTTTTCGATGGTTGGATAATTTAATTCTGATTTACTTAACTTACGACTCGCATAAGCTATTGGTAAGTTATTTTTATTGCAAAGCATAGAGCCAATCGCTACCCCAGATGCATCCGTATGCAGTATAAACTCATTTTCTTCCGAAAAATCCGGATATTGTAAAATCGGAGATGATGACAGTGCATTTTTAAGAAAGCAGAACGCTTTATCACATTCACTCGACCATTCAAACTTATTTCCTTTGCGACATAAATTATTTAAAGGTATTGCTATTTCCGCAAAATTGGGAATAAATTTCCGATAATAATTGGCAAACGCCACAAAACGTTTTACCTCATCAGCGTTACGTGGTATGGGATAATTTTCGATAATTTTGGTTTTTTCAGGGTCAGCTTTTATACCTTCACCTGATACCACGTGTCCTAAATATAACAACTCCTTTTTCAGAAATTGACACTTAATCGGGTTTAACTTAAGGTTTACTTTCCTGAGTCTTTCAAAAATATCAATTAAATTTTTATTGTGCAGTGTCAGATTACGTCCAAAACAGATCAAATCGTCTAAATATACCAAACATTTGTCATAGTTCAACCCCGACATGGCAACTGTCATGACCCTACTAAAAGCACTTGGACTAATTTTTAGACCCATAGGTAGTCTTTTCATTTGATATTGTTGATTTGTAGTGAATGCAGTGTACTTTCTGCACTCAGGGTCAAGGTCAACTTGGTAGTAAGATTGATTTAAATCTAAATGACTGAAGTAAATTGATCCCGATAATGAGTCCAATATATCCGTAATGTTGGGCAAAGGAAACTTATCGTCTTTTATTCTCTCGTTCAACTTTCGGTAATCAATCACAACACGCCATTTTTTCAAACCAGAGTCATCAGTTTTTTTTGGAACAATTAAAAGAGGACTAGACCACTCACTCTGACATTCCTCAATTATATCATCTTTCAGCATTTTTTCTATCTGTCTATCTATCTCGGATTTTTGGGATTTAGGTAAACGATAAGGCTTGACGTATACAGGTGTAGCATTCTCCTGTAATTGTATAGATTGTTGATACACGTTGGTCACCCCTAACTTGTCACCTTCTAAGTAAAATACATCGGAGTATTTTGCACAAATGTTCTCTATCGAGATCTGCTCTTCCGAATTTAAATGCTTTAAATTTAATAATGAAAACAATTTTTTAACTCGTTCCGCTTTACAATCGGATTTTTCAAAAGAACAAAGCAAATAATTATCTAATAAACTTATTTCCGGTCTAAAGTAACTCACACTCACACTAGTGTCTCTTGTATTCAAAATTTTAAGAGGTATTTTGCCGTTTTTCGGACTTACTATAATACCTGCCAAAAATACTCCATTACTTATTTCTGCGGGAGAAATAACGCAATCATTTAAATAGTCTGTCTCAACATAATAAATAAACTCGCAGCGCGGAGGTATAGTAATAAAATTATTCTGTCCTAGTTGTCCTATATTCATGGTCAAAGTAATTTCCTCACAGTTTTCTATCAAACTTAAAGTATTTAATTCAAAATCTAATTTGCATTTAAATTTGGTCAAAAAATCCTGTCCTAAAATCCCATCGGTTCGGCAAGGCAAAAATTTAATTACGTAAAACTTGTGATTGAATACACTATTATTCCATTCTAAATTTAGATATACATATCCCTCGGTGTACACTTTTCCTCCCAGTCCATTTACACACGCTCTCTCTAAATGGAAAGGAATTTGTTGTTGAATTAAATGTTCGTATCTAATGACGGACAGTGAGGCGCCGGTGTCAACTAACCAAGAATAACACGTACCTAACACGCTAAAGTTAATTTTATGATCATGATTATGCACGAAAAAAATAATTTTCGTTGTCCAAATTATTATCTGTCGCTTGACTAGAGTTTGGACCCTCACTATCGCGACGTGAAACAATCTCATCCGGTTGCATTGTATTTACGTGGCCCCTAAAAGAGGACCCACGGAAAATTCGGGACTGTGATCTACCCCGGTTACGTCCTTGAGAATTAACGTTCTGTACGAATTGTTGATTTCGTGACTGACTTTGATCGTTATGTCCGCGGGGCGAAAAATAGTTCGAACCCGCACTCGCGCCATAACTATTATGATAAGAACCTCGTGAACGAAACCGACCATTCCTAAAGGTTTGACCCCTTACTGACCGATAATTGAAGACAACTGCTTCTGATGATGACGATGACAACTCCTCGTCCATGGCTCCCCGGATCGCATCCTTCAGTGTTGTATAATTCCTGGCAGCTATAATAGTGCTGAGGCGAGTGTTTCTCAAACCGTCGGAGAACCTTTTTATAGCATTTCTCTCATTGACCGATTTTAAAATATCGTACTTTTGAGTATCTCCGTCGGCCTGTGAAATAGTCAACTCAACGAGCATTTTTTCAATGGACTTACCGAACTCTTCAACAGTAGACTGGTTCTGCCTGGCCCGCTGAAGCTGTTGTTGAATCGCGGTGTCAGATTTCTTTGTCAAAAGCATCTGTCTCATGTCTTTCAAAAGGTCTGAAACACACTCATAATTTTTCTTTAAACGCAATTCCGCACTTTCCGAAAGCCTAGATTTCAAGACAAAATTAATTAATAACTTTTTGCCATCATTGTCTAGCATTGCATCATACATTTCAATATTAGAAATTAACCTTTTGGTAATACTTTCGTCATCTGTCATGACAGGCAACAGAGAATCCGCTGTTTTTAAAGAAAATTTTTCCATGGTTGCGTTTTTGTTTTCCTCTACAACTGTCGGCACGAAACAAAGTTCTAAAATTTTAGAATAAACCTGATAAATTTTCTTATTAAACTCTTTCAAATATAAAATATTTTCCTCAGTTAATTCATCTTTTGGCAAGAGTAACTCATCGTAATAATTACTGTATTCTTCGTATAATGAACTAGCCTCATCATATTTTTTCTTTAACACTTTTTCTGTTCTTCTAGATGGGCCTAACTTTATTAAATAAGTTCTTATGTATTCTAATTCTTCATAAAATTTATTAAGTATTTCTGCCATTCCATAATTATACGAGGAATGCTCATACCTAATGTGGCAAAAAAAAATAAGAGAAAGAAAGAAAAATATATGTTTTAAGCAAAATAGTGGTTACACAATTAAAACATTAAAAAAAAAATAACATAGTGTCACGAGAACTTTAAATGTCTCTAATAAAATTTTAAAGATTACCATATAATTTTCTCGCCGTTTCGCTCACTAACCCACATAGCACTTTTCACTTCACTATTCGCTTCGCGCCTTCACTTATAAATTGTACCTTTCATAACTACACTTCTTCCGGTTTTTCAGACGGGAACGGATGCGGACGACGACGAAAAGTCGGAGTAAAACGCCGGGCCGCGTAATAAGACGAACTAAACTCCCGTTGTATCCATTTCTTGTGGCAACGCTTATACATTCGATAAGCCACAATTCCCAACGCGATGACCATCAACCCAAAGATAGTCGCCAAGATTATGTTCGTGGTAGATATGTGAAATTTCAGTTCACGAACATCCGCCGAATTTCCGCCACCAGCTGCATTTTGCGCGATAACTATATCTTCTTTTGTCTCCTTCGTGTTGTAGCCACCCATTTTAATTATATGAACTGTAGACTGCACTTAGTTTATCAAGATGTACTACCGGCACGAGGTAAAGATTCGTATTAGGCCCCATTATTACATTCGTAATCCACAGACGCGAGGCGGAGTCCTATTGCAGGGTCGCCATATAAGGTGGATCACGGGAGCCGATAAATAAGACGAGTATATAGGTTCGATTATGATTTATTACTGCCCAATCAATGGTTACATTTGATAATATATATGTCTTATTCTAATATACGCTTATACATACTACAGTGTATAAGTTAAACACTTTGTTGAGCAGTGTTTTAAAATCTTTTGTGGTGAAGCAGTTTATGTCTATAGGTAAATGTTTATAGCAATACATATAGGTATTCGTATATTTTTACTATATAACTAAAATGTTACCATCCAAATTACAGCTGAATGCCATTCGTCAGTAAGCACTCTCTCTACTCTTTGAAGTATATACCTTGGACGGCGTGCGTGGGCTCGGCAGTTTCTTTGAGAGCGGTCTCTTATCTAATCCGTCCGAAACTTAACCCTTATCACCGAGCAGAAAGGACTAATTTTACTTTTCAAATGAAAATTACGTTTGAATTTCTGGAACAAATTACTTTTCAAGCTTTTGCTTACTCAGTCTTAATCTTTTTTCTATTATTTGTTTTTCGTCAAAGTTTGTTGTGAGTAGTTTGTGGTTAAAACGAAAATACATGCATCCAAACAAAATACTCAATAATATTAGTAGTTTACTAGTATTCAGTATTAATTAAACTTGTAATTAAATATCAGTTTTTATACTAACTACAGGGTGAAGTGATCAAAATTCAATGTGAAATAAATTTACTAATAACTTGCCAGTTCTAAAGTTTCAGTGTTACCCTTGAAACAACTTTTATTTATGACTCCAAAAATACTAACAATTGGTATAAAGTATTTTTCCAGCAAATACTGGTCTAAAAAGACTTTTGTAATGATATATCACTTTTTTAAATTTTGAGATTTTAGCATTCACAATGCTATTTTTATATAATACTAAATAATATTTTAGAAAAAATACGACTCGCACCAGCAGCGTAAGAGTTGATATACCAGAAGAAATTCGACGTTCCTCGGTTACTCGGTAGCTCAGCGGTCAGAGCATTGGACCGGATATCCAAAGGTCGCGGGTTCGATTCCCGTCCGAGAACATGATCTGGTGCGAGTCGTATTTTTTCTAGTATATTATTTAGTGATATATCACTTGTTGGTATAGGGTGTGTAGACTAACTCCGTGGATCTTGCCCATCATCCAAACATTCACATTCACAATTTCGGAGCGTGTAGCTCGAAAACTATTGGGAAATCGGAAATAGTATATAGAATAAAAGTTGTAGATAATATTACAAGCTTTCATTAATTATAAAACACTTTTATCTACGACGCAACGTTTTGGAGCTATCGGTAAAAAATAAAAGAGAGACCTTTAAACCCCCCTCCCACTTTGGCTCACCTCCTAGACAAGAGAACTTTTTTGTTTTTTGTTTGAACCCCAAGCACCCTAAACATTTTTATTAAGAAATCGCGTATGTCCCCCGCTAGTGTACTCTACACTCCCTTTTGAGCCATTCGTTGAGTGGACAAGGTGGAGCCACGTCGGTGGATCGTAGTGGTCTCGGGATAGAAAAAATCTGATAAAATTAATAAATAGCTATGTGTTTTATTATAAACAAAATATTGCAATATAATATTATTTTGAACTGTATAACAAGGACAGCAAAGTAATGTCCGCTATAAGTCATAACTTTGCAGGATTAGTTAAGAGAAAGGGGAAACCTCTGTTAACAAGGTACTGTAATCTCTGAGTTATGTAACAAGTTTTATATGAAACATTTATTCAGCTTCTAACTTTATAAAAACTCTTATTTAAAGTATTCCCAACATTTAAATTTAAATATTTGACAACATCACATACATTGCTCCGATTCCAAAGAAAGTAGCTAAAGCACTTGTGTTATGGAAATCAGACACAACGGTGGTATCACAAACACCCAGACCTGAGTCAATAGAGAAAAGTTCGTTTTTCTAAATTGACCCAACCGGGGATCGAACCCGGGACCTCAGAGATGGCTACACCTTGAAAACCGGTGTACAAAGCCACTCGACCACGGAGGTCGTCAACATACTTATTCTAAAACGTGAACTAAAATATAACTGATGTTGTTTCTGTATTCCTATCAGCTTTAAGTGAAATCATGAATTTAAAACCAGGTTTAACTTAAATCGAGAATAAGGGAGCAAATGAAAGGGTTGGAATGAAAATAGTACAATTACATTATACTAAAAAAACATAATTGGACAATCAAAATTGAAATGTGTTTAGTAGCGCTGTAAGCTGTAGACCTCGGGTTCAAAGTTTTTATTTTTCGAAAAAATTTGAAAAACTGAATCGACAAAAAAAGTCTATATAATTATCGAACCTGCTCTCAAAATTTCACTAGAATCGGTTGAGAAATGCGACCTGTAGAGGAGAACAGACGGACTTACGAAAGTATTTTAGCTCAAGCTGAAACGGAGACGTTTCGCTCGCACTTTGCGCTCTTTTGATCGACAAGTAAAACGGAGGAATAAAAAATAATGTTACAGAAAGTTACACGAATAATAAAGAATTCAATGAAGAGGAATTCTTTTTCTGGTATCAGGTCTGACCCTTCGATTTATAAATGTTATTTTTGTTAAAAAAACCTACAATTGGTTTACCTAAGAACGCTTAAATTACCAGAGTTCTTTTGATAAACGTAGAGTTCGAGTTAAAAAATGTGCCTACCTTTTTTCAGAAACAGCCACCGGAAAAATAGGTAAAAGTACATTATATAAAATTCGATAGAAGTCCAAAAGAATCAGCAACGTACGATTGAGATGGATCGTGATGGGATAAATTAATGTGAGTGAGTTGGGTAAGTATGTACTAAAATATGTACTATGCGATTAAATATGATTGCGCAACCAAGTGCGACGACATCCTGATAAGCCAACTACACTTCAATCACAGAAGATTTTTCTTTTTACCCTGTGCTTCAGTGCAATCCTTATCCTTACTTTATTATTAATATTATATTATAAAAGCAAACATAAGTTTGTTTGTTTGTTATGCTTCTTAAATACTCAACCAATAGTAATGAAAATTTTGCATATACGTTGTCAGGGGTACAGAGAGAGAATAAAAATGGGTTCCTTTCATCCAGAAAAATTAATTGTTCCCGAGGGATAGAAAAAAATCTGTCCACGTAGACGAAATCGCGGGCGGTCGCTAGTTTGCGTATAACTATAGAGCTCAAACACTATTCTATACTATCCGCAGATCGCTGCGATCTATGCGATATATGGAGTTCTCTTATCCCTTCCACTCTGGTTGCGTTGCGATCTCATATATCGCATAGATCGCAGCGATCTGAGATACTGGATCGCATGACATGTTTGCGCTCTAAGTGAAATTGGTTTGACAGAATAAAGTCAAACATGCGTATTGTTACTTATAAATCGTGGCGTAACGATAAACTCGACAGAACGACAAAGCTCAACGCCCAATAAAACAAATTGTTCAACTGTGCCAATTGCTGTAATTTAAAAGCGCAAACCGAACTTCAAATAATAAAAAAGACGAGAAATTGGTGCAACAAACCATCACAGAAATCACATCAAAGCTATAACAGACTTGGACAAGATAATACTCCTAACTATAAAAATATAAGCAAAAATTTTAATATCTCCATCACTTTGACGACCTCCGTGGTCGAGTGGCTTTGTATACCGGTTTTCAAGGTGTCGCCATCTCTGAGGTCCCCGGTTCGATCCTCGGTTTAGAAAACGAACTTTTCTACATTGGCTCAGGTCTTGGTATTTGGTTCTTGAAATAAGAGACAACGGTGGTACCGTTGTCTCTGATTTCCATAGCACAAGTGCTTTAGCTACTTACTTTGGAATCGGAGCAATGTATGTGATGTTGTCTAATATTTATATTTATTTACTTTGACATTATTATTTCCGTGAGCTTATAATAAAAATATTTATCTTATTGGCCTCGGGACAAAATTATAACCATCAGCGGGATTACATAATTATATGAGTGCGTAAATAAAAGCACAGAATTATTGAAAATCACATATTTTCTCTACCTTACTTTAATATTCCTTTTCACGTGAAGTCGTGATTAATCCGAAAGCGGATGGCGGGATGCCTTTCAACCAATCTCGAATGAAGCCTTTCCTTTTTTTATCTCAGATTACCTGCCAACCTCGCGATCACATTATTTAAAACACGAAGTAAGTGTGTAATATTGGAAATATAAATAAATATTGCTGAATTTGTTCGATACATATTTTGACTCATAGCTTTTAGCAATCTTTGTGTTTCGGATATCGTCTTATTTATAAGGCCCGTATTTTAAACCGCTCTCAACGTTGAGTTGAGAGCTGATGGCTATCTACTCTTGAGATCATACTTGAGATGCTCAAACTTGTACGAACAGCATCTCAAGTATGATCTTAAGATTAGATAGCTCTCAACGTTGAGAGCGGTTTATTAATACGGGCCTAAGAATAAATATTATGATTCTTATCTATTTATAAAAGGACTAGCGACTGCCCGCGACTTCGTCTGCGTGGCAAGTTTTTTTGCTTTCCCTCGGGAACAATTATTTTTTTCTGGATGAAAACCCTTTATCCTTCTCTGTACCCCTGACAACGTGTATGCAAAATTCCATGCTGATCGGTTCAGTAGTTAAGACGTGAAGGCATAACAAACAAACAAACGGACTTTCGCATTTATAATATTAGTAAGGATAATAATAAGTGTTACAGAAATTTTTGCTCAGTAGGGCTTCAACCAGCTGTGTCTAAGCTAAGGATTACAAATACCGTTTAAAAATGTTTAATATTTTTCAATTATTTTTCGTATCCCAAAGCAGACGTAATTCCAAACAAGTTCTTAAAGTGGCTATACCTATAGAAAAATTGTGGATTAACAAAATGATAAAATATTACAGAAGTGCCTTTTACGGGGCTGAAAGCTTATGAAGTAAGTAATTTGATACTGTCAACATAGCGAACAATAGCAACATAATAAGAACGGACCCAGGTGGGATCGAGGCCAATTAAGACAGAATTACCGCCAAATCAAGCTTAGAATTAGGAATTCGATATCATAATGGGTTTTTGTTGATACAATTTGAACCTTCCAATTTACTGCACGATATATATTTTTCAGAACAACCCATGTGCCTGATGATATCAAGTATTTAATTGTAAAATCGATACACGTAAAATGATGTTTTTATAGACAAAAAGGATGAACTGGCTTAAACTGAGTTCAATGCTTTTTAATGAAGCTCGGTCACAAGCTTTAACTTATTTTTTTCAACCCTGCTGCCCAAATACATGTTTTTAGCTGGGGCTGTTAGTACTACATAATGAGATATACAACATGTTACAAAAATACCCCTAATGCCGAATATGGTATATAGGTCCATCAAACTGAACAACTTTTACTATGGGACCAACTCTCAAATCGCAAAAAAAAATCAGCTGTTTTATACATTTTGATATTTTCGATTTTAATTTTTGTATGAAACAGCTGATTTTTTTCGCGATTTCAGAGTTGGTCCCAAGTAAAAGTTTGATGGTCCCTATATTATTCGGCATTAGGGGTATTTTTGTAACATGTTGTATTTGCCGACTAGTGAGCTAAAATTCTAATGACTCCAAACAGAAGGAGTACCCTTAACCTAGTATGAAAATTTGTACAGCGCCACCTTAAGGGGAACTAACATTTCAAAGAAAATGATGATCATTTGTTTTGTATTTAATAATAACTCGGCTCGGTACAAATTTTCCAGGAAAATATAACATCAAAAAGTCGGCGTCAATTGAAAATCCCTCTTTTAATTAATGAAGAACATGTGATAGAAAATAAATAAAATGGGAAGAAATTAATAAAATTGAGAAGCATTGACCGACTATATTTCATTCTACCTTTTACAGTTTCGTTGACAAACAAATGGACATTAAAAACAGCTTTTCAGAAGGTTTCGGAATCTCCTTTTTTGTTACAAAAAATAATACTCGTAGCACGACAAAACCTTTACCCAAAATATTAATTAAAATGAGATCGATTTGCTAAGTGAAGGCCTGTCAAATTATTGCGAAATAAGCTGTCCTCATTGCTTATATTACGCTTCAATATTGAATTTTACTCCAAAACGATGATGTAACTCCTCTTAGCTTAAAACACTCTTTTAATTAAACGGTCTTTGATCATAATTCTTAGCACACATTGTTTGAAGTTCATAATTTACTGATACACTATTAATCGTCATCAATAGACCTATAAATTCAGTTATAATTATTATGATGGCTGAGGACTAATTTTTCAAAGCGCAGATAAAGTTTATTCGTTTGATAACGTATTATACCGCCAAATTGAAAATGTTTGTTATTCGTTTGTCTGTCAAATTTACTAAATGACTTTATTTTATTTTGTTAATAGTTTTACTGACTGATATCTGTTATCTGAGGATTACAAAATCGGCCCTAAAAGGTCTTTAAGGAGCTGACATGAGCCAACTAGCGCCGCCAGTCGATTTTATTTTATTTATTCTAAATAAGCCAAATTTCTTAAAAAAGGAATCAGTCAAGGTTTTGTGAATGACCTCTAATGTTTATTGAATAACGTTACAACATTACAAAATGCGTGCAATATAGTTTAAAAACGGGTTTGTACCAACAGTGGCCACTTTTAACAAAATCGCGTTTAAACTGATTGAATTCCTTTTCAAACTGTGTAAAGTTATTCAATAAAAATTAGACGTTAATAACAAAACCTTGACTGATTCCTTTTTTGAGAAATTGGGCTTATTTTGAAATTAATAAAATAAATTCGACTGGCAGCGCTAGTTGGCTCATGTCAGCCCCTTAATTGAAAACTAAACTAAACAAATTATGTCATCAAAAATTCACCCAAGTTTGCAACTTCGCGTGGTATCATAATATCATAACAACAGCATAACAACTTTTCCGACACGATGAATACCGACCCCATTTTGTTTTCGACCGTCAAATATTTTAGCCCTGTCACGAAAAGGTGTGCCGTATGTTTTTGCAGGTACCTCGCCTTATATCGGCGAAATGACTATCGCGTTCCGCTAGGCTACATTACGTATTCACGGAAATTAAGCGATATTTTCACAATATTGAGTATAATCCACCGTGACAAGATTGAAAGACGTAACCCCAATATCAGGCAGGTGACACCGCTAATTGGTATCTTCCTGCCTGAAATCACATTCATGATATGCAGTAAATAATTTGAATTTATATTCGCGATCCGAAGCAGAAATATTAAATTGCCCTTGTAACATGTATACCTAGCCTAACTTCACTATATTATACACTTCTAAGACTTTCGCGCGTACGTTCATTAGAAATAAAACACTTTTTACAAATTATAGCGCGTATATTATTAATTCAGGTGTTGTTTCGTTTTTGTTGTTCATAATTAATATAATTAACAACAAAAACGAACTTTTCGAAACGAACGAAAAGTTCGCGGCCTTTTTGTACTAAAAATGATAAAGATAGCACAGCGAGGACCATCTTTATCATAAAAATTACAAGAACTGAATCTACTGAACCATTTTTTTGCAGTTGTATTCGACAAAGTATCTTCTCCTTAAACATTACAAACCATTTTTTAGCACTAGCAGCATTTTTTTTTTTTTGTAAAGGGTCTGAACGCTTACCGAAAAAAAATTACAAAACGTAGCTAATAAAAATTATCAAAAATATGAAAAATCAAGACAATTATCAATTTGTTTTAATTATACCGCAATTACCAGAAAGTCAGCTGTTAAACAATATATTACATTCCCGCCTAAGTTTAGAATTGCCAGAAATATAACACGCAAAATTCATGCTTCAAAAAGGCCGCGAACTTTTCCATCTACCTATTATCAAGTTCCAAACTTTAGAATATTTGTATGAACGTTCTCATTTATATTTCCCACTTATTATTTGTTAGATATCTATATTTACAGTTCATCCCTTCTTTATGATAAATATCTAGACAACAATGCTATGCCTATTTCTTACTGAATCAATGAAACATCAATAAATATATAAATCACTTGATGTCATTTATATATTTACTATAACTACACTGGCCTTCAAAACTTAGTACCACATTTTTAAAATTGTAATACTTTAAAAATACGCGAAATAAAAAGGACAAAAAAAATATAAAAAAAAAAAATAACATCACAATCGATAACCTTCTTAAAAAAAAACTTTTTGATTTCAAAGCAATTTTAAAAGTATGGTACTAAGTTTTGAAGACCAGTGTATATTCCAAATTGTTAATGCATAACTAAATTAAGAATGCGAATTAAAATAGAAACAACAGAACGCATACTATTTTACACAATTTCAATACATAACATAAAAATAATACGAAATAAATTTTATTTTTAGACTAAGAAAGTTACAGCTGAACATTGAAAACGAAAAACGACCTTCAACATCCTTACAGTATTTACATTAAAAAAAGTTTGATTCAACACAGTCCTTTAACTTCTCTCAGAATTCCCGTGGCCAAGTAAATAAACAGTGTATTTATACATTATTTAATGCGAGAGAAAAACTTTTTTCGTTTACTACGTAGGAATATTTAAAAACCAAAATGAAATTACCAACCAAAGGAAAAAAAAACAACAATACCTTTAAATAAATCCTTTCAAATAAGTCTGATTAATGTCTCATTAATGACACATATGTTGTGCAAAAGAGACTTAGTAGGTATCTATAGAGTATTGTAATTTCTATTGAAAAAAATGCATCGTAGTCTTTTTTTTAATTTTTTTGTTCTTAGTCACAGTCTATTAAGTTTAGTTGTGTTCACAGAATACAAAACAAATCACACGCATACCGTACAGTGAGAACCTTCAGGATGACTTCGTCCACTTTCCCAAGTCGTCAAAATTCCCAACTTGTCCACTTTCCTATCTCGTCCACTTCCTAGTTCGTCCACTTTCCTTCTCGTCCACTTAACTATCTCGTCCACTTCCTAGTTCGTCCACTTTCCTATCTCGTCCACTTCCTAACTCGTCCACTTTAATAGTACGACGCGCGTTGTGTCCAAAACTCTCGCACCTGCCCTCTTTCCCTTTGCTGTAATATTGCTAACTCAGGTAGGATTTTAAAACTTTTTAGGGTAGGCAAGTCAGAAAGAACTGATGTTGTTTACCCACAAAAAGAAACACTAAAAACGTGATTTAGGAGGACCGAAACATCAAAATGACTCTGAAATAGATGTTCTTTAACGTTTATAAAAATGAGATGATGAGAAAACAGCGTTTTGTTCGCTCCAATTAATCGTGTTTGGAAAATTCGACTAATTAGTGTGAACGCATGAGATACATTGAAAGGTTCAACGAACCAACTGTTATTTTTACTCCGTTGTTGGTGAGCAAGGTTCCATGGCTACACGCAAGGGCATTATCACATTGACGGTTTGCGAGCGTTTTAGCGGAACGGGTGCGCATCGAATACGAAACTATTCTGTAATAAATTATGCATGGTATACATTAAAGTGGTAGACATAAAAACAAAAGAAGCGCGTAGACTTGAGGACCTCCTCTATTTTTCGTCGGTTAAAAAAGTTATTAATTTTTGCGTAAGTATGTGTATGAGATATTGATAACAGCAACTAGCATACGCTTGAAATATTAAGTTATATATTCACTTTAAAAATAAATAGTTACATTAAAATAAATAAAATATTTAAGGGAGGCTCCCATACAACAGACATCGTTTTTTTTTTTTGCCGTTTTTATAGATAATCGCACGGAACCCTTCGTGCGCGGGTTCGACTCTCGACTCGCACTTGGCCGGTTTCTTTTAAATCTACTTCTTAATTCCCGAACACTTGTTATTTAACTCCATCGGGTCCGGAGACTCAATTTTTTTAAGTAAGTTGGACAGTTTTATACACTTGAAACCAAAGTAAATAATGATCGAAGTTTTAGAAACCGCTCGGAAAATTACAATGTTTTTGAGTCAAACTTCTGGACTCTTTTTGACATTTCCGATAACCGAAATCGAATTGTTTGCGTCATTGTGGAACGCCACAGAATCGACAATTTAATAGGAAAATAAAGTTAGTTCAACATTTTATCGCAGTATCTTATAACTTTCTTTCAGCTTTTTTCTTTTATTTAGCTTTTTTCGCGATTTCAGTATTGCTTTAATACAAAAAGTTTTTTGTGATTATGAGCTCTATAATTAGTTTAATAGCGAATTGGACCAATCGCGAATTGGACTAATCGCGAATTGGACGAATAGCGAATTGGACCAATCGCGAATTGGACTAATCGGGAATTTGTAATTTTTGCACGATTGGACCAATCGCGAATTGGACCAATCGCGAATTGGACTAATCGGGAATTTGTAATTTTTGCACGATTGGACCAATCGCGAATTGGACCAATCGCGAATTGGACTAATCGGGAATTTGTAATTTTTGCACGAATGGACCAATCGCGAATTGGACCAATCGCGAATTGGACTAATCGGGAATTTGTAATTTTTGCACGATTGGACCAATCGCGCCTAAATGTTGTGATATTTCAGTTACACGTTGGTAAAATTGAAATAAATAAAGTCATTAAGACAAATGAGCTCATCTGAATTTGAGCACCAGATAAGCGTTGCTTATTTAAGTTTATTTATAGTGCAAAGTGCAAAACTCACAAAATTTCATATTCAATTCAAGCTTTGGGCGATGCACCTACCAACTTTACCATTTACGAACGTCTATTTAAAACTAGAAACATTTTGAGCAACGAAAAGTTCAAAATGAACTCCTATTAGCGAGTTTTGCACACATGTTACTAAAGTTATTTTCTAATTTAGCACTGGAACTGCTAAATTAGAAATAACTTTGCCAATGGTTAATTAATTAGGAAGCAACTATGGTATGGAACAACTAATGACTGAAGGTGGAAACATGATTAAGTTGCTAGTATCCGATATAAGTGTATTATTGAATGTGCTAGTATCCGATATAAGTGTATTATTGAATGTGCTAGTATCCGATATAAGTGTTTTATTGAATGTACTAGTATCCGATATAAGAGTTTTAGTGAATGTGCTAGTATCCGATATAAGTGTTTTAGTGAATGTGCTAGTATCCGATATAAGTGTTTTATTGAATGTGCTAGTATCCGTTATGAGTGGTTTATTCAAATGTCTAGTACGTGCGGAAACATTAGCTAAACAAAAAATAAGTTTACACCTAGTTTAACAGAAAAAATGTTTAGGAATATGACGTTTGATTGAGACGTCAAACTCCTTAAGTAATGGACAAACTTATTCTTCTTTGATTAATAAATAAGGCAGTATATAGTGAATTTGATTTAATTGTTTAAAATACTTTGATAGGTACGTATACACGTCTATGAGAAACGGAAGCTATTTAATCCATCTGTCTGCTAAGGCAGACAGATGAATTAAATAGCTTCCGTTTTTTTCTTCCGTTTCCGTTTCTAAGTGTCTTAACACTTATTATCAAGAACATGTAGAGATATCAATTTGAAATTCATATCAAATAAAAAGTCTAAGGTCCCTTAGAGCTGTAATAATTTCAGGTTCTAAATCAACTCAGTGATAATTTGGTTTTTTTTGCCACACATTTTCTTCGACTTTGTTTAAATCAAAGCCAATCAAGTATTTCCCGTTAATCTGCATCATGAAATATGTAGAAAAGCAGGGTCTCACACACAGTTTACGTAAAAAATCCGAGATTGGTAACCATTAATTAAAACAAAACATTAGTGCTAACCCTAGGGGCACGAGACTGATTCGCATTTGTTTGGTTTTTCATACGCATTAAATTTCATGTAAGTTAATATATTATTTCGGTTCGTTAAGGAAATGTTTAGTTAGTACGTAATTAACGAACAAATACACAGTGATCTTGTTACTCAGCTGCTTGGCAACAGCCAACGCAAACAGTTTGTGTAAATTTGATAAGGACCGAGTCTATCCTTAGATCCTGTGGTTATCGCAATTAGTTTGGCATTTGTATGTTCGATGATAGATGATTCGAAATACGATCAAACATTATTATTACACCTTTGTTATAACAATATGGACGAAATAGGTTTGAAGTTTTCACTTCACCAAATGATAAACAAATTCTGTGTGAGGAGTGTTTAATAGATAAAATCTATTGGCTGGCCTAAAGAAATTGGAGTATCATCCATCATAATTGAATCCCGTTCAGCCTACATTAGGCAACAGAAAGTCGAATCTTCGTGATTCAGTTACGTCCCCATCACAGCCCAACTTGCAGCAAACCTATTTAACTTTTATAAGATTTTGTTCGAGCTCTCGGAAACGACGAGAAAATTTGATAAAATGTCTTTAAAAAATGCTAAGATGTAATCGAGATAAGTTATTTGACGTTGAAAAATGATGAATTTAATCTTCTGATCGAATAAAACTCTTACGGGGATCGGTTGTGTTTCTGCGTTTTTTCGGATTTCAGCGCTTTTTAGTGATACAATAATATCCCATATATATCTAATAAAAAAAATATCATAATTAAATTCGCTTTCTCTACTTCAATTGACCGAGCGAGCGCGAGCCGCGAAGCGCGAGCGAAGCGTCTTTGGTTCAGCTTCGGCAAAAACACTTTCTTAAGTCCTTCCGGTGTCCGTTTGTTCTCCTCTACAGGTCAAAATTTCATGAAAAACGGTTGAGAAATGAACCGTTTTTCATTAAATTTTGTGAGCAGGTTTGATAATTATATATAATTTTGTGGTCGATACAGTTTTTCGATATTTTTCAAAATGGCGGAGATATGTAAAAATCATATTTCAGCCATTTAGAAAAATGATCAAAAATAACATAAACCTTTCTTGTTAGCGATGCAAAGCAAATTCAAAAGTTCATAATTCAAAATCAATCAAAACATTTCTGGCCAATATTCGAAATTCGAAAATAATAAGGTTGTGACAGAATTTGTGACAGCGTATTTATTTGTTTTCAACGACATACAATGTTAGCTTATTTTCAACGCGAGGTCTACAACTCACGGAGCCACTAGTAAAATAAAATAACGACTTAAAATTCATTCATTTTCAAGATGAGTATAAAACTAGATAAAGTATTTCTAAGTAATGTAACGTTTTGGTGTAACAAAACGAGAGTAGATATTCGGTTTGTGGCGGGGTAATACATCAGTGCGGCTCCATGTTCTAGAATCTGGTACAAGTTAATTCTCTTTTCTAGACTCACCTTTATATGTCTAGATGTCTAATCAAATAGATTCAATAAATTATTACTTTTAAGATGCTATTCTATTGAATTCAATTCAATGTCTGCCCTATTAAGATACCTCTGTTTTCAGTGTCTACGTCTGAGGGCGTAACTAAACCCTGCCCAAAGGTCTGATTATTAATCCAATAGGGGCCGGCCATTATTAGTCCTGTTCTCTATTACATCTCCCTGCTCCAGGCTATACGTGTCCCGAAGGAGCGAATCATTTATTCGGTTACCAGACGTGACTGTTGTAATTCAATTTACACCTATGTATTTATGGTAATGCCACATTTAACCGGTAAAATCCGTTCACGTTACGCATGGTTTAAACTGTTTGACAGAGAGACGTAATTGCATTAATGAAATTATGGTGTGATTTTTGTAATGTAAGTTTAGACTTTAACTAACTAACTAACTACAAATAGTTAGCTGGTTAGATTTAGACGAGTTTTTCGAATTAGTAAATTAACTTGACTTTTTATAGGTTCTTTATACTCTGGTTGAATATTTGGTAGTGCTATTGTGTCTTATTTCCATACCAAAAGTGCTTATGTACTTGTATTTTTTATTTATTTAACCATATTACGCCACCTTTGTAGTCAATACAGCATAATTACGTATGTATTATTCTATTTATACCGTGCATATAGATAAAGTTTATAATTTATTATTATAACAAAAGAGACAAAACAGCTTTGTAAGCCCACTGTCAGACTTTACTCTAACTGTTTGCGATTGCACAGTAAACAGTCGGTGCTAAGTCAGTAGAACTCCTAATTGCGATGGAATCTTATCTTTCTGATTCAGCTGCCAGGTGTAATTGTTACTTGTAAAGCGCAATCAACATAGAGAGCAGCGAAACCTTAAGTTGCGTCACAAAATACATTATAGTTCTCCGTATCGCCGCGTCTTTTCATCAATGGGTCTATATAATAATAATAATTAATTTATTTGGGAACGATGTCCAAGTTTATGCCGTGAATTACAATTTTCAAATTTGAGATTTAAGCATTCACAATGCTATTTTAATACAATATTAAATAATATACTAGAAAAAATACGACTCGCACCAGATCATATTTTCGGACGGGCATCGAACCCGCGAACTTTGGAAGTCCGATCCAATGCTTTTACCACGAAGCTAGTGACACGGTACTTTTTCTAGTACACATTTAGTAACGTGATATAATCTATATGGTTCTAGTTTTGAACCTTAATAATTATGAAAAAACTGAACGAACGATTTCCGCTTTGCTCCCTATGTGGCCTGCGCTTTAAAAGCATTCATCTTAATTTACCAGCAGATAGGCCTGAAGACAGGGGGGGGAATATGGGTGTCCTTTTCCCCCCGAAATCTTCGAAAATATGAACACGCTACATTACTCATCACGTATTTATGTGTACAAGCATTTCTAATTCCAACGACAAGAATGTTATAACTACATTAATTTTGCTGAAACAATGAAAACTATTGAACTCTTCGATATTTCATTTTATCTACCTTTTTGCGGATAAACCATTAAACGGATTTTTCTATGATGCAAAGAATTCAGGTTTCCAGGAATGACGTATAGGCTTTTATTTTCGAAGAAAATTGAAGTATTCTCTGGGGAAGAGCAATAAAGTTTTGTTACAAACGGAATAAGAAGTAAACGAAATCACCGTTCGCGAGATTATAGTTCGAACAAAGAGTGCGAGAAGTTTTCGGGTGACAGGATCATGGAAGTTTCATTAAAGGTATATTTGATTGACCGCACCCGTATCTGGGCCATAAAGCGGCTTAGGTGGCAACAAGACCAAATAAATAAAATTTTGTTTTGTTGGTTACAGTTCTGACTTAACTTAACCACATTCGCTTTGTTACATTCCACTCATCGTCAATAGTCAATAGTCAAAATTTCTTTTTCAAATATACTTAATAATTAAGCACTTTTGAATCGTCTATATTTTCCTACCGCCCGTTCCAGACTTTTTTAACTGACAAGAAGAACAGGCGCAAGAAACTTATCAGCTTTAACAGAAATAAGTAACGATATTTACAAACTTAAATATATCGTTACCAAATATAGTACAACAGGATTATTAACAACAAAGTACTTATGTGTTACATGTTACATCATTTCCACGCATTTCGGTCTTTTAGATAATCGTCTACTGTATAATAACCTCTACCCATAAGCGTCTTTATAACATGGTTTTTAAATTCATGCATCAGCATTATGAATCAAAATAGATTAATAATTTTATGTTGACTACAAAAATATGCGGGTAATCGTGCGAGTTACCTAAGCTTATAAAACCTTTTTATTGTCAATTGTTATTTCCTATGTAAGAGAAAAAACAAAGGGTTAATCCTTAGGGTTCCTCCTTAGTGATTTTCACAATTGAATAAGCGTGTGCCAAATCTTTGGTTCGAAATATTTTTATAGGTACCCTACTTACATTTTTCACCACTGTCAACTGACAGACAATGCTATTCTTCTTTTTTTAAAGGTCCGAAAGTTACTTTAATTTAATTTCCTACTTAGTTTGCGTAGTTGATATTCGCTAATAAAAGGTATGTAGTAACGTATTTATTAATCATTGACGAAGGCTCATAAATAGGGGCCAAATCATAGAGAATTTAGCTGCGGTTTTTGGTAAAATAGCGGTAAGTCCTATACAATCCATTTCAGCCTGTCCAATTTGTTCCATATTTCGCGTATCTCTTGTTTTTTCTCTTTTAACCACGAAATATCAAACATCAAAATAACCAAACCTCGGTAACGGTTAACGTTCCGCTAATCCAAGATGTACCTCAAATCTTTGGTTTATTTGACGACTTGAGTGGTGCAGTGGTCAACATGCCGGTCTACCACGCAAGGGGTTCGATTCACGGTCGGGCAGAAATTGAAATGATGAATTTTAATTTCTGTGACGGGTCTGGGTGTTACTATGTTATTATTTGTAATAAGTATGGCTGGGTGTTATTATGTATAATAAGTATATATTTAAAAAGTATATCAGTGGTCTAACACCCATATTACAAGCTTTACTTAATTTGGGACTAGATGGCGCTGTGTGAAATCTTCCAAAAGAATTTATATTTATTTACAAAATATACGAAAATAGTCAAATATATTATTCTCTATCAATTTTATTGTACCCTAAAGATTTGAAATTATTCAACAGTAAAACTTTTGACGTTTGTAGGAGGAATGAAAGGAAAAATTCAACGATGTTTGATATTTTCCTTTGACTAGAATAAAATTCGTGGATGTTGGATGGCATCGGAATGGACGCATGCAGATAGACCTTCTATGAAAAACTTAGCTTAATAGACAAGTCAATCTCACTCATCCGTAACCGAAACGTGGCTTATTATTCAGACGTTTCTGGGTCATGACAGATCGTTATAACACAAATGGGATGTGGGATGGGCATCTGATTATAATAATGGAACACGGGTTTTTATTATGTCTGCTTGAGTTATTTTTATGTCACCTAGCTTTATTACAGTTTAGAAATTAAAACTTACACTAGACTAGAAATGAATAGATATTTTTTTATAGAATGAGTACGTGCCTTATTTACTTATAGGTACTTACAGGAATATTATTGTTGTTCGAGCCACGCTGTCTTCCGTGGTAGAGCCATAATTAATTTTTAATTAGACTATGTAATTATTTATTATGTATAACATTATTTAGGGATAAACCGCAATATTTAGAACGCGGCTTGGTTTGATTATTTTAATGGTTTGAGAAACAAATGCGAATGAGTATGGTAGCGTACAAGAATGATTACCTTTTTAACCGACTTAAAAAACACGAGATTCTCAGTTCGTCGGAAACTTTTTTTTTTATGTTTAGTAGCTGTTTTGTCTGTATACCTTATATTGAATAAAAGTGGAATGAGGTAATACGTTTTCGGGAGTGATTGGTTAAAAATAACTTGTTTGCTTTCGTCGGCCATTTCCCTTATGCTCTACTTACGAATTTTAATTTTAAAATATTTTGAATTGCTGAAACATTTCAGTGTGTCATCCATCACTTAACCTGATTAAAGTTCATGTAAACGAGATGATTTTGAATACAGACTAGTTTGTATTAATGCGTAAACATTGTTTTTCAGTAATTATTAAATGCTACTGTAAAAATATGTAAATTGAAAGTAATTAAATAAAATCAGTAGAGCACAAAAGTCTTACAAGTTATTTATAATCATGGTTTTCTTTGTATAATTTTATTATTGCAATTACGGGTACAATCAGGACAAAAATAACTTCGTTTAACATTCATCATTAATTCAGCCAGCGGTCCAGCGTTCTCGTCACTTAATTTTGAATTGCGCGCGGAGTAACCAAACATTCGAAATGAAAAATTAAAAAGCGTGTACTCACATTTAAACTCCAACACGGCGAACTGCGGCCGAATTGTGCAACAGCATCAGAATAAGAACCAGGTCAGCTCTAAACACTACACAAAAGTAACACGAAGGAATAATAAGGGCACGTTTTGACGAGTTTAATAAGGCAAGAATTATAGCAAGAGGAAAGTTTTTGAGTTGATTTTAATTAATGACTTCTTGTTCATGTGATCGTTCGGCTTAAGGGCGCGAGCGACGTGAGTTTAACGTCCGTACGGTTGTGCGCTCGGAGCGCAACTGCCCGCCCAACCCGAGTAGCCGAACTAGCCAACCACGGGCGGAGGCGCCCAGCCGTCTCGTGCAGTGCAGGTGAGCTCTCCCCACTCCGCAGGTTAAATATTTACTACGGCGTATGTTAATCCCAAGGAGGGATTGCGTGTGTACAGCCAATCCCGCAGAATTTGCAAATTGCCAACGATAAGGGAATCATACGCAGTACGTCTTACCAATTTCTGACATGAAAGAAAGTTCTTTTGACTTTTCTGACTTAGTTAAACTTAAGATTAAGAAATTGGGAAAAACGGAAAAGTCCGCATCTGTTAAATGTGCGTTTTTTCTTTGAGATACACCTACACTACTCACATTTAACCCATTTTTAACATTATTATCTACCTATTTGTATAGCCTTTAAAAGCTTTTTAATATACAAGTGGTTTAAATGACACGTAAGAATTTGCATTTACCTTTCAGAAAAAAAAATGTTCTGTATATAAGTTTACCTGACTGGCAAAAAACTCATCCCTTTGTGTTTTTCCAAAAGAGTATTTTTAATAATGTTTAACGTTACGTTTTCTCTGATGTAACAAACGTAATAAAACGAGTAAGTATGTGAGAAAAAAGCTTCGAACAAAACTCGCTCGGAGCACTTTACCTATTTTTACGTCGTAAATTACATTTTCCCTTAAAATATTTTGGTGAACCGGGAGCTCCTGAAATATGGAATACAATAAGGAAAAATAAACAAGGTAATTAAGCGCCTAATGAGATAAAAAACGTTTCTTCGAAATAATGAAAAATAGAGGAACAACTGCAGAGACAAAAAAACCATGAATAACGTGAGACCTGGGCCCTATTTAATAACGTGACAATTTGACAATTGTCGTGACAATTTCACAATTGTCGTGACATTGCAATGTAGCTATGAGTAGTTTGTTCTATTTTCAAATTGGTTGACGCAATGGATATAAAATTGTTATGACAGGTGATAAATTGTCGCGTTTATTAAATAGGGCCCTGCAAGTATAACACGCGCCGTATGTGTTGACTGTGTTTCATTGCCATCAATATTTCGATTAAATTAGAATGTACCTAATGATGGCAAACATTTTTTTTTCTTTTTTTTCTTCTAGCATTAAAATTTAACGCTTTCATTTTCAACTCTTTGGCGTATTATAGTACTTGTACTATTATGTATTCTGTGGTATAGTGTGCGCCTGCCTTCGTGCAGTGCCATACAGCTGTATCGACATCAGCCATTCTTCATGTCCCCACTGTTAGGGCACAGGCATCCTTATGGGTGGATATACAAGGTGTTACAAAAATACCCCTAATGCCGAATATGGTATATAGGGACCATCAAACTGAACAACTTTTACTATGGGACCAACTCTGCAAATGCAACCGGGACCAATGGTTTAACGTGCCTTCCGAAGCACGGAGGAACTCAAGATAATAAATTTTTGGTCACCCAACCCATGACCGACCCGTGCGAAAAATGCTTAACCTTCGCATTCGCCGGGCCAGGCGCTAAACCACTGCGTCACCGAGCTCCTCCACACAAAATTTAAAGATCCTAATTACAGCTGAATACGCAACGTTTTTGAAGAAACCAATGATACATCAGCTGAAATTACATCGGGTAAAGATAGATAGGGAGAAAAAATTCTTTGTTCTGTGGATATGAGTATTATTATACACTACGACCGAAAGTTTAGCGGCTGAAAGTTCGGCGCTGTACTTCTCGCAGGTAAAGTGCTACACTAACGGAGTAGGTATATACTTTTTCGGGTATACCTGTTAGTGATATGTTATAATTGTGCTTACAGTCACCTCATTCTACTTGGCATAATACAGCGTACGTCCACCTGCAGTGCCAGCTGAATACGCAGGTTTTTTGAAGAAACTTATGACCCGAAATTGCGTCGCGTAAAGATAGATTATATAGCGATACTACAACCGAAATTTCAGCGACTGAACGTTCGGCGCTATACTTTCCTCAGGTGTGACGCTACACGGAAATAGCTCGTATACTTCATCAGGTCATATATTATCCACATTGTTGCATAGAGTCTCACACTCACCTCCTTCTCCTTGGCGTAGTAGAGCGTGCGGCCGCGCAGCCTGAAGTAGCGCCGCTGCCAGCGCTGGAAGCTGCGCGTTTGCTTCATCAGGTACCCCTCCTTGACCACGGGCTGTCGACAATCGTTCAATACCGATAAATGAAACAACAACAACAAAAAAAGTAAATAAATCAACTCATTTTTAAGTCATATGAGTCAAAACGATAGATTGTTCTACTCGCATATTGCTATCACCACACACTCAGCGACAAAATACATCCTTTTTTTAACATTATAAATGCGAAAGTAAGTTTATTCGTTATGCTTTCACGTCTTAAATACTAACCATAAACATGAAATTTTGCTTACACGTTGTCAGAAGTACAGATAAGGACATAGGATAGCCTTCATCTAGAAAAATATACTGTTTTCTCGGAAACAGTATTAGATAGAAAAAAAAATGTCAACGCAGACGAAGTTGCGGGCGACCGCTAGTAAAGCATATTCTAAGTAATATACGAGTAAGATAAGATATGTATAAATGTATACATTTGTGTTTAGCGCTACGATCGCTACGACCGCATCGCGTGTAGCCTGATTGCCACGACTACGACGCTACACGCGATTACTACGGGACTACAAGTTGCTACGGGCAGTTGGAAAATGATTGTAGCGTTTGAGCGCACTTGTATGAAAGTTTTAACATTGTAATCATCATTTTCAACGAGTTTAAAGTTTATAAATGATTATTTTATATGATTAAAGACTATTAAATACATTTCATCCTTAATGAGGGGCCACAGGCGGGACAATACAACATTAATAATTATACGACTGTTTCATATTGAGTAAATATACATAATATATATACATACACATAAAATCATAATAACGTCCTTTGAAAATGAAAAATGTAACTGTTATGACTTTTAAAATACAACAAGCAAAAGAAATTAATATTACGACGGATAAACGGACGCTTAAAGAAATGTGGCAATAAGCCCTGACATTTACTTGAATGCGAGCTTTGCTATTATGTCGCTATTCCTATATAGTCATTGGTAGATTTATTCTTTTAATGTGGAGGTAATTACGCCGATATATTTTTTGTTACTATTTTGTTTTTATTTTTTGTAATAGACTACGACAATAATTGCGACACTAATGACTGACATTAATGTCAGTTCCGTTCACATGTTGTGTTCAGCACGACACTACAAGATGTCGCTGTCGCTGAGTATTATTTATTATTTATTCTGTGACATGACACCAAAGTGTCGTTGTATAACCTTAGTGTATAACCCTACCTTAACTCTACTTACGTGTGGCGTGACATTAAACAGAAAGAGAAAAAACACTGTAACTACGTAATACTGTACTAATTTGCTTTGTTAGAGAGTACTTGAGTATCACACAGTTCCTAATTCCGAAACTGTTGAAGTTCCCTACCATATTATACAGGGTAATTCAGTGAGCGCGAAGCGTCTTCGTTTCAGCTTGGGCAAAAATTATATCGCATATCTGTATGTCCGGCTGATCTTCTCTTCATTTCTCAACGTTTGTGAATTTAGAAAAAATAAATATAAGTATTACAGATTTTTAAAAAAAAATCAAAAATGTCACAAATGTGAGGCCTGCAGCAGCTCACAGAGTTTATACATTTTTTATTTCAAAAGATATTATCCGATTATTAAAAAAATATACATGTACATTCTAAAATAATTTGACACCACATTGGTTACACATTGGCTATACCAAAACACTGTTACACGAAAATCAAGTTTAAGTTCTTACGTATAGGTTTCCTTTTTCCATGGCCAGCTTAAAAGTTTCCAAAAATAATTTCCAAAATATACATTTACATTCTAAAGTAATTTGATACCACATTGGTAACACATGCTATACCAAAACACTGTGATAATTATTACTGAATTAATTAAAATAGCAAATTAGTGTGTGGTTTTTTTATTATTATAAATTTACTGCATGAAAACACTAAAAACTGCAAAACATAATTAAGGACGCCGCATTGTGTGCAGTATGTGTAAAATTGAATAATGGAGTAAGCAATCAATATATTTTTATTATCATTATATTAATACCGACGTGTAGCAAAGATAATGTTGACACTGGGAATTGATATTATAGTGGTGAAATAATTTATTTCCCACATTAAGAGTTTCAATTTCCCTAATAAAAGCAGGAAGGAAATAACTTTTAGGGTTGATAACGCTTTTGTTGGTACAAAAGCGAGTTTAAAAAAACCTTAACAACCGTGTGCCATACGACGTTTTTCAATACATTTGCGAGAAAACATTATAGGTACCTACTGAAATAAAAAACATATTTACATGATGACTGGCGTTCTTTCCCGAACTTGGCTGGCACAGTGCGGTTTTATTTTTGTTTTGTAAATGTAAATGTGGCAAATAAAACTGAACCAAAATGGCTTTTGACACTGCGCTTTGTAAAGAACTATCGTTCTAGGTTGTTATTATTCTAAGATTGTAGCACAGCAATCTTAGTTAAAATCAGTTTCAAACTTTTATAGTTTTTAAGTTACCTGGAAATGCTCATTTTTAACAGTACCTTTTCTATTTCTTCTTCTGTCTATCTAATTTTGTGAAGAGGTTTGTAACTTAAAATTAAATTTGATATGTAATTTATTGGCCCTACTTTTAATTATCATTATTACAAGCTCTCTATTACTGGTCCTGCCTGAAATAACAAAATAAATAATATAAAAATCTCAGCATTGGCAGCCCTGTCCTTGTCGTGTGTACCAACTAGGTCGCGTGCGGTCGAGAGTCGCCATCTACGGCCGATGGTGCTCCACGCCGCGCCGGCTCCATTACGCAAGGGTAGGAGTAGGACAACCACCGGCCTGGGAGTCCGAGGTCATGGTTGATGATGAAGTTCTAAATATTTCGTAGACAGATTGGTATAGCAAGCAAAGAAAGGCAAAAAGAAATTTTACTTTAGCAATCATTAAAAGTAGAGAACGTCCATTGAAACGCTGGTTTTGGTTCACTGGCAATCTATAGCTATCAATAACTTACTGCTTCTAAACCAGCGAGTTAAACCTCGATTCATGAAAATTCATTTGCGGGAAAAGACGTGTGTTTTATAAGACAAAACTTCACTCTTCACTTAATTTTTTGGTTGTTTTCAAACATTTCGGCTGCATTTGCAGTCGTTAACACCCACCAATCCGCACTGGGCCCGCGTGTGTGGGTTATGGCCCATCCTCCTTATCCATGCATAAAGGAGGCCTGTGCACCAGCAGTGGGGACATTAAAAATGGCTGATGATGGAAGTAGTATGACTGAGGCAATTTCATCCTGAATTTAGGCATTCTTACATGGTGCCCCTACACTCGACTGATAAAGAAATTGAATGGCGACATGAGAAATAGGTCATAGGCCTCACCGCGCACTCAATGGAAAGTATAAAATTACTTCCCCAATCTCAAGTGACATTATTTTGCCACCTAAAAGTATAGCACATTACTAAACACAACAAAATGATTTAAAAAAAATTTCAATGCAGATATTTTCTCATGAATTGCTTCGAGGTTTAAACAAAATATAAGTAATTCAAATATTTTTAATGCTGGTTTTACTAGTTTTTTAATTTATTATTGTTTTTGACCAATTTATCAACGTATTTTACAGGCGAGATTTTTCAGATAATTTTGTGTTTCGTATCCAGAATATTTAAAATAAGTTTAAAATACAAAAAATAAAATTTCTCAATTAAAACAGTTTCATTAAATTAATCAACGATTATGAACATATAAATTATCTTGATAATGTTGTCTGTACTTTTTAAAGAAAAACGGTGCTCTTTTCTAAAAAGGAAAGAAAAATTAAATAGACAATGTAAAAGAACAATAGCTTTTGCCATTTCAGCGCAAGTGCCGCCATTAATAAAAGGGAGTTACTGAGCAAGAACAAAGACATAATATCACCAACCTGTTTTTACTCATACATTTATGTTTCCAAGAAATTTCTGAATTATAACTTAATAAAAAAAATCGTTTGTCAGGCAAAACAATTGTCAGGTAACCGCTTGACATTTGGAATGCTTGTTCTTCATCACATACAGACACTAGGAACAAAGTGCCATCCGCCCCGGTCGGTCGGTTATCGATCCGTCAGAGTTGAAAATTGAAACTTTTCCGGCGTCCAACTCTGACGGATCGATAACCGACCAGCCGGGGCGGATGGAAATTTGTTTCCAGTGTCTGTATGTGATGAAGAACAAGCATGCCAATTGTCAAGCGGCAACCGCTGTTTCAATCGGCTGCCTCGCAACAATTTTTTTTTCACCATCCCTCCTTATTTCTGCCCCAGGCCAAGTGGCTCAGTTCGGGTTGCTCAGAGCGGTCCCACAACACTTCGGGAGCTCAAATACCGCGAGCCATCCAGCTGCCTCTAGGATACTCCAACAACGCTTCATTGCTCTGAATAAAACCGCTTTCATTATGCCAACCGATGTATTAAAAAACTAGCTTCTGCCCCCGACTTCATCCGCTCTATAGATAATCTTTAAACAGAATTATGACCAGGATAAAAGTATCCAGGTAATATAAACTATGTGTGTGACACAGAACAGTGACCACTTTCCACACAAGCAACTCATAGCTTTTTTTTAAATTGATAATAGGTAAAGTAATTGTTGCCGAGCCGGCCTCTTTTCTACTAGTTTATGGTTTTTTACTTTTAACTTATATTTTTGAATTCTGTACTTTTTATGCTATACATATTTTCCTTTGGTTTTGTACTCTGTGTTTTTTATTACTTGTCAAGTTGTGTTCATCAGTTTACAATAATAAAAGTACATTTAAACTACTAACTACCAACTAACTTTGATTATTTAGAAACCCATTTTAGCTCAGTTTCAGAAATGATATCTAGTTTACATTAATAGTAATTATTGCTAATCATGATTATATATTTTTTCTATTTCTATATTACCGATTTTTATTTTTATTAGCAATTTATTATATAACGATAAAATGTAATTTTATGAGCTAGGTAACTTTAACAGGTCAGAAATGGACATCCATCTTTTATAAGTACCAGATCTATTCGGCCATTTTTACGTGATTGTGTAACTCAATCATCTAAAACTATACATGCCAACTTTCACACCTATTATAATAAGTAGAATTTTAATATCTATTCTATTTGACTGACTTTTTATCTAACATATTATCAAAACCACTAGCCATCTAAAACAGGGCGCTTAACCAAATTCAGGCCTGGCCACGGTCACGCATTCCGCATCACATGAATCAACTCTCGCCATCAGAAAGACAAAGCGATGGCGTTACGCCGGAGTAATTTCAGCCATTACTGCTTTTGTTTTTTTCACACGCTGTGCGAATTAATAAATTATGGAACTGGAATTCAATTAGATAGAGGCATGGGTTATGTTTTGCACAGCTCTGCAATTCAAATTTATTTAAAACAAAGTATATTAAACTAATCTGTATATTTTTAATTATTCATTTATTACGTAATAACAAAATGATCTGTAATTAAAACATTATGCTGGACAGTGTACCAAAAACGTCTAGGTACTTAACTCCAAAATTAAGAAAGAACAAATCAATACCAAAGTGCTATAGGTACCTATTTTTTTTTAAGTTTCATAAGTTCATCGACATTCTCAACCAACTTCCTTTCCTAAAACCGGAATACTTCTTTCGTCGGTAAAGATAAGCTTGGTTCAAATCTCAAGAAAGCGGAATGCTAAGCCTTTATCAATAAGATGAGTCTATCAGTTCCGGTTTCCGAACGACTTAATATTTTTCAATTTCCTGCCGACTGCCGAGCCGGTTTCATCGCAATTTAAATTTCAAAGTCGTAAGACGTCGGAAGATATTTAAAACGACCAAGAGTTTTCTCTTTGCCACAGGTTTCGACATGTCGGGAAAAATAATAAAACGTATTTTGTTCCGAAGTTTCAGTGTTTGTTTATTTTAACAAAAACGTGTTTTTTTATATTAGGGGGAAAGAACTGCGAAATTATCAGACTAATAATTTAGTTCCAACTAAGCAGAGCTTTTACTATGGAGACTGAATAATGGATAAAATACATAATTAAAAATAACCATCAGTAAAGTTAGTAATTATATGCTTTATACCCATTACACAAATTATGCCCCTTCCAGGATTCGAAGCGCAGAAGCAGGATTGCTACCGATGCAATTCACCTACACGGCAATTATCGAATTTCATAAAGAACGCGACGATTGGTAGGAATTATAACATTGCATCTTCATCATTTTGTAATGTGTACTCATTTTCAGTTTTTCATCGTTTGTCGCAGTCCATTCTACTCTTAACATACATCACATTTCCGAACATTGTATCTATGTCATCACTAACAGGAATAAGCTACATTAAATCACACTAAGATTATATGCTCTACATTCGGCCTTGGAGAGCGATCTAGAGCCGCAAGAGGCTGCTAATGGACTGTAAGTGTTCCCATTACCGGAGGCAGCATTTCCTACTTGTAAATTAAGGATGAGCCGTTAAAACAAACTTTGTATTTGAAAACTGTATAGTTCTCATGCTGTTTACTGTCTCTGGTATTGTATTAGAGATAATTTAAAGGCCTATAATATATCTAATTTTATCGACAAAACACCCACAATTGGACACACACTTCCCCTCTCCTTTTGGAATGACCGCCATTTTAAATTTTACTTTTTAATTTACATAGCCCTGCATAAAAAATATTTTCTCGGGATCTAGATAGTCATACAGATAAAATAATGATAAATGAATTAATGATTTCATTGGCATAACAATTACCTACTTGTACTAATATCATTTCGCATAAATTTGGTGAGCATAACTTTATCACGCGAAGTGCCAGAACCTTTCTATGATAATAAATGTTATGATTAGTAATCATTATGGGTAAAAAATTTATGCAATAAAATTTAATGCTTTTTTATCTTTATGATAATAGTATTTATACGGAGTGAAAGTATGCGTTCACATTTATTCGGTATTAATGTTATGCGGATTGATCATTCTGCCGGAAAACCTTAGCCATAGTATATTAACTTATTTTTTTTGCATTTACATCTGGATCCATTATCGTTACTATGGAAACGGGGTAATTTTACTCGGTCGAACTCCGGTCATGAGGTCCGGCTCCAGTCAAGGTTCGGTTTTTTCCGGTCGAGTTTCGGTTGATCTCTGAAATCTATACGAAGGGTATGAAAAAGCTTAGGTAAATAAGTGCGGTCTGACCAAAAAACGAAATTGCAAACGAGTTTAGATTTGGCGAGTTCCCTAAATACCTAACCCATTACTTTGTATTTTGGTACACTATAATACTACACTCGCGAGCAAAAATAAGTAGTTAAAGGCCTATTTTCATACAAACGCGGTAAATTTGAAGCTTTGGTTTTCCGCCCTGGATTAAACGTGCTGTGATCTGATGATGGCCACTCAAAGATTTGGGAGGCCCAGATCGCTAAAGAAACCCAATGGGTTAGAAGTGTCGTTTACACCAGACACCGTACGGAACTTTAAGTGTATTTTCCATACTTTTGCAAAGACTTCTATGTATATGTTACCGGCCTAACCCGATTTTCAGGACAAACTAGTTTGGCTTAGGTTAAACTAGTTCTTCCTATACGCGATGAGATTAACTGGTATATAGCCTTGACTAAACTAGTTTGTCCTAAGCCCGATAGGATAAACCAGTTTAGGCTAGGCCAAACTAGTTGATCCTGATATAAGCATACATTATGGAGCTTCACTCGCTTCGCTCGCTCCGCTGCAAGTGGTCTAAACACTAACCTACCTAGTGCATTTAAAGATTTTCTTTGTAGCTAAACTGGTTTATCCTATCGGGCTTAGGACAAACTAGTTTAGCCTAGGCTGTACCGGTTAATCCTATCGCGTATAGGATGAACTAGTTAAGCCTAGGCCAAACTAGTTTATCCTAAAATCGGGTTTGGCCGGTAACAAATATACTACACTAGACAGGTTGTACAGTACCGAAAAATTGCTCATTAAGTTACGGTGCACGCACCGAAACTCCTTTAGTTTGCGAGCGACCGATAGAAACAGTTGATGCGCCGCCGCGAAGGTTGGTAGGTTTGGCATTATGGGCCTCTGCCATTTATTCGATAAATTGCCATCATCAGAACCTTGTTCTGTGATCAGATCACACCCCGTTTAATTCCCTCCGGCCTGGGCGGAGGACCATAACTTCAAAGTTACCTCGTTTGTATGGAAATAGGCCGGTGTCGCGGCGTCCAGCCTCCTTCGACTAGTGACTGACAGGCTGACACACCTACGACAGAGGTTGACAGGGATGACATACCGGAGAGACGGACAGATGACTATCGGAAAACGGACGGACGGGAGACTAGGACTGACCCTGACCCGCAGACGGACAACTGCGCCAATATAGCCTAGATGACTACTTATTTTTGCTCGCGAGAGTATTATACTAACTAACTATTAATAACTCTGTGATTTCAAATTTATGTCAATACGCACATCACAAAGCACAATAATGATTAAAGCTATTTTCAAATCTATTCTAGTCATGAATAAACAGACGTTATTTAGTATCAGTCCAATAAACTATACAATTTTTTCATAATGTAGTATTGGTGCCAATTACCTAATCAAGAGTTTATTATTTAAGTATTAATACTTAGCTGGCAACACGATGGTTTGGTACTTTGCCAATAGTTGAACTCATTACCCAACTGTTTATTATTTGCCAACAAAATTCTATCAAGAGAACCATTTGAGAATATAAAAATGCCACAACTTTTATATTAAACATTCTGCCGATTTATTTTATTTTTACAATAACAAGAAACTACCTTGCCTACACCATATTATTAAAATAAATGGAGAGGTAAATTTATTATTCATAGGTATTTTGCTTTTCTGACGAAATATATTCTTAACCATTATGTACCTGCAGTACAGTACCTATGCACGACGTAAAAATATACAAAGCGAAATCCTGGTAAAATAAACGCGTTTAAGATAAAAATATGATCGAATGATAAAAGTAGGTATATAATTTTGAGATGAATAAGAGCCTGAATATCTCAACGTGTACTTAGTAAGATAACTGACCTACTTTACTATCACGTGAATGTTGTGACATTAAAACTGATCTGTGACACGTAGATAAGTATATTTAACAGAGTTACCCAACAGCAACATCCATTCCAGTCAAGGCGACATTTCCACGGGCGAGAGAATCGCGGTGATATTATTGTCGTGCCACGTATTTCTATATACTTTCTATGAATGCGTCTTCACACGAATGTCTCCACGATGCGACGATAGAAGATGCGCTTAAGAGCTTATTAAACCTTCGGAAATCAAGGATCCGATAGATAGAAGATACTATCGTTGATATTTTTAAAAAATCAACTGTTTCATACATTTTGATATTTTCGATTTTAATTTTTGTATGAAATAGCTGATTTTTTTTTCGCGATTTCAAAGTTGGTCCCATAGTAAAAGTTGATCAGTTTGATGGTCCCTATATACCATATTCGGCAATAGGGGTAATTTTTGTAACGTCTTGTATATTTGATTAATTCGCCCATCCCTATTAAGGACGCTGAATCAAGGAAAGTGTAATCAGGAGCTCTGGCGACTGAATAACGGATGCTAAATCGGACTCTGAATATCGGATCCGTAATTCAGGAAGGTTTAATAACTCGTCGCGATTCTCTCGCCCGTGGAGACAGCGCCCAAGAGTCACAGACTGAAGTACCTAACAGTGTATAAATCAATTCTTGTCATCTTACTGGCCGGATGCCAACGCGTAGCGTGCTCGTAGTATACGCCATGGAGGCCAGTGAACTTTGAACAAAACACTCCCACGCTACGGTGGGTAAAAGTCACTGTATACGTAACGGGAAAAAATCTCGTATGGGATGGGGATGTGTGGTAATAATTTGGTCGAATAACTTTCGAGATAATTGGGTTACTTTTTAAAAGTGTAGCAATGTTTGTCGGACCATAATTAATTAACAAGATGAGATAATAGAAAAGAGAACATATTCCTGCTTGCAGGCAAAACAAATCTTTAGACCGCATCGAGGTATTAATTAACCGAGCGAGCGCGAAGCGTCTCACCTTCAGCTTGGGCAAAAATGCTTTTGTATGTCCTTCTGGTGTCCGTCTGTCCGTTTGTTTATCCTCTACAGGTCGCATTCCTCAACCGATTCTCGTGAAATTTTGTGAGCTAGTTCGATAATTATGTAGAATTTTTGAAAAATGGCGGCGATATGTAAAAAAACATATTTCAGCCGTTTTAAAAAATGATCAAAAATGACACAAATCTTTTTTCGTTCGTAGCTCAAAATCAATCAAAACATTTCTAGCCAATATTCTAAATTCATTGTTAGAGCGTGTGTCTGACTGAACTGTAAATACCTACATCAAATGATAGTGCCACAGATCTAAGGATGTAGCTTTAAAATCTTTACATTTTCTTTCACAAACATATTCGTTTATATTTATTGTCAAATGTAAGTATGACATTTTTCTTATTCAGTTGGAGTTTCTTTTGTATGGCTCCACGATACATTAGGCAAGCTTGCCATTTATAAAATGGCTGCAATATGTTCGGGAAAAACACAAGAACAACATTTGTAAACATTATAACGACTTAAGACTTTGTATTTCTTAATGAGAAGTATGCAAGAAAAATAGATGCGCATTATGGCTAGGAGGTACACACGACAGCACGTCTGGTTATACAGTTAAACTGCGAAAACAGCTTTTATTACGTAGGGCATAAGGGGCGGCCTCAAGGTCAACATGTATAGTCTGAGGTGCCGTCGTGTGTACCTATGTAGTTCTCGACGGCTTTATTTTTGCAATATTTTGTTATTACATAGTATATAAGCACCTAAGTACTTAGGTAACTGTTTATATTATAAGAAGAAGAAGAACTACTTATTATTTGTTTTTTCTTTAGGCGCAGGAACAATCTAAGACATCTAAGGGCCGGTTCCTATATTCGAAAACGATTCGTTTTGCTTACGGATATTTTGACATTAAGTCCATAGTAAATGTGTCAAAATTACCACCCGTAAGCAAAACGAATCGTTTCTCGAATATAGGAATGGGGGCAAGTAGTTACATTTTCCTCTGGTAAGAAATTTAGGAAAACCCTCTGACCAAATAAATTTAGTCTGAGGAAAAACCAGTTGCCGTAAACAGCAGGTTAACACATTGTATCAGTATACAATGGGATTAAATTGACAATAGACACTTCACACGAGATTGTATGGCAAAGAGACAATATTACAGAATAAAATACGTCGTTTTGGACCGCAAGCGCCCTGAAGTTGGTCTCTTCTCTGTTGTACATTTGTGAAGGTATACAGTCGCGAACGCAACCTTAAAGTTGACAAACTAACATTTGCGGTCGTATATGCACTTTCATTTTGTATGACTACAAACATAAGTTCGTTATTGTTTTTATGTGATATAATACAAATTATATTTTTTTTCCTATACAGCATATTAGAATATCTAAAGATCTTATTATATTAAAAATTGGTAATAATTAGTATATAACGAGACTATTGTAAGTGACAGTACATGTAATACTAAATAATATACTAGAAAAAATACGACTCGCACCAGATCATGTTCTCGGACGGGAATCGACGTTCCGACTAGTGACTCGGAAGCTCAGCGGTCAGAGCATTGCACCGAATATCCAAAGGTCGCGGGTTCGATTCCCGTCATTCAACATGATCTGGTGCGAGTCGTATTTTTTCTAGTATATTATTTGGTATTATATAAAAATAGCATTGTGAATGCTAAAAACTCAAAAATTTAAAAATTACTACATGTACTCAACACATTAATTGTTCTCGGCATTTTTTGGTAACAAAATCACAAACACTTTCATTAATAATGATATGACAAAAATGTTTATTTTGTCGAGCGCGACTGTATCGAGCTCCTCCACTTAACACATTAGAAGATGTTAAATATGTATGGAGAACATAAATTAAATTACACATAAGTGAACCATTAGGTACCTAACTTCGGTTACCAACTTAAGAGAGCGTAGTCTGCACTAGCGCCGCCATTGGAAAATCACAGTCCTTAAATAAAGATGAAATTGTGAATTATCTCTTTGTAGTGCACTCCGAAGAAGCTTTTTTGTACTTTTTATAGTTTAAACAATATTTTCTAGCCTGTCGTTTAGTTTAATTGAGTTTTTTTTGCGAAAAGCGGCCACTTTTAGCAATAAAACTCCGTTAAACTAAACGACAATCTAGAAAATATTGTGTAAGTGATTAAAAGTACCACAAAGCTTCCTCGGAGTGCACTACAGAGATATAATTCGTAATTTCGTCTTTATCTAAGCACAATTTTTTTTCAATGGCGTCGCTAGTGTGCAGACTACGCGCCCTCAAGAGGGTGTAAGTAGATACCACTCAATAACCACTAAAGTTAAGTAATATGCTAACTTAGGGGTCGTTTCTCAAATTCCGGATAGCACCTATCTAATAGTTTAATTTATTAATGGATCGATAATTTATTAAATTATCTCTAAGGCCTAAATGAGATACTAGAAATAATTCGACTCGTCACCAGTATTGTCTCAGGCGGGAATCCAACCCGCGACCTTTGGAAGTTCGGTCCAAACACAAAGTACGTAGCGGTTTGTGGTTCAAAGCTCTTACCAACTGAGCTATAATTGATGCAAAAACCACAGTATAATTAGCGATGAGTTAAAACACTAAAACCAGACCGAAGATTTTTCTGTATGTATAACCGAAATGACTATTCCATTTTGGTTTTCAATAATGCGCTCTCTTTTAATATGAATAAATAAAAAAATATAATTATTAGACAACATCACAAACATTGCTCCGATTCCAAAGTAAGTAGCTAAAGCACTTGTGTTATGGAAATCGGGGACAACGGTGGAACTACAAACACCCAGATCTGAGCCAATATAGAAAAGTTCGTTTTCTAGATTGACCCAGCCGGGGATCGAACCCGGGACCTCAGAGATGGCGACACCTTGAAAACCGGCGTACAAACCACTCGACCACGGAGGCCGTCAAAGCCCGATGTTATTGAAGAAAATCCGAATCAAACAGGATCCTGAAAAAAGGTTATGGTTAAACATTTGTCTAAATTCATATAAAAAACAAATATTCCGACGAACTGAGAACCTCCTCCTTTTTTTGAAGTCGGTTAAAAATGGTAACGAAAACAACTGTATTTTCAGGATTTCCTGAAAACTACTGAAACGATTCCAAACAATAAATGGGACCAACTTGAGTACTGGCCTGATGTAATGACGTTTGAATTATTTCAATTGATTCATTGTGGTTCAGCGTTCAGCCGTCTTCGAGTAATCGGCGAACATACATAGAAAAAATATAGTATATACACAACGAACAGATAACCTACACCTTTTAAATTTTTAAAGTCGGTTAATGAAAAAAATTTGGAAAACATCACATACATTGCTCCCTCATGGTCTGAAATTGCCCCGATCCCAAAGTAAGTAGCTAAAGCACTTGTGTTATGGAAAACAGGGACAACGGTGATCCCAGAACCTATCCACCACCAATCCGGACCTGAGATAGTATAGAAAAGTTTTAAAGAAATCCATCCAGCTGGAGATAAATTGTTGTGTTCCGGCATTTAGAGGCAAGATAGCCAGATCCTCAGTGGTGTACATTCCAGGCGTAGACGCTTACACTTTCGGCCTTATCGTCACTTAACATCAGGTGAGGTGAACACCAAACACTATGCCGTTGTGGATAAAAAAAACCTCACAAGCCACTAGACCTCACAGGTTAACAGAGAATAATATAAACAATAGGCTTAAAAAAGCAAGTATTGCTATTTCTCCGCAATAGAAGTTTTCAAGTCAGAATAATAAACGAGATCGCAGGTGAGCCGCAAAATTAATAAACAATATTGTTACCGAGTTTGATAGAGTTAGAAAATGAGTGTTTCGCTCTCGGCACTTTGATACTTAAGCTAATGATATCAACTTCAATAGCATTATAGTGTTTTGATATTTACGATTATTTGACGGTTTTGCAAATTGAATTAGATTTTAAATGAATTGAAGATAGTTTACTGGAAAATTTTCCGATCAATTCGATTCTTTTTTCCAAAATGGCGGTACCGTACCATGCGTTGCGTATGTATTATTATTAGAGTGACAGCTTTCAGTAAAGTTACTAAAAATGAATATAATAAAATATAAAAATTTATGTGATCTTCCTGTCTTTTAAATATATTTTAACATTTCAATAAAAAAAAATTGTATATATATACATAATATTACAGAAACAGTTTATTAATATTAATACTTATCTAGCAAAATCGTTATAGAGTTTGCTATTTCTAAAAATAAAAACAGTTTTATCAATAACGTTTTTCAAGACTATACCTACCTACTACTACCTAGGTGTATTTACTAAATTGCCGTAATTTAGTATGATGGCTTACCTCCAAGTTCCAGTATCTACCTAGGTACTTAATTCATCAGCGCCCGAGCGGCCGCATGTGGCCGAACAACAATAGAATATCTACGGTCTCATTTTCCTGGCCTTGAAGGGTTAAACTGTTTTTAATAATCACGAGATCAAGACGATGTTACAGTCATATTATAGTCATATGTTACAACATAACGATACGATATACCTAGTATCTACCCTCACCTGCATCTCTCATCGTTATATCGCATCAAGTTCTGTTCATAATAGGGGCACTCGAGTGTAACAAGCTATTTTAAGAACACTAACTGTTATGAGGTTGGCAAGCGGTCTTAATGAAGTGAGAGGGGTCCTATGACGTAGGATACTGTACCCTCAACTAACTGGGTCAGAGAGAGCTTACTGCTCAGCCACGACATCGCCGCGCGCGTCCTGCGTCTTGCGGCTCGGCAACCATTGCGCGGTCGCGACGCGACCGACGGAGCGAGGAGGGCCCTATAGACAAGTGGCTTTCTACAATTTCATTTAGAATAGAACAGTATGTAATTTAAGATGTTAATGACAAAATACAATCACGGCGTTTTAAAATGTCAATTTCATACACAATGTTACTTATATAATACCCCTAATGCCGAATATGGTATATAGGGACCATCAAACTGAACAACTTTTACTATGGGACCAACTTTGAAATCGCGAAAAAGAAATCAGCTGTTTCATACAAAAACTCAAATCGAAAATATCAAAATGTATGAAACAGCTGTTTTTTTTTCGCGATTTCAAAGTTGGCCCCATAGTAAAAGTTATTCAGTTTGATGGTCCCTATCTACCATATTCGGCATTAGGGGTATTTTTGTAACACCTTGTATAGGGACCATCAAACTGAACAACTTTTACTATGGGGCCAACTCTGAAATCGCTAAAAAAATCAGCTGTTTCATACATTTTGATATTTTCGATTTTAATTTTTGTTCCATAGTAAAAGTTGTTCAGTTTGACGGTCCCTATATACCATATTCGGCATTAGGGGTATTTTTGTAATACCTTGTATATTCGAATAATCGAAAGGCCATGCGTTTGCCCCTTGTATAGGCCCACTGAACAGAGCGCCAGGTTTATAATAGGTACTATGACAGCGCGCAGTGGTTGACGCAAGACGCAACGCGCTAAGGCCGAGGCGTTAAAGCGTTTCCATTGAGAGTTACGTACGTACCTTTAGATTATAGTGGCACTAATGGAACTATCAACTGCAATTTGCATAGATACCTGAAGTTTAGTACTGTTGTTTTAGCTGGCGTCTAGTACTAAGTAATATTTATTCTGTGCTGGCGTTGAGTAGGATTAACCAAACTTAAACGCCTCTGACAACGAGTCATACTTTGACCGTGACGTCATGACATGATACGAACCGCAGCGAAAACTGCAAGTATGTAATAAAAATAGTGTTAGACAAGGGTCAAAAGGAAGCAATTCCCATACGAGATATTCGAGTTTGGAATTGATGACTTTCAACCGTGTTAAACATTCTACTTTTCATTTCGAATATAAGGAAAGTAAAAAAATCGTAGTTTTTCCAAAATATTTATTAATAAAAACATGTAGTAACTACATAGGTAGACCATATTTATTTATTTTTTTACCGACTTCAAAAAAGGAGGTTCTATGTTCGACTGTTTTTTTTTTTTATGTATGTCCACCGATAACTCGAAAACGGCTGAACTTATTGACATGATTCAAACGCCACTTTATCAGGTTTGCTCCCCAGTTGGTCCCATTTTTTGAAAATTTTGAATCGGTTCAGTAGTTTTCGAGTAATTCTGAAAATACTGTAATTTTTTAGGTAACTTTTGCACGAGTTTTAACGGATCTTCAGACATAACTTCTTTGTTTATAAACCGATTTAGATGATTCTTATTTCGTTAGAAAGGGGATACTTTAAGGATGTTTTCATTCAAATTTCCTTCACATTGAACCTTGGACTTCGAAGATACACATGAGAACTTTTCAAAATCAAATATGATAGTGTATTAGTGATTACTCTACGGTATTGAAAGGTTTCGCATCAGCCATTTTTATTGTCACTACTGGGGCTGGGATACAAGCCTTACTTATTGGCTGATGAATAGGATGGACCATAACCCACCGCGCGGGCCCAATGCGGATTGGTGGGTGTTAATGTGCAAATGTAGCTGGAACTAACGGCTTAACGTGTCTTCTGAAGCACGGAGGAGCTCGAGATAATACACTTTGGTCACCTACCCCAGTCTGACCCTTGCTAAAATTAACAGTGCGAAAAGTGAATATTGAGTTACTAGGCGTATTATACCATTGAAATGTGTGAAATATGAATAAAATATATTTATATCATCGCTTGCATTTACTTAAACATACCTAACTACCACAAAAAAGTTAAAAATAAAAAAACTTTTAAAAATTAAAAAGAAAAACCTCCTTCAAAAAACCTTAAAAAAATTGCTATAAAGAAAAAGCTTCAAAAAACAGCAGCTCTAAAAAGCAAGAAATAATATTCAAATCTGCTTAATTACTATTCAAGTACCTACGCATATCTGATATTAAAAAAACGTCTTATGAAGTCGGGTGGGGCTTTAAGAAAAAAAATTCAAATTGAGAAAGAGAAACCACGATAAATGTTATTATGATTAAAAAAAGAAAAATATCTTTAGCCCCACCCGACTTCAAAAGACGTTTTTTTAATATCAGATATGCGTAGGTACTTGAATAGTAATTATGCAGATTTGAATATTATTTCTTGCTTTTTAGAGCTGCTGTTTTTTGAAGCTTTTTTTATAGCAATTTTTTTTAAGGTTTTTTGAAGGAGGTTTTTCTTTTTAATTTTTAAAAGTTTTTTATTTCAAGTTTTGAACAACCAGCATCACCGTTCCGCCCAATGTTTTCAATTTTACACTGGCTGTTAAACCAACTCTATGGTCGACTAAGTTACCAAATTCAGTTCTATTTTTAAAATTCTTTTACACCCTAAAGTGGAACGCAAAATACAGGCAAGTCATAACCGGTCCAAACCGATTAGAAATAAAACACTTTTTACGGATTACAGCGCGTATATTATTAATTCAGGTGTTGTTTTGGAATTATTTAGTTTGTATTTATTGTCCAAACCGACTTCAAAAAGGAGGAGGTTCACTGTTCGTCTGTATGTTTGTTTTTTTGTGTGTGTTTACCGATTACTCGAAAACGGCCGGTCTGATTGAAATGATTCAAACTTTTTTTTGACAACATCACATACATTGCTCCGTTTCCAAAGTAAGTAGCTAAAGCACTTGCGTTATGGAAATCAAAGACAACGATGGTATCACAAACACCCAGACCTGAGCCAATATAGAAAAGTTCGTTTTCTAAATTGACCCAACCGGGGATCGAACCCGGGACCTCAGAGATGGCGACACCTTGAAAACCGGTGTACAAAGCCACTCGACCACGGAGGTCGTATATCCATATATCGAATCCATATCGATTAGTCAACTAAGTAGTAAGTATGTATTGTTTTGTCACAAAACTTCGTTAATATTAAAGGACCCAACTCAATGTCAACATCATAGCGATATTAGTCGAAACAAGAGCAGTCAAAACATTGACAGGGCCGGACATCCGCTTGGCGGGAGCGAGCATAGCGAGCGGAGCGCTCACACAGCTCAGCGCCCACAAAGACGACTGTCGACGCATTGACATGGTTTGTTTATTACACGCTTTCATTATGTGTGATACATCGTGTTTGGGTACAAACAATAACGTTTTACGACATATCTTATTAACTTATACATTTTTATTTTTATTTTATTTGCTTCTGACAAGGTGTCGAAAGGCAGGGCTATGAAAAAATCGAATTAACCGAAAAGACAAAGTTCAAAACATACGCGCTGAAATCCATAACGGTAGGTAATGAACCGTAAGAAACTACAATATTTAGGTAAGTATGTATCTTGATTGTCATGCATATAGTTAAATGTTTCTTTTTATTCGATTTTTAGGTTTACCACATAATATATTCACCAAGCGCGAAGCGAAAGCGAAGCCTCTCCGTTTCAGCTTGAGCAAAAAATATTTCGATTGACCGCCTATTCTCTTTTACAGTTACAGGTCGCATTTCTCAACCGATTCTCGTGAAATTTTGTGAGCAGATTTTCGAAATTTTTCAATATATGCGGAGATATAGGCAAAAATCATATTTCAGCCATTTCGAAAATGGTTAAAAATGGTGCAAACGCGAGGTCTACAGAGACACTAATAAAATTCTTAAGTAGGTCAGTCATGTCATGACGACCGGTCAGGAGGACATTCGCAGTGCGAACAAATGAGGGTGGCGAGAATACCTCCCTAAAGTCCCTGTTTCAATCGGCTTTCCTTTCCACAACAACAAACTTTCCCCTAAAGTCATAGAGCCTTTACACATTACGACTTTTAGCAGCGATGGTAACGCGATACAGTTGCGATGCAAACGCGATGCACTCACTTTTCTATTTGAGAGTGTAGCGCGTGAGGTGTACAGCGATGTAACCGCGCGTTCAAATATAACACCGCTAAAAGTCGCAGCGTGTAAAGGATCAATTCACTTACCCTAAAATCCTGAAACTTTTTAGAATTAGCTCAGCTGAAGTTGTCGTGGTTACTAAACATCGAATTATATAGTTTGCAATTTTTATGACCTACTACACTGGCCTTCAAAATATTATATCACACTTTTAAAATTGCAGTTTCAATAAGGTTTGCGATTGTGAGAAGTTATTATTGACAACCTCCGTGGTCGAGTGGCTTTGTACACCGGTTTTCAAGGTGTTGCAATCTCTGAGGTCCCGGATTTCCCCCAGTTGGGTCAATTTAGAAAACGAACATTTCTATATCGGCTCATATCTGGGTGTTTGTGATACCACCTTTGTCTCTGATTTCCATAACACAAGTGCTTTAGCTACTTACTTTGGAATCGGAACATTGTATGTGATGTTGTCAAATATTAATTTATTTATTTATTATTTAACAAACTTTTTTTTTGTCCGTTTATTTCTAAAATATATCTTGTGTATTTTAAAATTTATTACCATTTTCAAAGTGTGGGACTAAGTTCTGATGGCCAATGTATCAGGTTATTCACATTTCATTGTATTTCATCTTGAGGGCTAGAAAGCAGCTACTGAGGCGTAAGGTAAATTCGGAAAGCGTTTTAAGTGTTCAAGGCAGGTAGGTATTATCACAGAATACTTAGATATTAGTTAGTTCGTATTTATTTATATAAAATTATAAACATCGTAATCTATATGGAGGCACTTAAGAGTCCGGCGAACCGAGAGCTTCCCATACAAACGTAATACCAAAATGATATGCAAATTGAGCATAATTAACTCTTCTTGTGATGTTATTCGGATTAAGGTCTAAGTTTCTATTAATGTCGTAATATCTAGGTTTCTATTAAATAAATATTCCAAAGTACGGTTAGTACTCAAAATAAATGCCAATTACATGTTTTATACAAAACTGTAAATCGCATTAATTTTTATTTGGTTTAGTATTTTGGATTTTTTATTTAATAGAAACCTAGACAAATACTGTCTTAATCCGAATAACATCTCAAGAAGAGTTAATTATGCTCAAATTGCAAATCATTTTGGTATTACGTTTGTATGGGAACTTCACTGTTCGCCGGAGCCTTAAATTATAAACGTAAAAGTAACTCTGTACGTTCCCCTTCCTCGCTTAAACTACTAAACCAATTTTGATGAGTTTTATTAAAAAGATAGATTGGTGAATTTTGAAGAATTTCATTATAAAGATAGATAGAAAATGTATATCGGAGGGAGTGAAATAGGGATAGAAACCTGCGCCGTTATTTACAAACAAACTACCCTGGAACAAAATCCAGATACTCACAAATAGATTGGCGGGTAATAATAGTTTATTTCCGTTTAAATGAAAAAAAAACACATCGCTTTGAGACGATTATTGTTTTAATGGAAAAGAGCTAATGGCATTTCATTATTTTTAAGCCCGCAGAACTCGTTTGCGAGCATTTAATTCATGCTTCTCTTTATTACGAAAATTACATGAAAACAATACGGTGGGTCGGCAAAAGTGTTGCTTTTAGTTAAAAAAATATATTTTCGTTTAGCACGTTTTTTCGTTTCGATTTTTACATGAATTTCATTAGATTGTAGCAAACAAAGCAACTGGAATCACGCCAATGATAGAAGTTCATTACTTTTGTTTATCTATGTTTTTCTTCAATTTACTTTTACTTTATTTTGACGACCTCCGTGGTCGAGTGGTTTGTACACCGGTTATCAAGGTGTCGCCATTTCTGAGGTCCCGGGTTCGATCCCCGGCTGGCTCATTTTAGAAAACGAACTTTTCTATACTGGCTCAGGTCTGGGTGTTTGTAGTTCCACCGTTGTGTCTGATTTCCATAACACAAGTGCTTTAGCTTCTTACTTTGGAATCAGAGCAATGTTTGTGATGTGTAGTACTTACATTTCTAAGACTTCCGCGCGTACAGTTTATTAGAAATAAAATACTTTTTACGCGCTTTTTAGTTTGTATTTTTTGGTTTTTTTAACTACCAAACCAATAAATCCTAACTAAATAATTCTAAAACGACACCTGAATTACTAATAGACGCGCTGTAATCCGTAAAAAGTGTTTTATTTCTAATGTTTGTGATGTTGTCTTATATTTATATTTTACTAGCGGGCCCGACAGTCGTTGTCCTGTCTTAACTATGAATACTTATTGACGAATTCATTAATAATATGAATATTTAAGTAAGGCTCTGCCATTTACAGAAAGTATGATTAGTAAGAGATATTTATTTAGTATTGCTCTTCTTAGCCTGCCATAACTTATGAATTTTTCTCTGAAAATCTGGGCAGCAAGGGCTAATTTCCATCTCTGTTGTACAGTAGGCTGCACATTAAAAAGTAACATAATGTACTTCAAAAACCAACGTTATTGCAACAACATAAAGACTATCTCAAGGTCAAAGTGTTTCTACTGATGTGCGGTCTACAATACTTATATTGTAACTGAGATCAGGAACGGTCGATATTAATCGGCCTTAATATTTAAACAAATAGAAGCTTTTCGCCTTTGTGTTTAAACTTTAAACCGCAGGTAGCGCTCGGCACCTGTCTGCGTGCCAAAACTGACACAGCTCCCGGAGAAAGGGGAAACAGCGTGCTATCTCGCTCACACCGGCTGGCGGTTGTAGCCCGCCGGGCCTTGTCATGCACCGCCTAAGGTATATAGGTCACATACATCATCACCTATTCCATTCAAACTATCACCAGAAACGTGAATAAACAATTGATTTTAGACCTTTCCCGGGCACATGTTCCCCCACCCTCGCTCTGACAGCCGTCTCGTCTGGCACGCCCAAGGCTGCCCAAACCAGATACAGGCAAGACTCACCAGTCGACCGACGCACTTGCTCGTTGATATCCTCCGCAGCATCTGCTTCCTCTCAGTATCATTGTCACTGTCCGTGCTGTCCTCACAAAATGCCCCTTTTTTCTCATCTGAAACAGCATTCCTGTCGGCCACTGACATCACTCCGCGAACACTCGCACACAAAACACTTAGCGCACATCAAATACGGCTACATCATACAGGATTTACTAATAATTTACATTGTATACGCGGGTCGCTACCTCGCTGACATTTCGAGCGAGCGCCATGACAATTGTGACAAGAACGCCGCCTAAAAACAAAACAAGTTTGCCCTGAAACGTCGGTAGCGGCACCTTCCTGATAATGAAAATAAAACTACCTCTCCATATAAGCTGCGCTAGTGACATCTTGAGTATCAAAGATAAACCGAACGAAGGAGGTTTAAAGCTATTAGGGCGCCATCTAGCGGCATTTCCACGAACTATTTAAGAGACATTTTCCAGGTAAATGTGAAAGCTCACGATGTGGTACAGATGGCATTGCCATGCGTGTTTTTGCATAGAAATAGAGCGCAGCGAAAATTTTTCTAAGTCTATGGTTTTTTGTGAATTTGATAACAGAAAAATAAGACGCTGAAATAATGTTTTACAAAGAATAATAATAATAATGTTAAAATCAAATATTACTTAGCCAAATCCAATACTGGCCAGTTAAATATGTAACTGGCAGGTTCGGTTATTACTTCTGCAAGGAAGAAAACATTCTAGAATTCCTTTAAAAAATTTTTGACGACTGAAAATCTTCCTTTTGACTCATTTCCTTGAAATCCGATGTAAGATGCGCACAGTGTAATAACGACCGAGATATTTTTTTACAACTTTTTTTATTAGTTTATAAGTTAATGTTAAGGTACAATCCTGTGTCAATTCGGTAAAACTGTGAGAAATTAACAAGTGGCTGTATCTAAGATTCGATAAATTATCAAGATGAGAGAGATCATTAATCTGCAGGTCGGGGCTTGTGGAAACCAGATTGGAGGAAAGGTAAGACCGAAACTTATTGTATTTCCATCTATAAACCGTGAATCTTTGCTCTTAACTATTCTAGTTATCGTTCTCGTTAGTTCATTCCCGATCGTTATCCAGGGTTAACAAACCCACTATTCTTGTTGAAACCTTGTTGAAGCAAAATTTGTTTTTTCCGCAGTTCTGGGAGGTGATATCCGACGAGCATGGCATCGACCCTTGCGGTGTGTACCACGGCGACTCTGATCTCCAACTGGAGCGCATCAACGTGTACTACAACGAGGCGTCCGGCGGCAAGTACGTCCCGCGAACCATCCTCGCGGACCTGAAGCTAGCTACCATGGACGCCGTGCGCTCCGGGCCCTTTGGCTGCCTCTACCGCCCCGACAACTTCGTCTACGGCCAGAACAGCGCCGCCAACAACTGGGCCCGCGGACACTACACCGAAGGCGTAGAAATCCTAGAATCTGCTCTAGATGTAGTTCGAAGAGAGGCGGAAGGCTGCGATTGCCTCCAAGGCTTCCAGTTGACACACTCTCTAGGAGGCGGTACTGGTTCCGGATTCGGCACCTTACTGATCAACCGCATCCGAGAAGAATACCCCGACCGTATCATCTTAACATTCTCTGTGTTCCCGAGCCCGCGAGTGTCAGACTGCGTCGTGGAACCCTACAACACCACATTGGCAGTTAACCAACTAGTAGAAAACGCAGACCACACTTTCTGCTTAGACAACGAAGCGTTATACGACATCTGTTTCCGAACGTTGAAACTCACTACGCCCACGTATGGTGACCTTAACCATTTGGTATGCGCGACGATGTCTGGCATCACTACGTGCTTGAGATTCCCCGGTCAGCTCAACGCGGATCTGAGAAAGCTGGCCGTCAACATGGTACCATTCCCAAGACTCCACTTCTATACACCTGGATTCGCTCCTCTAACGTCGAGGGGGGCGCAGCAGTACAGAGCTCTGACAGTGCCAGAATTAACGTTGCAAATGTTCGACGCCAAGAACATGATGGTTGCATGTGATCCTAGACATGGAAGGTACCTGACCGTTGCCACGATATTCAGAGGGAGAATGTCGATGAAAGAAGTTGACGAACAGCTAGTCAACATCCAGAACAAGAACAGCACATATTTCGTGGAATGGATCCCGCACAACGTGAAGATTGCCGTGTGCGACATTCCGCCACGAGGACTGAAATTGGCGTCGACATTCATTGGCAACACGACAGCAATCCAAAGTGTATTTAAGAGGATGGCTGAGCAGTTCGTGGCAATGTTCAGGCGGAAAGCGTTCCTCCACTGGTACACCGGCGAGGGTATGGACGAGATGGAGTTCACAGAAGCGGAGAGCAACATGAACGACCTGGTGTCTGAATACCAGCAGTACCAGGATGCCACGGCCGACGACGAGGGGGAGTTCGACGAAGAAGCAGAAGGCGAAGGAATGGAGGAATAGCAATTAGTTTGGTTTTTACTATTGTGTACGTCCTTGTGTATGTCTTGTGTTCGTCCTTGTGTATGTCTTTAATAAAAATCATATTGCTACCCTTATAAAATGTTTTAACTCGACACGATTGGGCAGTGAAGCTAACCTTTACTGAATAGTAGCGCTAGTAAGCTTATGAATCGATGGTGCATACGGTACGGAGTGTTCCCAAAACCCTTTTACCGTTTGGCACTACCAGTAGCGGATATTACTCGCCCCTACGTCCCAAATTTCCCAGACTTACCAAATTCATAAAGATTTTTTTTTGTGGTCCTAATGGACATTTTGATACGGTGGACATTTTGATAGAGTGGACTAGATGGACCGAAAGGAACAGTTTTACTGGGAATTACCCACCGGTGGAACCATGTAGTGGAACCTACAGTTTAAGGGGATCGGACCACTGGGAAAAACTCGAATTTTCCTTTGTTGCCCCACTGAGCAAGTAATAACTATTAATCCCACTATACATATAAATACCCAAATTCAATCCCATTTTCCAAAATATAAAAAGTAGTGCCGTTATTCTGAGACTAAAGGTTAAATAATTTTAAATAACATTTATTAACAATTTTATTTCTGAAATAAAATGGAAAAATCGTGAAAATGAAATAAAAGCTTTAATTACAATAGGTTTTATTAAGTCGTATGTTATCAAATAACAATAATACAAAAATTACACACCTCGTAGTGAAACGAAGTTTCTTATGGACACGATATAAACACTTTTTATTGTCTATGGAACAAACAGCAAATTTAAGGGTCAGTTCACACCGAAACGTGGTGCGACGCGACACCACTTTTTAAGATATTAATGCAATAAAATTATAAAACAAAGATACAAACTTCAGTGTGAGTATGCAAAATATGTGACAATATGTCGTGTTAGCAAGCTGCGTAATCCGACCTTTTGCGGATCCGACTAAGTGCTAATAATTCGCATATCGGTGTGAGCTGGCCATAACAATAAAAAATTACCCATGAATATACAATGAGAGAAAATTAAACTTTGTACACTATGACATCCTTAACGCTGTTCGAACACAGCAGATCGAAGAGTTTATGCTTAAATACATTTTCAGAACCGACTTTTCGTAAGGATAATATGTACGAGTACATGTGTTTTAAAGAATTCATATGTTCCATTTGATCCCGGCAAGATGTTTGTCGTAAATTGCTTGAAGCGAACGAGCAACCTTAAGCAAATATTAGGCCTTTATATGAAAAGTCGAAGAGAATGCTCTCTACAAGAAGTCAGTGCAGGGGGTCTAGCCAATGTCACATTTACAAATTTTCGCTATCGCTTCGCTTCGAAAAAGTATAGATTTGACGTTTTAAATTTCGATTGGTAACGAAACCTTATGTCAATCCCATACATGTTTCAAAAGCGAAGCGATAACGAAGATTTTGCAAATGTTCTCTCAAAAATTCTCCTGGTGCTGATCGGTAAAATAGGCCGCCTATAATGTAGATAAAAAACAATCGGGTCGAGTATGTACTTGGTTATCTGTCTTTGTGTCTGATAGACGGGCTGTATACTTGGACAGTCAGCAGTACATCAGGTTAATCCAAAACTGACAAAAATCTCTAGTAAAATTTTAATCTTAAAATAGTGGAATTAAAGTTTAAAATTGATTGAGGCGATTAGACTTGTTGTGGTAGCTGAGCATGCTGTTTCTGTCATCGCCAGCGCGAATCCCTTTCAAATTCGGATAACCGACTTAATGTAGTCACGTCATAACGAAGGAAAACATTTTTTAATATTGTCATCTACTCTAAGGGGGAGATTACACGATCAGTTTGGCATCAATCAGAATGAAATTAGACTGATAGATAACCATCAGTCCATTAGTCCACGCGTATATGATCAGTTCGTGTCAATCGTGAATAGGTGCCAGATTGATGGACTGAACTGATGCTAAACTGACCGTGTGATCTCCTCTAACATTTATAGTGTAATGCCCGGTTTACATTTTTCCAGTGAAAATATTCCAGTAGAAGTACATTGCCTGGCATGTTCGTTGATTTTAACGTTAAACACACCATGTAATCGACTTCCACTGGAATGTTTTTTACTGGAATAATGTAAACCGGGCATAAAATCTTTCGTAATAATATACTTCAAAACCTAACCACGATATTATCAACAAATCACAATTATTTTCATCTCATGGAGACTATAGGTGATTTTTTTACATTAATATTCTATTGAAAAATTGAAAAAAAATGTTTTCAGTACATTCTTTAAACTTTCAGATTACTTACCTATTCTTCTTTCTTTGAGATCTTCTTAGTTTATAATCGAACTCATTTGAAAGCAGTAATGTCCTATACATATTAACTTCCATTTCCTAGTATGTTCTTGAGGTTTACAATAACCGGAGGCAAATTATCACTTCATTCCCTGATAATAAGGTTTCAAATCGCTTAACTACCTCAATATTTAGGTTTGAAGTCGGGTAGACAATGATCTTCAGGGTTGGGCGTCGTTTCTTCTGTGAGATACGAGCTGAGTAAAACCGGGGCGCAGACAGGTATTCTCTTTGATATGAACCAAGCTGCGTCTCTGTCTGATAGTGGGTATCGCTTCACGTCAGCGAAGCAGACTGTTATGTCGTCATCGTTGTATGGTGGCCTGAAAGAAATGATAGCTGTGTTTGACTGTGTCGAGTTTGAATCTGTACTACACTACTAGTACTGCAGGGCTGGCGCGTGGCCCCCGCCGGCGCCCAGCAGGCGCGCCAGCAGGCGGCGGCGCGGCTCGGGCACGTGTAGCTGTACTACACTACTAGTACTCACTGCAGGGCTGGCGCGCGGCCCGCGCCGGCGCCCAGCAGGCGCGCCAGCAGGCGGCGGCGCGGCTCGGGCACGTGTAGCTGTACTACACTACTAGTACTCACTGCAGGGCTGGCGCGCGGCCCCCGCCGGCGCCCAGCAGGCGCGCCAGCAGGCGGCGGCGCGGCTCGGGCACGTGTAGCTGTACTACACTACTAGTACTCACTGCAGGGCTGGCGCGCGGCCCCCGCCGGCGCCCAGCAGGCGCGCCAGCAGGCGGCGGCGCGGCTCGGGCACGTGTAGCTGTACTACACTACTAGTACTCACTGCAGGGCTGGCGCGCGGCCCCCGCCGGCGCCCAGCAGGCGCGCCAGCAGGCGGCGGCGCGGCTCGGGCACGTGTAGCTGTACTACACTACTAGTACTCACTGCAGGGCTGGCGCGCGGCCCCCGCCGGCGCCCAGCAGGCGCGCCAGCAGGCGGCGGCGCGGCTCGGGCACGTGTAGCTGTACTACACTACTAGTACTCACTGCAGGGCTGGCGCGCGGCCCCCGCCGGCGCCCAGCAGGCGCGCCAGCAGGCGGCGGCGCGGCTCGGGCACGTGTAGCTGTACTACACTACTAGTACTCACTGCAGGGCTGGCGCGCGGCCCCCGCCGGCGCCCAGCAGGCGCGCCAGCAGGCGGCGGCGCGGCTCGGGCACGTGTAGCTGTACTACACTACTAGTACTCACTGCAGGGCTGGCGCGCGGCCCCCGCCGGCGCCCAGCAGGCGCGCCAGCAGGCGGCGGCGCGGCTCGGGCACGTGTAGCTGTACTACACTACTAGTACTCACTGCAGGGCTGGCGCGCGGCCCCCGCCGGCGCCCAGCAGGCGCGCCAGCAGGCGGCGGCGCGGCTCGGGCACGTGTAGCTGTACTACACTACTAGTACTCACTGCAGGGCTGGCGCGCGGCCCCCGCCGGCGCCCAGCAGGCGCGCCAGCAGGCGGCGGCGCGGCTCGGGCACGTGTAGCTGTACTACACTACTAGTACTCACTGCAGGGCTGGCGCGCGGCCCCCGCCGGCGCCCAGCAGGCGCGCCAGCAGGCGGCGGCGCGGCTCGGGCACGTGTAGCGCGGCGACGACGCCCGCGAATGGCCCCGGCTGTTTTTGATCCCGCGCTTCTCGCCAGCGATATGCGGCACGGGCGAGTGTTCGCTCCGTGCCCGTTAGCGCCGGTAAGCATGTCGCTTTGGGGTTACCCCATTCATACTCTTCTTCCTGGAAAGAGTTTTTTTTCGTTAGGGCTGCGTACAGATTTGGCTAAAGCGCAATACAAACGCAACTTTGGCGCAACTCAATCATAGGTCGCGTGATCGCACTACGTTCTTAATACACAAAAGAGATTACTAGTATCTTTTAAAATGAATTTCACCAAACGATACAATTATATCCGTACCTACATAAATTTTAGTCGGATAACAAAGAAATGTAGGATCAGTGAGAAATCGTAATTTCTACATCTACTGAAAAAAATAAAATTTTCAAAATCATATTCTTAGCTCACCGGTAAAAAGCTCCCTAGTGTCTTACTCGCACGACACAAGCTGGATGTTGCACCCACTTGCCGGCCGCTACAGAGCCTAACATCTCGCTTCGACCAGGCTCCGCACAAAATAAGCGTGTAGCTTCTGGGTCTAATTCCGCCCCATATAAACTCGAGCCCCAATAATAGAGACTTAGCTCTGTTGAAATACTTCCCTTTAAACGAATGGATAATTTACCAGTAAAAAGCACCCTTGCGTCCTACTTCGCACGACATAAGCTGGATGTGGAGGCAGGATTTTTTCACCATATATTCAGCTTAAAGGGAAGTACTTCCGTCGAGCTAGTTGTCTGTGCTCGGGGACCGCAGTCCTACTGTTCGATGTTGGCATTTGTATTTATGCGAAGTGCTTGGAAAACTTCGATATCGTGAGTCAGGTCTTCATACATTTTTGTACATTGACGTAGTGCAACGTCACGTCTGCGTAATGTTTACATATTGTACTTTTCGCTGATCCTGCATTTCTTCGTCATTCGTCGATTGCTTATGTAGCGGTATGATCGCGCCGCTACTCTAGATGTAGCACCCACTTGCCGGCCGCTACAGAGCCTCTCGCTTCGACCAGGCTCCGCACAAAATAAGTGTGTAGCTTCTGGGTCTAATTCCGCTCCATACACACTTGAGCCAAGATAATAGAGACTTTTTTTTTTTTATGCCGAAGAAAAACGCCTTTACGCGCTTCCCCTCTCGCAGGTGAGCGAGAAGGGGGTATGTGGGGCTCGCCAGGAGGGGACCGCAACTTTCAACGTTGCGGCTCCCTCCACAAGATAATAGAGACTTGGCTCCGTTGAAATACTTCCCCTTTAAACGAATTGATAACTTACCGGTAAAAAGCTCCCTTGCGTCCTACTTCGCACGACATAAGCTGGATGTAGTACCCACTTGCCGGCCGCTATAGAGCCCAGCATCTTCTCGCTTCGACCAGGAGCCGCGCACAGTAGATGAGTAGCTTCGGGGTCTAACTCCGCCCCGTCGCACACTTCCCCGCCTAGGTATTGGATCATTTCTACTATTTCTTCGCGGTTCTGAAAGCAAATGAGTTATATAAAATGTGCCGGAAGACTGTTTGAAATCTTACATGGTATATCACCTCTTGCGTGATTACACTGCATATCACCTTTTGCGCGATTACACGGCATATCACCTTTTGCGCGATTACATGGCATATCACCTTTTGCGCGATTACACAACACCACCTTTTGCGCGATTACACGGCATATCACTTTTTACGCGATTACACAACATACCACCTTTTACGCGATTACAGGGCATATCACCTTTTGCGCGATTACTAGGCATATCACCTTTTCGCGATTACACAACATACCACCTTTTACGCGATTACAGGGCATATCACCTTTTGCGCGATTACTAGGCATATCACCTTTTCGCGATTACACAACATACCACCTTTTACGCGATTACAGGGCATATCACCTTTTGCGCGATTACACGGCATATCACCTTTTCGCGATTACACGGCATATCACCTTTTGCACTTTTTCTGTGTTCAACACATACATAATTTTTTTGCCGACTGTACGATATCTTTGGTCACATTTGCGTCAAAAATGAACTGGTCGGCTAAAGGCTATCCGCACACACATAATATTAGCAACAATAATATTGAACAATACAATTTAATACTGACAAAGTCACCACTGAAATTAATAAATGTGTAAATTATTGCCAATAATATTGCGTTACGTGTTTGCAGTTAGACCTGTGTTTTTTATGAAGTACGACACATAAAACTATTTCACAGCGCTTAAATAGACGAAAGTAATTAACATAAAAAAATGACTGACAAGCAGTTTTGATCGTTTAGGGGGTGCATAAACATTTGAAGCATATACTCACATCAACGTTGGAGGAGAGCATGAACCGTTTGATCGCGGGCTCGGACGGTTGTAATGGCACATCACTAGCGGGCGTAGTGTCGTCCCACCCGACTGTGTTCGGTTGAGATTCCGGACCGGGCTCCGTTTCTGGTGCTGGAACTGAACGTATTCATTAAACTCTTGTCTTAGTACAGTCAAATATATTGACAACTAGCGGCTGCCCGCGACTTCGTCCGCTTGGACCCTAGGAAACCTTTGACCAGGATAAAAAGTACTCTCTGTTTTAATTTAATCCAGCCCCTCTAACATGACCACCGAAACGCGATATGATATAGCAATGTATCACATTTAACTGTCAAAAGACAATGGATTTTGACAGTTGGTTGTTTCGACGGTCATGCTAGGGGGCAGTTTATAAACTATCCAATCCTACCAGCCGTTTAGGCGTGAAGAGGTAGCAAACACACACACACAAACTTTCACATTTATAATATTAGTAGGATTCATCACAAATATCTTGGTATTGAAATCTAGGCGTCAGACTGTTTTGAGGGTTCCGAACCTCAAAAGAAAAAATAAAACCTTTATAAGATCACTCCGTTGTCCGTCTGTCTGTCTGTCAAAACACTTTTTTTCTGTGATGAGTAGATGGAAGTGAAAGAAATATGTATGGATTGTAACTCTAACTGCCCAGTTGCCTACCCCTATGTACTTTATATGTCTAGTTAAAAATAAGGTAAGTGGCGCTGTTCTATTTTTATTACAAGTCATTAGTGCTCGATACGAATTCGATTAGCACTCGATAGTGTTTCATGATACTGGATGCACACTTAGCTCATGTTAACATCACTTTGAATACCTGGTAAAGGCATAGAGTCCTTCCGCCTGGTTTTTTGCGGCATGAGGCGACTACTCAGCGCTGCGCTAAGTCGCTGCAACTGCGTCTACTGTTGAAGATAAAGTGCTTAAAGCGCTGAATTTTTCGTCATATAAATACCTGGTACAGGCATAGAGTCCTTCCGCCTAGTCCTTTGTGGCGTGAGGCGACTGCTCAGCGCTGCGCTAAGTCGCTGCAACTGCGCGTCTACTGCCGGAGGTAAAGTGCTTGAAGCGGTCGAAGCGCTTTTTTCTTCTAAGTCACTATTGCTTATACCGCCTGCACTCTACGAAAACATTATGTATTAACTAATTAACGTTAGGGCTCGTGTACACGATGCCGCCCCCGCGACATCATCGCTTGATTCCACCATACCACTATATGGTAGTTAGTAATAGATTGCTAGCCATGAAGATCACACGTGTCGCATTGACGTAGGCGGCCGGTAATGGAATAGCAAAATCATTTGAAAACCGGCTGTCTGTCATTTTACTATTTGTAGTAAAACGAAAAAGAAAAAATCAAAATGGCGGAATTTTGTGGATTTTGTGATCAGCGGGAGGAGGCAGCGCGGTGGCGGCATCGTGTGCACGAGCACTTAGAATTTGACTCCCTTTATAATTATAGTCATAGCAACTGCAAGACATTAGAAAAGAACATTAAAAAATATACAAATAATGAAATTTAATTTTAACTTTTATCTTTTACTCTAGTTTTTGCGCTTGAAAAAATAATATTTCTTCCTTACTCACTTGATCTGCGGACAATTTTGGCATTTTTGCTGGAGGCGTCTCTGCTTCCTCCTAGAAACATGTACATTTCATCAATAATTTCGTAATTGAATAGCTCTGACTTTTACTGGCATCGACTGTTTCACCGACATAAGCAGTATCCTTACTTAACATTATAATTGCGAAAATGTGTTTGTTACGCTTTATATAACGTAATATTATTAGAATAAACTATATTGGGATTTAAACCATGTACCTGTTTATTTTTGAGACTCCTATATTTCGGCGCAGTTGCATGCGCCATGGTCACGGAAGAACTGTCGATTGTTGCGTGCGGGTAGATGTTATTGGCAGACAAATCGGTCTACCCTCCGCCTAGGTCTTTTATTATTACGCTCGATACCGGTACCACTGTCTGCAAACTCACTACTCACTCGAAATCTGTTCACGACACACGACACTCACTGTATCTGTACGCGAAACGGCACTTTTACGTTTCTTGTAATTTTTTTTCACAACCGGATTACTGAGTTCCAGACACTCGACAATTTAAACCCATCTTCACGATTGAAATTTTTGTATTTAGTAATTTCAATCGCTTCTCTGACCATTCTTGGTATGTAGTGGCGTTCTGTTGAGATAATCTGAGGGTTATGCAACTCGATTCAGTAATTTGTGTCCGAATGAATTATCGTATAAAGGAGCACAAAAAAGCGGTCAAAAACAACTGAAATATCAGAGTCTCAAAAATAAACAGGAACATGGTGTAGTTTATTCTAATAACGTCAATAACCATGGAAATTTAAAACATTATAACGTAATCATTTCCATACAGGTAGTCAGAGGTACAGAAAAGGACATAGAATGCCTTTCATCTAGAAAAATATTTTTTTCCGAGTAATAGAAAAATAATAGTCCACGCAGACGAAGTCGTGGGCGGCTGCTAGTATCCTATAGTTTTCGATATCAATTACAGTTTACGTAAACTCGTCAGATTCATCAGCTATCCATACCTCTCTCGTAGTCTCCGTATGAAATATACAGCCGGTTATATACATTGCCGGTTCTTCTCGTTACAAGGTCTCCCGCTTAGGGTTTGCGAACCGATGGCGTAGCTTCTTTGACATTCACAAGTGCTTGTAACAGCCTAGACTGAATAAATGACTGAGTTTTGAGAATACCTGCAGTTGTAACTTCCTGGGCGCGACGGAATGCTCCGAGGGAGGCGTGGGGGCATCCCCGTTGAACTGCGCCAGGAATCTGTTGCGGATCTCTGATAGAGGCTAGAAGGGATAATCAACCTTAGGGAAATGGGATAAAGATCGTTTTACATCTAAATATACTAGATTAATTAGACGAAATAGTTATTTCGTATCTGAAAATTAAACCGAATATCGAAATATTAATCTAATATAATAATTTAATAATCAATGGTAAGTATGTACTCAAAAAAAAAATAACATCAAAATCACTCAAAGCACATCAAAAGTGGCACTGCCCTACCAAAACATTTTCCGTGTTATTACAAAAGATTTTTAAACACCGTTTAACTTAGACACCTGTTGAAATGTGATACTGACACTTTTTGGACAATATTGTTTGAAAGAGAATGCATCACATTTAACCCTTAACGCCCGAAAAATTAGACACAATAGATATTACATTGTAATCCGGACGCATGCGGCCGCTCGGACGTTGATGAATAATACAGGTTTCTAAGTTAAAGTGTTTAAAAATCTTTTGTAATAACAGCGTTTATTTTATATAAAAAGGATGAAATAACAGAATCCATTATGTTTGACATGAGTTAGTGTGGATATTCACATAAAATAATAATAAAGTAAATCTGACCGTATGTTTATCCTTTGGAGTTTGTTCTTTGGTTGGGAGATCGTTTACGACTTTCCACAGCCGTTTTCTGGCGTCCGGCGACAATCGACCGGTACCTGGACGTAAAGCTGCGCCGAATGCACTATCGGGCGTGTCTGGGTTTTTGTCAACTACGAAGAAGACACATTATTATTATTTTGCCAACATAAAGAGTTGACAAAAATTAAGGGCGCCTCATTCTATGCAAACACTTCAAAATCACTGACTATATTTTTGTACTGAAAAATGTTTTGTTCCATTTTTAATCTTTACTCTTTAGCTGTAAATTTCAACAATAACACGCATGAGTCACACGACTGTTGCTCCTGAATGATGACCGAATTATTCTTGTTGACTAATACAAGTGCCATAAAAGGTCGGGTCTCCTATGCCTTTATATATTTACACTTACATGGATCGGTGGGTGTTCTAATGGGGTCTGAAGGCATCTCCCCCCTCCTGACAGCTTGGATCCTCCTCCTGGTGGTGGGGCTGAGCCCCTTCAAGTTGGGGGTTGATAGCGCGTCTTCGAGGGGGGGCGTTCGGACTGAATCACCTTCTATGAGAAATAGACGGTCTTAAGGCCTTGTATTCATAAGGCTATAGCGACTTTACGTGTCCACAGTGACTACGAAGTCTTTATCTCATCTACGTTTTTCAATATTTTATGATCAACTTAACGATAGATTTTCTGAATAATAAAAAACGGTAAATAGTTTGAATTTATTTCCAATTCGAACCTCTAATCAAATAATCTAAATTTCATTCTTACTGTAATATAAATATAGTACATTCTTCATCTTTTTCAAAGCTATTTACTTTAGCATTGGTCCTTCGAGCCGGATATTTGACTAGTAACAAAACAACAAAGTCATACTATATCTCGTATTTATAAATAAATAAAATAAAATATCTCACCTTGCCTGGCGTCATCTTTCAGGTCTTGCACCCGCTTAGGCGTCTCCTGAGAGTCGCAGCCGAGTAGTCCTTGTCGCGCCATCGCGATGTACCGAGATGCAGGGGACATATCTTCTGGATCTAAATAAATATGGATTTATATTTCTCTTATACGTAACAAAGAGCGCGAAGAAATATTTACTGCTATACTCAGGGACGACAATCAAGGTTAATGCTTCGTTAAAGTTGGTGCTATCTCTTTCTTTTCCATAGTGATAGTATAAGACGACACGATACTTAGACATCTCTGAGTACGGCAGTTAGTATGGGTTTAGCTGAAAACCAGCTTGCAAACTACAACATAAGCTGAGCTGCGGGTTTTACGCGGACCAATATAGACAAAGTTCAGGCTTATTTTGACATTTGAAATACTTATATTTCTGTTTTTTTTGCTGATTTCAATGTTCTTTTTAACCTTTTGAGCGCCAAAGTCATCTATACTTGACCAGCACGTGCGGCGAGCCCGGTGCGCCAACAACATCTATAGTTGACAAAAAACCCGGCTTACAAAAAATATAATAATAATTTATCGTCTCTTGGCAGCACTATATTTTTCGTAGGTATTTTTGTTTATTTTATGCTCTGGCGTGCAAGACACAGGAATGCGTTTATGGCGTGGCGCCCAAAAGGTTAAAGACGCTAGTCTAGCTATTACAAGCTTTGCTAACAGAAAGCGGCTTGTGATAAAAAACTTATAAGTAAAGGGGCTTCAAATGCTAGAATAAACCTGAAAGTTTCACTCGACATACATTTTACAAATAATCATATTTCCAAACGAAATAAAAAAAAAAATGTAAATATTAGACAACATCACAAACATTGCTCTGATCCCAAAGTAAGTAGCTAAAGCACTTGTGTTATGGATCAGATACAACGGTGGAACTACAAACACCCAGACCTGAGCCAATATAGAAAAGTTAGTTTTCTAAATTGACCCAACCGGGGATCGAACCCGGGACCTCAGAGATGGCGACACCTTGAAAACCGGTGTACAAAGCCACTCGACCAAGGAGGTCGTCGTTCATCAGGTTTGTCCCCAAGTCGGTCCCATTTTTTGAAATTTGATAATCGGTTTAGTAGTTTTCAAGTAATCCCGAAAATACTATAATTTAGACAATTATTTTTTGTTGGAAAGGAGATAGCTTATGTGTACACCTTGAAAACAGGCGTACAATCTACTCGACCACGGAGGGCATCAACCAAAAAGATTATCCTGAATGGGTGCCAGGGATAAAACTGAAAACTGTTTAAAAGCATCGCTGAGTTAAAAATATATCGATAGCTAACACGACTATTTCAAATTGTATCACATTCACAATACTTTCTAAAGCACTTACCCATGTTTTTATTTTTAGGCGTATTGTCTTTACTCGGGACAGAGTTGCGTCTGGGCACCGGGGCTTGTGGCGGCAACATTTCATTCTCTTTATCTTTGGCTGTTGAGATTTCAGTATCCTTGTCGTTAACTGTGGTAGGTTCAGTAGTTTTATCAATGGGCTTCTCTGGTGTAGAGGGCGCTGTAAGAAAATATATGTATAGAGAACTTTGAAACAATCAAACTTCAACCTTCCAGCGGTCGCACCCATGCGCCGAACATAAGTAGTCTGTGATCCCGCAACTTTACTTTCTCAAACCAGAAAAATAAATTTATATTTTGTGACATTATGTAGCACTTAATAAAAAGAAGTCTTTTATCTATATAAATAATAAGAAACAATTTCATTAGTTCATTACGTTTTTAATTTGTACGTAACGTGTAATAATTTAAAAGTCTAATAAAAACTCACCGTGCTATTGCAAAAACACTGTTTAACTAAGACACCTGTTTAAATGTGATGCTGTCATTTTTTTATCAATATTGTTTGAAAGAGACAGCATCACATTTAACACTAACAGTATTTAAAAATATTTTGTAATAATACGGTCAAAGTTTAACAAACGACATAAGAACAAAACAAAATTACTGTTATTTTTTAAAACGAATCATCAAGTTGATTTTTATAATAATATGTTAATTAATGATTTGACTATGTAAATTACATAAAAAATGTACTGAATTTTTCCAGTACCTAACCGGACGCGCGCGGAATCCGAAACTGCAATCACAAATAAAGAAGCAAATGCGCTTGCGACGAATATCGTAGGGCAACCGAGGGGTAGTACCTCGCCCCTCCGAGGATATCACGGAAGCTTAACCGTCTAATTCTCATAGTTTACATAAAATTGTTGAAATAAGTTCAGTGCGGTCTCAGAGACCGCGCGCGACTGCTGGAAGGTTAACAATGAGGAATACAGTTTCGCGAAGACTTTTGGTTAATTCGAATTCTGATGCAAAAACCACTGCCGAAAACATACCTTTAGTATCCCCAACAAGATGTTCCTTCTCGCTCATTCTCCTCCCTTCCTTAGCGCACTCCATAAGCCACGATGCCCTAACAGCGGGCAATCCCCACTTCACAGCCCCCAAGTATTTGTCCCCAGTCGGCGTGGGGCATATCAGATGCGTGGACGCTAATGCGTTAGCAGTGTTGCGACGACAGAATCGCAGTTGGGTGCTGGAAAAAAACACAAGTCGAATTGCTTGATAGTCCAGGCATATTATAGTAGATTATGCAAAAAGGACTTAAAGTAGTGTATTATGTCCCGTGCGCTATATGGAACCCCGAGTACGAGGGAGTTAAGGCTAGAATCCTGAGTACGAGGTGTTCAACATCGCCCAAGACAAATACACATTTAAGCCCGCGATGCATACTCTACTTTTTATACTTTCTGCGAGGCAATTGAAACCAATGATTGTTATTGACGACCTCCTTGGTTGAGTGGCTTTGTACACCGGTTTTCAAGTGTCGCCATCTCTGAGGTCCCGGGTTCGGTCCCCGGTTGGGTCAATTTAGAAAACGAACTTTTCTATATTGGCTCAGGTCTGGGTGTTTGTGATACCACCGTTGTCTCCGATTTTCATAACACAAGTGCTTTAGCTACTTACTTTGGAATCGGAGCAATGTATGTGATGTTGTCAAATATTTAATTTTATTTTATTTAATTTATAAAGAAAGTACTTAAGTATTTATTGAAATTTTTTATGTCGTCTGTTCTGTAGTGGTCTGTTCGACATTCGAATAAATCCTTCTTGATGCGCGGGTGAAAATGAATTTCCTAAAAAGTTTTCATGATTTTTTTTTTATAATTTGTACATAACATAACATGCAGCCTAACTCAGAATAAAATCTCATTGCACCTAAACATTTTTGAAACCAACCTCAATCAAGCACGACTAAATGAGTTGCATTCCAAATTCAAATCACATTATTCCCATGGGGAAAATGACTTACTTTAGGAAAGGTTTACATGACACATAATATGCCATTGACGAGCAGGTAGTGTAAAAAACTAATCACACACAGCAGTAAAAGAAATCCAACTTTTTCAGATTTTCCAGCTGATTAAAAACCTCAAAAGATCAAAATGTATTTGTGGTATTCTCAAATACTCAGTACTACACTAAAGTCAAAGACTCGCTGTCTGAATAAAAACGAACAATAAACGGGCAATAATATATTTAGTCTAATGGATATTTTTTGCGAAAAATGGCCAGAAAATATTGTTTGAGCGATAAAAAGTACCACAAAGGTTTTTCGGAGTGCATTACAGAGAGATAATTCACAATTTCGTTTTTATTCAAGGCCAGTATATTCCAAAAACTCTGTCTCTGTCTTTTTCTTTATGTGTAAAGAGTAATGAAAATGACCTAACTTAGTCATTTTTTTAATGTTTTTGTTGTTATTTTGAGCATAAAGTAATTTTTGGAAAAAGTAACCATTGAATATTCTTCTATATGTCACTACTTATTTTTCTATTTATTATTCGTGAGTAAGAACTTAATAAACTTCAAGTATTATCTAAAAAATATAAAAATAATGAAAATTTTCAAAATTATTTTTATCTACTCAAAATAAAGAATATTTGATTGTTTACCGTGTAATCAAAAATAGGTTAATTTCGATAATTTCGAATATACTGGCCTTAAGCACTATGGTTTTTTGGCTCCTAGCTTGGGAGATGAATCAAACAGCCAGTGTTGCTATAGCGCTAAGAAGCTAAGAACTAAGTTTATTTATTTGTACATCTTATATACTAAATTATTACACATTATTATATGTGCGTCGGCTGGATGTACCTAACACAGTGTGAGTTTGCTCTAGATACAAAGTCCGAGCTGACGCTACAGTTTTTTTCCAATGGCGGCGCTAGTGTGCAGACTACGCGCTCTTAATGTGACACACTCACGTGGCGCCCAGTAGTTTGGCCAGTTCGTCCAGGAATGCCCTCTCTATCCCGCTGTAGGTGCTCAAGCTGGCCACCACGCCCCCCAGCGGGCCCGGCCCGCGCCACGCGCGCAGCCGCACTGGCCGGTGGTAGTATTGGATGGGGAGTAACTCTTGCTGGGATAGACAGTCTTTCTGTGAAACGAGACACTTAAAATATATACCGCGGTTGAGTAATAAATCATAACAGATCGTTTTTTTTTTGGTTAATAAAAGGTTCATGACTGAAACTCACCGACGACCTCCGTGGTCGAGTGGCTTTGTACACCGGTTTTCAAGGTGTCGCCATCTTTGAGGTCCCGGGTTCGATTCCCGGTTGGGTCAATTTAGAAAACGAACTTTTCTATATTGGCTCCGGTCTGGGTGTTTGTGATACCACCGTTGTCTCTGATTTCCATAACACAGTGCTTTAGCTACTTACTTTGGAATCGGAGCAATGTATGTGATGTTGTCAAATTTATTATTTTCTATTATTATTATTAAACTGGTATAATCCGCGCGCGATGAAAATGGGATGGAACCTTGTCAAACAGAGACGCGTTCGTTCGCCGGCCTGCCACAGGGATATCGAAAAACACGGTGTCACGCATCCGAGGTGAGGGAACTTTTGCTGCAGCAACTTCAAGTTAAATAACAAGTAAACAATTAGTTGATAAATTAAATTAAATTTAACTAATTAGTCAATTTTCGATTTACTTTGACAAGGTCCCATCCCATTCTCATTATTATTCGCGCGGATTATACGTAGTCGATTATCAAAAGGGCTCGACGACCATCATTACAATACGTATTGTCCGACAGTTATTCTGTAGCATTCAATGCTGTCTAAAAAAGATTAAGAGAAAATTATACTCCCTGGCACGGGATCTTAAGAAGTGGTCTGAGCGAAAGACGCACAGAAATGTTTTTTAAGATAAGAAAGCTATTGATCTAACTTTCTGAAGATCATATTTCAAGTTCAGATCAAGATCATGTGTCAAAGTTGAACAGCGAAACCGCGGGAAATTCGCATAATTACGTAGTCCTAAGAAATTTTACACAGTCCACCCGTCACCGCTCCTTCTGCACTCAATTCGCATATTCAATATCTCTAACTCACCACCCAGAACACAGTAACAGGCTCGGCACTGCTAGTGACTAGCTCGTCCGGGTCGAAGTCTAGCGGCACTAGCGCGTGTGTCCCGCCCGCCCCCGCTGCCGCTAGCGCCCCGCCCGCCGCCGCTACTTCCGCGCTAAGTTCGCATATCGCTTCCTCGTCTAAACCTTGCACTTCTATCTTGACGCCTTGAAAGGAAACAGTACTTAGACCCGATTTCACCATTGATTTTAAACGCGATCTAAACAGCTTTAAGTGCTTCTCACTGCCATAAAAAGGAAGAAGAATGCTTAAAAAAATTGCCAATAATGTAAGCTTTCCTCGTAAAATCTTGAATCAATGGCAGGATAATTTGACTGATTCACAAATCGTCCACCAGTCGGCGCACTAAGGCCAACTTGGCGCTAGTGTAGATTTAGACTTGTCATTTTGTTGTTTGCTATGTATTTGCTATCAATTTTTGGATGATGGAAGTGAATTTTCGTAAATATCACATTTTGGTTTTAATTTAAAGCGGCATAAATTTTCTGACATCCCGCCATTGTATCAATAAGTTGGAGAAATCGATTCGAAATAAACGGAGATCAAACTCGACATTTGTAGTATAGATTATGCAAAACGTGAATTTTTTAAACAATTGGTGAAATAGGCGCTAAAGTAAAAGAAAAAATGTTTTATGCGTGGCGTGGGCGTGCGAAAATCAGCCTCATAAACGAGGTTATCTTACACTTAGCTTAACATGTCACTTACCCATAAAGATCAGCTCGATCTCTTCAGTTCGCATATTAAATATCTCCGACTTCGTGTCGTCAGGCTGTTGGTGCATCACGTTAGGGGGACGTTAGGCAGATTTCTGGCAAAACAGACCTTGTTAGGGTATCACTTACCCCTGAAGATCTGTTCGATCTCTTCAGTAGGTTCTTGAGTGAACTCCGTGACGTCAGGCTGCTGGTGCGTCATGTTAGGGGGAGGTTCGGGAGATTTCCCCTTTTGTGGCGACGGCTCTGGCATAGGCTCTGTACGGAAAATATGTATTAACTTTGACATCAGTTAGTTTATGTTATCTGTTGAGGAAAGTGGCCGGATAATGTTGTCGTATCTTTATTTTGAAGTAAATGGATCTTGATTGGATTTCTGATAACCAATTCATCATAGTAAAGAACAACGGGATTATAAAATTCAGAATCATAGTCAATGAAAATTCAGAAAAAGATCTATTTTATGTATTCCACATTAATTTATCATGACATGCAATGTTGTCTACAAGTCTACGAAGAATTCTGCATAATTATGTGGTATTTCAAGCTCTCCTTAAACCTTGCCAGGTTTATGAATTGCTATAGTTACATCTATTTCTCGCTGTATAGCAAATAAAAGAAACGCATTGATAACCATTGAGAAAACTGACAAGTTTTAAGAGATTGTAATACGGGGGCTGGCCACTTAACAGATCGACCGGCGCGGCGATGCGGTAAGCGAATTTATAATATGACTATAATGTGCTATGACAATGATAATCATGGGATACTCACGGCTCAAGTAATGGTTGACAATATCGTCCTGCACCGGTTCCTCCACTTCAACGGTTGGCGGGGGCAAGTCCAGAGGGCCTCGTCTCAGTAGTTGCAGGTTGCGTTTGCTCATGGGGGACGCGGGTTCGACTCTTTGTTTGCGAGCGCTGGATTTGGGAGGTGTCGTCGGTTTAGCGTCTATCAGGTACTGTAAGGAAATACAAGTGTAAATAGTGACGTAACGATTATATCGAGTACCGTTTCATTGTGTTGTGAGAGTGATAGAATATTGAGATGTACAAATAAAAAAATGTATATTATTTATTGATTGAGTATCAGTTTATTATGTTAAAATTGTCATAGTAATGTTTTAGCATAGTGTAAAGAAATTAATAGTGGTTAATCACCGAAGGCGCGGCACTCCCAGCAACCACTGCGCGCTGTCTCGATTTCGCCCTCTCAGCTCGTCGTCGCGACCGCGCATTGCAGCGCATTTCAAAGCCCACAGGCAGCGCATCACAGACCTGAGCCATCATCACCCTCATAGATCTGTCGCGACCGCTGAGAGTAACCATTATTATATTTCTTTACACTATAGTTTGAGTGTATAAAAATAAAAGAATTTCAGAAGGCGCTTTATTATGTTAATGTTCTGTTTTATTTCGTCCCCGCTATAGTGCAGTACTCACGGGGGCTTCAGGCAGCGGCCGGGCCGCCGCGACGCTGTCGAGCAGCCACCTGGCGCCGAGCACGGGCACGTGCGGCAGCGCGCGCGCGCACACGCCCGCAGCGGCGACGCTCCCGGCGACGCAGTGCGTGACGCGTTCGTGCGGACAGTCGTAACGCACGCCGCCGCCGCGACTCACGCACGCGGCCGCGCGCTCGCGGCATATGCCCTCTAGGCCGGTTACCCAGATCTGTTCGGAAAGGGCCGCGTTTAACAAAATTACAATTGTAATTGACGACTACAATTATACGTACGTTGCTGGTTATATTTGAGCGTATTACACGAATAGTGACGAGTCGCCTAACATTGTTAGTGATGTATCGCAAATTGTAATTGTAAATTACAATTTTATTGTAACTTTTATTGAACAGGTCCAAGGGCCCTACCGGCTAACTATTCGAACTTCGGCGGGTCTGCCGAGCTTCAACTTAAAACAGATAAATCGAAGTAAACTATTCGCCTAAGTTATTTAGAAGATATCGATGTTCGTGTGACATCATGAATTGGCATTCGCCATTTTGGCCCGATTGGGGCTCGGTTTATCTATTTAATTTGAAGCCCGGCAGACTTTTCGAAGTTCGATGCGTCAGCCGGTACGGCCCCTGGTGGTTTTTTCATAATCAATATTTGATGTTTATTTAAAATTGAGACTAAATTACTAATACTAATATATAGATATAAATAAGTTACGAAGTTAATATTATGAAGCTATAAGGTCTTAATTTACATTTTCTTAAATAAGATTTATTAGTGTGTGACTGCTTGCTTCTTAAAATTAATAAATATAATAAATTGGTATTAGTTCGACGATGTATAAGCAACTTTTCTACGTAGCAGGAACACTGGAATAAAAACGGACCACATCGGCTACGTACGACGCGACAGACTGCCAGAAACGTTCACAGAACACGTCAGTACTATATTAATTCTGTGACAGTACCAATGATTTTTGGTTGGAAATACTAAAAATATGCAATTCTAAGGTCACGTTCGCAATATGACACTATGTTGGCAAATTTAATGTTTACTTACGCAAAAACCGTCAAATATAGGGCCAGCTTTCTTTATACTACTCATATCAAAGTTTTCGAATGCAGCCAACACATCTTTGTCAACACTTGTATCGGCTTTTTTAGACGACGTATCTTGTGATAACTGAAAAAAAAACATCTTATTAAAGTTTAATGCAACACAATCATTAATAAATCAAAATTAATGTTTATAAATAACTTACCTTCATTTTTCCCGATATTGTCGACATGTCTGTTGCTCTACTTTCATCTACAAAATTACTAGGCGGTCTCAAATTCGTAATACGTGAGAAATTCAAACCTGAAACCAATGTAAACCTTATAACAATTTGTTTTAGATTCATAATAAATGCAAAAATGTTTCTCTATTTTGTTCAGAAAAAGAAGTAAAAAATTGTTATGCATGTGTACGTTAAGGTTCCTACACACATGGCGACGGCACGTCCGGCCAGCTTTTGCCGAACGGCACGTTTGTCAAGCTAAAAGCTGCCGGGCGCAAGGACGGCACCATCACCATCACCATATCAAAAACCGGAACTCGAAACAGATACTTTGTGTATTGCAAGAATCTATAATAGCAAGAGCGCAATGATTATAAAGAGCAGGCATTCTGATAAGTTACTTTATCTACTACATCATTCATACTGAGCCTTCTCAGAAAGTGCCGACCAACGAGAAAAAATGTTACATATAGCTAGAACTAGCTATTTGGAGCAGAAATTAATATGGCACAAAAGTTGTAGGATTATCTTAAGCCAAGTTATCAAAGTTCGAAGATTCGTCATTGTTATACAATAATAGTTTGATAGAATTCTGAAAGCGCTGGGAAACAAAAAATAAAGATACATATTGCTAGAATCAATGATCCCGAGAAGCTTGCTTCTTAATTAATTATAACTATAATTCATTATAACCGACTATATGACTATGATACTTGTATCATGTATGCGTTAGTTAATTATACTACAAAGTACAAATTTTTTTTGTGCTTAAGTATTAAAATAAAGGCTTATTTTTTAAAAAAAGAAACGAAAATAAAAACTATAATATTTGATCTGATACTTACTCATGTCCGGTAATCTATGTTCCGCCAGCGGCGACGAGGTAGAGGCACCTGCGACTCTATACTTCGCTAGCGGTAGCGCCACACCTTTTACTGCAGAATCTTTAACCCAAGCCGGTAGCACGCAAGCTTTGCCGTATTCTAACGCTGCCTTATATTTCTCACTACCTACTCCATCTCTGTGGAGGAATAATAATAATGGAGTCTTTCTAACGAAAGGCACATGGTTGGAAAAGTAACTTATTCGAACAGTTGCTTACGCCTTATTATACAAGGTGTTACAAAAATACCCCTAATGCCGAACATGGCATATAGGGACCATCAAACTGAACAACTTTGACTATGGGGCCAACTCTGAAATCGCGAAAAAAAATCAGCTGTTTCATACATTTTGATATTTTCGATTTTAATTTTTGTATGAAACAGCTGATTTTTTTTTCGCGATTTCAGTGTTGGCCCCATAGTAAAAGTTGTTCAGTTTGATGGTCCCTATATACCATATTCGGCATTAGGGGTATTTTTGTAACACCTTGTATAGGTCAGTTTCCAAGAACATATTTAGGTATTTAACAGGAAAATTGGCGCCACTGTTTGGTTGCCAGCTTTCATTCGAGAGACTATAATAAGATTTTCTTTTTAGCAAGATATTGTAAAAAGAAATATAATTAAATAGCTATCGGTATTTATACTAATATATAGTCTGTTTATCCTCACTTGTCTTATTTGATAAACAATCTTCACCCAACTCTTTATTGAAAAAATCAATTTTAAAATACAACAAATGGTTTTCCACACAGAGGTTACAAAAGAAATTAGTATTTTTTTTTATTTGACAACACCATATAGCATCACATACATTGCTCCGATTCCAAAGTAAGTAGCTAAAGCACTTGTGTTATGGAAATCAGAGACAATGGTGGTATCACAAACACCCAGACCTGAGCCGATATAGAAAAGTTCGTTTTCTAAATTGACTCAACGGGGGATCGAACCCGGAACCTCAGAGATTGAGACACTTTGAAAACCGGTGTACAAAGCCACTCGACCACGGAGGTCGTCATTACTAGTGATAATTTAATTTGATAAGACAACACATTTTTAAATAACGATTGAAACTTAAAAAACGTATGACAACTGTCAAAAGCTGTTTACTAAATAGAACAAGTAAGGATAAACAGACTATACTACCACATCACAGGTGTGTTCAGATACACAAAAGCTTGTTACACACAGTGCCATCTTCATTTTATTATAATAACAGAATACTATTGGGCTTAAGTAAAAAGAAACAACCACAACTCAAATCCTCTTTAAAATTGATATACTTTTTGATAAAATTACACTATTAGACCTAAAGTGCAGCCACAGCTAAAGTTCAATCTCATAAAGATTTTAGTAACAGTTAAACATATAAACAAAGGTGAATACAGTTTCTTTTATTGCAAAAATATACTCACTTCGTCAAAACAACAATATCAGTTGTTTCACTCTGAAAAGCTCCCGAGAATGTTCCACCATTTTCATTGACAAGTTTCATAATCAACTGTTTGTCTCGCTTTGTTATTCCCGATGTAGTCACTTGAAGGTTAGCAAAGACTGGCAGCTTATGATTGTTGAAGTCAGGAGAAGAGCCATTGACATTCAAATGTAGTGATGCTTCCCACACTGCTTCTACCCAACTTTCACTCATTACTGGTATGCCTTTTTCAACAGATTTCTAAGAAATAAAAATAAAGTTACTAAGAAAATTGTATCTTCAACAATTTCGACACCACTGTCTATAGGAGACCAATTTAAGTAGTTTCATCTAATAAAATAATGACACACAGACATGCAACACCCTGTATGTCCTCTTTATTTGTGCTGTGCCCCAGGGGGGAGTGGAGAAAAAGACATTGCTGCTGTTGAAAGTACTTTGAACGGAGTATGTTACTCTCACATTTAACATAAATTAATCAAACAATAGACTGATTATATGAAAAAGTAAGTACTTACAATATATTTGTCAGATAAAACTGTATCAGATACTAGGTGTGTAGTGTCGTCTGTTAAAACAGTGTTGTACAATCCTCCCATCCAATGCACTTTTTTTCTGATGTTGTCCTATAAATTATCATGATTGACACCAAAGTTTATCAATACAATAAGGTTACTTAGATTATACTTATTTAAGGATATCAATCTTTCACAATTAATAACTGTAAAATTCATAAATTTCATATCAACTTTCATACTAGTAAAGGTATACAATAAAAGAATAGCCTTTAGAATACCTTTTACAGATAAAAAGGTTGTTTAATACATTAATAGTTTCAATGATTTTTCACACAATAAAATTATTGGTCACTTTCCTGTTGTTTTCATGAAGTTTCGAGTCTTATTTTATTTTAGTTTACCTTTTTCTGCTTTGTTAATCCACTGGCGGTCATCACCAGGCCTCTCATAGCTACAGTGTACACTGGCTCTGGACCTGAAGGTATAGGTACTCCTTCAGTCAGACAGCATGATAAGCAACGGGGACCAACTATTCTGAAACACATTCATTAAAAACTTGAGTTTCCTTCTTTTTTAAGCTGAAAGCAAGTAGGAGTAGGTTTGTAAAAGAAATCTTTTCTTAACTCTGATGAAGTTAAGAAAAGTTTCTTTTTCAAACCCATTTAACTATGTTTACTTACAGGCATTTTGTTGTTTTTAATTTCTCATAGAATTCTCCTTCAAAATTTTGTAAAACAAACACATCTCTCTTAGTCAGGGTAGTAAAGTTCGTCCAACTGCTTTCGTTAACCCATTGTGCTTGAAGTCCACCACCACGATGCTGTTCACAGGTCTATCAGAAACACGTAAAAAACTTAGTAATAAACTATTGAACTTGGTACATTATCAAGAATACTTATTGTTACTTTGGCGGTATGTATCAGAACAATTATATGTGATTAATTAAACGAATAGAAGACCATACCGTAAAAGCAAGCTGCATTTCCTCCGAACACTCATTTTCACTTCGATCATTCTTCGGAATTATAAAAACCACCTTTATTTCTTCATTCATACTGATCTGAATAAGTACTTATCTCGCTTGTATATCAAGAAAGCCATATTAAACCATTTTATTTATTTATATAAAATCAGAACTAAGGTAAATACGAAAAATCTGTTTACTAATAATAGGTAATTAATTAATTCAACTTCAGTCTTCAACTTTTATGGTGATGAATGGCTGCGTCTCGTTTTACGTGACGATTCTGCCAAAGCAAACTAAGCAAAGTCAGAGTTAAAAGAAACAGTGGATACAAATCTCTAAGCAAATTTTGTAACAAAAAAACTGACGACTGAGATTGACTCAATTGACTGACGTGACAATTGACTGACAGACAGAAGTGACCAGGGTTGCCAGATCAGATGTCTAAATCGTAAATCGGTAAATCGCAGAAAATCAGCCCTCGCCCAAAATCCAGCAAATCCATTTCTGATTGAAGTAGCCCAAAATCGCAAACATTTTTTATCGAAATAGCCCAAAAAGTGACTGCAGTCATGATCAAAATATCGATTTAAATCTCACTCATGTCCTTACTAGGAATATTTTGAATTTCCAACAAAATAAAACATTCCAATGAGTATTTTTTTATTTGAAATATTTGTAATGATTAAAACACTTACGGCTTTACCACAAAAGATTTAAAAATACAGTTCAACAAGTGTTTAACTTAGATACTGTTTAAATGTGATGCTGTCACTATTTTGACAGTATTCTTTGAAAGAGACGGCATCACATTTAAATAGTATCTAAACTAAATTAAACGTGTTTTAAAATCTTTTGTGGTAAGGCCGTTTGTGTTTTAATCATCGTCTATCGATCAAGTTCAAATTGCTAAAGTATGACGTCATGTACTGTCCGTCCTTGTCAACGTGTTCTGATATGACAAGGACAGTGCATTGCTAGCGCTATAGCTTTGAGTTAGGCGGTAAGGCCCCCGTTAGGCGGTGAATCTACGTTGTTTGTTTTTGTTCTGCACAACGGAATGTGCCATCATTTACATTAGAGTACGATAATACATTATATGAATCTACGATATTTCTTACTTCCTGCGTCATTGTCGGTTACTCGAAAATCTTTAAAAATCCAATGCATCGCAATAAATAAGTTAAAAATATGCAAATTAATATAATTTATTATCGTACTCTAACGTAAATGATGGCAACTTCCGTTGTGATGCATTGGATTTTTAAAGATTTTCGAGTAAACGACAATGATGACGCAGGAAGTAAGAAACATAACAAAACAACGTAGATTCACCGGGTACTTCAATGTCAAAAAGAACGGGTGCGTTCAGAAATTAACGAATTATGCGTTTCGATTCACTCGAAACTAGAAATGTTGGAACTTAGAGCATTGTTGGAAAATATTTAATCGTAAAATATCGTATCGTAATGGTTACGATAACGAATGATCGTACAAACTTATCGCCGATATAGGTACGATTATCGTATCGGTATCGTTGCATCCCTAGTTTTATTTAAACAGCTCGTGATTTTATACATTCCATTTTATTCGGATTCACAAATTACAATTATTAATGCTGCCAAACTAAATAAAACAGCTTTATTAAAATTTAACTATTTAATTCTTAAGTAATTACAATGATAAAAAAACATTTGCAATAGATGTCTACTGCAGGATAAACTTATAAATAATTAGGTACTCAACATAATAATGTCGTTAAGTTTTGAATGACTTTTTTTATTTCATACATAATTATTAATATACACATTTCATATGCCCAGATGTAATGTGCACATTTCATATGCCCAGAAAATAAATGTAGGCATATGGGCATTGGATGTTATATACATTTACACAGATCACCAAAGAAAGGAGTTATTTTGTGCCTGGGTTATACTCTATTTTCTAAAAATAATAACATAACATCTTGCACATTTAAATAGAAGATATTAACTTGAGGTTACAATTGGTTTAACTCATTAATACCCCTCATCTCATTAGTGCCTTAGGCCCGTCTCACTAGGATACCAGTGGGTGGTGCAACCAGTGGCACTATAACAAAATGTTGAAAGATGTGTGGGTACCTCACCTGGTGTCCGCTTGGTTGCACAACCACTTTGAAGGCAGCAACCGAATCACTCTGGTGGTGCAACCATGGTGTCCTAATAAGATAGGGTCCTTATATGATCTAGCAGCAAATTTGACTAGAAGGATCACTGCTCAAACGCATGTCTTAAAGATTATTTTCTATAATATTTTATTATTTTCTCCTTCTTGTTTTAACGACTGTCCAGCCAGGTTCTGCATCCTCGTCCATGGGTTCAGGTTCATGGCTATTGCTGGATGAAGCAGCAGCTCCATCCATCGGTTCATTCTCAGGTTCGTCTTCCTCTCCACTGCTACTTGTTGTGTCATCATCAGGATTTCCATGGCACTAATGAAAAAAATATACTCTTAAGACATATGGTTAGTTGGACAGTTTTTATGTTGGTTTGTAATCAGTGCTTTAAGTAATAATAGAAAATAGTAAAATTACTAGATAATAGTGGTTTATCTTTTGATTAAACAAATCTTTTAATTTTAACTTAACTGTCATTTAGTTGGCTGGTGGACATTTCATCTAGACGCTTCTGTACTTCTCCATAATATTTTGTGTAGTGGCTTTTATTCAATTAGTGTGACAATCATAACTATACCCTTATTATTATAAGCCTATGCAATATACATAAGAATAAAAATGTAACTAAATAATCAGTATCAAATTTATCCTTCCCGTCTCTTAACTTGCACAAGTCTTTTACTGACATGAGCAGTAAGTATAAATAACCAATAATATTAGTATAACGCGTTACTCACTTGAGGAGGCACAGATTCATGTATTGGTTGACTCAGCCACTTTTGACATTTAGGCATTGCTTCCACTCTCGCTCTTACTTCGTCATGCTGGCCTTCCTTTAGAAGGCTCAGAAACATTAACAGCACAGAGGCTATTTCTAAAACACAACAAACACAGAGGTATTAGGTATCTGATTAAATTAGATTTAATCAGATACATAATGGCATAGAATTGAATTGAAGCATTATCGCATCATGTACCTTTAGGTGAATTGTCATGGCAGACAGTGTCAAACTCCTCATCCATTAGGTCTTCAATCACCTCAGTTAGTTCTGGCACATCTGCTATATTCTCCACACAATATCTTGCTATGTATACTGACATCAGCTGGGCTGTCTACAAAAAGAAAAAGGGCACTAAGTATCTTTTATTAAATTAACAACATAGGGATTTGATCTGCGTGAGTTTTATTAAATACCATTTTATCCTATTAAAATGGTATTTAATAAAACTCACGCAGACAACCAAAAAAACAAAATTCCGAACAAGTGTTAGAGAACCAAAATGCATTCTTTTGGCTTTATAACCCCACTCAAGAAACTTTGTTTACACAGTTTTTAGTTTAGCTCGTGGACCATAAGATTTATGTAGATGTATACATTTTGCCATTTACCTTCTCACCGCCTGGAGCACCCATGCCATGTTCAACAGCCAGTTGTAATGCTGTCCAATTATTCAGGACCAAATCCACGATGGGTTTAAACTCGTCGTAAAGCATTGTTTATTAATGACTCCTCATTCGATTTTATGCAATTAATGAATTATATAAAAACCATGTATTCATCGAATAATAATTTGTACTATAATTATATCAACTTTATTACAAAACACATGTGATGTGATAACTATACCAACCAAATAATTTGTACGTGTACCTACTTATTCAATCTGTCAATATCATGACATGTGTTGTCTTGCTGTCTGTCATCAAGTAAGTGTCAAACTTGTGTCAATCAAACATGACAAAAAAATTTTTTTCATTTCACGTCTTTCACGTCGCGACGAATAAAGATAAACACAATAACACTATTTCCTTTAGAAAGATTAAAAGAGTTATAAATACATTGTGAGGAGAACGGCAAAATCGCATGTGGTCAAGCCCAATAAATAATAATATTTTATTATTAAGTTTCTTATTTATTTTTCATAAATTATCTAAGATGCTCTAAGCTCGCTTCAAATGGATGTGGGTTTTCACACACACGTCCACGTCCAAACGTTTCACCGTGAGTATGCAAACCCTCATCCATTTGATATAAATAAAATAGATGGACGTCGTGTGTGGCCTCCTACTGGCGTCCATCCATTTGATTTAGATCAAATGGACAGACCGTGAATGTCTAACTTTAATTTGGCAACGTCCCGAAGATGAGAAGGGTAGGTACGCAACTTAAGGCCCCTATATACCTCAAGTCGCGCCCTCATTTTAGTCAAATTTATTGCTTATTTTATTTATTGAACAAAATTTTACTGAGGTTATTGTTTGTAAATAAACTATAGAACCTTAGCTTCAATCTGTACATGTGAATTTTTGATACATTATGTACTTAGCGAGCAATAAATTTAATTAAAATGAGGGCGCCACTTGAGGTATATAGGAGCCTTAAGAGAGAGAATCGAATGTCATGTCAGTCTCATCCATTTTTATGGTTCCGTACCTCAAAAGGAAAAACGGAACCCTTATAGGATCACTTTGTTGTCCGTCTGTCTGTCTGTCTGTCTGTCTGTCCGTCTGTCTGTCTGTCTGTCTGTCTGTCTGTCTGTCCGTCTGTCAAGACCCTTTATCTCGGGAACGCGTGGAGGTATCGAGTTGAAATTAAAACCATATACTCAAATCTAGGGGCACTTGCAGCTGAGAAAAAATCAAACTTCTAAGTTAACGTAAAAAAAGATACGGGCATTAATGCCTCGAAAAACGCATATTTCGCCTACCCTCAAGGGAATAAAAATTCATAGGGTACTTTCCGTTGACCTAGAACTTTGAAATTTGGCAAATAATATCGTCATATACTACAAGTACAGGGAAAAGTCTGAACACTATACATTTGTTGTTAAATCATTACCTGTCTGTCTGTCTGTCCATCTGTCTATCAAGACCCTTATCTCAGGAACGCGTGGAGGAATCGAGTTGAAATTAGAACCATATACTCAAGTCTAAGGGCACTTGCCGCTGTGAAAATATCAAACTTCTGAGTTAACGTAAAAAAAAGATACGGCCATTAATGCTTCAAAAAACGCATACGGCAACGCAATTTGACACTCTCAAGGGAATCAAAATTCATAGGGTACTTCCCGTTGACCTAGAACTTTGAAATTTGGCAAATAATATCGTCATATACTACAAGTACAGGGAAAAATCTGAAAACTATACATTTGTAGTTAAATCATTACCTGTCTGTCTGTCTGTCCATCTGTCTATCAAGACCCTCATCTCAGGAACGCGTGGAGGTATCGAGTTGAAATTAAAACCATATACTCAAGTCTACGGGCACTTGCAGCTGTGAAAAAATCAAACTTCTAAGTTAACGTAAAAAAAGAAACGGCCATTAATGCCTCAAAAAACGCATACGGCAACGTATTTCGACACCCTCAAGGGAATCAAAATTCATAGGGTACTTCCCGTTGACTTAGAACTATGAAATTTGGCAAGTAATATCGTCTTATACTACAAGTACAGGGAAAAATCTTAAAACTATACATTTATAATTATATCATAAAAAAATAGTCATTAAAGTACGTACTTGAGTACGTACTTTAATGACTATCATCGGGGTTAAACGACGGTATGCGCGGTCATAATTTAACTTCTAATTGACCTATAAACTTGAAATTTGGTGATTATGTTTATTATTACGTTTATTTTACCAAAAAATACCAATACATTGATAATTCAATTTTTTTCTTTTAAATTCCCTCATTTTCCTATTACAAACCAGCTTAATTTTGCTGTCAAACGAGTAGCACAGATAAACCCCGCCCCTTAGCCTTATTTTTATAATTTTGTAATGCAATTAAACACAATTCTAAATAGGTACCTACCTACTTAAGTGACTTGTACTTTGTACAAACGTATACTGTGGTGGTCGATGATTTAGCGATCGGTCTGCTGAATGCACCGATCCGTCCGTTTTGGGTACTGAATTTTGGGTGTAGCTTGGAAAAAACTGAGACTCGATTTCTGAACTATTTATAATGTAGGTACGGAACCCTCGGTGGGCGAGCCCGACTCGCACTTATCCGGTTTTTTTAGTTTTAAAGTTACTGTCTTTGAAAGTGTAAATATCTATTGTTTAATGTACTATATTTTGTTCACTACATAGACATAGAAAAATTTTGTTCACTATGTTTTGATTTTTTTTGACATGTTGATGGCTCCACACATTGTATTGGCGTATTTGACAATTATGCCATTTGTGGAGAGTATATTTGCCACATTCATTGGCGTATTGTCCTATTTGGCCAATACAGCCAATAACAAATACGGCTTGTCTGTCGGTTTATTAAATATTTTATTGAATCAGGCGTCACTAGGCGGAATTCCCAAACCATTGTGAAAAGAGAAATATATGTAGTTTAATCCCGCAAAAAAAATATGCAGGATGCACCGCCCGCCCGCAGACCAAAAATGCACATGCACAACACAAAAATATCAGTGCACAATACCTGCATTTAGCAAGACAGCGACACACCTTGATTGAACCTTCTTCACCAATTAGACTACTCTACACGTGTTTCTGTGTTGATTTACGCACGATTTAACTCCTGAGGATGCTCCGGGTTGGAGCGAAACACAAATGTGGTATTATACGTGGTATTTACACTTTGGCAAATACGCCAATAACCAATACAAATAGCCATGTGTGGAGCCACCATTAAGGAACTTTTTGATTGTTTGCTTGAAATTTGTTGATTGTTTGAATTTACTCTTCGATTGACTACTACCGAATTATGCCTTTTTCCACGGACTAACAAAAAACGAATGAATTAACATTTAAAAATTCTACTTAAGAAAAAAGATATAACTGATGACGAGGCAGTATGGTCAAATATCTTAGCCTGTTCTTCTGAACGAACGAAAAAAAAATCAGTTTCAGGGATTTATTTCGGATTTCTGCCGACTGAATAAAATTATTCATAGCTTTGTTATTTTTAATGTATTGATATATTATCATCCCCAATGCCTTTAACTGCTCGGCAGAGAAGTATTTACAACAAAAATGGTGCAAAGAGATCGGCAAGTTTTAAAGGAAAAAGAAAAGGGAGTGAGGGGTAACAGATTGATTTTTCTAACAAAACTTCAAACAGTACAATTTATATTATTTTGTTCATATTATTTGTATTTTTGTGTTTCTGGTTCTATGCTTCAGCCGCCCGCTTTTAATCATAACTTTTACGCTCTTGTTATTTCAATATTTTCTTGATTACTTCAGTTTGGCGTTTATCCAGATACTCAGATGGATGGACGAAGGTAAAAAACCGCTGACGTTAGTAAGCCAAAATATTATCTTGTTTTCCCTGAATAACACCTAAGTATTTAATTTGTCTTATTCTTAACGCTAGTGGACTCGTTCTATAGAGTACATACACTGACCTGAATGTATGCAAGGCGCTATGCGATTTTTTGTTTGTTTTGAATTAATTTTTGCTTGTACGATCAGCCACAGAAATACTAAAAGCTTTAGTACCAAACGTGTTAAATATTGCATCTATAAAGATTCTTCAAATAAATTACTTCAAAGATATTTTATATAAAAGTCATATAAAAGTTGTATTTCAAAGTTAAACCTAAAGATAAGTGATACCTGAAACATGTGGAATAGTATGTCAAAGTGCGCCGAGTACCAATTTTGCCGAGTACTAGTTGGTATTAACTTTACCGCACCGAGTACTCAGCAGAGTAACGTGATTTAAATGCCAAGTACTCAATTAAATTATAATTGTTAATAAATTGAGAAGGAAAAGAGAAGAGACTTTTTTTGTGTTGAATAGTGTCTTGTGTCATTAATGTGTCACTACTACTAGACTACCTTAACTTTACTAACTAGAGTTAAAGAATCCTGTGTCAATGCACCGGGTTCTCTACAAAGTACTTATCAAAGTGTCCGGCTATTTTTGAAGATGACTTATATGATATAAATATATGATTAGGTCTAATGCTTTTACTAAAACTAAAGTTTTGTTGGTATCTACTGTCTGCTAAGGTTGGAACACAAATGAAGACCATTATATTTTCTAGTACCAATTAATATAAGTTTAAGTTTTAGTTTGAAGAGAAAAAGTTTTGTTTATTTAATTTAAATAAAAGAAAATATTGTAGAAATCTTTTATTTAATTTTAAGTAGTTCCTCCGGTGTACCCAAGACATTTTGTTTTTTATTCTTGATTACTTTTCTGCTATGCTGCTTGCTTGTTGTATATTTGTTGAATGAATTTTTATTCACAATTTTTTGAAAACAAAATTTTTTTTTCTGAAATAATATGTAGGTACCTAATTCTTCACAAAAGTTTTCGCTTTGATCATTTTTCTGTTTGTTTAAAATATTTCACACATTGTTTATAATAGATTACAAAATGTGTAATAATAAAGAACATATTAATATGAGATTAAACTTTTTCATTAATTTTTTTAGTGTTATTTTTTGTACAAGTGAAAGTGGTACTGTAAATAATTTTCACCTTGAAATCTATAACTCTATGAGTCTGAACCATCAACTGTCTGCATTGATCTATTTTCAATACCAAGGCTTGTTTACACACATTCATTAACAACACGCAGATGGCAGTAAAATATTTTTTATGGCTTAAAGATCTTAAATTTGATTATCTTTAGTATGAAGTTCTAGAAGTTACATACCCAATAGAATATTTCTCACAAACTTTGATTACCAATTACAAGTGATAATATTATATACACTTCTTAAGACTTTCGCGCGTACAGTTCATTAGAAATAAAACACTTTTTTGCGCTGTAATCCATAATGATAATATTATTTTCAACTTTTGTGTTGGTTTTAGTTGCTTCTTACTAGGCAACTGTTCAAGACGTTTCACATAAACTTGTATGGCAACATAGTAACTGCCCCATCATTTGTGAGCTCAGGAAGCTGTGTCAGTATAACTAAAGCCTTTTTGCAGGGAGTTTCTGGTTACCAACGCGCCTTCAGACCTCCGCAGTATAGCATACCCTGGTGGTGCAGTCGCCTTGGGCCTCCTTCTGACCGCGCGCCTGCTTTCCGCATACTACGGGCATGTTTCCGACTGCGACGAGACCTATAACTACTGGGAACCTCTGCATTATTTGGGTGAGCTTCAGATTGTATGAGGAACTGCTCACTTAACAACAGCGAATCGTGAAGAGGACCTTAGTGAAAATTGTCTATGGTGTAAATGAAAATTATCGCAATAGATGAACTATTTTTTTAGAAATTAGCACAATTTTGCAATGAAACAGTTTTTTTTGTTATTTACGAATACATCATAATATGTATGGGTAACTTGTGACATTGTGTATTGTGAAGCGCTGCAGTGTATGGTTACCATGTGAATATTGTCAAGAGTATACAAGAGGGTTTATAGTCAAGATTGACCATACATTTGATCACTGTCACTAACTGATACACGACGAATAGGATAAATTATAAAGTGAATTCGACAGTAAAGTCCGCAAGTAGACTATTACAGATTTTGAATAATATCAAATGCAAATAAAATCAGATTGTATTTATATAAAAAAAAAACTTTCAGAAATTAGCTCGTTTGTATGGAAAACCATATATAGTGGTCCCTATTTTCTTTTAAGCAGTACATAAATGAAACCTTGTCACCAGTGTACGGCAGCGGTCTTCAAACATGGGAGTACAGTCCCTCGTACGCGATTCGGTCGTACACGCCGCTGTGGCTGTTCGCAGTACCAGCGAAATTACTAGCCACCATGATGAGTCCAGTCTCGGTGTTCTACACGCTACGAGCGCTACTCGCTGTGCTCACTGCTTGCGCTGAACTTATGTTTTACAAGTAAGTATCGGGTCGTTTCGCAATGCAGACCTGTGTACGCGCCGCTGTAGCTGTTCGTAATGCTAGAAAAACTGCTTGCCACCATGAAATATAGGATTTAGTAGCCGCGCTTCATATTCGGTTACAGCAATATTTCGTTTTTAAGGGTATTTATTTTCAGTATAACTTATCTTACTTTTATTTACCAACAGAGCGGTATGCCACGAGTTCGGTGTGCACGTCGGGCGCGTATGGCTGTGCTTCACCCTACCGGCAGCTGGCATGTTCGCGAGTAGTGCTGCCATGCTGCCGTCGGCGTGGAGCGCGGCGCTGTGCGGCGGCGCGCTGGCGTGCTGGTGGCGGCGCCGGCACCCGCCCGCGGTCGTACTCACCGCTGCCACCGCGCTGCTGAGTGAGTGACGTCACATACTGACGAGTAGTGCTGCCATGCTGCCGTCGGCGTGGAGCGCGGCGCTGTGCGGCGGCGCGCTGGCGTGCTGGTGGCGGCGCCGGCACCCGCCCGCGGTCGTACTCACCGCTGCCACCGCGCTGCTGAGTGAGTGACGTCACATACTGACGAGTAGTGCTGCCATGCTGCCGTCGGCGTGGAGCGCGGCGCTGTGCGGCGGCGCGCTGGCGTGCTGGTGGCGGCGCCGGCACCCGCCCGCGGTCGTACTCACCGCTGCCACCGCGCTGCTGAGTGAGTGACGTCACATACTAACGAGTAGTGCTGCCATGCTGCCGTCGGCGTGGAGCGCGGCGCTGTGCGGCGGCGCGCTGGCGTGCTGGTGGCGGCGCCGGCACCCGCCCGCGGTCGTACTCACCGCTGCCACTGCGCTGCTGAGTGAGTGACGTCACATACTAACGAGTAGTGCTGCCATGCTGCCGTCGGCGTGGAGCGCGTCGGCCGCGGTGGTGCTCACTGCTGCCACCGCGCTATTAAGTTTGTGACGTCACATACTGACTGGTGGCGTGCTGATGTTCTGGTGGCGGATCTTATTCTTTTGAAGTAACAGATTTTTTTCCCCAGCAGTAGATCTTGAAGTCAACATTTTGGTTGAAGAAATAAATTTATTAAAAAAATAAAAATATAAATCTAAAATCCTAACCAAAAATTGCTATGCCTGTCAAGGCGCATGCGATAATATTTACTTGAGGATCTTATATTTAAGTCACATGGAAGGTAAATGTAATAAATAAAGAAATATATAAATAGGTATCAGTTTTGAAAGCAGTTTAAGCAGCTAAGACTCCGCTGTCCGTCTATCTGTTTGTCTGTCCGTCTATCACTAGGCTGTATCTCATGAACCGTGATAGTTAGACAGTTGAAATTTCACAGATGATGTATTTCTGTTGCCGCTATAAAAACAAATACTAAAAAACAGAATAAAATAAATATTTAAGGGGGCTCCCATACAACAGATGTTTTTTTTTTTGCCGTTTTTATAGGTAATGGTACGGAACCCTTCGTGCGCGAGTCCGACTCGCACTTGGCCGGTTTTTTTTAAATCACAACTGCCTTGCCAAAAACAAGTTGTTAAAAACAAACAAGTTGTTACAAACTAATAAATAATAGAATATTGCAACCGTTTATTTTAAGTTTTCAAATCTCTTTAGATATCGTATCGTATTCAGATGACAGTCTAAAATAATATCCCAGCTTAACTGTTTAGTCTATGATTACTGTACAAATCTAATTCCACCTTCTTCCAGGTTGGCCATTCACAGCTCTCCTAGGGTTGCCAATCGCAATCGATATGCTATTCCTCAAGAGACAATTCGTAGAATTCTTCAAATGGTCTGCGGTCTCCCTAATCATAATCCTAGTACCAACAGTGGCATTAGACTCTTGGCATTATGGAAGACTAGTAATAGCTCCATGGAATATCGTAGCGTACAATATATTCACTGAGCACGGTCCTGATTTGTATGGGGTCGAACCGTGGACGTATTATTTTGTTAATGGATTCTTGAACTTCAATATTGTTTGGGTGAGTGTTATTTCATTTTATTATTTTGCTTTGACGACCTTCTTGGTCGAGTGACTTTGTACACCGGTTTTCAAGGTGTCGCCATCTCTGAGGTCCCGGGTTCGATCCCCGGTTGGGTCAATTTAGAAAACGAACTTTTCTATATTGACTCAGGTCTGGGTGTTTGTGATACTCCGATTTCCATAACACAAGTGCTTTAGTTACTTACTTTGGAATCGGAGCAATGTATGTGATGTTGTCAAATATTTATTTATTATTAATGTGTTTTCATTTTTTACCTATATCATAAATGCCTTTAGCGATGAGCTTTGAACATACAATTTCAGTTTGAAAGAATGATACTGCCCCTGTTCCTTAGCATGACGTGTATCGGTGTACAAAATATGATCACAAAATAGCGAGAGGACAGAAGTGAAGCTTAGTACCTACTATGCGCGCCACACATAGGGCCGGTTCCTATTCGAAAACAATTCGTTTTGCTTACAGATGGTAGTATTTTGACATTAAATCCATAGTAAATATGTTAAAAATTCTACCACCCGTAAGCAAAACGAATCGTTTCTCGGATATAGGAATGGGAGGATAGACAGCTCTCACCGAACGACGACACTGCGTTATTGTGGGTCCACACTTGTAACATTTTGTCGTGTCAGAACACCGTGTCTTTATCGTACATTGTCTCTTTGATACAGTATTACCACAGTGCACGTCCAACCAAACTAGCGATGTATGTCAAAGACACGATGTTCTGACCCGTCAAAATGTTACAAGTGTGGACCCACCTTTCCGTGTCGGTGAGAGGGTGTCTGTGTGCGTTGCTCGAGCGCACGCACTACTAAGCTTTACTTCTGTTCTCTCTCTATTTGTGATATGATATACCACTGAAACACGATTTATAAAGCGTTTTATCGACACTCAACTGTCAAACTCGATTGTCTTTTGACAGTTAAACGTGATTAATCGCTATATCATATAGCGTTTCGTTGTTTATGCTAGGAGGGGCATAGCATAACCATCGAAACGCGATATGAAATAATGATCTATCGACACTTAACTGTCAATTTGACAGTCGAGTATATAAATCGCTATATAAAATCTTGCGCGGTAGGTTATCCGGTCCAGTGCTCTGACCGCTGAGCTACCGAGTCACTAGTGGGAACGTCGAATTTCTTCTAGTATATCAACTCTTACGCTGCAGGCCAGTGCCATCTCACCAATGTACAAGGATTACCTCGACATTCAATTGAATATCTTTCCAGATATTTTTAAACAATCGAGAATTAGCTTTCTCATCTTAATCAATTGTTCTTAAAAATCTTTATTATAGAAAAGTTATGAAAAGTATCATTGTAATTTAATAACAATATTCTTACAGGTGCTAGCTCTATCCAGTCCAATATTATTACTAGCTTGTACTGCGATCACATCTCGTTCAACCGCTCGCGCGTCATTCTGCGCACCGTACTGGCTAGATTTGATGCCACTGGCATTATGGCTGGCAGTGTTTATGATACAACCACACAAGGAGGAAAGGTAATTTGAATCTTACTAGTAACAACATAAGGTCTACATAGCCTAGTTCTAGTGCAATAGTATCGATTTCTATCGTGGCGTTTCATTTTGCGCCCCATACTGGCTAGATTGCCACTGGCTTTGTGTTTGACAGTGTTTATGATACAACCACATAAGGAAGAAAGGTAATTTGAACCTTACTAGTATAGTATAAGGTCTAAAGTCCTTCATTTTACGTTTAAAAATATTTTATGTAACCGCCCTTGTATCTTTAAAATTTTGAGATTTTAGCATTCACAAAGCTATTTTTATATAATACTAAATAATATACTAGAAAAAATATGACTCGCACCAGAGCATTGGACCGGATATCCAAAGGTCGCGGGTTCGATTCCCGTCTGAAAACATGATCTGGTGCGAGTCGTATTTTTTCTAGTATATTATTTAGTATTAAGCCCTTGTATCTTTCTGCGTACCGTAGTGACTAGCTCCGATACCCTTGCCATTATGACTGGCCGAGTTCATGATATAACCACACAAAGAAAGAAGGTAACTTGAACCTTCTAAAAGTTACTATAAGGTCTATAGTCCTTTATTTTACGTTAAAGTGTTAAAAGATATTTCGTTTTACGGTCCGCGCGTCTTTATGCGCAGTGCACTGGCTAGATTTAATGCCACTGGCATTATGGCTGGCAGTGTTAATGATACAAAAAGATGAAAGATAATTTGATCCTTACTAATATAAGATCGACAATTGTTTGCAGAATATCACATTCTTCTTACGCCCTTACTAATAAAGGTTGTATAGTTACACAGTGTTATGTCCCTTTCTTTTAATGTCAAACTTAAATAGTTCGTCAGAGAGTAACCAATGTGTAACTATACATCTGCTATACATTCTTCATTAGTAAGGGGTTAGTATTTGAATATTAGACACAATTAGTAAGAAAAACGTCAACATTCCATTCACACACATTTCAGATTCCTCTAATTCACCTACACTACAGTTTGATCGTTACTATAGCATTAAGACTTGCAAACAATGTGACATCAATTCATTATTTTGGATTTGAACCCTATTCCTTTCACATAAATTTCAGATTCCTCTACCCCGCCTACAGCCTGATCGTCCTCGCGGGCGCCATAGCTTTAGACTGCTTACAAAAGATGACTTTTGCGGTGGGCACTGAGTTGTTCCGGTGGCGGAAGGAGAGAGAGAGACGGCACTATCTGGCGTATACGGGACCGCTGATGGTCATGTGCGTAGTGCTCGCGGGAGTTGCAGGTGATTTAATAATTGGAACATAGGAATTAAATGTTTTAGAGATTTATTATCGTTAATTTAAAAATCGACTTCTAAAATTCGATTTAATTGCTATGGGCATAAGCACAAAATTCAATGTAAGTGTAAGTAGAAGAGATTTTTTTTTGAAGTAGAAGAGATGATGTGCTTTATATAAGACTAGTGACCGCCTGCGACTTTGCCTGCGTGGAAAGATTTTTTGCTATCCCTCGGGAACAATTTTTTTTTCGGTTTATATAAAACATAATCTCCAAATAAAAGAGATGTTCCAAAATGTATGAAGTCTGGGCCACGTCTTTGTACAGTACAGTATACCAAAAAATAGGTAGAGACACGATAAACAGTTTTAATCATCCAATTACTTTTATGTGCATTAAAAATGCAAACACACAACTAAAAACATCATGGCGGAAGATGTCATTTAGATGGTTTTTGGCTGTGAATGTCAGTCAGTTCTCTTACTTAAACTGTCTGATATTTATCTTGACAGGCATCTCCCGAATCAGCGCCCTCTACAACAATTACAACGGGCCAATGAAATTGCTCCGATCTCTCCCACCCGCGGCAGAACCGCAAATCGTGTGCTTCGGCAAAGACTGGTACAGATCGCCTTCCAGCTTCCATTTACCCGAGGGATATGAGATCAGGTTTATACCCAGCGAGTTCCAGGGACAACTGCCCGCTCCGTATGCTTCTACTAAAAATGGTGAGTCTTCATACTAAGTTCTACTAATATTATAAATGCGAAAGTTTGTGTGTTTACCTCTTCACGCCTAAACGGCTAGACGGATTTAGATGAGGCACACAGATAGTCTATAACCTGTATTAACTCATAACGTTTATTGCATTCCATAGTATCATAGGTGGTATTAATTAAAGTAAGTTAGATCAGTATGGACCTCGTCGGGCAAGCAATCAGGTGTAAGAAGAGAGGAAGCGCTATTCTATTGGAGGTTTTATAATAACATATATTAAAACATAGGAACTTTTTATCCTGGTCAAAGTTCCCTAGGGTCCACCTCTTTAGATTATTCTGGACAAGACAGCACCATAAATTGATTAAACAACCTCTTTACTCTAGAATAGGTAATAATTAGTTGTAATGTTTTTCAACAGCAACACGCCTCGTACACCCATACTTCAACGATCTTAACACAGGCGACAATCGAACCTACCTCCGCCCGCCGCAATGTGACTACTTGGTCGATTCCGACATCGGCAAGCCCACGCGCGCACAACCGGCGTACCACAAGGATCCCAACTGGGACCCGATCTCTTTCGTCACTATACTAGACGCGGAGAAATCGCACAAAATCTTCCGAGCCTTCTATATACCCGTTCTGTCTAGTAAAAACTGTGTTTTCGCTAATTTATATTTGTTGAGAAATAAGTTATTGAGTGATTAGTAAATACTTCAACCACGAAACTCTGTCTGAGATAGGTATTTGGAGACCCGTCATGTTTAGTAGAAACTGTGTCTTCGCTAAAGAATGATGTGCGAAATGGGTCCAGCTCTATATCACTTATCTACCTATTAGAAATTGTAAACGGTAAACCATACATACATAGCACTACATTTTATTATATGGACGCATGTCTGTAGGCAATCAAATGTAAAAGCAAATAAGTAATCTAATACACGATACTACTAAAACACCATTGGGATAAGATTGTTCTTTAACATTAACAGAATCGAGACCATATTGCGATAAGATTAACTAAATACTATAAGACTCATTCATAGACAAATCAACTTGTAAATGTTTTTTAAATTCACAATGTTATTTTTATACAATACTAAATAATATACTAGAAAAAATTCGACTCGCACCAGCCTTTCTATTGTCTAATTTCAAAATCTATCGCAATCGCTTTCAGGATGAAACACATTGATGCTTCTTTTTGGCACAAATAAAAACTTACCAAAGAAATGCTGCAATGTGTCGGATCCAACTGTAATGAAAGCGATTGCGATAGATTTTTAAATTAGACAATTAGCCCCCAGATCATATTAACAGAACATGTAAACAGTTTTTGATGCTATAACCCTGGGCCCAGCATCCTTATATTTTTGCACATCATTCTTAAAATTTATTGAAAAATAAGCTATTAAGCGCTTAGTAAATTCTTTGATAATAGAATACTATTGCACTTATAGGCACCGATATTCGGTACAGACTTTTCTTACTTTGTTTCGATCAAGTGTCTACACACTGGCAAGCATATTTGCTTTTACTTGACTCTAATAAGTAATACCTAGGATTCTATAAGGCGTTGGAAATGTGGCAATATAATTTAGAGATTGCTCGTTTGTAAGAACCAAAGGGTACATTAATTGTAACGAATTAATTTGTGATTAATACTGTAGTCTCATTACACTTTGTTGTAAGAAAAACGACATGTTATATAAAGTTATGTGTAATTTATGCATTTTTAAAATTTAAATTAATTTATGTTATTTATGATTTATTAGGGAAAAATATTAATTGTGCAGCAATCCTAGTACCATAATGTACTTATATTAATGCAATAACAGTATGTAAATATGTATGTTAATTAATAAAACCATTATGATCAGTTTAATATGAGATAATAACTCTATAATGTAGATATAATAATTATAAAACGTGACGAATATAGGATTTGCAAGGTAACGAAGCAGGGACTGTGTGGCATGTGACTTGAGGCATTAGAAATCAGAGAAAATCGGAAAAATAGGTAGGTGTAATACCTATCATTAGTTACGTACGAGTTTAATTCCTGTTATTTTAACTAAGTAGAAAATTAGCACCAGAAGTTATCGATAAGTCATTAAAGTTCGTACAAAGCCGGGTAAGACCAGGAACTAAGTTAAACTAACTTAGCTTAGCTTATGGTCTGCAACCGGCATAAGAGCCATTTCACAATGGCGGTAACCTTATAGTTTTTCTAACTCAAGAAATCTGTTCTAATATGAATGTTGTTAGGCGTGTACATGCACATTGTTTTAGTGTGCGTCTGCACGCTCTCGTATTACGCACACTAAAGTAATGTTCATGTGCACGCCTAACACATTCATAGCCGAGGACGTGAGATAGAACAACTATATATTAACTTGTGGTTCTATGGTCTCAGCAATATTACTAAATATTTATAAAATAATGACAATATTAGTACAAGAATTGTAAAATTCATTAATGATTGATTGCCAGTTTTACGGCCAAAAGTGTGTACAAATCATAATCACAACTCCCTATTACTTAGATAATATGGCGTCAAAAACACTATAATTACGAAATATAATTTTCACCTCTCCAGCACGAAACTCATGTAGAGGTGAAAAGATGTATCTTTCACACGAGTAATTTTTTTTATCTCGTGCTTTTAGATCACTCGCTGTGCTCAGTAGTCTATATTAGAATCACTATCTACGTTATGATTCAATTCTAAACTACTTCGCTAGTTCGTGATTTAAAGTCGGCACTTGCAGCAAAAAATAACATTGCTCACTTGTTGAACAAATAACTATTGTTCATCCGAATAATAATCTGTGTAATATTCGTATAAGTTGTGATTTTTCAGCCAGATCGAGTTCCCGATGACCTTTTTACTAGATAGGAACGTACAATGCGATTAATTTTTCCCTTGGGAACTTCACTCGAGAATGTATGGTGCGCACAGATTAAACTTCACCGTGTTGTACCACCACAAGCGCTCTGAAGTTTGGTACTTGTATTGTCAGATTAATCCAGCGAACTAAAATCTATGGAACAAGCATTCCGTTTAAAAAAATGCCACCACACGAAAATGACAACTAAGTGGGTGGAACTGAAAATACTGGCATTTAATTATGCAGCACAAAGCAACTGAACACTGGTTGCATAATAGTGACCATAATTTGCATACTCATAGATATTTTCTATACTTAAACAAAAAAATATGATATGTTATTTCTGCATATTTTTACTGCCTTCTTTGTCGTCTTTTACACCATTGGACTACACAGGACGTCATTTCTAATAAACTCTCTCTTTCTCTCTTTTCTTTACACAATACAAACTGCAATTATTGTAAAGAACGCTAACGTATGTCACCGAGCGCGTTGCTGGGCAGACTAAATGCTGTGCGAGTTGTAATTTTTTAGTCCCGTGGTGCCATTTTTTAAACAATGTGTTTGCAATTTCACTTCCATAGATTTTAGTTCGCTGGATTAATCACATTGTAAAGTTGAACTTGTCCTAGATAGAAATCACACATAAAAGTTCAACTTTATAATCTAAACAATAAATATTATAATTGCATACTCGAGCAAGAAAAGTCCATCGTTTGGACAGGTTATTATGTTAAATAAATATGCAATTTTTTTAAAGTCTAAATTAGTCAAACGGATATAAAGTGCCACCAAACCGCAGAGTACTGTTTAAAGATTCGGCAATAATATTCAAAATTCTACAAAATTATTACTAAAACATATCACGATAGTACTTGACTTGCACATAAAATTTTATTTAATGTTGTGTATTTATGTGTGAAAATAGTTTTAAGGTCTATTTCTAATAATGAATGTGGAGGAGGCAATTCGTACCATAAAACAAGCTAGTCAACTTATTTGTTGCTTAGGTAACTTAGATCTTAGCTAATTTCAGTGCAAACCAATTTCTACAAGCATTTTTACAAATGTTTAATATTGTGTCTATCAAATAGATTGTGAGTATAAAATAGTAAATTCAAAGAATAAGGATTATCAGCAGTGAAAGATGCGCGGCCACATACAGACGGAATCTGATTCGGAATTCCGAAACGGAACATATCGATAATGTATGGAAATTCTGAACGGAAAAATACCGCATGTGTGTGATAGATCCATAGGTTTGTATGGATTTGATAATGTATGAAAATTCCGAACAGAATGATACCGTATGTGTGTGGTATGGTAAGTCCATAGATTTGTATGGATTAGCTGCGTTCGGAATGATTTCTGACGTCTGTATGTAGCGGGCTTTTCTTATTCAAAAATAAATAGGAATTACCAACTTTAAGGCCTGCCACGTAAGAGACGAAATCAGCGACATCTTACGTCAATGACATATTAATAATCTATTCTATTTAAATTGTAAAAAGCCAATTGTTTGGCTAATAGGGCCTAACAAGAAAATAATCTCGTTTTCGGTGACGGTGGTGGACAAACGGCGTGAATCAATTGATGTCGCTGAATGAGACTGTAATTCTTAGTTTACTTGAGCTAAGCTATAGCTGCTAAAGCTTAGTACTTGTCAAAACACTAATACCTTGAATAAGCAATTATTCAGTATGTTTACACGCAATTAACTATATTAATTCTGTGATGCAACGTATTAGTGTAAGTGACAAGTACTAAGCATTTGTAGCTAAGCTCGTGTAAACTAGCCATAAGACTTGTGTTACTATTTTATGCTAACAATTTAGTGAGTTCTTGTTTTGTAAAAAAATGTTTATGATTAACTTACTATAATTATTATGCTGTCAGAATTTAAAAAAAAACCTTTCTCTTAATGTGTTCATTGATATTAAAAAAGTCGAACCTGATTTTTACATTTTTTATATCTACATATATTATTTCAAAATATTAAGTAGAAATATACTACCTACTTTTTTGTACATTATTATTAGTAATTAAATGTGTCAATGCATTTCAGTTATTATTAAAATTACACTGTTTGCATTTTAAACTTTAAAATTGTTGTAACTACTGTAAGGCAAAAAGTGATTTTTTATTAAAATTTATTTATCAAAATTATTGTTTTATTCAGGTACACAGTTTCACAAAACAGATATAGGGCAGAAGTCAAGCTTAAAAGTGCATGCGCTCGAACAACGCACACATAGATACCCTCTCACCGACACAAAATAACCGGAATCTCAGACCAATCCAAACGAGTTCGAGTGCGTGACGCAGTGTCGTCGGTCGGTGAGAGCTGTCTATGTGTGTGTGCGTTGCGTGCGTACTAGGTACTAAGCTTCACTTCTGTCCTCTTTCTATTTGGTAATAATATAGAATACGACATTTTTTTATGTAAACATATGCAAAATATACATATGTATGTATTAGGCAAGGCACTGACCAATATTGGTAGTTAGAATTTAGAGCCACACAAACTTTAAATTGTAATTACCTACTAGTAGATATTATCTCATCTATAATAATAATAATAATATTTGACAACATCACATACATTGCTCCGATTCCAAACTAAGTAGCTGAAGCACTTGTGTTATGGAAATCAGAGGCAACGGTGGTATCACAAACATCCAGACCTGATCCAATATAGAAAAGTTCGTTTTCTAAATTGACCCAACCGGGGATCGAACCCGGGACCTCAGAGATGGCGACACCTTGAAAACCGGTGTACAAAGCCATTCGACCACGGAGGTCGTCATCTATAATTTTCATTTTCATTTTATGAAGTTGTCTTGTTCAAATATGCTCCACCTAGAACTACTTGTTCAGTGTAGAAAATTAGCCACAGTAAAAAATAGGCCTTTGCATAACCACTACAATTATCTCGAAAATCTTAAAATATTTGCGTTGTTAACCTCCTATTCAAAGCCAACCCGATACGAATGTGGAAAACCAATCTCATTGGCCATGAATCGGCTTTTGTTTATCATTCTTTTATATTTTTTGTAGGTGTAAGTAGATGTAGGCAATAATTTTTTAATTTTGTCTTTATAGTGTAATTTTTTATAACATTCAATCAGTATTTTTTATTAATAATTTTACAAATTCCTTGTTATATTAAAATATGAGGGAAATAGTTCACTTACAAGTTGGAAGATGCGGTAACCAGATTGGAGGCAAGGTAAGAATATTTCATAACATAACAAAGAGCGTTACTAAAGAGCAAACATTAAATTGAATGCCTATTAAATTTTATCTCAGAACTGTATCATTATATCTTATTTCAGTTCTGGGAAGTGATATCTGACGAGCATGGTATCGACCCAGATGGTTGCTACCACGGTGACTCCGACCTCCAACTGGAACGCATCAACGTATACTACAACGAGGGTATAAATTGCAAGTACGTCCCTCGCGCGGTGCTCGTCGACCTAGAACCAAGCACCATGGACAGCGTGCGAGCTGGAACCTTTGGGAAGATCTTTCGCCCTGACAATATAGTCTTCGGCATCTCCGGCGCTGGCAACAACTGGGCTAAAGGTCACTTCAGCGAAGGTGCTGATTTACTCGAAGCTATCCTCGACGTTGTCAGAAAAGAGGCTGAAGGTTGCGATTGCCTTCAAGGTTTCCAACTCGTCCATTCTCTCGGTGGAGGTACCGGCTCTGGTTTGGGCACCTTATTGTTGTCAAACTTGGAAGAAGAGTATCCCGACCGGATATTGGCCTCATTTTCTGTTGTACCAAGTCCTAAAGTATCGGATACGGTCGTGGAACCATATAACTCAACGCTGTCAATTAATCAGCTGATAGAAAATACTAATCAGACGTATTGCATTGACAACGAGGCCTTGTACGACATCTGCTTTAGAACTTTAAAGCTGAAAACGCCAACTTACGGAGATTTGAATCACCTGGTGTCATTATGCATGTCAGGGGTTACGACGTGTCTGAGGTTTCCTGGGCAGTTGAACGCTGATTTGCGCAAATTGGCAGTGAACATGGTACCCTTTCCACGACTACATTTCTTTATGCCAGGCTTTGTGCCGTTGACTTCGCGCGGCAGTCAGATGTACCGAGCGCTGACGGTGCCAGAGCTTACTCAGCAGATGTTTGATGCGAAGAACATGATGGCGGCGTGTGACCCACGCCGTGGTCGGTACCTCACTGTGGCCGCCATCTTCCGCGGTCGCATGTCCATGAAGGAAGTTGACGAACAAATGCTCAACGTTCAGAACAAGAATAAAGACTTTTTCGTTGAATGGATACCGAACAACGTTAAAACAGCGGTTTGTGATATACCCCCTCGGGGGCTCAAGATGTCCGCGACGTTCATTGGTAATACGACTGCGATACAAGAAGTGTTTAAAAGAATATCTGGTCAGTTCTCATCGATGTTTAGAAGGAAAGCATTTCTTCACTGGTACACTGGCGAGGGGATGGATGAGACCGAATTTGCTGAAGCTGACCATAACATGAATGATCTCATTTGCGAATACCAGCAATACCAGGATGCCACGCTGAATGACGACGAAAGCGAGGCGGCGGAGGAAGACGAGGAAGAAGATAACCAAAATCCTGATGAATAAAGACTATGCCCATTTATTTATTGTAATTTAAAGATATTTATTTATCGATGTGTTTTACTAAAAAACAATAATGAAAATTGTGTGAAATCCGTTTGTTTCTTAAAAAAATTAAAACCATTTTCAATCATAAAAGCTTTTTTTAAGTACCTACTTAAAAATACTAGTGTTATTTGTGTGAGCCCACCTTGTGCCTCACCATGGATTTAGGACACTCCTTCTTTTGTGCTTCACCCACTGAGCATATACGATGCAATGCAATATACATAAATACATCGCCACACTGATCAAAATGAATAAAACTGTTTTTAGATCTACTTATTTAATTTTGTTAACGAGGAACATCGTGTTAGGGGACCCTAATCTACCAGCGAGTTTCATAAAATAGTTACGATGTCAAAAAATATAACGACCATAAAATCTTCATAAAACCTTTTGCCACAATTTTGAAATTCGAACACATAATCTGGAACTACGACAAAAGAATGTAGTTTTTTCAGTATCAAATAAAATTTTGTGTACGATGCACAGACAGTAATTCGAATAAGAATTTTTTTTTACATTTTTTATTAGACTAGAGAAATTTAAATTTTAACTAACTTAATTTTTGGCTCTAAATTATTTGTGTAACATCAAATATGAGGGAAATCGTCCACATTCAGGCCGGGCAATGCGGAAACCAGATCGGAGCTAAGGTAAACGAAAACACATTTTAAATCTATTATTCTTCCTTTGCATTTTACAAAGAACCTAATTCTTTTCGTTCTTTATAAGTGAACAAAACGTCGAGAAAGCTAATTAAAGCTCACACCACAACACATCATATTATGTTACTCATGACCGCTCTGACCTTATCCGCTTGTTTGCGCCGACTATAGAATTGTCTTAATATTTGGTTTTTATTTATTTCCAGTTCTGGGAGGTGATCTCCGATGAGCATGGCATCGACCCGACGGGCGCCTACCAAGGAGACTCCGATCTGCAACTGGAACGCATCAACGTTTATTACAACGAGGCCTCCGGCGGCAAGTACGTCCCGCGCGCCGTGCTGGTAGACCTCGAGCCCGGCACCATGGACTCGGTTCGCTCGGGGCCCTTTGGACAGATCTTCCGCCCCGACAACTTCGTCTTTGGACAATCGGGAGCCGGCAACAACTGGGCCAAGGGACACTACACTGAGGGAGCAGAACTGGTAGACTCCGTGTTAGACGTGGTCAGAAAGGAAGCGGAAGGCTGCGACTGCCTGCAAGGTTTCCAACTCACTCATTCGCTGGGCGGCGGCACTGGCTCCGGTATGGGCACGCTACTCATATCCAAGATAAGAGAAGAATACCCAGATCGAATAATGAACACCTTTTCCGTTGTACCTAGTCCTAAAGTATCTGACACCGTTGTGGAGCCCTACAATGCGACCTTATCCGTGCACCAACTCGTGGAAAACACAGACGAAACTTACTGCATAGACAACGAAGCGTTGTACGACATCTGCTTTAGAACGCTGAAATTAACGACACCTACGTATGGAGATTTGAACCACTTGGTTTCAGCCACGATGTCTGGTGTGACGACTTGCCTGCGATTCCCTGGGCAACTGAATGCGGATTTGCGAAAGCTGGCGGTCAATATGGTTCCGTTCCCGCGGCTACACTTTTTTATGCCGGGTTTCGCGCCGCTGACATCGCGCGGCAGCCAGCAGTACCGCGCGCTATCTGTTCCAGAATTGACGCAACAGATGTTTGACGCGAAGAACATGATGGCCGCTTGCGACCCGCGTCACGGGCGCTACCTGACCGTCGCAGCTGTCTTTCGCGGTCGCATGTCCATGAAGGAAGTGGACGAGCAAATGCTCAACATCCAAAATAAGAACAGCAGCTATTTCGTTGAATGGATTCCGAATAATGTGAAGACTGCTGTTTGCGATATCCCCCCTCGAGGTCTGAAAATGTCCGCTACTTTTATAGGAAACACTACAGCGATTCAAGAGTTATTCAAGAGGATTTCCGAACAGTTTACGGCGATGTTCAGGCGGAAAGCGTTCCTCCACTGGTATACCGGCGAGGGTATGGACGAAATGGAGTTCACAGAAGCGGAGAGCAACATGAACGACCTGGTGTCTGAATACCAGCAGTACCAGGATGCCACGGCCGACGACGAGGGGGAGTTCGACGAGGAAGTGGAAGAAGAGGAGTGAAGTCAATGTTTGTCCTGTCCAATGTATCTATATTTTCACGTGTCAATGTTAAGTGTAACCGTTTTACAATGTTTTTGTCGTAATTTATAGCGTCACCAATAAACGCTTCAATCAAATACCTTTTTAATTTTTCATCTGTTAGGCAGCCTTTGTTTCAATCCTACAGGCAGCTTCACTGTCCGATAGGAAAGCTTTGGAAATTTTAATAAAAGAAAGTGGTCTTTTAGGTCCCTTTGTTCAATGGAACCTGACGTTATCGAACAAAATTACACAAATCTATCCTTATCCCAGTTGTCACCCCGGGGGACAGTGTTAGAGGGGACTCCTGGGAATAATTGCAAATTAAATCGTGTCCGATGACGTCAAGTTCTATAGAACAAACAGGACCTACCCGGTCCTACACAAGACGATTAAAACAAAAGAAGATCAAATGAAAGTGCAAATAGTATTTAATTTTATCGTATTGTTTCCAGAAACTGGCCAATAGTAATTATCATCGACCTACTGAGACGTAAAGTCCGGTTCATAGTGAAAAGCAAAAATATATGGTCTGTATAGTATAGAAACAGTTCTCCCTCGTGGTCCTAATGGGACAAAACCCTGACAAAATGGCACCACGAGAGAAACACGGAATTTTCTGATTAGGTACCCTATCACTTATACTATCTAATGGTACCACGGTAAAGAAAGGATTATTAGTAGTGGAAGTAGTATATTACTCACTTTAAAAAACCAAAGAGCATTTTAATTATTTCCAGTAAGTAAGTATTTGTTGTATGGTCTGTGTTCGGACTTATATTAGCGTTAAATATCTATATGGCGATGGCGTGGTTATTTCAAAATGAAAATGTTCAAATTGGTACAATTTCGTAAGTTTATAGATATATAATAAGATAATATCACTACTCAACCCACGTAAAAATATCTGTTCTGTGAGTCGACCGTTCTATTTAAAACGACGCCCCATGCACTTTTTATGGAAGGCGTGGAATTTCAATACTTTTTGACCATAACTTTGATCAACCTGTCTTCTTTGGGGTATTTGAGGCCTGCTTCGGCCAAGTCCTTGAGGGTGACCTGCACTAGGGTGTCGAATCCGCACCGAGTGGCGAGCTTCTGCGAGGCGGGTCCTGTGAACAATGTCTCGGTGGCTTTCACGCCGAGGAATCGGCATAAAGGCTCCCTGGAATACAACGGGTTTTGAATCATAAATGTGTACGTACTCCTACGTATTTTATTTTTATTTAACTGTTTATGAAAGCTTGAAGACCGTAGACCCAAAGTTATAAGGTTCTTGTTTTTGAAATATGTTTGTATGTTAAGATAAATCATATATATACTAGAAAAAATCTACTCACCCGTAGTCGGGACTCGAACCCGCACCCTTCTGGGATTCCGGCTCAATGCACTGATCAATTATGCTACCGAGTCGCTAGTAGGACTGACGAAATTTTCTACGTGTTACGGGTGAGTTGTGGTTTTTTAATTTATTTTAACTGAAAATCCCGTCTGTATCAAAAGACAACTCAACTGAAAAGATGGAAACAAGATCAAAATTAAATATTAACGTGCAATCGGAGGCTTGTATAAATGACATTATGAATGATTTGACTTACCATTAAATTCTTTGCCTCGACTGCATGATAGATTATGTTGCCTTTAATATTTGACCTTGTTTCCATCTTTTCAGTTGGATTGTCTTTTGATGGAGGCGTTTTTAAAATTTATTTATTTTATTTGTATTTTTAGTTACTAAATATTATGGCCATTATATACCTTTTTGAAATCCTTATGATAAGCCCTTATAATTTGATAGGTACCCATATTGCAGTATTCTAAAAAACTTTCTTTTACTTCAAATAGTAGCACCGCACAGCCGCCATATTGGTTTTTTTAACGTCGCTTACCTAAGAACACTTGGGCTGTCAAGACAAATCTAACGATATATACCTACCTACTGATAATAGAAATCCGTTCAGCCGTTTGAAAAATATGAGGTACCTTATAAAGAATACCTAAGTATTACTCGTCCCCCTTGTATCATTCGTTAGTACCAAGATCTTGTTAGTACGTACCCATACTAACTAGGTAGGTACTACACTGTTCTTTGTTTAAAAAAAAGGTACTATACACTGTTATGTGATTAAAAGCCTATACCTAAGTATGAGGGAGACTTTACGTAGATGGGAATCTCCATATTGCCTTACACTAGGTCTCACCTAGCAGCTAGCAATCTTCCGCCAAGTTTAGCACCTCTGTAGTCCCTCATCACTAACAGCCCCAATGCGGAGAGAACCTTATCAACTCCTAAGTGCTCAAAGGGGTCACATTTGGACTTTATGAACTCTAGCGCACCGAAAACATTTTTACAACCTTCGCCTTCTATCTGGAAATTGATGAAAATTAAAATGTGTGAAGTAATTTAGTAAGCTGATTCTATCTGTGAAACTTCTTATGCCAATCTTTTCAATATAACAAACATTAAACATTACATGGTTGGTAGTCAGTCATTTGCAAACTATTTGTGTAAAGGGATCGCAGCCTTTACGAAAAGTGTAAATTCTAGTTTTCTGTATGCCTTTCCTTTCTTCGTGATACACGTACAAAAAGTCACATTACACCTAGTTTTTGTTTGCGTTACTACTCTACATTTTCCATTCCAATCGGTGCGTTTTACATTAAAATGCTTCATTACCTTGAATTTTTCGTCGTCTCCTTTGAAAGCGACGTAGCAAACATTAAGTGCCACCAGCGTCTTCTTTCCGTCAACTTCAGTGTAGCAACCCAGGCTCGTCCGCTGTATTAAAAAGTTTCTCCAAACTTCGCAAATGCTTTTCACGCTTTCTGGTTCGTTTGCAAGATCTGGAATTGCATTATGGGAGTGTAAATTTCTTGTATAATGCGTTTCAATTTTGTTGGTGGCTGTGAAGTTAGCCACTGTGAAGCACCCCCACTCGCCCCCCCCCCCCACAAACACTTCACATCGAAATTTTATTGTGTTCTGCGCATCGTCTCGCGCAATGGCGAACCGTTACACACTTCTCCAAAAGAATAACAGATGACGAAAGAAAATCTCTGTATTTTGAGTATTGCAGATAATTTTGACATACGTTTCCTTTGGATTTTAGATATCGAAGTCACATGCTGTGTGAAGTTTGTTATAGTGCTGATTTCCTAGTCAGTTTTAAAATAATCCAATCACCTATACAACTTTCTCAGAAGAGTTTTCGAAAGATTTTACCGTTCGAAGAGCAGTTTATCCCGGAGGTTGTCGGCCAAAACCTACAGGATTCGCCTGCGAAAGCGAATGTTATCGGTTTGAAACGTACTACTAAGGGAGCATAAGACTTCATCTGGTAGGAAATGTTGAACCATAATATCCAGGGCCCTGTCGTCATCTTCGGGAGCGAGGTCCTGTATGATCCAGGTCTTCCCATTAGCCTCCCATCGCTCCCACTCGAGGGGGCAAGACGAGTCCCAAACTCGTTTGAATACCATGATCTGGAGAAAATGATACTGATAGTCTGTGAAACACTAAACTAATACATTACGAGTGGACCTTTCAACTATCATGGAACCTTGAAATCTACTGAAAGTTGGTAGTAGACGTTTAGCACTGGGTATTATACAAGGTGTTACAAAAGTACCCCTAATGCCGAATATGGTATACATATAGGGACCATCAAACTGAACAACTTTTGCTATGGGACCAACTCTGAAATCGCGAAAAAAGAATCAGCTGTTTCATACATTTTGATATTTTCGATTTTTAATTTTGTATGGAACAGCTGATTTTTTTTTCGCGATTTCAGGGTTGGTCCCATAGTAAAAGTTGTTCAGTTTGATGATCCCTCTATGCCATATTCGGCATTAGGGGTATTTTTGTAACACCTTGTATATTCTGTGGTGGTAGTCAATTAGGACTGCTCGTCACAGATTTCACAAAACCCTGTTACCTATTTAGTGGTGTCTTTTTTTAAACCTTTAGGAATGCGAAAATGAATATCGTACATAGAATCTGAAAAGTTTCTATAGAATCTTTGAAATAGCAGCTTTTCGATGTATTCGGAAAATATGCAATTTACAAAGTGTTAAGTAGGTAAACATTGATACTCTACACGGCCTAGTTATGTAATCAAGCTATATCGATTTGAATACTATTGAAATGCATTGCGTTTAACATGCGTAGCGTATTATGTGCAATATCAAGTGAAGTTGCACTGAGCATATATCATATTCTACGTAGGTATGTAAAGAAACCCATGATTTATATTGAGTTTAAAATATCTTTCACAGTTCTACATCCCTTTACTTTCCTAATCATTAGCCTAAAATTTTGTGTCTTACCTATATTGCAATATTTTGAGCACGTAAATATTACAATTATAGGTAACCTTGGCCTATTTCTGTTTATGCCAAATATTCAAGCTTTAATTATCAAATTTTCAAATTTTAATTATCAAGGGTTTAATTATCAAATTATAATAGTAAATTATGCTCCTAAATCATAGAAATAAACCTAGATGTTATTTCTTATTTACGATTGTCAAATATCTTACCTTGTTCTATAGTAGCGCGTACACGTGTTGCTCACGATGGTTCGGCCTTAGTAGTGAAGTACTTACCCAGTCACAAAGTGGTCTAGATTTCTAGAAATCTATATGCAGTTATAGTGCAATTTATATAACACTAATTACGTCACTTGATAATTAATTAGCAGCATGAGTGGCATATCCTTTGAAAGGCTGATAAGATGCAAGTTTGTGTCTCTTGTTTTTGTAGTCTTCAAGCATAGTTTCAGAGTATGTGGTAGGTAGGTTACCTACTCCGTGGCCCGGTCACCATGCCAAAAAAGGTTGTAGTTATGTCAGTAGACTGTACGAGTATGCACTTTATGGTACCCAAAAGGAAAAAAACGTGTACCGCGGTATTTCACAAGTTTTAGCACATTTCTTGTGGCCGGGCTGCAACGTATGCGGCCTGGCTCGGCCACGCTTCTATCAACAAAAATAGCTAGCTTTAAGACATTATTTATAAGAGGGGTGACTGTACGAGTTGTATACCACAAAAAAGGCCTTTCTTAAAAAAAAAATGCAGTTTATACAACATGTTACAGAAGAACCCCTAATGCCTAATATGGTATACAGGGACCGTCAAACTGAACAACTTTTACTATGTGACCAACTTTGAATACGCAAAAAAAAAAATCAGCTGTTTCATACAAAAATTAAAATCGAAAATGTTAAAATGTATGGAACAGCTGATTTATTTTCGCTTTTTCAGGGTTGGTCCCATAGTAAAAGTTGTTCATTTTGTTGGTCCCTATTATACCATATTCGGCATTGGGGTATTTTTGTAACACGTTGTATAGACATTGAACTTTATGGAGACTACCTGCATAACTACTAACTACTTATCAAACTCGGTTAATAGCATGGACGGACAAATTCCACCCACACTGGTTTTCTATGCGGAAGATAGGTTTCCCCTGGATAACTAATTATCAAACTCGGTTAAGAATATGGAATCAGAGTTCCACCCACATAACTGGTTTTCTCCATGGAAGAATTGTTTCCCCTGGATAACTAGTTATCTAACTTGGTTATATGGGTGGAACAAAGCGACTTAACACAAGGCGTTCATTGATATGAATGTCGTTATTGCTCTGACATGAACGCTAGGCGTTTAGTGTCATAAAGTTTCATTTCTACAACTTTTTCAATATTATAGTTGATCGATTATAAGTAGGTAAAGAAAAGCTAGGTAGGCTTTACACGTTGATGAGTATATATCAACGTGTAAAGCCTACCTAGCTTTTCTTTTATCTTCATTGTACTGTACCTACTACTGCACTGATTTTTTTCACGTATCTAATAGCAGTCGTTTACCTGGTAAGGGGGAGGAGGTACACGGACAAAGGGACAGATGGACATGGCGAAACTATAAGGGTTCCTTGTTAACTGGACTACGGAACCCTAACAAGTAAATTCTACGTCAAAATCACGTGTCCTATTCACGTGAGTCACGGAAGTCTAAATCACGATCAGTGCTTCGGAAGGTACAGCGTGGTACAGCTTTTTTATTGGTTCATTACTAGGTGATACTAATACAATACCTGCCATATTTTGATACTCAACCTCTTGTGATTTTTTTGATTGGTTCATCCCTCCCTACTGAAGGGTTAAATACAGAAAATGAAATGGTATAGTTAGTTTGTGTAGTAGTTATGCAAATAATATGTGCGTAAGTATGTAATATGTACATTAATAAGACAACAGAGTGTTTTCTACTTCTACGACAAAGTAGTTGTTTATCAGAAAATATTTATTAGTAATTATAAGGTTCCTTTTATATACTCAATTATAAAAGAAACCCTATTAAATACTTGAATATTATGTAGGTATCTTATTTGCACTGATAAGATAATAACTCCCTTTAATGTATCTATTCTCAATAATGAAATGTTCATCGTCATTAGTAGTTAGTTATCTCCTAAGACGCTTTTCCACTAGCGAATAAAAGTAGAGTATTGTTTTGCCAAAATATTCAATTCTCGGTGAACGACGAAAAGGTCCTCACTGTCCATCAAAATATTGGTAGCAGAACAGAAATGTGATATAAATAAGAATCGAATAGTCCAAAACTTGCACTTATTGACAGGCATTTTTTTGGTAAATTATGTTATCGATGGTTCCTTTAGGCAATAACTAGTGTAGTTAAACAATTTTAAAATCTAAAATACTTCATAGTTTCTTTTATTAGGTACAATATTAGTCACATACCTAGTTACGTCCCAGTAGAAACGTTCCTTTAGTAGACAAGTACAAAGTATATATATGCAACAGACTGCAATTAAATCGGCAGAGTTAAGTTCAACTTTGAACTGTAACCATGTTACTATTATTATTATCGTTATTACTTGTTGTTTTGATATTATTTGTTTATTTTTATGGACTCTACAATGAGAGATATTGGGTAAAGCGCGGAGTGAGATTTCATAACCGAAATAAAGTTATGGGACCTTTCTGGGATTTCCTTACCGGCAATAGGGCAATGTTTGAAGTCATCGCGGACATGTACAAGTTATATCCCAACGAACCTGCTGTTGGCTTCGGTGCGTTTACAACACCGGCGGTATTCGTCAGTAATGTGAAGAATGTCCAGTACGTGATGCAGGGAAACCTGTTCAATGATAGAGGAGTTGATTACCATAAAGAAGACTATTTGGCGGACAACATCCTTTTCATGAGCGGTGCCCGGTGGAAGCTCATGAGGCAAAAAATGACTCCTCTTTTTACGTCGGCTAAGTTGAAGAACATGTACTACATAATTGACAAGAGCGCTCAAGATTTCATAGATTATTTACAAAAGAATCCCGAGAAGTTAAAAAGTGAGACATTCAATACTTTGAGCACGTTCTGCTGTGCCGCAATCGGGGGAGCTGTTTTTGGAGTAACAGATATCTCCACATTCGATTCGCCGTTCTTGGATGTGGCCAGAAAAGCATTCTTTCCGAGCTTTTGGAATAATATTAGATTTGCCATTTCAAACGTATCTTCTACAATATTTAAGGTCTTACAGTTGAAGTTCTTCAAAGACTTTGAGCCATTCTTCATCGGTGCAATGAAGCAGGTTTTTAACCAGCGGAAACAAGAAGGTGTAAAGAAACATGATTTCGCTGATATATGCCTGAGTATCCAAAAGAGTGGTGTGATGAAGCATGAAGAAACAGGCTTGCAGTTGGAGCCTACGGATGAGTTACTGGCTGCCCAGGGATTCTTCTTTTTCACGGCAGGAGTGGAACCCACAGCGACGGGTATATTTGGTGCTATGATCGAAATTGGTAGACACCCTGAAATACAGAAGCGGCTTCAGGAGGAAATCGATGCTGTTTTCGAAAAGTATAATGGTCAATTATCCTATGATGCTATAACAGAAATGGAGTACCTGGACAGAATATTAAGTGAATCTATGCGAATGTACCCTCCTATTGGTTTCTTGATAAGACGATGCACAGAGGCGACGGTCCTGCCCGAAGGAAATATTAAAATCGATAAAGGTACGAAAGTATACACGCCTATTTACGCTTACCACCATGATCCTCAATACTTTAAAGATCCTCAAGTATTCAACCCTGACAGATTCTCTGACGAATCAAAGCAAAATTGGGGTGTAACTTACCAGCCTTTTGGCTTTGGAAGTAGAATTTGCGTTGGGATGCGATACGCGCGACTGCAGGTTAAAAGTGGCTTAACTCACATTCTTCGTCATTTCGATCTGGAGACTCGTGTTGGTGATGGCGGAATGAAGTTTGGCAAGGACCAGGTGCAGCTCAGATTGAAGAACGTCGATGTTATGTACATTCCTAGAAAAGTTAGAACTACTTGAAATACATGGATCCTAATGAAGACCTAATCAACAGACTTAAATAAAATTGTTATAAGATGTTTCAATCAATGTTTTAATTAAAATCAACGCCATAATTAACCTTGTATGTATCCTCCCTTATATTTTAAAATATCGAGTACTACTGAAAACGAATTTTATGATGGATAATCCGAACGAAAAGTAATTGTTGTATTAGTAAAAATTCTTATTTTGAAACCAGTTGTTTGTATTGTTTACATAACACTGTCCTCGCTTCGACGAACGTTGAAAAACAATGAGAGACAAAGATACACAAACGCCCTATGTCATTAACATCAAAAAGAAAGAAAAATTCTACGTTAAAATAGCATTTCCTATTTACATAAGAAGCTTTCTATCTAGAATCAGTTCATTACTTTCAGAGATGAAGGTGTTATGCAGATAAACATACTATAGGTCCCTGTGACAGGTAAAGAATGGAACTGGTTTTCGAGTACCAGCTTTTACACGCCATATTTTGATAACTCAACCTGCTTTGAATTTTTGAATTGGTTCATCCCTACGGGAAGACAAAATACAGAAAAAAAATTGTAAGAGGTAAGCAGTACCTACTACCCACTCATGAAAATAATATTGCTGCGTAAGTATGTAAAAAGCACGTTTCCATGATCTGAGTTAGAAATAGTTATTTGTTATACTAGAGACCAAAGTCATAAATTTTCACCTCTACCATCGAGAAACTATTAAAGGTAAGATAAAAATAGTTATTTTCACCTGACTTTCCTGATAATTAAAAGTTAAATTCAGCATTAGAAACTTGTTCTTTTAACTCTTTTGAAGCTAGAAACTATCTCCAACGCTGGACGCACTCGATTTTTGTAATACCTAGACCCGTATTTATAAAGAGCTCTCGACGGTACGAGCTATCTTGAGATCATACCTGAGATGCTGTTCCTAAAAGAAGAGCGCCTAAAGTATGATCTCAAGATAGCTCTCAACGTTGAGGTTTATAAATACAGGCCCTATAGCACAAAAATAGTTCTATCAAATGAAAAAAATGGATTCATTCAGAGTAAAGAGTACCTAAAGTAGATTTCCGTCATTTTGTTTCACAAATTACGTTGTGTTTTTCTCTTATTTATTATAATCTAAAACACTAACCTGATATTATATTTCATTTATATTTCATTATAAAAATTTATTTCATACATGCGATCTTATTTCTTCGATACTCTTTATTTCGTATTATCAATCTTCTTTTTTCACAATCCTTGTTTAAAACTCCTTGGTCCGTCGTCATATCCGTGTAATTTATTTTTTATACTTTTTAATCCATGACCGACAACATAAAGCATTCTATCTATCCTTTTCTCACATATCAATTTTACAAGTCTCATTTTTGTCACTCTTTTTCTTTTTTAACTATTTCAAAATGTGATGTTAAAAATTAAAAAATAAACACTGCCTCACGCTTGCAGCAAAATTCGATTATGCTGTGAGTTTTTACGCGCCATAAGCACCCTTTTCGTGCTGGAGAGGTGAACATTTTATTTTATTATCACGTTTTTATTAAGTTGCTTTCTTATTTGTTTCTTTGTTTGGTTGTTTGAACACGTATTTATTAAATGATCTTTTACTATCTTCCCAGTGAGCTAGAGACTTGAAACTGTGAACATAGGTCAGAACTGGAAGGAAATACAATACTATGGTGTCATTGAACTGATCTGATGATGGAGCCGGAAGAAGGCCTTAGGAACACTGTAAGAAAACCATACAACTCCATCTAGTTTGGGCTCGTTAGAATCGGTCTGACAAGTAGGTACTGTGACAGGAGACGAAGGTCCTGTGTTCTCCTTATTAAATCAGCTTTTTACGGTATGAATTTAAATATCTACAGGCTTGTATTAAGCAACAAAATCACGAAAAGAACGTAAAACTAGGATGTGTTTCACTTACACCTGAAAAGGGGGAAGTGAAACAGTAAGGCGGATATTGTGTCCATTTAAATAAAAACAGGACACAAGTGAGATGTTTAACCGTTAATGTATTTAATTTCATTAAAATAGGGCCCAGTTTCAAAGATATAATATAAAAAAAATCATAATCTGGGGAAAGTGAAACATAGTTGCGTTGGACTGGAGCAGGAGTGACCAATAAATAAACTGTTTAATATTTTTTTATAATCTTAATTTTAATAACTTTATTCTAATGACAATAATCCTTATTTTAATCATTTCAACTATTGCTTGAATTATTGCTTTCCGAGTAAGTGTACCCTAGTATAAACAATATTTTTTATTACCTACTCAAAGAAAAAAAGCTGATACGGGGCAAGTGCGCGTTTCTCTTCCCCCATTTAGCACTTATTGATGATAATATTTTTACAACAAAAAAACTCAATTTCATGTAGAAATTAACTAAAAATTGTCGTTGAGCTATGTGATATACACTTTCCCCCTTAGTAATAAAGATGTATAGCAGATGTATAGTTACACAATGGTTACTCTCTGTCCAACTATTTAAGTTTGACATTAAAAAGAAAGGGACAAAACACTGTGTACATCTGCTATACAATCTTTATTAGAAGGGCGTTTTACATGCAGCATAATAATATGGTAAGTTTGTAACCATAACAAACTTTGAATTGCACTTAAGGATTTGCTTGTATGATTTCCAAAATGTTTTTTTTTGTATTTTACACGTGTTTTGCGTATTTTTGGTTTACTGCTAGTTTAATGATCGTAGCGATATCTGTGTTGCAAATACTGGAACTGATTCGTCATTCCTACTTTATCGACACGTGTCGGTCGCTATCGGGTCAACATAGTATAGTCTGAGGTGCTGTCGTGTGTACGATAGGTAGTTTCTTAGTTATGGTTGGGTTTTTCACTTCCCCGGTGTTTCTTTTGCCCACTCTACCTTAATTACTTATTTAAGTACCTATCTCATTTGCACTGATAGATAAAACTTCATGCTTTGTGGTATTCTCAATAATGATTTTTTTATCGTCATTTAATACTTAGTTATCTTCTAAGATGGCTTAAGACCTTTTCCACTAAAAAAGTTGAGGATTTTTTTTTGCCAATATACAAGGTGTTAAAATTACATGTAGCAGAGATGAAAATGCTGAGGTGGATGTTTGGTGTGACGCGAATGGATAAAATTAGGAATGAGTATGTGAGAGGAAGTTTGAAAGTAGCACCAGTGATAGAAAAGTTGAAAGGGAATCGTCTGGCTTGGTATGGGCATGTTATGAGAAGGGATAAAAGGCATGTTACTAGAAGAGTAATGAATATGGATGTTGAGGGTTGGAAAGTAAGAGGAAGACCGCAAAAAAGATGGATGGATTGTGTGAGGAATGATATGAATGTAAAGGGAGTGGATGAGGAGATGACGAGTGACAGAAAGGAATGGAAGAGAATGACACACTGCACCGACCCCAAATAAATTGGGATAAGGGTAGGGGGATGATGATGATACAAGGTGTTACAAAAGTACCCCTAATGCCGAATATGGCATATAGGGACCATCAAACTGAACAACTTTTACTATGGGACCGAGTCTGAAATCGCGAAAAAAAAAACAGCTGTTTCATACATTTTGATATTTACGATTTTAATTTTTGTACGAAACAGCTGATTTTTTTTTCGCGATTTCAGAGTTGGCCCCATAGTAAAAGTTGTTCAGTTTGATGGTCCCTATATACCATATTCGGCATTAGGGGTACTTTTGTAACACCTTGTATTCAATTCTTGGTAGACGAAGAAGGTAGGGTTCCCAACTTTTTTGCTTGAATGTCGAGGTAGTTCCTCACATTGATGAAATAACGCTGGCTTGCAGCATAAGAGTGTGATATACAGTAGAAGAAAATGCCCCTAGTGACTCGACAGCTCAGCGGTAAGAGCATTGGACCGGACTTCCAAAGGTCGCGGGTTCGATTCTTGTCCGAAAATATGATCTGGTGCGAGTCGTATTTTTTCTAGTTTTTTATGCCTTTCAATAAATCATTATTATATTATTATTATTATTATTATTATTTAGTATTGTATAAAAATAAAATTGTTAGTGCTAAAATTTTTAACTTAAAAATTATATAGCTGTTTCATCTTGTGAAAATATTTTTTTTATAGATAATTTTGAAGAAGTTGCATTTCCATACTAACAGTATCTTAATTTATTTAAAAACCTGTACGCTATGATCTAAAATTTTTATGCACAAATGTTTTCATGCCGCATATTGTGTTAGGTGAAAAAATAAGTATCGGCTAAGTTAAGTACGAACTAAGTGGTCATTTCTGCTAACAAAAAGAAGTTTCCTAAAAGGTACCTTTTTCGGGTTTTTTTTTGAGTAGGGATAGGGAGAATACTTTTACCCCTTGCCTGGCAAGTAACAGGGTTGTGTCAGGCTCGCCCCGATTGGAGTCATATACACATAACTCCCTATAAGTATACTATGCCCTCGGAGGCTACCCTGGACGAACGTAATCCGGATTGGTCGCTCACCAGTGACCAGGGGTGCCGCAGTGGCGCCCTAGTGGAAACGTTCCTTTAGAAGAAACGTACAAAATATACTTGCAACAGACTACAGTTAAATCGGTAGAATTAACTTCAACTTTCTACTGTAACCATGATTCTACCGTTATTATGGTTAGTACTCATCTTCGTTTTGATATTTGTTTATTTCAATGGATTCTACACTGAGAGATATTGGGTAAAGCGCGGAGTGAGATTTCATAACCGAAATAAAGTTATGGGACCTTTCTGGGATTTCCTTACCGGCAATAGGGCAATGTTTGAAGTCATCGGGGACATGTACAAGTTATATCCCAACGAACTTGCCGTTGGCTTCGGAGCGTTTACAACACCGTCAGTATTCGTCAGTAATGTGAAGAATGTTCAGTATGTGATGCAGGGCAACATGTTTTACGATAGAGGATTCGATTACCATAAAAAAGACTATTTGGCAGACAACATCCTCTTCATGAGCGGTGCCCGGTGGAAGCTTATGAGACAAAAAATGACTCCTCTCTTTACGTCGGTCAAGTTAAAGAACATGTACTACATTATTGACAAGAGTGCTCAGGACTTCATAGATTATCTACAAAAAAATCCAGAGAAGTTAAAAAGTGATACATTCAATACGTTGAACACGTACTGCTGTGCCGCAATCGGGGGAGCTGTTTTTGGAGTAACAAATATCTCCACATTCGATTCGCCGTTCTTGGATGTGGCTATAAGAGCGTTACTACCAAGTTTTTGGAATAATATTAGATTTGCCATTTTAAGCGTATCTTCTACAATGTTTAAGGCCTTACAGTTGAAGTTCTTCAAAGATTTTGAGCCATTCTTCATCGGTGCCATGAAGCAGGTTTTTAACCAGCGGAAACAAGAAGGTGTAAAGAAACATGATTTCGCTGATATATGCTTAAGTATCCAAAAGAGTGGTGTGATGAAGCATGAAGAAACAGGCTTGCAGTTGGAGCCTACGGATGAGTTACTGGCTGCCCAGGGATTCTTCTTCTTCACTGCAGGAGTGGAACCCACAGCGACTGGTATATTTGGTGCTATGATCGAAATAGGTAGACACCCTGAAATACAGAAGCGGCTTCAGGAGGAAATCGATGCTGTTTTCGAAAAGTATAATGGCCAATTATCTTATGATGCCCTAAGAGAAATGGAGTACCTGGACAGAATATTAAGTGAATCCATGCGAATGTACCCTCCTATTGGTTTCTTGGTAAGACGATGCACAGAGGCGACGGTCCTGCCCGAAGGAAATATTAAAATCGATAAAGGTACGAAAGTATACACGCCTATTTACGCTTACCACCATGATCCTCAATACTTTAAAGATCCTCAAGTATTCAACCCTGACAGATTCTCTGACGAATCAAAGCAAAATTGGGGTGTAACTTACCAGCCTTTTGGCTTTGGAAGTAGAATTTGCGTTGGGATGCGATACGCACGACTGCAGGTTAAAAGTGGCTTAACTCACATTCTTCGTCATTTCGATCTGGAGACTCGTGTTGGTGATGGCGGAATAAAGTTTGGCAAAGACCAGGTCCTGGTCAGATTGAAGAACGTCGATGTTATGTACATTCCTAGAAAAGTTAAAACTACTTGAAATAACGTGGACCTGTAACGATCGTGAAGACCATCAACAGAGATAAATAAAATTGTTATGATAATGTCTTATTCAATGTTTTAACCATTTGCTGCCGCTGAAAACTAGTCGGAAAGTTTTTTTAATACTGAGTTTGATAAAACTGATCTGATAGATATTTTTTAAGTGTACATGACAGCAAAAACAGCAAGCAATTATTATTTTATGATTTATTGGAGGGGACTAACATGTCCCAATATGCGCAAAGGGTCATCGTTTCATAGTGACTGATTTGTGTTATCAGATTTACTAAGATGATTACTTACTATTAGAAATGAAATAACTCTACATCTTCGTAACAATTTTGGTAACAATATGATTTTTTTACATGAAAAATCCACAAATAACAAAACAAACAGACTTTTCACAAGACTTAAAAAAAATCCTAATATTTAGCGACAAAACATAAAATTTTGGAATGTACTCATCAAGGCCTTTAATTTGATATCATGTAGGTAGTTCAATAATACTTAAACCATACCGGCTAACGCATCGAACTTCGGAAAGTTTGCTGAGCTGGAAATTAAAATAGATAAATCGAGCCCCAATCGGGCCAAAATGGCGAACCTCAATTCATGATGTCATACGAACATCGATATCTTTTAAATAACTTCGGCGAATAGTAAAATACGAAACTCCATACTTCGATTTATCTGTTTTGAGTTGAAGAAGTCGATTTATCTTTTCGGCACACCCGCCGAAGTTCGAAAAGTTAGCCGGTAGGGCGCCTGTGCTTGAACCATCGGTAACACCGTTCATAATTAAGTCACAGATTAAATAATGTCTTAGTTTTTGATTGTCATTCAGAGGTGTATGGTGTCGAAAGCTGATGAATTTTTATCATACGTTTTACTTACGTTCCAAGATTTTGGGTTAGCCGAAGGTAACTACTTAACGGGTTCGGGTAGGTTAATAATAATAAATATTACATTTAACAAAGTGAAGGTTATTTGATAGGCACTATTATTAATTTCTTAGCTTGTTTCTAAAACACACAATAGACTGAGAACATAATTAAAAAAGAAATGAATTTCGTAATTAAGAAAATAAAAATTACTTCAACGTCAAGTTTTTTCTAGCTGTGATGGAACAAATTCTCATAAATTCAGTAGTTACCTGCTAAACAAAGATTTTAATTTTAATCTAGAAATATAAATAACTCGTTGCTTTTTCTAGATCTTAAGTATTATTTGGCTTGTCTCTAATTAATTGTCACATTTTCAAATAATTCATCAAATACTTGTGAGAGTCCTATTATGTATTAGTAAGATATACTTAGGTCGATTTGATGCTCATAGGTACCGATATGCCTATTAAATAACTAAAAGTTTATCGCCTGTCAATTAGGTCGTCCTCTACGTGGTCATTAGTACAGATAACAGAATTATACTTATAATAAAAAAAAATTAGTTGCTTTAATAGTTTTGTGTCCGATCTCGGGCAGTAATCATGTATCTTCTCGTGTTCCTGTTAGGAATAATCTACGTTTTGGCGTACGTTTATTACAAAGGATGTGATAATGAAAGTTATTGGAAGAAGCGTGGAGCGAAATTTTACAAACGAAATAAAGTGGTGGGTCCTTTTTGGGACTTTTTGACCGGTGATCGGGCGTTATTCCAAATTCTTGGGGACCTCTACAAAATATACCCCGACGAACCAGCTATAGGGTTCGGAGCGTTTTCAACGCCATCAATTTTCGTCACTAATAAAAATAACGTGCAGTATGTAATGCAAGGAAACATGTTCTACGATAGAGGACTCGATTATCACGAAAAAGACTATTTAGCGGACAACATCCTCTTCATGAGCGGTGCCCGGTGGAAGCTCATCAGACAGAAAATGACTCCGCTTTTCACATCAGCGAAGTTGAAAAATATGTACTACATCATCGACAAGAGCGCACAGGATTTCGTCGATTACTTGCATAAACATCCAGAGAATCAAAAAGGTAAGACATTCGAAACGTTAACCACCTTCTGTTGTGCTGCAATCGGAGGAGCTGTGTTCGGAGTTGGTAGTGAATCCACATTCGATTCGCCGTTCCTGGAAATGGCAAAACGGGCATTTTCTCCAAATCTCTGGACTAATATTAGATTTGCTATCTCAAACATCTCTCCGTGGCTCTTCAAAACGTTACAGATGAAGATATTTAAGCATGTCGAGCCGTTTTTCATTGGTGCAATGAAACAAGTATTTAGAGAACGGGAAGAAGAGGGAGTAAATAAACACGATTTCATTGACATGTGTTTAAGTTTAAAAAAGAGTGGTGTTATGAAAAATGAAGAGACAGGTTTGCAGTTGGAGCCCACGGATGAGTTGCTGGCTGCCCAGGGTTTCTTTTTCTTTACGGCAGGAGTGGAACCCACAGCGACTGCTATATTTGGTGCCATGATCGAAATTGGCAGACACCCTGATATACAGAAGCGGCTTCAAAAAGAAATCGATGTTGTTTTCGAAAAGTATAATGGACAGTTATCATACGATGCTGTAGCAGAAATAGAGTATCTGGATAAAGTTATTAGTGAATCTTTGCGGATGTACCCTCCTATCGGTTATTTGGTTAGACGATGCACAGAAGCTACGGTTCTTCCTGAAGGAAATATTCAAATCGAGAAAGGTACGAGAGTATTCTTACCCATTCATGCGTACCACTACGATCCACAATATTATGAAGATCCTCATAAATTCGATCCCGAAAGATTCTCAGACGAAGCAAAGCGTAATTTAGGCGTAGTTTATCAGCCGTTTGGATTCGGCAGCAGAATATGTATTGGTTTGCGATACGCGCGACTGCAAGTCAAAAGTGGCTTGGCTCATATTATCCACCAGTTTGATTTGGAGACTCGTGTTGGAAAAGGCGGAATAAAATACGTCAAAGACCAGATACAGGTTCGAATGAAGAATGTGGATGTTGTGTACACTCCTAGAAATAAAAAAACTAATTGAAATATTATGTACATAATACTTTTGCCTTCATTTATGTTCTCTAGTTGAACCGTAAATTAAATGTAAATATTATTGTAAGATGTGTTCAAGTCATGTTTTATTAAATTAAATATTAAATGCAATCGACAACTGTGTTATGTATTTTTGCTCCTCACCATTCTTTAGTACCTTTTCATAAAATTTTCCAACTATTGAGATTGCAGGTATGTACCCTTAGTAAAAGTTTAAGCTGCTGTAGGAACAAAACTCTGATAGGCATGTACTAACTTTCTGTGTATCTATCTAACCATGAACTGCGGGTCTATCGGCTAAAAACAATGAAGTTAATGTCAACTGTATTTTGACAGATGTATGTGATACAATGCTACTTCATTTTGGCACAAAAAGAAAAGTAGCAATGTATCACATCCATCTGTCAAATCAGAGCGATTACGATAGCGATGTAAGTTTAGCCGATAGAGCCCCTGTTGCGATATTAAAACCTCTTAAAACTTGCCATGTTTATGAATTGCTATTACATCTCTTTTTCGCTGTATAGCAAGTGAAAGAGATGGATTGATAGTCATTAAAAAACTGGCAAGTTTTAAGAGGTAACCTTGGTCCTAGCTTACACTGACGTAGATAAGTGATTGCTCTGTTTTTATCATCATCAAAAAAATGTAATTAGCACCGAACCTAGGTATTCAGTTATACTTAAAATATTTAAACGGAGATTGAAATGATGTATTTTTTAAATGTAATAATTATATCATTATTATTATTATTCATATTATTAATAAATTAGTCAATATTCAAAATTAAGACAGGACAACGTCTGTCGGATCCGCTAGTTATTTATAAATTGATTAAGTTTTTAGATGGTACTTTTAACTTTATGCTAAAAACAGAACAACGGGAAGTAACAAAACAATTTGTTTTTTTACACGACTGCCAAAAAAGCAGTATATTGTATTCACGTATGTTTGTATGTAGGTATGTCAGTTTCTTTATTCCGCCGTTATTTCTTTGTTATTGTGACACTTGTGGGTCAGTTTTTTTTCGAGATAAGTCGAGCTTAATTGTGCATTTTTAAGATCTTACTTTTATTTGTGTGAATCTGTAGATGGTTTTTGTTTTATATTTAGATTGCTATAGTTAATATAATTACTGTTGATTTACCTGTGAATATAAAGTACAATAAAAATAAATAATTGACCGAGCGATTGCGATGCGTCTCCTTTTCAGCTTGGGCAAAAATGTTCACGTATGTCTGTCTGTTTTTCTCTACAGGTCACATTTCTCAAACAATTATCGTGAAATTTTGTAAACAGTATATTTTTTTTTGTCGATTCAGTAAAAAATAATTATTTCAGACATTTCGGAAAATATTCCAAAATGTCACAAACGCGAGGTCAACAGCTTACATAGCCACTAGTCGAACGCGAAGCGTCTCCGTTTCAGCTTGGGCAAAAATGCTTTCGTATGTCCGTCCGGCTGTCCGTCTGTTCTCCTCTACGATCGTATTTCTCAACCGATTCTCGTGAAATTTTGAGAGCATCTTCGATAATTACATAGATTTTTTTTGACGATTCAGTTTTTGGAATTTTTTCGAACTATATTATTTATTAATAAATACTTATAGTAAAATTGACTAAAATATAGTACGATCGATACTATGTGCAGAAATAAGTAATATCGAATAGGTGGCAAGGCTAAGCGCTGCCGCAACAACGAATTTGACGCTCTGCTAACTGAAATAAATACACTGGCCTTCAAAACATAGTACCGCACTTTTAAAATTGTAATGACATTTTTATACTACCTGCTCGTCAATGGCATATTATGTGTCATGCAAACCTTTCCTAAAGTAAGTCATTTTTCCCATGGGAATAATGTGATTTGAATAAAGTAAGTAAAAAAAAGTAAAAAATTGCTTTATTCAAATAAACTTAGTAATTAAGCGCTTTTGAATCGTCTATATTTTTCTACCACCTGGGATTCATTTGGGATGCAACCTATGTAGTCGTGCTTGAATGAGGTTGGTTTCAAAAATGTTAAGGTGCAATGAGATTTTATTCAGAGTTAGGCTGTATGTTGACGACCTCCGTGGTCGAGTGGCTTTGTACACCGGTTTTCAAGGTGTCGCCATCTCTGAGGTCCCGGGTTTGATCCCCGGCTGGGTCAATTTAGAAAACGAACTTTTCTATATTGGCTCAGGTCTGGGTTTTTGTGATACCACCGTTGTCTCTGATTTCCAAAACACAAGTGCTTTAGCTGCTTACTTTAGAATCGGAGCAATGTATGTGATACAAATTAAAGAAAGAAAAACGTAAACTTTTTACGATTTTTTTTTTCACCCGTGCATAAAGAAGGATTTATTCGAATGTCGAACTGACCACTACAGAATAGATAAAAAAAAATACTTAAGCACTTTCTTTATAGCAGTCATTAGTTTCAGTTGCTTCGCAGAAAGTATAAAAAGTAGAGTATGCATCGCGAGCTTAAATGTGTATTTGTCTTGGGCGATCTTGAACACCTCGTACTCGGGGTTCAATATAGCGCCCGAGACATAATACACTTCTTTAATCTACTATTAAAATACACAAGATATATTTTCAAAATAAAAATTACTAAAAATAAAGTTTTTTTTAAATACTTAATAACTTTACAATCAGTAAGTAACCTTCTTGAAAGAAAACTTTTTTTATTTCAAAACTCTAACTTCTATGGTTTAAGGAACTTGCAGTTTTAAAAATGTGGTACAAAGTTTTGAGTGTACTTAAATCAAAATCAGAAATTGTCTTTTTGTCACTCACAGTATTTGGTGATCAGACAATTTGTTATAAGTAGGCACCTACTCTAATCAAATAATCTTCCGTTTGTTTTTTTATTTAATGATAATAACGATAATACCCAGAAGATAAAAACAGTACTTATCAACGTACATCTCAATATTTTGAACAAAACACGCTTTAGAACAACATAAAAAAATGATTGTCTGTGTTTAGATTGTCTGTTTAATAATCTATCTAACATAAAATATGGTTTATACAGTTTACTTTTTACAAAGGCACTTACAGGATGAAATCTAAGTCATTGACAATCTTTTAAACTAAGAATCTAACCGCGATTATTTAAATAAATAAAGATTGGACAACATCACATACATTGCTCCGATTCCAAAGTAAGTAGCTAAAGCACTTGTGTTATGGAAATCAAAGACAACGGTGGCATCACAAACACCCAGACCTGAGCCAATATAGAAAAGTTCGTTTTCTTAATTTACCCAACCGGGTATCGACCCCGGGACACCTTGAAACCCGGTGTACAAAGCCACTCGACCACGGAGGTCGTCAATATTAACCGCGATACTGAATTGCTCACCAAAATTTTTTAAACGTCACTGAATAGCTGCTAAAAAAATTGCTAGCCAAAAGTTGCTGACCAACTAACCATTTTGGCTGAATACTATTGAATATATTGCCAACAACTTAAACCACACCCCTAATTAATTAATTGATATTTCTTTTAAATAAAAAGCTAATTTCTAAGTGCCGTTGTACGTTGTAGTTTTCGTATTGAGATACAAAATTGCGTGACAAGTGCGGGCAACGCAGCTCGGAACGGTCAAGATAAATCAGCGAACATAATAAAATCCTAAAAAATATTATATTACCTAACTTCATCACATGCCAAATTTCATAGGAGGGAGAATGTCTAGGAAGTCTACATTCAACAAAATGTGCTCTTTAACTGGTCTAATTTAGGACAATTGATCTAAATTCAAGGTGAAATTAATGATAGAAATCCGTCCAGCCGTTTGAAAGATATGAGGTAATAAAGAGTATTACATATAAACATACATACATACAAGATAGTCGCGAAAAACATAACCCTTTCCTTGCAGTCGGGTAAAAACACAACGAAAAATCACACAAGTTTTGGAGCATTAGTAATCTTTTACGTATGACTTCTTATGACTTTTCATGTTTATTTCATCTTGAATTTTGATCACTTTGATATATAAAAGTTTTATCCTATTATAATATCGTGGTTAGATTATTTCAGTTTAAAAGATTGTCAATGACTTCGATTTCACCCTGTACAAAGGAAAAGTTCAGTAGTGGAAAAGAACCTACCTAAAGGAGTTAGAAAACTATATTTTGTATTGAAATCACGTTTTTATTTCATCAGTCGAGTATACATATAAAGAGTGTTACTAAACTAGGCAATTGTTTTATAGACTATTGAGTACCCTAACTATTACAATAGAATATCACTAAGAACGTAGGTTAATATTTAAATATACAATATGTACACAATTATACTGACACACACAACTTTTTATAATAATTAGTAACAAAATAAGCGTTATTTAACATTATTTTTGTCTTATTAATAACATTCAACAATCGACAATACTTTTTCAACTTTAGGTACCCTTTTTTTTTCTAGGAATGTATTCTACTTCAACATTCTTTAGTCGTAGTTGCACTGTGTGTCGCAGAAACTTAATACCTCCGTCACCAACAACTGTTTTTAAATCAAAGTTGCGGAGTAAATGAGCTAAACCACTTTTAACTTGAAGTTTAGCGTATCGCATGCCGATGCATATTCTAGATCCACTTCCGAACGGTTGGTAAACAACGCCGTGATTTTTGTCACCTGAAAATCTGTCTGGATTAAACTCATTGGGATTTTCGAAGTATCGAGGGTCATGGTGGTAGTCATAGATTGGCGTAATCACTTTTGTACCCTTGTCAATTTTAATATTCCCTGCAGGTAAGACCGTCGGCTCGGAGCATTGTCTTGTTGACAATGCAACAGGTGGATACATCCTCAAAGCTTCATCCATTACGTTCTCCAAATATTCCATTTCTGATATGGCATCATATGATAATTGTCCATCATACTTGTCGAATACAGCATCAATTTCTTCTTGAACGCGTTTATGTATGTCGGGATGTCTGCCTAATTCCACCATAGTTCCAAGAATCGTACTGGCTGCGGGCTCTACACCAGCAATGAAGAAAAAGAAACCTTGAGCAGCCATCAACTCGTCCGTCGGTTCCATCTGGTAGCCCGTTTCTTGGTGCGTCATCACACCGTTCTTCTGGATACTCAAGCAGATGTCAGCGAAGTCATGTTTCTTTACTCCTTCTTCTTTACGTTGCTCTAAAACTTGTTTTATTGCACCAATGAATAACGGCTCGAATTCCTTGAAGAATCTTAACTTTAATGCACGAAAAAGTCTCGAAGATATGCTTGCAATGATAAATTTTACGTTGTTAGCGAAAGTTGGCGTGGTTGATTTAATCGCCATTTCAAGGAATGGCGAATCAAACGTAGATTTATTACCAATTCCAAATACAGCAGCCCCGACTGCGGCGCAGCAGAATAAGTTTAACGTGTCGTAAGTTCCGATGGGTTTTTGTTTTTCAGGGTTTTTGTGCAAGTAATCAATGAAATCTTGGGCGCTTTTATCTATTATGTAATACATGCTTTTCAATTTAGCAGATGTAAAAAGTGGAGTCATCTTCTGTCTCATGAGCTTCCATCGGACACCGCTCATGAACACAATGTTGTCTGCTAAATAGTCATCCTCGAGAAGGTCGAAACCTCTATCAATGAAGATGGGTGCATTCTGTACATACTGCACATTCTTCGGATCGATTGCGTACAGTGAAGGTGTAGTTAGGGTTCCAAAAGCAACTGCAGGTTCATCTTGGTACTTCTTATACAATTCCGATAAAACTTGAAAGAAAGCCCGGTCGCCAGTAAAAAAATCCCAGAAAGGTCCCATCACTTTATTCCGTTCGTAAAATTTCACTCCGCGCTTTCTCCAATAGTTCTCATTATAGTTTCCGTTAAAATAAGCAAACGTCAAAACAAATAACGTGACCAAAAGTAATATTAGTAAAAACATGGTAGCTGAATGCGAGCTATAACAATACTAAATAAATTTCTGAATCATGCCGTATATATAGGTACTTAAAACTCGTTTTTGTCTGTTATTTTTGGTTTCGATTACCAGTTTTTTATCGCTAATTGTTTTTTTCACGATCTTCATTCTGATATATATGACTCAAAATATATCTTTCGAACAAATTGGTTTCTATATAATGTTTTAAATTTCCATGGTTTTTGACGTTATTAGAATAAACTATATCGGGATTTACACCATGTACCTGTGCCGAAATATCGGAGTCTCAAAAATAAACAGGTAAATTGGTTGCTAGGTCAAGATCACACCGCCACTGTGACCTTGTATTGAGAATTAGTTATGTAATTGTTGTTTACCATTGTTTATTTACTTCTGCGGTTTGCTGTACCATATGGCAATATACCATGCTTAAAGAGATTGAACCCTCATTATTTATATTTGTAAAACTTTTCTTATATTTATGAATGATAGAACATCTTGCTTGAAATACATATTTTCTTCAAATTGTTTTTCTACATTATCATTTATTACTATCTCAGCTCGGTTCAATAGTTGTTGAACTTGTGTTATCTTCATGCACTTTACTACTAATGTCAAAGTCAATATCCAACTACTTAACTATCTAAGTTTTATTATTTTCTAGATGACTTATACCAATCCTTTACTCCCGAACTAAGCAAAGCGTGTACGTAAGTTACTAGTAACATAAGTAAGCTTAGAAGCTTACTTATGTTACTAGTGTAGACACCAGAATTCGAATCCTGGACCTTTGGCTAGCAGGATCGTTGCCTTTGCGCTAGGTGGTCTTCAAGTACTTGCTTAAATAAAATGAATTAATGAATATTAATTCTTATAAGTTTCTACCATAACCACACTTCTTGTTGACATTTCTTCTTTCATTGACGACTGCAATATCAAAATATTTTCACGATCTTGTATGTATTGCAGCTATTGTGATTGGTGCTGTTTTGTAACACAGGAAGTAGTTTACATACAGGATGTGTTTTCAATGTCTTACAACCCTGGTAGATCGAGAAGAGAGCTCTCGTGTGCACATTAGTGACTGAAGTTATGGTAATGTCGAATTAGTAATGTGTCTGAAAATGTATCTTTGGTAATGTAAGTGTGTATGTATTTTTTGAAGGATCAACTAACATAATTTTATATTAAAGGTGAGATTAGTTCATTTGTTGAGCGTTTTCCGTTTCAAATTCTTGGTTGTTATATTATGAGTATTAATTTATTTGTTTTCCAGTAATTATTTATACATCTTTATAAATATGTACGATTCCTCTTTGATGTAAAATAGATCCTATAAGTAGATAATTTTGTGACAGTCTGTGACTGTGCTTGTTTCAAACTATATGATTAAATATGAATATAAATATAAATATATGACAACATCACATACATTGCTCCGAATCCAAAGTAAGTAGCTAAAGCACTTGTGTTATGGAAATCAGAGACAACGGTGGTATTACAAATACCCAGACCTGAGCCAATATAGAAAAAATCGTTTTCTAAATTGACCCAACCGGGGTTCAAACCCGGCACCTCAGAGATGGTGACACTTTGAAAACCGGTGTGCAAAGCCACTCGACCACGGAGGTCGTCAATCATTTGTTTGTTGTCAGAATTTATTTAGTTAATCAAAAGGTGTAGGATAAAATGTTCTTAACATATTTCTTACGACGAAGTGGCTACGACACGAGGTCAACCACATCATTATCAATAAAAATATAATATATTTACTAATTCACACACTCTTAGGACTGTTTAGTCATCGTGACTTGAACAAAATCATTTTTTTAGGTAAAGCATTGTAGAATGTTGCAGCTTCAAATAATATCACGATGACGAGCATTATTTATGTTATTTTAGTCACGGTGACAAATTGTGTTATTTCAGAATTATTCCAATCACGATGACTGTTGAATTTCGCTATCTGCTCTGTTTGTTGTGCAGTATCATTAAACGTAAGTGGTTAATACAAATTGTATTTACACTATTATCATCTGCTACTTAATTTCTAATTAGTAATAATTGTGACTTAGATAAGAATTTTATTTTATATTGGAAAGTTTAATTTTTGTCAAATAACAGGAATTAACCGCGTGCGTATGCGATTAATTCCTGTTACCTATTTTACCTAGAAACAATGCAACGCGAAAGTTTAAAAGTGTATATGGAAAGTTTAATATCGAAAAATATTTAATGTTATTAAGTACCAACTTGGTTGTGTGTCGCTCACCACAGATTATACGTAATAATATGCCAAAAACAACACAGCTTAATCATAGCTGATTGTGAGGTCATGGCCCTTTGCTGTCAATTATGCAGGGCTTAATGGTAGTCGTTTTTCACCAACTGAAGACGAGAAACTGAATTATTATTCTTATATTGGCTCAAATCAATAGCTTAATGGCTCATAGTCTAGTCAATGACTGAAATAATCATCGGCAAGCCCTAGCTCCCTAATCCCCATTTGGGGCTCACTTACGTAATGCTTAATAATTATATAAAGGATGTCTAGTGCCAGTATCCGTTTCGTTATTTCCAGTATCCAACAGCCAATATTCACCATTAAAGAATACTTATAAATCTCCATGTGACGACGCCAACAAGTCTTCAATGGTGGAACAGTTTTTCAACGTGATGTTCACTGAATTTCAACACAATCCGCCAGCTTGCGTCTGCGTACAGATGTGTGCGAACCACCCGACCTACTGCTACCCTAACGGATGCTTCAACAAAACAGATAGCAAAAAGAAAATTAACTCTTCACCAGTTACCCATATTCAACATGATACTGCTTCGACATCAATGTTTCTGGTAGACGAGAAAAACAATTTTGCCCAAATGTTAAATGCTCGTGCAGATGATAGTGGTAAGATTTTGTACCTATTTCAGTCGCAAATAAAATATTTCAGTACCTATTAATCATACGTATATTATATGACTTTTTTGTTTTAGTACAAACGTTAACAACTACCAGTGAATTCTTCTCCGATCCCCTGAGAGATATGTACAAAACATTTTTTAAATACAAAAAGATGCCCAAGGTGGAACTGCGCTACAACCTTAGAGAACAAGTAAAAAACATGAAGTCCGATATATTGAAATTTGAGCATGATGACATATCAAAAACCAGATGGTCAAAGTTCAATAACAGAGTATTCCATGATCAAAAAAGATCTAACGATAAATTGAATCAAAGAAAACACCCAGATTCTTGGAAAGGAACTTTCTTCCTTTCCACCCCAGAAAAAAATCCTAATAGTCATAATGCAAAATATTTCAAAAGAGATTTGAGAAGGAACGACCATGTGGATCTAGATAGTTTAATGGATAAACCTGATTTCGTTGAAAAAGATTTTTCCATAGAAACTTTGATAGAAAACTTGATTGGAAATACTTTTGATGAGACAAACGATACTAAAGTTCATATTAAAAATTCTGTAAGTGATTCAAACAAAAATTTGACTAACCACACTTTAAATATGAGTGAAAGTGGTAATAACATTACAAATGTTGATAAAATCGAGGAAGTTTGTGTAGTATCTATGAATGCAACTAACGAAAACAAAGATGAAAATAAGTATGTGGAGGAAAGCCTTGTTGAAGAGGTATTTAAGAAATGGAGTAACTACACATTTGATGAAATGATATCTGAATTGTCTAAGCGAATAGACATACATAACAATACTAGCTTAGAAATGATGAAACATAATGCTGAATATGATCGTAGTGTGGCAACAAATAAATCAGTAACGGATGCTGCTATTGAAGTCGATGTAGAAATTGTTGAACACAAATCGTTGAAGATAAATAACGATACTATTGCTGATCAAAATAATAGCACTCATTCTGTAACCACTGAAATAGCTAGTAAAAATGAAGTAAATAGTAATGGCTCATAATCTTAAAAAGAGCTTTTAAGGGTCCTGATAAAAGCAAGTTCAACTAAATTATATTTAGGTACGAGTATTATTGTGTAATTGTTATTGTAAACGACTCGCATTATAATTGATTTAGTAAAAATTGTAAAAGCCGATGTTGTAATTAAAATATAATTTTCAAAGGGAAGCTTGTCTTTAAAGTTCCGGATTTATATAAAATTCTATTATGACAATGTAGTTCCATTTCCAGCACAATTCTTGCGAAATGGGCGTAAGCAACATAAAGAAAGGCTTGAGAATTGCCCTTTTTTACAAGTCCTACAATTCTGTGATTCCTTCACAAAAGCATGAAACTAATTTGTACGGCAACAAAGTCAGGACATTAAAGTGAACCATTTTCTATTAAGTTTCAAGGAAAACTTTTTCTTTTCTGCCATTAGGCGGTCCCAGTAGCACTTATTCTCTCATCTGGTGATAATGAGATCTGATTGTTTTCATTGAATTACTCTGAAGTTAAATGAATATATTATATTATTAGGTAGGTAATTTACTAGGTTTTAAAAGTTCAAGATTAAAGGTTTTTTACAATACAAGAAATAAAAAAGAAAGACTTAACCCATGTACTTGGAGTAGCTTTAGTATTTGATGTAAGTTCATACTATTATTTATTTTGTAATTTTATATTTGATTATTAAATCCTAATGGTATCAAAAACCTTTTGATAAAATAATACTATGATTATTATCTTCTTCGGCCATATCATACAATATTTTATTTGACAATATCTATTTATGAAGGTATTCTGTTCAATTCTTGGCACGACATTAGTAGTGAAACAGTAAATCTGAATTTTTGTAAGTGTCCAAACAAAAAAACATTAAATAATAGTAGGTACTATGGAAACTTTGAGTCGTTGATAGTCAACTAAAGAATTAAGGACCGTAAAATATTATGTAGCGCCCTAAAGAAGTCTTATAACAATCATACAACAAAGACCAGCAAATGCTAGACTATGCAGCATTGCCTGTAACCAAATAGATAATACTTTCTCCAAGCCAAGACAAACAGATTAAGTTGGGAGTACAATATATTCTTCTTACACTGAACAATCCAGTGTCCTTATTAGGTATCGCGTTCGCCACTCTCGACAAATGGGGACAAATGGGTGCCATTTTTACAAATGGCTGCTGAGAACATTCGCTTTGTGTGGGAATTGGCAATACGCAGCCGAAATTATGTTGGGACGCTTATGGAGGTATCAAGAGGAAAGAAAAACTTACATTGTATTGTAATGGATTGAGAATTATAACATTGGGACATTTATTACAGGATAAAGGCGTAAGTAAGTCGTTAGGCTATATTACCAAATAGAAGGCTGTTTAGTGCAAGGGTAGAAGCAGTACCTAGTGAACTCAAAAACTGCATCAAAGGACTGCCGCATTACTGTGAACTTTCATCATAAACAGAGGACCTAGGAGTAAATAATATTCTGGTAGGACGCTATTCACGCTGATGATATTTTAAATTAATACTAGTTTAAGCTCAGCCCCGGACTTATCGGAGTTCTATTCTTTGGCATCTTAAAACATTCACATCATATAAGGAGCATCTACACATTCAGGATAGCCCAGTTAGAACAATTCCTGTCAATTCCCAATTAAATGCCTTCCTCTGAGACGCTGTTTATTGCACCAGGAGGTATTAAATAACCGCAAAGTCCACTCAGCGAGCAATATAACGCTCCTGGGATATCACAACAGGCAGACGGCTACTCGCGTATTATTAACTAGCCAGAATGAGATCGTACGGGGCCGTATTTGGGGATTTTATTGCCCGTTTGCACTAAGCCTAAGAATCGCCTTAGTCTTTTCCTAACTACAACTTGACAGTCTTTTCCTAACGGACTTGAAATTAAAACGGTGTCATTAACTTAGCTGTCATGCAGCTTTTATGAGCCTATTTATCTTGGTCGAGTTGTAGTTAGAAAAAGACTTAGGCGATTCTTAAGTTTAGTGCAAACTTTGGCACTTGGTCCACCCACGCAGTTCTACTAATGTACTCGATAATTTTAAGTTTTCTAATGACTGATGCTTCTAAAGTAAAAATGGCGATGTATTGCCTCAAATCAAAGGTAACATAACCACGGTACAGTTACTGATTGCGATTAAAAGCAATGTATGACCACAAAGGTCTACTTTTGTGGCGAGATTCTTGAGCAACAGAACAAATTGTGAAAATCCAGGTAACTCCAGTATTGTTGTGAATACGATGCGATGCTCATCTATAAAATTAACTAACGAGTATGTTTTCAAAAATGATTCCATTTATTAGGATTTGTGGACTTGAACTTTGTTTATAATTATAAAATAGCAGATACCATAAGTAAGGTGCAACCTGCAACCACAATACTCGAGCTCGATAGATTATTATTCCTTGCTGCCCCCCTAGATCCGGATCTGTGACTGAGCTTGGTGCGAGCTGCGAATTGAATTGAAGTTCCAGCGTTATGGGCATTGTGGCCACCGCGGTTTGTTGCGGCCGTGTGCTTAAATGGTCGTTCTGCAGTTTGAGAATAGAGCTTTGTTTACACTGTGGTGGACATAACCACGACATTTGATGCCAGCAGACGCATGACAGACGTCCGACTTTGAAATAATCAAAAAGTTTAGTCTTCATAGTTCTGTTTCATTTTTAAAATTACACCAGAAAATATTCTTGGTGCTATTCGGAACGAGTGTGTGGCTACATAATATAAAAAAATATAAATAATAGAATTATACTTACAAAAACAACTATGGAAAAAACTATCTTTGCTTTAATCCCAGAGTAGCCGCATTACATAACATTGCTTACTTAAGGCAAGGCAGTTCACGAAATCTACTCTTTTATTATATCTTTAGAATATGGTTGATTTTTGCATAGCTTTAATTGCCGCTTCGCCAGTTTGACAAAATTTTGTACGTTTTAATTAATTTGAATAATCTACTCGGTTATTGTGTTAGATCAATAAAAAAAAGCTAAAAATCGTCTTTGAAAATTACGAAATCTGACGATTGGAAGTTTATTTTTATAAGTTTTTATAATGTTATTCAGGATTTTTTTATTACAGAGTTACCAAGCCATTTTTCAATATTCTGTTCAGTTATTGTGTTTCTTTTTCAGTCTACAGTAATTTTTGTAAAAAGAATTCTACATCAGTTGTTCACATTGGAAGCTCAAAAACCAATCTTTTCAACAGATCGTGAACTGGCTTCGCCTTAATATTTACGTGCACAAGAATGTTGCTCGTTCTAGTAAGTAAATTGCGAAGTGCCAACAAAAGCACAGCCATCTAGAAGGGCAATGAAACGTTACTGTTTCATATCCGACTTTTATTCGTAATAACCGCATTAGGGCTCGTTATATTAGGGTCCGTTCATAACGCCCGTGAAGCAGAATGTTAATGGCCTTTCTAACGGCCTTAGCACAGCTACTCCAGCTTGGGGATTGATTTTATTATTATTAAGTTTAAGTTTAAGCCTTCTCGCTGGCCATGTCTTGAATTTAATATTAAAAACAGAGGCAACTGAATATTTCAAAAGAAAATATTGTTGTAGAGTATAAATTTAAAAATTATATAGCTTTCTCATCTTAATCAATTGTTTAAAAATGTCTGGAAAGATATTCAATTGAATGTCGAGGTAATTCCTTGTACAGTCAACAGCACGTCCGACTATACATGTTGACCTTGAGACCGTCTTTATGCCGTACATAATAAAAGCTGTTTTCGTAGTTCAACTGCTTAACTTACCGTGCTGTCGTACGTACATTGGTGAGTTGGCGCTAGCTTGCAGCGTAAGAGTTGATACACTAGAAGAAATTCGACGTTCTCACTAGTGACTCGGTAGCTCAGCGGTCAGGGCATTGGACCGGATATCCTAAGGTCGCGGGTTCGATTCCCGTCCGAGAACATGATCTGGTGCGAGTCTTATTGTTTCTACTATATTATTTACTAGTTCGGTAATTGCGAATAATGAATATCATTTATTTTAACTCCCTCATTTCTTGCCTGCCTAGTAGCCAATTACAATTTTGGTTGGAATTTTTAAGTTTTTCCTCGCCTTATTGTGAATCTTAAATGCGGACATAAAGCAAAATTGCTGGTGAGTTTTAGGGTTCCGCACCCGAAGGGCCAAATGGAGCCCTATTTGTGTCACGCATGTGTCCGTCTGTCCGTCGTCAGTCATAAAGCTCTAGCATCTAAACAGTTGAAGTTACAGTGTCCATATTTGCACCAAAAATGTGTCTTGCCGACTCAAACCCAGGCAAAGTATAAAAAAATATTTTAATTTGTGGCGGCATCTACTTACGCCGCACATACCACAACACACGGTACAACAACAAGTTTCAGCACCGTGTTACTAGATGGCACTAGTATCTAAGAAACATGGAGATTAGTATGGAATAGCATCCCGTAGTATGGAAAACCTACATCTCGCTAATGGAGTTAACTCAGCGACTCGGCATATATATACAACTTCCAACCATGATCAGATGGATTGCGGTCCCCGGACTAATACCACCCGGAAGACCCTGAGGAAGATCTTCCATTTGGCCTTCCTATTAGTGGCTACTTCCACCCCCATTCCAAATACAAATTCTTCAATTAAAAAAAAACGTTCATAGTCAGCGAGAACTTGTGTTTTGTGACTTTTTTAATTATAAATAGAGTTTATTTTACGCGAACGTTGTTAAAGCAGAAAAATCTGGAACAACCTCAAAGACGCCTAGAGTATAATTTTCCTACTATCTGGATGATTTAACTCTTTCCACTGTTTAAATTAGTTACTGTTTATATTCATTCAGGCGGTGTTTGACCGAAGATTTAAAATCAACATTATATAATCTTGGTACGGCAAATTTTAGAAAGCTAATTTATATTCGAAAGATAAAGTTTATTGAGATCGTGCCTCGAATGGTAAACGTCTCAATTGGTTTTCTTGTCTTCAAACAAATAAAATGGTAATTCGGTTAAATAGAGTATTTTTAATCTGTTACCGGTGATGAAGGAAAAGGCGTGGGTTTGTTTTTTTTTTAACGCAATTTTTCCTTTTTGTTACTTGAAATGTGGGCGCGTTACTCAAGCAACATTCAATATTCAAAATTCATCTATTCATTCTAAGCAAATGCACTGAAGAAAGCACAAGCAGTCTTGTGAATGTCAAAGAAGCTACGTCATCGGTTCGCAAACCCTGAACGGGAGACCTTGTAACGAAAAGAACTGGCAAGAAACTCGTCAAGGGCTGCTTGTTTCTTCCTGCATATTTCATACAGAGATTGAAAAATGAGGTCAGCATCCGATCTATAAATCGAAACAGATCTATTTAGGAAACACTTATATCTGTGCTTATATGCTTAGGGGTGACTAGGTAGACATATTGGGCATATTGCCAAAAATGAAAACGCTCGCGGTTTGTTATCTTTTCTTTTGATTTCGATATAGCCAAAGTCTTAATTGCTTTGCTATTATGAGGAAATAAGAGGTGTGGTACCTACCTACTTATGTGTATAGGGCAAAGCTACACCATTGCATGATACAGTTTTCTTCGCAAATCCCATTCTTTGATTTCCCTATCGTAATTTAGTTAACATTTTAGTATAACAATATTAATAATAAGTTAACCCGAAGATTTCAGACGACATCCTTAAAGAAATTACACTGGGAAAACAGACACGTAATTGTAAGGCGTTGTGTACACTTCAGTAGTTAACGCTTGCCGCGACTCAGATTTACGATCCGACTCGAGTGTCGTTGTTTATGAACGCAAATTGTTACCTAGAACAATTAAGTAGACGTATGCCATGGGATTTATAGTAAATAGTTCCTTACTAAAGGTGCGTTCATGTTGGTGCAAAACTCTTACTTTAAAGTACATTTCAACTACGTCCCACGAAGTGCTATTCGCTATAAAGTTCAGTCGATACTTCATAATTGTTATAAACAGACATAAAATAACTGTTAAATTGAGGTTTTTCGCATTCACAATGCTATTTTTATATTAAGATAAATAATATTAGAAAAATTACTAGAAAAATTCGACTCACCCTTAGCACTTCAGACGGGACTGTCTGACTGTCATCCCGTCTGAGGTGCTACGGGCGAGTCGATTTTTTCTAGTTTATTTTCGAATATTTTATTTATCTTGATAAATTGACTGGTTTAGTTTATTAATTATGATCTGTCTGATACTTAAGTATTAGATTTCCAATTTCTTATAGAAACAGCAGCTTAGCTTATGAAACTTTACGAGTATAACATAATTATTTCAGAAAATTGTTTTCTTACTTAAACTACACAAAGTTCAGAACATTCACACATCAATACCGATTAGGAAAAAATAATTTAAATAAAATATAGATTTTTTTACATCTGTCGTCTAGCTAGAATTTAGACAAGTCTCGACATTGGAAAAATAATGACTTATTGTGTACTAAACCTTATCTTGTAGACAGTGTTAGTGTAGCTAGTTCAATATAATTGGTACCTTATTGCCAGTTAGTGCTCAATAATTATGACATTAATAGCGCCGTTACAGGCCGGCCATGTTTGAAGTACCACTGATTGCTAGTTTCAAATATCTCGACGGATAATGTTTTGTTTAACACTGGTTGTCTCGTATGTTGTTTGCCAACATAATAAAGTTAAGGCGAAGTCAGTTTACGTTTACGATTTGACGAAAAGATTCATTTTTGAGCTTCCAGGGTGAAGAAATGATGTAGAATTCTACTACACAAGATTATATTGACTATTTAAGTGTTTGCCCGTCGAAATATTTGACAGAATAAGCTAGAAAAAATATTTTTAACAACATATTGTATGTACCATATTTTGCAATAAATTAATTATGAATTATGAATGAGTTATAAACAAAAAATACTGCAGTAGACTGAAAAAGAAACAAAGAAACACAATATGCAAAGATGGCTTGGTTATAATTCTGTAAAAACTATCACTACAAAAACATGTAAAAAAAACATCCAATCGTCAGATTTTACAGTGATATGATTATTATACAAAAAGGATAGCTTTTCATTGATCTAAAACAATAGTCGAGTAGATTTTTAATAAATGATCCAGCATGTACCAAATTTTTGTAAAATTTCTGGCGAAGTGTCAATTAAACCTATGCAATAATCAACCAGTTTCTCAACAGATAGTGAAAGAGTAGATTTAGTGAACTGTCCGGCCTTAATTAAATCAATGTTCATTTATTTAGATAAAAGGAATTGTTCAATCTTTATTAAAGTTCGGTTTTATTTCAACTTGGATTTTTTTATCTTTTATTATAACATTGCGTTTGCAATTTACACAGGTCAGAAGGTCTTGCAGGAAGTTAAAGATAAGACAGCTAGGTAGTTGTACAGAGGAGAAAGGCGATTTCATAATTTTCTTGTGTTACTTAGATACTATAATAAATAAAACATCCTTAAAATTTGGAGAGTGAATAAAAATACACCCTGTATACCTAGATAACTGATGTCACATTGGTGGAAATAAATTATTTTTCATTAATTAGATAGCAAGTAATGAGACTATGCTCAAACGCTGTCCTCAAATATCACATGAATTCGATAGTAACCTTGCAATTTTCTTGTAAAATCGCTAATAATGCAAATGTTTCTATTAAAATTATAAGGAAAAAAATGTCATATTTATAGTTTCTGTGTGTAACTAGGTTATACTTACAGACTTTTCATAAAATAAGACACTATTAAAGATAATATTATGCAGCGAACTTATGTCCCGTTCAGTTTAATTGGACTTCAACAGCTGGTAATAAAAGCTATAGCCCAGATTTCGTCGCGAACTCCCTCCGAGACTGCGCGTATAACAGCGAATGCGACACCCGGGCTGCAACAAAAGGATTTTATTTAAATAGTTCCGCTCCTCCGGTATAATATTGAAATTCTTGCGGCGACAGCGCGAGTGATTTTCGTGTGGTGAGGAAAAACTTTGAATCAAAAGTGTAGTATAAAAGCGTGATAGATAAATTGGTAAATTGAATGTAATTAAGAAATACAGTATTAACTGTCATTTACAAATCAGAGGGCATTAGCCTTTATATTTATGACATATGGATGAAAATGTGCACATATATATTACTAGTGGAAATTCGTTCGAAATGGCTGAAATATGTTTTTTGGAAAAATTCGAAAAACTAAGTCTACCAAAAAAAGTCGATGTAATTATAGAACTTGCTCAGAAAATTTCACGAGAATCAGTTGAGAAATGCAACCTGTGGAGGAGAACAGCCAGACATCCGGACATAATATGAAGGCATTTTTGCCCAAGCTGAAACGGAGACGCTTCGCTCGCGCCTCGCGCTCGCTAGGTCAGTCAACATAAACTCACTTATGCGGTAGCCACATTATCGCGCTGTCGCGAAGCTTTTAGTTATCGTGTTGTACAATTAGAAACTTTTAGTCAGGGGATTAAAGTTAATTTTCATTAAACCATTTTAATTTATTTCCTATAAGTGAAATTAAACCCTAATTCCTTGACTGAAAGTTTCTAATTATTCAACACGTTACACGACAACGAAAAGCTTCGCGACAGCGCGATAATGTGGCCTCAGCATTGCAATTAAATACAAGTAGGTAATTTAAGAAAATTTCGCTAGATGGCGTTGTTTACAGAAAACTAATTTTGTATAATTGATGACGTTTCTATGATTGGCTGATTGACATACGATTATATGTTTCTGTGATACAGTAGAAATTTCAGACAGGGAAGCACTAGAAAACCCATCACGTTAGTAATTCTGTCAGTTGTAGGCATCACTTCGGTTCTGAGTCAGAAAAGCGATCAAAAGGGTCACTTCGCCGTCAGATTTAGGCGAAAAGTTGACTCTAATTTTTTTTGTTGTTTCTTGACATCAAGATGGAGGATAATGGTATAGGAGGAGACTTCGTGACTATATCACTTCTAGCATTATGAATTTAAAGTTCTTGATTACAACCATTCATCGTTTTAATTTTTAGTGCCATCTTCAAACTAAAGTTTAGAGATCAATAGACAATAGTTCTTGCTGTACCATGTAGCATCTTTTACTGACGATAGCTAAGTCAATTCTTCTTGAGTTTCCAAAGGAAGACCTGAAAGCGGAAAGATTTAGTGCTGAAAAACATGGGGAGTGAATGAGGATGAAGTCGAAGAGTGGAATAACAACCTTTCTAATGTGGTAAAGTCCCATAAAATATTAAGTAAACTCCATAAAGGTTGTTAATAAGATCAACACCATGCAGCTATTAATAATATTCGCGTGCAATCTCCGCTTGAACCGGAGGAATTTCTGAGCCAACACTAAGTCATCGCGCCTCAGGGTTGCCTGTATGGCATTAGAATTAAATATACAGTAATTCCGCCCGCAACTTCGTCCGCGTGGATATTCTGGAAAATCTCTCTCTTTCCCTCTCCCTCCACCAATTTGAACCCCCATTTCGCCCCTTAAGGGGTTGAATCATGTCCACCGTATTGGTCTTCAAAATAAATGTCATTTTTGCAATCAACATCCTTTCATACAAATTTCATCCCCTATTTTACCCCCAAAGGGAGTGAATTTTGAAAAATCCTTTCTTAGTGCACCCTTAAACCTCATAAAGAACCTACGTGCCTGGAATCTCTAGACCCAGCGGCTAAGGCTGTGCGTTGATATGTCAGTCAGTCAGATTCTTCTTTTATATACTTAGATATAGACAAAAACAATTACAGCTTTCATAGAGGTTATGACTTAAGTTAGAGGAGTTTCATTCTTGTTCTTGGATTTTTTATAACTTTCTGGTGTTGAGGTTTTTTTGGTTCAACATACACTCTTTTTGGCCAGTTATTTTAGTTATTTTGTTTCATATTTTTGCTGTAGAAAAATGACTTGGATCTGTGGTAAGCTTATACGTGCTTTTAAGTGCATAACAATGTCAATGCCTAGATTAGAGAATATTTAGTGGGTCACAAACACGTTTAGGGCACAAAGCAATATTTTGTAAGGTTACTTGGTGTCAATTAATTAAAACTATACCTTTTACCGTTTCTTTCAATAAATAAGTAATAAATAAATAATAAGTAGCGTAGAAAACTTTTTATTTGTTTGAACGCTAACGCTAACTTTAATATTTGTAATTTTTCACTTATAATATAAGTAAGAAAGAAATGAATAAGAAGTGTTCTACTGGAATGGAGCAGGAAGGCAGATCAGCATAATATCGTGACTGCGTAGAGCCATTACGATGAATTTCAGCATAAAAAAAGAAGGGTTGAAAAAATTCAAAGAAGGTCGTGTGACAGCCCTCGCCCGCATTCCGGGCGGAGGACGCCCCTAATTTCGCAAGTGACGCGCGAACATTTTTCAATCAACCCCCCGTACACACGCCCGGTCTAATCGACCGAAAACAAAATGGCGACTCACGGCCGTTCGCAATTCAAAATGGAATGCGCAGAGGACGCTGAGCGATGGGCCCGCGAGCACTGCAGCAATATTTGAGGAACTTTGGGATTTATTGGACGGGTACATTTCGTTAAGATGACGTTTCCTAAAGTTTAATTTGATCAGTTTTGGACTGGTACTATGATTCAAATCATTTAAATTTCCATCAATTTTTTTTGAAAAAATACTCAACCAACTTAGTATTTTACAATTGATAGTGAGACCTACCCACCGAAATTTGCTGTGTTATATCGGCTTCTGCCACTATTTGCGAAGGCTAATGTTTATGTAAAATTGATGTCATCTCTACACGAAATGGCTATTCTAAATTTAACTAAATTGCATAGCATTGCACAGTTGCTAAAATGAAGGATAGTTAAACTAACTGACTTAAAGCTTACCACACAAGAGCTTTTATGCAATTCGTGGTTAGTGAAGCTTGTCATTATGTACAGCATATCTCCCGGTTGGTTAGCATAAAACCTTTTTAATTGGAAAACTTCGGACGGACAAAGAGGCTTATGCCAGTACTGGCTGGTAAAACTGAAAACCTGCATCAAAAGTGTATTTTAGTGTGGACCTAAGGACGAATATACATCACCTAAGTGTCTATAGGTACTTGACGAATATGTACTTACCTCTAGATATTTGATATAACGACGAAGGTTTGTAAAAACATAAAGGTAAGTACTTTTTTAAGTTAAAGGATTATACATAAATACTTAAGGCTACACAGTAACTTGCCATAATATAAGTATTATATTGCTTTAAAGTTATGTCAATATTTTTAGTTAAGGAACAAAGATATCTTTTATAATTTAGAGGTACACACACACATACATAACTTTTATACAAAGCTGGTATAAAAATAAGAAGAAAATTTTTATAAAAACATTATTTTGCCTTTCAAAATCTCTATTCAAACATTTTTGCGAAGAAATATCACAATTTCTCTCCAAAATTCTAAAGGAAATTTCACAAATATGTCTTCATAAGGCCTCCACACACGACACTCAGTAAGGCCCTCTAATTTCGCCATCGTTTATTTAAGTGTTTGTTTGTTAATTTGCATGATACAACTTAGATGCGCACAACTTTTGGGCCTATTATGAACAATTGAGATTCCAGTAGACGAAGATACGGTAAATTGTATTAGTTCATCAACACCCAAACGGCCGAATGCGGCCGGACAACAATAAAATATCTGTCGTGTCTCCTTTTACGGGCCTTGAAGGGTTGAGAAGTTTTCATCATATATTAGGCGGAGTTAGTTTAACTGTTTCTGATACAAATGATAGTTGTAAGGTTTGAAGCAAGCATACAATGAGACAGTGCTATTTGCGGATGATACTTCTTTACTTTTCAAAGTCAACAGAAGTGACAACTGTTCGGACGAAGTAAATAGTGCCCTCTCTAAAGTTTCATACTGGTTTAATAGTAACAATTTAGCACTAAACCCTAAAAAAACTAAATGTGTAAAATTTTCATTACCTGTTGAGCAGGTCAAACTAAATATTAATTTGAATGATGAGGAAGACGAGTTTATTAAGAGTACAACATTTCTAAGTGTTACACTAGATACAGGACTGCAATGGGATCCTCATATTGAAGCCTTGTCAAGTAGACTTAGTTCCGCGGCATTCGTTGTTAAGAAAATAAGGCTCTTAACTGATATTGAAACGGCAAGGTTGGTTATTTTCATAGTGTAATGTCTTATGGACTTCTATTGTGAGGCTCAGCTGCCAGTATTGAAAATATTTTTGTGCTCCAAACAGTTAATACCGGTAAATAGCAATTTTTTTTTATTTTTAATTTTTTTTTATTCCGTTGTCCACCTTATTAATAGGGACAACGGGCAGTAAAGATTTCGCGTACAGTTTTATTTATGAATTAATAAAAAATAAAATTGAAATTGAAAAATATACATATTTTAAGAATATTACATATACCAACTAGTTTTTCTAAATTCGCTTAGAAGTGTCAAAACTATTACGGTTTTGACACTTCTACCCCCACATTCGAAAGATGTTTCTTTCGAATTTGGGGGTATTTCCTCACATTGATGAAATTGCGCTGGCTTGCAGCGAAGAAGTAAAAAGTACTAGAAAATTTCGCCGCTCCCATAAACGACTCGGTAGCATAATTGGTCAGTGCATTGGGCCGAATCCTAAGAGTGCGGTTCGAGTCCCGTCTGAGGTGCTACGGGTGAGTCGATTATTTCTAGTATTTTTTCTAATATTATTTATTTTATTACAGTTCTTTTTGTTTCTGAAAATTATTTTCTGTACAAAAATAAACTTTTTCTAAACCTTAAATCAACGTAGGTATGGAAAATTATTTAACATATACTTTTTATTTTATTTTAAATTCTATCATACAAAAAACATAATTTTTAATGCTGTTTCCCTTAGATTCACTGATTCATAGTTTCAGTAAATCCGTTTCCAGTATATAACGATGAAATCAAAACCAACTTTGGCATCAATTAACTGGGAGTTGTAACCCTTTGAATATAGTTTACTTAAAGGTTCAAGTTTTAATTGGGCGCCGATCAATTAAGATCAAAGTTAACGAAACGTTACCGTTATGTTGCCATTGTTTCGACAATTTATGTTGTTATATGGTTTAGAATATTAGTAGATTTTTTAACGGTTTTTTTCAGATGTCTCTGTATCAAATAAAGCAGGAACTATTTTTGAAGTTTTGGAGGACTATATGAAAGTCTGTAGATTAATTCATATATTGAAGTTTCTTGGCTTATTGACCGAGCGAGTGCGAAGCGTCTTCGTTTCAGCTTCGGCAAAAATGCTTTCGTATGTCTGGCTGTCCATCTGTTCTCCTCCACAGGTTGCATTTCTCAACCGATCCTCGTGAAATTTTGTTAGCAGGTTCGATACTTTTTTGTCGTTTCAGTATTTCGAAATTTATCAAAATAGTGGAGATATAAAATATCATATTTCAGCCGCCACAAAAGCCAAGTCTACAGCTTACAGATCCACTAGTTTACAAAGTTATAAACTGGTGAAACTTATAAGAGAAAAATCAAAAGTAAGTACCAAGGTAAGTATTGCGAATCGAAAAAATAAAATAAAAATACATGTTGAAGATACATTATTTATTATTATTCGAATGTTAAATTTTTTGTCGACATTTTTATAAGGTTAATTATTTTGAACTTCAATGGTAAATTAATTAATTAAGGTCGTTTCTTTCTCTTAAAATATTAATAGATTGAGAGATTTATACAAAAAAAATATGTTCAAAAAACCTACGTACGTTCATTTTATTTAGTTCAGCAAATCAAAAGTGCAACTTTAGCTGGGTCGTCGTTTGTACTAGTGTTGTACAACGTAGTAGCCAGTATCCGGGATCACGGAGGAACTATCTGTCTCTCATTAGGCCGCGGTCACGTTTGCACGCAGATTGTCCTAATGCCTCCATTTGATTATTGCTAGTGTTGGGACACTATTCCATACTGGAGCAGTGATTGAGTAACAATCAAAAAGATCAAAGAACGTTGTAACATACAATAAAAACACCAAAACAGCTTTTGCGGGTCGCCAGTTTAATAAATTATCAATTAATTTGCATCATAAAATAATCTTAAACATATATTCTAAAACTTCTCATAATGTTAAAACTACTATCAGTAAATGGCTAAAAAGTTTAACCTACAGTGAAGTAGAAAATCTTTTACAACCTGTCAAATAATAAATAGGTATGTTAAAACTAAAATGAATAAATCAGTACATTAAGACACACACACACACACACTCACACACACACTCACACACACACATCTTTATATATACAAAACAGATAGCTACTCAATGGGAAGTAAAATGACATTTTAAATAATTTGTAAGTCTTGTACATAACTAGAAGTACTGAAATCGATATGGAAGTGCGGGGCCTCCTGGCACAGATATTTTTATATCTAAAAGGGGGCTCAGGAATCTATGTAATTCTTACTCTAGTTACAAAATATTTTTTTTTGATTTTTTTTGAATCTTGTAATATTTTTTGATAACGTTTATAGCCGAGAGCTTAGTACGCCGTCTGTTCTATCTTCAAGATTTCATTCATGCTCAATGCTCAGTGGTGGAGGAAGTCTCTCATACTCAGATTTCTTTCGTTACTGTCAAAAACTGTTCTTTATTTACTGATGTAGATTTAAAACAGCGATATAATCAAAGTTAACATAATGTGTACTTATTAAATTTAGATTTTTCGCATTCACAATGCTATTTTTATATTAAAATAAATAATATTAGAAATAATACTAGAAAAAATCGACTCGATCGAGTCGATTTTTTCTAGTATTTTTTCTAATATTATTTATAATGTGTACTTCTTAAGTTTATAGTTACAAATTTATTGATACGAAAATCTCATCATGTTATTTACAAAGGATTTTAATTATAGTTTTTTTAGATATTTCAAGTGCTTAAACATTTGCTACCGGAAAAATTTGAAAAACTGACAAGATTTCGGGGCATATAAATAGATAATTCGTCATCACAATGATCCATTTTATCTGATACATTATGCGTGGTATCGCACTATCGGTGCGGTTGTCCGGTAGGTACCTAGTATCCGTTCGTAGAATTGCATAAGCATTGTTTGCCTTGCGGCTGTCTGAATTTCAGCGTTTTCAGGTTGCTTTCAGCTAATGGCGAATTCAATGAATGTTCGCAGATACTATGGACTGAATACCTAAACAGTTCAAAACATCTGAGTAGAGTAAAAAACAATCATTACCTATCTGTCACTCGCACATTTCTTGTTATCTCAAGATTTCTTAAATCTGAGTGCGTAATTAAAAATGTGTTCCGGCTAGTTTTCGCAATGTAAGATAATGGACATTTTAACATATATTTTAGTTTCGTGTTGCTGAAGTACAAAAGGTTGTCGTTTCTGAAAGTTATTTGAATTCTTTAAAGGTTGTCGTTTCTGAATGTTTTTTGTACTGTCAGAAACGATAACTTTTTGTACTTCAGCAATACTAATAAAATATATGTTAAAATTTCCGTAATCTTGAATTGCGAAAAAGGCCGGAACACATTTTTTAATAACGCACTCAGATTTAAGGAAACATGAAATAAGCGAGCGAGAGAGCGGCAAAACGTATACGGCCTTTTAATACATTGTATACAAAAAAAAAATTGTTTCACCTCAATAAATTTGTTTAGTCTGTAATGAAATTTGTTGACTTCAACTTTTATCATACTCGTACCATATTTTATCAACTGATTTATTTATATTTTGGAGGTTACTATTTTCACCTCGCTCTTTTTTCGGAAACATTTAATGTTTTTTTTTATCCTTTCTATCGATGTTATTAGTCACACAGTTTTTTCGCTTTTTACTCTTGATTTCTGCCGAAAAGCTAATGTCAAAGTACACATGTTGAGATTTACTCAACCAAATCTTACTGAATAGTTTGACACATTGGCCTAATTTCGGTCTCATTAAGAGGGCATCGCAAATTCGCAACACTTCGCACAACTTCGCCATTTAAGTAACCATTCGCCATCCGTAGAAAAATACAACATTGACTCGACTATAATCTATGGAAAAGTTGTTTTTTTTTCGCGATTCCGTGGCTGGCCCCATAGTAAAAGTTGTTCATTCGCGTGGTCTGAAATCCTCATTTCATTTTTAGATATACTTAAAAATTAACGGTGTATTAACTCACAAATCTTACTTATCGTATCAAAAGTGAAAGTTTTAAAGCAATGTTTTCCATAATGTAAACTCCTTGGTGTTCAACATTGTTACATCCGGACTCATTAGGAGGCGGGCGTGTCGCGCCGCACAGCTTGCCATAATGTCACCGCCTGCAACTATCTTACGGGGAACGGGGATTTATCGCAGCCGTGCCAGTGTGTAATGTCTTAATTTATGTGCGTGAACGTGTTATGTGACAATTTGTATTTTTTTATGGGAAGTAAACAATTATAAATAGTACTTAATTTAAAATTTTACATAATACTAAATAATATACTAGAAAAAATACGACTCGCACCAGATCATGTTCTCGGACGGGAATCGAACCCGCGACCTTTGGATATCCGGTCCAATGCTCTGACCGCTGAGCTGACTCGGTAGCTCAGCGGTCAGAGCATTGGACCGGCTCCTTATCCACTCATAAGAAAGGTCTGTGCCCCAGCAGTGGGGACATTAAAAAGTCTTATTTCGATAAGTGTAGGTACTGTGTAGATTTTAACATTCTTCCTTTCTTATAAAAGACGTATGCTTAACTTATCATACTCTGTAATATGGTCTCTATTCAGTATCATAGCACTGGAACGCTCACAATAATAACCAATCGCTAACGTGTCATCCCTACCAAGCTTGATAACTAACCAATCACGACGCTCCACTTTTCAGTTTTAAATCAATCCTGATTGATCTTCTTTTTGCGGCGACTTTCCGAAGCTCTCAAACTTTCCAGGGATTATGAATAAAAGAATTCCGCGCTTACTTCGCGAGTGTTGTGCCACCAAGATTTTATGCTGTAACTTTTTGTTCGCTAATGGCAACTCGTAGTTTGTAATGGCAATTGAGGCTCATTTTATTTTATTTTATTCTGTATTTAAAACTTAAACCTTTAAGAAAAGAAAAATGGAACCTTTGATTGAACTTAATTATGTCTGTTATTTTAATAGATTATTTATTGCAGCAAAAAATTTTAAACAAATTGAATTGTTTACATAATAAAAGATTTTTTTTAAATCGAAGAATTGAAAATACTATTCGATTTTCAAAATTGTACAATATTATCTTTCCAACTAAAACTCTTTTCACCAATCTCTATGGTAGAGGTGAATTAATGATTGGTATCCAAGAACTTTAAAATCATATTCTAGCTAGAGTCTTCTAAAATTCTTGTCGGTATCTCACAAAGGCAACGGTAAGTGAATCAGACGGCCGGCAAGTGCATTTTTTTCTGGTCATTTCATTTCCCGTTTTTAGTAATGCAAATAAGTTTCGACGGGGCTGCTGAAATTAGAGCGTTTGTTCGATGAACAGGCTGGCTGTGGAGTAGCTCTTGATTTACGGGAGATAAAATAGAAATTTTAAAACAATTGATTATAATACTTCTATTTCTTTTGTGCTTTTCCTCTGTGTGCTTTATTGAACTACTTTAGGTTCATTGTTTTTGTCATGTTAGCGATTTGTTGTACTACGAATAGTACTTAGTACTTTACCTAATAGGTAACCATTAGGTCTTTACCTAGGAAATTGACGTTTTGTATGGAGAATTTTTAATGATTTTTTTTTTCGGAAAAGTCGTAGAAATAGTGTTGTTGTTTATGATGTTAGTAATCTACTCCTGCGAGGTTGTTGCTGTTTTAAAAATAACCATGTTTAATTAGAAGATAAATAATAGTAGATTGTTAAACAAGGGTCAAAAGGAAGCAATTCCCATACGAGATATTTAGATATAGTTCGAGTATGGAATTGATGACTTTTACCCGTGTTAAACACTCAACTTTTCATTTCGAATTAAGGAAAGTTAAAAAAATCTTATTAATAAAAACATTTTTTTCCAAATATTTATTAATAAAAACATGTTGTAACTACATAAGTAGACCATATTTATTTATTGCTTATTTCAAATTTGGAACAGCCCGTGTCGCTCCGCCCAATGTTTTTAATTTTGCACTGGCTGTTATGCCATCTCTATGGTCGACTATGTAACCAAATTCAGTTCTATTTTTAAATTTATTTTACACCCTAGGGTGCAACGCAGAGTTTTTAACCCGCTGCTCAGTTTAAATATACATCAGTTTCCGAAAGTGAGAAATGAAAAAGATATATTTGTTGATCACACTCCATGCATGCGGCTGTTCTGAAATAAAAAGTTTTGTGCGACTATGAACTCAAATGACAAATGCTGCAAATACTTTAGCTGGAACATAAAGAATACAACTCATTTCTATTTATTATCTGTTAATGCAAATATCGATTAATGCTGAAACGCGAACGCATTTACAACCAACATTCACGACTAGTAACTTTTTCGTTTCAGCGGGGAATCGGAAGAGTCTCTTTAATAAAGTCAAATAAAGCCAGACGTAGTAGGTATAATTTAATCTGTGTCATGGGGTAGAAGTAGTAGGTATAAAATAATCTGTGTCATGGGGTGCCCAGTACTTCCTCAGGTATTTTTTTGCCAGGCCGCGGAGAGGGTTCGCGAGGCGGACGTCGCAGCAAGCCAACTCCGACGTGCGCGACGGGGGAGAACAAGACGCCAACGTGCGCGACTTGTTCTCCCCTAGCTGCAAGGGGGGGTGCAGTAAGGCCCTCTGCCCCCCATAGGGTGGAGCCCTAACGGGCCACTCTCCCCGGGTCATACGTGATGCGTGTCAACACGAACCCACAGACCCGGCGGTAAGGCGCAGGTCTTCGAGAGGAGTTTAGTTGGTAGTGGTGCATTCTCCCGTCCCCCCATCTGGGCCGCCCACCATGAGTGGGTAGCCTTATGGGAGGCCGGGAAAATGCTTCCTCCCCCTGCCAATAGGGCAGGGGTAAGAACCACCCAACCCTGACGCGAAGCCTATTAGGCTTGGCAGGAGGGCTGGGTGCGGCGAGGAACATGCCCCGGGTAATAACCTGGGGGGTGACCGACCCCAACATGCCGTTTGGTATGCGTAAAGATTGCATTCTCCTCTTGATACAAAAAAAAGGTATTTTTTGCCTATAAACAATGATCAATGTCTTGAGTGGGATAGGATATAAATAGCTGTTCTACGTCTCATCGAACTGCTTAAATTTAATTTCCAGGAGAAATAGGAATAACCCGGCGACCTCCGGGGATGCAAACAGCAATAAGGAATTTTAAAATTGCATGCATTGGCGGCGCGGGCCTTCACACCGGGTGAGTCACTTGAACTATACCCGCAATGTAGCTGTGGTTTATTTTTAGAATCCCATTACATAAAACAAAAAAAAAAAATCTAAAAGGGCCTGCACTGCACTGCTCCCTTAATAATGACAAACTTAGGTTTGAATATGATCCATGGACAAGGTCTGACATTCCGGTAGAAACCACTAGCTTTCGTTACAATCCCAGTTATGCGCGACTTTATTGACTGAGCGAGTGCGAAGCGCTAGCGAAGCGTCTCTGCTTCAACTTGTATGTCCGTCCGGCTGTCCGCCTGTGCAGGAGCAAATGCGATATGTAGAGGACCACAGGTCGCATTTCTCAACCGATTCTTGTGAAAAACACTGGATTTTGACAATAGAATGTCGATAAAACGCTATATCACGTGATATTCTTTATCGTGTTTTAGTGGTCTTGGTAGGGAAGCTCCAGTTGTGACTTTCGTAATTATCTCTTTATATTTTCCCAAAAGTACCTACACTGTTATTCTCACAAGAACTTAAACGAGTCACGACTTGAAATACTCCGCCAGCACGCGACTCCCACAGCACAACACAAATAAACTCGGTTTTAAGAAACTACCGCGTACGAAATAAGGGGGCGCCTGTACGAATGTTTCGCGAGTTCTCAACAAAGAATTTCAACAGTTTAAACTGTTATAACTGTGAAACTCATACAACTAGGTTTGTTGAATCCAAACCTTGTACAAAAGAGATTTATAATACTTACGAACTTTGTACTATGAATATTATATTTAGTTTCACGGAATGCAGTTATTACGTTTTGTTTGAGAATCTTTTTGGTCTAGCAAAGCTTGAAGCCCGCGTAGATTTTTATTATGGTCTGATATTTTCTTATGTGAAATAAAATCGTCAAAAAATAGCACTTCTGAGTTTTTCTTCCCTTCTTCCTTGCTTGGAAAAAGTATTTCTCGACTTAGTACACGTTGTGTCTTGAAAAGATAAAAAAGTGTCTGTTTTTAAGACAGAACCGGAGATCTTCTTTCTTAATAAAGAAAACAAATCTTATGTACATAAATATGTGATTTTTTGTACTAGAAAGTTAAATTAAACTTTATCAAGATTTTCACTGTCATGTTTTTAAACCTCCTTAAGTAATAAAAACCTCTTCTAACAGGTACAGGATTCACATCAAGACCTTTGAATGGCTTTTCAATCATATATCTTAAAAATTATATTACTGTTATCACGAAATACCAACCGTTAAGTACTTCTTCCCAGACTGTTTGTTAACAATATATATAAGAAATAATCACTGAACCCTGTAATAGTATTTCAGAGTCGAGTTTCATTAAACACCATTCCCAGTGAAAGCCTCCCCGATTGTCGGAATATCCTCGCAAGTACATAATAACCTCGCTCACCTATCGGAAATTACCAGATTTCCCGTAAGCCACCCGGCGGAGTTTTAATTTGGTAAATGTGAGAAAATCCTCGATCATTTCTCGAGATTCTGCTTGGGCTAAGCGAAAATGGATTGTTATAATTTCACCCGCTAATGGTTGTAAGGTTTTTTTAACAGCCCATTAGTTGAAAGCCCTGGATTATTTACATAATGCTTTCAATATCATGTTTATGCATTAATTATGTAAAAAGCCTGGAAATAAAATAGTATCTCTTAACTAGTGAAAATGATATGTTTAAGAAGAAAGATATAACTGATTTTTTAAACTTGAGATTTTAGTATTCACTATTTTTATACAATACTAAAAAAAATAAGAAAAAATTCGACTCGTCACCACCACTCGTCACCAGAATTTTTTCTTGTATATTTGACCAAGCAAGCGCGAACCGCGAGAGAAGCGTCTCTACTTCAGCTTGAGCAAAATTCTTTCGTATGTCCTTCCCGCTGTCCGGCAGTCCGTCTGTTCTCCTCTACAGGTCGCATTTCTCAATTGATTCTTGTGAAATTTTGTGAGCAGGTTCTGTATTTATATAGATTTTTTTGTGGATTAAGTTTTCCGAAATTTTTCAAAACGCGATGTTTACAGCTCTACAAAGCCACTTATAGATAGTATTTACTGTATAGTATAGTGTTTATAGATAGTATTTACTTAAAAGATTTGCTTGAATTTTGAAGACACTTAACAAAGAGGTTAAGTTATGTAACAGAGAAAAAATAAAATTTCCCATTATTTCCGTTTTCACAAAGACCCTGCCTAAGTAAAGTGATGTGTTCCTTTAATAAAATATTCGGGAGACTGGGACGTACCCGGAGGATGGTTATTCGTTCGCAATATGTTCTTTATTTGTCTAATTTATTGGAAGGGTATCCCATTAATGGTCGGTAGTGGAAACCGTGTGTCTGACTATAGATTCTGGAAGAGAAAAGCATCAATTAATTATTATAATCGGTGTTTTCTTAGATTTTACTCGCAGAGAAAACGTTGCTTTCATGACAACTAGTCTCTGTGATAACTAATAGTCTCTTCTGATACGTAAAATTTAATTGCAAAGTCGAATTTTCTTTTGATTTGGTCAGGGGGCGAATTACGTAACTCTGTTTCTAACAATTCTCGATTGAAAAAGGTTGTAACCGCAGTTACATTGCTGCTTTAAGTAAGATAGTTGTCACATTGGTTCTTAATAAAGTTGCAATGTAACTGCGATTTCTGTCAGAGTTGATTGAAACAAAGTTCCATAAGAAAACCTCAATATAAATATATAAATAAACCTTATGTGATCACATTAGGTTTATTTTCCCTTTTCGGTTTACCTGAATGTGGTAACATAGATTTTAGTGCTCAACAGTGTGCTTACAATTTCGCATGCCTGGTTGGGTTTTCATACTAATGAGCACTAAGCCGGTTGAATTTTTACGACAGCGGATCAACTCTACATTGTTCATACTCCATAATTAATTAATTATAATAGCTGCTAACTGGAACTTCGCAGCACAGTAATTATGTACTATATAATCGCGTCCTTTTATCAAACGATTTTACGTACAGCACGTCAGGTTATACAGTTAATATGCGAAAACAGTTTTTATTACGTAGGACATACAGGCGGTTTCAAGGTCAACATGTATAGTCTGAGGTGCCGTCGTATGTACAATAATTGGAACACAATTCCTATTTCTGTAAGTAGTTGAAATTATCTATTAATTGAAATCAAAATGGATCAATTACCGCCGGCGGCGTATCCAGTATTTCTGTATTCAGACCACAGCCCTATATATGCTAAGGAATCCGGAACGGAAGCTGAATTGTAATCTTATCGGGATTTTGCTAAATTTTGGTTTTCCATAGAAAAGCTTAATCGAAATGGAAGCGCCTAAATTAATGATTCTCTGCGTTTGACCAGAAAAGACTTTACCTACCTATGTAAATTGATTCTTAATTTATAATATCGACATATTCTAAAATAAAGTTATTAAAAGGTAAAGTTTAATTAATGGTAAGGAAAATATTCGTATTTTGGTGAGCAGGAAAATATATTCGGTCAGCCAAAGTAGGAGTAAAATGGTTAGTTGGTCAGAAACTTTTGGATAGTAAATATTTCTAAATCAATCAGCAAATAAAGTCCTAATGAACAGCTCTAAAATTTTAGACCCACGTTTCACGACATGCATTCAGTGACCCACGTTTAATGAAATGTTGGTGAACAATTCAGCGACTTTGGTGAGCAATTCAGCGACCCACGTTTAAAAAAAATTTGGTGAGCAATTCAGCGACCCACGTTTAAAAAAGTTTTGGTGAGCCACGTTATTTGTGTCGGATTCTTTATTCTAATAAACTTAGCAATGAAGCGCTTTTGAATCGTCTATATTTTCCTACCACCTAATAATAAACTACCAACATTATCACACCAACATTGATTTGGTTTTTAAATAAATGTTGATATCCCAACTTTTATAATCACATCAACATTTCTCAAATGTACAGCACTTACAGGAAATCCAAGGAGTGAACATCTTACTAATACAGAATGCTCTTTCCATAACATGCAGATTTATTTAGTTAACCGAGTGAGCGCGAAACGCCAGCGAAGCGTTTCCGTTTCAGCTTAGGCAAAAATGCTTTCGTATGTCCATCCGGACATACCGTCCGGCTGTTCTACCAAATTTCTTAACCAATTCTCATGAAATTTTGCGAGCAGGTATAAATTTTTTTTGTCAATTCAGTTTTTATCGAAATTTTTCGAAAAACAAAAATTTTTTATCAGCCTTTTCGAAAATTGAATTATCAAAATGTCACAAACTCGAGGTCTACAGCTCATAGTCACTAGTTTTTGATAATACGTTTTTATCACCACTTTTATAATCACATCAGCATTTCTAAATGTACAGGTAATTCGAGGAATGAACGTCCTATTAATGCAGAATGCTCTTTCCCTAACGTGCAGTCTGTATCAGTAAAGCTACAGACCTATTTGCAGAATATGCTAAGCTGCCTGTGTTATAGAGCATTCGACTCCTCGAATAGGATGTAACTCGCTTGGTATATATGTCGTAGGATATTCGTATAAAGCGGATCTTTACAAAATCCTAGTATGGTTACAAAAACAGGATGATTAGAAGTTGACAGATTTTTCAGTAATGATTAGGATTTTACAAAAATCTAGCGTATCTTAGGTAAATCGCGAATGACCATGACTTTGGGCGCGCTGATTGGCTGACGTCAACATTATGGTATGACGAATGCTCTGATTGGCTAACGGATACCTGTCCTATAGGAACTCATGTTCTGACCAATCAGACTGAAGATGTTATAAATGGACTCTTAGATTATCCCATCAGCATTCAAGTTTACAACTGTCCGAAACTTACTGGGATTTTTACAAAGGCCCTAAAAATTGCTTGGACGATTGCGATTCCAATTATCCGGTCCAATCGACCTAGGATTTTTGAAAAGATCCGGTTTATACGATAATTCTACGACATATACTTGCTTACAGGCTACTATGTATATATAACTATGTTCAAATCTTTCAACAAAGCAGGTAAAATTGTCCAGGAGAAAATCCTTTCGAATAATCTTGGAACTCGCAACATAATTTTTTAACCGCCTCTGTAGTCTAGTGGTTCGCCCACCTGTGTAAGATGCAGGGGGTCCCGGGTTCGATTCCCAGGAGGGGGGTACATTTGTACTCGGCTTGGTTGGTGGTAGGGCTTATTTCAAGTCCGCCTGGCTAGCTACAACCATCTTACCTTAGTCTGACGCCATAACAACAATTTAAAAATTGTTGTGTTCCGGCAGTTAGTGGTAAGATAGCCAGTTCTTCAGTGGTGAGGATTCCGGGTGTAGTGCGCTTACTTTTTCGGCCATAACGTCACTTAACATTAGGTGAGGTGAAGGCCAAGCAATATTGCACTATCCCGTTGTAGATAAAAAATGGTCTAAGTGGGATTGATTCAGATTAGCTTGGTTTTCATGTTTTGAGATTTTTAATGGGTTATTTACATAGATCGATTATAGTCACCTGTGACGGTTGGCTTTATACACCTAGCAAGACGCTTGTAAAATTGAATCGCGGTGACACATCGGTGTTGGCATCGCTGTCGATGTAGTCGATGGCAGAAGCGAAGGTTTTTTGTGGAAGCCCATGATTATTTTCTTTTAACGACTAAATATAATAATAAAACATTTGCGTGTATGTGATAATGATAATAATAAAGAGTTATTTACCTTAAATATGGTACAGATAATGGTGGACAATAAAGTTATAAGTTCTCACATTTAGTCTTTTAAGACATGCAAATTAAAAAATAATGAATTATTTATAACATTTAAAGATTATTACCTTAAATAATCAAAGATAATTACATATAGGCCCCTTATAGGCTCATAATAAAAATCTGATAAAATTCTGCTCATCAAATCAATAGTTAATGTCAATGTATTGCTTTCTCTGTGGTTAATGTCAGTTTAATCTTTGCTAATGTCAATTATTATTGCCAATCCAATAAATTATAATTAATAATCGCAATTCTTTCACATAATAGAACCCATGTTGCTAGTGGAGATTTGTGCATCGATTGTGCAAGGAGTTATTGAATTTTTTTTTAACAAACGAGTAAGACGTTGGCTAAAATACTTGCCGGTGATTGCAGATTTTAATCGCAAAATTATCTATGAAATTTTATTTACGAGGACTTCACAGCTAAAGCTGAAAGTAGAATTCAAAGAAAGAATTAAATTGGTATCCAATAATTCAAAGTTTCCATTCATATAACGGTTCGTATCTTCAGAACCTCCAGAGAGCCATAAGTCTTAGGTCTCCCAGACGCACTAAATGTGAATGCACCCGTATCAACATAGTTGGAAGTCATAACTAAAGTTAAATTGCTACTGCAACATCCGGGGCCCAAAGGAACCGACGCAATAATTTTGCTTAATTATACAGCAATGAGAACTATATTTATAGCCGGGGCTGTCTTGCAACTAGGGCCAAGAAATGGAATAAACCACTTTAGAATTAAAAAATACTATCTTAGTAAACTTATCTTGATATTTTGCTTTCTGAGTATGGACAAATTTGTCTAAGTTTCTAAGAAAGGTAGATAAAAACATGAAAGGATCATGCCGAATACACTATGAGAGTTAGGCCATGATTGCGCTTTGATGAAATTACCGATTATTGGAATTGGGTCGAGATTATGTGGGAAGAATTTCATTAAATTATAATACGGGAGAAAAGAGAAATCTTAATATCAATAATCCACTTTAAAGTTATAATTTTTTGTCATTTTCATATTATTTAATTACGTTTTATTATCTGCCTCATTTTAAGCTAAGGCTAAGCCATACAGCCTCGTCATGGCATGAGTTATTATTTCACAGATTAACTAGTTATTGATAAGTAATGACGAACATTCACGATCAAGTACAAGAAAAAGCCTTAATTTTTTTTTCTTTCAAAAGAAAGTGTCTATTCCCCGGTGCGTCCTAGCCATTAGATTTAGATTACTAGATTAGGCTAATAATGAGATGAGTGACCGTCTCGGACTGCGAAAAAGAATATTAAGTAACTTTGAAAAAAGTCAGGTTTGGGATGGGTGACCGTTTAGGACTGCTACAACAAATGTTAAGCTGCCTTTGTAGAGGCTGGGTATGAAATAAGAAAATATGTGGAACTGCGATAACGCAAGTTAAGCAACTTTAGGAAAGGCTGGGTATGAGATGGGTTTGGGACTGCTATAAAGAATATTTTTTGTGTAGTTTCTTGTCTTAAATATTTATCGTCCTCTCGTATCTCTGTGAGCAAGCCATACAAGAGTTATCGTCTAAACTAAAATTCTAAAATTTTATAGAATATTTTCCTTTTTTTAAATAGCTAATGTGATTTAATTATCTGCATTCTTTCGTCAAACAATGAAAAAAAAAATCTGATATTTTGCCTCTATAGACTTAGATTTGCCTTTCCGATAATGGAGAAATGTTAAGAAAAAAAATTCAAAATAGGTTAAATTCAGTCTGAAACTATTTTCTATATTATATTTCTATGTGATGTTGTCTCATATTTATTACTTTTTAACGACACATTTGTTTTTGTAATTTCTTGTGGTAACAATTTTTTATTACCTTGTTTGAAGTATGTATTGTTAAGATGCATCATGGCTTGGAATTCAGCATGATCCTTTAGTTGTATTATAGTGGGTTAAAATCAAACCAACGACAAAATAAACTTTCTCCTTTGAAAACCTTTGCCAAAATAAAAGACGACGAAACACAATTAGGGTAAACAAAACACAAACATCGAGCGCTTGCGAAAATAATGTTAGCAAATTAGCATAAATTAAACATTGCTCGTCAAAAACCGGCTCGAGGTATTTTAAAGGTATATCATGTCCCACGATGGAGTACACACCCATTTATCTGGGCTCCTCAGCATTCGTCTTGTGAGGGTGCGCGTTTAATCATACGAGGCAATTTGGCCCCTCGGTGGGTACTGACGTCACCTTAAGCGATTAATTTGGAGCAAGGGAAAAAGGCTTACTGGGACGGTGCGTGAGGCGCGATTGCGGTTGATGGACGATTCTGTATGGTTCATTTAGAATGTTGGGAGGCGGTGATTTTACTACAAATTGGAGTGCGTACAAATATACGCGTTTGTTTGGAGTCATAACAATACAAAAGGAGCAGAATCGCAACAGGAATGGATACGGTACTCATCATACCACCTACCAAAATAGATACTTAGCACAGAATATTAGTAATAAAATAATACAAATATAATCAGCACGCGATTAGTATGGGATGGGACCTTGTCAAAGTAAATCGAAAATGACAGCTAAGCAGTAGCGCTAGCAAAAGCGCTTGAAATAATATATTAAAAACTAAAAGAAAGTACCAAAACAAATAAATCTTTTTAAATAAAAATTTATAAATAATAGGTAAACTACTAACTAATATAAAACTAAAATTTTGTCACATAAAGAGAAAGGTCTCCTCTCTCACCATTTTTATTTTTTTGCTGTGCCCGACAGGGTCCTTGATGATCTACTTTATTATATTAACATCTTTTGTACATTATGGTCAAAGCAATAAACATATGAATATGAATATGAATATGAAAAAATCTGAATCTATTTAAATGAAAATGAATTTCAAAAAAAGTTAAAAGTTTTACTCGTTTGTCCGCTCTTTATTAAATAACCACTTAATTAATTACACAATAATAAGGTATAAGTCTCGCATTTAAAATAAAACTCGAGCAGAAATCCACGCGCACAGTTCTACACTAGCACCCCATTCTTATCGCGCGCAGATTATACCTACCTACTTCCTACGATATTTACTTCCAATTTTTTAAAAAAAAGAAGCAATATCAGATCAGACGTATTGACATTAAAAAAATACAAGGCAAGCAACATTTTACTCTAGAAGTGTGAAATAACAATAAGTCATTTAATAAAGATGTCCAATTTTAGATCGTAGCGGATTAGCGCAAAGAGATCTATTCATGTCAACGCTTCAAAATTCCACCGAATTCGAAAGCATTCGAGTCGCGCCTTTCACTCGGATCCTCTGAGAGGACGCATTCAAAAGAACCTTGGAGACGGAAAATTAACACAAAGAGCTTTTTGTATTGATGTATTTTTAAGATATTAGCACGCAGACAGTATTGTAACGAGTGCTTGATGAGACTTTCGTTAAGAACAAAAGTTTTGATTGAGAGAGACCTCAGTAGTGGAGTATAAATTATATTAGGTTAGTGATAGCTCAACATTGGGTAATGTTAAAAAATAGTATTCTGGCAAATGGGGGCAATCTTTGCGTAGCTTATCTTCACCAACGATCGGGTGAGATAAAAGCAAAGCTCTTTTCTGCCGTGGAATGAAAACATTTAGGAAAATGCAAAAAAAGATAAAAGAAGCCATACAATCTTCCGTGTAACTACTTTTGAATAACACCCCTCTTTTTGCGTCGGGGTACTTTTATGTATTCTGTGGTCGGAGGTTAACAATAAAAAAAACACAAAAATATGACATTTCAGTTTACCTAATGACAAAAAAATATCGATATTGTTTTAAAGTAAACTATTTACAGAGTTATAACATTTTCAGATATGTTAAAAGCTATACGAATTCCAACGAATTGTTCCAAAATCTTCTCTCGAAATTACATTTTCCACTAGAATCTGATGCCAAAGTTTTCATGCAATCCCAAGAACAACTTCCTGAACTTTGTGTTTTCGAAGATTTTCCTTCATTTTCTATTTTAACCGAATTAGCACTCAAATGTTAAGTTCTCTAAGGTTATGTTTAAAATATTCTTAAGCATTTACTATTTGGTGTTGAAGTATATCTATTCTGTGGTAGAAGAGAAGAGTTTATTTTACTTAATTTCGATATGAATTTTGACTAACTTATAATAAATACTATCAATACTATCAAATAATATGTTATTATAAATGGTTCTACCATTTTTATCAACTTGCGTAGTATGATAATATGATTTTCTTTTACCAAAGTTTGAATATAATATAAAATAAAAAATATACATTTATGAAAGATCCTCATTGCTATGTACTTACATAAAAGTCGGCAGGTATCATTGTCTGTGTAGTTCAATTAATAAATAAGACCCAATTAAAGTTAATGGGTATCCCAAAATGCGTATTAATTGCTGCAAATTCAGGTCTCTACTGCCGTTTATTTTGCTCGCATTTAGAGTAGTGATACTGTAGAGGCTGTGTAGGCCAGGGGCCTATTTCAGAATAGGATGGCCTATGTTGATGCCTAGAAACACGCTATCAAAGTGTGGTTAAATATTTAGATTTTTTTGATTAATTTGGATGCTATTTGAAACCAGAGACGAATCATATTTGACGACCTCCGTGGTTGAGTGGCTTTGTACACCGGTTTTCAAGGTGTCGCAGTCTCTGAGGTCCCGGTTTCGATCCCCGGTTGGGTCAATTTAGAAAACGAACTTTTCTATATTGGTTCAGGTCTGGGTGTTTGTGATACCACCGTTGTCTCCGATTTCCATAACACAAGTGCTTTAGCTACTTACTTTGGAATCGGAGCAATATATGTGATGTTATCAAATATTTATTATTATTATTTATTTATTTATTATATTATATTACAAGCATTTTTAAGCAAATCATACCTACTAAGGTACAAACACATTAGATTTACTCGCATTGCAAATGGATTGAGATTTTTGCGTGGTAATTGCGTCACCATCAGCCATACCGAAACTGCCCTCAAAGATATTGTTAATAGAGAAGGATCTTAATAAAACTTTTTCGTGGTAATGATGCTGCCAGTCTCTTAACCTAAAGCGACCATTTTCCATAATTCGAAAGCCAATTTTACGGTTCATTTCTCTATGAGATATGCCCACCTTCATGGGGGATATACACGTGCCGAGCTCCGGATCAAGCAGCAATTATCGTGCTTCAGTTAGCCTTTTGTAGCACTATCACTATTATTGCTACTCGATCCTCTAGTAGGGGTGGCCAACCTTTTCGGCAGCTGGGCCAACATTCGGAAACAAAATTTCGCACCGGGCCGCACTACCAAATTTTATGTAGCTAACCTACGCACAAAAAAAACATTATTTTTGAAGAAATTTTAGACGTAAAAGGGAAGAAATTAGTGGTTTTATTGTATAGTGAACATTATTAGAAACTTAAAAAAAAATACTTAGTTCGGCGGCGGGCCGCATGTTGCCCGCGGGCCGCGGGTTGGCCGCCCTTGCTCTAGAGGCTGCGAGCACCATTGTGAAGGGTATCAATACTTTTGAGAATGGGAGACCTTTTGAAAGTAAATTTATGATAGTAATATTGTTTGATATAAGTGCAATAGAAAGTATTCTTCAAATGGTGTTGTCGAATAAATATTTGACAATACATTGCTCCGATTCCAAAGTAAGTAGCTAAAGCACTTGTGTTATGGAAGTCAGAGAGAACGGTGGTATCACAAACACCCAGACCTGAGCCAATATAGAAAAGTTCGTTTTCTAAATTGACCCAACCGGGGAGCGAACCCGGGACCTCAGAGATGGCGACACCTTGAAAACCGGTCCACAAAGTCAATCAAGGAGAAGGAATCAATTGGTAGATCGTTTATTTATTTATTTTATTGATGGTAGACAGTTTACTATATTCATTTAAATAAATAATAATTATTATTAAAATTAAAAATATTCATAAAACAAATCTAAATAAATGAATTTTAAAATTATTTAATTGAAAAAATTAAAAAAAAAAACTATATTTTTTTTAAATTAAAAAAATTCCTTGACCGCTATATAGTTCTCTTCAACCAATATCAATATTTTTTAATACTTAGTTGCTTAGTATAGTTGTAATTCTGAAGGACAGCTATAGAGCCATTTGAAATATGAAATTATACACATTAAACAACATTTTTATTCTACTAAATAGTTACTGACTACTTGTATTAAGGACGTCGCATACATATATATATAAATGTTTAATATTATCTATATGTATGGCACTTCTTACCCAAAAGATAAAATTCATAACTAATACCTTGTTTTGGATTTTTTTTATTGCAATCTTTCACTTTTTACAGGCCTATGAAAAGCTTTTGGATATTAGTTTTCAATTCGATGCCTTAACATGGGTAGCCTAAGTATGTCATGCTCTCTTTAATCATTTCTATGGTGGTGTCGTGTGAGGCGGGTCGTTACGTTCCCTCAAATATGGTTGAGCGAAGCGATGGCTGGTTCATGCGTCATGCTCGTGAACGGGTGCTGCCAGTGGGAATGGGTCTGCTTCTGCCTACTTGTCTTAACGTTTATTGAATTGTATGAATTGATATATATATATATATTTTGTAATTGCCTAGGCTGAGCCTTAAATTTTGAATTAAGCTTGACACCTGTAAATTGATTCAGTAGAAATGAGCTAATTAAAAAATGTTATTTATTTATGAATCTATGTTAATGGTAACATGTATGAATACTTTGAATGTAATGTCTGGAAACGATATACATATTTGTAAATATCGTTCCTTCTAATAAAGCTGATAAGTTTTTTGCGCCCATTTTTCTTGACAGCTAAAAGACGTCATAATGGGTGGTAGGATAAAAGAATTGACGATTTAAAAATGCTTGTTATGTGAGCTTATTTGAATAAAGAATTTTTCAATTTCAATTTCAATTTCAATTTCAAAGTTTAGGCGATATTTACACGGGTCGACGTAGCAGGAGATATTAGTCAATTAGCGCTTGTTATCGACAATCGCTTGTAAAATCGAATCGCTATTTTATTAAAAATTTATGAGATTAGATTTAGAAGCTCTAACAGCATCCTGATTGCAATAAAGGATAGACCAGACTGCCCTATCGCTAAGCATTGGGCCCAAATGCACATGTTCAGGTCACGTAAATATTTAAATTAATTTAAAACGAAATTAATTGTCGTTCGTTCTGTTTTAAAGTTACTAACATAGTCTAAGTAATACTAACAAATATGAATGTAATTTAACTATCTGAAATAAATCTTATTATTATTATTATGTACGCATAAGAATACACGAGTCAAAAGTGAACCGGTCCTTTAAGACTTGCGTGGGGATATGGATCCAACACGTAGAGGCCATTTTTAGTGACTTTTATCTAATATGCGTGTGGTACACCTGCTGGATCTAATCTCTGACGACATCAGTTTAATATACTCAGAGACTATCCCCAGCAAATGGACAGGAAATATGGAATTTACTGGTTAATGACTAGTGGGCTATTGGGTTGGGATTTGGATGGACTTGGGTTTGGGCTATGGAAAAAGACTACCGGACACCTGCCTTATCATAGTCTCCAGACTGAAAAAATGGCAGGTGGTGACTAGCCAAGGACTATATGGGCCCCCCAAAATAGCCGCGATGGCAAGAGAGCAACATCGGTGTCCTCGGCTGCAGGGTGTAGAGAGGTGTGCACCGCTTTCTACCCACTGTACAAGGCACAGTGTGCTCGCGTCTTCTGCATGTTTCACTTGCACCCTGCGATCGTATAGCTCTAACGACTCCACCCTGGACGGCCAACAAAGGCCTGGCTCGCCTTCGGGATTCCGCAGGCCCCCTTGGAGTCCACCCCTGCTGCGGGGACGAGGGCCTGGATCGACTCCCTGGAGCACTCGGGTTCGTGGTGTCGCTACTCACCAACAGCTCGCCACAACCCGCCCTGCGGGCTTATTATTACTATTATTATTAAAATCGCTTGCCAAGTTGCCGGTCAAGTCGACTCGAGTAAATACCACATCACATTACGAACCCATTCAGTAGGAGGCTGGATAGACAGCTAATTTGAAGGGTTGTTTAAATACATGGTATTTCACCTGTTAATTAAACAATAACATCGAAGTTTACCCAAAACATTACCGCTTCTATTTCCACGTTAATAACGCGCCTCCAGTGTATTACCAACAATATTACAATCAGCCATAATTCGCGTTATTATCTGGCCTTAAAACCTTTTAACAAGTTTGCATAGTTCGAAGTTCGAAGCCAGTTCATCAGTATTCAATGCCGTAAAACCAATATTTGCATGTCAAAGGCATATTGAACATTATTTTGGTCGTGGTCCATTTTCCGGGGGGACTAACAATTTTTCGGTCCAATAAAATCCCCTGAAACTTTAAATAGCACATGAGGAATCCGATCTTGTTATGCTCTTCAGATAGAAGGATACATTTTAGCCCTTTATATTGAGTTCGTTTTATTTCAAATCAATATTGAATAAATAGTTTATTTTTCAACTTTAGACTAAATTATAAATTCTTGATAGATACCTTCTTTACTTTGGTTTTTGCCTATCATCTGATTTTGTCTGAAATAGGCTAAATCAACTCTACTTAATAAAAAAAACTTGTAGGAAAAATATTGCATTTTTAAAATTGTTATCCTACGACACCCCACACTATGGGGTAGACAAGAAAAAAAATTACGTCCTCGTTTCGTTACTACATGTGTATGGGAGGTAACTTATATTCATGCCAAATTACAGCTTTCTAGTACTAAGAGTCTAAGAGCTAGGCTGGGGACGGACAGACAGACATGGCGAAACTATAAGAGCTCCTTGTTGACGACGGAATTCTAAAAAGTATTTAGTGCAAAGTGAATAATATAAAGAGCAGTTAAAAACTTTAATTTCACTAGTTACAAAGTTATACTAAGTTAGTTATAAGTTCTAAGTTCTAAGCCCGTACAGTTAATTACAAATAAAATACTTTTTACGGATTACAGCGCGTATAATATACGCTAAAACATTTTATTTTTATTTTGTTGGAATTTAAATGTAGGGAAAATTGTACCAATATTAGCACATCAATATAAAACTTAAAGCATTGTTTTATTTGCTCACAAATGAATATGTTTTATTTAAACGACTGAAACTTTAATCCCTTCGAAAACATTTCTGCTGAAATTTCAATCCCCAACACGAATGACGTCTGCATTATTAATAATCAATTCTTCAAACTTTTATAGTAACTTGTTTTTTTAGTACAGCCGTTTAGTATTATCCTGTATAAGTAACTAAATTGAACGTATTAATAAATTAAACAAAAACAAAGTGTAACAGACACAAATGAAAACTTTTCAGACAGTTTTCCTGATAAAGCTGATCAGTTTCTTGTGCCAATTCTTCATGTCAGTCAAAAGACGTCTGAAAATACGATTCAAAAATGTTTATTATGTGAATTTATGTAATAAAGAATACTTATTTTGAGTTTGATTGTTGTTATTAGCTTGACAACCTCCGTGGTCGAGTGGCTTTGTACACCGGTTTTCACGGTGTCGCCATCTCTGAGGTCCCGGGTTCGATCCCCGGTTGGGTCAATTTAGAAAACGAACTTTTCTATATTGGCTCAGGTCTGGGTGTTTGTGATACCACCGTTGTCTCTGATTTTCCATAACACAAGTGCTTTAGCTACTTACTTTGGAATCGGAGCAATGTATGTGATGTTGTCAAATATTTATTTATTTATTAGCCAAGCCAAGTTATTACTATTTAAACATGTCCGAACAGAATTTGAATCTACAACCATTAGGAAAAACGAATAGATTTTTTGCTTGAATCTAGTAAAACTAAATATTTCATGGGAAAAATGTTCCTTACTGCCACTGAAAATTGTATTCGCGGAAGTTCCTTATTGTATTTCCTTCTCCGATTGTGGTGTGTTCGTTTTGTACTTGAGAATACATTCGTAGCGCCAGCCCTAAACCAATATGTATGCAAATGCATAAAACTCATTGGGACTGATGTCGTAAAACAAAAATACCAAATGGACGTAAGGACTGATGTCTTGAATGTGGACAATGTGCCAGAATGTGCGTTTGTTATTGACGCGCTTTTACTTGATGGGAGATACTCTTGAATTGTACATATAAAAAAACAACGTCGTCTCAGTGCGACAACTATACAATCACTGTTATAGATAAGTATCTATTTACTAAGTAAGTAGTATACGTTCATACGTTACTACTTAGTACATGTGCGATTTCTGCATTGAGTCGTCCGTTAACGATTTCCACCCAATCATGTGGTCGACCAACATCATATTAAGAATACCAAATATTATACTAGAAAAAATACGACTCCCACCAAAACATGTTCTCGGACGGGAATCGAACCCGCGACCTTTGTATATCCGGTCCAATGCTCTGACCGCTGAGCTACCGAGTAACTAGTGGGAACGTCGAATTTCTCCTAGTATATCAACTCTTACGCTGCAAGCCAGCGCCATCTCACCATTGTACAAGGAATTACCTCGGTATCAACTGAATACCTTTCCAGATATTTTTAAACAATTGATTAAGATGAGAATGCTACATAATTTTTAAATTTTGAGATTTTAGCATTCGTAATGCAATTTATTTTCTAGTATATTATTTGGTATTATATAAAAATAGCATTGTGAATGCTAAAATCTCAAAATTTAAAAATCATATTAAGAAGTTTTATGATGTGTTACAATACTGGTTCAGAAAAAAAAAATCGTCGTGATACATTTGGTAAGTATGTTGGGCTCCCTGGGTAGGCCTTGAAATTTTGTTGAAAACAACATTTTCAAAGCTAAAGCGGATATTTTTATAGCAACTTTAACAAAACATTAATAAATTAGTTTTAGTTTTAAAGTCGGGTCTCTTATGAAGGAAACCAATTGATATTATCATTGAATATAATAACAATAAATCTTCTGAAAATTGAAGTTCAATCTTGTTAAGTAATTTAATGAAAATAACGTAGTATCATTAAACTGACACGCTCCACTTGTTACCAAATGCCTGTACATTCTTCATTGTTCCCGTACACAATCGCTAGGGCCACTGTTTATTCAAAAACTTTTATAAGTCCTACGGAATTGAATTGCTGAGATGCGAAACGCGTCGTGGAGTGTACGACACACGGCGCGTCGTGGAGTGTACGACACACGGCGCGTCGTGGAGTGTACGACACACGGGTGTGAGAACAGACGATTATTTAAGGTTAAATTAAAACTAAATCATTACATTTTCTGCTACCTGGTGCTGAAGTTGTACCGGAGCTGGGCTGAAGCAGCAACGGATTCGGACCAACACATGTCACCGTGTTGTCATTTGTCTGAAAATTGCGGCCTCGGCAAGTGCGGCGGTGGTGGCGGCGGTCCGACAGATCAACTCTGTCGCGTCCAACCTCCTTCGACTGACTATGACCGACAGGCTGACAGACCGATGACAGATGAATACAGGAATGACGTACCGGAGGAAAAGACAGCTGGACCTGAAGGCGACCGAGACTAACCCGTAGACTGACGACTGTCTTTTCCAGCTCCGACATTTACAGAAAGCGGCTTACCATTTTTTTTCATATATGGTTGGATACATAATCTGAGGGTGCCCGAGATGCGCACCTTTCAACCAAACAAAATATCTTACATAAAAAAAATATATATTAACTTTTCAGTTTTGTGGACCCAGTTTAATCGTAACGTAATGGGTGAAAATATTTCAAAATTAATTGAAGAAAGTCATGTTTTGGTAACCCAAGGTGATGCTTACTTGACCATAGCAAAAGGACTGCTCTTCTATCAAGCTGTGTGTCACCAATCGTAGAGTAACTGGTTTATCGGGACGTATTTGTCAATCCAATCGAGCTGCGTTGCTGTCAATATAAAAATATTTTCGCACGCGCCTCTGTTATCTTAAGGGCTCTAAATACCTTAAGGTGGCGCTCATCTTAATTAAATTTATGAAGTACCTACCTAATATATCGAAAATTCACATGCAGAGATTGAAGCTAAGGTTCTATTTTTATTTACAAACAATAATCTCATAGTAAAATATAGTTCGTTGTGGTAGTAGTAGGCAAAAGAGCGAAAAGTGACCACATTAGGCTATACGTACGATACATTATGTACGTACTAAGCGAGCAATAAATAAATAAATTAAGATGAGGGCGCCACTTGTAGGCTATAGATATAAATATTGAGGGATATAGAGACTTAAGACAAGCGAAAAATATAGTTCCAGAGAAACCAACACACAGTAAAAATACCAAACATGACTTAACTAACTCGTTCATTTAATTAAGCAACCGCAGCAAAAATTTGTTGAAGAATTTATAATATAAAGTATTGTTTATAAAAAAAAATTTCATTGGTTGGCTACTAGTGTCTAACATGTTTTCAACATTTTTAGGGTTCCGTAGTCAAAGAACTCTTATAGTTTCGCCATGTCCGTCTGTCCGTTTGTCCGTCCGCGGCTTGGCTCAGATGTCCTTAGTACACACGACTGCACTTCAGACTATGCATGTTGACCTTGAGACCGCCTTTATGCCCTACGTAATAAAAGCTGTTTTCGCAGTTTAACTGTACAACCTGATGTGCTGTCGTGTGTACTAGAAAGATGTAGTTTGGCATAAATATGTATATTAATAACGAAAAAAAATTGATATAATAAAATAATGAAAAAAATGTAGTCAAGTGTCCCCCCCAGGTAAAAGTTGTTTTTGGATACGTAAAAAAATCAGGACAATAGTACATAATATAATAAATTTAAATGAAAACTATCATTGCTAAAAAAAGGGAAGCTTTAAAGTTAACGAGTAATAGTCGATCAACGGAGAAGTTTTCGTGGGTACAAATTTAATTGAATAGTTAGGTATTATACTTACCTATTAGTCGTTAGTAATGTAAAGCAGGGAGTAAATATATGTTTATAAAATGGTATGAGGTTACTACGGGCGGAACCCTATACTACGCGTCCCGACACGCACTTTACCGGTTTTTTCTGAATACTTTTACTTGATACTGTACGAAATCATACTCCATAAGTACTAACGTGTTTTTATTTACACTTTTCGATTGGATATTAATTCACTTTACATTCTCACTGAATGAATTTCATACGCATTGAAATTAATGTTTAATTCATGAGTATGAATGAATCGGTTCTCTTACATATAACCAATTGGTTTCAGACTTGAATATAAACTCGACCTTTGAAGTTTCAGATGAGACAGCTTATAATATATGTATATATATATATATATATATACATAGCGGTACAGCAATAAAAGTTGGAAATTAGTATTTCTTTATAGCATAAAGACTGTGTGATTGCAGTGTTTTATTGGAGTGAGAATTATATTTAGACATAAAACATGTGCAATTTAATAAATAAATAAAATATTACTCCTTGTCTAAAGACTTGAAAGCTGTTAATTTTGTTTTTATTTCATTTACTTGCCAAATATAAACAATAGAATAATAGATTTTTAAATGCCATTTACAAATCCTCACATATAGGTTTATAAGTTGGTTGCATTATTATTAAGATTTTAGCAATTTTTTTTGTTTTAAGTAATCGTAATATAAACATTTAAAATAAAAAGCATGGATTGCCATGCTCCGGATGTTTTAACTATCTGCTGTAGAATTCGAAGCGAATATAAAAGGAAAAAAGGTACTGAAAATCTAAATTTAAAACTGTTACATCCAGGCAACTGGACGAGCATTAACTTCCGATATGGTGACGTCACTTCCGGCGCGCGTCCCGGAAGCTCCGCCATTGTTTGAAAATAATAGTGTACCTGAATATTATAGTGCAAACACTTGGAACAAAAGCTTTTGATGCAAGGAATTCCAGTGTGATAAAGCGAATATGCAGCACATCACATGCTTATATCGGTCAAAGAGTTTTTATAATAATTTATTTTAATTCTTATACATTCCATGTTGGAAGGTTTTCAAGGTGTTTAATATTTTTATGGTCGTCTAAAAATAAAGTAAAAATATAATTATTCAAATAAACTTAAAAATTTAGCGCTTTTGAATCGTCTATATTTTCCTACCACCCTTTCGTAAGAAAGTACCTAGCTGTCCCCTTAGACGAAGTCCCACTTGCTACAATGGACACCACTAGCGAAAGATATTATGTGACGTATTGAATGTTTATCTACTCTCAGTAGAATAAGTTATTTACAATTACATAAACCATTAATTATAATGTCCGTTGAGCTAATCTGGTTAAGTCGCAAAGTACCTGAAATAATTACAAGAGAAGTTTATAATGCTGTCCCTTCAAAAGTTGGGGAATTTCTCATCCTGTGACAATCCTAACTTCGTCCTGTCGAAGCAGGGATTAGCAGCTCTTGACAATTCACAATCAGAAGTTTGCACGAAATCAGTAAGTAATTCTGCCTCTCGATTTAGGGTTTTCAAACATTACAGTAGTACACATCATTTATTTCAGCAAACAACATCATAAGTTAGTGTAAGGCCCAGCGCACACCGCTGGAAGCGCGGCGAAGCGCAATTGAAGGCAACAGTTTAATATAAACCTTAAAGACCTTGTCATACGGTCAATAATTATATACCAAGAATAAATCTGCACGCGGCGCTCGGAGCGCCCTCAAGCTACTACAAGAGCATGCGCGCGACTGTTCCGGCCGCCGCGCCACTGCGCTGCTCTGCGCTCCGCCGCATTGCTCGGTGCTATGCCGCAATACTCTTTTCGCGCGACTCGATCAACACTATTTACAGCGCGTTTCGACCAACGCATTCCGCTCGAGGGCTTTTGGCGCCGCTCGGGGTCGCCTGAATCCGCGCGCGCGACTCTAGAAAACGCGCTTCGCTGCGCTTCCGGCGGTGTGCGCTGTGCCTAAAAATTTCGCTAACTTTAGCGAAACCAAAAATAAATTTCCTTAGGCATATTCTACCAATATAACAAGATCAACAGAAATAGAGGACCTTTTCCAGCTATAGTATTGTCATATCATCAATATCAGACACACGACAGTCACTGGCTGAGAATAAGCCTCCCCCAAAGAAGAATAAATCCATATAAGTTTAGGAAATTCTGAAATCTTTGCAGGTGCAGTTTTATCTCAATACAACGGAAGTGAAAATAAAGACCAAAATGATTGCAAGAATGTCTAACACGTTGCTCGTTTTAAATAAAAATTGTTTACTCACCCTCACCGGCCGAATAAACCCCACATCACCTGGGATTGTGTTAACCCGGCAATGAAAAAGTTGTGGCCGGGTCGTTTTACCCGAGCAAACGTTAACCCGTCACCCTTGCGTTTTATGTCATGTGGAAAAAGTGCGGTATGTTAGTCGCGTAAAACTCGATTCGAACGTAAAGCGACCGTGAGTGACACAAAGTAGTTTTACTGGTGGCTTAATGAAGTTGGCACGCCCCTGGCGAAGTAAGTAACACCACAACATCTACCGATAAAAAATCATTGTAGACTTGCCGACACTTTGGTGCATCAGTGATCCTACTGCTACTGCAATAAGGGAGACCCTTCAAGAGGGACCGGGGGAACATTATGATTTATTTTGTTCCCGAGTGATCACGATCATATTCTTATTTATGTATCTTATCCATAACTTCGATTTTTTTTAGTCAACATCACGATCATTACTCCGATTCTAAAGTAAGTAGCTAAAGCACTTGTGTTATGGATATCAGAGACAACGGCGGAACTATAAACACCCAGACCTGAGCCTATATAGAAAAGTTAGTTTTTAAAATTGACCCAGCTGGGGATCGACCCCAGGACCTTGAAAACCGGCGTACAAACCACTTGACCACGGAGGTCGTCAAACCATAGAACAAGCTCAGGATTCAATTTAAAGTTAGTGCCGCTGAGTTTATTGCTTAGTTTGTTTTATTGCGATCTAAATGAAGGCGCTTGACATAGTCATTAAAAGGTAATTTAACGTAGCTTTTACTAGCTGCGGAGAAAATTGTTTTGTAAGAATAGAATAGAAGTTGAAAAAACAATGGATTTACTTTAGACATAGAATAGATAAGTACTACGTTCAGAAAGGACACTCCCCACCCCGCGAGTTCATGTGCCGACTCGTCTGCTCGTTTCAAGTATTTTATAATCATATATTATTGGCTCGATAAGTCGTGTTTGTCAACTGTCAACTTTATTTTGATATTCCAAGCAATGCGTCGTATCTTTATTTACCAAAAAGTTCGAATAATGAATTGAACGCCGAACTGTACGGTAGCCCTAGACTTACACACACAGTTGCGCATGTACACACGACGGCACCTCAGACTATACATGTTGACCTTGAGACCACGTTTTTGCCCTACGTAATAAAAACTGTTTTCGCAGTTTAACTGTCATCTGTTTGTAATGGGGTGGTTGTATGGAGTGTCCAGGGTGCTAAGGGTGCGGGTTCGAGCCCCGAGGTGCTACGGGTGAGCCGATTTTTTCTAGTATAAAACAGAATATTAATAAAATTGTGAATGTGAAAAAAATCTAATATTTAATACTTTCACATTTAAAATCGTATCGAGTAATTAGCTTTCACTGTGTCTTGTTACTGTGACAGATACATATCGTGTGAAAGGTGATTACTTCATTATTACATTAACCTAACTGATATTACTGAGATTAACTTCCATGACATCATTAAGTAGTAATAAATCTAACACATTTTTTTTCATTACAAATTCGTCACGTTTCTCCATTTTAAAGTAATTTATATTCAAGTGACACCCATTTAAAATGACATTTAATTAATAATGACGCTTTTGATCGTATAATAACGGCGAGGTTGATGTGTCAAAAGATTCCAATTAAAATTTAATGTGAGATAGCACTTATTGCTTTAGTTATGCGAGCAATTTGCGTTGATTAATTTTCAATTTCATCTTTAATACGATTTCTTCATCAACTTTAACTTCGTAGCATTGGCAACACTGCCCTAACTGATTATGTTAGGGCAGTGTTGCCAATGCTACGGTAATTACCGTGTTCTACGGTAATCGGGGTCAAAAATAACCTTGCTACGGCCGCCTATGGCCTATACAAACACGGTAATTTCATAATGCATTGCATTGCAGTAATTGTATCGAAACACGATATTTTTTTCGAATGATGAAGATTGCCGAACTACGTCAATTTCATGGACAAAACACGGCTAATGACAAATTTACAATGGCAACACTGTTAGGAGTCTATATTTGGGATTTAAATTTTAACATTTTAATAATACTGTTGTTTAACATAACTATTATTCATCACATTCTGAACATAATTTAAATCATTTAAGTAATGTTTATTGAAATAAAACACTTTACTTCAAACGCGATAAATATGATTTTTTAATTTTGCTTTTACTATAGCAATTACTGACGTGGTCCTGAACAATTCGCGTAAAGAGGACTGTTAACATTATGTTTATTCGAACATTTATACTTAAGTACAACAAATTATATAAAATTACTAGGTTACAAGTACTTATGCTCGTCATCATCACCCAAACACCAAAGAACGAAACATTTGACAAGTCTACAACGATCGGTAATCCAAACTAATTACATATCAAGCTATTTTTCTTAGTATCAGTATAATAGTACAACTTGAACAGAATTATCACAAAAGGGAAGTATAAATATAAATCTTATTATTATGTACACAAAAGAAGAAAATCGAACAGCGCCTAAGTCAAGCACCTGCGCCGGATCACGCCCTTATTAATTCCACAGAATAGAAATTGGATTCCTTTATTGAAGCAACGATTATTCCGGTTTTCATTTCCCATTCACCGCTAGGGCTGTGCATATAAGAACTAATTTAAAATACTAAATAATATACTAGAAAAAATAGGACTCGCACCAGATCATGTTCTCGGACGGGAATCGAACCCGCGACCTTTGGATATCCGGTCCAATGCTCTGACCGCTGAGCTACCGAGTCACTGTTTAAAATAAAGTATTTAAAATAAAGTAGGCTGCAGGGTATTTAACTTTGCTTAGAAATAAGTTTTTGTACTTGGATTGAATATTCATTATTTATATATTTTTATCACCACCATTAGTTTTTGTGAAACTATCTATAACTATGTTGTCAAGATGTATTGTATTGTTTAATAAATAAATAATGATATGAATGATAATGTTTAATGTTGTTTCATGGAATTCACACCCCGAATTCCATATCTACCCGTATTTGGGTAATTATTTAAGTCATAATAAAAAGTGAGGTATTTGTATAAAAAAAATACATTATTATATGTCTGATCAGGTTTACTCCTCGTTACCGATGGATTTAAACTTTATTGTCTATTATGCAATAAGACAACCCTAATAAAATTTCCTAATTTATTCGAGATATAATTGAAGTGATGAGAGGAATCAAGGGCGAGTGTATTCGCGAGTGAATTTTCAGTGAATTGTTTGCCATTTGCATTTGATTGGCAATTTTGATTCACTTTCCAATCGACTTATAAGCCATAAGGCATAAGGCATATCGCCATAAGACAAAGCCTATAAGACTCGTTTTACCGTCGTAAAGCTAAATAAATAAATATAAATATTTGACAACATCACATACATTGCTCCGATTCCAAAGTAAGTAGCTAAAGCACTTGTGTTATGGAAATCGGAGACAACGGTGGTATCACAAACACCCAGACCTGAGCCAATATAGAAAAGTTCGTTTTCTAAATTGACCCAACCGGGGATCGAACCCGGGACCTCAGAGATGGCGACAGCTTGAAAACCGGTGTACAAAGCCACTCGACCAAGGACGTCGTCAAGCTCAAAATAAAAAAAAATAAAAATCAAAGCTAATCATAAGTGTTCAAATTAACATCCCTTTGCTTTCAATAGAGATTGAGAGTGTGGCGTCCGGTAAAGTAGTATAGCACCAACCCCTCACATCTTAGGGGTGTCGTAGAAGGCTAGTAATGACATATAGTTAAAGGTAGTACACCCCCGTGGACTAAAATAAGAGCAGCAGGGTTTCCGCTAAACAGTCCAATACTGCAATCTTCAACTCCTACCCACCTGCCAAGCGTAGAGATCATGGCAGATGACAATCCTCCCACACGAGTGGCCTAAAATGGGCTGCTTTGATGATGATGGTGCCAGTAGCCTATAGTTAATATAAAAAAGCAGTGTGAATGCGAAAAATCTAAAATTTAATAATAATAATATGGTATTCTTAAAGTTGCAATGCTCTGCAATCATGCTTAGTTTTTATTACCTAGAAACATAAAAACAATATTCAACCATAAAACGTGATGTGTTGCGATTCGAATAACTTATTTTGGTTGCATTTTTCAGAACTTTTATTTTGATGTTTGAAAATCACATTTTTATTATAAAAGAATGCATTCTGCCATAAAAAGTATAATAATTAGTAGTTATTTTATAAATCTAAGTGTAAAGCGGGTATTAAAAAACCTTCCTGAATAACGGATCCGATATTCAGAGTCCGATTTAGCATCCGTTACGTCTGAGACCATTTAATCCTGAAAACGGAAGCTAAATCGGATCCTACCTTCCTGAATGCCATTAAAATTCTCTGAATTTAGAAGCGACTGAATTTCGGATCCGTTATTCAGGAAGGTCTAATATCCTCTTTAGTGGCAAAAGCGACGAAAGTACGATGTGGATTTCTCAAAGAGATGGAGTAATAAGAACGATGACCGAAGTGCTATGTTTCCAGTGTCACATTTGTATTTCAAGGCGTCACTACACAACTATAGAAGAGCTATGTTTAACAAATGATAGGTACAGAAAAGATTTCAATTTAGAATACCTTCAAATTAGGGGCGTGAAGCAGCGTTGCTGTAATGGCGTAAATTAAAACAGTAGAACTATACGGACTACTTCACGCCACTACTATACAGTTACGCCACTACTACAGTTACGCCACTACTACAGTTACGCCACTACTAAAGTTACATCACTACTACAGTTACGCCACTTAATGCTAGGGCCACACTAAAGCTTAACGGCATTAATTATGGCGCAAACTTTTCTTATGCCTATACGCATAAGGTTCATCGTTTGCAATATTTAATGACGTTTGTCGTTAGTATGGCCCCAGCATAACTGTAGCTACTACATACACATACTACACTGCTAATTTTATACAAAATCCAGAAGAGCTACTGACGTTTTGATGCTTTTAAACAGCCGCATATCCAACTTATAATATTGTAAAATGGCTGAACAGATTTGAAACACCGATAGTTTATAACCTAGATTATCACATAATTGTTGCTTTTTATCCTGGTTATAGGTTCCATCTCTCGTTCCACTGGTGCGTCACCTTAACGCCCGTCACGTTTCATCTGATTTTACGACGGGTTCCATACTGATCTACTACTGATGTTAACTCGTCGTAGCTGTTACAGGGTTCATTGCCTGGATACTACTTCGAATTAGTGCGTGAGCGTGACATCTTTTCTATTTTCTTTTAGAGAACATTGAATTATGAAGTTCATTTCGGTTTTGCTTAATACTAACACTGGTTTATTAAGTCAATTGAATTTAAACCTAACTGCAATGCAATATAGTATATAGTGTATTACACTGGCCTCCAAAACATAGTACCACACTTTTAAAATTGCAATAACTTATAAAATACACAAGATATAATTTCGAAATAAAAAGGATTGAAAAGAGAATTCAAAACTAAATAATAACTTCATAGTTGATAACCTTCTTGAAATTAATCGTTTTTCTATTTACAAACTCTAACTGAGAAATTGAAATTTTAAAATTGTGGTTCTAAGTTTTGAAGGCCAGTGTACTTTTGCAGTTTGGTTAAAATTCAATTAGAATGTTGAGTTTCAAAATAAAAAAAATGCAGGGAGTTGTCCAAAAGTTTTCTATTAGTGTAAAATTTTGATAATTTTAGGATGATAGGATATTGATCTAGTTCAGATTCCTGATTTCTAAAATATTAAAACTGATACTAAATAATATACTAGAAAAAATACGACTTCCACCAGATCATGTTTTCGGACGGGAAAATGATCTGGTGCGAGTCGTATAATTTAGTATTATAAAAAAAGCATTGTGAATAAATAAATAAAATGTTTGGTTTATTTTCCCATCACATGCTAAAATCTTAAAATTTAAATATTAAAACTGATCCACTGACGAAAACAAATAGATTAGATTATTATGGGGGCGACTCATAATATCGTGACATTAATAAAATACCTTTATTATGAATTCAATTAAAGTTCTGGTCTAAGCGGAAATGTCGTTAAACTTAGTCAATCCAAAGTTATGTGTTTTCAGATTGATTTTTCAGTTCAAGCACATACTTTACCAAGAGTTTCAGTAAATTTTATTTTCCTTCTTTTTACATCTCTTTGTTTTTGAACTTATTTATGTCTCTGTAAAGTTGATAAAGTTTGATTTTACTCTGGATAATAAAGGTATGTTTTCCAGATTTTATATTCTTCAGTTTATGGTCCGTCAGAGCTGTCTGTGTCCGAAAATTCGTAAAACCAATCAAAAGATACGGTCATTTTATGTCGCACTGAATAAACCAAAACTTATGGGGTTATTCCCTTTGATCTATTCGTACAATCATGAAAATCAGGAAACAAAATATCACAGCACAAGTCAAGGGAAATATCCGAAATCCATATTTTGAAGATATGAAAATTATAATATCATAAAAAATATCACGCTTTTGTTAGTGTCGCACCTTTTTTTTATTTTATTAAACCATGTCAAAAATATAATTTATTAAGGCTGCGTAGTATGCACCCTAGCGCCGCTATTAGAAAAAAAATCATAGTGCTTAAATAAAGACGAAATTGTGAATTATCTCTCTGTAGTGCACTCCGTAGAAGCTTTGCGGTTTTTTTATCGCTCAAACAATATTTTCTAGCCTGTTGTTTAGTTAAATGGAGTTTTATTGTTAAAAGTGGCCACTTATCGCAAAAAATCTCCATTAAACTAAACGACAGGATAGAAAATAATTTTTAAGCGATAAAAAGAACCACAAAATTTCTACGGAGTGCACTACTACCGATAGTGAGACAATTCACAATTTCGTCTTTATTTAAGCACTATGTTTTTTTTCCAATGACGGCGCTAGTGTGCAGACTACGCCCTCTTAATAAAAAACTCGTATCGAAATAAACCAAAGGAATAATTCGAATGCAACCCATGACGTGAGAGAATTCTATTTTTCACTCACCGTACATTTGGATTCAAAGAGTTTGCATCAAAATAACCGCAGCGAGCGGCCTAACTTTTAATAGACCGCTTTTAGAGACGCGCAGCGTGCCTGATAAAGCGCTCCGTATAAATGAAAACTGCAGTAAATGCAATGAAATGGACTGCACTGTGCGCTGAAGGCGAGGCATATTTACCGATGCACACTGGGCAGGTCCAAATTTTCAAGTTTATAATCGAATATCCGATAGGTAGGTTTCCATACAAAATTCAACACCATATCGATTGACTGATAGATATGTCGATATTTAGCACAGACTTACCACATTTTTGTATGAAGGTGTCTTTATATTTTGAAAGTGTAGTGATACGGGCGTCGTAGGGCCTGGCTTGGCAGTCGTCTACAGATCACCCCTCGCTAGGTCACTTTAATTATAATTGTATTATTTTATGTGTTGTGTTGCGTGCAATAGATACAGTGAAACTTATATAACTCTTTAATTTATCTCCTTAGAACTTTAGTTAGGAAGTCACCTAAAAAGTATTTTTACAAGCGTGGCAACTTGTAAAATTTTAAAGCAGAACTGGTCTGAAAACCTCTAAAATTACTAGTGTGTGAACAATATCGTGTTCGGATTCCGACGCCATTTGTACATCGAGAGCGATAGTCCGTCATTCACAGCAGCTCTAAATATTAGCGAGGCGATGTTCCGATGTGCCCGGCTATACTGCAATCATTCCCGGATTAAACCCTGCCCGGTTCGGACATTCGTTAGTTCGGATGCCAGTAACAGTTATTGGCGCTAATCTCATTCTGCGCTAAATAGCTCGATGATACTGGTTGATTATCATAATTTTGTAATGATTTTCTCGGCGGTCGGATGTTTGATGCAGCGTTAGCGGTACTGAAGCAGATCCGGGCTTAAATCTATCTCCGGGATTTGTTACAAGCTTCGATCAAAATTGAACGGTACTTTTTTAAAAAATTTTCATCAAAAGTCGAAAACTATGCGGCCTAAAAATATTAAAAAAATTGAGAATATAATGAATGTAATATAATGTAAGACCCCCTTTCAGTCCGTGTTGCAAAAATATATATTTATTTTTATTTCTCTCTTATTTGCAAAATAGTTGGGCAAACGTCACCTAAAACTATTCCAAATTTCAAGTTGATAGCATTAGTAGTTCTCGAGATATTTAGCTGTGACAGACAGACTGAGTTGCGTTGTTGACAGGGTTCCTTTTTACCATTTTGGTACGGAACCCTAAAAGCATTAAAACTCCCAAGTAGAGCGTTTTGAAGTCTGTCTGGTAAACTTTTTATTTAAAACACACAATCATTCCCATTATGTAATAGAATGTAAACAAAACTTAAACATTGATAAATATAAATATGTTGTATGAAAGTGAATTTTGTATGTATATCAAGACTACAATTATCAATAATTTAAATTTTGAGATTTTAGCATTCACAATGCTATTTTTATATAATACTAAATAATATACTAGAAAAAATACGCCATCTCACCAATGTACGATTCTTGTACATTGGTGAGATTGCGCTGGCTTGCAGCGTAAGAACTGATATACTACAAGAAATTCGACGTTCCCACTAGTGACTCGGTAGCTCAGCGGTCAGAGCATTGGACCGGATATGCAAAGGTCGCGGGTTCGATTCCCGTCCGAGAACATTATCTGGTGAGAGTCGTATTTTTTCTAGTATATTATTTTTATATTATACAATTTTCAATGTTCTCATAAATAGAATTCGCTGTAATAATAGAGAAACAATATTTTTGCTGTAAATATAACATCTGTCGGGACGAAATATTACACATATAGCCAGATTAATGGCAGTAAGATGAAGACGGAGCGTTCCTAGCCTAAGAGCTTAGCCACCAGACTTTTACGTCATTGAATGAAATACCATTTAATAGAAATAAGCTGAACACACCTTGAACAATAGAATGGAATGGAATATAAGAATGGGACTGACGACACTGACGACAGCACAACATGGTGATTTAAAAATCACGTGACAAACTTTTAGGATGTGTTCAGTATAAAAAACTGAACAACTTTTGCAATTACACATTCGAGTGGCGAGAATGGTGTGGCTATCAGGCGAATAGCGACCTCGTATGTGTAGACATACCTTCTCTATTCACTCAAAATGCCGCCCCCAACGTGAGCGCACGAGTGGCGAGCGCCTCGCCACTCACGCATATGAAACATATCGAAACACGATAAAGAATATCGCCTTAGGTTCGTCTTTGGTTACGGCTTCATCTTCTTCTTCTTATGGTGTTTCTTCAACTGGTGGAGGTTGGCAGTCATCTTTGCATATTTGGATTTGTCCTTGGCAAGGTGAAAGAGTTCGGTGACACTCGTATACTCGTCCACGTCCCGAATGTTTAGAAACCAAGACTTTCTTCTGCGACTAGGTCTTATTTTTCCAGCAATTTCTCCCATCATAACTAATTGCAAGAGCTCGTAGCTTCATCTTAATCGCAGTTAATATAACTGAAGTTGGTAACAGTGATATTAGAGGTAAGTCAGAATCTATTCTATTTAATACAATACTAAATAATATACTAGAAAAAATAGGACTCGCACCAGATCATGTTCTCGGACGGGAATCGAACCCGCGACCTTTGGATATCCGGTCCAATGCTCTGACCGCTGAGCTACCGAGGCACTAGTGGGAACGTCGAATTTCTTCTAGTATATCAACTCTTACGCTGCAAGCCAGCGCCATCTCACCAATGTAGAAGGAATTAACTTCGACATTCAACTGAACATCTTTCCAGATATTTTTAAACAGTTGATTAAGATGAGATTCTATATTGCATTGTATATTAGAAGCATTATTTACTAATTTATAGGTTTTTGAAAACGGAACGGAATCCTTAAAATAGTCTAAAATAAAATTATTTTGTTTATTTAAAACCTATGAGTTATTTGAAATAAATGAACTACGGAAATCATTATCATGTAGGTATTGTAGCGTAATTGTAGCTTACATATTGTATCTACATATTGTAAAGTGCTTAATTACAAACGTGACATTAAAATAACCATCAAAATAACAATTCCTTACACGAGGCTCAATTAATTACCGTAAATTGTTCTAAGAGAAGGATTGAATCGTAGCGGCCTAAAATTAATGGCAAAGTTGCTTTAAGATAATACTGGTATTGTTAAGCAACTGCTTTCCTAATTACATGTGACAGCAATTCAATATTATGACAAAATTATTTATGAGAAGTTTTAGTTAATAAAAGCTTTATGATAAGTTTTTATAAATAGGTTACAATCAAATGCTTAGAGTCACTCAACTGGAAACATTAGCTAAAATGTGCGTATTTTCTGTACCGACAAGAAGTCTCAAGAGACACGGCAAGCCGCATTTATTTTTCTCTTTCATTAACGGCCTTATTAATAAACGAATAGTAAGTTTACACCTTGCTTAACAGAAAATATTGTTTCGCAATATTAGTCCTTATGTATGACGTCTCAAAGCATTATGTTCCTGAGCAAACTTCCTTTCCTTCCTTTTTATAATAAAGTCTAGTCAAGTTTAATGATACAACAAGTGTTTGGACTCTGTGCAATTTAATTAACTCGTCCGATGTTTTAGTAAGTGGCCGTCATTCAGATTGATGCGGCCAAATAGGACGTATTGATTGGTCGGTCTAATGTGGGCGTGCCGCCAATTAATAACCCTGATGGACAATAGCTGATGGACAATAGTGAAAGGCTGTTTAATTAATAGTTTGAATTCATTCGACCGGTTCCCAGCAAACTTTGGATCACCTAAACATTTGTAACGAATAACAAAAAGCTAATTAAACTATTTAGTCGTTATGTCTGTTAGGTTTTGATGATCATGTCTTAAAGAGGCTAGCGACCTGACAAGGATTTTAATGGAATTACGCTATTAAGTGCCAATTGTAAGACCCTACGCAGAAGAGAGACTTTTTGTACAATGGAAACCCTGTATACAAGGTGTTACAAAAGTACCCCTAATGCCGAATATGGTAGATAGGGACCATCAAACTGAACAACTTTTACTACGGGACCAACTCTGAAATCGCGAAAAAAAATCAGCTGTTTCATACATTTTGATATTTTCGTAATTAATTTTTGTATGAAACAGCTGATTTTTATTTCGCGATTTCAAAGTTGGTCCAATATTAAAAGTTGTTCAGTTTGATGGTCCCTATCTACCATATTCGGCACTAGGGGCACTTTTGTAACACCTTGTATAATATTAGCTTGCATGATTATAAAAATAGCGTTAAAAATTAGTCATATTCTGTAAAGGAATTATATGAAGATTACATTATGTAATTCGAATTCGACCGGCATCAGCGATCGGAGCGCTGACCTAAGAAGGAAAAGCAAATAGTGAAAATTGAAGAGAAAATGTGTGTCTCTCGGTCTAATATTTATGCAGTCGTGACACGCTCGCGGTGTACCAGCCGATTTAAGCGAGGGGAGTGATGAAAATTATTATGAAGTATTATTTTTTATCCCCGGTGATGGACGCGACATTACGCGAATGGGGATTTGGTCTGTGGTCATGATGGAGAGACACGCGGTAGTGCTGCTTGGAAGTGTATTGTGTAGTGATCACAGTATTTGACGATATTTAATGAATTTTGAACTCATTAGGAGATCCTCTAAAGAATATGAACTAGTGACTTTGAAGTTCTTATGGTGTACAAATCTCTTATTCTTACAATTATTGTAACATGCTACACTGGCTGTTTGATTTAATCTCCAACACTAGGAGTCATTTTGACTCTGACGTGAATCTGCTAGATTCAATTACTTTGCCAGTAAACAAATTAAGCGCTTTTGAATCATCTGTATTTTCCTACCACACTATCAAGTCGGTTTTGTCGAAATCAATTAAAACCGCGGTTACATTGCTGTTTAAAGTAAGATAGATGTCACATTGGTTCTTACTAAAGCAGCAATGTAACTGCGATTTCTGTCAGAGTTGATTGCAACAAAGTTACATAATCAGGGGGCCGAAGTTTTCCAACTTGGTACTGGGAGTCGTCGACAGTAAGCGTAAATTAATAATACTGCATTCGTTTTTGTCCCAAGTCCTGGCTTATTTTTCCAGTAAATATAATACTTGTACTAAACGCACATAAGGCTCTTTTCCTGTTGACAGACTATGAATCCATGATTGCATTAGTGTTATGTTTCGAATGTTTCATACTGCCTTTACAGTATATTGCCCAGCCGATGTCACCCCACTATATTTCACTTTCAGTACCGCTTTATGACGCGGAGCCGCGAATATTGCGACCCGTATCGGACCCACTGTTTGTCCTAATGTTACGGGGTTTCTTTATAGTTTCAATTGGTGATAATATGCATCTTTGTTAAATTATTCACCTTCTCTTGTTGTAGTGTATTAGTTATAATATCTTGAATATTGTTTATTTGTATTTGTTCTAAGTCTACTTAAGAAGGTAAATTGGCCTTTTGAAAGGTCTTCTGTGCTATCATTGCAGCGTAGTGTAACACCGATGCGTATCAGCTAAATGATGCGTTCACACTAGCGATTATGATACGTATCTGTCAAGTAAGTTAATCGGAACTTACCAAAACCTGAAAAACAGCTCCTAACTCATTCTCAAAAGTACCTGAATACTTAGGTACAATCAGCTGTGAAAGTCACTTAGCACTTTAGTACTTTGTAATAGCAACTTTTTTGTTCGGTCAATGTTTCAAACTGTGAGATATTATGTCAAAAAAATTGCTGTGACAAAGTATTGAAGTGTTAGGCGACTTTTGTTGCTGACCATACCATTTCCACATCGCATACTACTTATTAAGTTAATTTACTTGTAGTAGAGCCACGGTAAAGATAGTGCTGAAACTTTCTGAACAAGTGTTTTTGTTGATTGATATTTCTGTAACGATTAATCGCATCAAAAAACTTAACACAAACACTAAAAGTTGATCGATGCTGTTGCTTCTTGTTGTACCGTTTTACTGAATTCCTTTTGATGAATATACGGCTATAACCAAAAACCCTGTAAATTTAGAAAATCTGAGCACATTCAAAAGTGTGTTTAATATTTGGGCTCAATATTTTTTCAACAAAAGCCACGAAGTAAAGTAAGATAAAGTTTCACAATTAAGCTGTGTTTAACATAGGGCTTACAAGGATTATTAAAATATGGGCTGAAGTAATTTTGTTTCTTTATTTTCGTCGGTAAACTTCAACGGTAAACAACGTTTTTAATTAAATTTTATTTTCTATGAGCGGTGCTCCAGTTTAAGTTTCACAAATTGGTTATGGATGTAAACAGTTTTAATCTAATCATGATATCATAACATATAGAAAAAAGTTCTGGATGACTAAAATTCAAACTCGCACCTTACTCGTGTTCAATGAAATATATTTTTTTAAATCCTTACTTATAATATTATAAATGCGAAAGTCCGTTTGTTTTACGCCTTCTCGTCTTTACTACTGAACCGATCATCATGAAATTTTGCATAAACGTTGTCAGGGTATAGAGCAGGACATAATGTACCTTTCATCCCGAAAAAAAGAATTGTTCCCGAGGGATAGCAAAAAACTTTCCACGCAGACGAAGTCGCGGGCGATCGCTAGTTAACTAATAAATATTGGACAACGTCACATAGGTGCCTCTACATTGCTCCGATTCCAAAGTTAATAGTTAAGCACTTGCGTAATCTTAATTAGAAATAACTACAGTTCCATAAGCACCAAGACCTGGGTCAACTGGTAAATTTAAAAAACATACTTTGCCAAGGTCCCGGATCGAACTAAAACCGGGACCTCAGAGATGACGACACGATACCCGGTGTACATGTACATTCACGTCTATTAATATGTATACAGTTTAAAACTTTGTCACTCCAAAAGGTGAACAGAAATCGATGCCAAATGACAACTATAACAAAGTTCTAAATATGCATATTTTTAGACGTGACTGTATAACACTTGAGGAAGTGCCACAAGATAATGTCAGGTGATAAAGATTCATTATAATAAATTTAAATTTATAAGTTCAACATTTTTTTCATTTGTATAAAAAATATACCTCGGCTTTTTAGTTGTTTTTTTGTTTTATTACCTTAATGTCAACGATCTTTCGAAAGGCTTTCAACGCGTTTCGTCGCTATAGAACTAAGCATTATTTTCTCGCGCGGGGAACAATATTTGTTTGCGAAACAGCCACTGTTTTATGCGCGTGAGAGCAGCGTGGATCCATTAAGGGATTATCTTTTATGCGTTTGGCGAACTGCCTGCTTTATCAAATCCTCAATCAGTTTACTCCACTTGCTTAAATTCCCACGCTAGAACGCGAGATAATCAATTAATGAATAAACTTTCAAGCATTGTGTCTTCAAATAGATTGGCATTAGTGTAGCATTAGCACAGTTATGCCTTGGCCCTTTATAAAGAAATAAATAGATATAAGACATAATCATAAACATTGGTCCGATGCCAAAGTAAGTAGCTAAAGCACTTGTGTTATGGAAATTAGAGACAAAGGTGGTATCACAAACACTCAGACCTAAAAGTTCGTTTTCTAAATTGACCCAGCTAGGGATTGAACCCAGGATCTCAGAGATGGCGACACCTTAAAAACCGGCGTACAAACCACTTGACCATAGTGGTCGTCAAAATTCTATAACATGCATTAGGAATTCGATTCGGCGACTAGGAGCGGAGTCGAACTGCTTTCGAAACAACTCCCACCGGCTTCGTGCCCGTCGAATCTGCTTTACCAATAAACGATCTAATATTATCGCACCATCATAATATCAGTCCAACATTTCTCAGCATGAAGCAGGCGATGTTTTAAAATGAAAATTCCTAGACTTGAGAAACGAAATTATTTAGTGAGTAAGATGATATGATGAGTCAAGTTAAAAATTCTTAAAAGCCAACAAAATAAACAGATATTTACTACCTAACAGTGGCGAGGGGTGAAATTGTGGTGAAGGTTAGCCGTTATCCAAAAATGTTTGTGTTTAGTGTTCTACAAAACTGCGATGGGAATTAGCTTGTATGGTCCCTTTGCCACTGCTACCTAACTACCTACTATGCAAAGTTTTCTAACAGAAAAATTCTTAACACATCAAGACATGAAAATTAATGAGTTTGTCGGCTTTTCTCGTTTCATTTTCGGTTTGGAGTGTCCCCATTGCGTATCCAACACATTCCTTTTCACTTCCAAACTCAACAGACCGTTGCTAATTTATAAGGAGCAAAACGGCCGCGTCTTTTTATCAAGAAAATGGACGACCCTATAAACATTTTCATTAAAGCGAAGAAGGTATATTTTGAACTTCCTGGGTATTCTTTGCTTCTTTTGCCGGGTTCTTTAACAGAGGAGCGATGTAGTCGTCGGATTATGTGAATTTGCTAACAGTCCAATCTTTAATTATTTATTTAGTTCATACAACAGCAATTAGTATTTTTTCTATAGACATTTTGTACTTGTTGGGGCAAATACGCAATTTCGATGGACATGGTGTCCGATACTGAATAAAAAATGAGTACCTATTACAGCACAAAACACATCCGACAGGTTCGATGGATTGCGACGTTGATTCCTCTATATTTTATGGAGGAATGAGAAATTTATAATTGAGAACCTGATATTTAAAACTAAAATGTTAATTAAAGTCTAGCGGTCCAATTTCAGCTATTTAATAGATTATCCCCCTCAAATACGTTAGTTAAAAAGTCTTATTCTACGAAGAAAACACCAACCAATAATTTAGCCGGCTGGTTGGGTACGAGAATTTACGCACACATTACATTAGCCCCGTTTACTGCGATGCGGTCCAGAAGAAATGTGTTCTCAAATAAATCCTTCTTAGACGCCTTCGGACGAGAATAAACGTGATACATACACGTGCCCTTAAATTACTTTATGTTATCCAAAGAGGATGTAACCTAACCGCATTTTATCAGCCTATAAACGCTCTAGACGGAAACTAAGGTGAAACTTCTATAGAAATTATAGAGTTGGCATAGAATGGTGGTGGAATAGAAATAATAAAATTACAATTATTAAAGTATTGAGTTTGAGTCGAGTATGAGTCGAGTTTGATTTGAGTTTGAGTCGAGTTTGAGTCAAGTTTGAGTCGAGTTTGAGTCGAGATTGAATCGAGTTTGAGTCGAGTTTGAATCGAGTTTGAGTTGAGTTCGGGTTAAGCTCGGGTCGTGTGTTATCATGCAACAAAAACACTATCAGAACTTTTTAGTATCAGAGGATATTACACTCACTAAAACTGTGATGGATGAAAAAGTGGATTACTTCCTATACAAAATATAATTAAACCTTTTATATTTTTTAATGAAAACTGTCAAGAAAGTTTACACGGACGTCCATTAAAATAGAAAGATTAATTAGTAGGCTTCATCTTTTAATCAACGAACTTGTTTCCAACTTACCTTTCAAGAAAAATTAAAGATATTTTCCTTTCTTTTTCTTGAGTCGCTTGTAATTTAATCTAAGAGGAAAGCTTAAACCGGCCAAGTGCGTGTCGTACTTTGCACATTTAGGGTTACTTACCAAATAGGGCTTATCTGTGGTTCACGTTTGACCGCATTATTAAGTTAGTTTGTAATAGGAAAATGAGAGAATTAAAAAGAAAAATTCAGATTTATCAATATATTGGTATTTGTTGGTAAAATATATGTAATAATAAACATTATCACCAAAGGGGTATGAGTAAAAAGTGGGTCATTTTTTTTTGCGATGTCGCTTCCAAAAAGCTCTTTCATCTCAAAGACCTTATCGAAATAACCAAAAAATTATTCTACAGCGCAAGTCTATCATGTTGCTTAACCATTGAAGCTCTAGCAGCTTAACCATTGACGGACAGACGGACACATGACATGAGTGACAGCAACAGGGCTTCGTTTGGCCCCGTCGGGTACGGAATCCTAAAAAGGTACATTAACTGCTAAATATTAAGAGCCTGTTTCACAATCGAAAGGTTAGTTCTGATTCGCTTACTGGACAGATGTTTGACATATTTTCATATTCCAACTGTCAAATCATCCGTCAAGTAAGCTACTTAGAACCTCCTTTTTGATTGTGAAACAAATATCGAAAAGTAAAATAACATTTTATTTCTGTTGGTTTTTTTTAAATATTTAAAATGAAACGAATGGAAGTTGAACTCGGGACCTTGCTTTGCTTTGTAAAAAGGGTAGAAAATATTATAATGCCTATAATTATAAGCCAGTAGTTTTTACGACTATTATAATAATTTACGTTGAAGCAGAGTAGATATTCTTTACAGTGTTTTTCAACGCTTGATTGAACCTGAATAAGTTATTCAGCCGCGAGCTCGCAATCTTTATGATTCGCAATAAAAATGTATGAACTAACTATAGTCACAGGATACTGGTATAGTGCGAACACTGAAGTGATTCTCTTTATAGCTTGCTCATTATGCTAAGTTGGGAAGGGGGGGGGGGGGGGGGGGGTTGCAGCACAGAAGACGGTACAATAATGCAGCATAATTTATGACTCATGAAAATATTGGTACTTTAACTCAAAGTAAAACCGCGCTACAAAAGCGAAGACTCTGAATGTAGTAGTCGACAAAAAGTAAACGAGACAGATTTTTATACTGTGATTTTATGCGTTTGTTTTTTAGATAACTCATATTTAACGATAATTATACTCGAATGTTTGATTTTAGGCGTCTTTACCCTAATGTTCTTTTTTAAAATGCGCAGGACGATAAACCTCTTCTTATTCTTTTAGACACAATAAAGTTCTTAGTACAGTTTAATTGCACTACATAGTAATACTAATAAATAAAAGTGTCCGTCGAGCAAACTTCGTGGCGGGCATCTCATTAAAACTTTTTCAAGGGAATTAAATAACGCCCCCGGACAAATCCGCTCACTACGTGTAGATTTCGGCGGAGGCGAAAATTAAAAGTTCCTTAACTTTTAAAAGGAACGGGTATCGCGAGGTCACTTCAAAGTTGGTAATTTACACTTGTGACGTCACTGAGTTGAATGATCGAATAAAGTGTGCCGCTAGAATTTGCGAACGATACAGGCACTTGAAAGATCGCTTAAATTGTGCTGTCAAATTTTGCTCATGATATCAGCATGCCTGTGATAGCTTATGGTAAATATCAATTTATTGACCGAACGAGCGCGAAACGTCTCTGCTTCAGCTTGTCCGCCCGTCTGTTCTCCTCTACAGGTCGCATTTCTCAACCGATTCTCGTTATTGTAAGCCTGGTTCGATAATTATAAAGATTTTTTTTGTCGAGCAAGTTTCGCCATCTAGCTCATAATAGATATACTAAAACAATACCTAATTTACCAAACAGCTTTTCAAAAGCAGTGCCAACCTAGCGGCGACTTCAGTATTAGATTATATTTAAATAACATACAATTTGAGCGATGTATACAGCTCACTGAGACACTAGTTATTTTCTTAACTATTCTTATTATTCCATCTTTTTTATACAGGATTATTGGTAAAACACCAACAACCTCGCATGATTAGTTTACTTATTATTTTATTAGTTTTAAAAGACGAAAAAATCGTCTTTCCTTACAAACGTCCAAAAAGCTGATCGAGTTTTGTACGAAATGTCCTTTTTTTTCTTTTTCGGAAATGTCGTAGAACAATCGTTGTTGTTTACGATGTCAGTAATGTAGTGCTGCGAGGTTGTTGGTGTTTTACAAAATAACCCTGTATATGCCAGTCAGAATTCAACAGTGTGAGTTTCAGTATTATTTGACGACCTCCTTGGTCGAGTGGCTACGTACATCGGTTTTCAAGGTGTCGCTATCTCTGAGGTCCCGGGTTCGATCCCCGGTTGGGTCAATTTAGAAAACGAACTTTTCTATATTGACTCAAGTCTGGGTGTTTGTGATACCACCGTTGTCTCCGCTTTCCATAACACAAGTGCTACTTACTTTGGAATCGAAGCAACGTATGTGATGTTGTCAAATATTTATTTTTATTTATTTATTAGTATCTACAGTGTTGGAATCCTTTGGGACTTCAATATAACATACCTTCACATACATCACACTCATACAAAGCTCACTGATAGTCGTTAGATAAGTAGAGCCGCTTTAAAAATACTTGAGAACAGTAAACAAGCATTAATGATCTTTAACCTTCAGTTCAAATAAAATACAAGTTATATTGTCACCAAATTACTTGAAGTGTTCGCTTCTTATGACACGAAAAGTTTCAAAATATAATAATCTTTTGAAGTTGCAAACAATCTGTCTCGTAATATTGAACTTTGAAAAGTTCCAAGACGACTCGCGTCGTCGCCAGAATGAATAAAGGTCGTAACAATTAGAATGTTTTGCCACCTTCTCTGGCATTAAGAGTTATTATTAAACAAAAAGTGTATTATTAATTCAAAATTGATACCATTTATCTCAAAACAAAATCACAAAATGACATCTATTTTAAGTGAATCAATCAAATCATACTTATGACTCTCAACATTCGTCTTTAAAGTAATTAACCTTTTCTTTTAGGAGTATTAAAAATATGATATCGTGTGCACAATGACAATAAGCAAAATTTTAATTAGATTAACCAAAAAGACTTTTATTTTTTTGTTGCCGGGTTACATTGACCATAGGACACACAGGACAAACTCACCTTAATGCTAATCTTTATAAAATTGATAATATGTCCTTTTATTTATCCTAAAGCTGAAATTAAGATTAAATGCGATGTCGGTCAGGACAGGAAACGACTTCATGGGATCATGCAATCTTGAAAGCAGAACTCATTTCCAGACACAATCTACTTTTCAGCAAATAGATACGACTTTGAAACAGATTTGTGCTGAATCAGTTTAATCCAGTACTCTGAGCCAACATTGAATTTCACTTGCAAACTAAACTACTCGAGAGGGGTCAATACAATAGAAATTGCATTGCGCGTACAGCCAAGCGGTTTAGCAGTTTGGCAAAAAATTATCTTACAAAAATGACATCGTGCCACAGAATACCCAATAACTATGCAAAAATTGCAGTATGACCACTTGACCGTTCATACTACATTGCCTTAACCCCTTTTCTCGGGGATTTTTTTGCGGATCTGGAAAACTTTAGCTAATGCATCGGCTACAAAATTTAGGGTTGAAGTATATTTTGAAATTATTATCTTGTATCATAATTATGATTATACAAGGTGTTACAAAAGTACCCCTAATGCCGAATATGGTAGATAGGGACCATCAAACTGAACAACTTTTACTAAGGGACCAACTCTGAAATCGCGAAAAATAAATCAGCTGTTTCATACAAAAATTAAAATTTTTCGCGATTTGAGAGTTGGTCTCAGAGTGAAAGTTGTTCAGTTTGATGGTCTCTATATACCATATTCGGCATTAGGGGTACTTTTGGGTACTTTTGTAACATGTTGTATAGATTCTATATAGACGCCGAATTGTCTTTATTCGTTTCACAAAAAAGAGATACTATATCTCCAAGAGATACTATATCTACCCGAATTTTAATGCATCTCGTACCAAGTATAACTTTAGCAACATTGTGTTATTCAAAGTTATACTCACCTCTTTAGGATAAGGACTTTAGGGACCTGATTTCTTTGTGTGTGTGTGTGTGTGTACTATTTCGATCTGTGATATGCATGATGTGTGTGTTGGATTGTATACTAACTCTTCGCAGAAATATTATGCCAAGAGAAGCCTATAATATGCCTTTAAAACTTCAATACGGGTAACTTCATGTTCTATTCAACTAAAAGATATCAATAATTGTCATCCCTAGTGCTAAAGCACTAAGAATAGGTTTTGGGCAACCATTTGTAACTTTGGGATATAAATTTCATATGGAGGTTTACCTAAATCTCATTTACCCGAAAGACATCATTCATTATACGTAGGGTGACCTGAATTTAGATCTCAGGAGATGCGCAGGTGTATACAATATGTAGCAAAAACCCTGTCCGATCCGTGAAGGGGTATCTATTTTCGATTCTATTCACGCAATCCGCTTTGATTAATGCGATTTTTTTTCACTGGGTAAAAAAAAAAAACAAATACCGTCGACTTGATAACCTCCTCCTTTTTTTGAAGTCGGTTAAAAATGGGGAACTTACATTGCAACACTGACAGCGGAATGACCTTATGTCAAGTAGACAGTGACGTCATGATATTTTGCTTCTGCGATAGGGATGTTACTTATTGAAGATTTGGGTACTAAAGGTGTTATTTAAATTACGACAGAATTTTCATTATTAGCAAAAAAGATTTTTGATAATATTATTGGTACACTTTTTTTGCCTCTATCGGATCTGGCAGGGTTTTTACATATTGTATATGCATCTAATACGAGTTTTGAAACATTGATATTCAAAAGGCAAATGTGTTAAAACTTAATAGGGCCAAAGGAAGTAAAGGGAACAATTTTAGGACAAATTACAGTGGATATGCTATACAGGGTGAAAAAAAAGACTGTAGTTGGAGTAAAAGTACACGAAATATTGATGATGGCAACATTTACTGAAAAGAAACATTCGCAAATTCGCATTCGCGCAAAAATCCTGCCTTAAGCAAACTCCTCGTTAGTATAAAGCGGGTATTCTTAACTGTTCCCATTCGAATTTCGAGACCGACTTTAGGAAGAACTTTAAAAAGTGGAACGAGAAATGAGGATAAGCACACTATAGACCCGTGCGAAGACAATGGCTGTGCAGCAGTTTAGCGAACGTAAAAAAGCAGCTAGAAACTACAGGTGGAGGCGATCAAAGCGCTGGAAGAGCTTTATTTCGTCGAATCGCTAAGCTAACTATCTCCTCCTAATGGAGTCGGGAATCCGAACGAAATTATGGAGGTCTAGACAAAATGACTGTTAAAGAGTTTGCGACAATATCTTTGTATCGCTTTGGTACCTATAGTAATGACAAAAGAAGATCACATGCTGCCCCCTGATTACGTAACTCTGTTGCTAACAATTCTCGATTGAAATCGATTGAAACCGCAGTTACATTGCTGCTTTAAGTAAGATAGTTGTCACATTGGTTCTTACTCAAGCAGCAATGAGACTGCGATTTCTGTCAAAGTTACATAATCAGGGGGCAGTTCACATGCAACATTTTACCAGGTTGTTATAGAAGTCGAATTTTAAATAACTAAAGAAATGTCAGTGAGCTCACAATAAAAAAGGTAAGTATTATTAGTTTGTAATTGTAGGAATACAATATGCTCTAGAGTTATTCTGTATATAAATTATTCTAACACCTATTTATTTCTGAATTATTGGTACCTACAATATGAGGTTAATTTTATCATCTAAAACAAGTTGTATCTTATCAAAGAAACAGTATTAAACAGAACTTTAAATGATCGAACTTTAATTAAACGTGGGCTCTTACTGGAACTGTCAAAGTGTCGTTTGCTTTGACATGCAGTGTTCTCAAAAGGTGGCAATCTAATGTAATAAGTAAATAAGTAGTATAGTTACCAAATGTTTTGATTACCACAGCTTAGTGGTAACCAAAACATTTGAATGATCAGTGAATGAAAGAAAGGAAGCAATAAATTTCCTGGAAATTTTATTTTAAGACTTTCATATTATTTGTATTGACATTGATCGTATGTATAGTGAAAAATGTTACGTTACACATTTAAACCTATTTAGTTTCCCAAGCTTTAAAAAATAAACTGGGAAAGTAATGTCATGCGATCTCTGTAACTGGCTCCCGGGCCCAGAAGTAGTGCAAAATAAATAGATCTCGTTGCTGATGTAATTAGGTTAGGTGGATAAATTGGCGCCTGGGGTGTTATGTTCCCGACTAACGAATGTATGGCCAGTACTGTGTTGAATACAGACTTGCGACTTGGTCCCTGTGTCGAAAATATTTAGTAAGTACTAGCGGCCGCCAGAGACTTCGTCCGCGTGGACCTTAGGTATGCATTGACTGGACTGGTGTAAACGTGGTAACTGTATGTTTGGTTATCCTGATAGAGGAAAGTGTTAGAGTTAGCAATCAGAAATGGTTGGATTGAGAGCTACCTGAAATTGAAAAATGACTGAAACAAACAACTTCTTTAAGCGCGTAAGATGGCTCGAACTCTGTGTGAACGAAGTAAATGGAATATCGTTAGGTTTCGATGTCTGCTTTGCCTAGTGCTAAGCAGCACAAAGTTTCTTAAAGTAATTAAAAAAGGACATTAATTAATAATCTTGTTTGGCCGTAAAAAAGTGCGTATCTTTCACATTACGTTAGAGAAGTTGTGTCACTATTACTTGCCTTGTAGTTCAAAATTACTTTAAATAATAAAAGATAGCTAGGTCTTATAAACATCACACTAAAATTTTCATTTAGATTTTAATCAGTAATCTGAGTTGTGTCGCCGGTTTGTAATGGCTGGACTCACATTTTAATGGATAATTATGTATAACCCCACCTAATTAGAATCCACTACGATTCAGGTTACCTCTTTGGGATGCCGTGCCGTCAGCAGGTCGTGTTCCGGAGATTTGAGGAAAACACCGAGAGACTCCTCCCCTCCGGGTATTTTAACAATATACGTAAGAACACGCGTTAGCAACCACATCGTAGACTCGTAGTCGTCGTTGTCTTTCAACTGATATGTTTTCAAATGTTGGATCTATCCGATTATGAGCAATCGTAACGCAATCACTTCTTTTATGTTAAATATTCAGACAGTTCTTTTATTTACAAAAAGTTAAAGTTCCACGCGTATTTAATATACTTTTTTGACAATTTATGATTTTTAAATAAATCATTCGTCATTAAAAGGTAATAATAGAACGCGTAGCATTATTTCCTGAATATCAAAACATGTCCAGCTTTACATCCAGTTGAAATGGATTAATTAATAATAAACAATTTCACACAGCGCCATCTAGCCCCAAACTAAGCAAAGCTTGTAATATAGGTGCTAGATAACTGATATACTTTTTAAATATATACTTATTATACATTGTAACACCCAGACCCGTCACAAAAATTAAAAATCATCATTTCAATTTCTGCCCGGCCGAGAATCGAACCCGGGACCTCTTGCGTGGTAGATCGGCATGTTGACCACTGCACCACTTAGGTCGTCTCTTATGATGGCTGTTAGTTTTTAAATGTATTAATGCTACAATAATTGAAATCGTGTCGTGTACCTATCTACGTTACTACTACACTACTAGGGACATTAGCAAACGTATACATAATTATAGCTGCTTATTAAATCTCTATTACCATACTGAACGTAATAATTTTGTTTTCTCTCAACAAGCACAGTGAATTAATATTTCATTAAACTTCCTTCATACGTAATTGTTACCTGAATTTTAATAGCGCAGCGGGAAAATATTCCATCGTAATTTGATTCCAAGTCAAAAGTTAACTGTCAGACTTCAGTTGAGTTCATTTTTCCGCGAACCACGAACCTCGCCTCACGAGTTAAAATAATTTGCATCAGAATCGGGCTGTTGTTCAAAACGCCATATAAATCATTTACCAGCCGCGGCAGTAAAGCTGGGACTCCACCAAAAAGTGGAGACGACAGGACAGTGTTGTAAATATCAAATCTCAACCGTTTGAAACGTAAGGATAGGAACAAAGATAGGAGATGGTGTAGCCAGTACAAAATTCAACCAATTGTATAACTTTATTTACCTAGCTTCGCTTAGCTCAGCTCTGACTATGATCCCTCTGAAAATACAATTACATTGTCAATCTACGATACATAGAGCTTCTGGTACGTGTCGTATAACCCATTTCTGAGTTATTAGACAAAATAACAAGATTCCAAAGAGTTAAACCAGTAATGGATATAATTATGACACTTGCCAGACAGCGTCAACGACAGATGTCGCAGCGACGATATCATGGTTTCTAACCCCCTTACCAATAAAGATTGTATAGCAGATGCATAGTTACACAGTGTTCTGTCCCTTTCTTTTTAATGTCAAACTTAAATAGTTTGACAGAGAGTAACCATTGTGTAGCTATACATCTGTTGTGTAGACAGATTGATTGTATAGACAATCTTTATTAGTAAGAGGGTTAGAGAATAGCATAGCTGCAATATACAAGGTGTTACAAAAATACCCCTAATGCCGAATATGGTGGATAGAGACCATCAAACTGAATAACTTTTACTATGGGACCAACTCTGAAATCGCGAAAAAAAATCAGCTGTTTCATACATTTTGATATTTTCGATTTCAATTTTTGTATGAAACAGCTGATTTTTTTTCGCGATTTCAGAGTTGGTCCCATAGTAAAAGTTGATCAGTTTGATGGTCCCTATATTATATACCATATTCGGCATTAGGGGTATTTTTGCCTTGTATACCAGTCGATACACGGTGCAGTCGTATCCGCTTCCTCGAACATCCTTGTAGCTCTACCACAGCCTATAGACCGGTCTATATGCTCTACTATGAGCTGATGCGACCTATTTTCGTTTCCTCTCTTTCACTCGCATTGACTATAAGCAGTATACCCAATAGTTTTCGATAGCGAATACAGCTGCATCAACTTATGGTAGAGCTACTAGTGGAAACACAGCTTAAAGAGGAATATTATATACATACCTATTGCCTTATTATACACACATTGTCGGTTCCTTCACAATGGAGTTTCCTTAAGATTATCTTTAAGTGCGAGCTCGGTTTCATTTGTAAAGAGGTTTTGTGTGACGAAAGCGGAAGCAAGTCTATCCTTATCAAAATTATCTTGTAATAAGGGAGATTAAGCAACGATTCATTATTTGCAAGAAACCTGCTAAAATCTATAACATCATCTTTGTTACCTTTAAATCCGCATTGTTATTTTTCCATACACTCTCGAAGTATAAACAATCTAATTTTCGACAATGCGACAATAAAGGTAACTATATGTCTTACTTAAGTAAGTTGTAATTTAAGATTTTAGTTATTGAACGTTTACGACCGTTTGTGTCTAATTAAATAAAAATAAAAAAAATAAGAGACAGTGTGAAATACAGACTATCTACGCCAATTGTTACGAATGATAGACTCTAAGATAATATTTACAATTTACTGAGCATGAAATCAAGTTCCAAAATAAAGTTTCAAAAGTATCTGTTACTAGTCTTGTAAAGGTCTCAGAAGTTGCTGAACACTTAAGTACTTTATCAAATCCACAATGCCGCTTGTTTAGTACGTGCAACCGTACTCTATATATTCGCAGCTATTGGTACGACATGGTTCTAAAGTGTTTGCCTACTTCTGACACCGTTCGTAGTTTGAAAGGGCAAATAATTGCATAACATGGATTGAGCTCTTCGGTTCATTGTTTAATGGAGCAAACTTGGACGTCTTCATGCAGATTTTCAATGGAAAGTTAGTGAATACTGTTACAAATCTAGGTGAAGATTTCCCGTCCATTAGCGCCGAAGCTTTTAAGAGGATAATAACTGTTAACGTTATCTTCCATCTTTGGAAGACTTAAAACTGGAAGTCTGTTTTCAGCCAAACCCGTTGAAATTGACTCGATCTAATTTTGTCGTTTTGATGATAAAAGGTTTCACATAGTGATAGATTGATATGGAGTCATGTGGTGGTCAGATGGTCCATGAGGTCATCGGTGGTCAGTTGAAACAAAAAAAAACATAATTCATCACTGGTGATGACTTAGTGATAAATTGCTCCCAATTCACCTCCAGTGATCAGATGAGCAATTTTCCTCTCAACTGACCACTGGTGATGAGTTTTAGTGGTCAGATAGTCCGGAGGGTGAGAAATTACTAGATTAGAAATAGGGCCAGTGACACACTCACCTGAAATCTACAAGGTGTTACAAAAATACCCCTAATGCCGAATATGGTATATAGGGATCATCAAACTGAACAACTTTTACTATGGGACCAACTCTGAAATCGCGAAAAAAAAATCAGCTGTTTCATACATTTTGATTTTAATTTTTGTATGAAACAGCTGATTTTTTTTTCACGATTTCAGAGTTGGTCCCATATTAAAAGTTGATCAGTTTGGTGGTTCCTATATACCATATTCGGCATTAGGGTTATTTTTGTAACACCTTGTATATTTTTTTTTTCCAAAAGTACAGGTTTAGATTTGAAATGTATATTATTTATTTATGTAACATTAAGACTATTTTGTTACTAAAAATATTCAATTAACACGTGAAAACTAAATGGTTGCTTATTGAAAGAGTATGAAGAAAGGCATACGGAAGCAAATGTACGATAACTGATGACCATCAGAAACATCGTGCAAAGAAAGTTTGGCTCACTGCTTTTAGTGGCATTGCTTCGCTGGGAAGTTTGTTAACAGAAGTTTGTGTGATCACATAAATACTTATCGCGGTTAGTATTGCGGTAACAGATTTCAAACATAATAAAGTTATAATAATGATGTGTTGCAAACATCTATCACAGTATAAATATTAGTTTTATCATTGAAAATGTTTATGAGATCGTTTTCGTGGGGGCGTGTAATTTGGCTATAATATTATTTTCCATAGTTATAAAGATAAACGAAAGGCATGGTGTCAAAAGATCCAAAAGCTTGCAGGGCATCTTATGACACAAAATTTTTAAAAATCGGTCCGAAAGATATGAGATCTCTAAAAATATTTGTGCTTAACTGTATTATTATTAATGTTGAAAAATGTTTTGTTGTTTAGACTGTCGCATTTGCAAATATGACGAAATATTGACTTACGGAAACAAAGACGGTGCTTAGAGATGGGCAAAAGATCCGTTTTAAACCTGACTACTGGGTTTAAGCCCAGTGAAAGCCCATAGACCATTTTGTGGAACTAAATAAAATCTAACGGCCTTACCACAAAACTCAGTTCAACGAGTGTCTAACTTAGACACTGTTTAAATGTGATGCTTAAATGCTTCATTTTTTTTGACAATATTGTTTGAAAGAAAATCTTTTGTGGTAAGGCCGTTTATGAATAAGTGATGATTCATATCCTTTGAACATTTTTCTGTATTCATTCAACAAGAAACTGTTTCCATAGCAACGTCACATTTAACATAAAATTTGTATCCTTCGATGCATGCTACCGGTAGAGCCTGGCGGTGGATCCTCGTGAATGGAGGGCGAAAAATTGTAAAAAGTTTCTATATGTCATACAATAATGGGTTTTTACTGGGTTTAAACCCAGTAGCTAGGTTAGAACCGGGTCTTTTGCCCATCTCTAATGGTGCTTATTCCAGTTGTAAGCACCCCTTCTAAAATTATGTTTTAATCAATGATGTTAAATGTGTATAGGTATTATAATTTAGTGAAAACATAAATGTATAAGTGAAATGTCTATAATCATTCATATCTTATGGCATTAAAATAGACAGACAATTATTATTTTTCAGTCCCAAGAAAATCTGGTCTGAATCATGTTTCTACATCACATTTTAACAATAAAATGTTGACATAAAGACTCCTTACCTAAGCATTAATAGAACCTCATTAGTTACAATGCTGAATCATCAGTAAAAATAACAGGGAGCTCTTATTTATTTGGAAATACAAATAAATCCACAGTTATCTAACGTATCTTGGTCCATCGGATTTAGGAAATCTGGCAGTTATTTTTGGTGAACATTCGGCGTTTGGACACCCGCTTCGTTGTCTAAGTGCGACATAAATTTTGCCTGTAAGTGTGAACCCGGTTAGGTCGCAGTTAAACTACGCTTTCGATATCTGAAATTGAGGTGAAGCGATAAAAAATACCTACGTATTCGAAGATGAATATGTGACTGGGTAATATTATAAGGACATTTTCACATGAACGGTGCTTTTCAAACCAATTCGGCTAGATAAAGTAAAAAAATAGAAAACTTAAAAAAATATTAAAACACGAATGCCCTGCCAAAAATGAACTACAAGGTTAAATGAAATGTGTTATTGCAGTCGGTGGACCATTTTGTGAAACAATTTTTAATCAAAGAGATTTTGTTTCACACATTTTCGTGTCGAATTGTATAGCTTTGGAATGTGCTCATCCTTTCATTTGATGCCCATGTTATAATCAATAATTGAAGAAAAATCTTTTCTTTTTCCGATTTGAAAGTGGCATCGTACAATTGATGTTTTTCAAAAAATATATAGCCAGTGTCACTCGGGATAATTAAAGGATTCTTCTGATAATAATGATAATAACATCCAAACCCGTTAAGGGTATTAGAAGTTATGGTGGAATAAAGACACTCACATACCCACGGCATACAAACATATAGGTACATGAACCCTGAACACATGTCATCATTCTGTAATTCTGTGTAGTCGTGTAAAAAAGAAATTTTATATTAATTGGAGGATAGCTTTTAGTTTGAAAAATGCTAGGAGAATTCTGTGATATCTCGTAATAATAAGGTTAGGTATTAGAAAATTAATTAATTAATTTTAGACACTTGTAAATTGATTCAGTAGAAATGAGCTAATTAAATAATGTTATTTATTTATGAATCTATGTTAATGATAACATGTATGAATGTAATATCTGGAAACGATATACATATTTGTAAATATCGTTCTTTCTAATAAAGCTGATAAGTTTTTTGCGCCCATTTTTCTTGTCAGCTAAAAGACGTCATAATGGGTGGTAGGTTAAAAGAATTGACGATTTAAAAATGCTTATTATGTGAGCTTATTTGAATAAAGAATTTTTCAATTTCAATTTCAATTTCAATTTCAAGAAACTAGAATGAACTAGAATGCCAATCTTGGACAATTTAAATGAGAATTCTCGAGCTAAACCAAAGATTTTGAAGTAAATATAACCTAAATGAGAACGAAACGGTTTTGGTTACATCGTTCAGCATTAGCGCGATTGGGCCCCAGATTACAGTGAGACTAAACCTTTTAATTTGGATATCTAATCTAGTCCAGCATAATCAACAAAAACATCCATTACGCAGCAAAAACTTGATTTGGTCGCACTAATCTTGGCACCCCTTCTATCGACTGGCAGACCTACGTAAGTTCTTATATGTTATTTATCTATGATTTGGATAAATCGGGTTATTTATTTGCTATAAACTATTATAATTATATTTTATAATTTTTATTTATTTATTTATTATAAGTTGTTATTTACCAAATTATGTAATTGTCTCAGCGGCGAGGTGTGGAAATTAGTTGGGTCATGGCGAAGGTAAGCCTTTGAAATTATCTGCATATTATATGCATATTAAATCTTAGAGAAACACAAAGGCGAAGTGACGATCTCCGTGGTTTTCAAGGTCGCCATCGCTGAGGTCCCGGGTTTGTTCCCCGGTTGGGTCAATTTAGAAAACGAACTTTTCTATATTGGTGTTTGTAGTTCCACCGTTGTCTCTGATTTCCATAACACTGAAGCTTTAGCTACTGACTTTGGAATCGGAGCAATATTTGTGATGTTGTGTAATATAAAAGTTTGTTCGGTCACGCCTAGACCGCATTGCGATTTATATAGTCGATTTTCGCCGTGCGGCAAAAGTCGTGCGGCTTTAAGAAGCGACGAGGGTCGCAACTATTTGTCGTCACTTATCCCACGATGCCTGTCCCGTTCATTCATATCAGTACGGTGTGAACGGGACAGACATTTTGCTTACGCGAGCAAAGTGTCAAATGTGAGAACCGTGAATTGAGAATTAGCTACTGCGCAGTGAGCGAGTCGAGCGCGCGATAAAGACAGAATTCGCCTTGGACGAATAAACGTCCAAGGAATTTGCTAGTCGCGCCGCCTTTCGCCGCTTTGCGTGGTCAGGCGGTAAGCCGACGCCGACATCCGACAGGTGCAACGACAGTAATGAGACCGCGACCCAACTCATCGCCGACACATATTACCTCTATTGTAGCCCTTCGCAACACAACAGTCTAAATATCCCGGCTTAATAGTACACTGACACATTTGCTTAACTTTCAGGTTAAGGGGCGTGCCAGAATTGGTAGTTTATGATATACTAGCGACCGCCCGCGACTTCGTCTGCGTGTAAAGTCTTTTTGCTATCCCTCGGGAACAATTATTTTTTCCGGGATGAAAGTTACCCTATGTCCTTCTCTGTGTACCCCTGACAACGTGTATGCAAAATCGGTTCCGTGTTAAGACGTGAAGGCGTAACAAACAAACAAACAAATGGACTTTCGCATTTATAATTAATATTAAGTAAGGATTGTACAGTCGTTCACGTTCTATCTCACGAAGGCGGTTCGGCTATAACTGTTGTTAGGCGAGCACATCCACATTGTTTTAGTGTGCGTCTGCACGCTCTCGTATTACGCACACTAAAATAATGTGCATGTGCACGCCCAACTACATTCATAGCCGAACCTCTTTCGTGAGATAGAACAAATGTACTTACACTAATTTTGTGCTTCCGCGACTACGTCAAGTGGAATTTTGTTTGTTTATCACACTTGTTACACTCCCTTCAATATTCATTGACTTGATAAAAAGTAGCTAAAGTCCTTCCCCATGGTCTCTAAACATGAAACTACTTATCTCTAAACATTTCTTGTGCCCATTCTTCTTGTCAGCTTAGTCCCTTGATAAACTAGCAAAAGTATTTAAATTCATACGTAAATTAACCATATTAGTTTGTTCATATCTAAAACAGATCTGTACCCATGTTTATACATAATGTTAGACTACGGATAATTAAACTAAACCCAAATCTATCTTTTAAACAGAAATAGTCTCAGTAATCTTAATGTTATCTAACCCATTTTACTATTACCGTTGGATAAAGACAATGTTCCAGAATTAGCTTTGAAAGGAGCAGAAATAGATATGGTTGTCCCTAAGTGGTATTTCCATACTATTGTCGGAGGGCGCTTTCATATTCGCAAATAATATTTTAATCGTAATTTCATAGTCTGTTAATGTACAATTGAATGGTTATTTGATTTTAATTTAATACCGTGAAGTTGATATTATATTTTTTACAATGGTGATATGTTGTATGCGTATGTGAGTTTATAATTCTCGATAACGATGCATCATGCTTAGAAAACATACAACGTTATTTTTTGCTAATAGAAAATCTGGAAAATAAATTTGTAGTTTGTAGAGTCAATCATTATGAACCCTAAAATCCCAAAAAATAGAGCTTTCTCATATTTACTTAACTCTTATACTTAACTCTGGTAAAATGCATGAAACTGTTAAATTTTCTTTTTGAATCTCAATTCTGAATCTCTCTCAGTGTTGTTTCCGTTTTATGAAAAATTGTTCAATATGATCAAATCTATTCTGGTTTTATGATTTTGTGTTATGAAAATAATAACGTTCTAGCGCTACAGAATATAATATGAAGGCCACTAAAAGCCCTGGTCCCTTGATCCCCAATAAAAGAAACGTTCCATCAACAAATAATATTCAATACCAGCAAAAAGTTTGCCTTTCAAGAATGTTTGGCACAGTCGGACTGAAAGTACAGCCAGATAAGTAAGCTGAACAATTGAGAAGTAAGTGTCGCAAATTATTTCATTTTTATTGTTGTATATTGTGTACCTTACTGAACTTCCAATAATGTGTTTATGGTTTACTTTAGGGCAACCATACAAGTGACGCGCCACCCCCGGCCGGAAATTTTTATTCTTCCAATTAAAAACAAATTAAGTTCGGAACCATAAGAAAAAAAAAACTTCATTAAGACTTGTTCAGTATTCAATATGGTTTTTTCCTTCCAAAGTTAAACATTTTCAAGGCTTACTTGAACAAAACTTTTCTATTTACGTTGAAACTGAAGCCTTTCAAGAAATTTGCGCCACAATATTCGTTTCTGAACTGATAGATGATTCACGCCAAAGGCAATAAAACTGGAGTGATATTACTATCTACCACGAAAGATTTCCACGAGTCACTGTCAGTTTCGCGATAGGCTTAAATGATAAAGTTCTTAAGCTGACTCAGATTATGCCAAAGTTAACGAAACTAAAAATGTTGGAACTTTGCTTGGAGCGACGCCAAAGTAAGTCGTCCAAAGCGAAAACTTTTACACTGAACTAAAATACGTTTCCGAATTTCGTTTTCAGGAAAGATCGTGGAGATCTACTTCCTTCAACTTTTGGTGATAATTTCTTAATGGTCCGTTAAAAGAAACGAAAGTGGCTTATTTCATTAACGTTCTAAGCTAAAAAAGAACTACCTACTTTTCTCGAATATCGAGTAATTTGGCTTGACTTATATATTTTCCGAAGCTACATGAGACAATCATTTAAAAAGGATATGGTTAATACAATGTAAATGCGTTCGGAAAATTTGGATTATAAAATCCATTTTTAACCGACTTCAAAAAAAAATTAATTAATTATACTATGTTTGTCTGTTTATTTGTTATGTACCCGACTTCAAAAGACGATTTTTTAATATCAGATATACTTACTTGAATAGTACTTGAATAGTAATTATGCAGACTTGAATATTATTTCTTGCTTTTTAGAGCTGTCGCTTTTTGAAGCTGTTTTTATAGCAATTGTTTTTTAATTAAAAATATTATGTAATATCGCCGATTGTAATTTATGCTACTTAATAATTCTCATTTTGTATCTAGTAATTTAAAAAATAAGATAGATTTTTCTTAAGGTTTACATATAAATAAAAGCCGCTTAAATCCCTTCAGAACTTTATCAAAGTATTTAAAGCATTCGCCTTCTATTACTATTCCATTAGTAAGTTTATAGGAAGGCAACCACATTAAAATACTCGAAGGGCCACAATACACAAAGTACGTGTTTTCTAGACAGAAGCTCCACTCGGACTTATTCGGAAAGGCGTCTCTTGTTTTGTTGCGCTAGCAGCTGTTAATGATTATAGGCTCGTTTGGCCTGAGATTCGACATCAGACATTTTTAATATCCCCTCTGCTGGGGCACTTTTTGTGGCACCTTGTATAAATAATATATATTATTTTTTTGTAATAGCCTAGGCTGAACCTTAAATTTTGAATTAAGCTTGACACCTGTAAATTGATTCAATAGAAATGAGCTAATTAAATAATGTTATTTATTTATGAATCGTTAATGGTAATGGTATGAAATGTTAATGGTAATATGTGTGAATACTATGAATGTAATGTCTGGAAACGATATACAAATTTGTAAATATCGTTCCTTCTAATAAAGCTGATAAGTTTTTTGCGCCCATTTTTCTTGTCAGCTAAAAGACGTCATAATGGGTGGTAGGTTAAAAGAATTGACGATTTAAAAATGCTTGTTATGTGAGCTTATTTGAATAAAGAATATTTCAATTTCAATTTCAATTTCAATTACAGACTTTCCTTATGGGTGGATAAGGAGGATGGGCCGTAACCCACCACGCAGGCCTATTGCAGATTGGTGGATGTTAACGACTACAAATGCAGCCTGGACCTCTCGAAGCACGGAGGAATTCAAGATAATAAATTTTTGATCACCCATCCCTTGCTAAAGTTGCTTAACCTGCAATCGCAGGGCCAGGCGCTAAACCAGTGCGCCACCGACCTGGCCTGAGATTCCATTACGTAATGTGTGTGCGTCCCCAATTTGTTCCAAGTGGCTCTTCTGCCTTTTTAATATTTTATGGTCCTGCCGTCAAATCGAAACTCCGTTAGAACACCGCTTCAAGTCCATCTGGGACCGAAATTATGACAGTAGTTACCATCAAGTTGTAGTACAGTTTAAAACTCAATTTAGGCGACCAGTGTGTATGTTACAGTATGTACTAAGGATTTCCAGCTAATTTGAGTGGTTTAGTTTGTTTTTAAAAATATTATTTTAGTTAAGTTGCTGTGACGAATGATCGAAGCCACATGCAGAAAGAAAATGACACTACTTAAACTAAATCAAAGTTATATACAATAGCTTTATCATTTCTTACATCTTTTGCTTATCTACCTAGTTGTGTGATTAATGCAATGTATAGTACATACATTAGTGGTGGAAACTTTAATGCAATGAATAGTACATACATTAGTGGCGGAAACTTTAATGCAATGAATAGTACATACATTAGTGGTGGAAACTTTAATGCAATGAATAGTACATACATTAGTGTTGGAAACTTTAATGCAATGTATAGTACATACATTAGTGGTGGAAACTTTAATGCAATGAATAGTACATACATTAGTGGTGGAAACTTTAATGCAATGTATAGTACATACATTAGTGGTGGAAACTGCTTACCTAGTTGTGTGTTCAATGTAATGTACTATTTAGTAGTGGAAACTCTTTTGACTAATGTAATAAAATTCTGTTTTACTATTACTATGTACCATTTAAAGCTGTATGTTTCCCTAAGTAATAATAGTATATTATGCAATTAGTGAATAAACACGGATTTAAAGCGAGGGCCATAGATGAATCACGAGCAAGTGAAGGATTCTAACGATTTTAGCGAAAATATTTTTTCTCCCAGGAGTTTGTACATCGAGTACTCTTTGCACAAGGATTTTGTATCGAGTATTTTTGTACAGAGAGGTTGTATAGTATTGAGATGGAGGTTGAATTATGTTCTAAATTCAACCTACAAACTCACATTATAGTATAATCCAGAATACTTTTTTGACCGAGCGAGCGCGAAACGCGAGCGAAGCGTTTCTGCTTCAGCTTGGGCAAATATAATCGTAGGTATGTCCTTCCTACTGTCTGATTCCCGTGTTTGTGAGGGTTCGATAATTATAGGTACATAGAATTTTTTAAGCAAGTAAGTTTTTGAGTTTCGAAAATGTTTAAAATTAGAATTGCCATCTAGCTGCGAATATACTAAATAATATACCACGTACTATGTGCTTTGTAAACCTTGTGGCGACATCTATCAGATAATTTTTAAACAACATACAATTTGAGCTACTTTTTAAGGCGAGGCCTACAGCTTCCGGAGCCATTAGTACTTATCTTAATTCAGTTCATGAAAACTCGAAGAAAAAGTAAAATTGCTTGTTTCATACCACTTACCTGAAACAATGAGAAAATACTGTGAAACACCATCATTAAATTAAACATGGTATATTGTTTATGTTAAGAAAAAATATACGAAAATTATTTTAAGTTTGAGGACACATAAAAAGCAAATAATTATTTCCTTTGGCCTTCGAGAAGAAGGTGTGAATATGGAAGAGTTGGATACACGTTCATAACATTAAAAAAAGATGTATTCCGTATTCTACCCACTCAATATTTAATTCCGCTTTCTATCTAAAATGTATTCCGTTTTCTACCGTCGATACAACAAATTATTATATTTTTGAATGGATTTGTGGGTTCAAAACGGAATTGTTTTAGAATTTCGGTAGAAAGCGGAATTATCATTATTATTATTATAAGCTTATGGGTAGAAAGAGCGAGTAGAATATGGAATACATAAAAAAATGCTAAGCATCAACAAGGAAGTTGAAGGAATAAAACTGCAGAGAAAAAAATGAAACAATTTTAGCTTCAATGTTTATAGTAAAAAGGTTTAGATTACTACACAATAGAAATGTATAGGCACCCAAATCACTCCGTCTGTCCGTCGGTAGCTCAACGTCACGATTGAGGGACGCGGTTATTCTGTCCGTATGAGGCAATTTATTTCGGTGACATGCCTGACACAGATGTGGGTGAATCACTCGCTATTTAGCCGTTTTTCTTTACGTTTTGATTTAAGACACGGTTCCGCATTATTGTGACCGTGTTCTTTTCCTCTTTACAAATAAATAGCGACCGCCCGCGACTTCGTCTGCGTGGAAAGTTTTTTGTTTTCCCTCGGGAACAATTATTTTTTTCGGGATGAAAGGTATCTTAAATCCTTCTCTGTACCCCTGACAACGTGTATGCAAAATTTCATGATGATCGGTTCAGTAGTTAAGACGTGAAGGCGTAACAAACAAACACTTCTCAATATTTTCAGCATAAGTTCACCAATGGTGTCAATGTTTAATAATTAATGAAACCTTTAAAATATTTTGTTGGTGTGAGTCATAGTCAACAGTAATGTACAGTATACACGCTGAAATTTTAATCATTTGGTTCCCGCAGTGGGGTGGTTCCACTTATGATTACAAGCAACTTTTACTATGGGGCCAACTCTGATACCGCGAAATAAAAATCAGCTGTTCCATACAAAAAGTATGTATGTATGTATGTAAAGTGAACATGAACAGTAATGCAGTAAAGCAAAGTTGAAATATTTTCATTATATTTCCTTTGTAAAGTCACATTATAAGCAAGCTGCAGACTTTTTAGGTGCTATTTATCTGAAAGGACCGATGTTATACAAGATCCGGTATTCAACATAGTATTTTTAAACATTCTTGTATAATAAGGCTATGTCTATCAAGGCTTAGGCGGGTGACAGGATCCTCGGATCGCGGATTAGCAATGCAAAAACGAACCAACAGAATGGTTCCGAAAATTTCATGACTGAACGTAAAAAACGATGTAAAATAAAATATTTCATTCATTTCTGAATACGATTATGTAGAGAAAATACAAAGTAACTATTTCATCACTCTATTTAACTGATTTTAAACTATATAATTTTTTTCGTTACAAGGTCATTTAGGGCTTGTAAACTGATGATGTAGCTTCTTTGACATTTACATGTGCTTGTAACAGCCTAGACTGTATAAATGATAATCAATTTTGCTCAAACTGCTCGTGTCCAGAGCCCACATTTGATTGCCTAAGAAAAACTAGTGTAAATATATTCTGATTGCCTACATGACTAACTTTCTTCCAGTTTCTGAGATATTTATCGATGGATTATCGGAGGTTCAACTTTATCAGAGGGGTCCACATTTAAAGTTAATTTTGTTACTTTAAACCATACAATGTGAACTCTTCTGATAAAGTATCTCATAAAACCGGGGGTTATACGTCGAATTGCTAAACTACGTAAGACAAAATCTGTAAAATCAGCGTAGTTCCCGATAAAAGCATCTTTTCCTTGGACAGTGGGGGGCTGTGATTTGGGTAAGCCCTGTCTATCGGGGATTGCACGCGATTGGATTTTGGGATCGGCGAGATTAGCACGTTCACTACCGAGGTGTTCTTTTTTGAGTTAATTATTGTGATTCTTTTTTTAAAGTGTACTATAATGAAATTGTTGTAAAATGTATCGATAGGATTTGCTTTATTATAATGAGGCAATTTTAGCTGCAATAAAAGGTTTTGTTAAAACATTTCTAGTACAACATTGTTGTAACAAAGCCTGTACAATATCTTATGAGTTACCTTTACAATACCTCCGTGGTCGAGTGGCTTTGTACACCGGTTTTCGATCCCCGGTTGGGTCAATTTAGAAAACGGACTTTTCTATATTGGCTCAGGTCTGGGTGTTTGTGATACCACAGTTGTCTCTGATTTCCATAACACAAGTGCTATAGCTACTTATTTTGGAATTTGGTTGTCAAATATATATAAAAAAAGAAAGTTTTCTCTTTCTAGTTTACGAAGGAAAAGGCGAAACCGTAATTTTTACTAAACGATCCTTGAGTTAAACGTCACAATGGTTTCTGAGAACTAATTATGAGATACACTTATCCGTGTTTTCTATAAAATTAACGAAACTTTAACTCTACTCGTAAATTAACAATAAGGCCCCGCACAGACAAAAAGAGTTCAGCCGTGCTGAGTTCTGCGTTCTACGATGCGACTTATAACTTTATAGCGTCGCACAGACGACAGGCAGTCCGAACGCGAGATCAGTCCGTAAAAAATAACGCAGACAGAACGCAAAACTCGAACGGCCGAATTCTTTCAGTCTGCGCGGGGCCTAAAAAATGAATTCAAAATTCAAAACTCACTTCTTCAGTAGGCTGTTACAAGCACTTGTGAATGTCAAAGAAGCTACGCCATCGTTTCGCAAACCCTAAGCGGGTGACCTTGTAACGAGAAGAACCGCAAAAAAACTCTTCAAGGGCTGCTTTTTAAATGAATACTTTTGGAATTACCTGTGTGTTTCAAAACACAATTTTAAAAATATTTTTGTTTGCTCTTAAACTCGGAAATACCTTTCCATTAATTAAATGATCCTCATTTCGGAAGTGTACCGAACTCATTAGCGGGCGACACGTCGCCATGGAACGGTTATTGACATATAATTAATAATTAAATGTCAATTTTATCATGGGACTGACTGGTGCAATGTGGGAACAAAATTATGACGTTAATAATAAAATTATAACTGTCGTTTGGACAGATTTCTGGGATGCTGGTTTAATTATTGAGAAAATTATTGTCGTTTGGTTTTGGACATTTATTCATTACAAATGATAGAAATTTGACATAGGTTTATAAAACAAAATATAAATATTTTTAGCTATTGTCAAATAAATGCACGTTAAATAACCTAATAAAAAGGATCTGTCTCCAAAATAGTAGATATGTCGCCAAATTGAATCATCACCAAACAATATCAAAACGAAAAACACCTGCAAATAATTTCAATCGACAAGGGTCCATTATGTAAATGCATAAAATTTTAAGGCATAATACGTTGAGCATAGAGTTTTTTGGCAGAATTATCAACTTACATAATAATACCGAATTAATGTTTACGCATACTTTAATTCCTCACGACGATGAGGCATGATTATTCATGTCTGTCTATCTGTTATTCTTTCACGCCTCTGAACCAATTTTGATGGATTTTGGTTTATAGATAGTTTAGACTTTGGGGTAGGATATAGGGTTTCGACATAGACTATCTGCCGAGATAATTAATAATGAAGAGGGCGTAAAAGGAAACATAGTGCGTATGTATAATGTCTAAAGAACCTGCGGGCGGCTGCTAGTTGTCCGCAAACTGACCCTTTAGTAAACGTGCAAAAACTTGAAAAAAATACGACTCGCACCAGATCATGTTCTCGGACGGGAATCGAACCCGCGACCTTTGGATATCCGGTCCAATGCTCTGACCGCTGAGCTACCGAGTCACTAGTGGGAACGTCAAATTTCTCCAAGTATATCAACTCTTACGCTGCAAACCAGCGCCATCTCACCAATGTAGAAGGAATTACCTCGTCCGAGAACATGATCTGGTGCGAGTCGTATTTTTTCTAGTATATTATTTGGTATTATATAAAAATAGCATTGTGAATGCTAAAATCTCAAAATTTAAAAATAATAGGGGAATATCTGAAAAAATCAAATTGGCTGAAATGAGCTTATTTTTGAACATAATTAAAAACCTTATTACCGTATTAAACGCCACGGTTCCGCAATGCACCATTCCATGATAACAAAGAGACTTAATTATTAGTCAATAACTGTCGATGATGACAATGTTGCGAGCCCAATAATGGGGAATGTCTGTAAAAATTCAAATCGACTGATTTTTTAGGAAATTTATTATCTTATAATTAATAAATAAGTGCATTGTTAAAGTGATACTAATTATCCTAATCGTTCAACCCTTATTATGTAGACCATTGTGATTGGTATTTGCTTAAATATATTATTTCAAATTTATTTTAATATAAACACATTATTGTTCTTGAAAACGATTCATTATAATTATAGCATATATCATGCATGATCTAGGCCTCCTCCGAGTATAAATTTGTTTTAATTAATAGCAACGTTGTGTGTCTAATGCCCACTGGTATCGGTAACTGAGCAGTGCAGAAGCCCGTGAAAATGTAATGTAAAAACAGCCTTTTTACTATCGTGAAAAAAGAATGAATGAAATGAATAATGAATGAATTAATATTTTTTTTTAGAGTAACATATTATGTAGCTTACTTCCGCATTTTTTTTTGCGGGGTTATTTCTTTTGTCACAATGGTTTGGGACTTCCGCCGAGTGACGCCTGATTCAATCAAATAAGCCTTTTTACTATTAATCGCTTCTTCGGTCAATGGCCAAATTTAACCGCCTCTGTGGTCTAATCGTTCACTCACCCGTGTAAGACCGTCCGTAAGGGGTCCCGGATGCGATTTCCAGAAGAGTACAATTTGTACTCGGTTAGGTTGGTGGTAGGGCTTATTTCAAGTCCGCCTGGCTAGCTACCACCATCTTACCTAAGACTGACGCCGTAACAACAAATTTAAAAATAGTTGTTATACACTGGCCTTCAAAACTTAGTACCACACTTTTATAATTGTAATTTCTCTTAAACAATAGAAGTTAGAGTTTGGAAATTAAAAAAAAAAGTTTTTTATCAATCAAGAAGGTATCGATCGTAAAGTTATTATTTAAAAAACATATAATTTTTTAGTCCTTTTTATTTCCAAATTATATCTTGTGTATTTTAAAAGTTTTTACAATTTTAAAAGTGTGGTACTAAATTTTGAAGGCCAGTGTAGATAGCCAGTTCCTCAGTGATGAGGATTCCGGGTGTAGTGCGCTTACACTTTCGGCCTTATCAGGAGAGGTGAAGGCCAAGAACTATCCCGTTGTGGGTTCAAAAAACATTCATTACTGTGTATCAGCTTTCACTATGGTTACGTAGGTACGTACTCTCGCAAACCTTAATTTGCAGTCCAACAGAATCACCAAATGGGGAAAAAAACACGCAAACCCTAATTGCCTACAAGAGAGTTATTTTATTTATTTAAACACCCAAACGACCCCTTCTCAATATTGATGGGCTTTGGGCTTTTGAACTACAAACTTACTTGTTCATTCGAAAAAGACCCTAACGCTCCCTAGTAAAGGTTAAATTCCTTTGTTTTAGATGCACGTGAAAAGGTTGTTTACGTCGTTGGAATAGATTTATATTCAATTTAACTTTTCGTTGTTCGGTTTTCATTTGTTACAATAAATATGGAAATGCTGATGGCGCGGCGGCGTCTAAGGTGCGGTTCAGTTTGAAATTCAATGATTTATTACTGAAATGGATTAGTGCTGTAGCAGTAGCTAAATTTTAGTTTGAGTTTAAATCCGCTGTGATATATATTTGGCGGTAAAATAATTGAGTATAAGTTTAAAACCAACTAGTAGAAAACTTTGTGAATCGATCATTAGATCGTATCGTATTTATTATGTATAATTTCCAATTTCCGACTGATTTATGCATCGGACTTTGTTACTGAATGTTTAGCATGTTTACACTTGTTTTGTCAACCTCCTCTATGTCAGTAAATATTGGCATGACATGAAACATCACATATATGAATCACATATATGAAAGTAGTTATAAAGCACTTATGTTATGAAAATCAGAGACAACGATGAAAACATACATCCTCAGACTTGAAAAAATATAGAAAATTCGTATTCTAAATTGACCCAGCTGAAGATCAATTTCGGGACCGCAGAGATGGCGACACCCTGATAACTGGCTTGCTAACCACTCGACCACGAAGGTCTTTATGAAATAGTAGTGACCACCCGCGACTTTGTCTGCGTGGGCTATAATAAATAGGTGCCTAAAGGCCGAATACTCAAACGATACTTAACTTTGAGGTGCGCTCAAACATCATGATGTCTTTGTCGTATCTTTGACATTTAATGCGACAAGACGATGTTTGACAGTCTCTCAAAGTTGAGTGACGTTTGAGTATTCGGCCATAAATATAATATTATCTGACTAAACATTATGTATAGTATATTACATTGTGCATCGGTGTACATAATTCCTCCACCAGATTGGTCAATTGGGTTACTGCTCGAATTGCGAACGCATTATTACAGCATTAGTATCAATTGTTGATTGGCTAACTGCCGTAAATGCAATCGTTGCATAATGTATCTATCTATCTATAAGTAGTAAGTACTAAATATTATCTTAATTGAGCACTATTAGTTCTTCTTGACAGTGACAGTCGTATGTAGGTGAAGGATGGGCGGAAAAATACATAAGCGCATGTCTTGAGTAGTGCTGGTATATATAGGTATACCTATTGTTTGCGTTTGACATAAGTTGACTTAAAAGTTGAATTGAAAGTTGAAGCGACTCGGTGAAGATTGACCTGCGATGTGCCGCCACTCAGAACCCCCACTTATTTAGAAATAAAACACTTTTTTACGGATTACAGCGCGTATATTATTAATTCAGGTGTTGTTTTGGAATTATTTAGTTTGTATTTATTGGTTTTTTAGAATTCCCGACGTTTCGACACCTTTCCAGAGGCCGTGGTCACGGGAGGACTAAAGCAAAAAGGCTGCAGATATTTTTATGAAATTACCCGCTCGAAATTTGTGTGTTTTAAAAATGTATTCAAGTTTATTAAATTATTTTATAGCTGCGTATTTATTTTATTATTTATTATTTATTTTATTATTATTTATTTGCCTGCCCATCTTTCACCTACATACGACTGAGACTGTCAAGAAGAAGAACTAAGTTGCCTCCAAACCGTGCGTTTTCCCTTTCTACTTTCAGTTCCACTTGTGTTAAACGCTTGCAATATCGATTGCCGCCAAACCGTGCGCTTTTACGTTCTATTACTATATAAATTAGAAATCTTTTTAGCTTTTCATTTTAGCGTGCGCTATTGAATGCCTCGAGGCATGCGCCAGATGAAAGTGAAGGGAACGGGAAAGCGATTGTGTGTAGACACACCTTTATGCGGATTGCGGAGCCGGAGCGGAGAAACTTGCGTGTGCTTGGCCTAAAAAAGCTGGCCCCAGACCTACCGGTTTAATTTCTTTGCTTTGCTGTTTTAGTTGAACAGGGGCTACCGGCTAACGCATAGAACTTCGGAAAGTCTGCCGAGCTTCAAATTAAAACAGATAAATCGGGCTAAAATGGCGAACCCTAATTTATGATGTCACACGAATATCGACATCTGCTAAACAAGGACAATACGAAACTTCTTACTTTGATTTATCTGTTTTAAGTTGAAGCCCGGCAGACTTTCGATGCGTTAGCCAGTACGGCCCCCTGTTCTACTAGAACAGCAAAGCAAAGAAATGAAACCGGTAGGTCTAGGGTCAGCCTAAGTGCGCTCCCAAGCCCACTCCGGACATGTTCCACGAGTACACACGCGACAAGTATTTGTTTCGTCCGCCGTAGATATCGCAGGCGCGGTACGCCTCCACTCAGTACACACACAGCCGGCTCCGATCCTTCAAATGTAGCTTCTAATATTATTCCATTGGATGGGATGATGAAACAATAATATTTAGCTCAGTTTGGATAACATTGAAATAAGCTGTTTACAATAATAATATTTGTTGAACTTGTTAAAACAGGATTTCCGCATTGGTGAAAATGGATGTTCATTTAATCGAACAAAATTTGTATTTGGTTATTATTTTTAACCCCCGACACAAAAAGAATAAGTATAAGTTTAACGTGTCTGTGTGTCTGTGGTATCGTAGCTCCCAAACGGATGAACAGATTTTGGTTTAGTTTTTTTTGTGTGAAAGATATTTTTGTAAAGACACGTAAAGAGGCTAACTTATAGTTCTCTATAGCCCAATGAGGCAATTTTCAGCATGCTACATAAGTAAGTAATCCACGCTTTAACTGTAGTGCACGAGATTAAAGGTACTTACGAGTACTATGATTCTTTACTAATATACAAGGTGTTACAAAAATACATCAAAAGCAGAATATGATAGATAGGGACCATCAAACTGAAAAACTTTTACTATGGGACCAACTCTGAAATCGCGATAAAGTTTATAACTGTTTCATACAAAAATTAATTACGAAAATATCAAAATGTATGAAACAGCTTATTCTTTTTTCGCGATTTCAGAGTTGGTCCCATAGTAAAAGTTATTCAGTTTGATAAATAATAATAATACAAAAATACCCCTAATGCCCCTATTCGGCATTAGGGGTATTTTTGGAACACCTTGTATATTCGGGTAATTCACTAATTCTAATTTACTAATTCTAATAAATTCTAATAATATTTAATATATACACTTCTAAGACTTCCGCGCGTACAGTTTATCAGATATAAAACACCTTTTACGGATAACAGCGCGTATATTATTAATTCAGGTGTTATTTTAGAATTATTTAGTTAGGAATTATTGGTTGTTTGAATTCCCGATGATATATTCTTTCCTTAGATATATTATGCTTCTATGTTTTTGTTTACAATAGATAACCATGCTATAATATCGCACGGCACTCATATACCTAAGGGCCTGTCCACACGGCGCGTTGGGTCGTCGCAACGCAAATGTTTTGTATGCAAAATATTTGCGTTGCAACGATGCAACGCTCTGTGAGTCCGGCTTTGCCACTATTTTATAGCAGCGCTGCGTCGACGCAACGCGACGTGTGAACCCAGCGTAAGAGTAAAATTGACAAACGAGAACAAATGAAGAGCGATCTCCACTCCCATTCAACACAAACGTAATGTCACAACAATTAAACGTTAACTTTACATCCACACACGCTCAGCACATGTCAACAGATGCAAAGCCAAGCTGAAGTAGCTCTTACCACGCCGACTTAAAAGCTTTTCACAATTGCAGTTGGGTAGCTGAACAAAACAAATAGCCTGATTAAACTCTCAAGTTAATTGGATGCTGTTTGCGTCCTCCACTTAATTCATTACCATTAGGCTTGGATTCTTGTTTTGCCCTTTCTTCGTAACGATGTTATAATATCAAGTTATGGTTATCTGAGATATTTTCTGGCGTCTAAATCCAAGAAAGATGTATTAGGATTAGCATTTGAGTAATGGCGGGTTGCACAAATTCTTTAGAAAATAACCTTCTGACTTGGCGGAAAAAGATGCTTAGGAGTTTTGTGTTTTTAAGAATTTTGGTCTTAAGGATGGGTTTTTCCCAGTGGTCATATTGATGGTCAGACGAGTCTAGCCAGTGGTATTTTTTCCCGATGGCCAGATTTATTTGACAGCTGGAAAAGACAGAAAAAAGTACAATCAAAGTAAAAACAGTTTAGCATTTTATTATCTTGAAAGATTATCTCAGGCGTGCTAAAAAATTACCAACAATCAATTATCCACAAGTCTATTTAGTATCCTGTTTTACAATATATAATTAGGCACTAACTTCTGGTTTAACTAAAAATGGAACAGAATTAATATGAAATTACTTGTCAAGCATAAGTGTTAGATTAGAACTTTTATCGGACTTTGTGAAACAGGTCCTTGGCATTTTATTAGAAGATTGTTATATTTTGTCAACGTTGTGTAGAAAAAGGAAATTATTTCATCAGTGTTATGTAAAATTTACCAATAATGCCTAAATAACCACTTGATTTCATCAATCTCTTAGGGATTATTACAAAAGAGCATCGCGATAAGCGTACGATGTTTGTCCCATTCCGTGACATTATTGACTCAAAAATAAGGTTCAAAATCAAGTAAATCGATCAACGATCATCGTCCGACTATCGTAATTCTTTTTTGTAATAAGCCCTCTTATTTAGTATTAACAAAATAATTTAGTCGATTTTTTTTTTATTATTGTGAGAGTAGATTTTTGAACGAAGTCAGATTTAGGGTATGGTTAGCCAACACTGATTGTCGGCCATGAGACTCTACGGTGACGCGCTTGGAGGTGCGTCTTGTGCTTTTTGTAAAGTTTTACCATTACTGAATATAAACGTTTAAATTTAAATCGTATCTCCCTTGTTTTCCTACTTAACATAATTTTTTTTTTATGTTTTACTAAACCTATTTTTAATACTGGCTTATAAAAATTATCATTAAGTTACACTACACTCGGAATAAGCTAGTGTTCAACATTATTGTTCTGAGAAACATAAAGAAGGATATAATATAATTTTCCTCACATCATTTTATTGTTCATAAAGAACAATTACTCTGAGTACTGAAAACGAGCATCCCAACCTCCAGTGCAAGTTCCACGATATTACTTTTAATACGAAGACCGTTGCATTCTTTTAGAAAAGCTATTGAAAAGCACAGTCCAAGACCAAATATGATATTAGATTTAAAGAAATATTATTTGTACTTTTAAGTTGAGGAAAGTAATGGTGTATTTGGCGGAAATATATAAAATCAATCTGTGCACAACGCACCTTTTCTATAGTAATTTATTGTCTTTGGTTAAAATCTGTCACGTTTGACGTCGGCGTCTTCTTTGTGTTTTTGCTTTGTTTGTGATAATTTGTGTTTTAAAAGTTTTGTTGGTTGCCTTATATGATACATTTATGTATTTGATTGAATCAGGCATTACTTGGCGGAAGTCCCAAACCATTGTGAAAAGCGAAATATATGTAGCTTACTCCCGCAAAAAATATATGCAGGATGCAAAAAAAAAATGCACATGCACACCACAAAAATATCAGTGCACAATACTTGCATTTAGCATAACAGCGACACACCTTGCACCTTCACCAATTAGACTACTCTACACGTGTTTCCGCGTTTTTTTGCGGGCGGGCGGGCGGTGCATCCTGCATATATTTTTTGCGGGAGTAAGCTACATATATTTCTCTTTTCACAATGATACATTTATTTCCATTACCTAGCCATCTTTAATTAACCAGCATACAGTCCATCATTCACACAATCATCGAAAAGCTCGATGGCGCAGTGGTTTAGCGCCTGGCCCAGTGATTGCGGAGGTTAAGCAACTTTCGCACGGGATGGGTGACCAAAAATTTATTATCTCGAGCTCCTCCATGTTTCGGATGGCACGTTAAGCCGTTGGTCTCGGGTGCATTTGCAGTCGTTAACACCCGCATTAGGCCGTCGTGGTGGGTTATGGTCCGTCCGTATCCACCCATAAGGAAAGCCTGTGCCCAGCAGTGGGGACATAAAAAATGGCTGATGGTCATATAAAATCACAACCATTACATTGATACAACGAATAGCTAATTTTTTTTTGTTTGATTGAGTTTTCTTGTGAGATGATTCTATTTAATTTCTTTGAAAGCCGGTCAGTAGTTTTCAAGTTATCCTGATATTACTGTCCATTTTTAGATTTCTACCGCACGATTTTTCGCTCCATAATCTATATTAAAAATAATATTTTTTCTTCTCAAAATTAACAAACATTTTCGCAATTAAAAATAAACATTGAATGAAAATTATCTACTTGAAAATAAGTCTGGTCAAAAGTATTGATATAGCAAATTAGGAGTTAACAGAAAATTAAAATAACGTAAAAACTTACTTGCTTTGTAAAGTAAATTATGATGAGTTCTGTTGAAAGGACACGGTAACATAATTATGTTGTTTCCGTCAACATAACGTTAGGACACGTTACTGTTTAATTACAATCAATTATATTTAATATCTTTGATTACAATATACATCTTATGCTCTTCTGTCCCAATTCGCGTTAGTTTGTTGTGTTATTATAATAAACAAATCAATGCAAAGTTGTAAAAAAGGTGAGAAGTCACTATTCATTTTCACAAACTCTTTTCAATTAATATTATTCACATTTCTTTTATAATGCACACTAAATCATTACTATATTTTATTGATTTTCAACAAAGTATAGAATTTCACACCTCACGCACGTGTTTTGTTTTGTTTATTATAAAACAATAAGTCAACTGTAATGTTACTATGGTCGTTTAAATTCTGAGTTGTCTATGCGTTACCTTATCTCGGAATACAGTTACAACCACATCGGACTAACAAGGGAGGGTGAAAGCCGCACTCGTATAAACCCAACTAGCGGAACACATAAAACAACGTATTTCCTGCCGACTTGTAAACATACGGGAATATATAATAAACGTAACTGCGGCGATTTTATTGGACAGGTTACCTTATCAATTATGAAGTTGTCAAAATTGGAAAGTATCCGCCTTACCACAAAAGATTTTAAAACACTGTTTAATTTAGACACTGTTTAAATGTGATGCCGTCTCTTACAAACAATATTGTCAAAAAAGTGACAGCATCACATTTAAACAGTGTCTAAGTTAAACACTAGTTGAACAGTGTTTTAAAATCTTTTGTGGTTAGGCCGTAATATTTTATGTTATTTTAATATCTAATATCACTACGTTTTTAATTTCAATTTCAACTCAAACTACTTATTCTGTTTTTGATTTGATAGCACTACGATTGTCCAGAAATGTGTACCTAATAATGGTATGGGTCAAAGACTTCTATGTATATACTACACTAGACAGGCTGTACAGTTCTAAAAATTGCTCATTAAGTTACGGTGCATGCACCGAAACCCTTTTAGTCTATTGCGAGCGACCGATAGAAACAGTTGATGCGCCGCGAAGGTTGGTTGTGACACAATTTTAGTTTTGAACAGCTCGTCTATGTAAATGAAGTCACTGGGTATGGGTGTCAAAAAATGTTGTTTCTAAAGCCTTTTTCAGAACCGCATACATCATTTTAAACCTAAATAGTCGTGGTTCAGACAATCTATTTTAAAATTATTTGTAAAAACATAGTTGAAATGCTTTATAAAATGATAGGTACAGTTTAATTGAAAATATAGTGCATAAATGTCACTAAGGGATTCGATATTGCACAATGAACATGCAAAACCAGCTTTGCAGTATGAGTATTTAACTTTACTGCATTTAAAATGTGGCGTACAGTGAAATATTATACGTGAAATATTTATGATGCCCATATGCATTCATACAATAAAAAGTATAAAAAAACAAAAGAAATGCTTTTCGAGTCGACACTATTCCATTTTAAAAAATCACGATAAAAGTAAAACCATAAAAGTACTAAACGTGTCAAATCACAAAAAGATTGACATAACAGCATATTTCATTTTTAAATAAAATAAAAAAGAAGAATAAAAGAAGTTTGCTTTAAAGTTTGTTTACATAGGAGAAACAGAAAAAAGTTTCAATTACAAACTCGTGTATTCCATTCCATGAACGTCGATCAGTCAAGGCGGGTGCCATTCCGAGATCCACAGATGGGTTTATGAGCTGACTGACACACAAAATGTGAGGACCCGCGCCGACCACCGGTGCGACACAATTGTGGCAAAGAAATTACGTGACGGATGAAATTTCAACTCTTTTCGGGCCACATCTCTGACAAAAGATTTAATCATTTCATTTCATCCCTAACCTTTTTGGATATCTCTTTGTTATGTGACAATGGCGCATTTTTGAAGCTTAGGACTGTAATAAGTACTTATCTGTTCTAATATTTGACTAAGGTTTTGATAAGGTAGATAAGTTTAGGACTAAAGCCGCTTAGAAAAGAAGATATTAAATGTTACATTTGATTATCACGTTATACAGGGTTACTTGTAAAATACCAACAATCTCACAAGAGTAGATTACTTACATCGTAAACAACAACATTTGTTTTACGACTTTTCCGTTTTACAAATAACCCTGTATACCTACACCTGACCATAATTACTGTTCTGTGTAAAATTTCACACAATAAATTAATATTACTTTCGGAAGTATTACTAAACACACATTAAATATACTATAGAAGATTATTGTTAGCGAAGACAAAATAATTAGCCGTTGCTTGATGCGGGCAGCGCAGGCCTGTGGGATCCTCGAGAGAGGCCGATGCACAGCAAATGGGAGCAGCAGCTGATGGGATTCTGATGATGAGCAAAATTATCAATGATGCCACATTCCTTTATGGTGGTGTGGTGTTTAAAGAAAAAAACTCCTGATAGTTTGCAACTTTGTTCCCATTTTCTATCGATTTTGTAAGCCATAAGCCACGTTCGGGAACCACATTTAATCAGAAAGTTCTCGAATTGTTCGACTAATATCACAAGTCGTGTGTGCCTGTGTTCTTTGTTCTACTCGATGCAGCCATGTTGTTTCATGCATATCTATTGAAACTGTTATCGTTCAAGAAAGCGCAGGGCTATCAACAAGGGTTTTACAAAAAAAAATTTTAAAATGGATGCATAGACAGGACATACTGTTTTTTTCTTCTTCCTTGAATCGTAATCTTACTTTCGGTGTCGTTGTGATCCCATAGAAAACATTTTAAAGAATAATATTGGCAGTGGTTAATTATGATTTAAAACCAATCGCAAGTCTTTTTTGAATATATTTAATAAGGTAATGTTATTATTAAATTTAGATTTTTCGCATTCACAATGCTATTTTTATATTAAGATAAATAATATATTGGTATTTCTTCACATTGATGAAATTGCACTGGCTTGCAGCGAAGAAATAAAGAGTACTAGAAAATTTCGCCGCTCCTAGCGACTCGGTAGCATAATTGGTCAGTGCATTGGGCCGGAATCCCAAGGGTGCGGGTTCGAGTCCCGTCTGAGGTGTTACGGGTGAGTCGATTTGTTCTAGTATTTTTTCTAATATTATTTATCTTAAAGTTAATGTTATATTAAAATTTTAATCAAAGAGGGCTAACTTAATGTACCTACAATTTTATGTACTTTTTACTAAAAAACACTTTAAGAAGGTGACACCCCTGTGGATAACCAATAAGAAGTAGGATTGAGGGTTGCTATAACAGTTTATTTCATTTGTTCTGCTTCTAGTAGTTTCTGCAAATAGCGAAGTGGTCACACTAGCACGCCCCTACAGTCACTGTTTTCTAGTGCAATGGGAAATATTTTTATCTATTTGACTAGTTGTATTTTTAAAAGTAAACTAGTTTTGTGGGTATCTTTGTGCGGAAAATTTTATGTTTTGTATACATTAATATCTTTTATTTGTCTGTTGTAAATGTGTGTATGTGTTATGGAAAAGAAAACCATAGTTACTTCTCTAATTTACCCTAACCGAGTGACATAAGTGAATGTAATAATAATGTAACTAATATTCTCTTTGTTTTTAATCAGCATCTTCAACGCTGTTGCATTTGACAAGTTTTGTATATCAACTGGATCTCATCAAACTATTAGTAATATTTATCTTTTAATATTCCCTCTAGTACTTCAACACGAAATAAATTCACGCAGAAAATAATAATAATAATAATATTTGACAAAATCAGATACCAAAGTAAGTAGCTTAAGCACTTGTGATAAATCCAGAGACAACGGTGGTATCACAAACACCCAGACTTGAGCCAATATTGAAAAGTTATTTTCTAAATTGCCCAACCGGGGATCGAATCCGGGACCTTAGAGATGGCGACACCTTGAAAACCGGTGTACAAAGCAACTCGACCACGGAGGTCGTCTCGTCTCGACTGAATCGTTCTCATACTATTGTCGCTCGCTCCGTCATAAATATTTTAAAGTATTGTGGTGGAAAAGCGGCATTAGTGCATTTTCTTAACACCTCCGATGTCGCTCGCAATCTAATTATATGAACCAAGTCGCCGCTTGTGGCTGCAATCTCTTTACGAAGAAGCTACGAAATGTTGAAAAGTGAATGAGGCTTTTTTTACCATAATTATAGTAATGTTATACTAAATAATATACTAGAAAAAATACGACTCGCACCAGATCATATTCTCGGACGGGAATCGAACCCGCGACCTTTGGACGTCCGGTAATGTTGCTACTTTTTTAGAAACTAATGACTCGACGATCTGATGGAGGTGGCGGTAAGCCGCTGAATGCGAGCAGCGCAGTACCAATCGTTGTGGAGATCCTTGGGGGAGGCCTATAGCAGTGGGTGTCGTGTGGCTGATATGATGATGATGATGACTAAAGCTTATGTCATACTAGCTTCCGCCCGCGACTTCGTCCGCGTGGACATTCAGAAAATCCCTAGGGAACCTTTGGCCGGGATGAAAAGTATCCTGTGTTTTAATCCAGTTTATAAACTATTTGGGTGCCAAATTTCATCTTAATCCGTTCAGTGGTTCTGGTATGTGTGTGTGTATCTGTCTGTCAAACCAAAGTAATGGACCGATTTAGATGTGTTTTTTTATTTAAAAGCTGGCGTGATCGAGATGGTTCTTAGCTATAATTTATGAATAACATGCTGATGTTATTCATAAATTGCCATTTGAAGATCAATAAGTAGGAAATTAGCTGTAATTTCCTACTTATTGATCTTCAAATGGCTGAACCGATCAAATTGAAATTTGGTGGTATATCCAATACACGAAAACCTTGACCTGATGCTACAGCATCAGGTACTCTGCGGGACTCCCAACTCCTCAGCAACTTGCAGCAGTTACAGCGAGTTTGAGCTCATTAAAATGGTCTCATTGAGTAGATGTTAGATATTGATCGACGCTCCATGGTGAAAAATGTATTTTATGTACACCTATAAGATTTATAGGATTTATAGCAAGATTTTCTATTGTAATTTTGTATTTTGTTCTGAAAAGTATTAACGTAAATGTTGGAAAGAGAGTGTTAATCGTAATGGGTATACTAGTAATTTAAAAAGTATGAATAGAAGTTAAATAAAAATAAATGAACCCGACTCAAAAAACCTCTAAAAAATAAAATGTGCGGATTAGCTCTTCTACTTACTTTAACATTTGTCAGTAGGTACCTAGTAATATTTTTTTGATCTGGGTCGTCACATCGGGGTACCACATAACATAAATACAAAAATTTAGCAGCGCCCAGCGACATTACTTCTTTACCTAGGTACATACGACTTACAAATATTAAAGTAAGTAGAAGAGCCAATTCGCACATATTATAATTTTATTTTTTAGAGGATTTCGAGTCGGGGTTCATTTTCAAAATTACATTGCACTGCTTTCATGCTATCGATTCAATGAGATGCCACGTCCAATACCACGTATAATCCACGTTCCGCTCGCAATTGCAATGCGAATAAAAAGTTGTTCGTTTTTTACAACGTCGCCGGTTGTTGGTTCAATTTTCAAATTCAATTTAGATTTACTGCACTCTTGAAGCGTATCCCGCGGCTATTTGCGGCACAATAAATGGGACAGCGATGTGATTCCCTTAAGTTGTCCCTAAAAGGTTTTGGAGGCTTTTTGTTATGTTCTTCTGTCAATGCTGCAGGCTGTTCATTCAATTTGGCTATTGCTAAAAATAAAAAAATATGTTAAAAATATGAAATAGGTAATTTTTTGCAGGATAGTTGGGAACGCAGCATCATGCAATTTCATTTAAAATTGTAACTCGACGAAGGAATATATTATAAGGAAATTTATTGAAGGAATATATATTGATACCGTAGTTGAGTGGCTTTGTACACCGGTTTTTAAGGTGTAGCCATCTCTAAGGTCCCAGGTTCCCCGGTTGAGTCAATTTAGAAAACGAACTTTTCAATATTGGCTCAGGTCTAGGTGTTTGTGATACCACAACACAAGTGCTTTAGCTACTTACTTTGAAATCGGAGCAATGTATGTGATGTTGTCAAATATTTATTTATTATTATTATTTATTTATTTAAATTTAATACAAGGTGACTATGATGACTATGACTTATGTATTTTTGTTGAATTGTATAATGGTATATTACATAGACCATATCCATTATCAATATAAAATTCAGATCACAAAAGTACTAAACTAATAATATTCTCACAAAAAACTAAATCTTTATGAAGGTATTATGGTAATTACATAATAATGTCCTTCTTTAAATAATTCTATCGTAATCTACTTGAGTGGTTTCGATTCTGAATCTCAGATTTGGTGGGTCTTGAGAAACGGCACAATTCCTCGATTTAGAGAAGCATTCGGCCGTTTGTGATGTTTATCCAAGGGCTTTATTTGAGAGAATTATTCGAAGAATGCTAAAGAAATACGATCATTTGGAAAGGGATCTTTGGATAAAAACAAAATCTCGTGTAAAAGAATGAGCATTAATATGTTTTATTGCTATTACTAGGGGTAATAATTTATTTTCGCTTTTATTTAGGTAAATCTAACTGAATCTATAATCTTATTGTGACAGGCATTTAAGTGTAGTATAAGAAATATTGTATTTTGAGGTTATTAATTCTTCCAAATTCAACTCCATCGAGGGATATTCAGGACTGTTAGGTTAGTAAATTATCACAAATCCTCAGAGTCGCAAAAATATTTCAAAATAATCTACTCGTGATCCTCAAATATATACCTGTACCAAAACTTGCAGAAAAAGTGCAAAAACGTAAAACCACAATGTAAAAATAGGTACATCAAAACCAGAATTGTGACAACAGGCGTGTTAACCTAACGACCTCAGAATAAACGTTGCAAAAATGCACACAGCGCGACAGTAAATCTCATTTTCGCCCAAACTTCGAGAAAAATGCTTCCTGCCGCCGCATAAATGAAAATTTTATTTGTTCAGTTAGGTAGTTTTAAAATTGTTGGACATTTCGGTATTAAACTTGTCCCCGCTTCTACGGTTTATGAAAGCGGGGCGTATTGTAATTTTATACCTTAAGATGGAATCTATAAAAACTTTTAAGTTAAAGAAAGTTTTTTATTTTAACTCGATATCAAAGAATCCGTTTTAGTGAGGGTACCTGTTCAATCGATTTCGAATCGAATTCTGTCGTAATTTTAAGGATGATACTTGTCCCGTATTTTTTAATATTTAAAAAAACAAACACTTGCTTTTCCGCATTTTCTATAGCTCATTTTCATTTCCGCATGCGTGACTTTCGAGTAGGATCCGGTCATCGCTGAAATCCAGAGAAACTTAAAGCCCATTCTGTTCTAAAAGCACTGACGGTGGCCCATTGTATTCCAGAACAAGAGAGCTTTTGTTTGGAACAAACAACTAAAATATTTAATTATTATAGAACCATGAAATAAAACACTTTTAACGGATACTAGCGCGGTTTTATTGAAAGTACTTTAGTAATTAGTTGGTATTTAGTTTGAGTTTATATTTTCCTGACGTTTCGGCACCTTTGCAGCTGCCGTGGTCATGGGGGACTGAGGATAGGCTCGCGAGCAGCTTGAAAGTACTTTCAATATGGGAATAAATATAAATATTTGACAATATCACATACATTGCTCCGATTCTAAAGTAAGTAGCTATATAAAGCACTTGTGTTATGGAAATCAGAAACAATGGAGGTATCACAAACACCCAGACCTGAGCCAATATAGAAAAAAATCGTTTTTCTAAATTGACCCAACCGGGGATCGAACCCGGGACCTCAGAGATGGCGACACCTTGAAAACCGGTGTACAAAGTCACTTTACCACGGAGGTCGTTCAATAAACCCGAAGTGTTTTATTTCATATCTAGTGAGCGCATAAACTTGAGAGGTGAATACTATAAAACGGGCTTTATAACCTTTATTTACTCTATGAAAAGTATTGCCGTCTCTCTCTTTCTTTGAAAATACTGAACCTTCTTCAGATTTAGGTATTTAATAATATTAGAGAGCCACTTACTTTCGGGATTGAATTTTTATTAAAATACGTAAATACAACAAATTCTATGGCACAATATGTTATGTTCTAATCACTTTCTATAACTTGAACAACGATGATAAATATATGAAATCGCATTGCGACAGCTAATGATAATTAAATGAAACATGGTAAGCCTGTCGATTACCTAACTCGAACCTCGAACCTCACTTCGAATCTCACTCCACTGCGCGGGAATTTTAAATCATAAATGAGATAATGGTAGGCTGTTTTTTTAATCACAAGAGACTGAAGATAGCTACGCTAGCTATCTTGCAATCGGTAAAGTAGGTTATATTCAGCTAATTTCCAATAACAAATTCACGTGAAGTGAAGTGAGGTTCGAAGTGAGATGCGAGTATGGTTACAGAATCGCTCCCAAGCTTAAACTTTACAACCAAAGTTCTTAAGAGTCCGGCGAACCGAGATCTTCCCATACAAACGTAATACGAAAATGATTTGCAATTTGAGCATAATTAACTCTTTGTGTGATATTATTCGGATTAAGACAGTATTTGTCTAGGTTTCTATTAAAAAAAAACAAAATACTAACCCAATTCGATATAAATGCCAATTACATTTTTTCATACAAAACTGTATGTGTCAAATTGCAAATCACTTTGGTATTACGTTTGTATGGGAAGCTCACTGTTCGCCTGAGCCTTAATAATAAACACACCTATAAAATTTACAATCCCATAAAATAGGTACTTTAGAAGTTAAGTGTGTGTTTTGTATTTACCCTAAACTTCAATTGTTTATGATTTCCCACCTCCCTACACAAATAATGCATCCATTAAACGGGCAAAGTTGAAATGAAAACATCCTAACACCGTCATAATTTCCAGCATACTTGTCTCACTAATCCAAAGCGTTGAGTACTTGCCTAACAATCTAACTGAGAGGTGGTACGTGACGTCACATAACTCGCAGCCACTGCGAGTCTGTAACAGCCACATGAAGTGCAGTTCATTATGTATACAGGTACAGTCTATAAACACATAAAGAGCTGTTAACGGCATTGTTAGAAAATATTTATCTACGTATACGTACTGATAATATAGTTAAATAAAAGTGTAGGTACGTATAATCTTTTTCAAAAAATTAAAATAATATTATTGTAATTTTTTCAATATCAATATAGATTCTGCAATTAAATCATTGAAAATATACTATTATTATTATAGTGTAATAATTCCAACATAACGGTTTTACATGGTCCTTCGAGCCGGATAAAACCAATCCAATTTAAGCAAGTGTAAGTATGCGTTCTTAGCTTGATTTTTTTAAAGAACGTAAGTGCGCTCCAAGCAAAGCATTTAAAGACTAAACAAAAATAATATTGATTCATGCTTAATAAGTAGTTATTATTCCCGACTATTTTATTTGAACTGAAACCTTAAAATATTATTTTGCTATTTAACAGTAAAATCCCATCAATTTCCTGTTTTAGTTTCTTTTACATCGATTACGAACAACGAAAACAGTTTTCCTTTGTAGGTACCCAACTATTTTCTCTCCACAGGAAACTCACGTCCCGTCACGCAGATGTATCGTCACTAAATAAAGTTGTCCAACACAGACAGCGAGCTTTTATTAAATTAATTGAAGCAATCAGTCTCGTGTGTGGATCCGAACTGGTATTAATGTGCTGATGTTCGCCGATGTTCATTTGGTCACTTAATTGGCAAACGAAACGTGACCTGGGCCTAAGGCTGCTGTTCCACGAGAGATGTGAGAGGAAGCTAAGCGATGAACGAGTTCAAAGCTAAACTAAAGCTATGTGTCTCTTTCCAACTGTGGGTAGGAAGATAAACCCTGCGGGTCGAGCTAAGCGGTGAATAGAATATAGGACTAACGGTAAGTTAAGGGAAGCCCTTAAAGTCCTTCTTCATTCTTTGCTCACGTCCTTTAACAATTATCTTCAGCTAAAATCACTCGATTTGATAAAAAGGTAACAATTTTAGCGTCGTTATTCCAACGTTGCTAAATTAAAGCAGTGAAAATCAAACCATCCCATTAGATTAGAGGAACCACTGACTCGCTTCACAGCTTAGCACGACTTTGGCGGAAAGGCTGACTTACTATGAGCTCTTAGCGAAGTATGAAAGGAGTAGTGAAAGGGACAGTGCTATATGTTTTCTATATCTACGTCTCACTTTTATGACTGCTAATACAGCTTCGAAATCTCATGGTAAGGTCTTGTTATGGAAGACTGCTCTGGGTTGATGAAGGAAATCTTAGATATAAAAGAATGTAATTAATGGACTGATATAGATAGTGTTCAATCGATAGTCATAATGAAGAAAAGGAATGTTTTATTTGGTATCTATTAGATTTTATATGACTTTTACTTTTTAAAACTACTAACCATTTATTTTCCATAAAATAACTAATACGAAACACGTAAATGAGCGATGTTTTTATCTTGAAGTTCAGTTTCGTCCTTTTCAAGCTAACATTTGAGCGCTAATAAAGCTATAAAAGCTGTATTCCAGTTCAAATAATACTATTGAAAGGTAAAAAAAGTTCTTACGAGTAGTGAAATAGCCCGCAATACCCCCGGATTAGGCCACAAATTTTACAGCCTGAAGATTTTATTATCGCTGTAGAAGAACCCTTTAAATCTTTGAATTCTTAAGATCACCACAATGAAACCCAAACCTATACCAAATTTTTTTTTCTGGCGGTTGAGAAAATCACCGTGCCTTCTGTAGTGAGTCACTTTTTAATATTTTTTCATAGATGTCAGTTCTTGTCGAGAATCGCGATTGTTTTTCTTTTATTATTATTTATATTCATTTGTTCATCTCTTCATTCACATCGTGTAGAGGCAGTAAAGTTGGAGTGTGGTAAATGATAATACATCAATTTGTCGCGCATAACTTTTTCAAAGCTCGAGACATCGGGTTTATTTATCACATCTTATGAAGTATACACTAAAATTGGTTAACCCCAGAATCCTTGTTATTTTTTCAAAAAAAAATATTTTTTTGATAAAAAAGGTCCTTCTATAATACTCGACATCTGGACTTTAGGTAAATATTCATCCGAATATCCGCATTTATTCAGTGCGCGGGCCTAGTACAAAATGCTGTAAGTTAACAACTATAACAAATGCAGACGGGACCAAAGCACGGAAGAGCTCATGATAAGAATTGGTACAGTCAGTGTTAAAGAGAATCGAAACATCTAAAGTAAGTAAATAAAATATCTGATAAGCGTTCGTTCACATATACAAGGTGTTACAAAAGTACCCTAATGCCGAATATGGTATATAGGGACCATCAAACTGAACAACTTTTATATGGGACCAACCCTGATATCGCGAAAAAAAAATCAGCTGTTTCATACATTTTGATATTTTTGATTTTAATTTTTGTATGAAACAGCTGATTTTTTTTTCGCGATTTCAGTTTGATGGTCCCTATATGCCATATTCCGCATTAGGGGTATTTTTGTAACACCTTGTATTTACGCATTCAGTATTATTCTAAACATCAAAGTAGTCAATACACCTTAGCAACACAGTTTTCAATCGCAGGATGAATGCACTAACCGATTACGAATATGAATGCAATAACCTTTAATCACGAATACCCTAGATAAAGTTTTACGACCTAAATGGGCAGACTGACAAAACAAAAATCGAATCGAAATTTTGAAATTCGAATTCTCAATCTGAGTATTTACGCCTGTAGCACACCTCCGCCGCGATACACCGCAATAGGTTCCGCCATGACTTCGACAAGCGAAACAAATGCGAACAGCCTGACCTGCGATTCCGCCCGATCGGCTCCGACCGTTGGCACACGCGAAAGTTATGAAGTGAAACCACTACGTATATCGTCATATTATATCGTCGTCGATATAAGACAATTCATGGCGGAACTATGGCGGAACTACCGCGGTTTCGCTGGTACTGTTTCGCGGCGGAAATGTGCTACAGGTGTTTCGTGGCGACAATAACTATTCTTTCCTTCAATTCAACTTTTAAAAGCCATTTTAGATAGTCTGACCGGAGGGTATTGTTGATTGAAGGTGTTTTTAGAGTAATGAGATACTCAGAACCTAATGTTTGTAATTGTCATTCGTTGTTTGCGGTAATAACTCAGTCGAGTGTTCGCTAAGCACTCACTATATAAGACTACCTATTTACTTAGATGCGCTTCTGCAAGTGCTTTGTGACTTGGGCGAAGTTAAAAGCCGAGAGCGTCGTTTTAAACTTCACTGCTTGAATTTTAGGTTCTAGTTTAGTCGTTTTAGTCACTACTCACAGTTTAGTCGCAACTGCAGGGCTAGAAATTCAACAAGCGGTTATTATGCTGTTCATCATAATCTCATTAATCGAGGTTGATTGTTGTTGGTTTTTTTTTGCATTATTTTTATGAATTAATATTCAACAACAGGAGAGTGACACAACGTTTGAATTTTGTATGTGCATCTGAACTGAGGGCCCATTTTTTAAATCGTGGCGAATCAAACTGAGACTTATAGGGGATTAAAAAATTAAAAGCGTGTTTGAGTCATTTATTCAAAAAACAATGACTGTTCAATTAATATTGAATGACAAAAACAACTTGTTTCTCATAACTTGATCCAAACACTGCATGAGAAATACAAACTGTGAGCTAAACGGAAGCTGCGACGCCTCGCTCATTACTCGTCAGGAAATAATGAGATCTGTGTATAAACCTTTTTATTTCAATCTGTACTAGAAAATAAGATAATCAAAGTTCAAAAATGTAAATCTGACCCAACCCCATAAGGAAGGCCTGTGCCCCAGTAGTGGGGACATTAAAATGGCTGATGGTCATGTGTCATCGTAAAGACGTGGTCTAATATTTATAAATTATGGTGTCAATTCCACATCACTATACCTCCTTTACACACCCTAATCCATCTCCTTATTATTACCGCGTACGCACATCACACCGGATAACGGCAGGCCCTAAACCGATTATATGGAGCCGCTCCTCTTAATCATCTGCAATTTTACGCCACAACAAGCGAGCTCGTTATACGCTGGATTTTGGTCGCGACTCCGCTCACTTATCCTACTTGTATCACTTTACGCTTTAAGTATTTATTATTGACTGACGACCTCCGTGGTCGAGTGGTTTGTACGCCGGTTTTCAAGGTGTCGCCATCTCCGAGGTCCCGGGTTCGATCCCCGGCTAAGTCAATTTAGAACAATAACTTTTGTATATTGGCTCAGGTCTGGGTGTATGTGTTTACCACCGTTGTCTTTGATTTCCATAACACAAGTGCTTTAGCTACTTACTTCGGGATCGGAACAATGTTTGTGATGTTGTCTAATTTATTTATTTATTTTTAAAAAAAGATAGAATAATAGAATTTGATAAAATATTGAATTTAGTTTTTGAGAACCATGAAAGAAACCACTTTACACCACACTACACTTACCACGACAGATAGTTGGATGATGTTCGGAGATCGGTTTACTTAATTTTGGCTAAAAATTAAATTAGCCGTAAAGTCTCCGGCAGAGTAAAAAAGCACAAACCCTTCGTACTTTGAGATATCATAAAAGGTCGTGAATGACATAGAAATTTCTACTTTTATGTCATTAGCCGCCTTTTATGATAGATGTAAATCTATTCTAACAACTTCGTGTACCTACTAGAAAGTGGGTAGCAGCGTTTTCTGATGAAACGGTTAAACACTGCGATCTCCAACTCGCCTGACAAGAGTGGAAATTATGGCAACATTCTCCCACGGGACAGGACTTACATCCGTTTGCACTAAACTTAAGAATCGCCTAAGTCTTTTCCTAACTACAACTCGACCAAATCAAAACGGTGTCATAAACTATAAGCTATCATTTCTGTCATTCGCCTAATTATCTTGGCCAAGTTGTAGTTAAGACTTAGGCGATCCTAAGATTAGTGCAAACGGGTGTAAGTCCTCTCTCGTAGGAGGATGTTGCCATAATTTCCACCCTTGTCAGGCGAGTTGGAGATTGCAGTGTTTAACCGTTTCTTCAGAAAACTCTGCTACCCACTTTCTAGTAGGTACACCGTGGTACTTAGTCCTGCAGTGAACTATTAGTAAGATGGTGAGCTATAAATGTCACGAAGCGAAACGAACTCCGTCCGATAATCGTAATTAGAAATTTCAGTGTAAGCCCTTAGATTCGGCTCCCAGCTATATACAGGTTTAGCCTAATGGCTGGTCTGTGTTTTCAGGGCAGATCCAGAGTGAACTGCGAGTGTGTGACTAAATCCGGCGGATTAAGTACAGTTGGTTTATCTTTGGTTTAAAACAGTATGAAGTATTTTACAGTGGGTATGTAACGCACTTGCATTGTTAATATTGAAAAATAATACAGTACATACTTAGAAATTTGTTTTGTTTAAAGAATTTGATTGATTGAATTTATCAATAGTTTAAAACATAATCTCTGCTCATTTCTCAATCTATTTCACAGAGCTAATCGCTAATATCGTAATTTGAATGATACTTTCGATAGATAATCTACGTACCCCAATTGGTAGTATTATTCCTGTAACATTATGCACGAACACATTATGTAGGTACACATATTTATTCCATCTTCCCAGTTTCTACTACCCGTGAAGGGGGTAAAAATAGGCAAACGGGCTGTTTTGTCTTCACAACAGCGCAGGTGATATATCGTGGGAGTCATAAACGGAGCGTAACCGCATACAATTGTCCCGACCACCCTCTCGCCATAAAGTATTACAAGGATACAAACGGGATTTTGTTCGCTTAAAGACGTAGGCTTAGAATAGATGATATTATGATCTGTCTTCACCGAGTCGCTTCAATTTGCAAGTCAACTTTCCTCAAACGCATGCAATATTGATTGACTCTAAACCATGTGCTTCCACGTTCAACTTTCTGCCATACTTAGACGTTTTATTAGAAGATAGGGCATGCACTATTGCTTGCCTTAAAGTGCTACGCATACGCTTTTTCTATCGCTTTATCTTTCATCTGACATATTCAATAGTACACGCTGACCGTGCGCTTTCGCTTTCCTCTTGCGCTTTCATTAAAGGCATGCCTCAGGGCATGCAATAGCTCATGCAATAGCGCATGCCCCATCTTCTCAAAAAACGTCAAATTTTTATGGCAAAAGTTGAAGGTTTTGAGGCAATCAATATTGCATTTGGTTGAAAGTTGAAAGGGAAAGGTTTGGAGACAATATTGCATGCGTTTGACGCAAGTTGAATTGAAAGTTGAAACGACTCGGTGAAGATAGACCATATGATAGGTAGGTTTAAAATTGATGGTAATTAGTTCACTTTAAATGTAAAAAAAAACAAAATACTTATCAATAACTTAGCTTTCCACATGAAGAATTTCAACTGATCGACATTATGATTTTTATTACACAACAAAGTTGGCATAAATAAAGCACAACAGAGAAAAAACAATTATCAGGAAAAAAGTACACGACCATGAAATATATTAAACCACCAAGCCAGGTAAAAGTAAAATAATTAAGTAGTGTTATTTTCATTGCTCGTGTGTGTAATATTGGATCATTCTTCTTCATATTTTTCGCAGAACCTAATAAAATCCTGTTTGGTCAAAGTATTTTTACCTACAGGTACAAAATTCTGTCCCTGAAAACCTGGGCAATGCTGGTATTTAGATTAGTAAGGGACTCGAGTGGCCGCGGTTGTCTGACCCACGCATCTCAAACAATGTTACTTAGGTTTATAGAAGGCCAGATCGTGTATCTAAGTTCATGGCAACATACGTCAGTATATTACGAATGGGGCCGCAGCGGTTAAAAGTATGCTTTTTTGTTTAACCCAGCCTAAACACTAGCTTATCACCCATAAGGAAGGATGTGCCCCAGCAGTGGGGACATTTAAAATGGCTGATGATCCATCAAACACTAGCTAAGATTTATTTTGTTTACCTTCAATTTTTTTTCTTCTGTTCACATAGTACCTAGATCTTCTTCATATAACACTGTTACAGTTATGATTTTATCATGTGGCACACAAACAGCCTCTGAGAAGTTGACGAAACCTCAGTAAATGCAAAAAAAATAACAAACATAATATTTTTAATAAATAACGCGTTTATTTAAATCTAAGAAAATCTAAGAAGAAATGTTAAGTGCAAATTTAAGATCAGTAAATTGGCAGGATTTTCCGCTAAATATGATTAGCCATTAATTGACTGTCATGCTATGTCAAAAGTAAGGTTTATCACAGATAAAATAATTTATTAAAAGTCAATATATTTTTTAAACTAATCAATCAATTTTGGTAACTAACGCTAGGACAACCGTTTCAGTATTTCTTCAATGTGCGAATATACGACGTATGGTTTCACCGTAACCGGCACGGCAGTCATATTTACATACAAAGTACGGACGCGGAAGGGACTCGCATTTTTCAGACGCAAATAATGGACGTTAAATATTTTAACGGGCCCCCTCTTGGAGCATAGTGTCGATATTTATTATTTATTCCTTTGCCTTTCTTTAGCACCCATTGTAGTGTTTGAATTGCTTGGATTTTCCTTTCCTTGGTCACAACTTTGCATTAGTACCGGTGTCAAATTCATTTAAGCATTTTGACGGGAAGCCACTTACTTTATCGTGACACTAACTAATAATTGATGGGAAAAGAAGGTAAGGTCAATTTAATACGACCTCCGTGGTCGAGTGGCTTTGTACACCGGTTTTCAAGGTGTCGCCATCTCTGAGGTCCCGGGTTCGATCCCGGTTGGGTTAATTTAGAAAAACGAACTTTTCTACATTAATAAACAAATAAATAAATATAAATATAAATATAAGACAACATCACATACATTGCTCCGATTCCAAAGTAAGTAGCTAAAGCACTTGTGTTATGGAAATCAGAGACAACGGTGGTATCACAAACACCCAGACCTGAGCCAATATAGAAAAGTTCATTTCCTATATTGACCCAACCGGGAATCAAACCCAGGACCTCAGTGATGGCGACACCTTGAAAACCGGTGTACAAAGCCACTCGACCACGGAGGTCGTCAAATAAAAACACCCAGACCTGAGTCAAATATTGACTCAGTCTAGGTGTTTGTGATACCACCGTTGTCTCTGATTTCCATAACACAAGTGCTTTAGCTGCTTACTTTGGAATCGGAGCAATGTATGTGATGTTGTCAAATATTTATTTATTTAATATTAGGTCCTTTCCTTACCTATAAAATTAACGTTTTGTATGGAGAATTTTTAACAAATTACATTTTCCATACTAGCATTTTCATAATTTATTTAACAACCGTGAACTCCATTGTTACATATCTTTTATGTACAAACGCTTAAACATTAAGCTAACTTAAGTAACATAACTAAAGCGAAAAAAATAAGTTTCGGCTAAGTTTTTAGTGGTCATTTTCGCTAAAAAAAAAGAAGTCACTTATTTTTTTAATGCTAAGAAAAATGATGCTGATAGTTGACGGCTACGGTTATAATTTGATGTAATATCCAGCAACTGATAAATATTTTAAATCACAGAAGATACACTCTGTGTGTGAGAAAAAAAACACCAATTGTATGGGTAAGGACTTAATAGGAAACCATTTGGGTTTATGCGCTAATAAATAATAAACCAAGGGTTAATAATGCGGCAAATAGTTACGAGAATTTTATTTTAATGATTGAAAGCGATTCAAAAGCGCTTAATTACTAAGTTTATTTGAATAAAGCAATTTTTTACTTTTTACTTTCGAAAAAAATAACTTAGCACTCTTTGGTCTTCCCTTATTGGATTTTCCCTGAATTTCAGATTGGGCCAAAATACTTATTCCACTAAATTATTTCTAAGAATTTTCTTTATAAAAATAGAGAAAAATCTCCAAACCGAGAGCAATAAATCAATTTTTTATCATCGGAAAGCTAAGCACCGAATTCAAAACGCCTCTATTTTTCTCGACGGCTACAATCTGAGTGTCTATCAATAGGTTTTGTTCGGTATTCAGTTGGGGATAAGGAGGTATGTACCTAATATTATGTTAAAATGTCAGAAGCTCTTACAGATCATAACTTTTAGATATTAATGGTAAAGATAACTGCCATAACTTTAGGTTAGTTAATGATGATCAGTAACAAGTTTGAATCCTGAAGTTTTATCGATATAATATAAAAACATATACATAGCTATGAAGTATGGAACCTCGTGAAAGATTTTTTAAAATCCGTTTAGAAATGGTTTAGTTATAAGGGTTTAAAGGAGATGCCAAGCTCAATGCAATATGTGCTTTATCATGTACGACGTAAGGTTCGCGTACGTCGCGGATGACGTCATAACGACTCCCAAAATAACAGTTTTGTAGCTCGTATAACTTCTCAGGTTTAAGAGATATTGGGGAAATTTCTTCACAGTTAATAAGCTTTCTAATAAGCCACTAAACAAAAATCGTTACTGTTCCTCATGGGTTTAAATGGCAATCGGAAACAACAACAACACGTAGGGCAAAAATTGTTTTTCGAAAATTTCTCTTTAGTTAGAAACAAAGGCTAAAAATACTCCAATTCGTATTTTTCTATGCTCGCTCTCAGTCGCTTGTCAGTTGAAATAAAGCCAAACATTCACGTGTTCTAACTACAGAGGATTTTGTGTTTTTGTCTGGAAAATATACCATAACTTCAAAGACAAAGCGGAGATTTTTCACGTGCAAAAGGTTTCCATTTCCAATTATTGGAAACGAAGTGGAACGTATTTATTCTTTTTTAAACCGAATAAGTATTTTTATTTATTGGACGGGAATGTTTTACTTTTTACGAATTAAATAGATTATTGTCTAACCTTTTTTTTATTATACTATGTCAAATATATGGCTTTGTAGCTTTTGGGGTGTTGTATCACCAGCATCATTACAGTAATCAATTAGAATATTGCGACTAAAAACCTTATTCCCCAATGAGCCAGCCGAGCAACCGTCTCCGTGAACTTTATTTATATGAACAACGAACGAATGAACTTATCTTGCTTGAGCTGCGAAATAAATCAATTGACTTTACTTTCTTTGCTTACTGACTTGGCATTTTTTTATCAATAATTGTTTTCTACTAATAAACTAACCATTTTTGATATTATAAAATTTAGCGTCTTGGCATTGCAATTTATATTTACAACTTTTTGTACTGTGAATGCTTGCAAAACAAAATATTCTTATTCTTATTCAATAAAGCTATTTTTTTTGATGCTGACAAGAAAAACAAAGTTTCTTCATAAAAGTACTACATTATTATTTATCATCATCATAATTTTCCTTATGTGGAATTTACTCTGGTCGATTTTAGTCAACTAGCGCTTCTTATCGACAATCGCTTGTGAAGTCAAATCGCCACCTCAAAAATTAGGCGGAAAATCGACTTATTTAATGTTTTTTTTTTTTAATTTGAGGGTTTTTAGCATTCACAATGCCATATACAATACTAAATAATTTACTAGAAAAGGCAGGCATTCGACGATGCCACTTGTGACTCGGTAGCTCAGTTGGTAAGAGCATTGGACCGGACTTCCAAAGGTCGCGGGTTCGTCTCCCGCCTGAGACAATCCTGGTGATCGTTTTTTTATAGTAAATTATTTAGTATTGTTTAAATGTCCTCTCAGTCTGAAATCACAAATGAATGAATGAATTACTGTACACCAAGCACGTAGCTTGGCTGCCCGAGCAATGTCTGAGTCAGCCAAGTGAAACGTTGTCGTGTCCTACGACGCTGGTGAGTATCTAAAAAAACCTTTCTCAAGCTAAAGAGCTTATTAGACCTTTCTGAATTAAGGATCCGATATTCAGAGTCCGATTTAGCATCCGTTAAGGACGAGAAATTCAGTCACCAAAGCTTCTGGTTACGTTCACTGATGATTTGACGACCTCCGTGGTCGAGTGGCTTTGTACACCGGTTTTCAAGGTGTCGCCATCTCTGAGGTCCCGGGTTCGATCCCCGGTTGGGTCAATTTGGAAAAAGAACTTTTCTATATTGGCTCAGGTCTGGGTGTTTGTGATGCCACCGTTGGCTCTGATTTCCATAACACAAGTTCTTTAGCTACTTACTTTGGAATCGGAGCAATGTATGTGATGTTGTCAAATATTTATTTATTTATTTACTGATTCAGAGCTCCTACAAGAGACGCTCGTACGCGATAGAAAGAGAGGCAACTTCTAGGTGAATATAACCGTAGCCGTAGGAGCTGTAGCAGTGTGCGATCTGAATTGCGCTGTTTATTTAAATGACTACTGTGGCGGAGCGTCCTAAATGCGATTACACTCTCGTGAATCGCTTCCGTCTTAGCATCCATTACGTCGGAGACCATTTCATCCCGAATACTGATGCTAAATCGGATCCTACCTTCCTGAATGCAATTAAACTTCTCTGAATTTAGAAGCGACTGAATATCGGACCCTTAATTCAGGAAGGTCTAATAAGCTCTTAAGTATTCTATTGAATACTAAGCTTAAGCAAAGCTTCCAGTTTTATGTCGATTCAGACTTGAAAACAAGGTATATTATTAAACTGGTCCTCTTTCCTCTACAATTACTGTGAATGAATTTCTGTGCAAGCACGTAGTTTGGCTGCCCGAGCCATGACTCAGTGAGTCAGCCGAGCGAAACGTCGTCGTCGTCGTGTAGGTGAACAACGAGTGAATCTGAACTAAATCTTACTCATTCCACGAATTCAATATACTTATTATTTGGACTGGAACAGAAAAGAAGATATTTAAATCTTTATTATTTTATTTGATGCTTTTAATCACATACTTTCTGGTATTATAAACATATACATATGTATTTATGGTTCATAAATCATAACCAATAACATATATTTACTACGTACTAGAGCAGACACCGCGAAGAAAATTTTTGTTCACCTACCAAGGACCGCAATGATACGATATTTGCGGTTTATTTACTATAGGACTGACTGAGGCGATTGCGTGGTGAGGTGGGGCTTGTTGCTTGCAGTGTTTCATGTTTAATTCTGTTTTTTGTAATAACATGCATGTATAGCATGAACAGTGCAATAAAAACTTTGAACTTGAATAGTACAAATAAAATAAAAAAACCGAAAGTCATCATTGCGCATTTATGTCATACAGAAAAATGTGTAGAAGGATGCGAGAGTCATACTCGAAATTGTCCTATTTTTTCATATTTTTCACCACAGGTAAATCTCGCAGAGTCAGAGTAACCTGTATTGTAAACACTGAACTCTGTAATGTGAACGAACAGCTGTAGTCAGTGACTGAATGAATGGATTGCCTAAACTAAAAGCGACCAAAGCCAGCGGTATTTTTTAAAATTAGCGGTGAAGATTTAGGTAAAACGAGAGAGCAAAGTATGTGGTGTGTTGCGGAGTGGACGAGCAATGTATTAACAAGTTAACTTCAACGGACCATGAACGGGTTGAGTGATCTCTGAATGAACTAGTGTTGCAAAATAATCGATTGTTCGAATGAATCGAATAGGGAAAAATGTTATATAGTGATGTGCCGAGTCGCTGTTTTGGTGGATCGAGTCGACTCGAGTCGGTTTATACGGTGTTCGAATCCTGACTCGATTCCCCGATTTGAGTCCAGTACTCGAGTTGACTCGAGTCTAGTCTAGTCTAGTTCAGCCGCTGAACTATGAAGCAGAAGTTGGCCTTCTTCTTGATGTACCCTGTCACGTACCGGGGCTCCATCGGCTAACTTACATTGCTATCGTAATCACTGATCTGATTTGACAAATGGATGTGATACATTGCTACTTTTCTTTGGTAAGTGTTTATTAGTGCCAAAACGAAGTTGCACTAGCAATGTATCACATACATCTGTCAAAACACAGTTTACACTTCACTGTATTTAGACGATAGACCCGCTGGTCGTCCCCCGCGGTGACGGTGTAGTGCAGACGGGACAGGTATACCGCCGTGGCCAGCGAGATTCTTCCTGCCTGACTCGATTATCGGACTCGAGTCCAGCGTACTCGAGAATCAAAATAAATTGGTATTCGAGTAGGCAAGTCCAAGGCAGGAATCGAGTCTGACTCGAGTCAAGCCGTACTGGGCACATCACTAGTCATACACATGTAAAATATGCGGTGGTACTGGGCTAGAATTAGACACGACTTAGCGTTTAAAAGAATTGATAGTTTTAAAAATCTAACAGGAAAAATAACTTTAAATGCCTTAAGTATGTGGTAGACCAAATTAATTGTGATACAATACAATTGACATTAGTGTAATATAGTCTATGATTTTATTATGTATGTTTTGATATATCGGTCGCATTACCACTTCTCCCGGCTCTTGGAAGGATGGCGGTTTTACTGTAAACAGTGTCTTGATTATATATATAACAATTAATAATCTTAAAATAAACAAGTGATCACCCAGTCGAATGCCATTATTTAAAATATTACAATTAGTGCTTTTACAACATGTAAATTTTTAATTCCTACTATATTAATCAAGAAAACTTCTAAATGCGTCTACTTCGAGTTTGTAAGGGTCTTAATATCCAAACATAACTTTGTAAAAATCTACATCTGACATTGCTTTCAGAGGCCTTAATATTTACTCTCAGAGTGTGAATTGTTTGCTTTGAAAACGTACTCAAAAACTTCACGAATCATGATATACGACCCGTGTAATTACCTTAAAGGTAAACATAACTCACTGATGGGACGAGCGTAATTCCTGCCCAAATATTCAGAACCGTATTAAAACAAAACAATGGCCAAACAAAACAAAACACATTGCCATAGTTACAAAATGAAAAACAAATTAGACTAGAATTAACCCTTCATGCTGATGGGTATCGTAGGCGACTACTAATTTAGCAGTAGTATTTCTAACACTTCATTAGACCAGAAAATGGGCAGCAGTGTTTAATATGAAAGCGGTCCAGCGCGCCTGCTATACATGCAGCGAACTAAAATCTATAAGTGTAATTTATTGCAAACAAATATTGCCTAAAAAATAGCACCACGTGGTCAAAAAATTACAAACCGCACAGCATTTAGTCAGAGTGAAGACTCAACTGTAAAATGCTGAGCCACATGCCTTTTTGTTCCAATTTAGGTATAATACTTAGATTTATTTTTAAGTGTTATTTGTTTTTAATGTTATGTAAAATTGTATTTTTTATGGAACAAATAAATAATTGTATTACTTTTATTATTATTATTATTTGTCAAATTATGATAAGTAGTTAGGGAACAGATGAACATACATACATAACCGGTCAACATCATAACCCTCCGTTTTGCTTCGCCGTAGACGGGAAATGATTTAAAAATTACACGATATATCTGTTATAAGCCAAATTCGCACTATTATTAATTTTGTAATACGTGCTTTAATTGTGATTGTAGGTCGCTTCACGTATTCGTACATGATTTTATATGTTGCAATATCAGTGTAATTATTATCCATCACACAATGGTTGGTTACAAAAGATAAGAACTTAACTTACTGATTGTAGATAACAGAAAATATGAAGAAGCCATTATGTGGGGACTCATGCTTGAGATAGATTTCCAAAAAAAATGAATCAAATTTGTTATTATTATTGGTAACCGGTGCATTGTATTTATCCAGCTTAACAAAGTGTCTTTTATGCATATCTATTCTGATGTTAGGCCCCTTAATTATTATTAAGGAAACTTATTGCACGATAGCTAAGCATAAGAAGCTTATTTTCATAGAATTATGAACACTATTAGTTTAAAATAATAATCCTTTAAAAGCTGAAGAGCATTTTGTTTCATTTATTCATTTTGAGCTTATGGATCTTAACGCGAATGCATACATTTGCATACGAATGTGCAGACTGAATGTCGATGTAATCTTGGCTGATGCGTTGCGAACACTGGAGAATACTAATGTGCTGTTTATACTTTATGTTCCAGACAATGACTTACAATATTTTTGTAGATATTGTTTCTCTTATAATGGTGACGATCATAAAAAATACACAAAGTACCGAAGAAAATTCGATCCTAAACGAAACTACTGCTATCAATAGATACTACTCGTAAACCTAGGCCAGTATTTATAAACCGCTCTCAACGTTGAGAGCTATCTTGAGATCATACTTGAGATGCTGTGATGGGCGTTACCCAGCATCTACTTGGGGCAATAGTAAGGAAACTCGATAAATAATAGGAAAATGCGTTTTAATGACTGACAATATATCAATAATAAGCTGCAATACGGATTGGAGTAACGCTAATCTTGTCAGTTTCAATGCAACCAAAATGAAGTCTTGCTTATTCACCGCAAAACGGAGTCTCTATCAATTGACTCCCGACTTTCCGGGGTGTTTCACTGCCGATATCCCAACATCTGCATCTTCTTGGTCTGAATCTGTCATCTAAAATGAATTTTGGCGAGTACATTGCACAGTGTGCTGCTAAAAAACTGAGCGTCCTCTCACGGGCAAAGCGGTACTTCTCACTGAACCAGCTGCTTCTGTTATACAAAGCGCAGATTCGTCTGGCCATGGAGTACTGCTGTCACCTGTAAGATGGTTTTGCTAAGTATCAGCTTGAACTTTTGGAATCGATTGAAAACCGTGTCAGGAGGCTCATCAAAAACTCAACATTAGCCACGGCGGAACTTCAGAGCCTCAGTCACCGTCGCAAAGTTGCATGTTTATCGGGTTTTTATAGAATACACTTCGGAGACTGTGCGAGGGAACGGCCTTGTTCCTCCAGCCCCTTTCCACCATTGGAGTACCAGACGCAGGTTAACATATCACCCTTACATTGGAGATACTCCAAGGGCTCGTACCAAGCGCTTTGCCAATCCAGTTCTTATGAGAACTGCTAAAGAATGGAATCCGCTGCCTGCTCATGTATTCCCCGATAGTTACAACCCTGGTCTCTTCAAGGCAAGAGTGAATAGGCATTTCCTGGGCAAGCGTGCTACACCTTAGACCAATCCTGTTTACCAAGCAAGATGGTGGACAAATGCCTGTCCAGTTACTAATAAAAAAACTATTTTAATGTGAAGTTGCCACTTTTTTGACAATATTGTTTGAAAGAGAAAGCATCACATTTAAACAGGTATAGCTAAACAGAGTTTAAAAATCTTTTAAACACTGTTATTATCACGGATAGGTTTTTGATTCAGGAATTCGTTTGCGAAATAATAAGCTTTAAAGTGCAAAATGTTGTTAGATTCAAGTGTCCTCAAAAGTTGTGCACACTGTCGCGTTTGTTCAGGCATTCGGGAGTCACGTCACTACAATACTGTCTGATACAGATTGTGAACTTGAAGAAGTATCATACAACAAAGGTTATTTTAGGACCTCATTTTATAATTTATTCCATTTCCACCATACTTGTAAATCTAAAAAACACAGTTTTTCTCAACATAATGTTGTGTGCAGCGTTCTAACGTAACATGCGCGATCTGATGGCCAACGCCGCGTGCAGACGCTGCACCGGACGCCGCGTCCAATCAGAAGATGCATCGATGTGAACAAGTCGCTACAAGTTCGTACACAATAATTAAGCGCCATCGTGGACGTGGACGCAAGCTGAACGGTTTCAGCCTAATTGTCGAAAAACTTAATTTATTGATATTGGAAAAGATTTCGTAGAACAAAAATTGAACAGTTAGGTATTATACTTAGGTATAGTAGTTAGTTGTGTAAAACACAAAAACAACATCGCAGAATTTAAAAGTATGTATGTCTTTGGTATTCTTTAGAGTTTAGCTAAATAGGTTTATAACAATAAAACAAAGTTACCAAGTTTTCATAATACCAAATTCATAATAAAACTCATAACAAAAACAGAACAGGCAATAAATTTAAGTATTGCGAGTAAAGTTTCAAAATGTATGTTTTATTATACCGTTACAGAATTTATTACGGAACTTATTACGATTTGTGTGCCGTCATATTGGTGATGTTTTGTTTAAACTAGTCTAGAATAAGAGTTCTTTTAAGAGGACGCATCGGACATTTTGGTAGCAGGGATCTCGATTTTTCTCATCAATTACAAAACATATAAAAGTGATATTTAATAACCTGATTATTTATTTCATTGACTACATTTTGACAGTCGTAGAAACACAATTCGTTACCTTTAATAACAGAGAAAAAAATGTCGAAGAAACCTCTTTTAAAACAGAGATTTCCATTTTACAGACAAACCTGACCGATTTAAGCCTTTAAATTTTCTTACTAGATTAGTAAAATATATTATAGATTTTTATTTAAACGAAAAAAACTGGTTTGATAGAGATAGTTAAGTGTAATTTACGAGAGTTTGAGCGAGACAGTTTATACGAAAATAGTTTATCGATGCGTCGCCTTAAGGAAGCGACTGCGCTACTGCGTAACAGATGTAGCTAACCTAATTAGATTTAAGCTACATCAGTTACGCATCAAGTGCGTGTCAAACCACGCGGAATATAGGCATATAATAGAGCGTAGTGACCTCATACCATACCATATGCACGACTACCGTGCCATATGACTTGGCTATAAACTCATATTATCTACTCTCTGTTTTACACTACTAACGATTATAACTATAAGTCAGTACCTACAAAAACTTTTCCGTTGATCGAGTATTACTCGTCAACTTGTAAAGTCTACCTAAGTTTCCTTTTGACCATCAGCCATTTTTATTGTCCTAACGGAGGATGGGCCATGACCCACCACGCGGGCCAAATGCCGGGACCAACTGCTTAACGTGCCTTCTGAAGCACGGAGGAGCTCGAGATAATAAATTATTGGTCACCCATCCCATGACCGATCCTTCCGAAGTTGCTTAACCTCCGCAATCGCTAGGACAGGCGTTATATACCACAGCGCCACCGAGCTCCTCAGGTGTCTTAAATCTTAAATAAATAAAACTTAAGGAAAGCAAAATAAACCCCTACGCAAAATTTTGGCTTGATTTGACGAATTTTACCATGATTTCGAAGATTCTAAAATTGGTAAAAATAGTGTTGATTATTAAAATCTTATTATGTATATAATAACAAAAAAAAGTTTGGGAAACATTTCTTTTTAACATTTTTGCACAGATAATCACAAATTTCTTTTGCGCGCCATATTATATGGGCCGCGCAGTTAGAAATGTGACGTCATTATTCTGATACTTTTTGTATGGGGCATTTGCACGTGGCCGCCATGATGTCAATATTCAAAGCATCATAACTCAATAAATATTGATCAAAGAAAAAAATTTTTTCACCGATCTGAAATTTCTAATCTTTCCGAAAAGAAATCTTTTACAATGCACTAATTTACTTTAGGGAATAAAAAAAAATCTATGCTTTTCTTATACCAAAAACTAATACCAAATGGTATTTGTTTATTACTGTTATAAAATATTTATTCCCAACAAATACCAAATTTTTTTTTTTTTTATATAATTTTTAATAAATTTGGTATTCGTTGGGAATAGAAATTTTATAACGGCAATAAACAAATACCATTGGTATTAGTTTTTGGTATTCGAAAGGAATAGATCAAAAAAATTGTCTAGTACCTAATTGATCACCTTAGCGTACTGTTATATCGTCATTTGCGGGGTTAACTATATAAAATAAAATTGCTTAGTTTCCCATTGCATTGACGTCAATGCAATAGGAAACCGTTCTCCGGTTCATTCAATTATTTCATTTTTCTAGTTAGTTCAGATTGGACCTCCGTCGGGCGCGAACCTTTTTAATTGTCATAATACTATTTTTCGGAAGTAAAGTTCGTGTGTAATTCATTTAGTTTTTTTTTAAAAACTCTTCGCTGACCCGCTCCGTAACAGTGGTGTCAGAAGTGGGATACCAGTGTTGATTAGCCGTTTCCATTCCACTGGTATTCCAACGGGTCGCGAAAATAAAACCAGTCCATAAAAAAAAAAAAAAAATCTTTCATCGTGCCAATCTGACTCCGGAGCGAGATTTTTCTCTGTGTCCGCTTCGTCAGGTTCCTGCACATCCTTGACTGAGTCTCGACAGTAAGCCTCACTTGGTGAGCCTGCAGACCAGTACCAAGGCCGTTTCACTTCACTCTGTATCCTGCCGGTGCGTAATACGCGCCGCCGCTGTTGCCTGCCATCTCGACCGCCGTCGCCGCCCAAGGTGCCGCCCTGTTGAGCGCCGTCCCAAAATCTTCGCCGTTGCTGCGAAACTCTTCACCGCACCGGTGCACGTCGCTGCCCCGCTGCTCGTCGTCGCTGCTACTCCGCCGCCGCTCCTGAATCCTGTGATCGCGTTGCTCCAATCTCTTGACATGAAGTTCGTCCTGTTCGTGCTATTCCTGTAAGTGAAACATATTTTATTATCTGTTATTGCTACAATTTTCTCGCGATAAAGAGTAAAACGTATTACGTCTCAATTTATATCCTTATTCCTATATCCTTAAAAATCATAATTATCCTTGATCCAAGTAATTTCCTAAGTATTATCTAATGTCATACATTATCCTTATTATAATACAAATTTAAATATAAATATCCTTAACTAATTAATCTTATAACAACTTACATGCGAAATTAGTATTTTAATCCTTGTACTTACCGTTATCCTTATACCTAATTACTTACCTTATTTTTTTGTCGGTGTTTATCTATAAGTTACAATGTCGGTCGAAGCTAAGAAAAGCAGTGAAATAGTACTAAGCGAACAATTTCCCATCAATGTGCTATGCAATTTTATAGGCACTTATAAAGGTGACCGCGAAACTCTCACCGCTTTTCTTACAAATTGTCAAAACGCTATAGATCTAGCATCACACAGCCAAAAGATTTTACTAACAAAATACACTTTATCTCGTTTAGAAGGCAAAGCCCAAATCGCGTGTGCGAATAAAATTTTTGATGATTTTAACCAAATTAAATCGTTCCTAAAACAACATTTTGGTGAAAGAAAACACTACAACCATTTGCTGCTAGATCTACAGTCGTGTAAACAACAATCTAACGAAACCGTATCTCAGTTCGCGCTTAGGGTCGAAGGTTGTCTCACAGACCTTCAAGCCGAAATTTATAACTCTGAATCTTTAAAGAAAGATCTTCCGGGTCGCGTCGCAATGACCGAAGATCTAGCCTTATTTACTTTCTCCTTAGGTTTGCATCCGCGTCTAGGCAATAACGTCAGATGTAGAAGCCCCAAATCTCTCAACGACGCAATCAATATCGCTCTTGAAGAGGAAAAGATACAAAATCTCTTATTTAAAACGGCAACTAAGCCGAAATGCAGAACCTGTGGAAAAATCGGGCATTCGGAGTCTGAGTGTTTCTCCAAAATAAGACGTGCAATTCCGCCACGTGCTTTTCCAGATCGTAGACCGCCAGCACCAATATCAAATGACAATTCCCGGTCCCACGTTTTCTGCAGGTATTGCAAAAGTAAGGGGCATGACATTACAGAATGTCGTAAAAGAAAATATAATAATGAAAAATATAATAATTCAAACAGACCGGCAAACATGCATCATATTACTTACGAACAGCCGTCAACGTCGGCACCGTCGTCGCCGACACCGTATCAAGTTTCACATGAATTTACTAACGATTATGATTTAAACTAAATTATCGGAATTCGAAGCCGTGCCGTCGCTTTCCGAATAGCTATTTAGGCACTAATCTTCCTCATACTAAATCTATTCCTAAATCAAATAATGCATCTCATCATGCTCCAAAGAGAGTTTCTATTTCGATGAGTCCTAAATCAGATAATGCATCTCATCATGCTCCAAAGAGAGTTTCTATTTCGATGAGTCCTAAATCAGATAATGCATCTCATCATGCTCCAAAGAGAGTTTCTATTTCGATGAGTCCTAAATCAGATAATGCATCTCATCATGCTCCAAAGAGAGTTTCTATTTCGATGAGTCCTAAATCAGATAATGCATCTCATCATGCTCCCAAAAGAGTTTCTATTTCGATGAGTCCTAAGTTAAATAACGCACCTCAACACGCTCCACAGAGAGTTCCTATTTCGTTGAGTCCTAAATCATCATCTCTTACATCTCAGCAGGCGCAACAGCCTCTGAGCCATTTTGCATCTCGGACGCAAACGCCGCCGAGTCGTACAGATTGTACAAATTCTTATCTTAAATCGAACACAGCATCCTATAATACTAAATCTTGTGATGAATCTTGTGACACAAAGTCTTATCCTAACTCTTATACTATTTGTGATCAAAATAATAAATGCGCATCTCAAGACATAAACTTGAGTCAATCATCTCCAGTCTCGAATGATGTCGAACATTCTGCAACTGTCCTTGAAATAAATTTATCTATTAAAAAGATATCCTTGCCTCACACATATTTAAATACTAGTTTCTCTTCAAATCCTTTAAACTTTCTTATAGACACGGGCGCAAGTATAAGCCTTGTCAAACGCTCAAGCTTAAATAAAATACTCGATTTATCTCGTGAGATAGTTAAGATCAAAGGAATTAACAGCCTCGAACATTGCTCTGAAACATTAGGTACAATTCAAATGGATTTTATTTTATCAACAAAAATATATACATACAAATTTCACGTAACTAACGATGACGTCAGTCTAGATCATGACGGCATCATCGGCAGTGACTTTTTAGCTTATTTTAAAGCGAACATCGATTATGATACAAAATTATTGAACATTCTCGGACAAAGTCTGGAGATTAAGTATAATCAGCCAACTTATATTATTCCTGCGCGTTCCGAAGCAATTATCGAATGCGCGATATCAAATTACTCGCCCGAGTCTTATCATAATAACGAAGCTCTCGTACTAGATCAAACAATAAGTGATGGTGTTTACATTGCAAATTGCATGGTTACTATAAAACCGAATAAAAGAATAAATATTACTGTTTTAAACACCACCGACTCTGAGGTCCGAGTCAAAGATTATTACGTAGAAGTGTCACCCCTTGAACTTAACTCGAACACTGACTCTTACGAAAATATTAATTCCATTTACGATTACAAATCTGATAGATCACAAAATGTTTTAGATCTCATTCGCTGTTCTCATCTTAATAACGAAGAAAGTAAGGCACTTTTAAACTGTTGTTCTGAATACACAGATATTTTCCACTTAGAAGGCGAACCTTTATCCTATACCAATGCAATCGAGCACTCAATTAACTCAGGAGATGCGCCTCCTATACATGTAAAATCTTATCGCTTCCCTGAATGTCACAAGGACGAAGTTGATTCCCAAATCCGAAAGATGTTAGACCAAAAAATTATTCGCCCATCAATTTCACCCTGGAGTGCCCCAGTTTGGGTAGTTCCCAAGAAAATGGATGCTTCCGGCAAAAAGAAATGGCGCATAGTCATAGACTATCGCCGCCTCAATGACGTCACTGTATCAGAGACTTATCCTCTACCTCTCATCACTGATATCCTCGACCAGCTAGGTCATTCCAAGTATTTCAGCACCCTTGATCTCTCAAGTGGCTTTCATCAGGTCAAGATGAGCCCCAAGGACGCGCCAAAGACAGGATTTACTGTCAACACAAATTCCGACGTCGCCGGACATTACGAGTTTACTAGAATGCCATTTGGGTTAAAGAATGCCCCTTCTACCTTCCAAAAGCTAATGAATACCGCTCTTTCTGGTCTCCAAGGTCTTCACGCTTATATTTATCTCGATGACGTCATCATTTACAGTCACGACTTAAAAAGTCATATAACCAAAATTCAATCAGTATTTGACAGACTACGTAAATTCAATTTAAAACTCCAACCAGACAAATGTGAGTTTCTTCGGCGCGAAGTCGCTTATCTGGGCCACATTATCACTGATAAAGGTGTGTGCCCAAATCCAGAAAAAATCAAGGCAGTCAGCCAATTTCCAATTCCCAAAAATCCTAAGGACATCAAATCTTTTCTAGGCCTTGTCGGTTATTACCGACGCTTTATAAACAATTTCTCACAAATAACTAAGCCCTTGACTTCACTCCTTAAAAAGGATGCCACATTCAAATGGTCATATGAACAAGAACGAGCATTCTCCTTATTAAAAGAAAAATTAACTACGGCTCCATTACTTCAATATCCTGATTTTAAACAACCATTCTTGTTGACAACCGACGCGTCAAACTACGCAATAGGTGCTATTCTTTCTCAAGGCGAAATTGGCAAAGATAAGCCAGTCTCATATGCGTCACGCACCCTTAATAAAGCTGAGGGAAATTACGCCACCATAGAAAAAGAACTCTTAGCCATCCTTTTCGGTGTAAAAACCTTCCGACCTTACCTATACGGTCGTAAATTTAAGATAATAACAGACCACAAACCTCTCGTGTGGCTATTCAATGTTAAGGATCCGGGTTCTAGGCTCATGAGATGGCGCCTAAAACTCGAAGAATATGACTATGAAATCGTATATAAAAAGGGTAAATTAAACGCGAACGCTGACGCGTTATCTCGATTCCCGGTAAATGTCCTTGAGGATAATACCGACTCTAATTCAATGATTTGCAACCCTACGCTGTCTCCTGATAACGATGCCAATCCCCATAGTCTTCCTTCTATATCGGAAACTTACGAACAATTCCTTCAAATCTCTAAACAACCCGGTGTTACCTTCGACACGGTCATCCAGGAACACAACGAGTCCTTATTAAAAACTAAAATCAAGTTGATCGCATATCCAACATCAATTGACTTAGATGAGTCGATACCGTATTGTAGTGACATCCTTAACGCAACTACAAACGATAATCCTGACATTCCTAATATTCAAGACATTGAACGCGAACTTCATACCTACTATTCAACTTCCAACGATAAGCACGTGTTTACACACTTATTTGTTAAACTAAATCATTTTGACGAAATGTCGTACAAGGATATATTTAATCTTATCCGCGATTATCGCGACATGGTAAAATACTGGTACTCAGAAGAGAAGGAAATAGCCATATCAGATTTTACAGATCCTTTCTCAAAGTTATCCTTTACGAAAATATACAATATTATAGCATTCCTTTTTCATAACACCAACATAAAGGTTAATATCTATCATAATTCTACAAAGTATCCGACGCCAGGTGAGGTTAAGCAGATCCTTAAAGACAATCATGACTCACCTTTCGCTGGTCATCCCGGAATCTCCCGCATGCTTGAACGAATTAAGTCTCAATTTTGGTGGAAAAATATGCGACAAGATATCGAAGATTACGTCAAAAACTGTCGTTCGTGTCAAATTAACAAACCTTTACGGCAAACGAATCGGGCTCCTATGATAATTACTTCCACAGCATCTCGTCCTAATGAAAAGGTCTATCTTGATCTTGTCGGCCCGCTCCCTGAAACATATGAACATAAATATAAATTTTTACTTACCATTCAAGATGATCTCACCAAGTTTTCTCAAGCGTATCCCATGCAATCCTGTTCAGCTGAAGAAACAGCCAAATTATTTGTAAATTACATTTCGCACATGGGAATTCCTAAAATGATTATCTCCGATCAAGGCACTAATTTTTGTTCCGATCTATTCAAACAGCTTGAAAAATTATTTAGCATCAAACATATATTTGCATCACCTTACCATCCCCAAACCTGTGGTGCACTTGAAAGAAGCCACTCCACCCTTAAGGAATACTTAAGGTCGTATATAGGTGAAAATCAAAACACCTGGGACCTTTACATCCCGAGCGCCATGATAGCCTATAATTCCAATGTTCACTCTACAACAGGGTTTTCACCCTTAGAGTTATTATTTGGCTTTAAGCCTTATCTACCATCCAGTATAGACACTCTTGATAACAATACCTACACCGATTACATACGTGCACTAAATCATCGGCTTTATTATAGCCGCCAAAAGGCTCTTCAAAACATTCAAGCTTCAAAAGAGAGAAGTAAGAATTACTATGATTCACACACCAAACCTTTAAAATATAACGCTGGTGATATGGTCTATATTCGCTGTCACCATAAACAAAATAAGGCTTTGTCGCCCGTCTGGAAGGGCCCTTATAAAATAATTAAGCTAAACAGCAATCACTCCGTGACGCTACTTATAAATCGTAAACATGTACGTCATCACTATGACGAAATAAAACGTGCTCATGACCATGACACGTCATAGTAACCTAGGTCAGTAAGTTATATAGTAATACATAATAATAGGTATGACGTAATCATAAGCCCTTTCGTTCTATTTCAGATCGGCGCTGTCGCCGCACGCGCAGTGTGATTACGTATCACCCATAGTCAGTAGTCCGGGCTTATATTTCGATAAGCTTTTAGACGTTAAGTTTACTAATAGCGACTGGAATGTCGTATCATATATAGATATAAGTCACATACAACCTAATCTAGATAAAATAGAATTCTTGTTTGAAAAGCTTAACGTATTCTGTAATTCCTTCACGTCATCTAAGATACAATCAGATTGCATCAATTCCTTATCGGCGCTGAAAAATCAGCATCTTACTAATGTTAATAAATTTTCCTCTATTTCATATTTGCTTGAAAGTGAAAAGCCTAAGAAACGTTTTAAAAGAGGTCTTCTTGATTTGGGAGGATCACTCTTAAAAACAATCTTCGGCACACTAGATTCCGAAGATGCAATTAAATTCTCGAAAGCTATAGATAATGTACAGACGGATGAAAAACATCTCGCTTATCTTATGAAAGATAATATTCACGTAATTCAATCTACTATTTCGTCATTTAATAATACTATGTCCAAGGTCGATCGAAACGAGAAACATCTCTTAGAAAACATGGAAATCATACACAAAACCCTAGAGACAGTTTCCAATACTAATGATAAATTAGAAATAAAATCTCAACTTAGTTCCTTATTAAGTTCCTTAGAAGCTATTATCTTAACTCTATCTTTTGATATCGATGACGTTAATAATGCTATTTTATTCGCGAAACTAAACGTTTTGCATCCGACTGTACTCAGCCCGCATCAACTATATAATGAATTAGATAAGAATAGAAATAATCTTCCTAGCCATTACGAACTTCCTATTTCTTTAACCTTACAAAATATTCAAGAAATAACTGATATTTCTCAGTTAGTCTGCTACTATCATTTAAATAAGATTATTATAGTACTTAAGATTCCTTTAGTCCTACCTCAAGTCTATAACCTTTATAATATTATTCCTTTACCAGTTCCTTACGATATCACGAAACCTGACACTTTCATACTCATCGAGCCAACAAGCTCGCACGTAGCAATAACAGCTGATCGTATGTTTTACTCACTAATAAAAGACATCGATAAATGCAAGCTTATCAGTGAGAAGTGTTATGTGTGTGTACTTATAAATATGTTTTCAGTGATTGCAAATCCAACGTGCGAGACGACTCTACTAAGTGAAGTGGTAACTAAACTCCCAGACACGTGTGTAACTAAGTTAATTCATGGTTCTATTGATGTATTTTATAAGATTAGTTTTAACCGCTGGATATTTGTTCAATCGGAACCAGGGAAATGCCACATTACATGTAATAACGAAGATGTAAGTCTAGACGTAATCTTATTCGGTACTGGCATCTTAACCCTACCGAGAAACTGCAAAGCGTTCTATAAAACGCTACAATTTACCGCTGTTGGCGAAACGTCACTCGGTAACGTAACTAATACGATTTCAAATTTCAATATTTTATTAGATGATTGTTGTGAACGGTCCAAGATAAATAAAACATTTGAGAAGTTACCTTTTTCTAAATTAAGTAACGTAGGCAATCTTGACTCTTTGGTACATGCCAGCATCCATCTGAATTCTTTAGAAGATGAAATTAATAAAATTGAAAATCCGTCTCACTTTGAGACCTATGGCATTCATTACATGTCCCTGAGTTACGTAATCAGCATCCTTTTCCTAATTATTATTTTAATTAAATATCATAAGAAAATATGTAACCGTAAGCAATCTTCATGTTGCATTCAAATATTCAATCAGTGTAATAACACCAAATCCAAAACAAATCCAGCCTCAATAACAATCTATGAAGATGTTATTAGAAAAGATGGATCAGAATCAGAAGATGCGATAAAAAATCCATCTCCTATAAAAACTCCTATAAAAAGAAACTTACTTCTAATTAAAAGTCTTTAATTATTATTTTTATATACTGAGAAAAATCTTCTCAATTCCCATCCATCTTATCTTAATAAAATAGTTTGTATTCACTTTTTGTTCTAAGCTAAATATAAGTAATTGATGTTATCCTTAATAAAGAAAAACCTTCCCTTAAACTATCCTATAATATTGTAGTAGTCTTACCTTGATTATTGTCATTGGTTTCCTTTGTAACTGTTTTAATTATATCGGTCAAACAGAAGTCCAATCTTTAGTTTTCGGGTTATCTTTTAATTTATCTCTCATCACTTTAAGATGTGATGATCGATCTTAACGGGGGGGTTGTTATATCGTCATTTGCGGGGTTAACTATATAAAATAAAATTGCTTAGTTTCCCATTGCATTGACGTCAATGCAATAGGAAACCGTTCTCCGGTTCATTCAATTATTTCATTTTTCTAGTTAGTTCAGATTGGACCTCCGTCGGGCGCGAACCTTTTTAATTGTCATAATACTATTTTTCGGAAGTAAAGTTCGTGTGTAATTCATTTAGTTTTTTTTTAAAAACTCTTCGCTGACCCGCTCCGTAACAGTACGTTAAAATCCGTTAAATAAATACCAACCTAGTGTAAATCTATCACTAGGCAAAAATACCACCACGTTAAGTTTCTGTCTAGCTCGTTCATCAACATCACACGTTTTATCGTGATTAAACTTAATTTTCAACAGTAAGCCCCAATGATTTACCTCAGAATACAAATCATCCTAAGCTCTCTAAAGAATGAGCTTAAACCACCTTATTTATTATGTCTGGATATAAGATATAGTTTATTTGAAGAAATGGGTTTGGTACGTTTTCATTTAATGTTCTTAAAACGCAGTCGTCGCTTATTTGTACAAATAATTTTGTAGTACCATAACGTCAAACAAGATTACTTTCGATTTAAATCACAGGTATTAAACACCTATGAAATTTTGAGATTTAAGCATTCACAATGCTATTTTATATAATACCAAATAATATACTAGAAAAAATAAGGCGCTGGCTTGCAGCGTAAGAGTTGATATACTAGGAGAAATTCGGCGTTCCCACTAGTGACTCGGTAGCTCAGCGGTCAGAGCATTGGACCGGATATCCAAAGGTCGCGGGTTCGATTCCCGTCCGAGAACATGACCTATGTTTTAGTTTACGCGTGATAACTACTTTTGGTCGTCAACTTTGAGCAGGCCCCTGATACTCCATACAACCCCCTGACACTCCATACAACCCCCTGACACTCCATTCAACCCCCAACACTCCATACCACCTCCCGACACTCCATACAACCCCCCGACACTCCATACCACCCCCGACATTCCATACCACCCCCCGACACTCCATACAACTCCATGACACTCCATTAAACCCCCGACTCTCCATACCACCCCCCGACACTCCATACCACCCCCCGACACTCCATCCCACCCCCCGACACTCCATACAACCCCCGACACTCCATACCACCCCCGACATTCCATACCACCCCCCGACACTCCATACAACCCCCTGACACTCCACACAGCCCCCCGACTCTCCATACCACCCCCCCGACATTCCATACAACCCCCTGGCACTCCAAACAACCCCCCGACACTCCATACAACCCCCTGACACTCCATACAACATCCCAACACTCTACTCAAGCCCCGACAATCCATACAAGCCCCCGGCACTCCCTACAACCCCCTGACACTCCATACAACGCCCCGGCACTCCATACAACCCCCCGACACTCGATACAACCCCCGCGCGTAATAACCAATGACGTGTGCACACCCGACAAAATGTGTGCATTACTACGTGCGTTACTGATTGTTTGCTTATGGCAGAATGAGATGCCAACAACGCCAATGATGACAAAGTTATTTTTGCCCTTTAAACTTAAACAGCGTTACAAACAGCCCTTAATACTCATGATTTCGCCAGTCAAGTGAAAATCACAGTTGATTTATTTGTGAATTAAAAATCTGTGAGGTATTGATCCAAATTGTTGTGGTTTAAAGAATTTGGCAGTTTAATAATTATGATAATTTATGCTCACAGATAATTTTAGTAAGTAATAATAAGAATCCTCAAAAAGGCACATTTTTTTACAAGCACTAGACTTGGGACAGACTTGGGACGGACTTGGTAAGAATTTTTTTTTAAAATTTTGAGACTTTATCATTCACAATGCTATTTTTATATAATACTAAATAATATACTAGAAAAAATACGATATTAGAGACTCGGTAGCTCAGCGGTCAGCAGAGCATTGGACCGGATATCCAAAGGTCACGGGTTCGATTCCCGTCCGAGAACATGATCTGGTGCGAGTCGTATTTTTTCTAGTATATTATTTAGTATTGGTAAGAACAACTCCAGTTATTTTTAGTATTTCATTAAGTACAGATAGAAATAAATTATTTTACTTGTTACATATTGTTATTATTCTGTTTGTCATTCATATCACAATTAGTGATTTAATTAGTATTTTGCTAACAATTATCATAAAAATAATTAATAATGATTTATAAAAAAAGACCAGTGGAAGACTTTTAGACTATCGTCGCCGAGATCTGGTAAGTGGTAATTCAAGCCGCGTTCTTCAATAAGACTCTTCATAATAAAACGGTGAAATGTCTCTATATCTTCTTATGTCTTACAGTCTTCAGTATTAAGTACCACAATTTTTTGACATTAATGTAAATTGTATGCAGTTTTATGAAAGGATCATCCACAAAAATAACGACTTACTTGATTCGGTCGCAAATGCGCTTGCAGATTGGCAGTAAAACTTCAATTATCTCGGTTGCGGAGATTGCTACTTGTTGCGGACACAGCTATACAGGGTGTTTGGTAATACCTTTATAAAGCCGAATTGACGACCTCCGTGGTCGAGTGGCTTTGTACACCGGTTTTCAAGGTGTCGCCATCTCTGAGGCCGGGTTCGATCCCCGGTTGATTTCCATAACACAAGTGCTTTAGCTACTTACTTTGGAATCGGAGCAATGTATGTGATGTTGTCAAATATTATTATTATAAAAATATTATATTATAATATGGTGGATAGGGTGCCGTGCACACAACCCGGAAAATTATTTTGAACGCAGAAAACCACATTTGAAGAAAAAAATACTTTTTCTGATAAACTATCATAGACGTATTAAATACTAGTCCTACATTTTATAAAGTAGAATGGCTTATAAAAAATATGACTAATATTACAAGAGGCAAAGAGGATATTTTTTCGCACAAAAAATCACTTGTCTTACGTAAACCCTATGGAACATGTTTCCCTGGCGTGTATGAACTTTGTTCCTGCAGCAAACGGAAAGTTTTTAATTAATTCCACTGAACTTCGTATATCGGGATAAACTTTGCGGTGTTTTATATAAGAAATGTGGGGAAAAATAAATAATCTGTTCAACAGTTCAACGTCAAGTGTTACCTGTTTGTTTTTTCGGGATACCTGCTTTAATTCATCAACGCCCGAGCGGACGCATGCGGCCGGATAACAATGGAATATCTATTGTGTCTCGATTTCCGGGCGTTGAAGGGTTAAAATAGTTAAAGATGAGCAAATTACTGGAAAGTTATAGGATAAAAAAATTACCATTCGAAAATGCTTATTATGTTAGCATTTTTGAATTGAGAGTTGAGTTAAAAATCTGGCTGCCCTAAAATCACGCCAAAGTTTGTTGAATTTGTACCAAATTGATATTATTATGTGGTTCGATAGAAAGTTGAAATTTTGCCTATCATTAAAAAAATAAAACAAAAACGTCAGAACAATTTTTTTATCTACCGGAGCTATTCGAAATAAGTAAAAATATCCTGACATGACTCCTTTGATACTTGAGCAGGTAAAAGTTAAATTTTATAAGGTATCTGTTTTCTTTGAAGGATGATATCGGATATTTTAATAAAAATGATGAGAAAGAATGAAGTAAAAAACGGTCTTTATAACAATAATGGTCTTTATAACACATGGAAAAGCTTAGTGGACCACGACTGTCACCAGCGATAGTTGCCTTGACTATCAGCCATTTTTAATGTCCTCACTGCTGGGGCACAGGCCTTCCTTATACCCATATAAGCGGGCCATGACCCACCATTTGGGCCCAATGCGGATTGGTGTGTGCTAACGACTGCAAATGCAGCCGGGACCAACTTCTTAACGTGCCTTCCAAAGCACTGAGGAGTTCGAGATAATAAATTATTGGTCACCCATCCCATGACCGACCCTTGCGAAAGTTGCTTAACCTCCGCAATCACTTACGATGAAGTTTTTAAATATTGAAGGATTTCCTGATTAATAGGGTGGAGCGCACTTGTATGGGATATTTTTTTTTCTGGAATATTGAAGTGGCGGATGTCGCAAAAGGTGCTCTGACACTAACATAACCCTCTCATATATTATCATTTAAACAAAATATAATTAGAAGTACTGCCGCATAGCTCGCAAAGTTTTCAAAATGTGCGAAAAAAAGGTATGCTTTCTTCACATGTAAAATGGTTTTAAATAATTATTTTTTTCTTAAAATATGCCTTTATTCACGTATGAACAAGTGCCAGTATGATATAAATTGCAAAAAAGTACCAATCGTGCATTGTTTTACCATATAAGGTCATTGGCCGAGCGTTTCACCGCGAGTCCGCGGGGTCAGAGGCGAGAGTGCGGGACGCGGGTTGATTGTGTTGCATCGTTGTCCGCGCAATTAGTCATTTAGCTTGATTTGACATGAGACAACGTGAAAAGTAGTATAATGAGTTTAAGAAGTAATTATTCGTCGCCTATCTTCGGTGCTGGTTGTGAATTACCAAAAAATGTGCTGCCAACCTACAGTGATATGATGAAATATTATGTTTTTGTATCAGTGGCACGATGTGCGGAAAAGGGACGACAAGATTTAGTACAGGCCACTTGTGATATTGTTGCTACCGATATCGAAAACATCTGGAAACGAGCTTCTTTACCAATAGTACAACATAAAACAATAGTGTCAAAAATAAGAACTTATCATGACAAACATCGCACCCTTTTGAAATCCTACCAAAAGAGTAAAGACAACGAAAATTATAAAAAGAAACTACAGAAGTTTAAAGAAGACTGTGACGTTTTGTTTGATATTGCATCTTGTAAGTGCAAGTCGTTGTCGACATGTTCTTGCGAGAAAACTCGCAAAATACCTAAACAAGAACACGAGTTTCTGCTCGATCAACGTGGCGAAAGAAGAATGATGATTGGATCTCTAGATAAAAAAGCTACACTTAAGAATATGGCTTTGACTGATCGGAAGTTAAAAAGAAAACAATTTGAAGAGAACTCTATGACATTACAAAATGATGAACCTAAGCAGAAGAGAGGAAAAACAAAATCTGTTTCGTCTGTCATTAACGTCACTTCGATGGTGCCCGCGATTAATGTCCCCGAACCTAGTAAATTCCCAGTGGTAGCTATGACATTAGATAGATAAGGTATTTCAGACCGTGCTGGTGCTGCCATCGTGTCGGCTACGTTGCAAGATATCGGTCTGGTTACTGAGAGTGACACGTCAAGAGTTATCGATCGTAGCAAGATTCGGCGCGCTCGCGCACAAACGAGAAGTTCAGGGGCTGCAGTTAACGTGCTAGATGGCGATGATTCATTGATTTGTATATCGTTTGATGGCCGCAAAGATAAAACAATGTTATATGAAGATATTAGCAGAAAAACCGTTGTTGAAGAGCACATAACCTTGGTAAAAGAGCCGGACTCGCAATACATCGGGCATATTACATTGGCCACAGCAGATGCACTCACTATTTCAAAGAAACTTTACCATTATTTAGCGTTGAAGTGTGATTTAAAGCGAATAATAGTAATTGGGTGCGATGGTACGGCAGTCAATACTGGAAACAAGGCTGGAATCATATGTCTTCTAGAAAAGAAACTTCATCGCCCTCTTCAATGGCTCGTGTGTCTATTGCATGCCAACGAACTTCCTTTACGACATCTGTTTGAACATCTTGATGGGAAAACTACAGGACCAAGAAGTTTCACAGGCGTCATTGGTAAAGCGTTGAAGGATTGTGAGAATCTTCCAGTGGTTCAATTTACACCCATCGCATGTGAATTACCAGAGATTTCAAAATCACGTAGTGATCTCAGTACAGATCAGCTTTACCTGTATTAAATATGTGACGCAGTTAGCAAAGGATAATGTGACGTAAGTTTAGCCAAGCGAAACCCCGGAAAGATTGTTCATTCACGGTGGCTGACAACAGCTAACAGGATACTTCGACTATATGTTTCCATTAGCGAACCTTCACATAATTTGCGTATCTTAGCAGACTTCGTCATCCGAGTGTATGCTCCGATGTGGTTTGAAATTAAAACAAAACCATTTTGCGTGTACGGATCGAAACACCTGCACAAAATGATTACATTATCGAGGTACCTTCCTGCAAACCTAATGAAAATAGTTGACCCTGTGCTTCAACGCAATGGGTACTTCGGCCACAGCGAAAACATTTTGCTTAGTATGCTTGCAGACGATCGCAACCATATCAAAGAATTAGCACTCCGGCGCATTGTTAAAATACGAGAGCAGACTTCGGGCTTGGCACCGATACGAGTGTTTAAATTACCATCATTTAACTTCTCTGCCGCCGAATATACAGATTTGATTGATTGGACCTATTTATCGGAGCCTCCCCTGATCAAACAGATACAAACCGAAGTCATTTATAGAGCTATTCGGAATATTGAAATAGTCGAAACGGAGATTCTGCCTACATTTCGCAAAATGCCATGCCACTCACAAGCTACGGAAAGATGCATTAAGCTGGTCACCGAGTCATGTGCTGCTGTGTGTGGACCAGATAAACGTGAAGGATGGATCCGAAACAAGTTAAAATCGTGCAATATCATGCCGGTATTCAACACGAAAAAAGAGTTCGTAGCCACAGTCGTAGCTCACCAAACAGCGAAAAATTAATAACTTTAGATGTTTTTTTTTTCAACATTTGAATGAGAAAGAATATTGCTTTTTGTTTTTTTTTTCACTCTGTATAATGTAAAGTGTTAAATTATTTAATAAAACATACGATTTCCTCAATTTTTAGTACCTGTTTTACATTTACCAAAATCCCTTATTTTCAGGATATTTGAAATTTTCAATGGCCATGCGGCAGTATTTCCAGTCAAAATTCGTGTTTGATGTCCTGATATATTCTAAATGTATCAGTACAGGGCACTGTTTCCGCACTCCGCCGTATCCAAAATGTAAAAAAAAAAAAATTCACTCCACCCTACTGATTAATGTGAGCTGAGAATTACGGGATGTAGACGTCAGTATTTGACAATCCACTAGCTTAACAAAACAATACCTCTTCAAAGATGTTATATAAATATTATCGAACTGCTGACACAACTTCACTATATTGTTTTCTTGTTTGCTTCGAAGGCAACTTCGTTTTCAATAACTTAAACAACATTCTGTTTGACTCCCAATTTGTTGCGTGAAACGATCTGCTGTATGATATTGGCGACCTCGTGTCATTGTCCTTTGCAAATATTTGGGTACATCTCCATTACTATACGTCAAGGGAATATATTTATTCCATAATTTAGTGTATAAATAAGCACACTTTACTGACCGAGCGAACGCGAAACGTCTCCGTTTCAGCTTGGGCAAAAATGCTTTCGTTCGTATGTCCGGCTGTCTTGCTGTTCAGTTGTCTGTTTGTTCTTCTCAACAGATCGCCTTTCTCAACCGATACTCGTGAAATTTTGTGAGCAGCCTTTCTATTGTCTAATTTCAAAATCTATCGCAATCGCTTTCAGGATGAAACACATTGATGCTTCTTTTTGGCACAAATAAAAACTTACCAAAGAAATGCAGCAATGTGTCGGATCCAACTGTCAAATGAAAGCGATTGCGATAGATTTTTAAATTAGACAATTAGCCCCAGGTTCCATAATTATGCAAGGTGTTACAAAAGTACCCCTAATGCCGAATATGGTAGATAGGGGCATCATACTGAACAACTTTTACTATGGGACCAACTCTGAAATCGCGAAAAAAAAATCAGCTGTTTCATACATTTTGATATTTTCGTAATTAATTTTTGTATGATACAGCTGATTATTTGCTGGTCAGTTGTGATTCAGTTTGCTGGTCCCTATATACCATATTCGGCATTAGGGGTATTTTTGTAACACATTGTATAGATTGATTAGCGATGACGAACTAACTGTCTAATGACCTAAATTAATGCATGTGGCGTAAAAGTGCTAAAATAACAAATGTGCGTGCGTTAGCCCGTACATACATATAATAAAATTATGAAAGCCAACCATCGATTGTGATAAATTTAAAAATAACCTTTTGACAAAAGTAAGTTCACCATTATAAAAAAAATCGTTAGGGAATCCTTGTTTACGATTTCATTAAATATAGTAAGGCATTTGGTTATTAATTTTATCTGAATTTCACGTTCCACACTGCATTTTTAGAGTTTACGATCTCGACTCGATATTGTCGAATGCTGACTTGTATTATGGAGACGGCGCCGACGTAAACTAGAACCAGGAAATTGGATCCCCTGGTATCTTGAGGCGTGCGAGTGGGTGTGTTCGTGGACTTATGTGTCGATGTTTTGTTTAGGCCTTTTGGTGTCAATCGAACTTTATCAACAAACAGTGAAGCAAGTTGAGGTTAAGGAACTTTTAATTTGTTATGGGAACTGACATGACATTTAAACATTATAAGAGTATATGTAGACTTTATAACCCAAGTTTTGTTGAGACATTTTGGTATCGATCAAACTTCCGCTAACAGTGAAGCGATTTAAGGTTAACAGTGAAAGAATTTAAAAAGTCCAATGCCAATGAAATTAATACAATAATAATAAAAATAAATTGATTCGCGATGAATTGATATGTTCCTCCTTTTTTTGAAAAATAAATGAAATGGTTAAATTATATTTTGTTGTGAATTGAACTTATTAACTTTACTGCTGAATTTTGGTACTCAACTATTCAAAAGCTAAGATAAATAATATTAGAAAAAATACTAGAAAAACGTGGGGGTATTTCCTCACATTGATGAAATTGCGCTGGCTTGCAGCGAAGAAGTAAAAAGTACTAGAAAATTTCGCCGCTCCCACTAGCGACTCGGTAGCATAATAAAATTGGACAGTGCATTGGGCCGGAATCCCCAGGGGTGCGGGTTCGAGTCCCGTCTGAGATGCTACGGGTGAGTCGATATTTTGTAGTATTTTTTCTAATATTTATTTATCCTAATATAAAATAGCATTGTGAATGCGAAAAATCTAAATTTAATTATAAAAAAGCTGGTCAAATCAACATTAGTAGTTTCACATAACCCAATTTGAATAAATTATAGTTTCACTCGTGAAGAAAATCTGCCTAGAAACCACGTAAAGAATTTAATCAAAAGAATAAATGTGTCAGAACGGAATATTATGAGCGCGCTAGGTGCAAAAGGGTTGAGTGTAGGTACAGAAGCATATAAAAGTATTATTGTTTTTATTATTTCTTTGAGTGAAAATGATGAAAGAAATGTGGAGGTGACGTCACGTTTAGAGTAAAAGCTTCTGTTACTCGAGATAATATTTGATCATAATCATAGTCCTAATAATAAACGACATGTTATTTTATTATAATAACATAATGAAATTCCGCCACGACATTATGGTACTTATCTACATATTGGAATACACAATGTTTTTAAAAAATTCAAAGAATTTTCAATTACTTAGATATTCAAATAAGCGTGCACCAAGCAATGTATTTCGGCCGTCGATTTTGAATTCGAGCAAAAATATCAGCTATGCTAAACTCTAAAGTTAGCAGTCTGAATACGTTATTGCGTCTGGCAGATGTCAGAAGCCCATTACTTGGTTAATATCTTTGAAATCTTGGTTTTGACATTTTGTCTAGTGACTCTATATACAATAGGTATATTATATATGTCACCGTAAAATTGTGAATACCGCTAGATTATAATCTATCTTGCGATATTGTAAACTGTTGAAAAATGGTGATCCGTACCGTACTGTTTACAATTTAACGCATAATTTTTCGATAGATTATAATCTATCGAAGTTAAACCATTGAATCACAATCTGTTGAGCATTAAATTGTTATACTATCCAAAGGCTGTACCTGATGAGTCGGTCTTGCGGTAGGTCGTTTTGTGTGGCAAACATAATTTAGGCTATGTTCGGTGACTATCACTTATTTACCATTTAAACTGCATTCTTTGGCTATCAAAGATTAATTTTCCACAATGATTATTATATAGCTAATTAAAAAAATATATATTTGACAACATCACATACATTGCTCCGATTCCAAAGTAAGTAGCTAAAGCACTTGTGTTATAGAAATCAGTGATAACGGTGGTATCACAAACACCCAGACCTGAGCCAATTTTGAAAAGTTCGTTTTCTAAATTGACACAACCGGGGATCAAACCCGGGACCTCAGAGATGGCGACACCTTGAAAACTGCTGCACAAAGTCACTCGACCACGGAGGTCGTCAATTTTAATGCTTTGAGTTATTTTCAACACGAAATCAATTTAAATCATCAAAACACTGTTTGTTTACATTAAAAAACCAACGAATTGACAACAAATGGTGGCTCAGAAGTTTAACCAACAAGCACGCCAGGTTCGTTCCGTCGCATGTCATTTCATAATTTGACGATTTGACTTCGATAAATTACAATTAATCGAAAAATAATGTGTTAACCCTTCAACGCCCGTAAAATGAGATACAATAGATATTTCATTGTTATCCGACCGCATTCGTCCGCTTAGGCGTTGATGAATAAGTTGTAAGCATTTTGTTACAGATCACAATTTTTCAACAGTTTATCAGTTTACAATCTCGCGGGATAGATTATAATGTAACGGTATTTACAATTTTACGGTGACTTAAGAGTATGCGCCGCCTCTACGTACTTTGTGATAAGATTCTGTCAGAAACTCATTGAATCGAAGTTTGATAGTGAAATTGAATTGCGTAAAATTCAATATAAACTGTCCAAAATAAAAAAAGCAATACATTAGGATATGTTATGTAAAATAAATAAAGCGATTGTCAAAGAAGGAAAAATATTAATGAGAAATCAGCAAAAGAGTTGAAAAATATTCAATTTGTTTAAAACAGCTTTGCAACTCCACACGATACCGATATTCATATCGTTTATTACCCCGATGATGAATTTTCCACGCGAGTACACAATAGCGGCTTTATGAAGCCAGTTCAATAGGCTTTGACGAATGTTTTACACAGAAGCGAATTTCTAGGTGCATGCATGAAATATTGTAAATAAGTTGTACTGGTATGGGGAAAAGTGTCTGGTTGTTTGCCAGCGACTATACATGTTGTGACATGTTACAAAAATATCCCTAATGCCGAATATGGTAGATAGGGACCATCAAACTGAACCGCTTTTACTATGGGACATACTTTGAAATCGCGAAAAAAAAACTCAGCTGTTTCATACAAACATTAATTACGAAAATAACAAAATGTATGAAACAACTAATTTATTTTTCGCGATTTCAGAGTTGGTCCCATAGAAAAAGTTGTTCAGTTTGATGGTTCCATCTACCATATACGGCATTAGAGGTATTTTTGTAACACGTTGTATAGGTAAGTTATATTACTTTATCTAAACACAAGTTACTGTTCCTAATTGTTTTAGGTTAAATTAATTCGGTACCTAAGACCTACTGTGTAATAGTCTGATATCAACTTAGATTCACACCAAGGTCAAAATCATACTGACGTTAAATAAAAAATATTTCTCCATAATAAAGACAAACATTTCAATATCACCACTTAGTAGGTATATAAAATCATCTTTCACACAAAAAAAAAACTAAACCAAAATCGGAAACCCCTAACCAAAACCCCTTTGGAAGCTACGCTACCACAGACAGATACACACATACACAGATACACAGACAAGTTAAACTTATAACACCCCTCTTTTTGCGTCGGGGGTGAAAAATAAGAAAAATAGCTTAATCAATAATAAGCTTAGTGCGAATATCAAGCCCGTCTTATCTTTACGCACGCCTTTACTACAGCCCAGCTTAACTGCCACTTTGTGAGTAACTCATTCAATTTATGAAAAAGCGTGGTTGGATGCGCCGTTTTATATGACTTCGAATAGAGGTTATCTCTTTTAAACATACTTATATAAGGTAGTAAGTGGATTCATTTTTAGGTAATAAGGTTGGTTACTTTTTTTTGAAGCCACTCGTTTGTGAAATCATATTCAAGTGCGTAATTATGAAACTATTTTTGTGTTAAATGTTTTTGTGATAAAAAAATCGGATCAAAATCGATCCATTAATTTGGGAGCTACGTTGCGTCAGACAGACACACACACGTCAAACTTATAACACCCCTTTTTGCGTCGGAGGTTGAAAATAACATTTTCGTAACCGTTTTGCTTTAGTTTAAATACTCAAAATAAAATAATCAGGAAAACAAATTTTTGCTATAGGTACTACGATCACGATGCATTTTAACTGGCAGAAAAATCGTTAATAGATTGAATATTTAGTTAATCATATGTCTTGTGGTATTTAACAAAAATCTATTGTATTTATTACGACTTCTACACTTCAAGATGTTGAAAATACAAAGAGTATTTTTATTTTCAACGTAAGCTTGAGCACTTTACACGTACCCTAAGTTCGTGATAACATTCTAGAAGCTCCAGTAATTTTCTTATTCAAAACAACAATCAACCTTTTTGGAATACAAACTGCTGCAAGAAAGTGTATTGTATTTTGTCTGCCGCCGTAAATACTTTGACGCAGAATAAGTAAGTAACAGCATTTGTCTCGCCTAATGTACTCGAAATACCTACAGATAGATAAATTGTATTGTCTGTCTCTCTTGAATTTAATAATGTTATTACTGGTTAATATAAAAATTAAGTAATATTTTACTAATCTACTGAATCCATCCTACTGTTTGACACGTGTAGCAATTCCGGACATGCGAACTAAAATATCTCGGTTAAAATCATACTGCATTTTAGTGTTGACACGAAGTATGGATTCCGTAACACAGAAGGGTTGTAAAAGCGCATTGTAATACATCCTACTGTTTAGACCCTGTCCAGAGCTACGCGCGAATTAGACGCGTTTCGTTATACAATGTTCGCTTAGAACCAGCGCCGTTAGCAACGTGTGCAATATTAACAGCAGTGTAACCAAAATCGCGCGTAAATTCGAGGCGAATTCGCCCTTTCTGGACAAGGCCTTAGTACGGCAGTTGAAGGATGGTTTGATAAGACGTGTGACGTAACAAAATCTACCGAGATTTTATAGCGCTTCATTTTGGCCTGCTCTCAGCATGCTTGTATAAGAACGAAATTCTGGTATATATTTATACTGTGACATTGGTGTGGGATGAATAATTAAGTTCACATAGTGATGAAACAATTCCCCACACTGTTCCCGCGGCGGCTGTTCGTGGTTCAACAACCGAATGTTTGGAGAAATTATTCCAATTTATTCCCCACTGTGCTTTCCACGTGATCGCTAGAAGCTCCCAAAATACGCTACCTTAGTTCTTGTTAGATATTGATTGGGTTGGGGAAAGTACTAGAGAACACAGGTAGTGGAAACTTTTAAATGTGAATGCGTAATGCGGTTTCAGTTAGTGATATGAATAAATAATGTACCTAAATAAATCCTTACGAATGTGTTTTAAATCTTAAAATAATAATAATAAATAATAAATGTTTCACAACATCACATAGATTGCTCCGATTCCAAAGTAAGTAGCTAAAGCACTTGTGTTATGGAAATCAAAGACAACGGTGGTATCACAAACACCCAGACCTGAGCCAATATAGAAAAGTTCGTTTTCTAAATTGACCCAACCGGGGATCGAACCCAGGACCTCAGAGATGGCAACATCATCTGGTGTACAAAGCCACTCGACCACGGAGGTCGTCACAAATCTTACTTACAACCTACTATTATTGTAATGTGAAAATTAGGTTATTTGGATGTTTGTTACTTGATCAAGCATAAACGGCTTAACGGATTTGCATGAAGTTTGGCACGCGGATAGTTTATAACCTGGATTAAAATATATGTCTTCTTATTCTGGTCAAAGGCTCCCAAGGGATCGAGCTCAGCACTTTATCTAGCCGACAGAAATATCATATAATAAGAATTATACTATTATTTATATTTAATATAACTGTTTCTGTAACATACAAAGAAACTTTTCTGGGGTAATCTCGCCCCAGGCAATATGGTATATTACTTTGAAATTACTTCAAAATTTAATTTTTACCTTCATCACCCAAATTCCGATTTTATTCGGACAAATTAACGTTTATGAAATATTAAAACAGCACCATCAGTAATTAATTTGCAGCGGTTATCGGCCCATCGGTGGCGTGACCGCATTTCAAATTTCTCGGGTTTCCATCGGACCGTATCGATAATTTTAATTGCTGTTGATTTTATTACAAAATATTTGTGCAATCACCAGAGCCCACTAAATAGATTATAATTAAGAGTAAGACTATTATCATTAAAGAATGGTTCCGTTCTGTTGATAATTAATTCGTGTGCTTAAATTTTGGAAGCGTTGCTGAAGTAGTGACTTATCATCCATCAGAATACATTTTAATCAAATTTAACTGTTCATACGATAAAAACATTTATGTCTCCAATTTAACGCTGACTGTATATATAGACTCACTTGCCTGTGTCACCTGTAAAAAAAACAAACACATCTCAACGGGATCCACACGTGAGGGTTACGTGAAAATTGTGGGGTGTGATAATGGTATTGTCTTTTTCATTTTCAACATTTCATATTGATTTTTTGGTAATCTTTTAAACATATTGCATTAATATTGCTATTCTCTGGACATGTTTTATACTAAATTAAAAATGAATAAATAAGAAAATGAGGAAGAATTATTTTCATTAATTTATTAACTAATTATTATCCCTAGTTAATTCGGTTGTATCAAAGATTGCTCTCAAGCGGCCGGAAAATATAATACAGGCTCTTTTTAACGAATTTGTTCAGAAAAAAATACAATAAACCACTGCATATAAAAAGAACAACATTCACAGTAATTACATATGAATTTTGAATCCCAAACCCTACTATAGTACCTGAATATAATACATTATTGGGTTCGAGTCCCGCCTGAGGTGCTACGGGTGAGTCGATTTTTTCTAGTATTTTTTCTAATATTATTTATCATAATACATTATAGTTTATATACCACTACAATATACAGCTCATCGTATTAAAATGGCCAGAGATGAATTATAGTTTATTTATTACGATTTGATGTGTACATTCCACGTACACAAAAACAGAAATGAAGACAAATTATTACAACTACATTTCAAAAAATGTGAAATATTCTAAATGCAGAACTGTGAAATTGATTAGTGTTTTACATAAATGAACGATGTTGTACATAAGTACTAAATATTAACAATTTAAAATAACAGGAATAAAACGCGAACGTGACAAATGGCGTAACAGATAGCTACAATACTAAATAATATACTAGAAAAAATACGACTCGCACCAGATCATGTTCTCGGACGGGAATCGAACCCGCGACCTTTGGATATCCGGTCCAATGCTCTGACCGCTGAGCTACCGAGTCTCTCTGCTAAGAGAGGGTATTTTTTCTAGTATATTATTTAGTATTATATAAAATAGCATTGTGAATCCTAAAATCTTAAAATTTAAAAAAAGATAGCTACAAATTATCTGCAGTGTGGAATCCAGTAATTGCAAACGCACTACTTCTTAATTCGCGGTCGGCTAACTACTATGATAAGGGACAATGTTAGTGTTGTGTGTGGCGGTAGTTGGAAAAACTTTTCAACGGTGGGTGAAGACTCCATCGCAGAGTAGGAGGCGTAACATATTAAGGAGGTTGCAAAACCAATGTTTATGTTACTATGACAGAGGACAGAGGTTGTCATTGTGTTGTTTATCCTAGAGACGATTTTTATTTTTGTGAATTCAGCCAACTATCAAAATTATTTATTCCTCAATGCTTACTCGTTTATATGTCCTCTGAAGCCACTAATAAGAGAGCCCATAACCCTAACATAACACAGCATATGCAGTCAGCTCGTGACCACGGCCGATGCAACTCGGTCGAAAAGTTGGGAAAATAGGTAGGTGTGAAAATAGCTGTCATCAGTACAATGCAACGCGAAAGTTTAAAAGTGTATATGAACAATTGATTGTAATCATAATAGTAAATCAGTCAAATTCAAGTCGATCAACTCCAGTATAGCACCGTTGATCTTGGGCTCTCGAGCCGACAGCGCTTTCGATAATGTCACAATGTCACATGTTTCTACACAAGCCGGTTTCCTTTTTCCCTCAATCACAAAATAAATAATAATAGAACACATCGTCTATTCAGATTTGTGTAGTGGAAAACAATAGTAACTTATAAATACTGTTAAGATAAATAATATTAGAAAAAATACTAGGAAAAATCGACTCACCCGTAGCACCTCAGACGGGACGCTACGGGTGAGTCTTTGATTAATCAAAGGGGTGAGTTAATTTTTCTAGTATTTTTTTAACATTATTTATCTTAATATAAAAATAGCATCGTGAATGCGAAAAATCTGAATTTAATAATAAATACTGTTTCTGCTTTAGGCACTTGACAATTTTTTTTTATTTCATTAATTAAATTAGTGCATCGTTTAAGAAATATTTCTTTGATGTCTGATACTGATGACAAATTTAAAAATAAAAGTAAAACGTTTGCCAAAAGTAGTTTACCCACACCAGCATTTCCATACACATTGGGGGACTAGCAACATAACTAAGCTCATCTTAATAACTTAAACAAGGGATTCAGCCCCAATCAAACTTCGATACTTCTCGCTTTCTAAGAACACCTCAGCTTATATGACTAGCAGATTAATTCCACGACCGAAAAGCGAGCCTACTAAATATTTAACTGGTCAATTAATGTACCGGCTCAATTCCAGCCCACGTGTTAGTTCTGTGATTAATTTATGTATGGAGTCAATCGGTAGGGATAGGCTTATAAACTTGAAACTTGTATTCAGATATCTTGAGGTTTGTCTTAATCATCTAGTATGTATAATTATGGGAACTTTAATAACTGGTAACATATGTTTGGATCTTTAGGCAAATCATATTTCAGTGTAAATATTGTTCTAACTTTACTTCGTAGTTGTACAGATGAAATAAAAAGTTGTACCAGTAGTAGTGGTACAATGCGATTAATGATTAATCCGACAGTGTACTACAACCAATTTCAGAGCGCTTGTGGCATCTCTGCTAGGGCAAAAATTCTTTTCGTAGTCCGTCTTTCCGGTTGTGCGTCTGTTCTTCTCTCTCTACAGATTCTCATAAAATTTTGTGAGCAAAATTCGATAATTATAAAGTTCTTTTAGTCGAGCAAGTTTTTCAAATTTTGAAAAAAAAACACCCATTTGTAAACGTTCAAAATTAAAAGCGCCATCTAGCTACGAATAGATATAATAATAGAATACCTAACCTAACAAACAGCACACAGTACTGCTTTTCAAAAGCAATGTCAACCTCGTGGCGACATCTATTAGATAAATTTTTAAACAACATGAATGAAGTCGGCTCACTGAGCCACTAGTGTAGCACAAAAATTATCGGTCGATACCTAGTCCTTCTTTACAGCAAACGAAAGAATCACTCCCAAAAGGCGTAAAAGAAAAATAACAAAATTGACATTTCAAATTCAAATGTTTAGACAAAGGAGTTTTTCACAGAGCTCCATTTGCAGCCTGATATTTACAAGGAGGCTCTTATCTCACAGCAATTAATTCTGTTGCTCTGAATTATTCCCACTTTAACTCGACTTTATCAAGGTGGAGTTCAGCGGAATTTGCCTTTCCACCTAAATTGTTTCCTCGATGTCTGACTTTATTTACTGCTGCCGCAGGTGTTTGGTAATAGCTACTCATTTTTGGTGAAATATAATTTAAAGAGATTAACGTTCACTTGCAAAATTAAACACCGTAAGTGTTTATTAAGGGGCTGACATGAGCCAACTAGCGCCGCCAGTCGATTTTATTTTGTTTATTCTAAATAAGCCCAATTTCTTAAAAAAGCAATCAGTCAAGGTTTTGTTAATTACGTCTAATATTTATTGAATTACTTTACACAGTTTGAAAAGGCATTCAAACAGTTTAAAACGCGATTTTGTCAAAAGTGGCCACTGTTGGTTCAAACCCGTTTTTAAACTATTGCACGCATTTTGTAATGTTGTAACGTTATTCAATAAACATTAGACATTTTTCACAAGACCTTGACTGATTCCTTTTTTAATAAATTGGGCTTATTTAGAATAAATAAAATAAAATCGACTGGCAGCGCTAGTTGGCTCATGTCAGCCTCTTAACTAGTGGCTCAGTGTAGACCTCACTCAAATTGTATGTTGTTTAAAAAATAATCTAGTAGATGTCGCCACGAGGTTGACACTGCTTTTGAAAAGCAGTACTATGAGCTGTTTGATAGGTTAGGTAGTCTTTTAGTCTCAGCTAGATGGCACTTCTAATTTTGTTAATTTTTTAGATGGGTGACATTACATTTGGGTTCGGTTTGGTGATAAGATGATGGGGCTTGTTTCAAGTCCTCCTTAACAACAATTTAAAAAAAGTTTTGTTCCGGCGGTTAGAGGTAAAGATATCCAATTCCTCAGTGGTGAGAATTCCGGGAGTAGTGCGCTCACACTTTCGTCACTTAACATCAGGTGAGGTGGAGACCAATCTCTATTCCGTTGTGGATAAAAAAAACTAGTTAAGCTATTTTATTTTGCGCATTTAAATAGTACCTCTTTAATGTCATTAGAACAAGTAAGACCCTCCGAGCTAGAAGTAATGTTTGCTAAAGTTAATACCATGCCATAAATTCTGATAGCCAACAACTTCTGTAATTCTGTAATAACATCGTTTGTGTTTGTAGAATCCAAGTTACATATATTTTTTTATTTTATAAATATTTTTTTTTATCCCTATGGTATTTCCAATTTTAATTAAGATTGACAAAAATACACTTCCATGTAAATTACGTGTTACCGATACGCTTAATAAATATTGATCTAATTTAATATAGGCACCGGTCTCATGTGAACATGTCTGTGCGCGTAATCCCAAAACCCTCTAAAATCTTAACGACCTTCCTTAGTAAGCCTGTAACTAATGCCTAATATAAACTATCACGAGGTAAATAGTTTGACAAAGGCCTAACTGTGGCGTTATGTATGATGTACGTAGAACTATGCGAAGTGAGAGAGAGACCAAGAAGGCCAACATTATAAGTTGAAACTCGTTTTATACAGGATGTTTTGAAATGCCTTAAGAAGCCGAGTATTGGAGATCATTATAAACCCTAAATACCTCTTTTTGAAAAATAAAATAGTGGCAACCCTACACCGAAATTGCATTTGCTTTTTCTTATTAATGGGATTGATTATTGGATTCAATAGTCGATTTGCGTCTAGGGTTGTCACTAAGCAGTTTTCCATACAAACTAAAAACTAAATGACTCTACATGTGGTTTTCAGGGTGTATAATAATTTTCCGGGGTTGTATACATCGTATCTTATCTACCCCATATTCGGCTTTGTAGGGATATTTCCAAATACCTTCTATACCGAAAAGCAAAAACAGCGCACTTAATAAGTTTTCAAAATTATAGCCACATTTTTCTTTAAAGTTAATTATATTGACAAATTATTATAATTTGTTAACCGACTTCAAAAAAAGGAGGAGGTTATCAAGTCGACGGTTTTTTTTATGTATGTTTTAACATAACTTCACCAGTTGTTAACCGATTTCAATTATTCTTTTTTATTTGAAAGAAAATAGTTTGTGTGTGGTCCCATAAAAAAAAATACAGAGATCCGGCTAGTAGTTTTTTCATAATCCTGAAAAATATTAATTATTTAGCTTACCATCGCACGAGTTTTTACGGATTTTCAGGTATAACTTCTTGAAGCTGTTTTTGTTTTTAGGTTTTTTGAAGGAGGTTTTTTTGTAGGTACTGATTGAAGCTTGTTATCTAGTATGTCCTCTTTTACGTAGGTATTCAATTATCACATAGAACACCTAATCACTTTCTTATAGGCTAATCTAAATTGGTCTCTATTCGTGTCGACATAAGCTCGAAACTAATTAAATAATGTGTATTTGGCTGTGTTCAGAGATAGTGCAAACTATTGCACTAATTATGTCGCCTGTAATTACGGAGTCGGAGTTATCTATTCCTTGCAGCTCAGACGAACCTTCATTAGCTTAGCACATGTTTGTTAAATGTACCTTAGCTCGTTAGTTAGTTGCTATTACTGGTTTCAAGGTATATGGAAGCTAAAAAATATCTGCTATTATTTCGTACAGTTTTATTGTTTATTAGATTAGCACATCAAAGTCAGATAGGTATTATACAAGGTGTTACAAAAGTACCCCTAATGCCGAATATGGTAGATAGGGATCATCAAACTGAACAACTTTTACTATGGGACCAACTTTGAAATCGCGAAAAAAAAATCAGCTGTTTCATACAAAAATTAATTACGAAAATATCAAAATGTATGAAACAGCTGATTTTTTTTTCGCGATTTCAGAGTTGGTTCCATAGTAAAAGTTGTTCAGTTTGATGGTCCTTATCTACCATATTCGGCATTAGGGGTACTTTTGTAACACCTAGTATAAGTCTATATAATAATTATATAATAATTAAATATACACTTCTAAGACTTTCGCGCGTACAGTTCAGTAGAAATAAAACTTTTTACGGATTACAGCGCGTATATTATTAATTCAGGTGTTGTTTTAGAATTATTTAGTTTGTACCTATTGGTTTTTAGATTTCCCGACGTTTAGACACCTTTTTAGGGGCCGTGGTCACGGGTGGACTAAAGCAAAAAGGCTGCTCATATTTTTATGAAATTACCCACTCGAAACTTTATAAAAATGTATTCAAGTTTATTAAATTATTTTATAGCTGCATTCTGATTTTAATCATTATTAATGCTTTAGTTCTACCGTGACCACGGCCCCCGAAAAGGTGTCGAAACGTCGGGAATTCTAAAAACCAATAAATACAAACTGAATAATTCTAAAACAACACCTGAATTAATAATATACCTACGCGCTGTAATTCGTAAAAAGTGTTTTATTTCTAATAATAATTAAATACTTCGATAGCTGGTAGCTGGTTCATAAATTATTATTTATTCCTTGGAAATTAAATTATCCAGTACAAATATTTTGCGCAACAGTTTTCAATGACAACCATTACGATAGTCAATTGTTCGTATTTTCTTTTTGCATACTTTCGAACGCAACTTGTTTTGATTTGATTTAAACGTATGGAACACTCAAAAGAGTTTTTAAATGTTTTTTTGAGTGTGTATTCAACCTCTTTAGGCTGCTGCATATGGCTTATACAGGAACAGTACAGAATCTCACAGAATATGAGAGAACCTTTTTTAATTGGAGGCAGTCAAAATGGAATCATACAAATAAAAATATCGTACCTAACCTAGATGAGATTATTAATGATTTCTTTAGATGTTTAAAAGAAAACGGGCATAACGTGTGTTTCCTAATATTTGTCGCTGAATGTAATTACATTCAGAAAAAGCGGAAGAATAAAAATTTACGTCGCGCAAATCTTAATACCGTAATTATTTAGGTTCATTTTACCAACTCTTAATCGTCAATTCTTATATTTCATACAAGACTGCAAATAATTTGTCAATTTTCTATATTGACGACCTGAGTGGTCCCGGGTTCGATTCCCGGCCGGGCAGAAATTGAAATGATGAATTTTCAATTGCCGTTTTACCCCATTTCCAAACTTATTTTGAAAATGGAAGACACCAAACAGTTATTTCCTATATCTAAATCAGATATCTTAATCGGCTATATTTCTCGGAGGAGAATAGAATCAGGAGAATAATTTTCAAAGATACAGTCTTGCGGTTCGTAAGCTATCAAGTCACGGGCTGGGTAAGAAAATTAGAGCAAGGCTTTTTTAATTCAAAGTTATTATCGAAAATATAAAAAAACTAGGTAGGTAGATACTTTCTTTTTGTTTTTTTTTATTTTCACGGGTATTTTCATAAAAAAAGGTACTTAAGTAAAATAATTATGCATAAGTCAACAAAAAAAAATTCAAAACCTTCCTGAAACCGGAATTTTTCAAGACACTCTTTTTCTTTTTATTACAAAAGTTAAAGTAGATATTTTTTTGTAATATTTTTATTACTTCATCAGTATAATATAATTCTGCCTAATTTTGAAACCAACTTAATTCCCAAGAGTTTATTGTGTAGTGAAACATCTTGCATCGAGCAGAGAGGTCAGCATTGCATAGCACTGTAAAATTGTGCATATTGTAATGTAGCACAATTATTGCGAAAAGGCAAAAGGGTGAAAAAATTAAGAGGTAGGTTATTAAACTGAGATTTTTCGCATTCACAATGCTATTTTTGTATTAAGATAAATAACATATTAGAAAAAAAAACTAGAAAAAATTGACTCACCCGTAGCACCTCAGACGGGACTCGAACCCCAAGGGTGCGCCCTTGGGATTTAGGCCCAATGCACTGACCAATTTATGCTACCGAGTCTCTAGTGGGAGAGATAAAGGTAATTGTATAGCTGTTTCATCTTTATCGATTGTCAAAACATCTGGAAAGATGTTTCTTTCAAATATCGGGGGTATTTCCTCACATTGAAGAAATTACGCTGGCTTGCAGCGAAGAAGTATAACTAGAAAATTTCGACGCTCCCACTAGCGACTCGGTAGCATAATTGGTCAGTGCATTGGGCCGGAATCCCAAGGGTGCAGGTTAAAGTCCCGTCTGAGGTGCTACGGGTGAGTGGATTTTTTTTAGTATTTTTTCTAATATATAATTATCAAGATTTAGGTTCTTCACCAAATTTTAATAACAATTTTACTAAAAATACAGACATTTTAAACTTGACGAATTTTCAGTGTGCAGCCAGAGGAACAGCCGTCGCCAGGCCAAAATATGTGCGTCCATTTACACCACTCTTTTAAAATAAAAAATAGTAACTGCCCACGCAGCCCTGCTTCCGCGTCAGGCCTATCGCATACTAACTTCAAATATTTATAGCGGTGGAGGTCGTTTGTTCGTATGGAAAAACGAAACATACAAGTAGCTGGAGGGAAAGTGCTCTGAACACTAAAGATAGCAAAATGTTACACAAACATTCGCAAATATTTGAAACGAGTATTAGATGCTTTAGAAAATTATATCCTTATGCTTATTTTACATGTATTATGATAACTTTCACTGTTAGTAAACCGGCTTGAGTCGGTAAATAAATAGTTGTATTTTATAAAAAAAAACTGAAGATGCCATAGCATTATTTTAAGTAAATGTTGGTATCAATCAAGTACCTAACTAAAAGTCTACCACTTTTCCTGAGTTTTTGGTATCATATATTTTTAATGGATTTATTCATGATCCAGCCCGGGAGCCAAGATTGCGCTCCATGATGTAGCGAATATCACCCAAAAGCACATATTTTCAAACATGTGTCCTCACCCCTATAATCTTTCGGTATACAAACCACGTTTGTATGCCGCTCCGATCCGGTTTCGAACTGGACTAAATTAGGGTTGCCGACTAGCAGTTTTCCGTGAAATGAATTACGGATCGCATTAGTCGTTGGAGAAACGTTAAAAACGATTGCAGTCTTTACGAAGCCGATGAAAAATCTCCCTGTAGTTTTTCTTCAGTGTTTTTTACAGCTCAACTCATTTAAGTTGTGCTTGAAGGCTCTAAAGAATATTTATGTAAGTAGTGCCACTTAGATTTGTTGCCTTACGTTTTTTTAACATTTCAAAACGTCATTAATTTTTATTTTTACGAGACTTTTCACTGTTAATATTTTTATAAAGAAACTGATTGCATCTTGTTTGAGTGCCATTTGATCATTATTACACTTAAGAGCGTTGATTCGTCACGGCATTTTGTACAGACTTTTAAGTCCTTATATTTATCAAAATGTATGAACCGATTTCAACCCTTCAAGGCCCGGAAAATGAGAGACAATAGATATTCTATTGTTGTCATAAGCAGAATACATTGATCTAAAAAGTTAATTGAAAACATTTTCGATAAACAGTATTTCAGCTAAATTAGACCGATTTTAAATTTTCCATAGAAACAGAATTTTCCAATTATCTTTTTTAAATAAGACATTTATTTCAAAAATGTTTTTAACTTACTGCTAAGAACTATTTTACCTGTTTATGCGTAAAAAAAAATCATTCAAACCGGTTCATTCATTTTGAAAAATAAGGACTTGAAAGTTTCTTTGAAATGCCGTAACGAATCTTTGCTCCCGGGGAGGGTACTCTAAGCTCTTAAAGTAATATTGAAGTAATGTTGCGATAGAGACAGAGCTATACATCGCATATAGCGCCATCTCACTTATGATATTACTTTGATGTTACTTTTGATAGTCAAAGTAAGGGGGCAAGTCTTTTACGACTTAACAAAAAGGTGTTTTTTTATATTTACTTTGAGATTTACACGCGTAACCCTTAATTAAAAACGTAGCGAAGTTTTATGTTTTTTATAGTTTACATTGGTTTAAAATTTTTTTTTTAAAGTTTTTAATTCAGAGGCATTTATCCTTTCCACGATCAAATCAATTTTCATATTGTGGTTAGGTTAGGTTAGGTAGGTCGTATTGTGGTTAGGTTAGGTAAAATGTTATGTTAAAAATTACACAAAACTTGCACTTAGCAGGATTCAAACCACATGTTTTGCAGTCATTAACGACGACCTCCTTGGTCAAGTGGCTTTTTACACCGGTTTTCAAGGTGACGCCATCTCTGAGGTCCCGGGTTCGATCCCCGGTTGGGTCAATTTAGAAGACGAACTTTTCTATATTGGCTCAGGTCTGGGTGTTTGTGATACCACCGTTGTCTCCGATTTCGAACACAAGTGCTTTAGCTACTTACTTTGGAATCGGAGCAATGTATGTGATGTTGTCAAATATTAAAAAAAAGTAATTTAAATTAACCTAGATTTCAAGATTTATTTTCAAGCCTGTAACTTGCAAATAAATCTTAAATAAAGCTGCTACAGTACAGTGACATCAAACATGAGGGGCAACTCAACCCACTTACAAAATCAATCCAAACATTCACAACAACCCACATTCGTCCTATTTTTGTGAACCTCAGGTGATTAACCAAGTTACCTCTCCTCATATAGTGTCATGTAGACAAGGCATGTATTTTCTAATTATATTATATATATAATTGTAATTAGCGCAAATTGGTTCAGACGCAATTGGTAATACGAGAACATTGTCACGGAAATTTAGGACATCATACTCCAGTTTGATTCTCTACGTGTGACGAGTGCGGTGGGAATATATCAGACGTCTTTTGTTCCAAGGTATCGATTGCTCGTTTGATACTGCGATGAGATTTCCCCGCTTTGCTGTTTGCTATAGCTATATAATTAGGTTAGGCATATATTTAAGGTTAGGAACCTCTTCGATAAAATATGTTATTCTATGATGAGTAGAGCGTGCAGAGTAACCTTTGCTCTCTGCGCTGACGGATATATATTTATATATACAACGTGTAACAAAAATACCACTATTGCCGAATATGGTAAATAGGAACCATCAAACTGAAAAAACTTTTACTATGGGACTAACTTTGAAATCGCGAAAAAAATCAGCTATTTCATACAAAAATTAAAATCGAAAATATCAAAATGTATGAAATAGCTGATTTTTTTTTCGCGATTTCAGAGTTGGTCCCATAGTAAAAGTTGTTCAGTTTGATGGTCCCTATATACCATATTCGGAATTAGGGGTGTTTTTGTAAGTTGTTGTATATTTTGACAACATCACATACATTGCTCCGATTCCAAAGTAAGTAGCTAAAGCACTTGTGTTATGGAAATCGGAGACAACGTTGGTATCACAAACACCCAGATCTGAACCAATATAGAAAAGGTAGTTTTTTCTAAATTGACCCAACCGGGGATCGAACCCGGGACCTCAGAGATGGCGACACCTTGAACGGTGTACAAAGCCACTCGACCACGGAGGTAGTCAGACGGATATTATTCATAAGTTAAAAACTAATTAATAAAAAAACTATTTTGTTGTATACAAAAACACTTTACAATTTTGTTCCAAAAAACAACAATTTCAATGCTGCTTTATTTGGTATAAATGAAGTTTATACAACAGTTTTCTTTTCAGAAATTACGCCATCAACCGATAATCATTGCATTTAAATTCAATGCAGCATTGCATTTAAACTGTTTGCTTTATATATCCGCATTAATAAATACGGCGAATACTTCTTTGGTTAAATGCGTGTGTCAACATAAAGAAAATATTTTTAATAAAAAAAATACAGGATTAATTTTAAGCCAGTATTTATGCATGCTGAGCTTAAACCACGACAGATTTCGGAACTGGGGCCGTACCGGCTAACGCATCAAACTTCGGAAAGTCTGCCGGGCTTCAAATTAAAACAGATAAATCGAGCCCCAATCGGGTCAAAATGGCGAACCTCAATTCATGATGTCACACGAACATCGATATCTTCTAAATAACTTCGGCGAATAGTACAATACGAAACTCTTTACTTCGCTTTATCTGTTTTAAGTTGAAGCTCGGCAGACCCGCCAAAGTTCGAAAAGTTAGCCGGTAGGGCCCCTGATCGGCGAGTTGAGCAATTCATTAAACGGCCAATGTGTCTGGATGTCCTTGCCTTGATATATGGACAAAGGATTTAATGCGAAGCATGGTTCAATTCAAATGACAGAATTGTTAATTTATTCGGAATCATGAGTATGGCTGTAATGGTCAACGGGTAGTGAATCTCATTGCTAAACTAGTAGATGTTGCCCGAAGCATTTGTCGCTGACTCAAGGATGGATTTATACTTGTATGTATAATATTTCAAGTAGAAAATAAAATTGGTAAATGCACTTTTTGAATTTTTTAACCTTATACCCAAGTGTGAAGCATCTGCAAAAAGGAATCGCCCCAAACGTGCATGCAGTTTGTCTGCATGCAACTCAGTAAATATACACTTCTAAGACTTTCGCGCGTACAGTTCATTAGAAATAAAACACTTTTTACGGATTACAGCGCGTATATTATAAATATAATAATAATAGTAAATATTTCAATTCAGCGCTACAGTTGTAAAGTAAGTAAGTTGAAAAGTATAATAGCCACCTCTTCTGTTTTGTATCTAAAGTTTTAGAACTAAAATTCAATTGAAGGGCAAACACAGTCGCTTGTAACTTGCACAACAGAATTTGGCGTGATTTGTAGTTGAGCGGATGTGATCGCTTGATTCGCTCGGTCTGTTAAATTATTAAAATCTATTACCGCACACTTACGCCGCAGGAATCAAGCTTTTAATTAACTTAAGCTCAACATCCGCATTGGGCCTGCATCGTGGGCGGTTCATGGTTCTTAAAAGCAGCAGTATAATTAAATTGCATTGTTATATCGTTTTATAATATCTTGAAATAAGGCAAATGCTTATAGTAAGATGAACTAGTTATTTCTTGTAGATTTGTCATAACATAGAGAATGGAAGCGACACCGATATTCAAATTCCTTGAAAATATAGGAATTGGAGGTGCAATTTAAATTGTCCAGATATATTTCAGTGGCTGGAGATATAAAATGTGTTGAACAGAGAATTCGTTCGCTTTAGAATGTAGATTAGTTCCGTGGAAGAGAAATGTGGGTGCTTCCGTCCTTTAGTCTTATTAGTGAACCTGTAGAAAATTTCTTTAAAAAACCCTATTAATTTCGGAAACATCAAAAACATAATCATATATCTGAATCTCACGACACCATATTACGGATAATCAGAATCTGATGAATGGGTCATACACTTTAACGTGTTCCGATAAAATAACTTTGATTATTTGCGACAAAACTTAAATATATTATTTTTTGATATCTACTTGCATTTAGTACATTTAGAACTGCATGTTCATTTGCATTTATTCGTGTTGTTATATATTAAAAAAATCAGTTATTGTATAAATTATCCCTTTCTGTGGACTGTTCAGATTCGCAACTACCATAAGTAAATAAACATTGGCTAAAAAGTTTATACCCAATCTTCAAAACTTATAGTGTTTTTAATGTATCACATGCTCACGTATTATTAGCTTTAACATGATAATTTTAACAGCAGCCTATTTTTCTAAATTCAAAATAAACTACCTGTTATACGGAATTTAGACTTTCCTGTGGACCTAAAAATTTTAACAAAATTATTTACAACTGAGAACACCATGCGTCATTTTTTTTTTAATGGCAACACTGAGAAGACCTGTCACTTGTTGGAGCGACTTGATAGTGTCAGTGCAGCGTAATAACAAACAAATCGTTTTTATTTTGTTTTTGTTAATTTTGTAAAAGATCGTTGCCACTTTCCTGTTCCAAACAGCGTTTGGTAAGTACTTTCTCTAAAATTATGAAAACATTCACACGAAACAGCTTCTAAGGAGTATTTTCCAAAAGCACTTGGTTTTTTTGCCTAACCTCAAAAGATAAAGATTTATTGTCGTTTTATTTAAAAATGTCCTTTCTGTGGACATATTTCCAGTGGACTCAGTTGTCCACAGGAGATCCTTTTGTCCACCGAAAAGACTAAAGTTGATAAATTCAAAGTTCAAAGGTTTTAGAAATCTTGTTGAAGCTCAGTTCTCATTATAATTTAAAAAAAGATAGTAGTGTACATAAATTTAAATATAGTGGAGGTACATTAATATACAATATTGTTTAAAAGAGTTTATTTATTTTAGCAATGACTCGAACTCGATTACTGTCTAAATTGAGCGAAGAAGAAAAGAACAAACGTCGTCGTGAGCAAAAAAAGATGAGCATGCGTAGAGCTCGCGCAAAGTTAGATGCAGTTGCCATAGAAGAAAGGCGTAGAAAAGATAGGGAGAGATATCACCAGAAGAAACAAGAAGGTTTGATAAAAACTATCAAAGACTTCACACCTAGGCAGCAACGGCAAATGCGAAAGATGTGGCGTGAAAAGTCGAGGCTAAGAAGAGAAAAAGAAAAGTTAAAAGAGCGAACTGAAGAAATGTTAAATGAAAATACCCCACCTTCTAGCCCATCTTCGAGTTTGTCACGGGTTGTTTCGGGAAAATCATCTTCGCGTTTTTCACGGGTTGTTTCGGGAAAAGCAGTAAGTGCTAGGAACAGACGTATATTGGTAGCTAAAACAAAGTATTTGTCTAACAGATTAAAATATTTAGAGCAAAAATTATCTAAGTACAGGATGAGATATCTGAGACTGAGACTGAAAAGACAAAGACAGCAACATGACACACTAAAAATTAGCCTGAAAAAAAAAGTTCATGACTTTTTATGTGATGATGAGTACAGCAGACTGACAGCAGGCAAAAAAGAAACAATAACGCGTCGAGGCGTTAAAAAACAGATACGACTATTAAATGACACACTGCTCAACCTTCATAAGATTTTTGTCGATAAGACTGGCATAAATATAGTATATGAAACTTTTCGAAGACATCGCCCTTTTTGGGTTATCTTTCCTACAGCAGTTTCAAGAAACACTTGCCTGTGTTCTACTCACGCCAATAATGACTACATTGTTCAGGCTTTACATCAAGCGAAGATTTTATCTCATTCTACAGCTACGGACGTAGCTAAGTCACTTTGCTGTAATAATGCGCTCAATGTTTCATGCTTGGAACGCAAATGTGAAAATTGTCGTGAAAAAAAAGTAAATTGCAATGTCACTAACGGTAATGACACAATTATTTACCATAGATGGGTCACTAAAAATGTCGCAGAGGTTATTAAAGGCCAAGAAAAACAAATAAAAAAGACGATTAAAGAACAGGTAAAAACATCCCATCAACAACTTGTTGACATATTTTATTCCAAATTATACTTATTTATGCAACATGTTGCTAACATCATTAATCAGTCGAAAGTAATCAGGTTCATAAAACAAAATCTTACCCCCTCAGAAGGTTTACTCCATATCGACTTTTCTGAAAACTATGGTTTAAAATATGGAACAGAAGTTCAGTCAGCTCACTTTGGAGGGTCAAAAGGACAACTGTCCTTACATACCTGCGTTTACTATTCTAGCGTTGCCGAGCCACCGTTGAATGTTACAAAAGCAACTTCTTTCTGCACTGTGTCTAAAAATTTAAGACATGACCCTGTACTAATATGTGCACACCTTAAACCTGTGATTGAACAAATTAAAGTACTTACACCGGAATTGAAAGAGCTCCATATATTGAGTGATGGACCAACAACTCAATATCGGAACAAGACAATGTTTCAGCTAGTAGTAAATTATATCAGAAAAATAAGCAACGTTGAAAGGATAATATGGCATTTTAGCGAATCTGGTCACGGTAAAGGTGCTCCCGACGGAGTTGGAGGCTGTATAAAACGCACTTGTGACAAAACTGTAGCTCACGGAAAAGACATTGCCGATTTTGAAAGTTTTATTGATTGTTTAAAAAACTGCTGCAAAGGCATAGTAATTATCCCCATCGATGACGAGTATGTATCAGAAATTCAAGCAATAGCAAATGCAAGTACTGTACGCCCGTTTAAGGGGACATTCCAAATACATCAAATATCCTGGAGTGCTATAGAACCGAATTCAATCCACGCGAGAAGACTCAGCTGTTACATATGCGCAGCTCACAAGAAATGTCCTCATTATGAAATTGGTCAAATTTTGGTTCCACCTCTTACAGTTCCTACAGGTCCGCAAAGTTTACCTGGAAATGTTTCAAGTAGTGCATCGAATATTTCAGAGTCATGTGCAGTTAATCTTTCTTCAGGAACCGCATCACTTTCAACAGTTTCTGGTCCGAGAACACCCCTTTCGCCTTTCATGAATACGCCATCGCCATCGCCGGAACTATCGAATATACGACTACCACTTACACCAAAGAAATTGCTCACTAGATTCGAAAATATTAACTCGGATGAATCCGATTCCTTGTCACCTCCTAAGATGTTTAAAAGACAACAATCAGACTTTTACGAAAGTGATAAAAGAAATACTAATTTAAGTAAAAAGTATTTTATTGGTGAAGCATCATCTTCCGCAAGGTTTGACAGACGACTTTCGATATGTGATGATAATTATTCTGAAGGCTCACCGAGAAAAAAAAACAAAAGACTTAAAATGATAATTGAAAGTAGTGGAAGTGAGGATGAGAATATTTTTTAAATTGTCTTCTAGCTAATATTACAATTTTCTGTTGATTATTTAAAAAAAAAATAATGAAAAAGATAAGGGAGACGTTACTATAATTTTGTTATAACTTTGATTCCTATTGTTTGACTGATTTTTATAATTATTATTAGAAGTAATTATTATTTGACTGATTTTGTTCTTTTCTGTGGTATGAATGTCTTTTCTGTAGTCTTTAAAATTAGTAAAAAGTTCATAATTAAGCCAATTATCGGAAACGATCTAGTTTCACATCGTTAATATTTTTATTTGATGATTATGTAATAATAAAAAAATTAAAAAAATATATTCTAGACATTTTTATTTGCTATATTTTTTAACCCCGAAAAGTGTATGACCCGAATATAATAAACTATCTTCCGTTTGCGATTTCGTCCGCGTACAAATATGCTACACTAATGGACCTTGTGAACTTCGTATATCACCTACAATTTAATGATTATCAATTTTACCTTGAGAACCAGCGCCATCTTTTTAATTAGTAAGTTAATAACAAAGCAGCTGAATACTAAAACGAAAGCAACACTACGGTCCTTTTATCCAACTAAAACCTCTTTATCAAAAGTTAGCTGTCATAGTACCTTTCATTGAATATTCGCTATTCAATGAAACGCATTTTACCTACTCTCATGGGAAATGTCTAAAGAGAATATGATACTACGTTGAGATGACAAATGATATTTATTTTTCTTAATTAATCAATCAAATGCACTAAGAAGTTTCAATTCCGACGTCGAAGTCAATCACCCCAAAAGTAGCTTTCTACCACTTTTTAACCCTGTTAGGAGATAAATATAAAAAAAAAACGAAACACGTGTTCAATGAATTTTGTGAAAAAATGTCTATGCCTTGCAAGTCAATCGAGCCAAGGAATCGCGTTCTTCTATACAAACTTTGCCATCCTGTTTCACCCCTTTAGGGGTTGAATTTCGCAAAATCGTAGTGAGCACCTACGCCCTAAAAGGAGCACCCATGCAAAATTTGAGACTCCTACCACTTGTAGTTTCTGAGATTTCGTGATCAGTGAGTGAGTGAGTGAGTGAGTGATTTTCCCTTTTATTATATATTAGATTTCCATAATAACTATGCTACAACATACCACAGCACGATTCGTCTACGAATTATTGGTTGTATACTGGACACCGCAAGCTGTCCAGTTTGAATTGTGCGATGATGAACCAGAAAGTCATTCAGTATATTATTTTATAATTAATTATTATGAACAGGAACTCATATTTTTTACACCGTCACTACACTCACACTCACACACATACACAATAGCTTAGAATTTAGTAGTAGTGACTCGGTAGCTCAGTTGGAAGATCATTGGATGAGAAAATGATCTGGTGACAAGTCGGTTTTTCTGGTATATTATTTAGTATTATAAGGCTCAAAGAGCAAAATCGCCAGAAATCCACATCGTGAAATTCGTGTTATAGCTCTTATGTAAAAACGCAAATTCTGGAAATGACAAAAAGCTATGACGTGTTCTGAGCAGTAGGTATTTAATGCAACCACAACACGACGGATTTTTTTTCACTCTATTTGCAATCGGTCGCCAGACCATAAGCGAATGTGTGGGAAATGGTTGTCATACGGTTAGCAGAGCCACCACTGCAACCCCGCCAAATCAAGAAAAATCAGAACACGTGGCTACTTTTTAAGCGCTTCACTATTGCTGATGTGTCTAGTAGCTCAGCAACAAGAGGATTAGGGTGGTGGGACAGACGCTCTTTGTGTCGTTGCTGGTGTCGTTCGATCTCCGATGTCACGGTTGGAATGTTTAACTCATGAATTTCGTCGTTCTTTGTGAACCAAGGAGCATTAACTATCGCCCTCAAGATCATGTTCTGTACACGTTGGAGACAGAGGATGTTTGTTTTGCTAGCCACGCCCCAAACACGACGGATTTTTTTTTTCAAATATCTTCTAGCATACCCCACTCTTACGCTGTAAGCCAGCGTTATTTCATCAATGTGAGGAATGTCAATGTTTTTAAACCGTCGATGCCACTAGTGACTCGGTAGCTCAGCGGTCAGAGCATTGGACCGGACTTCCAAAGGTCGCGGGTTCGATCCCGTCCTGATATTATTATCAGTTTATATTATAATATTATTATCAGTTTATATTAATGGACTTTAAGGCTAAAATGTCTATCGATGTCTAAATAAGAACCTTTCGACTAACATAATACTTCTAATAAAAATAGTATTTTAAATGCTTTATAACGTTCACAGTTGTGAGTGAGGATCCTGAATCTTAAATAACGGTGAACACGGTTCGATTATACTTTTGAAATTCAAAGATGAGGAATATATAATTCTATACTTTCATAATAATTCAAAGTGTATTGATTTTTTGTTTTCAGTAAGAGTAGGTGTTAATTTGTTAAAAGTAAAGAGAATATCTAAAATGAATATTACACAGTCATCACAGGTGCGTCCAGTTCTAGCAAATCTTCTGCATGCGCGCAGTTGCTGCTCTTCCTTACTGCAACTCATGCAAGGCGCTCGTAGTGCATGCGAGGTGCGCGCGCTCAATGAGCTTGAGAACAGTTTTTTTTAAATACATACATTTTAACTGAAATTATGTCTTTTTTTTCTGTAGCCCTTCTACAGTACATACTTCAAAATAATTTTTTGAAGATTCGTATAAATGACCACGCGTTATTGTTTTCGTGAGAGGCACTGAGCGAGTAATAACTACCGTGGTGACATGCAGGAAGATACGATGACGTCATCGGATTCCATTCTCTCGCTAGTCTCGTTCGCAAAGGACGCATGGCGCCGACTCGCGGATGCAAGTAATAGTGTTTTAAGCAGATTAATGATTTACAATAACTTTGTAAATACTTATCGTACCGAAGTGAAATAAAATCAGTTAGTTTTGGAATTACGTCTTCTACAATGGTATAGGGTAAAGAGGAACTTTTTTGAATTTTTCCCAGGTCCATTCGCAGATCATGATCTGGATTGAACGTGTAATGGCTGCCTAAGCACTTATATGCGTTTTACCACTAAGTTCGAACGACGAAGAACGACTAAAACGACTGAAGAATTTTAGAACCTTTTTAACAAACACTGAAAGAAATTCCCAGGGGTTCAAGAAATAAACTACAAAGAAATTCGTAGAACGAAGTTCAATCGAAGATTAATTGGAAGTAGGAACTTGAATAAAATATAAAAAGACATCTATCAACAATTTTCTATTGAACAAATCTTAAGAAATATATCTTATATGACAAAAAAAATCTTCAAATATCAGTTTTCTTTATAAAGTTTCATCGACAAAACTTTATGATATATTAAAATACATAGATATTGTGAACACTAATATCATAAAAATAAAACACACTTTTAAATGCCATCAAATAAAAAAATACAAGTTTAAACTTCCTCAGAATACTCGAGTGCAAACTACATAATTCATTACACCACGTCCTCTCCCTAAAAAGGGTTTCACAATCCAAAGTCAAATCTCAAGTTTCACTTAGCGATATCACTGCGAAAATCCCCATATAAAAGTACCGGAAGTTCATTAAAAGTTGCCTCCGTACAAAGTCAAACGTTATATTAATCTGTTTTTGAGGGGAACGGTCTATACGAGTATTGGGGTTTGCTAAACGAAGTTTTGTGGAGGACTGCATTGCTTTAAAGGAATGTTTTTAATTAAGGCTTCCCGCGCACGAGCGATTGATTGCTGAGCGATTTTTGTCGTCGATTATAGAACATACAGAGTTCAATACGTAAACGCCTATGAGCTACAAAAAGTAGCTCAGCGAGTAGTCACCCGCGAAATGACACTGACAAGAGTGACAATGGGTTTACTTAGCCAGCGACAAAAAAACGCACCGATTAACGCTACGATAATAGCAGCTACGAAAAGTCGCTCATGCGCGCTGACGATAAGACTCTTTTATAAGTGATGATAACTTTTGCTTATTTATTATTCATAGCATTGGTAGTGCAAACTACCGATGTACGGAACCGTACAATTATTTTTATATACAAATATTTAAGAAATAATGCATTTCATTAACGTATGCTTACGTCGCAATTTTATGTATTGGATTGCAGCGCGCGTGTCAATTATATGACGAAATAAAGTTAGTGCAATTACGACATACTACAAGGGCAGTTTGATTTATCATCCCTGAATTTATCAGTATCGTTTTACTATCATCCTAATTAGTATTGTATGACTATACAACCTATACATTTGATTTATTTACTTTCGTTATTCCTACCCATATTTCAAATATATTATTCAATTATTAATAATACTTATTTTGAGTTAAAGCACCATCAGCCATCGGAACGACGCAGACTTTATTTTTGCGATTGTTCTTCAAACATGACTTTAAAATTGGAGTTTTATTTCATCTTTAAGGGACTTATTATGGCAATATCAATTTATAGTTTACGAAAAAATATTAAGTTACCAATGCTATAAAATATCTCTAACTTTTTCAATGATCCCTGATCGAACCCACATCTATAAGTTCTCTATTCATAGCTCATAATAATATAGGCATAGATTCGTTTAGCTTATTCCGAAGGGATGGGCCAAGCTTTTAAGTAACGCAACTTTTTTTTAGCAAGTTGTTACCATTGAGGTATTACGAACTGTGGAGTTCGTATATGTTTTCGCACTGCGAGCTGGATTTTACCGCCGTTGCTGGCTGAATTTTATTTGAATAGTTCTATTTGAATTTACTTTTAAAATACTATGATTCGATTTGAGAGAAGAGTACGTGTGCGTAGGCATGGACGGTCACCGATATTGATTTGGTTAATTGGAAAAGGTGTAAAAAAGCTAGAAATGAATATTAATTATCAAACGTCCTTCTTAATATCTACGCCCCCACACCTTTATGTTAGTGGATCAATATTGGCGACCGTCCATGCCTACTAACAGCGCGCAGCGGCGTGTTCCTCTCAAATTGAATCAAAGAATTTTAAAATTAAAACAATTAAATAAAATCCAGCCAGCAACTGCGGTGACGGCCAGCTCGCAGTGCGGAAACATAGATGAACTCCGCATACCTACTCTATGGCATTACGATACTCTATGCCACTGAGGCATTACGTATTACAGTTAGCGCAGTATAACTTGAACCCAACCATAGAAAATGAGGCTTGCGCACTAAACATTTTTGTGCCTAAAATTGCCACTGCGCATGTCACGTGGTACTAAAGTATGGGTAAAGTTATTTTTCATCTACTGTACTATTACGTCTATCGATTATGTTGATGTCTGCTACCCGGACTTAAATGTGGATCTTCTTAATAAGATGCACTGCTTTTTAAATAATGCTATCCGTTTTATCTCCTGCCCCCGCAAGTTCGACCACAATGACATCTCTTCGTACCGGTCACACCTAAGTGGCTATCTATCTGTCAGCGCAGACATCAAAGGCATCTGCACGCTCTACTCCAGTTTCTGTATCTTTGCGACAATCACAATCGTCAACTTCGATCTACTAACTCGCTTTCTCTCTTAACTCCTCTCTTTCATTTCGGCTACATGTCCGATTCTTTCACACTGCAAGTTTTGCGTCTCTGGAATAATCTCCCTGAATCTATCAGAAGTTCCCCCAGCTAACCCTTTTTTAAAAAAGAAAGTTAATGCCTTACTCTTATAAAGCTCAGAGGTAATGTGAAATCATTATCATTTGTATATCCCTTATGATAAATACTGTATATAGTTGTTTATACACAACGTGTTAATGAATTAACCCAAAATGGGCAAACCGTTTCTTCGCAACATGAAACTGAACAACTTTTACTAGCGGCTCATTTTTTTCGCGATTTCAGAGTTCCATTGTAAAAGTTGTTCAGTTTTAATGGTCCGTACAAACGGTTTTCCTATTTTGGGTTTATACATTAAAACTTGTATCTATTATTTATGTTTTTTGATATAAAATAAGTATTTTTAATGATATTTTTGTTTGGGGCTTAATGACTCTTTGGTAGGATTTGAATCTAGTTAGTTGCGCTAAGCGGCGGTCCATTTAAAAATCCAAATACCAAGGATACTGTAAAATCCCACTATCATTATAAATCAATCACGCAAAACTCCTGAACGGATTTGAATAAACCTTGGCACACACATAGCCTATAACCTGGAGTAAAACATAGGATAATTTTTATCCTGGTCAAATATTTCAGATGATTTTTCGAATGTCTCTCTCGTATCATCGATTTAAAAATATAAAAAATTAAAACCTAGAACTCTTTGCTACTTCTTATAAATGTACGCGAGAACAGTTCAACGTACGGTACCATGGGGTCCTACCGGCTAACTTTCCGAAGTTCGGCGGGTCTGCCGAGCTTCAACTTAAAATAGATAAATCGAAGTAAGGAGTTTCGTATTGTACAATTCGTCGAAGTTATTTAGAAGATATCGATGTTCGTGTGACATCATGAATTGGGGTTCGCCATTTTGGCCCGATTGGGGGCTCGATTTATCTGTTTTAATTTGAAGCCCGGCAGACTTTCCAAAGTTCGATGCGTTAGCCGGTACGGCCCCTGGTGCCATGTGGGGCAGGTTCCAATTCAGATTCAATTTAGATTCTAGCGCGAGACTCGCAGGGTGCCGTTTTACAATGTACATGTATCCTGTTGCTGCATTTTACATTATTGACAAAAAAGTTATTTATTCAACCACTGTTCAATAATAGGGATATGCTTACTATTTTGAACTAACTATAAATGTAGATAATAAATGTTTTCCCCTACGCACTAATAATTGCACAGAGATGTGTTTTATAGCTTTAATCGATAGACTTTAATACTTAGACGACCTCCGTGGTCGAGTGGCTTTGCACACCGGTTTTCAAGGTGTCGCATCTCTGAGGTCCCAGGTTCGATCCCCGGTTGGGTCAATTTAGAAAACGAACTTTTCCATATTGGCTCAGGTCTGGGTGTTTGTGATACCACCGCTGTCTCTGATTTCCATAACACAAGTGCTTTAGCTACTTACTTTGGAATCGGAGCAATGTATGTGATGTTGTCAAATATTTATTTATTTTATTAAGTACTGACTCATTTTTATTGATTCACTAGGTAAAAGGATTGTATAAAAATCGTACGAACAAAATAAAGACTAAATTCCATTAACAATAAGTTAATAAGAACTAACTCGTTTGATTCGACATCGTCATATTTCGACTCTATTTTCGGCAAGACCTCATCTAATCACATCCAAGTTGGTCAGTAATACCTAAATATTGTGTTCTGGCAGTTAGAATAGAGATAGCCTGTTCCTCGGTAATTGCGGATATGGGGTGAAGTGCACTGAGAGTTTGCGAGTGATGCCAAGCAGTAATGAAAAAATAAATAAATAAAAAAGCTGTCAGAGCTCAAACTCAGAGGATGTGTTCCGGTCATGCGATCCGACCAGCAGATCGCTGCGATCTATTCCATATATGGAGTTCTCTTATCCTTTCCACACTGCTTGCGTTCCGACGATCGCAGCGATCTGAGATGATCCTATGACTGGAACGCATACTGTGTGTTAGAGGTCTTAAACGCACAAAATCACATAGTAACAAATAAATACGAGTATTAAGATATTGCTTTCATGTTTTACATACGTGTTTACTCTTTTGCCGATTGGTCCTTTTAATTAAAAGCACCGATGTAAAGGAAGGGTTTTCTGAAACCCTCGAATCTATTTACTCTGTGGTCGTACGAGTTCCAGGTAAGTAACTTGTTTAAAACAAACGTCGTTTTCCTCAAAAGTGAGTGTCACGTTAATTTCGAGTTCTTAATTGCTTTATCATTGAACCGAATTCATTGGAGATTTAATCAGATTTAAACTGAATCAAAATGTAAGCAAAAATAAATAAATCGAGATCTTTTGATGTCCGACATCAAAGGGCCCGGGAAATCCAATAATCTGGAAAATACCTGTAAAGTATTTGTACACTTGTAGCAATGTTATTTGAAACAGATATTCTATACTATATTTATACTAGTGGCCCGCCCCGGCTTCGCACGGGTACAATGTAGTTACTAATGTGGTGAGTGTGAAGTTATTAGACTGTCTATATAGGTATAGTAGTGGCCACAAAATTAAGGACGCCAATCGATTTTCATACAAACGAAGTAATTTTTAAGCATTGCTTCTCCGCCAGGGATTGACCGTGCGGTGATCTGGTGATGGCCATCCAGGGAGTGGATGGAGGAGATCCAGATTTCTATAGACACCCAAGTGATCTGACCAGCATTTTAAGAGATGTAAGGATATGTTTAAAAAAACCGCGAATATAGTATAGAAATGTATGAAAACTTGCAACTGTAAATTCTTATGCTTACATCTCTTAGAATGCTGACCAGATCAGTTGGGTGTGTATTGCTATCTGAATCTTCTCCATTCACTCCCTGGATGGCCATCATCAGATCACAGCTAATTCAATCCCTAGCGGAAAACCAAGACTTCAAAATTACCTCGTTAGTATGAAAATCGACTTGTGTCCTTAAGTATGTGGCCACCACTATATGTATATACGACGTACACAACATACGCAAGGGGTGTTATAAGTTTGACTTGTGTGTGTCTGTCTGTCTGAGGCAACCTAGCTCCCAAACTTATGGACCGATTTTGATGCGGTTTTTTATGCATAGTTTAAAAGATCTAAGTGTACAGACGGCGGGACTCCTAAACCATTGATCCGATTATGATGAAACTTTGGCGAGTTGTTCTGCTTACGACCGAGAAAGTCCCTGGCTAAAAAAACGGAGCATTGCAATATACGCATGCCGGGTGCAGCTAGATCTAAATAAAAATATGTTGTGCATTAACAGGATTCTCAATCTCGATCATCCAACACTTCTCTATAATAAAAATCAGCTGTTTCATACAAAAATTCAAATCGAAAATATCAAAATGTGTTTCATACGTTTTGATATTTTCGATTTGAATTTTTGTTGATTATTTTTTCGCGATTTGAGAGTTGGTCCCAATAGTAAAAGTTGTTCAGTTTGATGGTCCCGATATACCATATTCGGCATTAGGGGTATTTTTGTAACATGTTCTATACCTACCACATTTCTTGTCATGTTATCCGGTTGCAAAATAAAAAGGCTATTCGGCGAGCTGACTCTCGAGCAGGCGACATTAGAGCTGGCCATGGGAGAAACAATCACTGCAGATCTACACCAGCCACTCTTATACTTTATCCCTGTGCTTTATTAATTGTCATAGCATAGGCGACTTGACCGAATATTGTATTCTTTTAAAATTAAACTGATAATTAGATGGAATTATTTTGCACCTTATTACAACGCAAGGAAGGAAAAAATGACAGCACTGCCAACATAACGCCATAGGTACTATTCAATGAAATGCATTCTACCTACTCTCAGGGGAAATGACCAAAGAGAATGTAATACTACGTTGAGATTTATTTTTCTTAATTAATCAATCAAATGCACAAAAAAGTTTCAATTCGAAGTCAATCACAGCAAAATTAGCATTATATCACTTTTTAACCCTGTTAGGTGATAAATATTAAAAAAATACGAAACACGTGTTCAATTAATTTTGTGAAAGAATGTCTATGCCAAATTTCAAGTCAATCGGGCCAAGGAATCGCGTCCTCCCATACAAACTTTGCCACCCTGTTTCACCCCTTTAGGGAATGAATTTCGCAAAATCCCGTCTTAGTGAGCACCTACGCCCTAAAAGGAGCCCCCATGCAAAATTTGAGACTCCTAGCACTTGTAGTTTCTGAGCTTTCGTGATCAGTGAGTGAGTGAGTGATTTTCCCTTTTATATATATAGATCTCCTTGCGGACCCGCCATTACTATTACTTTTTGGATTTCATTATACGATTCGATTACCCGAGTAATTTCTGCCTAACTTAGATAAGTTTAGAACGCGTCACGTAAAAAGACTGTTTATAGGTACTGTAAGGTGTAGATTAAACTTAAACGTGAGAGAAAATGTATATTATATCTTTAGAGATAAGGTACATGATCTGATCTTCTGTTCAGCAGTCTTTTTACGTGACGCGATCTATATTACCAAATCTAATAAGGCAAAGTTTGTACTAATAATAAGTACTTATATTATAACACCTATAAAGCTCATATCAAACCGATTACTATAGACCGAGTAGCAGGCGAGTATTCGTTGATAAATATGCAACACTCAGACACGATGGACGCATGTGTTCTCCACATTCTAAGCCTAATCCGATAGTGCCGATTGTGACGCCTAAGTGGCAACCATTTTAGTGATTAAGATTTAGTACGTTTAGGCAGTTTCCCCACCACCGCCGCCGCCACTGAGAACGAGATGACGGCGCCAAAGTAGGGATACATACATTAACTATTGGTCGCCTGTCTACTGCACAGCACACCTGTCGTTATCTTGAACTTACGATAAAATAATCTTGTGACGGTGTCAGCGGCGCGCTGGACGAACGGCCTTAGAGGTTGATAAAGGATAATTCACACAGTTCAGTCACGTCAAACTTGACCTACCGGTGTCAAAACTTATATTGAAAACTTGACTTGATGTTGACGTGACAGAGCTGTGTAATTCCTTAATAGTGTACCATGAGTCACAATTTTAGATGTCACTAAAAGAAACTACCTAGGTGTTTTTGGCGCCATTTTGTCGAGTTCGGTTTGGTGTCTATTTTTATTATTTTCAAATTGATTCATAGTGGATATTGTGTCTTAAAATTGGTGCAGTTATATGGTACAAGTGTCTACGCAACTGAACAATATGCGGGATAATTGAAATAGGCGCGGTCTTGGTTGTGTGAAGCTGAGACTTTTATTAAAGTGGTGGCTTCCTCGGCAGAACTAACCGAGTAAACTGTCTTGATATACGGTGCCAAATGCTCCTAGCAGCATTGGAATGCGATGCACCCGTATTGTAATGAAAAATTAAACAATATCTACCACTGAACTATTTAACACTTCAAACTGGCAAAATTTACTTCCAAGAGGAAAGTAGATTGCCATAACAAAAAAAGAAGAAGAAGAAGAAACTACCTACTATTACTACTAACTATTTTTGACAAAACATAATAGATTCATATGAACTTACTTTAATACTTTATAGCTTATTTCTAGTATAGCTCATGATGCAGCCGAGCTTAAGATCTGTTTATTAACGGTTTCGGTGCTCGATGAGGTATTTTAAGAATTTTTGATTCTTCGTTACGGCGCAGATTAAATGCTGCAGAATATACTTAAATTGAACTTATATGGCATAATTATGACTTTATTTAAGTGAATGTATAAATAAATAAATAATAATAAATAAATATTTGACAACATCACATACATTGTTCCGTTTCCAAAGTAAGTAGCTAAAGCACTTGTGTTATGGAAATCAGAGACAACGGTGGTATCACAAACACCCAGACTTGAGCCAATATAGGAAAGTTCGTTTTTCTAAATTGACCCAACCGGGGATCGAACCCGGGACCTCAGAGATGGCGACACCATAAAAACCGGTGTACAAAGCCACTCGACCACGGAGGTCGTCAATGTATATATCATCAGGTCATCAGACAGAGATTTTTTTTAAGCTTTATTACATTAATTTTGGAAGAGGAATAAGTCTCATTCTAGATTGTATTTTCACCTAAAGTTATCTTAGCATGAAAACAACTTTATATTAAAAAAGAAAGCCTGCCTCCAGTTGAACCTTTTTTTAACGGATTCGGAGGGGCTTTAAAAGGCTTTTCCACTAAATTCACAAGATCGTTTACAAGACGTAGGGCCGCCATGCCCTATTAAAGCACACGTCACGACAACGCATCGGAAATTAAAGTCGACATGAGGGCCGCACGTGACCAGCGGACGCGCCTGGATCACAACATATAAAATAGACAGAACTGGGGCTCAATCGAGCTAATTCTCAACGATAAAACCAAAACTAAATAGTTCTGACTACTTGTATTAAGGACGTCGCATAAATATATATATATAAATGTTTAATATTATCTATATGTATGGCACTTCTTACCCAAAAGATAAAATTCATAACTAATACCTTGTTTTGGATTTTTTTTATTGCAATCTTTCACTTTCTATAGGCCTATGAAAAGCTTTTGAATAATAGTTTTCAATTCGATGCCTTAACATGGGTAGCCTAAGTATGTCATGCTCTCTTTAATCATTTCTATGGTGGTGTCGTGTGAGGCGGGTCGTTACGTTCCCTCAAATATGGTTGAGCGGAGCGATGGCTGGTTCATGCGTCATGCTCGTGAACGGGTGCTGCCAGTGGGAATGGGTCTGCTTCTGCCTACTTGTCTTAATGTTTATTGAATTGTATGAATTGATATATATATATTTTTTGTAATAGCCTAGGCTGAGCCTTAAATTTTGAATTAAGCTTGACACCTGTAAATTGATTCAGTAGAAATGAGCTAATACAATAATGTTATTTATTTATGAATCTATGTTAATGGTAACATGTATGAATACTTTGAATGTAATGTAATGTAAATATCGTTCCTTCTAATAAAGCTGATAAGTTTTTTGCGCCCATTTTTCTTGTCAGCTAAAAGACGTCATAATGGGTGGTAGGATAAAAGAATTGACGATTTAAAAATGCTTGTTATGTGAGCTTATTTGAATAAAGAATTTTTCAATTTCAATTTCAATTTCAGTTACCGTTTCAGTTTCGTTTAAAATTACCTACTTAATTTGGTTTTGTTAAAATTATTGAAAGCTATGCCTAAGGATCAGTGAGTGGCGAGGGGTAAAATTGTGGCCAAGGTAAGCAGTTCTACAAAAATGTTATTTATTTATTCATAATTATACGGGAAAGACCCAATTACATGACTATGTGGTAGGTACTACATACATAACTCAATTTGGTCTACAAGAGATTTCGGATTGTCTTCAAATACATCAAAGTCAGGGTAAGTAACCAGGAGCGCGTTGAGTGCCTCATGCATGCGACACAGCGACGACTGCGCACGCGCCACAGTTCGACATGGTGGACGCGCAAACAGTCGATGTCTACGACTGGAACGAATGCGTAAATAATTCTCAGGCACATATAGCCGAAACAATTGTTTCACGCATTCAGGCGAGTCCATACTTCCACGCAAATGATGTTGAATGTTATAATCTGCATAGTGGATCGGTGGAGTGGGATTTCTAAAACGTAAGCCGATGGAAATCGCCTAAGATGCCAATCTTTGACAGTTTAAATGGGAATTCTAAAGCCAAATCAAAGGTAAGGTAAATATAATCTAAATGACAAAGTATCGGTTTTGGTTTTATTACGCGATTTCTCACGCTCATACAGTACGTACGTACATTACGTACAGGCCAAACCAGGCTTTACAAACTTGAAGGCTATGATTGATGTGGTCTAAGCTATTTCTCTTTTGTAAACTAATTCACATTATAAGCTTGTGAAAGTAATTTACAAAAATGACTGTATCTCAAAAGCCTTACCTAAAGAAACAACCACATAAATCATTCTAGCGTATTACAGAAGATACATAAGTACCATTACTGTGACAATACTTTATTTTTTAAGTGAAACATGAATTTTGACAAATGTACAGTTTGCGTGATAATTTCGGTATCATTCAAGTAAAATGAATGTATGTAACTATTCAAGTGAAAAGGCGGCTCTTGAAACAACTTGAGCGATTCAGCATTTAATGGCAGTTAAACTTGTCAAATAAAAAAACACAATTGCTAATGGTTAGTCACGTATCGAGAGATGGAATGGATTTAAAAGATAACTATTTTATGCAATTTATTATTTTAAATTATTATTTTCTTATTTTAATTTATTATTTATTTTAAAAAGCTGAATTTAAAACTATATTTTTTTCTTCGAGAATTATAATTTAATGAATAAAGGAGTACTTGAATGATAAAATGAATCAAATTAAATTAATTTAAATGTTTTTGAAATACTGATAAGACGTCCTCTCCTCCTTCAATTGCTATACCCTACTTGGTCCATAATGTTCTCTTTCTATAAAAATACCACCTATGTATCTAATTTATGGTATGCAATAAAATATTGAATTGAATTGAATTGAAGTGCTGAACCGTAATACTTCAAAAATAATAAAAAAGGCCTCCCAATATAAATATTAATAAATAATAATAAATATTTGACAACATCACATACATTGCTCTGATTCCAAAGTAAGTAGCTAAAGCACTTGTGTTATGGAAATCAAAGACAACGGTGGTATCACAAACACCCAGACCTGAGCCAATATAGAAAAGTTCGTTTTCTAAATTGACCCAACCGGGGATCAAACCCGGGACCTCAGAGATGGCGACACCTTGAAAACCGGTATACAAAGCCACTCGACCACGGAGGTCGTCAAATATCTATAATATATCTAAAATAATCATAATAATAAAATATCTATAATATCTATAATCTCTAGGCGAACTTTCGATATTTTTTATTCTGCAACATACATAATTTCCACCATTTTACTTATTTTTCAGTAAAGTGTAGCATTTTGAATGTTACAATGTCAATAATGCTGCAAAAAATAAAAATTATGTCGTTTTCGTGAGTTGAAGTAAGAAATTATGACGAATGTTAAAGTCGCGTGACACTCGCCGTTTTGGATAGGGATGTCAAAATATTAAAGTGAAATAATACCTTATTGTGAGTTCTTAGTGAGTTTAATTTTATCAATCTTTTGTATTCGATATCAATCAACATTTTTTTGATTAATAATGGTAACCTAATAAACTATTGTATTTTCAGGATTACTTGAAAAATCCTGAACCAATTTCTAAATTTCTAAAAATGAGACCAACTTGGGAACTTGTTGAATCGTCTGAATCATTTCAATCGGACCAGACGTTTTTAAGAAGTGTATGAACATACACAAAAAATATTTATATACAGACGTACAGAGTGCCTCCTCCTTTTTGAAGTTGGTTAAAAACCAAATAGAATATTGTAGAGTTTGAGAAAAAAACGGTACATCATCATAAAAAGTGAAACCTTTCTCTTTTACCATTTTGATATGATATTATAAATAAATGAATGAGTCATTGTGTCTTCACAGGCATTTAACACTAAACTTTTAAGTTTTAAAATTTTGTAAAAATTATCAATTGATTATAAATGTTAGCAAAGATCATTTACAAAAAAGTTGCAAGCACTTTACAATAATTTGTTAGAAGACCTGCTAATAGATTACAACCTCCGTGGTCGAGTGGCTTTGTACACTGGCTTTCAAGGTGTCGCCATCTCTCAGATCCCGGGTTCGATCTCCGGTTGGGTCAATTTAGAAAACGAACTTTTCTATATTGGCTAAGGTCTGGGTGTTTGTGATACCACCGTTGTCTCTGATTTCCATAACACAAGTGCTTTAGTTATTTACTTTGGATTCGGAGCAATATATGTGATGTTGTCAAATATTTATTTACATTTATTTATATAATAGTGTGGGCTTTTCCAATTCCTAAGAGAAAAAAAAAATATTTGTAAGAGAGAGCCAACCCTGGAATAATTATGTATAAAGAAATAGGCAATTCCGGCGTAGCATTAATTACTCAAGCAGGTCCACCTGAAAATTACAGCTGTCACAAGTAGGAAATTAATTAGCAACACAATGCCCCGAACATATTATAATTGAGTGCAAAATTTAAGGCCAAAGAATTTGACGCAGGTATTGCAGTCCATTGTTTTTTATTCATTATTATTGAGATGTATGTTTTGTTTTCTTCTAGTAAAATGTTGATGTCTTCGGAGCACAAGTCGTGAAGAGGTACTTAATTAGTTAATATCAAACTGTGCAGTGTCAAATACAGCCAGCACGAGGAAGAACAAATAACATGTAGCTGTGCTCACTCGCTCGTCTCCGTACTGACATAATCCAGATCACTATCTGTTGATCTTGATCATCAGTGAGATTGACTGGATCGTGATTAGTGATTTTCATCCAGATTGACATACGTGACGTACGTAACAGAACACGTTGTAAGTCTGGATTAAACGTGTGATGGCTGCCTAAGTAAGAGCTGGCAGGGTCCATATCTTGATCGAACTCTTTTAATTTTACCTAACTACCTACCTACATCTATTCGTGGATTTTTTTTATAATATCTATATAGAAATATAGAAAAAACTGCATTGCAATTTCTTTGTTAGCTCCATTCGAATTTAAAGCACTCGGATATTACTCTCTCATATTTTTATACCCACATGCATTGTGTAGATATCTGGCTCTCAAGTCACGTACCTCAAAATGAAGTGTCCGCGCAAATATTGCGCACCCGCGAAATAAACTCCGCACTCTTTCATAAAGAGGGATGCGATTTTACAACGCTATGTTGCAGCGGTTTCATACTCTCAAGTGAACAAAGATTTAAAAGAACATTTACTTATTTCACACGAGGGGAAATATAAACAATGGATGAACTTTTGCCACCATTTTTTTTTGTTTTGTTTGGCTCGCACGATTTGGACACCATAAATTATTTCAAAAAGCAATCAAATAAAGGCGAGATTTTCGCCTCTTAAGATGCCATTTTTCATGGAGGTTTTATACTCTTTAGAGTAAAAGTGAATTAACTTTTTTTTAGTCACCCACGCCCTTTTGAGATATGGCTTTATTAGCTGAAGTATTCGATCAATAATTACAAAAAATACTAGCGGCCACCCACGACTTTGTCTGCATGGACAGTTATTTTCTATCCCTCGGGAATAGTATTTTTTTTCTCCTTGACCTCGTCTCCCATCAGAGTACTTGTCAAGGCGATTCTAACGAGCCGAAACTCGATGGAGTCGTATGGTTTTATTACAGAATTTTTGTGACCTTCGTCCGGCCCCGTCATCAGATCAGCTCAATGACACCATAATATTTCATTGTCTTCCAGTTCTGACCTATGCTTAAAAACGTGTTAATAAAGGAAAGGAGTGTATTTATGTCTTTTTACACTGTTAATTTAAAGGTGTATCCGTTTTGTTTCGATTCACAGAAATTTATATATTTTAAAATATTCAATTTGATAATAATCTGCTTTTACATGTCAGGAAAGGCTTTTTATAAATTGTTATTAAGTTGCGAGGTTAATGTATAAGTTGTAAGGTTTGAAGTAAAAAAAACTACTGTAGCAAACTGATATTTCAAAGTACTCTTTAGCTTCTACGAATTACTACGAATGTTATGACTCGTAGCATCCGTAGCGCAGTGCTACACAATTGCTACGATATATTGTAGCCTCAAGGGGTCAGCAAGTCGTTGCATCAAGCGCTAATATTGTGGCTCTTACATTTTCATTAATTTCTCATTTCTGTTTTATTTTGAACTGTGTTAGGTTCAAAATAGGTTCCAATCAGCATTGAAATTAAGACTTCGTATTTTAAAATTAGGTTTAAAATTAATTTTTCGGTTTCTGTAACCCGATTTACTGTTGACTGTACAAATTCAACCAAGTATTGACATATTTTCCATATTATAGAACATATTTTCTAAATTCAACCATTTATTAATGTAGAAATATTAATATATTTTGACTTCATAGGAATATTTAAGAGTTTCAACAAAAGACGCCGATTTATTTATCAAAATACGAAAAGTATATTTTGTTTTGAACTATCATCCCGATCTCGTCCTTTATTTACATCATCTCTTGACCAAATCATTTCCATTCCGCTTCATGAATAATGCATTAAAGGAATATTGGAGGTTGTATTCGACGATGTTAAACTTTATGTAGACGAAGAATTTTCAAAAGAAACATTGTAACGATAAAAATAATACTTTATTTTCCCAGAAAATGCAAAACTATTTATATCTAAATAGCAATTTGGATAAGATCCTGATTAAGAGTTTTATAGAAAATGATTATGATTTTCTTGGGCCTGATTTAATAATGTGACAATTTTAAATTATTTTGACAAATCAGTTCATTACGTCAGCCAATTTGAAATTAAGTAAATATACCAATCAAACTGCACAGACACATCGCTAAAGACTGCAACATTCAGGATGTATAGGTCTCTCTCGTGGGAGTTCACTGAAAAGTCTACGCCACGGTAATGGTTTCTACCGTTACCGCATCTACGTCTTGTAAAAATAAAACTAGTGGCTCTGTGATCTGTAAACCTCCTTTTAACAGATATCCGCCATTTGGAACAAAAACTAAAAATTGAATCGACAAAAAATATTATGTATAATTATTGAACCTGCTCACAAAATTTCACGAGAATCAGTTGAGAAATGCGACCTGCAGAGGAAAACAGACGGACAGCTGGACAGACAAACGAAAGCATATTTGCCCAAGCTGAAACAAAGACGCTTCGCTTGCGCTTCGCGCTCACTCGATTAACCCTGGTAGTTTCTTCCCGTTACAGCTGGATATCGTGACCAGCCCTAACGTCACGATCAATTAAATGTTGCGATGTGACCCAATGACCAATTAGGTAACACTTAGCCGTAAACAAATTTAGCAAAAATTCGTGTGGTTTCATTTACCCCTGTTTTTGAACAAATAAAGATATAAATATAAGTATAGCTAGGCGGGTATCCCACCCGTTAAAGAAAATAAGTGGATGAATGATAGAAAGAACAAGAATGTGGAATACTAGTGCGAGAGGAATACAAGCGAGAACTGGAATGAATGAGAAACAGATGTAGAAAGTCCTGGACCTCATCCGGGGAGTAGTGAAAAAAAAAAACACTTAGCCGTACGAGGACGTAGCTTGGGCCATCCGCGGGAAAAGAATACCTGGCAGTGGCGAAAGATCCATTCAAGCCGATTCCCATCGATATAGAAATCCCACCCCACCGATCCACTATGCAGATGTTAAAATTTTTGAAGAACACCTAACAATCTTATGTTTGCCATAATTTCACCTCCCGCCACTAATACCTGGTTAAAGAATATTACTACACCAAGATAAAAAGCTACCCAATCTACCCATACCTAATGATGATGATATTAAACAACATGTTTTATTACTTTAAGTAGAAACGGAATCCAAAACAAAGTTATACATCCCCAAGGTCCTACTACTTACCAAGCCTTTATAGAAAGTCCGTTGTAAAGTACATCCGTTGTATAGTACGTACTAGTTGCCTATTAAAACAAGGTCGGCTTTTGTGGCCCGCGACAATGGAGGTATCTCAGAGGACGGCCGCCCACAAACAATTACGTTTACTTAGGTCTGCTTTAGGTTCTTTACAGAATCTTCCTTTTGAAATAATCACTAATTTATTACATTTTTTATTTTCTTCATTTTTAAGATTTTTTTATTTTCTTAAAAAGAAAAGAAAATTATAAGTTAATAATGATAAAAAATATGTTTCTATTGTAATAAAAATAAATGTCTTATTATTTTCGATAATTGACTGTTTTGATTCTAATTCAATTTAATATTAAGTCCCTGATGCATTTTTAAATCATAGAAGTTTAGAGAACTTGTATGATATCAACAATTTAATAGATAATCACCAAAAAAAAAACCGCCTCGATTCAAAATCATTTCCGCTGTGTGATTCTTAACCGTTCGGCAAAACACTTGAAACCATTGAGCCTCCAAGGTATAGGGCAAACAAAAAGAGGTAAATAAATTAAATTTTCCCGTTCGACTTCAAACGACAGAACGAAGCTTGAATCAAATTTATCTTTTTAAATTTTCACCGTCGCGGAATCCCCGCGGAAGACCCTTATCAGTGAAAAAGACGTATTAAAAAGACAGATGATGCTTTTTCCGTCTGTTTTGGGATGGTTATAACATATAAGGGTATTTCCATTAAGGGACATGAGATTTTTGATACTAAAGGATATAAATAGACTAACACCTTCCTAGGCATAAAACTAATAAATATTGACATTTAAGCAAAACGCGACTTAGCTCGTCTACGCATTAGATACACTGATCTTAAAAGAATATTAGTACTGTGTCTATTTTTAATCAATCATGTGAAAATCGGTGTGGGAAGTTTGACACTTATGAAATGGATCAGAGTTTTCAAAGTAGGATTTTTATTTTGCTTGGAAATCAAACAAGGAGTTTTTTTAATTTCTTATATGAAATGGGCTTACTCTTAGCCACATTCGAAACTAGACGGAACTAGTTTGTCCAGGAGAAACCTATTCACTCGATCTTTAACTATCTGGGTTGTAAGCTTGCGGGGCAATACGCAGGCACGGAATTCCAATTTAATGACGTAAAATAAAAACTGAAATAAAATTGTATTTTGGGATTCATAATACGCCAAGACTAAGTCGTATTAAGTTGAACTTGTCTAAGAAAAAAATGTGAATAACAACACTCTTAAAGGTAGTATTTTTAGTAAAAAGCAAAAAGTAAATTAGTCATGACAGATTTCGTTTTTAATATATTAAATTAAATGAAAAAAGAAAAAGTTTCGCCATATTTAAAAAAGACTTCTTGGTTTTGATTTTTCAGTACTCACTTAATTATTGTTTCACCTGTTTTTTGTAAAGCGAAAGTCTACAAGTGAGACCTCTTCTTTAAATGAAAAGGTTTTTCAAATATAATTTGCTTGAATTTTGCTTTGCTATAGTCATTTTGTCACCATGTTATTTTCAAATTTTGAGATTTTAGCATTCATAATGCTATTTTTATATAATACTAAATAATATACTAGAAAAAAATACGACTCGCACCAGTGGCCCTACCATGAGTTGATGCAAACTGTTTACGCTACCGTAAACTATCGGACATACTGCTCACAGTCAATGCGAGTTAAAGAGAGAAGACGTTAGTTTACGGTAACGTAAACAGTTTGCATCAACTCATGGTAGGGCCACTGATCATGTTCTCGGACGGGAATCGAACCCCTGACCTTTGGATATCCGATCCAATGCTCTGACCGCTGAGCTACCGAGTCACTAGTGGGAACGTAGAATTTTTTCTTGTATATCAACTCTTACGCTGCAAGCCAGCGCCATCTCACCAATGTACAAGGAACTACCTTAACATTCAATTGAATACCTACCATGTTATTGCCTAAAATTGAAACTTTCACCAAAATCCTTTAGCAAATGAATTTGTTTACTCAAACTTTATGTACAGTGCATTGCCAAAATGAGGTTGTATTAAATTTTGCTGCATTAAATTAGTATTAAATTTTGCTGCATTAAATTGGTTTTCTCCAACTTTCACGAGGCATCCGACGTCAAATAATGAGGTAGGTAATAATACTGGAGTTACGAAGTTATAACGAATGGCCCGCTGCAGTTGTCAACTAGTTGCTGTTTTCAACCGACTTCAAAAAAAATGAGGAGGTTATCAAGTCGACGGTTCTTTTTTTTATTATTATTTTTTACATTACAATTATGCAACCAATATAACTATAGATAGCCGATAATTCGAAAAGGATATTTAAAATTAAATATGGTATTGATCGACATTAGTACTTTTTTGTTTAATATATATTTTTTTTTAATCTTAAATTTTTGAATCTTTGATATTTTAACAATTTGTAATTTTGTACGCCATGTCTATGGTAGAATGTATCGTGGACTTATAAAATAACTCATGATCACAATTTATTATAACACTACATTCTGACAAATAAACGATTTGTATTTGTATTTTTGTATTTAAAAACAAGAACATTTTAGTTTTCATAACAATTTAAATAGTTCACTGTCAATATAGTTCCGTTTAGTTCGCTGCAACATCGCTTAATGTTATAATTACTTGACGTGAATTAACTAGTTCATAACTAGTGTTAGTTTGTTGTTGACTCATTCGCGATCTAACTCGGCCAACTACTGGCAAAGATTTCTGAACGCAAGCAGTTAAAAAGTTTATAACTAGGTACTCGGTGAACATAATGGCACAGATTATAGCTAAATTATAAAGATAAGTTATAATGTCAATTAAATAATTAGTTTTTTGACCATTATTAGTAGCGTCTTAAATAATACAATATAAATATTATAATATTATAAATATTAATATTTGACAACATCACATACATTGCTCCGATTCTAAAGTACCTAAAGCACTTGTGTTATGGATATCGGAGACAACAGTGGTATTACAAACACCCAAACCTGAGCCCATATAGAAAAGTTCGTTTTCTAAATTGACCTAACCGGGGATCGAACCCGGGACCTCAGAGATGGCGACACCTTGAAAGCCGGTGTACAAAGCCACTCGACCACGGAGGTAGTCGTTATTTATTTATTTATGAATGATTTAAAATGTAACAGCCAAAATCTTTCCGTTAGTTTTTTGTTTCCTCAGACTTTTGATATCGCAATATGAAGGATGATTGTTTCCTTTATCAGAGTCCTCCACCTTAGCTAAGTGATATAATAAAAATATCTGGCTTATAATACATTCTACTATGTACAGAATCTACAAAAAGACTGGCAACCCTACTGGTTACGAAAGCAATAAAAAAAAAAGCTGGTATGAAAGGGACACTAAAAACTAAGGACTCCAAAAACAGGTTTTAAATAAAACTTTTCTCTAAGGGGTCTAAAAAGTAAAGATGATAGATGAAACTTTTAAAAACAAAAAATGGAGTTTTTTTCTTTAAAATAATTATAAAACGTATGTAACGTTTTGTAAATACTAGTATGTGTGAAAAGCTGTAAGTACTTTTTTAAAGTTTTCACATTTCATACAATACTAAATAATATACTAGAAAAAATACGAATTGCACCAGATTATATTCACAAATTTTCACATCCTTTGAGAACCTAAAAATGGTGGCATTCTTTTAGAGAAACATCTGCATTTGATTTCGTATTGGAATTTTATTTGAGGTTGTATCGAAAAACCATTATGAAGATTTTGAAAATCATTAAGATGAACATAGTATGAACAATGGATATAAAAGCATCTCGTCTTTTTAGTTAGATCCTCCAATAGAAATAGGTCTCAGGACATAACTTAGCTGGGCACGGAAAGTTTGCGTAACGGAACGTCTTTTAACAGCTATTTCCGAAAGACCGGTCCGAGTTTTGTTTTCTTTGAGAAACTTCTTAACGATTGAAGCAATTTTCGTCGTGGGCTCACTTCTTTTCCGGTATCTTAACATTCACAATATTTAATTCCGTTTTCACAATAAAATCAAAAATGTTTTACTTAGAATTGAAATAATAAAGTATATGTGTGTTAAAGATTATATTATATTTTCCCTACCTATTATTACAGAATAAAATTCGATTTTAATGCTCATAATAAGTCTTAAAAATCTTTAAATTTATAATTTATTTCTTTTGTCGTATTAAATGGGCAATTTCAGCAATTTTCAGAGAAAATCCGATTAATCTCTCACTGTAATAATATGTTCATAATTCAGGATCGAAAGCGGACTGCATCGGAACTATGGCGGCGCTGCCATTTGCATGGCTTTGTCCCGAATTTATGGGGAACTGTGGTCACCATTCAGAATGAATTGAACGGCTTTTTTGGGACACGCAATGAATGTGTTTATTTGTTTGCGGTTACTCATTTATTATGAAATGCGATTCATCCATTAAAGTTTCAACTGATAAGGTGCAATTATTGATTGATAGTAAATTGTAATTATCTACATGTAAATACTAACCAACTATATGTCGAAACGGATTTTTGAAAATGGCGGACAGTTGTCGCGTAATTTGCGAATAAATTGCAAATGTAACTGACCCCCACAAAAAACATTATACAACATGTTACAAAAATACCCCTAATGCCGAATATGGTATATAGGAACCATTAAACTCAACAACTTTTACTATGGGTCCAACTCTTAAATCGCGAAAAAAATATAAGCTGTTTCATACAAAAGTTAAAAACGAAAAAACCAAAATGTATGAAACTGCTGATTTTTTTTCGCTATTTGAGAGTTGGTCCCATAGTACATTGGTCCCATATATGTGTGGCACAGGTTTCTATTTCTGAAACCTATTTCAGGTACCAGACCCTCACAAATATGGAAACCCCCATGTGTAGCTTATAGTTGCCACTACACTTAAGTTATTTTATTTGCGATGGGAAAAATAAACAAACATTGTATTATTTATTACTCTTGAGAGAAAAACGGAGTTTCTAAAGATTGCCCGATTTCCTCGCCATCGTTTAATAAGAAATCATGATCACTGTACACTGATAAATCTGATAAATCAATTTTCACGTAATAACAGAGAGAACAAAAGATAAATGATATGTATAACGTGATCTGTCAATAAAATCAAGATTTAAAAACTTTGAACCCTGTTCGACTTTGACTCCAATTTAAACCGAGACGGGTGACTTGCGGCAAACTTTCTAAAAACTCGATATTATTAAAGCTATGACCAGACAAGGGGTCCTTAACACCCACCAATCCGTAATGGGCCCGCATGGTGGATTATGGCCCATCCTCCTTATCCACCCATAAGGAAAACCTGTACCCCAGCAGTGGGGACATTTAGAAAGGCTGGTGGTCTGGGGGTCTAGCCAAAGTAACATTTGCAAATTTTCGCTAACGTTTCGCTTCGAAAAATGTATGGATTTGATGTTTTATATTTCGATTGAAAACGAAACCTTACGTCAATCCCATACATGTTTCAAAAGCGAAGTTTTGAATTGTTTTTAAGTACATGAGACAAAATTTTTGTGACGTTATGAGCGTAGCTTAAGTATTATTTTAACGACACTGGCCGAGATAAAAAACTTATAGGTTATTTTTTTCTTTGATTCTGTTACGGCCGCTTACTCGTCTCACAGGCCCGCACTGCCAATACTAAAACACACTTCATAAACCAATCTCTTTTATTGGCGTCACTGGCGAAATATCCTGAGAAATCTCGTGACCCTTAAATAGGGTTGCCAGATGGGAAGACTAAAATGTCTGGGCAAAATTTCAAAAAGTCGGGATTTTGGGATTATAGTCTGGACAAATAAATATAAGGAAAAATAAACAAATTATTATTATAAAAATTAAAATAATCACTTTTAAGCAAATTATAAGATCATTAATCACTAAGGGCCTGTTTTACAATGTAAAAGTATGTTCTGAGTAGCTTACTTGACAGATGATTTGACAGCTGTTGTGATATGAACAATATGTCAAATCATCTATCAAGTAAGCTACTCGGAACTTACTTTTACATTGTAAAACAGGCCCTTATTCTAATATACACTTATAGTAATATACACTCGTTGAATTATCTTTAATTATTATGTAATTTGAAAATTTTGTTTTGTTGTTATTTGTCGGGACATTTTGCATTTTTCGGGACTCTGGACATCATACGAAATTTTGGAACAATCCCGACGATTCCCGACCATCTGGCAACCCTACCCATAAGCGATGGGTCTACCGGAATGTACGTACTAAACGCGTTTGTATACGCGTTACTTATTTGTGAAGCGATTGTCTTAAAAAAGAAAAAAAATGTTTGTAAATTTTGGGAGAATTAAGTTTTCTGCATATTTAACTATGTAGTCGACAGTTCGACACTTAAAAACTCAAAAGTAGTATATTTCGGTTAGAAAAGTCTATGTTCTTAATATGTGATTAAAATTATTTGAACGTATTTTGTAAATGTCTACTGTTTTGATTATTATTGCGGATCTTTTTATAAAAATATAATAAAAAACTTCGTAAAGATGCTTCTCTTTTTTGGCCCATTTTTTGAAACAAAAACCATAACAAAAAATTTACGAAACCTTAATAATAAAAAAATCGTTACGTATTTTTTTTCTTTAATTGCCATACTCCTTAGCAAACCTAATTTTAACATCAACTTAGCAAATTGGTACTAAGTCTTGACTCCTTCAATATCAAGTCGCTTCAAACTCAAGTAAATTTCGCTCAAGGAAAGCGTATACCCAAAATTCTTAGTTGTGGTTGTATCACTAGGGATGTGAAAAAAAGAAAACGTCAAATAAAAATATTTATGGCAAAAAAACTCTCCCGTAACTTCGAAGATACGTTAAGCCTTTGGTCCCGGAAGCTGTCATAATATGACAGTTATTAAAGTCCGCTTTGTGCCCTTGTAGGAGGATAATTTAATCTTCTTTTTTGATTTTTCTAGGGAAGGTTTGCTTGTGATGCGGTATTTGTCGTGAGATTGCGTTATGATGATAAAAAATGGAAGGGTGACGAAAATTGCACTGTGCCAGACATGAGATGAGTATATTTTATAAGCGTTTGTGTAATTTTAAAGTGTGATTACAATTTCTAGCCAAAACCTTCTATTACGACTGCCATAAATAAAATAGGAAGATGACAACAACATTTACGGTACCGTTGTTGAAGCAATTTAGAAAAGTACGTTCTGAAAATTTACACAGCAGAGGATCGAACTCGGTACCCTACAGATGGCGAAACTACGAAAACCGGTGTACACTATGTATAAATAGCTCATGATAAGGAAGTTGGAAAATTGAAATTAATTCAAGATTAAAAGTTTATTCAAGTCTGTTATCGTGTTGTGTATCTATGTCATCCCAACTGATTTATTTATTAAGACATTTTGTACATACATAATTTTATAACAGAAAAAAGAAATCTGTATTTGATAGCCATTGTATTCTTTATCTAACAATTTTTCAAAGATAAAGCAACAGATGTGTCATCCTTAGTGTTCCGGGAAACTATTTGCGACGTAACAAAATAAAGTTTTGGTGAGTTTGCTGGGTTGCCGCGTGTTGCCTAGGGCATCCTTGTTTGGTAACTCGGCGGATTTTGTTTTATACGTTTTGGAATAAACTTATACTCGTAGTTTAGCGAAGACGTTGCGTCTTGTTTAACTTACTTTATCAATTCAACCGTTAAAATAAAAATAAAAGAAAAATGTTGGCCGCAATCTCATTATTATTAGTTTTTAGCGCGTTATTAGTCTTAGATAGTGTTTTGTTCCCGCCTTATAGTACTTCGATACCCACTGAACCATCTAACTACTAAATCTCATCACCAGTGGTCAGTTGAGAGGAAAAATAAATAGAAATTTATAATAGTTTATAAACTTCTCATCTGACCACTGGAGGTGAATTGGGAGCAATTTATTCCTAATTCTCACCAGTGAGAAAGTTATCGGTTTACTATACATCCGTAAAGCGTGAGAACTCTTATAAAATAATGAACAAAGTATAAAAAACATTATCTTTACTTAACTTTTCTAAATTACAGTGAACGCCTGACCTTTCCTATTTCATTCCATTCCGTTATTTTGATACTTTCATTTATTATTAAATTAACACACAAAGCTCTGCCTAATGTTAACTTTAATAAACAGTATGTATAAGTAGTGTAAATGATTAATAAAAGAGGCATTCACTACATGTTTGTGTTAAAATTTTGCGCACAATTAATTTTAATGAACGACCTAGCACTTGAATGTTGCATTAACAATGAACAATGTACTCATAAAAACGAAAAAAATACGAATAAATCGGACAGCCATTTTAAAGTGCTCAATGCTCTTGTTCTCTTATATAAACTACTAGCGGCCCGCCCCGGCTTCGCACGGGTACAATGTAGTTACTAATGTGGTGAGTGTGAAGTTAATTATCAGACTATACTACAGGATATCTTTATAAAGTGGTGGCCACATAATTAAGGACGCCAGTCGATTTTCATACAAACGAAGTAACTTTTAAGCATTGCTTCTCCGCCAGGGATAGACTGAGCGGTGATCTGGTGATGGCCATCCAGGGTGTAAATGGAGGAGATCCAGATTTCTATACACACCAAAGTGATCTGACCAGCATTTTAAGAGATGTAAGGATATGTTTAAAAAGACCGCGAATATAGCATAAAAATGTATGAAAATCTTGCAACTGAAAATTCTGATGCTTAGATCTCTTAGAATGCTGACCAGATCAGTTGGGTGTGTATTGCAATCTGAATCTTCTCCATTCACTCCCTGGATGGCCATCATCAGATCACAGCTAGTTCAATCCCTAGCGGAAAACCAAGACTTCAAAATTACCTCGTTTGTACGATAATCGACTTGTGTCCTTAATTATGAGGCCACCACTATACATAGATATCCTGTAGTATAGTCTAATAACTTCACACTCACCACATTAGTAACTACATTGTACCCGTGCAAAGCCGGGGCGGGCCGCTATAGCTTAAAAGATCTAAGTGTACAGACGACGGGACTCTTAAACCATTGATCCGATTATGATGAAACTTTAGTGAGTTGTTCTGCTTACGACCGAGAAGGTCCTTGGCTAAAATAACAGAGCATTGCAATACGCATGCCGGGTGCAGCTAGTTCTAAATAAAAATATGTTGTGTATTATCAGGATTATCAATCTCGATCATCCAACACTTCTCTATAATATACAACGTGTTACAAAAATACCCCTAATGCCGAATATGGTATATAGGGACATTTTAATATTTTCGATTTTAATTTATGTATGAAACAGCTGATTTTTATTTCGCGATTTCAGAGTTGGTCCCATAGTAAAAGTTGTTCAGTTTGATGGTTCCTATATACCATATTCGGCATAAGGGGTATTTTTGTAATATGTTGTATACCTACCACATTTCTTGTCATGTTATCCGGTTGCAAAATAAAAAGGCTATGATCGGCGAGCTGACTCTCGAGCAGGCGACATTAGAGCTGACCATGGGAGAAACAATCACTGCGCAGATCTACACCATCCGCTCTTAAACTTTGTCCCTGTGCTTTATTAATTGTCATAGCATAGGCGATTTGACAGAATATTGTATTCTTTTAAAATTAATCTGATAATCAGATGGAATAATTTTGCACCTTTTTACAACGCAATAAGGAAAAAATGTCAGCACTGACAACATAATGCCATAGGTACTATTCAATCAAATGCATTCTACCTACTCTCAGGGGAAATGACCAAGGAGAATGTAATACTACGTTGAGGTGACAAATGATATTTATTTTTCTTAATTAATCAATCAAATCCACAAAGAAGTTTCAATTCCGACGTCGAAGTCAATCACCCCAAAAGTAGCTTTCTATCACTTTTTAACTCTGTTAGGGGATAAATATTTAAAATATACGAAACACGTGTACATTTAATTTTGTGAAAGAATGTCTATGCCAAATTTCAAGTCAATAGGGCCAAGGAATCGCATTCTCCCATACAAACTTTACCACCCTGTTTCACCCCTTTAGGGGTTGAATTTCGCAAAATCCCGTCTTAGTGAGCACCTACGCCCTAACAGCAGCCCCCATGCAAAATTTGAGACTCCTAGCACTTGTAGTTTCTGAGATTTCGTCATCAGTGAGTGAGTGATTTTCCCTTTTATATATATAGATTATTTTTAAATAAACTTGAAATTATGGAAATAGAGCAGGGATGTTATGGATAATTATGAAAGTTCGGATCTGTACGGATACCGATATGGTAATAATTATATCGGTTTCAGATATGGTAATAGATATGAAATTAATACAGATTATCCGTTAGTTTCAGTTATGGATATTTTTTTAAAATGTAAAACTAGTTTGCAGTTTGGCCGTTTTTTTCAGGTGATAAACCTTGTTACTAGTGGCTCAGTGAGCTGTAGAACTCGCTCAAATTTGTATGTTGTTTAAAAATTAATGTAATAGATGTCGCTACGAGGTTGACACTGCTTTTGAAAAGCAGTACTATGTGCTGTTTGGTAGGTTAGGTATTTTTATAGTATATCTATTCTAAGCCAGATGGCTCTTTGAACATTTGTCGAATGGGTGAATATTTTCTTCGCTAAATTTAGAAAAACCGGCTCGGCTAAATTCTAAATAATTATCGAACCTGCTCACACAATTTCACGAGAGTCGGTTGAAAAATGCGACATGAAGAGGAGAACAGACGGACAGCCGGAATGACATAGGTACGAAAGAATTTTTGCCCAAGCTGAAGCAGAAACGCTTCGCTCGCGCTTCGCTCGCGCTTCGCTCTGGCTCGGTCAATAACGTGTCTCATTTAAACCTAACCCCTATCCGAAATTATCCGCAAATTTTATATCGGGTTTGGTTGCGGTTACGGATATCTTGTTAATTTCGGAGATCCGATAGTTTCGTTACGTTTACGTTCACGTTCTGTTTACTTTCGTGACAGTTACGGATCTCCTTAAGATTCCTGACATGGAGCTCAATGGCAAACTGGGTATTAGTGCATACCCTGCGATTCGTATTGGATAGGTGACTATAATGATGATGATGATCCTACTAATATTTTAAATATGAAAGTTTGGATGTCTTTTACTCAATACGAAAAAAACGTCTGAATGGTTTTAATGAAATTTGGCACACAGATGGTTTATAAGCCTTGATTAAATAATAAATAAATAAATATTTGACAACATCACATACATTGCTCCGATTCCAAAGTAAGTAGCTAAAGCACTTGTGTTATGGAAACCAGAGACAACGGTGGTATCACAAACACCCAGACCTGAGTAAATATAGAAAAGTTCGTTTTCTAAATTGACTTAACCGGGGATCGAACCCGGGACCTCAGAGATGAAAACCGGTGTACAAAGCCACTCGACCACGGAGGTCGTCAAAATTAAAACATAGGATACGCTTTAACCCGGTCAAATATCCCTTAGGGATATTCCGAATGTCCAAGCGGACGGAAGCTAGTGATAAATAGAGATCAAGTAACAGTTTGAACCCTTAACTAAACCTGTCTTACTTCAGTTAGTATAAACGGAATGTTGACAAACAAAGTACACCACTTTGGCTGTTGTTCTCAAATTTGTTGTGTGCTCAACCAATTACGCTGGTTAGAATCAGGGGTTTGACCATTTTGGGTAACTAATTGACGCACCCACCGATCCCGTTTAAGTTGCCCAGAATCCCTTCTTAAGGGTACCTTAAGTATGAAATTGAATTAATCTTGCGAAAGGCATTGACTACAGACTATATCCGTCATTTTGTAGTCGTTTTAATCCTCTTAAGGGGTTTTTATTTTATTTTGAGATTTTAGCATTCACAATGCTATTTTTATATAATACTAAATTATATACTAGAAAAAATACGACTTGCACCAGATCATGTTCTCGGACGGGAATACGGTTCTCGATTCCCGTCCGAGAACATGATCTGGTGCGAGTAGTATTTTTTCAGGTAAATTATTTATTATTACCCTTAAGGGGGTGTTCTATCAATGAAACTAAACATTTTTGCCAAAGAAAAATGAGTTGAAAAACAATAAATAAATAGTCCTGCCATACTTAATAGATAGCTAAAACATGGGATAATATTTTTTTTACCTTTTTCGACCCATGTTTCTTTGGCAAAAATGTTTAGATTCATTGGTAGAGTACTCCCTTGAGGGTTTAAAACGACTACAAAATGACGGTGTAGTTATTGACTAAGCGAGCGCGAAGCGCGAGCGAATCGTCTCCGTTTCAGCTTGGGAAAAACTATGAAATCTATAAAACCTTTTCTTCTTTTTGACGTCATTTTTTCATGATCACAATATTATCCGGTTATAAAAAATCTTTATTTCATTTTGAAATTATAAGTATAAATCAATAAATCATACAAACTCATAAAATCATCAACTATTTCTTACTATTTGAGTTATTGAGCTTTTTTTATTAATTCCGAGTGAAACGAGATTGATCACCACAACAAAGAACGTGACAAATGCTGCCCCATTTAACTTGGTCCTTGACACATTTAACCGATTTTATTCTTGCGCAACATTCTACATGTACCTACCCAAGTATCAATTTTACGAGAGCCGTGTAAACGCGCGAGTTTGTTACGGTACACAAAAAAAAGAATAATAGCCGCTTTGAACAAATCGCGATTATAGTTTAGAATTTTGTCACTCTAAGGCTATTACTTTTTTGGACAGTAATCAATGACAAATGTATACACATTATTAAATCTTATTTATTTCTGAATTTTAGGCCAATCCAGCCTATAGTCAGTACTGTAGCAGAAGTTCCTAGAGAAAAAAAAACAAATTTATAGTAGTTGTTTTAACGAAGACCCTTTTGCTATGAAAAGTGCGTTTGCACGCTAAAACAAATAAAAGTGCCGCAATTTTCCGTATCAAAATATGAAGGAACAGTTTTTAATAGGTATGATGTCATACCGAGAAATAAAAGTATCGCAATTTTTCAGCAAATCAGTCCCTGATATGTCAACTATCAAAGCAATGCATCGTAACTTATTATCCAAAAAGTTCGAATTATGAATTGCACCGAACTGCACGGTAGCCCTAGACTTGCACACACAGTTGCGCGTGTACATAAACGTCATCTGACGTCATCTGTTTATAATGGGGCGGTTCTTCTTCTTCTTTTTTTTTGTTATGGCAATCTACTTTCCTCTTGGAAGTAATTTTTGCCAGTGTCAAGTGTTAAATAGTTCAGTGGTAGATATTGTTTAATTTTTCATTAGAATGCGGGTGCATCGCATTCCAATGCTGCTTGGAGCATTTGGCACCAAGTATATCAAGACAGTTTACACGGTTAATGGGGCGGTTGTATGGAGTGTCCGGGTTGTGTTAGCAGTGTGAGAACGTGCAGTCAGTTATTTAATAAGTTGGTATTGATTTTGAAGACCCACGCATAGTCTTGTATTTTTAGAAGCCACGAGTACCATATTCCCACGTAGTCCTATTTTAGCAGTTTTGCTTTCTACTTCTAGAAATGACTACGAGGGAATGTATTGAGACCTTCTAAAATACTAGACTACGGGTCTTAAAAACTCCACGTAAAGTTTTATTGAAATTATAATCACAATATATAAATAAAATTCACCGCGGCGCCACTTTCGGTCTGGGTACCCTCAAGGCCTTTTCACAGCAACTTTTTTAATAGATTGTAAGGCATCTAAAAGCATTAGAGAAAAAAGTTGATACAACAAAGTAAAACATTGTTCAGCGATTTTCGTTGCTGTTCGTTCTATTCGCAGAGCGCTACTAGTTCGCGCACGTAGTGTGTGCCCCCTTTAAGAACTTTACTTGCAAACTATGTAGCAAGGAGGTATTTATGGCAGCTAAGTGCTCCAGGGCATTAGTATTGAAAGCTTCCATTTGTATTGCTTAGGTATATTATGAGGAAAATGTGACTGTTATCGTGGTACTTAAAATTTAATAAAATTGTTGATAAAATAATGTCTCACAAGGTTTATTTCATTCGACTAAAACTTTTTATAAAGATTTATCACTTTGAATTAAGTAAGATTATTTACATGGGCTTTCTTCCTGCGACCACGATGCCGATGGAAAAACCAAAAAATCTAATAACTCATAATTTAACACGGAAACCTAGCGATTCACAGAGAAATAGATAAAATAGACTGTCTAATAAAAATCTCATCTACTAATTAAGAATTCTTTTTACGAAAGTTTAATTTTTTTTTCTGTCTATGGTTTCTTTTATGGCCATTCTTAATTTTATTATCAGAAAATGAAATGAAACTGAGCAATTAAAATGACCATGTCGTGTAAAAAATATTAAGGTAATTATTTAATAGTTATTAAGTTTTTTATTATAGTTGACGACCTCCGGTCGAGTGGCTTTGTACACCGGTTTTCAAAGTGCCGCCCTCTAAGGTCCCGGGTTCGAACCCCAGTTGGGTCAATTTAGGAAACGAACTTTTCTATATTGGCACAGGTCTGGATGTTTGTGATACCACCGTTGTCTCTGAATTCAATAACACAAGTGCTTTAGCTACTTACTTTGGAATCGGAGCAATGTTTGTGATGTTGTAATTTATTTTTTATTATAGTAAACAACTATTCACCCATTGAGTATTATTAACATCACCATCATGGTCATCACCTACTTTCCAAAGTGAAGACGGAAGTGGTGTTTTAACACCAACAAAACAACCCCTCAAATGAATCGAGAATTTCGAGTAAATTAATTACACTTCACTGTTGATTATTACTCCTTACCATCGCTACCTTCAGATCTTAAAGCCTTTGATGTCACAAAAATATCTTATATTTGGCAACTAATTACATTTCGAGTTTCCGTTTTCAATGACTTTGATAACATTTCGGGTATTTCGAAATAGCTATGTAAGTATTGAAAGCCTCTATTGAACTAAATACGACAGTCAACAAATATTTAAATTAAATATTATCCTTGGATACCAATTTATTCAAATATCGAAGGGATACATTTTGATATAGCTCCGAAGCAAATATTTACTTTAATTTACCCAACAAAATCACAAACGATATCAGTCATTCTTAATGTCTTCAGGGTCACAGACATTCCTTATGGGTGGATAAGGAGGATGGGCCATAACCCACCACGAGGAACAATTGGTGGGTGTTAACGACTGCAAATACAGCCGAGACAAACGGATTAACGTGCCTTCCGAAGCACGGAGAAACTCAAGATAGTAAATTTTTGGTCACCCATCCCATGGCCGACCCTTACGAAAGTTGCTTAACCTCCGCAATCGCAGGAGGCACTAAACAACTGTGCCATCGAGCACCTCCAAGATTTATGATTTATATTTACGTAAATTAATGAATCACAATCAATATTTATTTTATATAAACACTTTTCAGGCGGAATATACACAGAGCACGCTAAGTCATTACTAGCTTTTGTAACAAAAAAGCTTCTGAATTCAGTAAATATTCACTTACAATAATATATACCTTATTGTTCTTTGAATAAAGCACTTCTGAGGTGGCCTTTTTTATTGTGTGATAGGTATTAACTATTTTGATGAAAAGTATGCAAAAAGTTTTAAGTGTTAATCAATTGTCATTTGCAAACAGCAAACCCGTTGAAATGTATTCAAAACACCGATTAATAATGCGCGATCCTCGCTGAAACGCTACCAAAGTACATCTTGACAAATGTGAGCGGTCTCAACGCAGCATCTAAATAGCGCCCGCCGGTGAGCCTCATAGCCACAGCGTAATAATAGCAATTTGTCACCCCTATTTGTCTAGTCATTATTACTGTGACTACAAAATGTTTAGGCCGAATATACCTGATTAACATCAGAAGTAAGAATTCTAAGTATGCTTCTTTAATGTAGTTTTATTGAAAATGATTATTGACAAATGTGAGCGGTGTAAGCGGTCTCAACGCAGCATCTAAATAGCACCCGCCGGTGAGCCTCATAGCCACAGCGTAATAGCAATTTGTCTCCTCTATTTGTCTAGTCATTATTACTGTGACTACAAAATGTTTAGGCCGAATATACCTGATTAACATCAAAAGTAAGAATTTTAAGTATGCTTCTTTAATGTAGTTTTATTGAAGCGTACATGATTATTGACAAATGTGAGCAGTGCAAGCGGTCTTAACACAGCATCTAAATAGCGCGACAAGCCCCATAACCATGGCGTAATAATAGCAATTTGTCACAACTATTTGTTTAGTCATTAACGATTGCAACAACAGAATGTTGATTCATTAGGAAATGAGCTAATTGAATAATGTTATATGTTTATTGATGGAAATGATATACTTATTTGTAAATATTGTTCCATCTGATAAGTTTTTTGCGCCCATTTTTCTTGTTAGCTAAAAGACGTGATAATGGGTGGTAGGGTAAAACAATTGACGATTTAAAAATGCTTATTAAGTGAGCTTATTTGAATAAAGAATTTTATTCAATGTTTGGCTGTTTCCTACCAGATGCAATGAGCATCGAAAGTCAGAATTTTAGGTATCCTCCCTGATATATTATTATGATTTATGAAAAGCGCATAATATTCGAATTTCAAATGAGTTCGAGTGCGTGACGCAGTGTTGACGGTCGGTGGGAGTTGTCTATGTGTGTGTGCGTTGCTCGAGCGCGCGTAGTACTAAGCTTAACTTCTGTAGTCTTTCTATTTTGTGTCAACGCGGTGAGCCTCAAACCACAGCGTAATAATAGCAATTTGTCACCCCTATTTATCTAGTCATTATTGATTGTCACTACCAACTGCTTTTGTAGTTAGCACCTGACTATTATAGAATCCCAAAAGTCCCTCTCTAATAAGTGAAGTGGCTCTGCAATTACGGAGGTTAAGCAACTTTCGCAAAGGTCGGTCATGAGATGGGTCACCAAAAAATTATTATTCCGTGCTTCCGGAAGGCACTTTAAGCCGTTGGTCCCGGCAGCATTTTTGGTCGTTAGCACCCACCAATCCGCATTGGGCCCGCGTGGTGAGTTATCGGCTAACCTATGGCCCATCCTCCTAACAATAGCTGATGGCAAGTCACTCTATACCACAACCAATTAGCTCTACAGTGACAATCCCTATATACAAATAGTTGCATTAAAAAACTAAAAAACCCGCCTGCATCAAAAGACAAGTCAAATGAAAACATAATAACAAGCAGTCAAAGTCTAATTATAAATGATAGAAATCCTAAGATAAATAATATTAGAAAAAATACTAGAAACAATCGACTCACCCGTAGCACCTCAGACGGGATTCAAACCCGCACCCTTGGGATTCCGGCCCAATGCACTGACCAATTATGCTACCGAGTCGTTTGTGGGAGCGGCGAAATTTTCTAGTACTTTTTACTTCTTCGCTGCAAGCCAGCGCAATTTCATCAATGTGAGGAAATACCCCCACATTCGAAAGAAACATCTTTCCAGATGTTTTGACAATCGATAAATATGAAACAGCTATATAATTATTAAAATAGCATTGTGAATGCGAAAAATCTAAATTTAATAATAGTGTCCTCCTCCACACATGTATAGCACACAGCAATGATCATATTGCATATCAGCACTTATGTTGTTACTTGTCTAAGCTCAAAGTTTCGCCAGTCAGAGACGCTCTGTACCCGCTATGTCATGTATTGACACCTACCAAAATAAACTCAATTAAATGTGAACACGCATATTACTTGGGGTCACCCTATTCCTTCTAGTGGAGACCATAAGACTCCACAATAGAAATCCGTTCAGCCGTTTGAAAGACATGAGGTAACAAAGAATATTACATAATATAAACATACATACAAGACGCGTGCGAAAAACATAACAAACAAAAACGATTTTATAATACGTTTTTTCATTTGACAAATCACAGCAAAAACGATTTTCGTGCTATGAGATAAATGTGTAATACCTAAGTACAACAAGCAACGTATCAAATTAAACTACCAATTTGCTAAACTGTAGCTTACCACAACGTGATAAGGCATGCGATAAAGTCAACGTGTTACACTGTAAATAATGCGGCTGGCTTTGTCTGAAACCGCATCGGAATTAGTGCGATATTTCGACCTACTACTACTTTAGGGCCGAAACACAAACTCGATACGACATCGGGACGTGCCACGAGACGTCGTGTCGTTGTGATTCACGATGCTCTTCTGCGTTGGTGCCGCATCTGTTTATCAATATTTGCGAAGTCTTCTGATGTTTTGTCCCACGGTGCGGGACACATCTTGGTTAGAGTTATTAAGTGATGAACTTCAATCACATCCGTTATCTTCGAATATTGATAAACAAATGCGTCACCAAGTCCATGGTGAATTTCTACGACACGACATCATAGCAGGTTGCGTCATGGAAATTAACGTGTTTATATGTTTCGGCCCTTAGGCCTTAAACGCAGGCTCATTACATTACATTCAATTGTTGTAGCTTGTTACAAAGCCCTAGTCAGTGGAGATTTATAGTTTATTGGTGGTGGGTTAAAAGACCTGATGAATACATAATTTTGTTTTTTTAAGCACTAGAAATACCATCTGGTGGATTAGTGATGATGCGATCTACGATGAAACGCGCTTGCCTAGAAGTAACCTATTCACTCGCAACTTGAAGCTCCCTGGATTGTACCTATCGAGAAACACAGTATCAGGTAAGGAGTTCCACTCTCTAGCGGTTCGGATGATAAAATTTTAAGCAATACGCTCGGCGCGAGCCTTTGGTTCAAATTCAATCAAATCAAAATATTTATTCCATGGTGTTTATAAATATTTGTAAATATACCATGTAACTAATTTTATTGAAATAAACTCATGATGATGTTTACATAATTGTACGGGACTCCAAAATCAAAAAATGTTAATAAAAGGCAAGTATTTATAAATAAACTCGTATCAACGACACGTTGCCCACTACTAGGCAAAGATTGATTGCATACTTAGTGAAACAAAACCTAAAATCATTTATTACCAGCTTAAAATAGAGGTATGATCGCAAAAAAACGCATCCAATCGGATCATTTAATCGAGCCCATAAAACGAATTGCCTACCGCAATGTGAAATCGATTTTCTGCAGAACGTTCCCATTGTTGATTATGTCTATTTAGCTGACAAATTGATATGATTCGTTAAAACGAGTGTATTATTTATGAAATTCTTTGTTTGTCTTAAATGTATGAAATGGAAAGTGATAATTAACATTTTGGGTAAGTATCTTAAATAAATTTATACTATATTTGGAAAAAGCTCCAATTCCATTTGATTTTGTTTATTATTTTAGTTCTCAACTTCCTACCTTTAGCTACCATCGTTCATTTCTTATTTGTTTCGCCTGATGTTAACACTACGTTTATTTCAAACAAATCAGACATTTTTAATATATTTATACTGTAATTAACATTTTGCAAGGAAATGATAACTGTGGAACTAAATAAACTTACTACCCTTATTTTAATATCTACTTTTTGTATAAACCTAAATTAAATTTTAGTCTCAAATTATACGCAGGTGCGTTCGAAAAAACTCTTCAGCTAGAACAAAAACTCAACGTTTACATATTTGATTTTACTTATTATTTTGTTCTAATTATTCATGACTCCCATGACATTAGGCCACATATCTCCGAAGATTATCGTCGGATCTCAATGAAACTTATATGGGAGCAAATTGAAAGTATACCCAATCGAATAAAAACAACTATTAAAATCGGCACACCAACGCTAGAGATCGGTGTACACACAAAAAACAAAACGGGTCGAATTGAGTACCCTCCTTTTGAAGTCGGTAAAAGTCTGAAAACACAGCACAAAACCTTTTTGCTCTTATAAAACTATTAGACTGCTGCTCAAATCACGATGAGAATCCGTTCTTTGACCTCGACCCATGTTCGGAGATATGAAAGAGGTTAATTACCTTAACGACAATGACGACAATATAGCTCAGAGTATATTAACAGTGGCTGCTAAGTAGCTGCCTAATAATGGCATTATGGATGACGTCATTATGGGGACGGACGTTGAAACTGTTGCCAGCTTTGTTCAGCTCTGATAGAGTACACGTGTGGACATAATAATGACAAATTAGTTGACCGATCCCTTTGTATAGGAAGTCCTGGATGCGTTGGCTTTTGTTTTTCGGTTAATGAAACAAGATATTGTTTTGTTTCTTTCATGATATTAATAATTATTTTTGTAATTGTACTGTCTTTTGTTTTTAAATGTAAAATAATGGGAAGCGTATGTTTATGGAAAAGCCTTACTTACTTTACCATCTTACTGCCAATGCCAAATACACAAAGGCCTCTAATATTGTATATACATAAGAGAGTGAGTGAGTGAGATTTGGAAAAACAAGTTCACCACAGAGGCATAGATAGAGTCCCTTATAATTTTGTTGGTATTTACAGTTCGGTCGATGAATAGGCTACCCTTATTTTAAGGCATCGTCATAATACAACGAGATTACGCGATGACAACTTTGTATTAATTAAAACAGGGAAGAAAAAACTAGCCTTTGAGTTTAGGTTTACTGCATTTCAATAATTATTGACAACTTTACAAAGTCTACCGTCATCAGGATTTGTTCAAAGCCCAAGGCCCTATTTGATAACGTAACAATTTGACAAAATTGCGGTGTAGCAATGAGTAGTTTATTCTATTTTCAAACGTCATGACAGTTGACAAATTGTCACGTTAATTAAATAGGGCCCAGGTAGCTTCAGGCTTTTAAAAGTGTTTGTTATCAAAATTTATTAAATTTGATTATAGGCTCCGGTGAGCGAATACCATGATTGCTACACATGTTATCTAAAAAAGTGCACCTTTTAGTACAGTTTTATAATAATAAATCCATTGTTATTATTTCGAGTGCCAAACCATTTTTACGTCACAGTTATTCAGAGTTATTAATTTGAGCACCGCTGTCGCTTTTTCCTGTTCGAGACAAACAGATTTTAATATTGGGTCAGTGGTTCTCAACAATCACTTGTTTACAAAAGGGTTGTTGGTTTACTTTTATATTAATCAAAAATCTTTTTTGATATCAGGGGTAAAATGTGTATATGGATATTTAACTCCAAATAGTAGTAAAATAGTAGGTAATCAATGTCATTGATTTACCACTTGTAAATTAAAGGCAAAAACACGAAAGAAATAAATAATTTTATTAAATTCGTTACGTATTTAAAAAGAGTAGGTACAAGTTTATAATTAACAAAGAGAAAATGAAAAGATGCACTGACATAGACTGAACTTTATCTCATAATAAACTGGACTAGGCGTAAAGAGAGACCAAAGTACTTGGTTAACGAGGTTTAAATCACCCTTTGTAAGATAAGAAGTCTTTTTAATTTGTGTTGCTAAATTAAGCCTCTATTGCACTGCTGACAAAATTGCTATTTTGTTAGTAGGTACTGATAGTATGCTTTATGTTTTGATTACAAACTTTATTTTTCGTATTTATTATTTTTTTAGGTTGAACGCATTCAATAGTGCATTGAAGTTGCGAAATATATAATTTAATTTCCACCTTAATTAGTTTGATAGGAGCAGGAAAAATGTGAAGATTCAAGCATCCCAGGAGGCTGGCACCAACTTTCAGCGAATTTAATCAAAACAACAATTGAAGATGAACTTTTTACGATAGTTTGTGTTCTTGACTTTTATTGTGATTACAAAAGATATGGAATTGTCTTCTAGGGAATAGTTTTGAATAATATTTTGAAAACTTTGCAAATTTCTTGTGCAGTTTCAGGAAAAACATTAGGGACCTTATTTTCAAAGGCGGCGAGCGCTCTTTTTTCATCGCATGCGGTTTATTGTCATCACTTAAGTATGCTACGTTCACACGAAGACATGCCGGATCTGATTTTGGCAGCATGCGGTTTCACAATATAATTTATGTGTATAAATTCAAACCGTGGTTGGTACCGTATGGTTTAAAGATCCGGCAAAGAACCGGCAAATCAGATTCAGTCACACGGCAAGATACCGAATACTGTTCAGTGGCAATAGCACTTCAATACATGCGTTCACACGAAGATTCAGTTTTTTTCCGAATGCCGCAAAAACCAGGAACGGCAATTCGGTTGGTCGGCGCGCACGCGGTGGGGCCGCGGGGAAGACCAGCGCTACCAATCTCTGTCTAGGACGCCTCTGACGGCAATAATACGAGTATATTATAGCAGAGTATTTAAGTCCATCGCTTCCAATTGCTACCCATGCAGATTTTTAGTTGCGCTTGTACAAACTTGGCACTTTGAGGTGCGCGTCCACTGCATCGGAATCGAAGCGGACGGAGCGGACGGATGTGTTGCTTTGTATTATCATATCATAGACGATTCAAAAGTGCTTAATTATTAAGTTTATTTGAATAAAGAAATTTTGACTATTGATTTCTTTGGCACTGCGTGTAATGGATCGGCAAATCTGTTCAATAGTAATAAAAATAAAGCAACAAAACCGTCCGCTCCGATTCGAAGTCAACAGCACCGCAATTGGTTGCTTTATTTTTATTACTATTTAACTTTGCTTCCCGCTTTTTACTACTTTTAACTTAAAATCTACGTTCACGCGTGACATAACTTATTAAGGCAAGGCAGTGTGTTATATACGTGCTCCAGAAGATACTGATTACAACTCTTCATTTTGACTTCTACCAAGATCGATAATAAAACGACAAAGTTATTACTAACGCTCCTGGTAGAAGGCTGATAACCGTTATCCAATTTATTTGGCAGCTATACAGAGCTGTACGCTAAAAAAAGTAATCATGATTGGAATGTATTCAACGGCATGAAATATACTGTACAGCAATTTAGGATCTCTGCAGCATAAATTTAACGTTCGCTGGTTTTATTTTACACTGTCGTAGAGAAGTGCCGAGATTCTTCTAGAAAGCCAAGTTTTGTAAAACTTGAGCTGGTTATTTTACTGTAAAAGTATAAAATAACTGTTCATTTTATAACAAAAGAATCGTTGTCACTGTTGTTCATAATGCAACCATTATTATTTTTAGACACTAAAAACAGACGAATATAGAACCTCTTCCTTCTTTGAAGTCGGTTAAACAAAACAAGTACGTCGTTAACCCTACGTCTACTGAGAATACATTAACAAAACAAAATATAAAACTCATTTCATAAATTCATATTTATTCACAATAAAAGTCTAAATACAATTCAAGCATAGTTTCCACCCAGTCAAATTTGGAAGACAATTTCTCCCTCTATAATATTATTACACGGCAAATTATACGTTTCATAAATATTTAAACACGATACATCATAGCTGAACCCTACCTAAACATTACGGATTAACATGCACAATCATCTATCAGGCTAATACAACAACAGGTTTTAGACACACTGAGAGAAGACTAAACTAAACGCCATAAAGAGAAAACTTAACTCCATTTCAGTACAAGTTAAGAAGCATACAGCCGTGTTATCATGTCAAGTAAAATTCTGTACAGTGCTAACAATCAGGCCTCCCAGCATGACCACCGAAACACGATATTATATAGTGCGTGACGTAGCGTTTTATCGACACTCAACTGTCAAAATCCAATGTCTTTTGACAATTAAACGTGATAAATCGCTATCACATCTCGTTTCGGTAGTCATGCTAGGGGGGGGGGGGGGGGGGGGAGGGGGGCTGAAATGATTGTTGGATTTTTTACGTAAAACTTAAGTTTTTTACACATCACATACATTGCTCCGATTCCAAAGTAAGTTCTAAATTGACCCGACCGGGGATCGAACCCGGGACCTCAGAGATGGTGAAACCTTGTAAACCGGTGTACAATGCCACTCGACCACGGAGGTCGTCAAATAAATGTTGTTACATACATTGTCTCATGATATTTTATGATGGAATGAAAACAATATAGGTTATTTTAATAAAAAATTAAACTCCTCTCTTTAACAGGGAGACATTTATAATAATAGAGCTATCTGTTCCTCTCGGTACTTCACCAGCTTTAGGTTTAAGGTACATCGCGTGTTCTACAGCTATTATTATGTCATGCTATCCTCTGTATGTTACAATAGTAAGGTATTCTCATGAATACAATTTTATATGTATCTGGCTAATTAGGGCTTCAGGCGAATAGGTCGCTAGTTAAACATTTTAATGTCAGCTAGTTACGTTTTCGTAACGTCTGTGTTATATTTATGGTTATTTTTTTTATAACTCGGACAGCTGAGTTTCTAGAATAGAAAATAATACACGGCTACACCCAAGTCCTGTTAGAGAGAAAATAGATAAGAGAAAGAGAGATTTCTGCTATTGGAAAGACAATAATGAAAATCCTTTACCTAAAGAGGACAAAAAATAGACACACGCACACACACACACACACACACACTTACCAACACACATACACACACACACACACACACACACACACACACGAAGTAAAGAAAGAGGAATATACCATAAAATGTTAATACTAAGACCTAGTAAACTATTCCAAAAAGGCATCAAGTTTCTCAGGCTTCTGGAGTACCAGCCGTTATTCCATCAGACAGGCCGTAAGCTCGTTTATCAACACTATATTATAATAAAAAAAATGCTCCACTGTTCCCAGCATTATTCTTCCAAATGCGGTGCTGTTGACTTCTCGGCATAATATTTTTGTGTGAAACTCGGCACGAACGGGCGACAAACAGCTATTCGTCCCCATTCGTCATTTATTCAGCTGATGTACTTTTTGACGTAACAACGAGTTTTTTTCGTAACGTGTGCTGTGAAGAGCTGAATAAAGGATGGAATTTTAAGTGAAATTTAGGCACACATTTGCGTTTGTCCTGGGTGACGAAGAGTTCGGTAAGTAGCTTGGTTGATCATTTGTTGTATAAATAATTCCTCATAATGTTATATCTTAACAACAAGTCGTCATTACAACGCTGATAACACGTTAATCTATTACTAGCCGCCTCTTTGGTCTAGTTGTTTGTCTACACGTGTAAGACGTAGGGCTCCCGGTTTCGATTCCCAGGAGGGGGTACAACTGTACTCGGTTTGGTTGGTGGTAGGGCTTATTTCAAGTCCACCTGGCTAGCTACCACCATCTTACCTATGTCTGACGCCACAAGAGTTTAAAAATAGTTGTGTTCCGGAAGTTAGAGGTAAGATAGCCAGTTCCTACAGTGGTGAGGATTCCGGGTGTAGTGATGCGCTTACACTTTCGGCCTTATCATCACTTAACATAAGGTGAGATAAAGGACAAGCACTATCCCGTTGTAGATAAAAAAGCCGCACTTAGAGACGTCAATAAAACATGTTTTTTTAGTATCGTATCATTTTATTAAATCTTAAAAGAAAAGGGGGGTATAATAAACTTTCATAAAACATTAAAATTAATTGACGTTTCTAAGTGCGCCAGTAAGTTAAATTCGTATTTCAATTAGCATTTTCTATGTTTGTGTTTGTGTGTGTGGGATGCATAAAAAAGTTTAAATCGTATGAGGGAAAGAGTATGAATGAGTTTGAAATTTAATACGAGTATATCAATATTTGTCGAGTCTAAAATTCCTCAAGTCATCGTTAACATTCAATCTCTGGTACCCACTATTACCAAAAGTCACGTAATTCCCCCAATCTACATACGGATGGACCGCACAGAGCAAATAAATTACAGTTGACCGGCATTTAACTGGAAACTCTGCAACAGTAACGTAGTTATTTATCAAGTTATCCCAACTTGTCCAGTCAACTGCATCCAAAACTTCTGTAACATCTTCAGAGTTCCGAATGAAAGCAGACGGGGGGAAATTGGTCAAGCAACATTTATGTAAGTTACCTTTAACCTCTATATGTACACTTATCTATAGCTTATTAAAATAAATAAGTTCTTTATCAAATATTTGCGCGCGTTAAAAATTTTCCCGTTAAATATTTTTTTATCGGCAAATTATTTCTTCAAAATTAATTAATGTAAAATTTTATTCAAGACTGAATTTTATTGCATTTTTTATCATCTTTCTAATGATAATTAACATCTTTATTACAATATTTTAGACATTCGTAATATGGATGATTCGTCAACTTGACAGTGATCATTTGCTAATGTACCTATTTACAATATAAATATATAATACAATTTATAAATCTGTGCATTATATCTATGTGAGAGAACAAATAAAGATTTTTCGTATTGTATTGTAAAAAATAAAAATTTTAAAGCGACTTTATCTTCAAAAAATATTTTGATAACTCTTAGTGCTAGGGTCAAACTTGCTCGGTGTAATATGACTACGTAATTAATTACTCTCTTTGCTTTATTGGACACTTGGCTCGCAGTCTAATAGACCGAAGATCTCGCATCCAAGTTATAACTCGACCTAGCTTAGGTGTTAATAGCGATACCAGTTTGCTTGTTATTAAGTCAGCAGTAACTTAGAATAGTGGAATTTTACACTTAAGTGATAAATCGACATTTCTTTTTGTTTTTTCTACACTTAAATAAATAAATAATTATTTGACAACATCACATACATTGCTCCGATTCCAAAGTAAGTAGCTAAAGCACTTGTGTAATGGAAATCAGAGACAACGGTGGTATCACAAACACCCAGACCTGAGCTAATATAGAAAAGTTTGTTTTCTAAATTGACCCAACCGGGGATCGAACCCGGGACCTCAGAGATGGCGACACCTTGAAAACCGGTGTACAAAGCCACTCGACCACGGAGGTCGTCAAAGGTCGTCAAAGTTTAAAGTTAAACATAAATATAAACTATGAGACTGCGATAAAGCGTTTGGTTTTCTGAAATAATATTTTTAATCGCTTTAACATTAACATTAAAAAACATTAAGACTGTTCAAGAGCAAGTCGGACTTGCGCACCGAGGGTTCCGTACCATAATTATATAAATATACTGCGGTGTAGAATAATGCGGTTTCAGGTCAGCGCCATGAATATCGGTTTTTTTACAATTTTCATCAAGACGAATATACTATGCGGCCTAAAAAAAAGAAAGAATGATTGAGGATGTGCAAACGGTGCTCTCTACTGAATGTGCAAACGGACAGACAGACAGACAGGCCGAGTCACACTTTAAGGGTTCATTTTTACTATTTTGGTACGGAACCCTAATAAAGTAATGGTACCTACCAAAGATTTTTAGCGTCGTGTGAAAATACGTTATTTTTTATTAAAAACTTATACTTACCTACTTATTGTCTTATTTGCTAACTAAGCTTAAGTAAGTAATAAGAAAGTCATTTACCTCGACAATTATTAACCAAAGCCTGTACCAGCGGGGCGGTATCGGCTAAAATAATTTTTATTTTTTATTTTTTTATTTGACAACATCACATACATTGCGCCGAATCCAAAGTAAGTAGCTAAAGCACTTGTGTTATGGAAATCGGAGACAACGGTGGTATCACAAACACCAAGACCTGAGTCAATATAGAAAAGTTCGTTTTCTAAATTGACCCAACAGGGGATCGAATCCGGGACCTCAAAGATGGCGACACCTTGAAAACCGGTGTACAAACCACTCGACCACGTAGGTTTTTATTTGTGCCGAAACGAAGTAGCAATGTATATACATCTGTTAAAACACAGTTAACATTAACTTCAATGTTTTTAGCCGATAGAGCCCCAGTTATATCTAAATCACTTTTTTATCTTACGCAACACGCGCCTCACATCCGCTTACAAAGCGCTCTGCAGGAAAATTTCTGAATAAAACTTTTGTGTATCGTGCATACGGAGACAAAATGCACTTCACTCGTAGTTTTTCTGGCAACACTGTCCATTCGAATATTCCGTCGTGCAGTTTGAAAAGTTTCTTTCCTCACGATAAGAGTAAATGCATATATTCGTGCTTTTAAAAACGGCAATGCAGCGACCTGTTTGACGTGTTTTTAAAATCTGTCGCGTTTTACTTATCTGTTTATTTTTTTGTGCCTACTTTGGAAATGTGTGCTTTGTAACTTTTAATAAAAGTAAGACTTTCTAATAAACAAAAAAGAAACGCGTTTAGAGGTGATGTTAATTTTTGTTTTCAAATAGATTTTTGCTTTTTCCGACCGCTTCGGCATCTGTGCGGCTTCTGTTGTCGTGGATAATTTTAATATAGCCGGTGGCGTTTGGTAGAGTAGATAGCACTAACCTTCCACAAGTTAGGGGTGTCGTAGTAAGCGACTTATGACTTTTAGGTCATCTGACACTTCCTACCAGAAAATGAGCATGCGCTTTCCGATGAAAACAACACAGTGAAGACTGCCAAGTGAGAATTATGACAAAATCCAAAGTAGACGACGTCTTGCACTTTGATTATTTATATGTCCTGGAGTAGAATATAATTAGGTGTTGTGCTGATGATAATAATATGTTTGTAGATATGCAAGCAGTTATAGTATGCTTTGATAGTTCTGACGGAAAATTACTTACAGCGCAATGCATACATGGAAGCTGCTATTTGCGGGGCATGCACAGAATGCACAGATTCCTGCGCGATGTAGGTACTGTCACAGTACATATGTTAGCTAAAGCAGTATCTCAACTTACCCTTTTTCTGGTTACGACGCCGCCGCGCCGAATACAAAAAATACTGAATAATATCTAAAAGTGATAAAATGAGTGCCGTAGCAGCCTTGGATATAACTGGCGCATAAAAAAACAATTAGCTACATGAATTAATTGAAGTGACAAAGAAAGTGGCATGGCATAGTAAAAATGGTGATTACTTTCAGATAAAGAAATCAAACAAACCTATTTTCTTTTATATGAAAAAAAAACGGTCAAGAGCGAGTCGGACTCGCGCACCGAGGGTTCCGTACCATCATTTTGAAAAAGTATACTATTTAGAGACATTGTTTTATTTTTCTTGTAATCTTTACATAAACTTCTATTACATAAAATAATTTCAGATTTTTCTCTGTGCAAACTTCGGAGATATAATAAATAATATAAATATTTGTTAATGTGCAAGCAGCGCTCTTTCATATGCCCTAGTATTTGAATTTTTAAGACCCCCTTTCAGTCCCTGTTGCAAAAAATATATAAATATTTTTATTTCTCTCTTATTTGCAATAATAATAATAAAACATAAGGGTTCCTTTTTGGTACGGAACCCTAAAATGATCTTTGTCACAACGGCCATCAAATTGCTTTATAATATGAACTATAAATAGCAAAAAAGCAGACATAACCTATAAACATTGAAATTAAAATTTTAAAGCTACTTTCAAATCTACGTTCGTTTCTTTATCAAACAATACCTGACAACAATTTGCGAAAAAGTAAATGGAAAATTGCGACAGTTGAATACAAAAATTCTTAATGGTCGAGCGAGGAACAATTCAGTGGAAAACTAGCGTTCCCTAGAAACGTTTCGCAGAAATTTAACAGAAATGAGCAATTTGTCACTCGATAGAATATCTTCTTTTGCGTTGCAGTGTCTCAGGCGAGCGAAACGAAGTTTCCATTAAATTAACTATTTCTCGCTAAGTAATTTTCTTTACTGTCACTTTATTCGAAAATAAGTGAAGTGACTAAACAATTCTTATAAATATAATTATTACAAGGTTGAATATGTGTTAGTTATGTAATGTAAGAATATCAACTTCTAGTAATTAGACATGACTAGATTCTGCCCGTGACTTCGTCCGTGTGGACATTCGGAAGAACCCTAGGAAACATTTGACTGGGATCAATTTCAGGCTGTGAACTATCTGTGTTCGAATTTCATCCAAATCCGTTTAGTTGTTTTTGTGTGATTGAGTAACAAACATCCAACCTATCACATTTAAATTATTAATAGGAAGTAGGATAATTTAACCAAGTCATGAGACGCTTAAAATAGTAAACCGATATCTTATTTTTTAAATTTATTGTTATTATTGTCACAATCGTTGATATACAAGGGCAGATTGATAAGTTTCCGGAATGACAAACTTCAAAAATGATACACAATAAAAAGAAACATTATTATATTCTAACATCTTGTCGAGCTTAGAACGCCTTTGAATATCGAACTGAACGAATATCCACGAGAAAACCTAAAACTTTCTCTGTTGTGAAAAAAAAAAATTGTTCCACCGTGACAACGCGCCTATTCACACGTCAATGGTTGAGCTCGCTAAACTCTATTTGAATTGCGGTTCAAATTGGTACCGCATCCTTCCTTCCCCAGATCTGGCTCCGCGCAACTTCCACTTGTTTTCAAACCTGAAGGCTATGAAATGGTTAGGTAGGCAGAGATTATAATCAAATGATGATGTCATTGTTGCCGTACAGCATTTCGATGGGTTGGTGAAAACATTTTTCCAACTGGTTTAACGGCATTGGAGAAGCACTGGACTAAATGCATCGAGGTATAAAGAAAATAAGTTGAGAAAACATTTATTTTAATATATTAATAAAGTTTGATTACTTGTTTCAGAAACTTATCAATCTCCCCTTCCCTCGTTATTAAATAAATAAATATCACCAACTTTAATTACGTAATTATTTTAACCGAATGCGGCTGTAAGTAGCCTATAAGTCACTATAACTACCAAGGCCCTAATTAACAAACGTGATAATTTGTCACCAGTCATGACAATTTTATATCCATTTCGTCAACCAATTTGAAAATAGAACAAACTAATCATAGCTACACCGCAACGTAAACCAAATTGAAATGACAATTGACAAATAATTGTCACGTTATTAAATAAGGCCCCTTTTGATCAAAACCGTTGAGCCGCGCTCGCACCGTGCCGCTCTTGTACCTAGTCTGCTTAAGCACTTAATAAAGCTCATTTTAATGAGTGTTTTCCTTGGGGATAAGACTTAAGAAAAATTAATTTACTTTGCTTCGTTTAACTTCAAGAAAAATGTATAACAGCCAAGATTCGATGAATTAGGTTGGATTTATTAAAAAAACTAGACGCATGAAAACAAGACTACCGATTTTAATAGAAAACTGGCACAAGGAGGGATTGTATATTCTTGTTTCGTATTCAAACCATACTGGAATTAAAATGGAATATAATAAATTAAATACTGCCGTCACCAGAAGCACAAGAAGGGAAATGAGCACTGAATAAGACTTTTTAAAAAAAGGCTGTTGAATAACCACTCGGGGGTCTACTACACGCTAGTACAGTCACGTCTAAAATGTATACAGCTTGGAACTTTGTCACTTTGTTGTAGTTGTCAGTTATTATTGTTGTAGTTGTCAGTTATTGTTTTTGTAGTTGTTAGTTATTGTTGACGACCTCAGTGGTCGAGTGGCTTTGTACACCGGTTTTCAAGGTGTCGCCATCTCTGAGGTCCCGGGTTCGATCCCCGGTTGGGTCAATTTACAAAACAAACTTTTCTGTACTGGCTCAGGTCTGGGTGTTTGTGATACCACCGTTGTCTCTGATTTTCCATAACACAAGTGCTTTAGCTACTTACTTTGGAATCGAAGCAATGTATGTGATGTTGTCAAATATTTATTTATTATTTATTTATTGTTTTTGTAGTTGTAGTTGTCGCGGTTGGCCACCCGCGCGGTTAAATTTTAATACGACATTTTGTGGCGGTTGCACATTAAAATGGAAAAAATGGCTTCCCCCGCGGTTGTCCGCCCGTGTGTAAGAGGGTTTAGCCCCGTTACGTGCTGGAGGTAGCATATTAAAATGGAAAAACTTTTATTTATTATGTGCTACTAAGTATGAAAAAAATTAATCTCTACAAAAGGACGATATATTTTCATTCCATTTTCCTAAATCGAGACCTTATTTGCGTCAATCTTCATGGTGAAGTGGTTTGTACACTGGTTTTTAGGGTTTTATCGGCTGGGATAATTTAAAACAAACTTTTATATATTGTCTAAGGTCTGTGTGTTTACAGTAACACAGTTATTGTCAATGATTTTAATAATTGAAGTGCTATAATTTTAGCGTTTTTGTGTTATGTAATAATACTTAACAATCGTTTCTGAGAAGATAATGTCACCAAGTGGAATGTAAAGTGCGTTTCAATCTTATGACGGCTTGGAATAACGCGCGAAACGACGCGCAAAACACAAATTCGATAGGGCACTTTACTGTACGTCGTTCGAATATCTTACTTGGGTATTTAGAATAGGACCCTGCATCTTGGACTGTTCGATGTTTGTAATGATGCCTCGAAGCAGAAACTCGCCTCCTTGAATATTCAGGGCTGTCTATATCTTGGTCTTTGCATTGATGTTTTAAAATAATAAAAAATCGCATCGCACTAAAGTAAATTTTAGAATTTAATTCACCAATGTCGTAGTTTAAAGAAATAAAGATTTATAACTAAACCCAGAATAGAAAGAAATGAATACATACACATTATTATCATTAAAAACATACCTATTAAAAACTCAACTCAAACTCAATTCAAACTTAACTAAAACTCTACTCAAACTTAATTCAAACTCAACTCAAACTCAACTCAAACTCAAACTCAACTCAAACTCAACTCAACTCAAAACTCTACTCAAACTCAAACTCAACTCAAACTCAACTGAAACTCAACTCAAAATAACTCAACTCAAACTCAACTCAAACTCGACTCAAACTCGACTCACACTCGACTCAAACTCGACTCAAACTCAACTCAAACTCGACCTAAACTCGACTCAAACGATAACACACGTGTTATCGTCTAAACACAGCCTGAAGTTATAAATATCTCAAATGAACCTCCGAAACTCGAAGCTTTCTAGAATACCAATGACTTGCCAACTCGAAGCCGTGTGATTAGAAATTAATTTAATTGTTTGAGTATTTTTAGAGTTGTATTTTCGGTTATTTTAAGGATGACAAACATTTTATATTTGTTACATTTTGTCATGGAAATAGATATTTTTAAAATCCATCACTGACATAATAACACTTCGGAATCATATAATATTTAGTTTAATAGTACATATATCAACTCATTATTATAACACACAAGGATTAAGTCAAGTTCAAGTTTAAGTTCTTTTATTTGTGATGGGAAAAATTAGACGACCTCCGTGGTCGAGTGGCTTTGTACACTGGTTTTCAAGGTGTCGCCATCTCTGAGGTCCTGGGTTCGATCCCCGGTTGGGTCAATTTAGAAAACTAACTTTTCTATATTGGCTCAGGTCTGGGTGTTTGTGATACCACCGTTGTCTCTGATCTCCATAACACAAGTGCTTTAGCTACTTACTTTGGAATCGGAGCAATGCATGTGATGTTGTCAAATATTAAAAAGTATATATTTAATATTTAAAAAATAAACAAACATTTTACTTATTTATTTATAGTAGATAAACTTCTCAGCATAGTGTCGCAGAATATAAACACAATTGTATATGTCCACCCAAACATTTGCATATTGGACGTTTGGCGGTATTGCCGGTATCCCCATTGTATGTCTTCTTCATCAGTCGGAACTTAAGCACTTTCGGTTTTGATTTATACTATCTTGAATTAATTATTTACTAAAAATTTAAATCAAAACATTCTTTATTCAAATAAGCTCACATAATAAGCATTTTTAAATCGACAATTCTTTTACCCTACCACCCATTATAACGTCTTTTAGCTGACAACGGTACTAAGTTTGTCAACTAATTTACAATTTAAAATGCCAACGTAAAGTACGGAATGTTTATAAAAATAGTTTTATTGAACTTTTACATACAAAACTACGGTGCCTCAATGGTCGTAGCATCTGAACTTGCAAACGATAATGATGACATACAAAAAATAATAATTTGATTGTATGAATATTCAACGGAACAATAAAAATGTACCTAGTATTACTTTTTTACCATGTGCTATAACGATAAATTGAGTTTTCCTGGCAGCCTCCAAATCCATTATGTTTTGACATTTAATTAAGTGTCTTTAAATCGCTATCATGTTTTCATCATAGATATAGAATGTAAAAAAAATTCTAAGTCTATGGTTTCATAGTCCTGGCTAGTGTCACAAACCTGACATTCTAATTAGTTTGTCAACCGCAAGACAACATTATTGCTCGAATCACTCGGTGAGCTATCGGACACATACCTACATGACGACCTCCGTGGTCGAGTGGCTTTGTACACCGGTTTTCAAGGTGTCGCCATCTCTGAGGTCCCGGGTTCGATCCCCGGTTGGGTCAATTTAATATGCCAAGTATGTTTCTGGTTCCACACTTCTGGTACACAGTGGAACATAGCGGAACCATAGTATAAATAGGTCTATAAGCGGAACACAGCAGCACGTCACAACATGAGGTACACGGCTAAACATAAAAGTGTATTGTGTGGCCTAAACCACAGGCTAAATACTCTTTTCTGGACGTTTTCGAAAACACTTCTGTCATTTGTATTTACTTGTTTTGTTGCGCTAGGAACTGCTATATACGGTACAGATTATTGCCCACTAACCTAATATACATAATATACCATAGCCTGTACGTGATACATCTATGTTTGCGTGCACGTAAAAATTTGTTTCTAAACGGCTCTTCTGTCTAGTTTATATTTTGCGAGGCACACGACCAGAGAATCTAACAAGGGTACAAGTTATCCGTGAATTTGTCAGAGGGACAACCTGTCCGCCGCTCGGGGCCACTTCAAATGTAGAATTGTTAGTGTGTCCGACTGGGGACGGATTTGAAACAACTACAGTACGTATAACTTAACATTTTTAAAATTTTGTGTAATTTTTTTTTTTTTTTTTCCATTTATGAATGTATTTTGTATATACCTACTAAAAAAATCGATCCACCTGTAGCACTATAAATGCACTGACTAAAAGTTATCGCCTATGCTATTACTACAAAATAAAAATATTCAAGTTGGATCGGCGCAGCGCGTACTACGAATGTTTTGTCGCATAGCGCGCACTACGAAAGTTTCGTAGCGCGCTTCATTCGGGCGGGCGATGCTACACACACCGAATACGCGTGCTACTACGCGCTGTGCGATGCTACGAAAATATGGCGTTTGTATTGCAAAGAAAATGTACCTAGACATTTCAAGAAAAAATATCATTTTCTTTCTAATCAATTATGTACCTAGCTTTCTCATCTTAATCAATTGTATAAAATATCTGGAAAGATGTTCAGTTGAATGTCGAGGTAATTCCTTGTACATTGGTGAGATGGCGCTGGCTTTCAGCGTAAGAGTTGATATACTAGAAGAAATTCGACGTTCCCACAAGTGACTCGGTAGCTCAGCGGTCAGAGCATTGCACCGGATATCCAAAGGTCGCGGGTTCGATTCCCTTCCGAGAATAATGATCTGGTGCGAGTCGTATTTTTTCTAGTATATTATTTGGTATTATATTGTAGTTGAGTTATCTCCTTGATTTTACCTCGTCCGATACAGTCTTGCTGCATACCATTACCGATATATTTTTAAAGTAGCAAAAATCAAATTCATATTTGCATCAAGAAATTGCTAAGGAGGAATTCGGAAGCCGAACAAAGCATTTAAACTGAAGGGGTTTCCTGCAACGAGCAGTTTGAAGTACTCTTTAATATGAACACGAAATGTGAGAGAATTAAGAGCAGACGGTTCGGATTATGTTAATTATTTCTGAAATCTGCATAACATTGGTAACAATTTCCCCTTTTTTTAGATAAATAACTTAATTGTACTTACTATTCATAGATTTATAAGTAGTTGATACTTTATTCTGCCCTGCACTCAGCAAGTCCAATGATATAATGTGCCTAAATAACTACATCTCTTTGTTTTCCCTATGGGTAAAATGTACGATACAAAGTATGAATTAAGAATGTATTTGATAGAATCGTGTATTTTCGCCGTAACCTCATTCCGACCCTGTTGAAACTGAGATTAATATAATATGTGTATCCCTTCGTATAGAATATCTAGTTGACCTGGTTTCAGGCAGTCCGTGTGTTTGTCATCAGGTTGGTATCACGCAAGTTTGTATTATTGTTATCAAAGACCTTCATCAATGTAACTGATTTGTTTGTCTGTTTAACTGACTGCAACATACCCAATTAATTACATTTTGTTAAACCATATTTTTAGTGTCCCTAATTTGTAAGTTTTTTGTAAACTTTTTATGAAATAAATTTATTATTATTATTATTATTATTATATTATTATTGTATCTATGTCTTGAGTGAATCACCGATAAGGATACAATAACGAGATTATCTAGAAGTAAATGCCATCCTAAAAAACCCTGAACGCTGTAAATACATATAGTTACAGAGCTAGTGACAAAATACTGCAAGAGGTATCTCAAGGCCCATCACTCAATATCATATAATGTTTAGGGTGTACATGAGTCAGCACCTACTCGCAAGGCCAGAACACCTGGAACACCTGGAGTCAGCACGCTTTCAAGTATATAAAATTTCGACATGCTCAAGACAAGAGTTATCTCAAGGTTCAGGCACTAGAGAATGGTACAAAAAAAATCAGAAGGTAGACAGTCAGACCACGTTATCATGAAACATGCCAAGTCAGCACGCCACGTAAGTTCTCACAATTTTGAGGTCGGTACAAGAGCTTTCTCAGGGCTGAAAATTCGTATACTGCCTTATTATTATGCATAATTTATTAAAAAAAAAGTCAGACCACAGATTCATGAAACATAGGCAGTCAGCAGTCGCTCAAAGCGCTCGAAAGCGTGCTGAAGCCAGGTGTTCCACTTCCTGGCATTGCGAGTAGGTGCTGACTCACGTACACCCACACACTATAATCATATACTGAATGATGGGCCTTGAGATACCTCTTGCAGTATTTTATCACTAGCTCTGTAACTATTATGGGAAAGCATTATACGAAACAATTTGAATCACAGTTCTTATATCGATTCCAGTAGTGTATTTGCAAGTCAATTGATGGTATACACCCATTGAACAAAATTTACATACTTGAATGTTTCATGGCTGCTCTGTACGTGTGGGCGACTGTTTTTGCAACTGTTTAATAATAGATGTGGTAGGAATAAGCTATTTCATAGTCTATGTCGATTAAAACGCTGTACAGAATGTTTCTTGGAAGATTAGGGAGATTTTAAGATAGGTACTATAATTTAATCGAAAACTTAATTGCTATCAAATTACTTTAGAGCTTAGAGGCACAAAATACTAAGTACCCAGAAGGACCACTTGGCATTCAAAAAACATTACTTCTTTTGTTTAGTTGCTAGGGTTCGACCAACTTTAAAATCATATTCGAGGGTTCTAACATTCTTGGGTTCGATTTTTTTTGACGTCTAACTATTCATATTAGACGTCTCGGTCATGCGCGGTATATGCGTGCTCTCGCTGCCGTGTTATCCCGAGATGAGCTGAATTTAACGTTTGTTTGTATTTAACTAGTGATTAGTTCCCAGCGGTCCTTCTGTCTAAAACACAGACAGGCCATTCAAAACGTAAATGCTTTTACGGTCCCAAGTAAATTTCCACATTTAAATATTTTCATTGGTATAAAATAACATTTGATTTACATTGCTTAACTCTGTTTATTTGTAAATGGTTTAGAATTTTAATCACACTAGATCCTTTAATAGGATTAGTACTTGCCACACTTAATCCAGTACAAAATAAATGTATTTATTCTGGACTATTCTTACCAATTATTAATTTACAACTGTGCAGAACTAGAATTCTAGATATTTTAAATATCGCAAAACTTAAATAATACATGTATTTACCATTTGTGGAATTCTGAATTACAGGATTACAGAGGATTAGGTCTGGTCAGACAGCAAGCGTGGGAGCGTTGGCAATGTGATGTGATGAGGAATTTACACATGTCGATTTTAGTTGACTAGCAAGTCGCTTATAAAATAGAATTGCAGGTTGACCAGGATCGCCTGCAACTTAGTGACACGTCGGAGACGGCGGCGCTGTCGTCTATGAAATCGACGGCGTAACTTAAGTAACAATATTGTAACAAATAACAGTTCCAGTTTTGGCCACCGGGTCAGATTTTGTGGCACGCATTAACACGTTACACACAATGAATTCAATTACATAGACGAGCTGTTCAAAACTAAAATTGTGTCACAACCAACCTTCGCGGCGCATCAACTGTTTCTATCGGTCGCTCGCAATAGACTAAAGGAGTTTCGGTGCATGCACCGAACTTAATGAGCAATTTTTCGGTACTGTACAGCCTGTCTAGTTAGTATATACATAAAAGTATTTGGTTACAGAGTCGATTTTTGTTTGTGGCAAAAATCATGACCACACAAGCAACTTGTATTGTACAACGTTAGTGGACTTAAATATTGGCATATAATGCAAATATCAATATAATAAATACCTATTAGAATCAATATGCATGCTGACTGTAAGTTTAACCAGCAAAGTTATAAAAGCACAAACATTTCTAATGTCTGCATACTTCATCCGTTAATTAACAGAATTAAAATGCCAAGTTGCTAACCAACCCTTCACGAGATAGCACGCGAGTAAATAGTTTCTTTGTACTAAGTATATTGAAAGCCACATGTATCATGTATCGAAGCAAACAATTGATGATACCGTCCTCCGGAGTTTGATGTATCGCTTCCTGATGAAGCTAGTCGAATCGGTGGCTAATTGGTAGCGTCTACACTTCAAAATATGATTTATATAACGTTGATATTCCTTGCTCTGTGTAAGATAGAGTAGGAATAGACTTAGATCATTCAATGAGTTTTTGTAGTGGAGCTAGAGTAGATTTTCGTCTCAAATTATAAAGTTTTTTTATCTACACTAATATTATAAAGAGGTAAACATTATCGGCCTTACCACAAAAGATTTTAAAACACTGTTTAATTTAGACACTGTTTAAATGTGATGCCGTCTCTTGCAAACAATACTGTCAAAATAGTGACAGCATCACATTTAAACAGTGTCTAAGTTAAACACTTGTTGAACTGTGTTTTAAAATCTTTTGTGGTAAGGCCGTATAAGTTTGACTAGAGTAGGTAATCTCTGAAGGTACTCATCCGATTACAAAAAATATTTCACACATAAAAGGCTACAAACACTAAACCTGAGGTGATACCGAAATTGACTGCAATCAACATCACCAGTTTATAAAGATGAGTAAAATATTAGAAACATTCAAACACTTGATACTTCTTATGTTATTATTACTTACGTTCAAAATCGATTATGTATCAAAAGAAAATGTTATGAGCAAAATTTAAGCTGTAAAGTAGCAAAAGCAGTTAATTAAAATGATTTAAATCCTCTATAAAAGGTTCTGAAACAGTTAGCTTATAGCTAACATTAAAACAACCAGTTTCACAAATTGAGTACAACATTATAACACTCGTTTGGATGGTATAATGACGTAAACACGCGCGGCGGGCATGAGCGCGGAGGGCATGACCAGCCACTCGCTCGGATATTACGGCTACCATGACACTGGTTGTTTTAATGTTAGCTGTAAGCTACTGTTTCAAAACCTTTTAAAGAGGATTCATATCATAGGGGTAGATAAAGTCTTGTATGCAACTGTACATAATTAGGTATTATACTACAGTTGCATAAACAACTATTAATCAACAAGGGCGAAAGGAACCCAGCTTAATAATGTCAAACGTCAAATCGAAAACCATTCGGAGTCAAAAACTTTCCAGCACGAAATACGAAGTTGTAATCAGTCTCGATGATTTGTAGGAGAATGCTGTTTATATTGGAAAATTCATAAATAATTCACGACAGTTTGAAAACGGACCATTTATTATCAATTTACTAAGTTTCGGTTCGACAATTACGCGCTTGAATTTCACGCCCACGAAAATTTAATATTAATCTTTTTCTGAGAACGTTACTGAAGCGACTTTGATTGAATGTATACTAAAAGAAATATTAGAATAAATTTAATAATACTAGCCACAGAAAGCATCTCTCAAATGTAGAGTCAGCATCATTCATGTGATGTGTCATGGTTACTTTACGAGCCTGAAACTAACCGCAAATAAGCAAAACATATTTTTTTCGTAATTAAGTATTGATTGAATTTATTATTCAGCAGGTTGACCGTTAAATATAAATACAACTTAATTCTCACAAAATAAGTTCAAGCTTTTGGCCGATATTAATACGGACCAAAAAAATCTCGACAGTAATATTGTATTAATACCAATCAAAGATTGAAGCATCGTAATAAATTGCGAACGTTTTTGGGATGAATGAAACTATTAATCAAAACGGTGTATATATTATCGGATATAGATACAGTACGAACAAAACTAATTAATAGTCAATTCATTTTCACAAACGAATATTGAGCTTTTATCGAATTAATTTATTTGTAACAATTACCAGATAAATGTGGTTCCATTGAAGTCGATAATTAATTTAATATTCAGAAAGTATTCGGTTTACAATTTATATGTTGAATGCAAGTAGCAGTAATCAACAGTAATATGCATATTATATACCGTTTGTCAAAGAATTATGAAATCTAAAATAGTTTATAATCTATTAAGAAACTGTTAATCTTCAATTTATTCGTATTTAGGCTTTGGGCAAGTAGCAAAGCTAAGCAGCAGTGTTTTACAGGGTTCTTTCTATGTTGGGGTGATTGTCACTCCGGACCTCCAAAAAGCCCCACGACTGGCGACATATGCGGCGAGAGGGTAAGTGCCATAGTTTTTTAGTGGGTATTCCCTCCTCCCGAGATTCCATTGAACCACTTGGTTGGGTGGGATCACGGGAGGTAGTCGTGGAGGGAGCCGCAACGCTGAGTTGACCCGTCGTAGACTTAATTCACCTGGGCTAATTCTTCATATCACACAATGATTTTCTTAGATTTGTGTTATCGAGTAGTAGACAGCGATTTCTCCACTAGTTGAAATTTATTTTACCTACCCATTGAATGTAAACTTTGTTAATTACTGTAATGGAAAATGACGTCACTTTAAATGCCGACCTCATTTTTCAAATTTTGACGACTCTGTATGAAATATACAGGGAGAAAAAAGCAGCCCTTGACGAGTTTCTTGCCGGTTCTTCTCGTTACAAGGTCTCCCGCTTAGGGTTTGCGAACCGATGGCGTAGCTTCTTTGACATTCACAAGTGCTTGTAACAGCCTAGACTGAATAAATGAGTTTTGAATTTTGAATTTTGAATGTTGCGGTCCCCTCCTGGCAAGCCCCACATACCCTCTCCCGCTCACCTGCGAGAGGGGAAGCGCGTAAATGCGTTTTTCTACGGCATATAAAAAAGGGGTTCTTTCTTTGCAATTTTTAATTAATCTATAAGTTCAATAAAAATATTTGTACCACCATCCCATCGAAAAAAATATACCCGTAATACCTACTTTTCTCGCTGTCTAAGAATGTAATAATAACCAATTTTCACATTTAAATCTGTTTTGCAACACTTCAACTGGTATTAAATTTTAAATCATCAATATGTTAAAGTAAGCTTTTTGTTTTGTTTTGTTCTGTTGAAGTTTCCTGTAGCTCCGTTCCAAAACGTCAGAACCCGATATTATGGGCAGTCGTCAGCACGTCAGGTTATACAATTGTCAAAAAACTGTATTTTTTTTAACCTTAATGTCTTCGCATTTTCATAAAACGGTGTCTCTAAATAATAAACTTTTTCAGAATTATGGTGCGGAACCCTCGGTGAACGAGTCCAACTCGCTCTTGACCGTATTTTTTGTAATGGCTGTATGTGTCAAAAAAAAATATTTCATTGCATTGTTCAAAGATAAAGAAAATTAAAATATTCAGAGTGAGCGGCATAAATACATACATTTACGACTACAAAGACTTCAGTAAGTAATTCACGTAGAAGCTTAGTTTGAAGTCAAAAATACCCTTTGATACGTATAGTCAAACAGGTCCGTTTCGGTTTCTATTTACATACGAGACGTGACTCGCCTTGCACTGAATAAATCATCTCTAAAACTACGACCTAATGCCATATCTTACTAGGACACCATAGTTGATTCGCTGTCAGCCCTCAAATTGTAACCGGTGTAGTAGTTCTCCCACCCGTTTCAGACGCAGGGATCCCGGGTTCGATTCCCAGGAGGGGGGTACATTTGTACTCGGTTTGAATGGTGGTAGGGCTTATTTCAAGTCCGCCTGGCTACCACCATCTTCCCTAAGTCTAACGCCATAACAACAATTTAAAAAGAAAATTGTTGTGATCCGGCAGTTAGAGGTAAAATAGCCAGTTCCTCAGTGGTGACGATTTTGGGTGTAGTTCGCTTCCACCTTAGGCCTTATCGTCACTTAACATCAGGTTGGTGAAGGCTAAGCGCTAACCCGTTGTAAATTAAAAAAAAATATAGGTTACGCAACCAACCGAAGACCAGCCCCCCTACTCAAATGGCCAACATTCCATACGTTTTAACATTACGCTTACTATTAATGCTTTAATCACATTTCGCAAACTTATTTAAATCACAGACTTTAATGTATTGTATAAAATTGACAAGCTCACGGCACGTAATTTTGTAGTTTACTATTTATTTTAAAGCTTTAATTGTAAGCGTAGCGTTTAAATGCATATAATGTTGTATATTTGAGTAGGGAGGCTGGTGAAGAGTACCCTATCTCACCAGCACACCTGTATAAATTTTATTGGTAGCGCAACTTTTTTTTTGCTATGCCGGAGAAAATGCACTTATGCATTCCTCCCTGCAGGTGAGCAGGAGGTTCGGTTGTGGGACTCGCCCGAAGGGGGCCGCAGCACTGCCAGCTTCGATGACAGCACTAGCGGCCGCCCTCCACGACCGCCTCCGTGCTCTCACCCAGCCTCTAGTGGTCCACTGGCGTCCTAGCGAGATATTGCACTTTACGTACACCGGACATTCTGGTTGTAGCTACGATACCTTGTTCCGTGATAATAAGTTTCAATATTGCTTGAAAGTGTCAATTGAATGAGAGGTTAGGATACTCAAACCAGAGGAAAGTGGAAGTTTTAATAAATATTTCATTTGTTATGTCTAGTTATAAGACTGAAGTAGGTATGTTTTGTATTTTCTTAAGCTAATTATTTTATGATAAGTACATATCTTCAATCCTATTGTTAAGTGTTTATAAAAGGAAAATAGTAAAAAAATTACGATCTACAATTCTAGATTATTTGATTTAAAGAAATAATAAAAGCTATCTCGTGATAGAACAAATAATACAATGATAGAAATTCCAGATCAATTTAATTGAATACCTCACTATGTGCAAAGTCATTCATAACCAGTTGGAGTATTTGTCGCAGATATTTAAGAATTGCATCGGAAAATCATTCGAATAAACAATAGCACATATTCGATTCCGAACACATCCTAAACTGATTCTCTGCAGAGAGCGATATTATACGCATGATATACAGTATGGTGTGATCTCGTCTGGCAAAATTCAGTTGATACAGATCTATTTGGTCTATAAGTCAATTATATTTTTTTTGGTTTATTTTCATTTCAGTTTATGATAATTACTGATTGCATTTATGCATTTAATGGAGCGTAATTTAATCACATCTTTTTGGTTTGAGATTCATTTTGGTTTCAAATCTTTTATAATATATAGATATTTTAGGCAGGTTAACAATGCAACATTCAAAATCTATGTAATTGAAATCACTTCTTCGTTGTGTATAAGCCGTATTTGTACGTACTTAAGCTTTAAAGACATTTCTTAAGATAGATTCTAACATCAATTCAAACCTTTTCTAATGCTACATTTTATTTTAACGAAAACGCATTAAAACTGAAAAAATATATCTGTCAGCTATCGTGACTAATGAACAAGATTAAATTGTTTTTTTTAGTTTATTAGAATTGTACGAAAATATTAGTTTTCTAATGTGAGTGAATGAACTAAATATTAGACTCTCTAACTTAACATTGTTTTTATATCGCACAAGACACCTTCTCGATTATGTTCTAAACTTTATTAAAAATACAAGGTGTTACAAAAATATCCCTAATGTCGAATATAATATTAGGGACCATCAAACTGAACAACTTTTACTATGGGGCCAACTCTGAAATCGCGAAAAAAATCAGCTGTTTCATACATTTTGATATTTTCGATTTTAATTTGAAACAAATGATTTTTTTTTCGCGATTTCAGGGTTGGTCCCATAGTAAAAGTTGATCAGTTTGATGGTCCCATATTCAGCATTAGGGGTATTTTTGTAACACCTCGTATAGGTTTCCTTTTGCTGACGCAATCGCAAGGCCCAACGGTACTACACCATCTCCACGACAAAGGGGCGATATTGAATTGCAGGAGTCTCATTTGCATATGCGCCGTCACTGTACCGGCTTCATAGGATGTATACAATGCTTTCAGAAATCAGAAATTCAACTGTTGTCGAACTGGATGTGTGATGTTCCTTCTTTATTACTGTGAAATAGACAACGGATAGTATCCGGTATAAATGTTATCATTATGGAACTGTAGCAAATAATTAAGTTATACATCATAACACCATTCACACCACTTCGTCCGCCATTAAGAAAAACAGTTCTGGGTGCCAATTCTTCTTATGCAAGGTTCTGTAAAATTCTGAATGGCATCAGTGATAAAATCGACATAAAGTTTGATAGCCCCAAGGCACTGATTTCCACCGTAAGTGAATACCTGTCAGATTAATTACTTTTTACTTTTTTATGTCAGTTACACATAGAACTTACCTATTAGAATAATTTCGTTTTAATTTGTTATTTTAATTAGTTTTTCTTTTGTTTGGCGTATTGTAACGGAGAATGTGGTGTTTATTTTTAAGTAATTGTAGTACTCAGCTGAGTTTGGTTTTGTATAATATTATATAAATAAATAAACACCATTAATCAGCCATGGCTGTCGGTGCCAAGGTAGACTGTCGGTTAGAATCATGGTGTAGGCGTCCTGCTACTTCGCACACAAATTCCTTTGAATTTTATTTGTCAGTTGGTCGCTGCGCGTATGTCTACGTCTTTAGCGCAGGCAATTTTGGAAGATGACAAAGCGCCGCCCTCCCCCACTGTAGATTCATCTAACTTGACCCGTCCTTTATTTTGGGCAACAGTTGTCCTGCAGCCTGTAGCCTGTCCTTTATCTAGGATAGACAAAGCTTTCCCCACAAGGTAATCTTCATTCTGTCTCATCACAATGTCCATCTATACCAACGCAAAGAGCTCAGTCATCTTGTCTTCATGGGGCATTACTGATTAAAAAATTCAAAATTCAAAACTCATTTATTCAGTCTAGGCTGTTATAAGCACTTGTGAATGTCAAAGAAGCTACGCCATCGGTTCGCAAACTCTAAGCGGGAGACCTTGTAACGAGACCAGGGCTGATAAAAAAAAGTAAAAATTTAACCGAAAGTAAATCATAATTGCGTAGTTAAAGGTAATTCAAATTCTGAACCGACATCAAGAGTATAAACGATTTTATTATATTCGTCTAGTGATTGGAAAACCTACTTTGTACTTGGCAGACTATGTCGTATTATAGTCCTTTGGGCTATAAAATAACCATTAAAGCACACGTTTTGTAAGATTACTTACTTACTTTGATACCAGTCATAAAATAGATTGTTACGTAAAAAACCATTCATTTGGAGGGGCGAGGAGGGGAATGTTAGTTATGAAACTTTGAAAATTTATAAAATCTTTTGTTGTTTTTCCATTCCATTCCATTGTAACAAAAGAAACCGTGGTCCTAAGAAGTTTTGCATTTCATTAAGTTTTCAATGAAGATATTGCGTACTAGTGTGTACAATTGTATAATTGAGAATTCCATAAGACCTAGCGCGCACTGCAATTATTATATCACAAAAATTTATAGCAGAAATAGATACTTTTTTCTGATGGTGATGGTGAAATGCGCACATTGACATACATAGCATTCCCGTGACAATCACACTCTAAAAATGGTGAGTGCTTTGCCAGGCACGGGGTATACGTAAAAAATCATTCACATTACTATTCAAAAAAAGGTCACAAATACATCGTAATCACTTCCAGCCGCTTTGCATCTAAAGGAGTTATCCCCGGTTTCCTATAGTGACCAATGCGAATGTGCCTCTGAATATCAAACGTGCTTGCAGTTTATCGGGAAACCAATTCAGGCTAACACCGGAAACCAACGAGTTTAACACAGGGGCGCATGGATTCAAATTCTAATGACGGAGGGGTTGTTCCGTATTCATCCCATGACGATTCATTCCAATTCTTTACTCATCCCAAATTGGTATTCCTTACTCAACCCATTACATTATTTTAATATATTTTCTTAATTCAACCCAATTGCATTCCTTACTCATCCCAAATTAATTTATCACTAAAAAGTATGGATAGCAGTACAATGATTAATATTTTATCAGAAAATTATATAGGAATACAATAAATTGAACTAAGTAATACTAAGTACTTATGTACTCATTAGAAATTAAATATGCATGTTTTGTAAATAAAAGTATACCTCAGATAGGCAGATTTATTCACCACTGTCCCCGGGGCAGTTTAATACTTTATTTTATTATTTTTTACTCTCTACTGACCCTTATATATTATTAGTCCTCACTGCCCTCAAATTATAATAAAAAATATTTTTAAGTAAAAATTATTTAAATAAATTTCCAGATTTAGCCCGATTTGTTATGACTCCTATCATTGTACCATCTTTTAGATTTTTTTTTATAAGTGTTAATTTACTTAAGTTCTAATGTCTATAACATCAATTTTTTTTGGATTATCTAATGGATAAGTAAAAATTGTTGGTGATAACAAAATAATACATTTTTGACGACCGATTTGGCGCAGGGGAAGGATACCTTCTGCGCCAGATGTTTCGGATTCGATTCCCGAACAAGACAAATATTTGTGTGCATGATCATGTCTATTTGTCTTGGCCTGGGTGTTATCTATGTACCTATATATTAAGTATACCTAAATATTCGGTAAAATAGATAAAACTACGGTAAAGTGCGGAGCCGGGTGATTCAGTATGTTTTTAATAAATTGTCAAAGTATGAAAAAAATAAAATTGAAAGTGAGTTGAAATAAAAAATATTTGCATTTGATAATTTATATGTACTACGCAGATTAAAAAAAGCTTCGGTATTTTTCATATTAAAACTCGTGACTCAACAATTTTATCGATATTCGAACCTTCAAAGTTAGGCTGTTGTGCGAAAGGTAGAATTTTTCACTTAACAATTTAATTAAAACGTTACGAAAATAAGCGTTATTTTTGATGAGAAATTTTCGTTAGGTACTTTAAAACTAACAAAGTTCTACGAAAAATAATAATTTAACACTACATAACATTGTAAAATAACATTTTTCAAGGAAACAGATACCACAATACAAGTCAAGTACTGATTAAATAACTTCACTCATTATATTTCAAAGGTAGGTTTAACTATAATATTATCTAGTTGCTAAGAACACTTTTTATCATATATTATGGCCGTTATCAAAATCTTTCAAGATTCAATTTCTTTTTCGTTACACAATGATGACTGGTAAACAATGCCTTACGTTACCACAAAACATCAAAAGGAAAACTTTTCTGTGCGCTGACGCGAGACCACGCGAGGCCTATTATAGCCCCGATACACAACCACGATACGACGTCCACAGCAGGGTTGTAATGAAGTTCCGTAACCGTAACTAGTGAATATCCGAAATATACGAAACCGTAAACGTAACCATCGGATATCCAAAAAAGTATCCGAAACCGTAACCGAATCTGATGTATAAGTTTCGAATAATTCCAGATAGTCACGGAGTCTCTAAAATTATAATGTAACTACGACTATTTGTATTTTCTTACCTAAAAACTGAAACTATCGGATAATTCGATAAGCTATCATAGCCGTAACCGTAACTCAACCAGTTTAAATATTGTTTAAATATTCCGCATAATAATAATTTGCACACCCGCGAGGGTAGAATATGGCGTACTTTGTTAGTTTTAAGTCTGTAACTGCATCTGTATTGTTGATACCTATGTTCAAGCAAATAAATATATCGATTGTTTGATATAGTCTTATTCATAAAAATCCGACTCCATACCCAGATCCGAAAGTGTCTTAGCTCATCCCTAGTCCACAGTTGTGAACTTTTAACAAAGGGGCAAAACGAACTTGTTGGGGAACTAAAAGCGTGAATCCTTGCCCAAGTTGTGCATTATCATAATGTCGGGCGGCTCTCTGCGGGAGATTTGTTTCGTCAGGTTTCGCTTGTCTTTGGGTTACGTTGTTAATTTTGCAGCACTGTTTCAACGGATTCGCGAAGGAAACATTTGAAACTACGTGCAGCTGCTTCCATGTTTTTGTTTGTAAATAGTTTTGAGTAGTATCAGGAAGGAGTTCGGTGGCGCAGTAGTTTAGCACCTGGCCCTGCGATTGCTGAGGTTAAGCAACTTTCGCACGGTCGGTCATGGGATGGGTGGTCAAAAATGTATTATTTCGGAGAAACTCGAAAGGAAAAGGCTTGGGAAGGCACGTTGAGCTGTTTCCCGGCTGCATTTGCAGTCGTTAGCACCTACCAATCTGTACTGGGCCTGCGTGGTGGGTTATGTCGTATCCTTCTTATCCACCCATAAGGAAGGCCTGTGCCCCAGCAGTGGGGACATTAAAAATGGCTGATGTCGAATATCAGGAAGTATGATGCATCTACGGATGCGACGCCGCCGGTGCGACATTTTGTTTCATTGCGCGCGTTGTAAATAAAGGTTAGTACCTACTTAAAAGTTTACAATTTATAATAACTCTTGCTACTCGTATCAAAAAGGTAATTAATCACGTCCCGGAAAGGGTGGGATAGAGTCCCAAAGTCCAAGCGACCTGCGTTTGGGGATGACTGGGTAAAATAATAGGGCGCTTTGTGCGAACTGTGTTGTGACGTCATTATGTTGTATGCGTAAACTTTGAGCTAGTGAAGTTGGATATTCAGATTATGAGTGGTTTAAGTGGAATGGAAAGTCATTGTTATTTGACTCCCTTTTGACGTGTAACCCTTCAACGCCCGGAAAATGAGACACAATAGATATTCCATTGTTATCCGGCCGCATGCGTCCGCTTGGGCGTTGAGTAAGTCCTCCTATTACTAGTGGCTATGTGAGCTGTAGACTTCGATTTAACATATTATTATACAAGCAGGCAGAAGCAGACCCATTCCTACTGGCTGCACCCGTTCACGAGCATCTTATTATTAATTATTATTAATAAATCTTAAAATACGTATTTACCGATGGGGTTCGAGCTCCTGTCGTCTAGCGAACTAAATCAAACGTACTAGAAGAAAAGGATTGAAATCTTATTAAAAATATTGTTACTGCGTCTCTTTTTCTTGTTAGCTTAAAGTAAGTAACTTAATTTATTGGAACATGTCTAAAATCAATTATTAAAATGAGTATTTAACCAATATTTTATAATAAAGACAATCAGTTGGGAAAAAATCCTAACACTGATAAAGACAGGGATGAAATGAGAACAAGAGGACTGTATATAATTTATGATACAATAAATTAAAAATACCCCAATAAGCAAAAACGAAGACAGCAGCAGTTTTTTACAGACTTCAATGAAGAGTAAAAAGTGACAGGCACAAAGAATTTTGATTTAAACTATTAAAAAGAAAACTTTTAAAGTCAGCACAGCAAAAAGATGCGCAACACACTCCTCGATCCTAACACTAAACTGAATTACTGTGATATTTATGTGAAATGAAACGTAAGGATGAGTGATAGATATAGCACGTTAAAAGTAAGATTCATTTTTTGATTTATTTTATTTAAGACTTCAATGAGGAGTAAAAAGTGACAGACACAAATAATTTTGATTTAAACTATTAATAAAAAAAAACTTCTAAAGCCAGCACAACAAAGAGGTGCACAACACACTCCTCGATCCTAACACTAAACTGAATTACTGTGATATTTATGTGAAATGGAACGTAAAGATGAGTGATAGATATAGCATGTTAAGCCCCATATATACCTCAAAGTGGCGCCCTCATCTTAATTTAACTTATTGCTCGCTTACTACATAATGTATCGAAAATTCACATGTACAGATTGAAGCTAAGGTTCTATAGTTTATTTACAAACAATAACCTCAGTAAAATTTTGTTTGTTGTAGTTGTAGTTGGCAAAAGTGCTAAATGTGGCCACATTTTGCTCTTGTGCCTACTACTACATCAACGAACTGTATTTAATGAAGTTATTGTTTATAAATAAACTATAGAACCTTAGCTTCAATCTGTACATGTGAATTTTCGATACATTATGTACTTAACGAGCAATAAATTTAATTAAAATGAGGGCGCCACTTGAGGGATATAGGAGCCTTAAAAGTAAGATTCATTTTTTGATTTATTTTGTTTATTGTGACGCAGTCGATTTGGAAGAAGCAAAGACTTAAGACGAAATATTATAAACGAAGTGTATATTAAAGTGTTTATTATAGCATTTTCCAGTTTTATTCCAATCCTATATTTATTTATCACAAAAGGAATTCAATTAATTTGTTAGCATGTTTATTATAAGTATATTTTTGTTTCTCTTGTAAATCGCAGATAAAATTGATAACATAATACTGAAATAAAAATATTTGTAAGTTCTGAGAAATAACTTACCGTGAAAAATATATAAGAAAGAAGAATTAATTATCTAGTTCAGATGGCAAAACAATAACTTATGATGTTGGAGATATTTCTTAGTAACTTCAAAAATATTTAAGATTAATGTTTTAGCTTGGAAGTGATGTAGCGAATAAAATTAATTGGGTTTAAGAGATCTGAAATATTGTTTTGTTAAGAATCATAATATTTTGTTATAGTGCAATTACTTGTTTTTACTTGCAAATATGTTTTTAAAAAGATTGTTTAAATATCTTTCACTTAAATAATTTTATTAGGTTTTTCGTTATTTTTTTATTCTAAAATTATTAATTATAATCTTACTATTAAATTCTTTCTGAAACTTTATTTGGTTGTTAAACAATGATTTTAAATGTTAGAACCCATTGTCAAGAACTTCTTAGCCAAATATTAACTCTAATTTTATAACTTGCTTTCCACATTATATCTCAGTGTAAGCTTAAGTACATGGTTATAAAGTAAGTAAACCAACTCCGCTTTTGTAAACTCTAACTAACTAACGCAGCGGAACTTAGTTCACGCTAACTTAGATCTGCGATCCGTGAAAACGCTGTGTTAGGTTTACTGTCTGACTATGTGGTTTTCTATTGTTTGGTTATCCTTTGGTTATTTTAAACCTATAATACTTAAATCAATTTACTTTACTAAGCTCCGTTTGCGACCGCTTCCGGGTTTTAAAAATTGGTAATAAAACTTAGTAGAGGGTAATTCAAACCCCTTTTCAAAATTAAATATGAGATAAAGGAAGTAATAAAAAAGTGGTAAAAAAATTAATTTTTATATCTAACAAATCCAGGCGTGCATGCTCAGCATCGCGCACAGTGCGTGGGAAGTTGGGTGGCGGGAGGAGCTCGCGCGGGTCGATGACGCTGTCACAAATTTCAACTTGTAGGGAAAAGTTTGGGACCAAATATATAAAAAAAATGCATAAATTGATGGTAGGTACTGCTGTTATAGGATGATCAAACGGCGCCCAAGCAAACCTGAAATAAGTGTTGTGCGCAAGCGACGCCATTATTCAAGAAGTTTGCCGTTATTCTTGTAACTGGTTTCTTGGATGCTGGTTGATTAGATCAATAACAAAACTTGCTTTTCAGAACATATTTTATGAGAAAGATAACAATGAAATGACTGCACTTTGACAAAATGATTATATGACATATTAAAGCCATTTCATGGCCAACCCATCTGATACTTGCCTTTGCGAAAGTTGCTTAATTTCAATAATCACAGATCGAACGCGCTAACCACTGCATCAAAGATTGCCTTCATTCTCAAGAAACAAATACTATCAGTAAATAGTTTTAAAAAGCTAGAAATATTTTCTTCTTTTTAATTTTCGTAGAAAATTGTCGTTAAACTTTCCACGACGACTAGAAAAACATTCGCCGATCGTTTAAAAAGAAGGAAAAGAGAATGGAAACGTTTTGTGTCTAATTTGAAATCACATTGTTCGAGTTGTTCTTGTTCGTCGTCCCAATAGTCCTAAACTAGATTATTGAGAAGTTTGAGAACTCATTGCAATGAGAAAACCACTATTGAAGAATAAGTTTGCAGTTTTGCAATTTAAAACGGTATTTTGTTTTCGCTTGTGATTTCTTACTTACAAACAATTGCCCTTTCAAATGTTTTTCACATAAAATATTCGGACTCGGTAGCTCAGCGGTCAGAGCATTGGACCGGATATCCAAAGGTCGCGGGTTCGTTTCCCGTCCGAGAACATGATCTGGTGCGAGTCGTATTTTTTCTAGTATATTATTTGGTATTATATAAAATATTTATTAAATGAATATTCTGGAAGTTTGTACTGAATGCGAAAAAAACTAGTTCTAAACTAGGTTTTTTTTTGATGTACGAACTAATTAGTTCAACAGCTAAAACTGGTATTTAACTGTGGGCTGTTTTTTATATTTATAAAGTTTATAAAATGATAAGTGGATAAAATTTTCTGTACTTATACCTACTCTTAAATACTTCATCAATCAACTGAAAAGGTACATTTCAGCAATACGACATTTCATAGATAGGTACTCATAAAAAGCGTTTGAGGATTTCCCAGAATGAATAATTATTTATAGCGAACCTGTGACTTTTTCAGATTATATTTACTACGAAATATATTATTTGATTTCAGTTGCAATAAATCCATTTATGTTTTCATACTTATGTTATTTGATTTTAGTTCCGAAAAATCCATCTATATTTTTTCATACGTTATAATGGTCTCTTTATAAAATATGTCGCGGAATTGCGGTTTCTCGTGCACGCACACTAAAACATTACGTAGTATAAGTAATCCAAAGCCAACTTCATGCTGATGGTGTCGGGACCTTCAGTCATCAGGATACGAGAAAGAAGAAGAAGAATCTCGGGACAAAAGTAGCAAAAACACAAATGAAAACAATAACGGGAGTGTTTTCGAATACGGCTGAGCGGCGCTTCTGTCTGGCTAATAGACTTTTATTATATGCTAGAACACAAGTTCCATATTTTGTTTTCAATAAAAATACGTGCAGGAAATATAATATGAACAATGAAGTTTTAATGAATAATTTTTAATAAGTACGTGCTTTGAAATTCCATGGCATCTAAACTTCTTTGTGGTTAAGAGCACGGAACTTTTGTTGCTCTCATGAAATTGGATATTGTGAAACTTATAATGAAAAGATAATAAGCCCCAACATACACCTTGCAAAGTTTTATCAATAAACTTTGAGGATTTAGCAGCAGTTAGAAATATTTTTTCTTGTTTCCATTGCATAGTTAAAGTTAGTAGCACAATAATTAATTATGTTCCGTTAGGCTTCCCACCCACGAGCAGCTTTTTGTAGCCGCAATAATCGCGGCATTAATCGCGGCATTTTTTGTCGCTGGCTATAAATAAACCCTTTGTTACTCTTGTCAGTGTCATTTCGCGGGGGATTAGTCGCTGAGCTACTTTTTGTAGCTCGTGGGCGTTTACGTATTGAACTCTGTATGTTCTATTCTCGCTGGCAAAAAAATCGCTCAGCGATTATGCGGAAGGCTATAAGAAGAGTGATTTTTAATATAAAACAATATTTTTCACTTTTATGTTAGATTTTAGAATGTGATTGTTATTATCAAGAATCAAATTAGTGTTGTGTTTGTTAAAATCTGTGAGGATTTGTGACATTATTTTTTCTGTTATTTCGTTTGCTGTTGGTATGTTATCTAATACATCGACGACCTCCTTGGTCGAGTGGCTTTGTACACCGGTTTTCAAGGTGTCGCCATCTCTGAGGTCCCGGGTTCTATCCCCAGTTGGGTCAATTTAGAAAACGAATTCTTCTATATTGGCTCAGGTCTAGGTGTTTGTGATACCACCGTTGTCTCCGATTTCCATAACACAAGTGCTTTAGCTACTTACTTTGGAATCGGAGCAATGTACGTGATGTTGTCAAATATAAAAAAATATAAAAAAAAAAACTATTAATCAATCCGACTCATAAAAAAACTACGCGATGTATCTTTACAAAAAACAAATGACTGTCTTTTAAATAAACAATCAAAGAATTTAAAAAATCCTCCCGATACTTTTTCTTCAAAGCGGTCGTTTCAGTCCATTTACTGATTCCGAGTATTGATTGCACTGAGCTTAAGCGAAATGCTTTTTTCCTCTCACTTTTATGGGTTCCTACTTAGCGTAATGGGCAATGCCTATGAGCCCACTACTCAGAGTCAAAATATTAATGTTCGAAATATACCAACAGTGGGAGAAACTATTATATTAGATAACATTAAACCTTATTGTGAAGGGTTATGAAGATAAAGAGAGGAAAAGGAAAATCGATCATTTTTTACACTCTCACTGTTATTTATGCCATTCGCAAATAAAAAGAAATCTGTTGTCTTTCGGTCACGCGGAAATTAACGGGTTTTTGGCCTGTGACCACTTAATATAATTAATTTACATTAGGCCACAATTATGTATGGAAACGATGTAACACAATAACTTGCCAGTAAGAACTATGTTGTTAATAACCTGTAGTATGTATCGTATTTGGTAACGATATATTTAAGTTTGTAAATATTGTTACTTATTTCTGTTAAAGCTGATAAGTTTCTTGCGCCTGTTCTTCTTGTCAGTTAAAAAAGTCTGGAACGGGTGGTAGAAAAATATAGACGATTCAAAAGTGCTTAATTACTAAGTTTATTTGAATAAAGCAATTTTTTACTTTTAATTTTACTTTACTATGTACTTAGGTGTAACGCAAAGGAATAAATAATTCTTTGTAAAAAACAAAAAAAAATAGGTCCTCTACTTCTGCATAATATCATTCAGTACAATGCGATTAATTCAACAATGTACAACAGAAGTATGTATTATGATCTGTAAAATTTAATATTTGCCATACATTCTCGAGTGAAGTTGCAGCTGATCACTGTCTTTTGTCAATTTGGCATTGTAGTGATGTCTTATACGAAAAAATTTAGTACTTAACTGTGAATGAGGATGTGTGGTAGTATTCATACATACAAGGTTATTTATAAAATACAAACAACCTCACAGGAGTAGATTACAAAGATCATCCGCAACAACATCTGTTCTACGACTTTTTCAACAACAGACAAAAATAATGACTTTCCATACAAATATCGAGTGTTCTACTAAAAGTAGTTTTTTATTGTGTTTCATAAGTAATAACATTCTTCATACTAACAAAAAAAGGGTTAATTTTTTGAACAATTTATGTTCGAGTTAGTTCAACCTTTGAAACGTTTTATCTGAAGAAGCAACTATAAATAATAAATAAATATTTGTCAACATCACTTAAACATTGCTCCGATTCCAAAGTAAGTAGTTAAAACACCTATGGAATGGAAATCAGAGACAACGGTGGTATCACAAACACCCACACCTGAGCCAATATAGAAAAGTTCGTTTTCTAAATTGACCTAACCGGGTATCGAACCCGGGACCTCAGAGATGGCGACACCTCGAAAACCGGTGTACAAATAAACTCGAACACGGAGGTCGTCTCTCCGAATGAACTCCGTTTATTTTCAGAATTTATTATCCCGACTATATAAGTTATACAACCTCCTTCTATTTTTAGGCGATCATATTTTATTTTCATATTTGTACGTTATTACAACATCCCTGTTATTATTATAACACCACAGTCTAAATTAATTAAACATGATACTACATATAACAATTTCCTTTAAGAATTTGCTGCAGAAATATTGAGTCTTGTATGTACAGAATAATTAGCAGTATCAGATCCGGAAGCTTCATTAATTTACGTAGAAAATGACGGAAAACCTCATGAGAGTAATTTATGAGGGTAGGAAATTAAATTTGCCTACTTTCCCATTAAAATTCGTGGACCGCTAACTTTTGTTGAGCAAATTTTAGTCTACATAGCATTTGTGGACTTGGAAACAACCACGAATGGTAATGAGGACGTTCAAGCCTTTAATTTTTTGTGATTCAAATAACGAAGTTAGTTAGAGTTTTGTTAAAACAAAAGGGGTGGTAATTGCTATGATTTGGGCAAGTCTGTTTGAATAGAAATATAATTGAATGTAGATAAAATCAAGAAAAAAACATAAGATTTTTTTGGTAAGTACCGGAAGTAGGGGAATAGCCATTCGTGAACGACTGTTCTCTGCTCGCACAAGCGTTTATAAAATTCTAACTACCTCAAAACAGTCTTAGTCCCAAACTAAAACTAAACAATGTTAATATAGATAGTTTATTACAATACTATTTGTTCATACATGGATTTGAACCCGAGACCCTTAGTGAATTAGTAGCAATCATTATCGCCGCACCAAACAGCTGTCAATAAAATAAAGAAACAGGGTGTAATCTCAAAACATTATTTCTACCTTATTTACTTTAGTTTAGACTAAGTGACATTTGAGAAAAAACTACTTCCATATTATTCCCATGGTAGACTAAAACGTAGTCTCCCGTAACAGCTGGGTCACGTGACTGGCCCAAGACTACGTCTTGACCAATCAAATTTTGCGATGCGGTCCGATGACCAATCAGGTAAGAGTTACTCACGTCTCGGAAAAAATAATTTGGGAGACCTTGTCCGTAATTACACTTATTAATGTTATTATTTTTTCACTGACGATTCGGATACTTTTATAGTTGAAGCGTTTTTATACGGTCAGACAAAAAGTGTCAGAATAGTCAATGAAAAAATTATAAAATTAAAAAGTGTAGTTTCGGACAAATTATCCGAAATTATTTTGTCCGAGACGTCAGTAACTCTCAGGTTATAGTTTATCGTGACGTAGTCTTGGGCCATCTGTGGGAAGGAAATGCTTGGTGAAACATAATAGTGATATTATTATGCCATGATTATTCAAGGATACTGACTTGGTTTATTCGTATAGTTTTTAATACTTGTTCATTATCGATTCTCCTGCTTTCATCTTTAGAAAAATATTGCGTGTTATAAAAGGCTATATTAGTTTATCTTCACGTTATACCGTAATAAAAACTTTACAGTCGTGCAATCCGCAATGCACTCAGACCACATAATTCTATCATAGTTAATCGTGACGTAAAAATATCGTAAACAACATTGTAAGCTTTCATTTCGGAATTGAATCTCCAAATTATCTTCTGGGTCTCGATTCTGTTAACTTTGATGTAACAATCGTGTCTTAATAATGGTCCAGCCCAATGCACTGACCAATTATGCTACCGAGTCGCGGTAGCCAAGGGTGCGGGTTCGAGTCCCGTCTGAGGTGTTACGGGTGAGTCGATTTTTTCTAATATTATTTATTTGTCTTAGTATAAAAATAGCATTGTGAATGCGAAAAATCTAAAATTTAATTATTGAAAACAAAGTGTTTCCGTTTTCGCAAATTTGTATATTCGAATCGCAAAATTGATGGTTTTAGGAGAATAATATTTTTTATTTATTTGGTTTGACATCGAATTGAATTTTTTAAAATAAGCTCACATAACGAGCATTTTTAAATCGGTCAATTATTTTACCCTACCACCCATTATGATATCTTTTAGCTGACAAGAAAAAAGGGGGCAGAAAACTTATCAGCTTTATCATAAGGAACGATATTTACAAATATATATATCGTTTCCAGACATTACATTCATACATACATACGTTTAACTTTAAGGTTAAAGTTGTAAGCGTGGGAAGTGTTATTCTCTGGGACACCCTACAAAGCGTAATAATTAGCCTTTAACGAATTGTATGGAAACTTATATTTTATGTCAAAAGTAGAATCCATTTTGTATAAAGGTAAATTTGTATTAACTTTCTTTTGAACGCTAGACTAACATGTGTGAAGAATATAAATAAAATCATAATTAAATAAATTATTACCTAAATGGAAAAATGTATATTAAATGTATATATGAGAAAAAAACGCGCGTAAAAGTAATCGATAGAGTAATTCTCTATGAAAAATCTCATTTCGCTTTGCAGTGGTAGATGCCTGTTATACTTTTCGAAGTCAGGTATCACACTCGGCGGCGCTGTTCAAATTTCTCATACAAAATTACTCTATCGCATGTTTTTACGCGCGTTATTTTTTTCGATAGCTGTTCGTCCTAAGGCTTCAGAATAAGTCCGTGTACAGTTTTATAGAATAAAAAAAAATACCTACCAAAATAATTATGAAATGGACAATTTTATTATACGTACCTAGACAAAAACAGACTACAAGCAATAAAAAACAACGATCTTGTCTCATCATAAAGCAGTCGTCAGGGACATAAAATAAATAAAAAAAAACTGTGACGACAGTGTTTTATTAAAACAAACCAAGGTGGCCTTTAAATCCGCATAAACTTTTATCCGTCGTCGTGTAAAAATAAAAAAGACAATTCCCTTTATGTTGCGCTTCACGGGTTCTAAAGTTGTTTCAATTTCTCGTTTTACACCCCGGCTTGTATCGTTTTGTTTCTTTGGGACGGTCTAATGAAAATTTTCAAGGGTGAGATTTTTAATAAAGATAAGTGAGGTTTTCGTGAGCTCACAGATTAGATGTGACGGTTATTTTCAGCTTGCAGATTTTCAGTCTCGGCTATTTTAGGGTTACTTTAAATCCTTCGTACTTGAAAGAAGAGAAAAGCCGCTTGCACTAAATCCTAATTTAATTCCTAATTAAATCCTGATTTACCGTCCATGCCCACATAGACATTAAGGTGGATCCACACTTTTAACATTTTGGCATGTCAGAACACCGTGTCTTTATCATGCATCGCTAGTTTGGCTGGGCGTGCGCTGTGGTAATACTGTATCAAAGAGACGATGTATGATAAAGACACGGTGTTCTGACACGCCAAAATGGTACAAGTGTGGATCTACCTTTACGCACAGCCAATATCGGGTCAAACCAGACTATAGTCAGAATTGTAGCTGTTACTAGCGCAACAAATATGACTGTAGTTTTTCGAATACGGCGGCGCTTCTGCTAGAACACACAGGATATCGGCCGGTTTCTGAATTGAGAAATTGAAGATGAGCACTACTTAAGTACAAATGTATGCATGAGTAACACAATTGTGTAGGCTCACCTTCAATTTCTTAATTCAGAAACCAGCTACATACAGCTGGTTTCTGAATTAAGAAATTGAAGTTCTGAATTAAGAATTTTGTGTTCGTTTGGTCGGTGGTTGGCGTCAATTTTATTCTGTACATCTATATCATTCATGACTATTTTCGTAATGTAATTTGCCATTCAGCTATACAGATGTTTCATAATAACCCGTAAAGTTTTGTTTTTTATTTGTTTGGAAAACGGCAAAGTGACAACCCTGTGGGCAGATAGCCTATTGTTTTCGATAATCAATCCCATTAATGGGTTAAATTAAAACAAATTAAGTCTAGGGTTGCCTCTACGCAGCTAATCATGAAAAATATATATTTCAACAAAGTGTCAGTTTTCAGGGTTATCTACTATATCCGGCTTTTTTAAGTATTTTTATGTATTAACGCATTGATGTGACATAGTAGCAAGTAGTACTCTAACTACTTATACATAATAAAGGCTCTTGAATGGTGCGAGTGTACAGATTCTACGGCTTTTGTCTTAGAAACAATGTACACGTAATGGACTTTGTTGCCTCGGTTCTAATCTGTGTTGAAAGGATTAAGACATGACGTAAAATTAAATTAGCTTGCACAAGATAAATTAATGTGCAAAACATACTTCATTCAATTACTTAAGACGTTACATATTTCTGTTTGGAATGAAACAAAACTAATTCTTGAATGGGAGTCGCCTGAAGTATTAAGAAAATTGGTCGAAGTTTTTTTAGTGATAGAATTGATGAACTTTTAAGGGGTGGCAGTGATGTTCTATGCTGCATTTAAATTATTAAATTTAATAAGATATACATTATACTACTATATTTTTTTTTACTTTAAGATAAAGAGACAAATCTATAATTGATTACATTAAGTCTGAAACGATAGGAGTGTACCTACAATACAAGCTACAACGATTAACATGTTGATGACTGTCTCAACCCTTTAAACAGCAGCAAATTGCCTAGTGCATAAATTATACAGAAAAAAACATGGCATTTCATTTACAAGGTTTTATTCACTAGCCCGATTGATATTCCGCGTCGGCTCGCGTCCCGTTATTGCTCATAAATATTAAATGTGAGCTACATTAAGGCTTTACATTTTTGTGTAAATCTCGCCAATTTCCCACGTACATTATGTATACGAATACGCGCGCGTTAGACACACGTTAAGTGCTGGAATGGCTCTTGCGACCGTTACTACGTTAGGGATGGCTCTTAGAATGGATAATTAACTTGACTTTTTCATGGGAGATAAAATTCGAACATGTCATGCTGAGATCTTAAGCTTGTACTAAAAGAACTTACTAAAAATATAAAATTTTCTTATTATTATTGTAACAGGACAGAAATCGTAAGATCTCCGAAAGACTTGGTAAAAATGTGACCCTACCATTTTAAACTGTGAGAGAACCACTACTCATTTGCTTTCAAGATTATATCAGATTATTTCATATTACAAAAACTTTCTTGACAGTTTCTAATGTAGTAAATGTTCTTTCAAAGGTAAACAACTCCAACCGAGCCTTTCTTTAAACGTGACGAAACATGTGGCATTTTCGGTATACCTGCTTAAAATTTTCGTACGAGTGGCAACCCTACGTGCAGTTGCATACGCTGTGGCGATGCTAAGGGCTCTTCAAGCCCCGAGGGTCTGGTAATTTGGGTCAGCGAGGTCAAAAATCCTATCTTGCGAATTTTTAACTTGATTTGACGTCATTTTCTAAGTTGGTTTGAAGAGATATTAGAATATTATAAGGACATTACTGTAGATTTACTATAAAATAAGAATGTTCTTGCATTCGCAACAATTCGTTTGTTTGCTTTGTCAATTATTGTCGTCGTTTTTTAAATTTGAGGCATTTACAGTGCTATTTTTATATTAAGATAATAAGTCGTCTTTTTCTAGTAATTTTGCTAGTATATGTTAGAAAAAAGCAACTCACCCACAGCATCTCAGAATCCAATTCACATCCTCGGGATTCTGGCCCAATGCACTGAACAATTTTATTATCTACCGAGTCGCCTAGCCTAGCCTAGTCGGTATCTACCATAATTGGTCAGTGCATTGGGCCGAAATCGCTAGGGTGCGGGTGAGTCGATATTTGCTAGTATTTTCTCTAGTATATCATTATCTATATTGATTATGAGAGAATGAATAAAAGTGTCAGAATTACCTAGTCATTGAATTTTATTGCAGCAACCAATAGAACATCATCTGAATTGACGATCGCTAACCTCATTTTAAAACTTTTCATGGTAAGTTGCATTTTGTTCAGTTTTAATGCACATCACAATTATTTTACAGATTCATTCGCTAAGACAAGAATTTAACCGCCTCTGTGGTCCAGTGGTTAGCCCACACGTGTGAGACGCAAGGGTCCCGGGTTAAATTCGCAGGAGGGGGGTACAATTTGTACTCGGTTTGGTTGGTGGTAGGCCTTTTTGAAGTCCGCCTGACTAGCTACCATCATTTTACTAAGTCTGACGCCATAACAACAATTTAAAAATTGTTGTGTTCCGGCAAATAGAGGTAACATAGCCATTTCCTCAGTAGTGAGGATTCCGTATGTAGTGCGCTTACACCTTCAGCCTTATCGTCACTTAACATCAGATGAGGTGAAGGCTAAGCACTATCCCGTCGTGGATAAAAAAATACAGTCGCAGTATTTTTGCAATCAATAATAAAGTAAGCCAAAAAAGTTAGTTAAATTTCTACATTGACTTACCTTATTTTCAGCTTTCGTAAACTCTGCGAAATCAGCATCTCTTGACCTACAAAACAAGTTTATAAAAAGTATTTTTGTTTACAATACAATTTTGACATTTTTTATTCAACTATAGGTATCTACGTTAGCGGTATTGAAAAGATTGCTGCTAACTTCCATTGTAAAAGTTCTCGAATAACAGAAGGTTGTTTATTATCTTTCACAAAAGTCGTTTTTTCTTTGTGAATAACAAAAAAGGGTGGACAACTAAGTAACAGTAAGAATTTTTACAAGTTCCAAATACAAAATGTGCACATACTGCGACGTCTCGGAAATATCTTGAAATCTACTAAAATGTGATGATACTTACTGAAAGCTGCCTGGTACGACACTGAACTGGATTGACACTACACTATTATCACACTAACACCGGTTTCACACATTTTTTAGTACATTATTGTTTTAACGTAACGAGGCGCGCGCCATTACTGTTCGTAAGAAAAAGTTAAATTGACAGATACAGTTTTCTTTGCAAAGAAGTCTTTGTTCATACAGCCTTGTTTTTATTTTTTTTATTTTTAGTGTTGCATTAGCGGGTGTGTTTTACGGATAGAATGAAATAGCTTTTAAGTTTTAATAGCGTTTTTAAACGAATTAGCTTATGTTAACTGAATGAAGAGCTGTTTTCTTATGATTATAGTAAATATCCCAAAGTTAGTAGCTTAAGCACTTGTGTTATGGAAATCAGAGACAACGGTGGTAAACACACACACCCAGACCGGCCCCCTGATTATGTAACTTTGTTGCAATCAACTCTGACAGAAATCGCAGTTACATTGCTGCTTTAGTAAGAAGCAATGTGACAACAATCTTACTTAAAGCAGCAATGTAACTGCGGTTTCAATCGATTTCAATCGAGAATTGTTAGCAACAGAGTTACGTAATCAGCCCCCTGAAATAATATAAAAAAGTTCATTTTCTAAATTGACCCAGCAGGCGACATGGCGACTCCTTGAAAACCGGCTTACAAACCACGGAGGTCGTCTTATTTTTGACTTAATGATTACCAGCCACGGCCGTCATCATCATCATCGGCGACGGCTGTAGTATTTAGTAGATACCGTCTTCTTTTAAATATCAGAACCCGATTTTAATCTTTACGGCATCGGATGCAATATACTAAGACCACCAATTCTCCAACTTTCTCGGCGTAACTAGGCGGGAACTAACTTTACTTATATAGTTTGGCAACAGTTTCCTTAGAGCCTTGTAAGGAACTTGTTTTTACCTCAAAAGTTGGTGATAAATTGTAATGGAAATCCAAGTGCTTCGAGAATGTATTCACTGCAAGACTAGACTATTTTGGGTTTAATATTTCAAAGACGTAAATATAAACTTTGCACGTAAAGTCAAAAATATAGGAGCCATTATAAAATCGTACATTAACATTTTTTTATAAACAGACTCTTCCCGTTTTGACAAGACGAAAGAACCCCTTTTCCCCCTCTTTTTATCGAACTACCTCAATTTTTTTTTTTCTTTTTCAATCATTTAACTATTCTATTTTTTACTTCATTAATGCTAGAAACCACAGTAAATAAATAAGTAGTAAAACATTTCTTTCACACTTTGAACCTAATTTATTTTCGAAAGCACGCAGCAACGAGTTTTCTTGTCACACAACAAGTACAGTGAAACTATAAATAAAAAGCAGCACTAAAGTCTCCCATCATTTTATCCTCACTTCCTGGGAAAATGTACGTAATTTGAGCTATGAAAAAGATGCACAAGATAAGTTTGTCAAAGGTGTTTCGCTTTATTGAGGCACCGGGCCGCCTTTTGCACCGAGTGCCTGCAAAACGACTACCTTTTAAGCTCAGAAGAACCTTTTTATTCCTTTAATGTTTTAGACGTGAGTGACTTTGGTCCTTTTTAAGGTATTTGGGGCTCAAAAATTTTGACACAGTTTTTTATGAAGGAAATAGAGAAGTCCTATTTTAGAATTTGAGATTTTTGCATTCACATTGCTATTTTTATACAATACTAAATAATATATACAAGAGAAATATACCGAGTCACTCAGCTCAGTGGTCAGAGCATTGGACCGGACATCTGAAGGTCGCAAGTTCGATTCCCATCCGAGAATATTATGATCTGGTGCGAGTCGTATTTTTTCTAGTATATTATTTAGTATTGTCCTATTTTGTAGTGCTTTTTTGTCTGTTATTGCTGTGAAATTGTTGAAAGTTTCTGCAAAGGTTTCTTAGTTGTTCTATCTCACGAAGCCCTTTTTGCTACCAATGTTGTGAGGCGTGCACATACACATTGTTTTAGTGTGCATAATACGAGAGCGTGCAGTCGCACACTAAAACAATGTGCATGTGCACACCTAACACATTCATAGCAAAAGGGTCCTTGTGAGATAGAACAGCTATATGAATATAAATCAAATTAATATATCTAAAAGAAATAAAGAAATTGCAGTAGTATTAGAACATTTGGTTAATTTATTGGAATGCTGCGATTTCAGAACTCTGGGGTGAAAAAATGGCGAAGGTAAGCCGCTCTAGAAAAATGTTATGATCTGCATGGTGGATGGTGGGGATCTTAAAAAAATTAAAACCACCCATAGACAGATTTATGATGTTTTGTCAGAGAAAAATAGATTTGTTCAATAAATAAAACAAATTATTTTCTTCACGAATTTTATTCCGTCTTATTTTTTTTTAATTTTGATACTGTCATAAGATTTCTTAGTAACGGTAAGATAACGTGTTATCTTATAAACCTCCAACATATTTTTGTTAATTTATGAAGTTGCAAATCTTTTTACACAAAAATATAGACAACTTACAAAATATCAATGATAATGTAACAAAAATAGGTTAACACATATACGAATTTGTGCAATGAAATCTTTTTTATAGTAATGTAAGCAGTAAAAAAAAAAGTTTTTCTGTTACATCTTTTTGTTTGGAACTCCTTGCCTGAGTCTGTGTTTCCCGATGGGTACAATCTGGAGGCCTTCAAGTCGCGAGTGAATAGGTATCTTCTAGGCAAGCGCGATTTATCGCATCGCATCATCGCTTACCATCAGGCGTGATAGCGAGCAAGCGCTTGCCTATCTTTCATAAAAAAATACATCCTAAACTAACATGGGACATAACCGAACGATTCTTGTTAACAAACAATCCTTACTAATATGATGAATGCGAAAGTCCGTTTGTTTGTTTGTTACGCCTTCACGTCTTAACTACTGAACCGATCATCATGAAATGTTGCATACACGTTGTCAGGGGTACAGAAAAGGACATAGGGTACCTTTCATTCCGAAAAAAATAATTGTTCCCGAGGGATAGCAAAAAAACTTTCCACGCAGACGAAGTCGCGGGCGGTCACTAGTACTTTATTTTTAGTTAAATACTTTATAACAAAAACAAATGACTATGAATGAGGAAGAATGAATTAAGTAATTAATCTTATTGCAAGTATGAAATATGGTATCGATTCTGCCAATGTTAATAATCGTTTCTCAATGGATTTTCAATAGTATTGGTTATTAGTTTTTTTAAAATGCTCTAACTTTTATATTTGATTATTGTACAGACATGCGTCCATATAAAAAAATTCAGTGCTTTATATGGTTTACAACTTCCGATTCCTAGGTTGAAAAGTGCTACAGTGCTGAGCCCATTTTGCACATCATTCTTTATTGTTCTCAATTTTTTTACTTTTAATTGTTTGGTATGGTATTTACACGGGTCGACTTGGTAGGTGACTTGGCAGATTTTAGTCAATTCGAATTCAAAGTCGAATCGCCACCTCATTGAAATTAGGTTTGCGATTGGATTGTTGATAAAAAGCGCTAATTGATTAAAATCGCCTGCCAAGTTGCCTGTCAAGTCAACTCGTGTAAATACCACATAAAAAAGTAAAATGCAGCATCCATAACCAACTTTACATTCATTCACATACCTACAAAGAGAATGCATAAAATCCATTCAGTTGTATTTCGACCGTGGACTGAAATAGCTTTTCAGGTAGGTTTTAGTATTTATCTCAGAGTAGTAGTTTGCAATAGTAATGCAAAGTACATATTACTTTGCAGCCTGCATCACGCTCGCAAGATTTATACTGCACTACCAATCTGCAGTCTAGCTCTGGAGTGGTGATTTCTTCGACACATGAAAAATGTTGAAGAACTTTCTAGACTTTATCATTGACAAAGTAAACATTAATCTCGAGAGTTCTTTGGAGTTTCTGTAACTATGTTTTGTCTTTTCAGTACTTTGTTGGCTGAATAACATGAGCAAACCTGTTTTAGACTCATCAATCATCATACATCAACATATTGATAAATTGTTATTCGAAATAAGATTTTGATTAAATTGTTTGGTAAAGCTACACATATCAAATACTGTTTCAAGAAGTTATAAGTCAAAAAGAATGATCATATTTTTTTTTTATAATTGAATGCTTCAATCAGACTTCAAAATCACTATTTTATGTAACTGTGGTTGTGGAACTCAAGTTGATATTTTGATCAAACCATTTTAATTTGGATATTCTTACAAATTTTCATCGTACACACGACATCACGTCAAGTTATACAGTTGAACTACGAAAACAACTTTTATTACGTAGGGCATAAAGGCGATCTTAAGGTCAACATGTATAGTCTGAGGTGCCGTTATGTGTACTAGCACAATTAACGGTTTTTCAGAGTTCTAAGCAAACCGCAAGAAACGGTTTGGTGTAGAACATAATTCTCAGTAAGAATTTTAACCTTTTCAGTGGTTGTCTGTATTTGCCCTTATTTTGCGGCAAAATGTATTTTATTATTCAGATCAGAGAGAGCAAAGGTTTATTATTTCAGAGATATTTGAATAAATACTATTTATAGGTATATTTTAAGAAGGTTTCATTTCTATACGAAATGTAAAAAGCTGTCTTGAATAAAAACACAGATCCACTTTATGGAAATATTGCGATACTTATAAGTGTTCCCATTGAGTTTGTTTTTGATAAAATTAGAATTGTCAGAGCATAGTATTGAACTTATAATCAGTAGATAGCTATTCCCATTTTCTACTTTATTAAAGACATAAAGCTATTATTTTCCACTCTGTTGTATGTCAAAAACTATTTACAATTTGCCTTAATATAATATTATATCACTTATTGATCATATTTACTTAAATACGATCAATAAGTAACATAATTTTATGGTTCAGTTTCAAGATTTCATTGCACAACTAAAAGAACTTAAGCGTATGGCACAGATGAGATGCTATCAGCTGATTAGATAGGATGCTTTCCGGATTGAGCGCTTTACTCGAGTCGATCTAAGTAAACATTTGGTTGGCCGAAGCTATTCGGGTCAGACATTAGGGACGTTATCACGCGCAATCACACCGTACCATTGAATGCTTTGTTTCATTCGATATAAAAGTCTTTTTGTTAACGCATCGGGGTTTTCTTCCGTAAAGAAAAACCAATGTGGCAAAGACAGAACTTTTCCAATCAAATAATGAGTAATAGTACAATTTAAATAGGTACCAGTAATCTATCTATCACAAATATCATTACATTTTAGTATAGGTACAACAGTCACGATTTAATTGGAATGCACTTAAAAACAGAACAAATTAAAAAAAAATCTGTTGGTTAGACTTTTCAGTTTAACATGATCGGCCATTTTAATTTTTTTTTGTCCCTAATGCTGTTTTTGATAAGACACGGAAAAGAGGTCTTTTCACGTATTACTTTTTCTAAATTAAGAAGTCTCACCTGTACCCCACGCAAACATTAATTAAATACTCCCATTATACAGTATACAGTCTTTAAGATTCTAATATGTACATTCATTACGTCATTAAATGACTAGACTAGAATGAAACAATAGGAATTCGTTCCTTCGTAATCGCATTAAAGATTGCCTAACAGGCAAATTTATTGTTTCACATAAATAACTGGAGATTTAATTTCATTTTTCAATTGGACTATAATAATTTTTTGTCCATTTACATTGGTAAAGGTCAATAAAGTTTGATTTATTTACAATTTTAACAAAAAAGCTTCGATATCATTTATTTCAGAGAATTACGAGTATTTTACGAATACCTTCACGCTATAATGTATCTATAAATCTTAGAACATTACCTGTAATTTTATATGTTACACGAATAGAACATTTCACTTCATTTACAATAGTTTTTCACTTTGTTATGATATTTACAACCATGCTTTGTCCAGTGGTTACACTTTTTAGCGTCACTACACCTGTAACACTTTACACATAATTGTAAATATCTTCCATTTCTCATACATTCATTTCGGACATAGCGGCTTGCGGAACTCTGGCCTTTTGGAAGTGTTGTGAGGGGGGCGAAGAGGGGGGAGGAAGCACCGACCCGTTTCCAGGACCTTGAGACTGTCCAGTTTGAGCTTGCACGTCGGGTAAGTTACTCGCGCTGCTCATAAAAGTTGCATTCTTCGGCAAGGTCATACAATTGGAAGCGTTGCATATTTGATTTTGTTGTTGGTAACTGAACCCCACTTTTCTTGGTAAGGTTGTACATTGCCCTCCTCGATTCGTAGGCGGACTAGTTTTCTGCGACATATTAGACATCTGAATTCCCGTGTGACAAACGTTTGGGCAATTGGAACTGGTAAAGTGCGGGACTCTATTCGTCATGGCTATAATAGCATTCTTATCTTGATGGTCGATGTCTACTATGGTGCTGGAACTTTGAGAATGGCCGACGAAGTAATGGGGATGTTTGGAAGAGACGCTGTCAAAAGTTGAGTTGTGGCTTCTCTTCTGCTGTTGCTGCAAGGCTTTGACTTGCAAGCGAGTCTTATCTCTTTGGTAGTATACGCCAGCGAAGATAAGCACATTTAGTATTAGGAGTGAGCAACCTATAGCGATGGTAACACTCAAGGCGGTGGAGTAAGCCGTGTAGCCCGCTACTTCTAGATTAGATACGTCTTGAACGCTCGTATTGTTTGCCGCATGACTTTGAGTGACAGCGGATCCTGGCCTCGCTGACATGACGCTTATGCAGGTAGTCACGTATGTATCCATTGTGGTGGAGGGTATATCTAGCGTAACGTTATAGATAGGTCGCCGATATAACTCAAGGGTCGGGTCGAAATAGTTAGCTCGGGTGAGCGGATCGGGTCGGACGAGGCCGTCGTATAGTTCCGGATCGTTGTGGTTTCTAAAAAGGTTGTGTTTCGCAACCACGTCCTTCATCCCGGCCCGGTGGATCTCGGGGATCAACCGAAGCCACACGGACAGCTGGTGGGCTCGGTAATGGTTTTTCATGCGCGGTTTCATGCCTGCAATAGAATTCTCGAATGTGAAAGGGTCAAGGAATTTTGTGGCTGCCAAATGGCTCGGTCTTGAAGGGTTGAGTAATTAACTTTGAAGTTGATGCGTATGAAAGTGACGGAGCTTACGAGAATATTTAGTGTGAAAATTTATTTCTCCTTTACATTTTTTAGTAATCTTAAAATGCCATTTCCCTAACGTTGAATACAATTCATTTTATGAAGTACATAAAAACAACCGTGATAATCTTTTTTTTGGTAACAATACTACAAGATGACGTTTTAATATTACATTCTTCAGTCCTGTGGGAATATTGATTGATATTTATCTTGCTTCCTCTTTTAATAATAAAAGAAGAAAAATATCCGCTAAAACATACAAACTCGCTACAAATATAAGCGTATTTTCTTACCAATTTCCAAGTATTTCTGGTGGAGCGTGTCATATTCGTCCCAAACGATGCTCTTATATCGGTTCCTCTCCCTCGATATTGGGAGGACGCCCTCTTGACGTTGGGCTTCGTTTGGATTGCTACGAAATAAATAAGTCAACATGAGATGTCATAGCCTTAATGCGGAGCTCGGTAGACATATTGGATCTTGTTTATTAACCATGATAAAGCATTTTATCTTAGTTGGTAACATAGAACTATTTATAGTATTACCCGTGCGTGCTAAGTTTTGCGGTCTGTAGTTTGCGCGTCCATAGTCAAGTCAAGTCAAGTCAAAATTTCTTTTTTCAAATAAACTTAATAATTGAACACTTTTGAATCGTCTATATTTTCCTACCACCCGTTCCAGACTTTTTTAACTGAGAAGAAAAACAGACGCAAGAAAATTATCAGTTTTAACAGAAATAAGTAACGATATTTACAAACTTAAATATATTGTTACCAAATACAGTACAACAGGATTATTAACAACAAAGTACTTATGTGTTACACGTTACATCATTTCCATGTATTTCGGTCTTTTAGATAATCGTCTACTTTATATTAACCTTTACCCATAAGCGTCATACGCGTCAGCGGCAAACTTAGCGTGAATAAGTTGGACTTACCTACTTTGTTTTGAGTAACATTAGTTTTAGAATCAAGACATGATCATGTGAAGCATACACTAATCCGATTCATCATTATGTACGGTACGTTAAGCAATAAGTTCCAGTTCCAAGTTGAAATTTAACTATTATGGCATTTGTTTAACAAAATATTCGCAAACACCAATCCGTCGAAGTCAATTACACACTTGTGTTACTTCGAATACACTAAAATATATGAATACAAACCAAATAATATCATTTAGGTGACTTAAAATCCAATCTTCAATTCTCAATACAGGTTTACATTACTTAAGACTTCACTGCGTGAAAACGAAACTTTTACAATTCCAAAAGAGCCCCCGACAAAAATCATAATCACCACCGTACCTTAAATCTCGCACCCCAAACTCATTAAGCCTAAAACAGATTCTTTTAACCGAAAAACTGTAACAAATGAAACGGTCGGCCCGCAACAATTTCCATCCCCTACGAAACAAGGCGAAACAGGAAACCGGCCGTTAGCGGCCCTGTAACTGTTATTTTCGTATTCACCGAATCGCGAAAATAATGATACTCTATTATTTAGTGTTATTTACTGCAAACGTAGAGTGTTTGTGCAGTGACTTTACTCACTTGGATTCAGTCGTTTAAAAAAATTACGGCAAAAGTTAAATAACAACTTAAAAATACTAGCGTTAAGTTTATCTTCAATAAAACTAACGCTAAGTATAAATGACCTTTTCATTTACTGGGTTTTTATACGATATATAAAAAAGTTAGAGGCAAAACTTATCTTGACAATAAACAACTTGTTAACATAAACATTGATAAAGTAAGTCAGTTTACTAAAACTATGTTTCCAAAGTAACATGACTACTAAATTAACTGGTTTTCTTTAACTATGTAACTTCAAAGAAGCAAACCGTTACAATACAACAGCTGTCACTTGAAAATATACGTAATTCCCAATTCCGTCCAAAAACCATATTTGAAGGGACCTCAAGGAATCAAAGCATTTCCACATCAAAAGTGTCACATCAACGCAGTTCATAAGCCAACGTCTCAAGAATCATTTTGGCTTGGCACTAATTTACACAAAGGTAGTTTTAGACTTTGATAACCTCACTGGACGTTACCGGCGGCTATTACGTCTAACTATCGTTTAATTAACTAACGGTAATTTTGTTTAGCTTTCCGCTCGAGTATTGTCGTTTGATGAGGGCATAAGCGTTTGATTACCGTTTGAGAGCTTGTTTTAACTGTCGCTTTAACTGCTACAGTTTAATTTTCTGTAGTGCCTCCCTTTACGGGGATCTGACATACCTAAATACCCGCTGGTATTTATTGTCCTACAAAGTAGAGTACCGTTTTTTATACATGGTTATTTTTTTAGTCACCATGCAAATTTTAAAGATGTGTTCAGTCCATGAAACTGAACAACATTCGCTAAAAACAAAGGGACAAATTATGTAAACAGTTTTTTTGACAATCCATACAAATCAAAGATATCACGTGTTCAGTTTAGTACGTAGTGATCAAAAGTGGCGAGTTTTGACAATGTTTCTTGGAAAAAGTTGTTCAGTTTCTAGGATTTTTTAAAATTTGGATGGTGACAAAAGATAACCCTGTATACAGTGGGGCTTTTAGAAGCAAGTATATTTTATGTGGGACAAGTGATTAAAAGAAATGACTTATTCAATCACTTAGTATCCTCGTGGCTTGACAGTAAAAAATCCCAATATGAGAGCAATTATGACAGCTATATTGAGGTCTTAATAGATTGGGTCTATGTATCTGTCTGTGGTATAGTAGCTTCCAAACGGATGAACCGATTTTAGTTTAGCTTTTTTTGTGTGAAAGATAATTTTTCATTATCTAACTTACGGCATATAATTATTGAATCCAAATAAATAATTGACCGCAGATAAAATAGGAATAAAATAGTGATTGATCAAAACTGCCGATGGTGATTCTTGATGTGGAAACAGATAAAGCTTACGAACCCTTCTACTATTGGAATTAATCCGATTGAATACGATTACGTCCTTGACAAGATGAAGCAGTGGACCGTTTCATTTTCCGGCGGCCATTGCAGAGCGTATTGGTGTAATTTCGTTAAGTCTCGACGTTTCACTAGGCACGGAGTCATCGCGTATGTGGAATTGATCAATTTTATTACCTATCCACGTTTCTGTTTGATTTCGATAGTGAAATTATTGTGGAGCGGTTTATGTGTGCTTTAGAAGACTAGTTTATACCTATCAGTAAAGTCTGATATACTTATAAAACGAGACAGTTTTTTAGTTTTACCTATCTGTCTGTAAATGCTTGGAACTTAACTGAAACTTTGGAATGCCAACAATAGTCACCGTTTTCTGGTTCTGAAGTAATTACAAAATTTCAAAAAAGGTGTGCTGTTAAAATGGGGCTTACAAAAACTGAATTATGAAAAATCTCACCCAGTCCTGATGAAATTAGCCATGTAAAGTATGAAAGCTTCAGACAGCGCCACTTCAGACTTGGTGTAGTTCTTGGGGAAATGACCCAGACCTTCAACTAGTGGTGCTCCGAATAGGTACGGCAGTTCTTCACCGTGGACGGAACCCATACGCTGAAAACAAAATTTATTTTAGTAACATACTCTTTTACTCTCATTGAGATAAAATGAAATAAGCAATTCTAATGTCGTGTATCGACATTGCGAAGACAAATGATCGCGTCAAATTGAGCAGTGAGTTGCTTGGCGACGTCAGGTTGGCTAGCGACGCAAACGTGTCTCCATATCATTAATGTAACAATACACAAAATTGATCAGCTTTTTGTGACACTGTACAGTACATGACCATCAGCCATTTTTAATGTTCCTACTGCTGGGGCACCTACTACTACCTACCTTGTTTTACGTAACTAACTTCCGGTATAATGTTTAAAACCCTGTTTAAATAATGATTATATACGAAGTACTCTCGTCGCTTCCCAATAATAATATTTTTGGCTATTTCGCATAAAACTCACAAGCTAAACATAACGTTATCTGTTCCCAGAAAAGGAAATACTCAGTATTTGAGACTGATTTATGAAAACCCTACTCCAAAAATAATATGCGAAAGGTTTTCGATTACAAAAAAATATTTGTAGAAGGATCCAGTAAGGGCCACAACAGACACAGGACTTTATCATCGGCGATTAGTGTTTTCGCGATTGCATCGTTGTTTTTAGGTATATGTCATTGTGTGGTGTGGAGTGTTTAGTCGCTGCATCTAGCTTCCGAGAAGTGGCTAAAACGTCGATTGCCGATGCTAAACGTATCGTGTCTGCTGTGGCCCTAAGTTGGAATGAGAAAACAAATGATTAATTTCGTAAGCAACGGAAAACGATTATTTCTATGGCACAGTATCCGATAGTACAAGACTGTAATTAATGGAACCACATTCTGAATAAATCATTCGATAGAAAATGGAAGTGCTTAATTCAAAGCTCGAACTTTATTAAAATATATTGCTGTTGAATTCTGAGAAACCTTAGTTTTCCGCCAATGTTAATGAACTTTGAGAATTTGAAGGCTGTTTCGCCTTAATTATGTATTAGTTAGTGTTCCATTAGTTGCTTCGTGAAACGTTTGAGCTTTTCATTAGCGCTGACCTTGTGCTAAAAGTCTTTGAAATACGACGAGGGTCTTTGTCAAATTCACTTTGACATAAATAATTGTGAAGTTGTTTTTCAAGGTGTCGCCATCTCTGAGGTCCCGGGTTCGATCCCCGGTTGGGTCAATTTAGAAAACGAACTTTTCTATATTGGCCCAGGTCTGGGTGTTTGTGATTCCACCGTTGTCTCAGATTTCCATAACGCAAGTGCTTTAGCTACTTACTTTGGAATCGGAGCAATGTATGTGATGTTGCCAAATATTTATTTATTTTTGTGATTAGGTGTTACACTAAACATGAAATTCACTATATTATCATTATTTAACATTACTCTTTAAAAATATCTCGATATGGAAATAAAAATAAAGATTTTATTAAAATAACAATGTTATTTGTTATACTTAAAAGAGACCAAAGTTAATTTGTACTGCGAGTGCCGACTATAAATCACGAATTAGCGAAGTAGTCTAGAATTGAATCACGAGCGTAGCGAGTGATTTTAATATAGACTACTGAGCCAATGAGTGATTTAAAGGCACGAGGCAGAACAAAAATTTGGTATCGTGTTATGCCGGCTCTACACGTTGGCCACGATGTTGGCAACTTCATCGTACGTTGCGGGTTTTGTAACAAATGCTTCAAAGAGTTTTTTCAAAAGCATCAACGAACTATACATTGGCCAAGGTTTGGGCCAACGTGTGGAGCCGACATTAAACACACAACTTTTCACCTCTACCCGCGAAAAAAGTATTATAAGTAAGAACAGTTATTTTCACGAGACTTTCCTGGTTAAAAGATAAATTCCAAATAAATAATAAATTCAACCCATTATTTGTAATATATCACAAATATAGTTCGATCTAACCTATGCCGAAAAAAATTGATTCATAGACTAAAGAGTAAAGTAGATTCCTGTCGTTTTGTTTTGCATTTGTTTTTTTTTCATATTTAATAATATCCCATTTTATTTATTTACCACCTTACTAATAAAGATTGTATAGCAGATGTAGAAGTTACACAGCGTTTTGTCCCTTTCTTTTTGATGTCAAACTTAAATAGTTTGACAGAGAGTCACCACTGTGTAAAGTAAACATCTGCTACACAATCTTTATTAGTAAGGAGGTCAATCATTAAACACTAATTTATTATATTTCATAAAGAAGGATGACCACTTAATAAAAATAAATACTTGTTAACACCTACCTGGGGATAGTCGCCATCTTTGGTCTGGTAATCAAACACATAGAAGAACGTATTAGGCCCAGAATCTGGTGAACTCTTCGCTACGCTGAGAAAGTCTCCAGTTTGGACTAGCGGTGCTACGTATTGAGCATCTGATATCGCCAGCACTGCCGCGTCTCTCGTGTTTATGGGGTGCTGAAAAACAATTCTTTTTTAATACTCAAGATAATACTTAGGGCCACGCATCGATAAACTATTTTCGTATCGAATGTTTCGCTCAAACTCTCGTAAATTACACTTAACTATCTCACTCATGGCAAGCAGTTTTGCAACGCCAAACCGGTTTTTTTCTTTTAAATAAAAATCTGTAATATATTTTTAAAAATCCAACTGGCATTTTAAAGTGTGTGCTTAGACTAATCTACTAAGAAAATTTAAAGGCTTAAATCGGTCAGGTTTGTCTGCAAAAATGCAAATCTCTGTTTTAAGAGAGGTTTCTTTAATATTTTTTTTTCTGTTATGAAAGTAAACGAATCGTGTTTCTGCAACTGACAAAATGAAGTCAATGAAATAAATAATCAGGTTATTAAATATCACTTTTATATGTCTTGTAATTGATGAGAAAAATCGAGATCCCTGCCACTAAAATGTCCGATGCGCCCTCTTAAGGCGAGGTCAGTTCACGATCTGATGAAAAGATTGATTTTTGAGCTTCCAATGTGAAGAACTTATGTAGAATTCTACTTCACAAAAATAACTGTAGACTGAAAAAGAAACAAAGAACACATCGGCTATTGTGTTGAAAAATGGTTCATTACAGAATATTGAAAAATGGTTCGGTAACTCAGTAAAAAAATCCTGAATAACACCATAAAAACTTATATGAAAATAAACTTCTAATCGTCAGAATTCATAATTTTCAACGACAGTGATATGTTTTTTTATGCATAAAGAATAGCTTTTTTATGGATCTAACACAGTAACCGGGTAGATTTTTAATAAATGATGTAGGTTGAGCTAATCCAGCTGTCTAGAAATATCTAGACAGCGTGGATTAGCTCAACCTACCCCTTTTCTTGAAACTAGTGCCAAAAAGTAGATCTCGATCAACTCAGATGAGGCTATTACTTCTACAAAGTTACACCTCCATCATAAAAACTAGAAGTCACTGAGTAAAATATTATGAAATTTTTGCTTTAATTTTTCCACTGTACGAGTTCTTTAAAAAATCTATAAAGTTTAGTTTGTTGTTGTCATCAACATCAAAAGTGTTAAAAGTGGCCACTTTGAGTATTTTGCCATCTAAGCCTCCACTCAAAAGAATTTATAAAGTCAAGGAACGCAAAGCAAGTGGTTTTCAATTTAAATTTGATCCCAAAGCTTTGACTAACGGAGCAATCAAGACGATACGCATAATGAAACATGATATTAATAGGATAAAGACGAACCTATAAAGATAGGTTAATAATGGTAAATAATACGATACATTTTTTAATCAAATGATTAATTTAATAAGATTGCGAAAATCATTTAATTTAATATAAAGCTGAATTAATTGTGGTCAAATTATGTAAACATCAATTATTAGTATTATTAACGATAATTTTCAATTATGGTAGAAGATGAAACGAATAACAAAAGTATCTATAGCAACAGGTTAATATATTTAATAACCCATAATCTCTAATTAAAAACTACCCCTAACCTTTTATGTCATTTTTTTTGGCATCAATATTATATTCGAAAAGTTCAACATATCCACAGTAATATCAGCCCCATATTTGGTAGCTTGTTAACCCTCTGTTTTCGTTAATAAAGAAATCGTTCGATCCGAAACCGATATGGAAGGGTTATTAATGACCTCGTTTACTTCTTCTGACAGGGTATTATGGGGCTTAATTTACGTTACGATATCAATATCCGTGACAATGTAATCGAAGATACGAAATGTACGAAGTGGTTCTGATCTTTATCAGAATTCGGATACTTTTATCCGAAAATATCCGAAAATAGGTTTTTCTGGTACGATTTTGTTTTGTGAATGGAAAACCCAAGTAAGTTGATTCTGTTTTTATTGACCGAGCGAGCGCGAAACGCGTGCAAAGCGTAGGTCTCCGTTTCAGATTGGGCAAAAATTTTTTAGTATGTCCGTCTGTTCTCCTCTGCAGGTCGCATTTCTCAACCGATTCTCGTGAAATTTTGTAAGCAGGTTTGATAATTATATACATTTTGATAAAAGATCTTTGGCATTATGTCATTACGTTAAAAAAATATAGTTAACACATAGAAAAAAAATGTGATATCTGATACGGGGCAAGTAAGCCATTTGTTTCTCTTTTCTCGTCACGAGAAACAATCATGCTGTTTCTCTTCCTCCATTCTGCACTTTTTGATGTTAAGATTTTCACATTACAAAATTCATCGTTTTGCATGCCATGTAATATTACATGTGTATATACACTATACATGCAGAACTTGCAATAACAAAATTTTAAATTACTCTTTAATTTTGCGTGTATGATTGCCAAAATGTTTCCGCCTTTCACTCGTGTTTATTGCGTGTTGACATTAATGAATTTCTATTTGCTTTATAGCTAGTTTATTGATCGTAGCCATACCTGTGTTGTATTACGGGAACTAGTTCGACACGTCGCTATGGAGATAAACTACTTTCTTAGTTTATGGTTGGGTGTTTCACTTACCCCACCTAATCTTATTTCAAAACACTATTAGTCACTTTTAATTTCCCCCAAACTTTATTTTTACCTTTTTTGAACGTGTAATCTTTGCCAAAAAAAATTACAAACCAAAATAAAATAATTATTGTGTTCGTGATTTAACATCATAAAACGACTTGCCTAATGTAGTAATTTTTATTTACCATTTCAACCATATTCAAAAGGACACTTAGGCATAATTAATTAGGCGAAATAAGCCAACTAATGACACAGCATTAAGTCAGCCTAGAGGCTAGGCAGGGTACGCCGTCTTTATAAAAGTGTTTTATGTATTGTCATTTTGTATGAAAGACGAGAGACTGAGTTATAATTAAAAGCTGCCTTTTGATGTTACGTACTTTGCAATTAAGCAACCTTTAATAAATTTTATGAAACTAAATTTTTGTTTAGTTTACCTATAGATGGAAATTCAGAGATCTTTTCAAATAAACTTTAGATATTATTAAAAAATATATTAGAAGCAAAAATTTATATACGAAGTGCAAAACATAAACTTAAATTTTAGTATTATCATCGGCACGAGTTCCAGCTATTATTGCTGTCTCAAAATCAAGTTATGCAGTTAGACCGAACAGTCAGCCAGCAATGCACGTGGTTGTTGACGAAACATTAAAAACTACTTAGAAACTCATTTTTTAATACGTTGTAAACTATACGACTTTTAAACCAGTGCCTGCAGATGTTAGCTTTTTTTATGTGTTTTCTTAGCATGCGGTGAGGTAAGTACAATTTTGGATTTCCAACTCAGAATCCGAATTCTCAAACCATCTCGAACGAAAATAGAAAACCCTGCCAAAATTTATTGTGGCACTGCTGTTCTATTCTAAAGTAGTGATAAACCAAATAACGAACTGAAAAACATATTCGTATACAAGAATTTTGGTATCAATTTTCTATTTTAAATAAAACTTTTGACCCAAAAAGTCATTGACATAGCTGATATTGTTTTTTCATATTTTGACCATCAATTTACATCTAATTAGAATCAAAAAGCTAATTTCATTCCACTCTATTCAACTGGAAGTAAAAACATTTTGTAAGAATTTCGATTATCTAAAATGGCCTTTTTAGTTACCCTACTTAATCTATAGAAAGTGGCACGACACCCAGGTCATTCATAAAACCAGGGGCCGTACCAGCTAACGCATCAAACTTCGGAAAGTCTGCCGGGCTTCAAATTAAAACAGATAAATCGAGCCCCAATCGGGCCAAAATGGCGAACCCCAATTCATGATGTCGCACGAATATCGATATCCTCTAAATAACTTCGGCGAATAGATACGAAACTCCTTACTTCCATTTATTTGTTTTAAGTTGAAGCTCGGCAGACCCGCCGAAGTTCGAAAAGTTAGCCGGTAGGGCCCCAGTTATTCTATTACCATACGCTTAAAGCCGTGCTTTTTTGTAAACACAGTATAATAGCAATAATTTACAATGCGGCCAGCGACCGCGACCCTAATTGTTTTTTGGCATGCGCCCCAGTGTGGTTAACAAAGCCAAACATGGATTAACTTGGTTAAGAGATAGATTAAGTAAGCCTATAAAACAAGGAGCCGTATGTTGCATTGTGAGAGGCATGGCCACTAATATTTAAGAGCAAATTTTAGGGTAGTCCTTACACGACCATTCTTAAGGCTCCGGCGAACAGTGAGCTTCCCATACAAACGTAATAGCAAAATTATTTGAAATTTGAGCGTAATTAACTGTTTCGTATTAATTTGATTCGATTCCCGTCGGAGAACATGATCTGGTGCGAGTCGTTTTTTCTAGTATATTATTTGGTAGTCCTCTTGTGATGTTATTCGGATTAAGATCGTATTTGTCTAGGTTTCTATTAAACAAAAAATCCAAAATACTAAACCAAATAAAAATTAAATCGATTTATAGTTTTGTATGAAAAATGTAATTGGCATTTATTTCGAATTGGGTTAGTAGGTATTTTGGAATGGACCACGTGAATAAACAACTTTTACTATGGGGCCAACCACGGAATTGCGAAAAAAAAATCAGGTGTTCCATACATTATAGTCGAGTCGATGTTGTACTTTTATATGGAACAGCTGATTTTTTCTCGCGATTCTGGTTGGCCCCATAGTAAAAGTTGTTCATTAACGCGGTCTGAAATCCCCATTTCATTTTTAGATATACCTAAAAATTAACGGTTTAGTAAACCTTATCAGCATTTTATCTAAAATTCACTATAACTTAGAGATTTTTTATGAATAAGGCGGTTAGTTTTCTATTCTATGTTGGTGAGAATTCGGAATTTATTATTTATCTACTGAATAATAAACTCACCTGAACAGTTCTTTCCCAGTCCGTGTATTCGTTGACGATTGTGAAGAATATTTCGCTCAAGTGATATGTGTAGGCGTTTCTCACGTATGTTCTGAAAGAAATATCACGGTAAGTATTCGATATATTCAGATAAGGTATTTTTCTTTCTTAAATATCTGCCGCTCAACGCATAGGCTCTAAAGATGTCAATAGCGTAGTTTCATAATTACCTCCTTACTAATAAAGATTGTATAGCAGATATATAGTTACATAGTGTTTTGTTCCTTTCTTTTTAATGTCAATCTTAAATAGTTTGGCAGAGAGTCACCATTGTGTAACTAAACATCTGCTATATAATCTTTATTAGTAAGGGGGTTAGTGTTTTTTGAATGTATAATTTTATACACTTTTAGCTTAATATGGAGAAAATTCAATGGCTAGTGCAATTTCAAGCTTAATTTAATAATGATAGCTTATGTGACACTAGGGTGTGATTATTATACTCGGGTTTCGTCCTCGAGATTAAATTATTACACATGTAGTTTCACTTATCATGTCGCCAGGATACACACTAGTTTAGATTTTAATACTATTAGATTTTTTATTTTTTAAAAAGGCCGCTCAATCGATTGTAACTCACTAGTTCGCGTCATTTGCCGCTAGATGTCATTCACTGTTTTCGTGCTCCGCCAGTGCACATGCGTCGCCTCCGTTAAATTATTTTTCTTTCAGAATAAATACAAAATGGGTAAAAGAAAACATTCAGATCGAGAGGATTATGGATATATAATGAAGAAAATAAAAAAGTTAGAAAAAAAGTTAAAGCGATCGAAAAGAAAACGAAGTGAATCAACGTCGTCATCGAACGACTCAAACTATTTGGATTCTTCGCCGAAAAATGTAGAAGGTTAGTGAAGTGTTCTCATATTCTACATATAACCGTATAACAACTATTACCTACGTTATGTATAAGTCAAAATTGCGGGTAACCAGTCGGGTTATCACTTTATTATTGACAATCATAACCTCAAAAATACATAGGTATCCATATTGTTATTGTTGACTCTGCGGGTTGTTTTTGGGACTGCCACTTAGATAACAATAATGATCTATACGTGTGTTGCGGACTACCGTTTGGGTAGTCACTACACCGTCACAGATCACAGGTTTTTTCAAGTTACATTTAACTTTGGAATAAAGGTATCTATTGCGGGCATCCGTTTGGGTTGTCACTTTATTAACCGAGTATTTCTGTTCTATACTTTTTATAATATGTAGTGGTTTCATCATAACGTTACCTACGTTTAAAAAGAACATGTTGTTCTAGACGACGGCGTGCGGCAATTGGAAACACGTACACCAACACCTGTCGCGGTTACGAGCCACGTAGCTGCCGACGCACTACCTATTATCACTGGGCCACAACTGGCCACCTCAGAAGTGGAGCAAGAAGAGCCACCAGTCGATAATGCCTTACTAGAATTATTAGGGGCTGACCTATCAGTAACTAAGAAGTTTGGTGCCGAAATAAACTCCGACCTTGCGGTTCGACTCCAACACATCGTGACAACTGGTTTAACAACAGATACACGTAAAGAATTGCAAAACAAGTATTTACCACCTAGCAACTGCACACTCATCGGTGCCCCCACACTCAATCCGGAAATTAAGGCTGCAATATCCGAGGCAGTACTAAAAAGAGACAAAGGGATAGAAGTCAAACAAAAACAGCTTGGATCAGCCATCGCATGCGTCAGTGAGGCTATCTCGATTCTCCTAAAAGACACAGAGAAGAATACAGATATGATAAAGATACTGATGGACGCTATCCGCCTTATATGCGATTGCCAGCACAGTGACTCGAACATACGCCGTAACTTTATCCTATTTAACTTGAAAAAGGAAATGAAGGATCAACTCCAAAAAAGTAAAATTGACGAGTCACTTTTTGGTTCAGATCTAGCGGAAGTTTTAAAGACAGCAAAATTTATATCAAAATCTGGCGCCGAACTGAAGTCAGCTCCAGCTCCCCCATCAAAGCCACCCGCACCCTCCTTTGCGAAACAAAAACAAAGGAATTTAAACTGGAAACCTCCTCCCCCGAGTCGCAGGCCACGGGGGACTCAGGAGATAAAGGAGCCTGCCCCGAGGAATCAGCCCACGAGCTTCTCGCGACAATCGTATCGAGCACCTCCACGCAAGAATCGCAACCGTCAGTAAACGAGGTGAGACATGCCGGTAGGCTATCTCAATTTTACGATCAATGGTTGATGTTGACTAAAGATACTACTGTGTTATCGTGGATTTCTGGTTACAAAATACCCTTTGCACGTCCAGTAACACAAACTAATCCTCCTAGTTGTCAGTCATATTCAAATTATGAAAAGACTCAAATGGTTAACTGCATCAATGAGTTGCTATCTATTGGTGCCATTTCATCTTGTCAACCCATCGAGGATCAATTTCTTTCTAATATTTTTCTTGTTCCTAAACCCAATGGTCAAAACAGACTTATACTTAATCTGAAACAATTGAATAAGTTCATAGACACTGAACATTTTAAATTGAAAGATTTGCGGACAGCAGTTAAATTAGTTTCAGAAAATAGTTACATGTGCACGGTAGATCTCAAAGACGCATATTTTTTGATTAGCATCCACAAGGATTTTAGAAAGTACCTTCGTTTTCAATTTGGTGATAATCATGAAATTTATGAATTCAATGTCCTACCTTTTGGTATTAATACTGCACCATATGTTTTTACCAAAATAATGAAACCGGTAGTTAGTCTTCTTAGATCCTGCAACTATGTATCTACAATATATTTGGACGATATTTTAATAATAGCAAATGACTATAAACAATGCTTAGAAAATTTACAGGCTACTGTAAGTTTATTAAAATCTCTCGGATTTATTATTAATTACCAAAAAAGTGTTTTGGTACCAAAAACTACCTGTAAATTTTTAGGCTATATTATAGACACTGAAAAATTCCAAATTAGTTTGCCGACAGATAAAATTAATAAAATAAAAGCAAAATTACAATATTTCAAAAACAAAAACAGGTGCAAAATTAGGGAGTTTGCAAGTTTTATAGGATTACTAACATCTGCTTGTCAAGCTGTCGAATATGGATGGCTGTATACAAAAAATTTCGAAAGAAGTAAATTTTTAAGCTTAAGAAATAACAATAATAATTTTGATAAGTACATGACTTTGCCAAAAAATTTAAATCCTGATTTTGAGTGGTGGCGCAAAGCTATAAAAAATCCAGTAAATAAAATAAAATACGATGAGTATTGCTTGGAAATTTTCAGTGATGCTTCAACTAAGGGATGGGGGGCCGCGTGTGGTGAGGAAACTGCTAGTGGTATTTGGACTGAAAATGAACGATCTCGTCATATTAATTATTTAGAAATACTTGCAGCATTTTTAAGTCTAAAAACATTTGCAAAAACATTAAATAATTGCCAAATTCTTTTACGGATAGACAATACCACGGCCATCTCATACATAAACCGCATGGGAGGTATACAGTTTCCTCACCTCACTCAGTTAACACGGGAATTGTGGCAATGGTGTGAAACAAAAAACATCATTGTTTTTGCTTCATTCATAAGCTCGAAGGATAACGCTGTGGCTGATGCAGAATCTAGGCGGACGCACCCAGACGTAGAATGGGAGCTTGCAGATTTTGCATTTCAAAAAATTATAGATACTTTTGGCACACCTGAAATAGATATTTTCGCTAGCAGAGTTAATAAAAAATGTCCAAAGTATATCTCTTGGTTCAGAGATCCGGACGCATTTACCACGAATGCCTTCACAATACAATGGTCACATTTTTTCTTCTATGCGTTCCCACCATTTAGCATGATACTTAAAACTATCCGAAAAATAATAAAAGACAAAGCCAGAGGCATACTTGTAGTACCTTGGTGGCCAACCCAACCTTGGTTCCCGGTCTTTACAAAACTTGTCGGTTCAAATTATTTGGTATTTAAACCATCAAAAGACCTTATTTTTTCTCATTCCAGCAACCGCAACATCCACCAACACCTTACCCTGGTTGCCGGAGTGTTATCACCTCAGCAATGATAAAGAGAAGAGTGCCATTACCATCCATTAATTTAATTATAGCCTCACTATCAGAAAATTCGTTGAAACAATATGATACATATTTAAAGAAGTGGTTCCAGTTTTGTAACACACGTAATATTGATTACCTTGAGGGGTCTGTACCTAATGTCTTACTATTTCTAACCGAACAATTTGAAGCTGGGTCTCAGTATGGTAGTTTAAATAGCTGCAAATCCGCACTTTCCCTGATACTTGGGTCAAAAATTGGAAATGACGATAGAGTTAAACGTCTTTGTAAAGGAGTATTTAGATCGCGTCCACCTTTACCTAAATATAATCAGACATGGGACACCTCACTTGTGTTAGACCGTTTAGCCCAGTGGTACCCAAATCAATCACTAAGTCTTGATAAAATTACAAGAAAACTTGTTACATTGTTGGCTCTGGTTACCGCCCATAGGGTTCAGACACTATCTCAAGTTGACATTAATAACATAGAGCAATTTTCAGACAAGATAGTAATTAAAATACCTGATCTTATTAAAACTTCTCGTATTGGGTCATACCAACCCGTTCTCATACTTCCCTACTTTCGTGACAAACCTGAAATTTGTCCAGCCAATTGTCTGAATAATTATTTAAATATGACTCAAACCTTACGTAGTGACCATTCTAGTCTTTTCATAAGTTCGAGGAAACCTCACTCTAAAATTACCAGCCAAACACTTAGTCGCTGGATAAAAATAACTCTAGAAGAATGTGGCATAGATGTGTCTACTTTTACAGCACACAGTACTAGACACGCTTCGTCATCTAAAGCGCGTAAGTTAGGCGTCAACCTTGACTTAATCAGAAAGACCGCCGGCTGGAGCGGCACCTCAAATATATTTGCACGTTTCTATAACAAAGAAATCACTACTACAGTAGATGAGACTTTATTCGCTCGAACGCTAATTTCAGGACAAGATCTAGATGATTAAATTGATCTCAATTATTATTAAAATAATTATAATTTTTATCACTAATGATTAAATTGATCTCAATTAATATTATAATGATTGTAATTGTTATTACTATTATTTTAGAATACTTACCTAATTATTAGTTTCTTACCTGTAATACCTATATAAGTAAATTGTTGACATATTAGGTAAACAAATAAATAATATGATTGTTATTATTTAATTGATTTTATTATGATATTTCACATCCCCCTAAATGTCTCTCAAAATCTACATGTGTAATAATTTAATCTCGAGGACGAAACCCGAGTATAATTAATGATTAAACGAACTTACCTGTACGTGAAGTTCTATCATAATTATGCGAGGGTTTCGTCCGAAGAGATTAACATCCCTCCCACCCTTACCCATAACGTGAAATATCAATCTCTAAACTAAATGACATCTAGCGGCAAATGACGCGAACTAGTGAGTTACAATCGATTGAGCGGCCTTTTTAAAAAATAAAAAATCTAATAGTATTAAAATCTAAACTAGTGTGTATCCTGGCGACATGATAAGTGAAACTACATGTGTAATAATTTAATCTCTTCGGACGAAACCCTCGCATAATTATGATAGAACTTCACGTACAGGTAAGTTCGTTTAATCATTAATTATACACAACTTCGAACCGAGTATATGCCAGTCAATTAGAGCTCTTTAGTAATAGAATGCAAAGACAATTTTGCAAAAAGCTTGTTAGCGCCAGCTCGTTGCGTAGGCTTTGTAATACGGCCTGTTTATACAAAGAGACTGAAAAAAAAACCTTTATCCACGTTCTGTTTCAGTGTCGTGTTATGAACATGATTGTATTATTTTAAAAGCTTTTGTAGCGAACCTCTTTTTATATTGTGCCACGTGTACGGAACGTGACACGAAAGGATCTAGAAACGTTTTCCTCTTGCCAAATTTCGAGTATATTTACAGCGTATTGTGATAATATTCCAGGAATAAAGTTTGCTTTGATATTGATGAAGTAGGTTTCAAATTGGAACTTGTTAGTGGTATGATAGGAGCCAAAGGCAATGTTGTTGAATTTATCTCACGTAGCTTTACATCTCGTGAAATGCCTGCTCATAATAATCGTGCTACGCCGCTAACGGCAAACGATAATATTGGTATTACAACCTGGATATTGCTTGACAAACAGCTCATACACACATTAATTAGATTATGCATTATTCAAACAGAAATTAGCAAGGCTGGTACTAACGCGTACATAAGTTATAAAGTTTGATTTACAATAGCCTATTTAGAGGGCTCCACAAAATCATTTATTCAACAATAATCCCTGCAACATCGCCGGAGAGCCTTTCATTACCACCCATTTCCATGAAGACTCTCTATAACGGAACCCTAAGGTCGAACACCAATTTGCTGAATAAACATTGACCTTACCTTATTATTCTATCCCTCCTCTCGCCCTCAAATCCATTTTGTATGTCCTGAGCCGAGAATTTCCAGAGGGCCTCACTAGTAACCACTCCGAATAGCAGATCGTATTTATTCTGACCTCCCCTGATCCCGAATATCCTATCGCCGCTCCTTTTATCCGCTTTGAAATTGTTAACTCCGGATACACTAGTGAAACCTTGGAGGTCGTTGGGAATGAAAAATGTTAGCAATTCTTTAGCGTAGTCGGTCTTGACAACAACCCCATCTACGGAAGGTCCGAACGCCGTCAAATAACTAGGTGTACTGATATCTGCAGACATTAGTTCTTCTAGTGGAACTTCTCGGAGGCAATCTACTATTAGTTCGTGGTCCTTCACGATGTCTTCAGGTAATGTGCAATTAGATTGTTTAGCTAATTGAAGGGAGAAGCTGACGGGATCTTCTACTAAAGCCCATGAACTTAATGCTGATCCTGACAGAAGTATAGCACGTTGAAATAGACCTAAAACAAATAGTAGTTATTAGTATTTAATTTTGATGATACTTTCTTTCGAATAACAAAAATCGGATAAAATCAATCCAATAAAACAGGGACTCAGAACTCTACGATTCGTTTAAGATACGTTTAAATTTCCTTTTTAATAAAGGTCTTTTTCCCTGTTTCCACGAAATTGTTTAGAAAGATAACCTAATTTGACAGAATAAACGTTTCCTTTGTTATGCGAAAACGAGAATCTTACAAGACTGGTATCATATTTTTCATCATTATTTTTTTTGTAATTGAAAGCGTAATGCAATCTACCAGTTTTGCTGAAGACCTGTTTTTACTGGTATTATTTTCTAATAATCCGTCTTGTACCTCCTGGGGTGATTTGTTTTTTATTGCTTTTTACACAGGATCAGATTTGTATCTCAGCTTATCATTTGCAATATTATTTTCATACTATCTTACCAGGCATTACAGTAGGTGATATCATCAGGAAGTTGATGCAAGCTGCACCAGACCCGTGTCCTAGCATCGTGACGTTGCCAGCATCACCGCCAAATAGTGCAATGTTCTGTTGCACCCAATGAAGGGCAGCTATTTGATCCATCAACCCGTAGTTGGCAACCCTGGCTTTTAAGTGCGGGATTGGGTTGGCGTTGAGGAAACCTGTAAGCACAAATATGGTTGTTATTTGATTCCAGGTGAAAGAAATAAAGATCGAGATAAACTGGAACACCTGATGTTATCAATAAAAATTGCAATCACAATATCTATAGACTTTAATGTGTGATTCATTTAAAAAAGATAAAAGTGCTAGAGAATTTCAATAAAAAACGCGGTGACAGAATCAAATTTAAAACATAAAATAAATTAAGTAGATCTTTTATTCCAGTTAGGATGTCACTCTATATTATAAATATTTTTGCTTGTGTTTTTAATTTAATTAGGGCGTGGAAAAATATTTGCAAAGTAGGTACACACTCTGCATTCAAAAACTGGATTGACGAAATTTCAGGTAACGTAAAATGAGCTCTGTACATTGCGACTTGCGAGCGAAAATCAAACTGAAAACTAGGAATGTCGACAAGAAATGTTTAATTAAGCAAAGTGAAACGTGACGAAGTCATAGGACTGCAGTAGCATTAAGTAATTACATTAAAGAAAAATAAAATTGTGCTTAATAAATATTTTGCTGGAGCTCATGGGCGTCAACGCAGATGTAAGATGCAATGTAGATATTGCAATAACTAGAGATTCCGTTGCTGTCAATGGAATACGACTGGCTGTCATTAAACAAAGAGCATTCGGTAGTGATCCGCGTGGACTGACTTCCTGACACAATTCTGGTAGTAGAATTACATAGCATTTGGCACTCAGCGATAGTGTAGCTTTCTATCATTGATATATTTTTTGATATTTGATTAGTACTTTTAAGCATCTATTACACGGTTTTAAACGTTGGTGTCAAACAGAAGTTTAAAACAGTGTAGACAGTGGTTTAATGGCAAATTTCTTATGACTTTAAATTCGCCCTTGGTAAGTTTGGTTTGATACCGATTTCCTCTGTTTTAAACCATGTACCCGGCAATACCCCACTTCTCTCCATGTAATCTTGATTTTAGTCTGGTTTCAAACCATGTATCAAGCGCTTAGTTTCTAAGATAATTTTACAAGCCAGCTTTTAATCCTATAAACTAATTCATAATTGCTTATTTATCCCGCTCCTACTAATATTGCCAAACCCAAATTGGGCACTTACCTGTTATATCTAAATCGCAAGGTATAAATAGCTATGCTCCCTAATTCCTGCATGAAGCTATTTCACGAGGTTGAAATTTGGGTCATTGTTGGGTGTTATCACCGTAATCAATACCATAGTTTAATGATGATATATACAAGGTGTTACAAAAGTACCCCTAATGCCGAATATGGTAGATAGGGACCATCAAACCGAACAACTTTTACTATGGGACCAACTTTGAAATCGCGAAAAAAAAAATCAGCTGTTTCATACAAAAATTAAAATCGAAAATATCAAAATGTATGAAACAGCTGATTCTTTTTTCGCGATTTCAGAGTTGGTCTCATAGTAAAAGTTGTTCAGTTTGATGGTCCCTATCTACCATATTCGCCATTAGGGGTACTTTTGTTTCACCTTGTATATACGACAATATTCCAAGTACATGTTAATAATTTGATGATACTGCGCCAAGGGTTCGGGTCCTAATTCCTATAGATGCATATTCTCGTGTAATGCGCCTTAGCGAAACAATTCTCGAGTTGCATATCTATTTATATTCTTATTCGAGTATTCTGTTATTTAAGCGCAATTGAAAAAGCTCTGCTTAATTTGATACTATGACTATACTGCTCAAAGGAAGAAGAGCTAATTTTGGAGAGGTTTTAAATATAAATACAATCTGATTTTATTTGAATTTGATATTATAATGGTTTGTCTGATTTTGTTAACCGAGAGAGCGCGAAGCGCGAGTGAAGCGTTTCTGGTTAAGCTTGGGCAAAAATGCTTTCGTAATATGTCCTTCCGGTGTCAGGATGTCCGTTTGTTCTCCTCTACAGGCCGCATTTCTCAACCGATTCTCGTGAAGTTTTGTGAGCAGCTTCGATAATTTAGTATAATTTTTTGTCGATTCTGTTTTCCATTTTTTTTAAATGGTGGAGATATGTAAAAAAACTTATTTCGGCTGTTTTGAAAAATGATCAAAAATAACACAAACCTTTTTCGTTAGCGCGGTGAAAAACAAAATTATTACAAATTATTATAATTATTAAAATTATTTTTAGATTGACTCAAAAGTTCATAGTCCAAATCAATCAAAACATTTCTGGCCAATATTCGAAATTTGAAAATAATAAGGTTGTGACAGAACTTATGACAGCGTAATAGTATATTTACTTGTTTTTTTAAACAACATACAATGTGAGCTTCTTTTTAACGCGAGGTATACAACTCACAGAGCCAGTAGTTTAATACACGATACCTATTAAATACTATTTCAGTTTTTGTGATGCTGTATCGCAATATTGAGTATCAAGTCCCATTTTCTAGTCCACCACTGACTTTAATAACTGTTCCAAGTTGAGACTTTAAGTTCCCACTTGATTTATGACCTTATTTAAGTTTACGCTCCCCTGCGAGAAATGACATGACACGAGCGTAATAAATGAAGTTAGTAAATGCTGTATTGGAATGTATTCTTTATATTACACTTACATTTTGATACTATCACAACATAGAGTTTAGTAGCTTTTCAGAACAAGGATTAAAAAAAAGGGTTAGGGGAAGTCGGACTCGTATTTTTTTTTTATTTAATTTTATTTTAAGAATAATTTAGTATTTATTATTATAGCGGCATCAGAAACACATCGTCTGTGAAAATTGCAATTGTCTAACTATCACGGTTCGTGAGAAACAGCCTGGTGACAGACGGACAGACGTTTTACCCTTTGGGTATGGAACCCTAACAAAGGGGAGAGAAAAATAATTTAATAGAGGCCAGCTATGTATAGAAATAAAATAAGACTACCAGTTACAAGTATCGAGGAGTGTTTTAAAAAATCTAATAGACTCATTTCCATCGTTATATACATTATTGTTTACGAATATCATTATTTTTAATAAACAATGAAAGTAAATATTTTTTTTTTATTTCTTAATGCTTTCGTTAGCAAGTCTTAAATCAGAAAAAACTAGGCACCCTACAATTAGTTAAAATCAGACATAGACATAAAGTTAACAAAATAAGTGGAAAATGAAATCACTTATTTTTAAACAAAAAGCAGTGGATTTTCTACCAATTAAAGTAGTACTTCACAGTCAAACTATATCTACAAGCCTTCAATCAAGAGAAATGCCAAGTATTCGGCGATGATAAAATTTTATTAATTCGAGCGACTTCATCAAATATTTAAAACAAAATACCTCCGGGCAGGGCCGCTTGACGTCAACAATTCTCTACGGCTCAAAATAAATCATCCGAGCGTTAACAGAAATTACCAACTAGAAAATTTATTAACATCGCTGGAAATTAGAAGGCCTTTAATTCCGTAAGGTAAAAAGAAAATAAGCGTTAACTTTCTTTTAAGGAATTTTCACGTCGAAAATTTTGAAGAGTTTTATTAAATTAGTGTTTTAGACTTTGCAACGGGAATTGCGTGCTCTTTCTGTGCAGTAATTATTTACTGGTTTGCTTATTTTTTGTTTCTTATGATTGGTATAATTATAGTATAAGACGATTTCTTATCGATGTTTGCCAAGAATTAGTTTTATGGCTTTCATTAAATAACGAATATTTTTTTAATTTTGTATCTTGAGGTTTAATCCGCGCGCGATGAGAATGGGATGCTACCTTTTGGAACTGAGACGTGCACGGTCCGTCGGCCAGCTGTAGTGTCGGCAAACTCGCGTAGATGCTCGCATAATGGTAGTTGTGTAGAACTGTGCGCGTGGATTTCTGCTCGAGTTTTATTTTAAATGCGAGATTTATATAATATTGTGTGATTGTTTTTGTGATTAATTGATAATGAGTGGAAAAAGAGATAACACTATATATATATATATATACCTATTTTATAATAGCAAATTAATACTTGAATAATGGTTATTTGGCTTCCAAAATATTCACTAGATATAATTTATACGGCAAAACAACGTTTGCCGGGTCAGCTAGTTTTTAGGGTTTCGTACCAAAATGGTAAAAAGGAACCCTTATGGTGCGACTCAGTCTGTCTGTCTGTCCGTCTGTCTGTCACAGCTGGATATCTCAAGATCTACTAATGATATCAACTTGAAATTTGGAAAAGTTTTAGATGACGTTTGCCCAACTATTTTAAAAAATAATAAGAGAGATATAAAAATATTTATATTTTTGCAAGAGGGACTGAAAAATTCGAAGTGAGGCTACTAAGCCATACGAAAGAGCGCTGCTTGCACATTCTCAAACATTTATTTGGATTTATTTTAGGCCGCATAATTTTCGACTTTTGAGTTTGCATAGAGAAAAATCTGAAATTATTTTACGTGATAGAAGTTTATGTAAAGATTAGAGTAAAAATAAAACGTTGTCTCTAAATAGTAAACTTTTTCAGAATGATGGTACGGAACCCTCGGTGCGCGAGTCTGACTCGCTCTTAACCGTTTTTTATATAATTGTCTCTTTAATCCACTCACCTAGGATACCAAGTCGATAGTTAATAGTGATCACGACGATGCCCGCGTAGCTCGCCAGCACAGCGCCATCATACACGTTTCCAGAGTTCCATTCAAACGATTCCCCATGTATGAAGATTACCACAGGATACTTCGCTTGTAGAGTCGGACCGACTGCAATGGAAAATATAATGTTATTTGTTTTAATTAGAAATAAAACACTTTTTATGGATTACAGCGCGTATAATATTAATTCAGGTGTTGTTTTAGAATGATTTAGTTTGTATTTATTGGTTTTTTAGAATTCCCGACGTTTCGACACCTTTCCAGGGGCCGTGGTCACGGGAGGACTAAAGCAAAAAGGCTGCTCACATTTTTATGAAATTACCCGCTCGAAACTTTATAAAAAAACTTCATAAAAATATGAGCAGCCTTTTTGCTTTAGTCCTCCCGTGACCACGGCCCCTGGAAAGGTGTCGAAACGTCGGGAATTCTAAAAAACCAACAAATACAAAGTAAATCATTCTAAAACAACACCTGAATTAATAATATACGCGCTGTAATCCGTAAAAAGTGTTTTATTTCTAATGAACTGTACGCGCGAAAGTGATTATTGACGTTATTAGAATAAACTATATCGGGATTTACTCGGTAATAATAAAAGACTTAGACGGAGGGTAGACCGATTTGTCTGCCAATAACATCTACCCGCACGCAACAATCGACAGTTCTTCCGTGACCATGGCGCATGCAACTGCGCCGAAATATCGGAGTCTCAAAAAAACAGGTACATGGTGTAAATCCCGATATAGTTTATTCTAATATAATGTTATTGTTTTGAAATTAGGTTCAATACAGGTTAATGATATCATTCATAATTTTCTCTAATTTTTTTTTTACTTCCTTACCGTATTTTAATTTTTACAAGAGGTCGCAAATTATACTGTTTGTGATACTAGTGCATTACATCTGTTAATATTGACCTCTGTGGTCAAATGATTTGTTCACCGGTTTTCAAAGTGGGTCAATTTAGAAAACGAACTTTTCTATATTGGCTCAGGTCTGGGTGTTTGTGATACCACCGTTGCCTCTGATTTCCATAACACAAGTGCTTTAGCTACTTACTTTGGAATCGGAGCAAGGTTTGTGATGTTGTCTTATATTTATATTTATTATTTATTTATTGGTATATTTGCATTTGTTTATTTATCTATATTAAAGTAAATGAAAAAAGCCAATGTGTTTAAATTCTATAAGTCAATTATGTATTGTACAATAATTAATATTCAGTTCATTTCTTCTCTGTTTGAAATTGAACGATGTCGCACTTGCGTAAGCCTAAAAAATTCTATAATTCCAAATAAACACCAAATACTCCTGTACATGTACTTTGATTAAAACCTCTATCGAAAGAAACATGAAAATAAGTATGAGTTTCAGAAAAACTTTCATAATAATAAATAGGTACCTAATAATATTCCGATTTGTTTGCAAATTGAAATGTCAGTTAATAATATCACAGGTGAGTCACCAAGTAAACACTCAAATAGTTGATTAATTTTCGCCTGCAAAACAAACTATCGAATCCATCAAATTTAGTAAATAATATCGAAATTAAAATAGACATTTAATTAACCCGTGAAAATCGGAATTTCCCTCTGATAATGTTTAACTTGTTATTTTAAATTGATTAGTTTTAGTGTATGCTTTATAATTAACCCGTTAGTCCAATTTGCTTAGTTAAATTGTCAGATATAATTAATTATACTAATTAGAGGTTAACTACTACAAAACCTTCTAGTTGAATAAAAAATTCGTTATGGTGTTTACACGGATTGACTTGGCAGGTCGATTTTAGGATCTATACCTTTCTAATACCAAAAACTAATACCAAATGGTATTTGTTTATTACCGTTATAACATTTATATTCCCAACAAATACCAAATTTTAAAATTTTTAATAAATTTGGTATTCGTTGGGAATATAAACTTTTAAACGGTAATAAACAAATACCATTGATATTAGTTTTTGGCATTCGAAAAGAATAGATCGATTTGTCAACAATCGCTTGTAAAATCTAATGTCAAACCTAATTTCAATGCGGTGGCGTTTCGATTTTACAAGCGATTGTCGATAAAAAGCGCTAGTTGACTAAATTCGACCAGCAAGTCGCCTGCCAAGTTGACCCGTCGAAACACCACAATGTCGTAGTAGTTATAGGTATCAAAACCTTTCAACTAACATTTTTTAACTCTTTGAATTAAAATGTTTATGGCAAAAGAAAAAAAATATAGTGATTTTAAAGTTGTGTTTTGTCCGAGCGAGCGAAGCGTCTTCGTTTCAGCTTGGGAAAAAATGCTCCGGGTGTCCGGGAGTTCTCCTCTACAGGTCCCATTTTTCAACAGAATCTCGTTATATTTTGTAAGCAGGTTAACCATATGGAATTTTCTTGTTAATTAAGTTTTTGAAATTTAAAAAAAATGGCGGACATATAAAAAAAAACATATCGAGGTCTACAGCGAGCCACCTAGTTGTTAAAAAATATTTTTTTCAAACTAATCACGTTTATAGAAAGTTAAAACTTTAATCTATTTAGAATTAGATAAGAAAACAACTATCAAAACTGTGTTTGAATATGCAAAAACCGATCAATTTGAAAAAGTACAAATGAAAACGCTATGTCAACCGACCGCATATTCTAAAATTGAAATCGTGACTGAAAAGAAATTACTATTTGCAAACTCAAATCCCGTCGCTGCTTTTTTTGTCATTTCGCTTCGCTAAATTTTAATATTTCATGTCAATAGTATTCATTCAGAAAATAATGAAACGTCTGAGCTCTAATGGGAAATCTTTAAGTTTTGTGGTACCAGCTGGGAATTTTAATCACAGTTGACAAAAGCTTGTGCGGCTTGGATGGTCTTTGTTCGGACACACAAATTTTGAATTTATGAGTTTAATTAAATTATGACTTTTTCCATTATCAGCCATCGATATACGATGCAGGTAATTGAACTACTGAAATAGTTTACCTAACTTAATTTAGTAGTACCACAAGGAACTGTGATAAGTGTGTGTCCCGTCAGAAATGCTATGGGTGAGTATTTTTTTTCTAACTAGTATATTAATTATCTTCACTGTGCTAAGACGTAAAATATCCTTCATCTGTACGAAATTTAATAATCCCGATGTATTAATATCAATCTAGCGAGTTAGTGAGGTCAAAATTTTGATAAAAGACCATAATACGTTTTTCCCTACTGTTCACTGATAAACTTTTCTTTGTCCACCATCACAATAGCTACGTGTGATTGTTTACAGAGGAGCAGAATGCCATGTGGTGACAAAAGGAAAGCTTTTGTTAACGGATAAGTATACCATAGTATACAGACATACCTCTTTTGTGATTCGATTAATGTAGTATGATCTATCGTACCTACTAAATAGGCTTTACACGATAAGGATTTGAGTAAACTTGAATCCTATCAAGATTAATTTGAATTTAAATTGGAAGTTCCGATTCCGGAAGAAACTTCTTGATGGGAGGTTTATTTTGATGGAAGTTCGTGATTTAACCTGTCCTTTGATTATATAACTCTGTTGCTAACAACTTTTGATTGTAACAGAAATCGCAGTTACATTGCTGCTTTGATAAGAATCAATGTGGCGTAAAGCAGCAATGTAACTGCGATTTCGGTCAGTTTCCATCAGAAGTTGATTGCAGTTACAAAATACGGTTAAACAAAGTTATTTTTATAATAGAGGGACTGACATAGATTAAGATGCTTTAATAAAAAACTAAATAAGAGAAAATTTAAATAAGAGATTTGTTTTGTATGAGAGCACATTTTGAAAATAAATATTGTACTAAGATTTTTCAACTTTAAAAAAGTATAAGTTTTCAGTATAACATTTTGATGCAGTTATTTGAGTGAAAGCCAAATTTTTTTTTAATTAAAATAAACTTAATTATTAGGCATTTTTGAGTCGTCTTTATTTTTCTAACACCTTATCCAGACTTTTTTAACGGACAAGAAAAACGGGCGCAAGAAACTTATCAGCTTTAACAGAAATAAGTAACTATATTTACAAACTTAAATATATCGTTACCAAATGCAGTACAATAGGATTATTAAGAACAAAGTACTAACAAGTTACGTGTTACATAATTTCCACGCTTTTCGATCTTTCAGATAATCGTCTACTTTATAATAACCTTTACCCATGAGCGTCTTTTTAACATGATTTTTAAATTGTTTTATTTAATTTAATCTGTTTATTGTACAACAATAAAATAATGTACAAGAGGCGGACTTGATGCAAAAAGCATTCTTTCCCAGTCAACCCGTAGGGAACAGATATTTTTTCTATTAAACTGATGATTATCGCTGCTGTTCTTAGCAAATTAATCATAGTGTTTCCTTACGTATACTAAATTGTATTGATCTGCCAAAGTTAATATAATATATATTTCTTTAAACAATTCTCTCAAGGAATCTCTCCGCCGGAGATTGTATATGGTGCATACAGCTCTTTTTTGGAGCACTTAATATTTTCATGAGCCCCATAATAGCAGTCTATAAGACATTAATCTATGAAAATAACTAAAAAAATAGAACCTTGCCGTTTCAATATCAGTTAAAAGTCTGATTTTCTTAACAGCGATTGCCGGGGAACTAAGTTTACTTAATAAGGATTCAATATGTGGACCTAAGTAGATTATTTAGGTAAATACAGACAAATAATGCCAAAAACATAGAATCTCTAATCCAAAACAAACAAACTTGCTATAGAATAATAATAATAAATAATAAATAAATAAATATTTGACAACATCACATACATTGCTCCGATTCCAAAGTAAGTAGCTAAAGCACTTGTGTTATGGAAATCAGAGACAACGGTGGTATCACAAACACCCAGACCTGAGCCAATATAGAAAAGTTCGTTTTCTAAATTGACCCAACCGGGGATCGAACCCGGGACCTCAGAGATGGCGACACCTTGAAAACCGGTGTACAAAGCCACTCGACCACGGAGGTCGTCAAAACGTAACGTTGATCAATAACACAACCATTCTTTTTATTTTTATAATATCAGGATATATTCTTCCAAGGCAGTGTACATTCTTTCCGTTGTTATTAATAAACATCTAGTTGAGAATTATTTCTTAGACTTCATATAATAATATCATCACAAAGGGCATAGCACAAAGTGCGCATTTGCTTCACTTTGCTATATCTACTTTTCGCATGACAGATTCGCGCCCGTCAGATAGACTCACTTTGGCCAAGCTCCAGCGGATATGAATTATGTTTTTCTCATTGGATTCCGATGAAAATGCTCTTATTGTTTCATGGAAGCTTTTCAGGGAAATGTTGTTTTGTTCAGTAAAGTTCACCACATTTGGTGGACAATGCTTTATTTAAGCCTTGTGTGTTTCAATGAAACTATTTGTGGATGAAAAAAATATGTACATATAAAGCATTCTGATTTCGTTATAAAATGTTGTCATAACTAAACTAGACAACTGAACTAATGTGGCAAAATTATCTAGCTAACGGCCATATACTCAAACGAATCCTTAAATTCAAAAAGTTGTCTGAATTAACAGAAACTCTATCAAACTGACAGCTTCCTTAAAGTTAAGGAGACATAAACTAAAGATTTTAGCTAAGAAGCCTTTGAGTATTTAACGAACAGCTTCCTTAAAGTTAAGATCTCCTTAACTTTAAGGAAGCTGTCAGTTTCATAGAGTTTCTGTCAAATCTGACAACTTTTTTTTAATTTAAGATGGCCTTAACTTTAAGAATCGTTTGAGTGTTTGGCCCTACATAATTTAGAACAAGCTCAATTTAAATGAAATATGGATGATGTTGGTGAAACAAAAATAAACCCTAACCAAACATACTTTATAATAATAATATTTAGTTGAAATCCAAATTATACAAACTATCATACTGAGTAGGTGGCTTATACTGTGATTGAGTCGTAATTACAAAATGTTAGTTTGCACTATAATTATTATAATGTTTGTATTTTTACTTGTACTATTGAATTTTGTACTTTTTTGTTTTTAATTTAAGTATATCTGCGTAAGTTTTCGTAAGTTTGAAATATATTTCCCATTGTAACGACGACCTCCGTGGTCGAGTGGCTTTGTACACCGGTTTTCAAGGTATCGCCATCTCTGAGGTCCCGGGTTCGATCCCCGGTTGGGTCAATTTAGAAAACGAACTTTTCTATATTGGCTCAGGTCTGGGTGTTTGTGATACTACCGTTGTCTCTGATTTCCATAACACAAGTGCTTTAGCTACTTTGGAATCGGAGCAATGTATGTGATGTTGTCAAATAATTATTTATTTATTGTTTTCAAAATCGTAAGTAATCACATCGCACCTTCTTAAAATTGCATTCAACTTCGTCCAGGACTCTCTCTCCATCTGACTCAAATCACAGACCATACAAAATGCCATGAAATATACACTTTGACAACACTGTCATTTGTTTTGCATTTTCAACGTCACCACTAACCGTTTCGGCGTAAATCTGTTTCCACGCCATACACCTGTATCTTACAGTTGAACGGTCTTGAATGTGAGCAAGATCCTTTCTCAAATATCGATTTGTTGTTCCGAATGCGCGCATGGATTTATTGTTTTCAATCGTGGTGGGATATTGCTAACTTCAAAGATGTAATGTAACTATGGTATGTTTGGTTTTTACAATAAGTTTTTTGCTTTCAGTAATGAGTAAACATGTCCGTATTTTTTTTGGATAATTATTCAACTTTTTACTAAAATTTCGTTCCCTAAAAACTTGATTTTTGATAAAGCAAAATTGTTTCCTACAGTTAGAACTTTACCTGCGCAGGCCATTACTGAATTATTGTACTTTTATATATTCTGTGAGATTGAGCTGCCATTTCACACGGACAGATAATAAAAATGTGGTGAGACAAAAAAACACGTGCAGTCTAATCAATAATGGCTATAATGAAGAAAATTAGTGCTAATTGTCATGTATTTCAAACAGTTTTACGATTTAAAATGTTATTTGGTGGGTATATAGTTGCACACTCTGTCTAACTACTGAAGTTTAACATTAAGAAGAAAGAGACGAAACACAATCTAAGTAACAAATCGCTATACGACCTTTATCAATAAAATAATGCGGTTAAAATGTACTTTTACTATCAAGAGAACCCCGTTCAAAATAGAATTCTTGATAAAATTAACTATAAATTATATACTGGTTGACTCCGCATTTAGAAAAATATATGTTCCTCTAGAGAACCTTACCCCTTCCCTTCACATACATTATGCAAACTCGTCCCACTTTCCACAAGAATCATGTTTAATATTGAATTTTCCGGAAACGCCACTTTTGATGTCGATATTTTAAGTTGGTACGGTATTCCACTTTTGTATAATTTAGTATTCGAAGCCAATATTTATGGTTCTGAGAAACGATGTAATGTTTTGATGTATTTGTGATACATATACCTCAAACGTTTAGTGTTTCTTGACGTTTTGATGTATGTACTGTTTGTTTGAGTTATTACAAATAAGATAAATATTTGTTATAGGTATTCTATAAATATCTCTATTCATTAACTTTACCAATAATATTCTTAGTATTCAAACCTCCATTTCAGCCCGATTCTTTTCAACAAAAATTTCTACATTGCCTTTCATATTTTATGATTACATATTTACAAAGGTATTATATTCTATATGGTCTATCTTCACCGTCTCGCTTCAACTTTCAATTCAACTTCCGTCAGATGCAAGAAATATTGCTTTCAAACCGTGCGCTTTCCCGTTCAGCTTTCTGCCATACAAATTTGACGTTTTCAAACATTTCGCGTTTCCTTTCAACTTTGTGCCATATAAATTGGTCGTTTTTTTGAGAAGATAGGGTATGCACTATGGAATGCGATGAGTAGGGCATACCTCTGTTGAAAGCGCAAGAGGAACGGGAAAGCGACTGTGTCAAGGCACACCTTTAAGTCACTAAAAAGCTACTGAACTAAGGCTTTATAATTTTAATGATATCATTTTAACGACCTCCGCGATCGAGTGGCTCGTACACTAGTCTTCAAGGTGTCGTCATTTCTAAAGTCCAGGGTTAGATCCCCGACTGGGTCAATTTAGAAAAATAATATTTTTATATTGACTAAGGTCTGGGTGTTTGTGATACCATAGTTGCCTCTGATTTCAATAACACAAGTGCTTTAGCTACTTACTTTGGAGTCGGAGCGGTCATGCGATGTTGTCAAATATTTATAATATTAACAATAACATCGTATAGATCTTACCTTGCACTGGCGTGTAAATATTCATATACAAGCAATCTTCGCTTTGATTCTTGAGTCGGGGTAGCAACCTCCTCAAGTACTCCAGTCTCCCTTTTGGCATCCGCTCCAAGGCCAAAGTTTCGTTGCTGATGTCTGGAAGTCGTTGTGGACAGACTGGGCCCATTTGGTCTACTGTCTTCACGTCGTCCCAGGGCGCTGGTGCTCTCGTTGGTGCAAACCTATTGGGACAAAGATATTGATTACCTAATTATTTATACAAAAACTTCATCAACAATATTGACAGTTCATCACTGAAACTCATTTTAAAAAGGGCCTATTATTTTGACGACCTCCGCGGTCGAGTGGTTTGTACACCGGTTTTCAAGGAGTCGACATCTCTGAGGTCCCGGGTTCGATTCCGGTTGGGTCAATTTAGAAAACGAACTTTTCTATATTGGCTCAGGTCTGGGTGTTTGTGATACCACCGTTGTCTCCGATTTCAATAACACAAGTGCTTTAGCTACTTACTTTGGAATCCGAGCAATGTATGTGATGTTGTCAAATATTATAAATATTATGAAAGAACTATCGCTGAACGATTTTCGTCGTTCGATTTACTGATTAACTGATTTTGGGTTTTATTCCTGACCTGATAATGTTGTCCGAATATCATGATTTGGTTTTCGAAGAAGGCTTTCAGCTTAGACATAAGGCGAAAGTGAAAGTCTACTAAAAATCCGTATACTTTTACTTATTTACTTTACTTATTTAGTTCTAGCTGAATCAAATGGTTCGAGCAAAACGGATTTCATTTCTCACGATACTTATTGACAAAAATCCTTAAACTTTTTATGAATTCGTCTTTATATCTTGGCGTGTTTAATTTTGTAATATAATTGCCAATCTATTTCTATTCGTAAAGTTAAGGTAAGGAGCTTTCAATACTTATTCAGTAAAATAAATCAAAATAGCGTTTTCCTAAAATCAAAAATTTACGCGTCTGTCAAATCAAAGATTCTTTGTTAGATCATGAAAGGGAAAATAAAAGAAAACGCCAAGAATGCCGATTCAGCATTAATAAATTGCCACCGAAACATTTCCTTGGCCAAAGCGATTCTATTTGGGTGAACATTTTGATATTTTTGCGGCACAGATATGGGCTGTTACTATAGAAAGTAAATAAGTAAACAAAGAACTTACGTACCGTGCTTTATAAACATATTTACAACCAATGACAGGATTATGATAATGAAATTGAAATTGATTTAATCACTTTTCAAGCCCAACGCAAAATTAACATCTGAGAAACAAAGACGATAACAGTTTGTAAAATTGTATCAAAAATGAAAGATGAGTTAATTTCTAGTTGTCACTATCAGAATTTAAGTACATGTGGGAATTTTATGCCTAAAAGACTGTTTTATGTTCCCTCATCCATACGGTCGACCACTTTTAACATTTCAAAACTGATAACAAAATACATACCAATTCCTTCTAGAATAGTAAACAGGACATACCTATTAGATCCTGTTGGGGGCGTCGCGTACGGCACTCCAAGATACGCCTCAACCGGCTTCAAATATTTATGCTGATCCATTGGCAGTATCACGCCTTGCAGTTTGCCGTATCTCGTGCCAATTACCCTCGTTCTTAGCATCGAATTTCTACCGCCGAAGTTATTCCCGCTCGAGTTCTGGCTCAGCAATAGTACTAACAGTAAAACTAATTTGAATCTCTCCTTAACGTCCAAATTAAAATTTTTCTTCAACTTAACTTGCGTCTCCGTTTGTATTACCTCTACTGTATATTTTATACTAAAAACTATTTTTAACCAGTACTGTTTTATTGAGTTGCAAAGGTGAAGTGGCAGTCTATCGGTAGCCATTTTCTGTAAATATCACCTTTGCGACCCCATTTCTTTTATTCAGTCTGTAGCGATTTCGGTGTCGATCTCATTGTTTGGGAAATCACGACATTTTAATTAAGTTCCTCCTTTCTGATTGGCACAGCATTTTACTAAGCACGTCCAATTCGGTTCCTGTAACAAGGGAAAATTTTATTTAGAAATTAATTAAGTCACGTTTGAAGATATTGCGTTCTATTTGGCAGTAGTTTTCTCAGAAATTTGATTTAATTTTCTTGATGATGTTTGGTTAAAGTTTCAACTAATTTGAATAATACAGTCAGTAGCATCTTGAGGTAGGAGTAATTGTCAAAATTCTCCAATTTGAACTAGAATTTTGACAACTTGTAGTGAAATTAAAATACTGTTGTGTGTAAACTTGTTTACGAGTTGATCTCTAAATGGACACTGCAGTTTTTTACTTTAGTAGTCTCAATGGATTCTGTAAGGATTCTGTAGTAAAAATATCCTGTTGGACAGCTTGGACTTCCGTTAAAACTATTGATTACATTAATAACTATACATTTTAAGTTTATACAGATTGTTAAATTTCATATACAGTAATTAACGTACCCAACGAGAGATTTGCATTTGTTGCGAAAGAAACATCAATTAGCGTTAAGCATTCCGTTGTTTTACGAGCAATTTCTCGTGAATTAGTACAAAAGTTTTAGTTAATTTACTGTCCACGTCGCTGTGTGCGTTTTCGTAGAACTTGCCAATTGACCTAATTAAAGTACCAAGAACTGCAACACTCACTTTTGAATATGCTGAACGTTGTTCAAACAGAACTGAGTTCTGTTTGAACAACAACAATCTTGCTCGAATTATTTTTAAAGAAATAAGAATAACTCTGGACACCTAACTCTGAGTATCAACCATAATAGGTACTTTAAAAAATATATTCGTTAAGATTATGCAATTAGAAGAAGGAATAAATAATATGAGTGACCTACTAGCCGCTGTACTACGAAGAAGAAATAAATGACATTAAAATACGGGGAAATAAGTTAACACAGAAACAAAGAATACATACATTCAAATCAATATCTACGACTTTCTAAAAAAGTCTCTGGTATAAGAAACATAACATTTCACAGCGCTTTAGCAGCTTTTAAAGTATTGTTATGAAAATGAGCATGAGTTTTTTGGAGCGCTAAATACCGATGATTCCAACCGTGAATTTCATCCGACAATGTAGTAAACCGGATGAGCCGAGTCCTGTTTGCTCGTTAACTTGAATTAATTATAGGGAAAAATTGTGTACCCTTTTACGGTATATAGATATTCAATCAGATAAAGGCTGAGGCTTGGCATTTTTTGCCACGCAGTCCTTTTGTTATGCCCGGAATATTATCCACAAATCCTCTTTGTCTTTTTTCGCATGTGGTGATGTTCCGGACTGGATATTTAATTCATAAACTGTCTAACGGTTTTTCTGGGAATAATATCCAACGGGCATTTCTCTCATGATATTACTTCTAGTGAAGAATTATTGTACAGGGTTTAAATCTTAATTTGTTGGTATATTATAAAAATGTTAAAGGTTGACATTGTTTAGTATAACTAATGATATTGCTCCTTTTACAAGAACATTGATTATTTTAAGCTAAGTAAGTAGTTAAGTACCTACCGTAGTATTTATTGTATGGTATGTGGTACCTACTAAATATATGGATCTTTGCAAAAATCCTAAGTCGACTGAAAAGGACTGAATAATTGGAATCTAAGATAGGTTTTTGCAATCGTCCGAAAATTTTAGGACCATTGTAAAAATCCCATTATGTTTCGTAAAATTGGAAGCTTTAATGCTGATTGGATAATCTAAGAGACTACTAATTACATCTTCAATGTGATTGATCAGAAAATAAATTAAAAAGATGAGTCTGAAAAGTTTAGTTATAACTCTGACCAAAATAAAGCGCGAGCTGAGGCCAGAATTCAACTTTTGGTACACCCTCTTTGCGACATTCGGGTCAAAATACTAAAAAGCGTATAGGTGCATCTAAATAAGTTTTTTTCTGTCTAATAGTTCATCAGCACTTACCTACCTTTCTTTTACTTTCAAATAAACGTTTCTCTAGTAGTAACTAGCTCTGTAGAGCGGTAGACTTCGCCATTTGTAACATTCAATATCATTTTTATGAAAAGAGAAATAAATGCTTTTTATTATTATTATTATATTATTATTCAAAATGTCCGAAATATGATTTTTCCTCATATCTCCATTTGAAAAATTTCGAAAAACTGAATCGACAATAAAGTTCCATATACTGTTGAAACACAGGAAACGGTTGAAAAATGCGACCTGTAGCGGAGAACAGACGGACTCCGGACAGCCGGATATTCGAAAGCATTTTTGCCCAAGCTGAAACGGAGACGATCACTCGCGTTTCATGCTTGCTCGGTCAACATACAACTTATCCTGATCACATACACATTGTTCTAAAAATAAACCAAAAAGTATTTTAATAATTTTAAACAAGAAGCGTGCTATAATCATTCGATAGTAAAACAACAATAAAATACAAATATCGTACATACAAACCAAGTAAATCAATTTAACAACCATTTCACGACGAAGTTTCTGACAGCAATAAACCATATTACAGATATTGCAAAAATCTCATATGTAATGATTGTGATCCACAATCTGATATTGGGGTACATCGATCTCCTGAAACGGGCATTCCCGTGAGACGTTAAAAAAGATGACAAATGACTTATTCGATATTCGTTCCGAACTCTCGTGATAAATCAATGAAAGTGCCATTATATAAGATGGAACACGACTAATGAAGCGTCTTATAATACTTCCTCTGAGATCATGTGATATTGTGAGACGTCTTTTGTTTCTGAAGGAAAGGTCGGTAATTGGGCAAATAGAAGTAACGAGATTTGGAAGGGATGCCGACATTACAAAGAGAAGGGGTATTTGCTTAAAGTGAACTAGAATGTATAGAAATTTATTACATACATAGTTTAGCCATTGCTTTGTTTGAAATTATTGTATGATCCATTACTCCCACGCAATCTTCAGAGCACTTTTGACTCGTAAACTTTAAAATATACAAAATAATACATAGTTACCCACCAGGGATGTTATGGATATGAAATTTTGGATCTGGAAGCGTATACGGATAAAGAAATAACTTTTATACTGTTTTCGGATACAGATATGAAATAATTTAGGATTATAGGAAGTTAGTTCGGATAGTTTTGGTTACGGGTAAACTTGTTAAAGTAAAACTAGTGTGTCGAGCCGGCAGAAAAAATTGTCATAACGTGTCTCATTTTAGACTTCGCCCCTAACTGAAATTATTAGAAACTTTTGTATCGGATTTCGTTACGGTAACAGTTTTTTATTTCGGATATCCGTTTTCGTTTACGGTTACGGAGCTCCATAACATCCCTTGTCCCATATAAGAAAAACCGGACAATTTCGCTTCTAATTTAGTCTTAATCTTAACATAGCTTGTATTTGTATGTTCATTATGACTCACAACACACACATTATATTATTATTATTATGCTTCTACTTATATTAATTAGAACCCGGCTTTTTACAGCCGTACACAAAATCGCAATCGATTGGTAAGTAGTTATCTCGAGTAAAAAAAATGTTCTCAACTCTTTGCTTCTGCAGTCTCCGTATTATTAAAGCGCTTATTTTCCATAATTCATAGAAGTACTTAAATAATAATAAATAAATATTTGACAACATCTCATACATTGCTCCGATTCCAAATTAAGTAGCTAAAGCACTTGTGTTTTGGAAATCAGAGACAACGGTGGTATCACAAACACCCAGACCTGAGCCAATATAGAATAGTTCGTTTTTCTAAATTGACCCAACCGGGGATCGAACCCGGGACCTCAGAGATGGCGACACCTTGAAAACCGCTGTACAAAGCCACTCGACCACGGAGGTTGTCAAAACTTGCTGATGAACTTAATGATTGTTTTTTTCAAGACGTCTGAAATTAGATGAATGATCTTCCGCACTATCTGAAGGGGCTTAAGTAAATCTTTCTAAAGACGTACTTCCATGCTTTGTTTTATTTAATCAGCAAAAGGCTTTTAGGTACAGGGACCCTTACATTATTATTACAAAGTAGAGTATCTTTATGTTTATTATTTTCAGAAATTGAATTAAACTGATCAATTTCTCAAAGATTAGGTATACTCAGACTGTTTTAAAGTTAACAGCAACAGCAACAAAAAAAGAGCTGAAACTTTCTTATACAGAAAAGTTGTCCAAGAGAAAAGTGGAAAACAATATTCTACTAAAAGCCAGTATTTTACAAGTAATTTTAGCAAAAGGGTGAAAATCTTGGTTAACATAGGTAATAATATAGTTTCCAATTGGCTATTACAAGCATTATATTACGACAAGTAGTTTTACGGTTAACTTTAAGTGCGTGCTACATGGCTGCCAACAGCGTCCCGACCAAGGTTTGGTTGGCAACCGACACAGCTTGTTGAAATTTGGATGTAAACCTCAATAATTAACGGGGTTGTAAACCACCAAGGTCACCTTGGCTGTGACGTGGTTTGCAGCTGTGTAGCAGCCACTTAAAGCAATCAAAGTTTAGTAAATATCTATTTACCACCACACTGTGTCTAAATATACTTTATACCGACTTTAAACCATACCCAAAGTTAACAAATAAAATGCACTTCCCAATAATTCCTTCTTTGTTCAACGCACTCCCTGATGGAATCGGGAAGCTCGTACACTCGTACCTTGAGATCTTTTACCGATCAAGTTAGAAGACTTTTTCTTTCTTCTATCTAATACTATTGACCCATATTTTCTTGTCCTTTTTTCATTTCTTATATTTTTCTATTTCTTTATCTCTGTTCATGTACATCTATATCTAATGTCCTTCCATACTTGCACCAAATCCACTCCCCCTCTTTTACCATTTCCCGTTATTTCTCTTCTACTCAAGGTTGCCTGAAAGAGATTGCTATTAAGCAAGGCCGCCTTTCGCGTGCTTTCATTCTATTCGTTTCTCTGTAATGTGTTTTCTCTTAATAAGCAATAAAGTGTCTATTATTATTATTATTATAATTACTCCTTCCAGCACACCTAAATAATCCCAGTCTCGATTATTTGGCACTTTTATAGCACTTTTTGCCAAGCAATTCCGATATAGTTTCAATGATCCCTCAAACACGAGCATACTAAACTGCTCACGTGCCCAACATAAATCGGGAAGGCAGCCGATATCATATTCTGCGAAAAACTATGATCTCTCCCGTATGCAAATTGGCCAACTTCACAAATTCGAGTTTCCGACCAAATAACGTTTGGTTACGTTTTGGAACTTTGCTGTCGTTTGCGATATTCTTTGTTTGAACTTTGTGTTTAAAAGATAAACCTGTCACTAAGTTTTAAGCTTTTATCTACACACTAAAACTTGAGTGAATTGGGATTTGAAGATCTAGACTCTTGACAAGTTTCGAACAACGGATGGAATGCTTCAGAAGAATAAAATTCATAAGGAGGTAGTTAAAGGTTTTTACTTATATAAGTGTGGGATTTACTTTTATTAACAAGAGTAGAAGTGTAATGTAGTAGAGGAGCTCGGTGACGCAGTGGAGTTAGAGCCTGGCACTGCGATTGCGGAGGTTTAATAACTTTCGCAAGGGTCGGTCATGGGATGGGTGACCAAGAATTTATTATTTCGAGTACCTTCGTGCTTCAGAAGGCACGTTAAGCTGTTGGTCCCGTCTGCATTTGCAGTCGTTAACACCCACCAATCCGCATTGGGCCTGCGTAGTGGGTAATGGCCATCCTCCTTATCCACCCATAAGGTAGGCTTGTGCCCTAGCAGTCGGAACATTCAAAATGGCTGTTATGGAACAAGTGTAGTTCACAACCACCACGACAAAAACTACAACTACAACAACTTGAACGATTACCGAAGCTTTAATGGACTTGATATAACTAACACCCGGGACACACGGACAGCGCCAGTAACATATTGTTGATGCACAAAATAAAACAATAAAATACGATGTATAGTGTCAAACTCAGCTTTTATACCACTAATAAACCATGTTACAAAGGTTTAAGAAATTACCACGATACTTGCCTGGTACATTATAATTTTCAATTGCGTAAGAAATACTTATTTTCATTGCACTAAGCTTTATGCCTGTTGAAGAGGCAGTGGGTGGGACACATAGCGAGAAGAACCGATGGTCGTTGGCGTTGGGGCGGAAAGGTTCTGGCGACCGCGCACCGGACGACGCTCCGTGGGTAGGCTCCCGACATGTGGACCGACGATCTGGTCAAGGTCGCGGGAAGCCGCTGGATGCGGGCCAAGCAGGACCGATCGTTGTGGAGATCCTTGGGGGAGGCCTATACCCAGCAATAGGTGTCGTGCGGCTGATATGATGATGATGATGAAGCTTAATGCCGCCACTTATCTATTTCATTACTTGTGGAAATTTCAGGAGTCATAAGCAATGTTTTTATTATTAATGAAATCTATCTCATCTAAATTGGTTTAGCAGCTTAGACATAAAAATTCTATAAATAGACTTAGCTACTTTCAGATACGATACAAAATTCAAAATTTCTCATGTAATCATTTAACTTTCCACTTCGATACACTTGAAATTTCAACGTGGAAGTCCATAAAGAACTTGTAATAGTTTAGAGTGCTTCATTCAAGGAACTCCTTTTTGAGTATTTTAGTGCAGTGTATTTAGGAGGACAGTATAGTAATTTAAGATAGTAATGCCAAAAACATTAATATTTTATTCATTAATATTAAGCAGTGTTATTAATTATGCAATAAGTTACCAGCAAACTTACACTAAATAATAACAATCATATTAGTTCCTTACCTATAGAAAAAATCACCAATTTCATAAAATTGGTGATTTTGTTTCACACACAGTGAACCTCATAAATTCTGTGATTAAAAATATTTATCACTTGATATCATTGGATATTACATCAAACTATGACCATATCCGTCAACTATCAGCATCACTAAAGTCTATTTATATTGTTTTTCTTAGCATTAAAAAAAATACCTTGAAAGTGACTCCTCTTTTTGTTAGCGTAAACGCCACACAAAACAATTTCACAGGTAAGGACCTAATACAAATTATTCAATATTATATTCATACAAACTAATACAATTACAACTTACGACTACACGACTATATTAATAACTGAGACGGAGTCTCTGTTATTAATATAGCCATAACCTAAATCTAGTGCTTGAAACTAACCAACAGTTGCGCAAGCACTGTTTCCCCGTTATGGAGGCCTGGAGACCTGTAAAACAGTCTCCTCATTAGTGTATACAATCCGACCGCAAATGTATAATCATTGTAATTATTGTGGAGAGAATAAAACATATTTTTTATTTATTTTATTATTATACTGCTTTATTATTAATAACTAACTGAAGTTTTTTTGAGATAAAATAAAATAAATGTAATACTGTTGCCTTCTAGAATCCAAGACCGACGCGTAAAAATAATGCACTATGCGCTTCTACCCTATTTTTCACTAAAGCAAAAATATATTAAGACTTTATAAATTATAATAACTAGAATATCCTTTGACTACTCGTGACGCATTGACGGCACGTCGGACTACATTATTGTCTACCGTGCCGTATGTAATTAGAACTCAAACACACAAAAGTCTGTAGCGTGTTGCCTGTCGCTCCTAAGTAAATAGTTTTTAAATAGTTTTAATTATACACTTCTAAGACTTTCGCGCGTACAGTTCATTAGAAATAAAACACTTTTTACGGATTACAGCGCGTTTATTATTAATTCAGGTGTTTTTTTAGAATTATTTAGTTTGTATTTATTGGTTTTTAGAATTCCCGACGTTTTGACACCTTTCCAGGGGCCGTGGTCACCGGAGGACTAAAGCAAAAAGGCTGCTCATATTTTTATGAAATTACCCACTCGAAAATTTTTATAAAAATGTATTCAAGTTTATTAAATTATTTTATAGCTGCGTTCTGATTTTAATCATTATTACTGAGTTAAATTGAATAAAGTTGATTAGAAAACAAGATCTAGCTACTGAATTCTAAAAACCAATAAATACAAACTAAATAATTCTAAAACAACACATGAATTAATAATATACGCGCTGTAATCCGTAAAAAGTGTTTTATTTCTAATAGTTTTAATTAGTTTAAGTTTTCTAGTAAATAAGTATTTTTGGCAATAATTTTCTAAATTCTTTGAATATAAGTGCTCACCTGGCAGAAAATTAATCACCAATTCACGGCGATTCTTATTATGTTTATAGTTTTACCATCTCTCGTACATTTTTATTCACTTTCATACAAATTTCCATATTTTATTGAAAAAGTGAGGTTATAATTTTGTATTTATTTTGACCTCTTCTTGTTTTTCATGACAGTTTATTTTATTTGCTTTATCTCAGCTTTCCTCACATTTCAGTAGGTTGTATATCTTTTTATTATTCTTCTCGCTCTTTCATATTGCTACCGAGTGAGTACACAAATTCTCATTTCGAAATCTTGAATTATTTTTCTTCTACGCGATTTCTTTCGGTTTTCAACATTCCTAGTGTGTATAAAAGGCTCCCTTTCTTTGATTCGGGAGTCAGTTCTTCGAAAAGTTTTACAAAGCAATCACGCGGGTAATTCGAACAAGTGGCCGTTCCCAGGCCTTAGGCAAAGGCCCGGGACTCACTTAAGCCCCGCGCTACAAGTGCCTCCTGACAGAAGTCTCCAACCCCTTGCCGGTCACCTTCGACTCTGTTACCGCTGCTCGACCTCTGCAACTGCTGCACAACCTCTTCAACCGCTGCACGATCTCTTCAACCGCTGCACGACCTCTTCAACCGCTGCTCGACCTCTTCTACCGCTGCACGGCCTCTTCAACCGCTGCACGACCTCTTCAACCGCTGCACGACCTCTTCAACCGCTGCACGACCTCTTCAACCGCTGCACGACCTCTTCAACCACTGCACGACCTCTTCAACCGCTGCACGACCTCTTCAACCGCTGCACGACCTCTTCAACCGCTGCACGACCTCTTCAACCGCTGCACGACCTCTTCAACCGCTGCACGACCTCTTCAACTGCTGCACGACCTCTTCAACCGCTGCACGACCTCTGCTACCACTACACAACCTTTTCAACCGCTACATGACCTCTGCTACCGCCTACGTACGAGCTGCGTCTACGCTCCGCGTCGACACTCTGCGACCCATCCGTGCTCCTCTCCGTACGCAAGATCTCGTTCCCTGTCCCTCTATCCCCTGAAGACTCGCCCTCTCTTATCCCCTTCCCTCGTACTTGTAAATTAAGGTTTAATTGTAAATAAATAATCATTGTAAACTATCTTTCCACTTCACAAGTCATGCGACCCGATCCGCAGATCGCTGCAATCTATGCGATGTATGGAGTTCTCTTATCCCTTTCACACTGGTTGCGTTCCGATCCCATATATCGCTTAAATCGCAGCGATCTGAGATCGGATCGCATAACTGAACGCATCCTGTGTGTTTAAGCTCTAAAAGCTGTTTTCGAAGTTCAACTGCTTTACTTGACGTGTTCGTGTGTACATTAATAGAGCTTGTAACTCCTCGAGCTTCTGTACATTCATATCTACTGCGTACAGTCGTGACAGGCAGAAGGCTTCCGTGCCGTCGTAAAATTTAATTTGAATTTTATTGTGGTGCACGGAAGAACGGATTCGCAATAAACCTAATATTGCAAGAATTAGGCCCCTTTGGTAATAAAAAGCAGCGTTAATACTTTTATTTACCATTACCAAACCTACTGGCATAAACATGATGCTGTGTGCTGTGTTTTATCATAAAGTACTGCTACTATGTTACTAAATACAACAGTAATAGAAATGCACTCTTTAAGGGCGCGTAGTCTGCACACTAGCGCCGCCAATGAAAAAAAATCATAGTGCTTAAATAAAAACGAAATTGGGAATTATCTCTTGTGTAGTGCACTCCAAAGAAGTTTTATGGTACTTTTTATAAGTAGTTTAAACAATATTTTCTAGCCTATCGTTTAGTTTAATGGAGTTTTTTTGTTGCGAAGAGTGGCCTCTTTCAGCAATATATTATAACTCCATTATACTAAACGACAGTCTACTAGAAGTTTTTGGTATTAGCAAGGAATAGACCTAGAAAACATTGTGAAATTGATAAAAAGTAGGTACCACAAAGCTTCCTCGGAGTGCACTACAGAGAGATAATTGGCAATTTCGTCTTTATCTAAGCACTATGTTTTTTTTCTAAAGGCGGCGCTAGTGTGCAGACTACGCGCCCTTAACAAGATAACGAAAAAAAAGATTTTTACTATGACTGTTTTGTAGGACTGTCAAATGTAATCAACATCCATTAATATTGAATAAGCTGTAAGTATGTTTAACCCTCTTATTCACAACAGCTGTTAATGCATAGCATAGCCATTTAACGTTTTGATAATGTGATTTCGTATTATAGAAACAGTGAGAAATCACTTCAATAATATATAATTTATCTAATTACTTAGCAATGTTTGGGCCATTTAGGCGCGATTGTTCCAATTCGCGATTGGTCGGGCAGGCAATAAGACGAAATACGTATTCACACGTTTATATTGAAAAAAAAAAAAAAACACTAGCGATACTAATGGCACTAAAACGATAATGAACGAAGCCTGTCATTGTAGAGTTTCCAATCACTTTGCTGGATTGTATAAGATTAGAGATTATCTCAGACGGATTTTCGCTCCAACGCCAAGGAACAAATTGTTTGTTTGCCGGAGCAGAATACACGGAGCCTTATTACTGCAATGCGTTTGTTTCTTCTTGGCATCGTATATCTTCCTGTACATAATTTAATTCAATGTGCAAAAGGTTAGGTGGTTTAAGGGCGTTTCCAAATTATAATTTCTGCACGCGTTAGCTCGTTATTGGTAGTTCTGCACCTTCCTAACCTTTGTCGATTGCAAGTAATACTATTTAAAATACATACTACGAAGGGTTTTTTTATCATTAGCTTAATTTCTTCAAGAATTTTGGAGTTCCCAATATATCAGCACCTTTGCACCGGGGCCACTTGTGAACTTTCGCTGGTGTTACTTGAATATATTTTTAAATTAATTCAAATGAATGTGATTGTTAATTTTTTGAAAATATTGTTGGAAAGTGACAGCATTACACTTAAAAGTGTCTAAATTACAAATAGTTTTAAATTTTTTTTAAAATTTAGATTTTTCGCATTTACAATGCTATTTTTATATTAAGATAAATAATATTAGAAAAAATACTAGAAAAAATCGACTCACCCGTAGCACCTCAGACGGGACTCGAACCCGCACCCTTGGGAATCCGGCCCAATGCACTGACCAATTATGCTACCGAGTCGCTAGTGGGAGCGGCGAAATTTTTTCTAGTACTTTTAACTTCTTCGCTGCAAGCCAGCGCAATTTCATCAATGTGAGGAAATACCCCCACATTCGAAAGAAACATCTTTCCAGATGTTTTGACAATCGATAAAGATGAAACAGCTATATAACTTTTTTAAATTTAGATTTTTCGCATTTACAATGCTATTTTTATATTAAGATAAATAATATTAGAAAAAATACTAGAAAAAACCGACTCACCCGTAGCACCTCAGACGGGACTCGAACCCGCACCCTTGGGAATCCGGCCCAATGCACTGACCAATTATGCTACCGAGTCGCTAGTGGGAGCGGCGAAATTTTTTCTAGTACTTTTAACTTCTTCGCTGCAAGCCAGCGCAATTTCATCAATGTGAGGAAATTGAAATTGCGCTGGCTTGCAGCGAAGAAGTTAAAAGTACTAGAAAATTTCGCCGCTCCTACTAGCGACTCGGTAGCATAATTGCAAGCAAGCATATTTTAGTTAGATACTTATTTCCAACTATAGTCGATTCTCACAATACAATCTTTTTTAAATGCCCATAATTCATAGGAAACTCATATACACTTCTAAGACTTTTGCGCGTACAGTTCATTAGAAATAATACACTTTTTACGGATTACAGCGCGTATATTATTAATTCAGGTGTTGTTTTAGAATTATTTAGTTTGTATTTATTGGTTTTTAGAATTTCCGCCGTTTCGACACCTTTCCAAGGGCCGTGGACTAAAGCAAAAAGGCTGCTCACATTTTTAAAAAGTTTCGAGCGGGTAATTTCATAAAAATATGAGCAGCCGTTTTGCTTTCGTCCTCCCTTGACCACGGCCCCTGGAAAGGTGTCGAAACGTCGGGAATTCTAAAAACCAATAAATACAAACTAAATAATTCTAAAACAACACCTGAATTAACAATATACGCGCTGTAATCCGTAAAAAGTATTTTATTTCTAATCATAGGAAACTCATTAAAATTTTACTAAGAACCTCCATTTTGCGGAGATGTTTTATGTGACAAGGAATCGATGCATGCAATATGGGGCGGCGATGCGAGCCATAATGGCTTGTGGCTGGGGCAAGAGAAAAATAATTTATAGCCGATTAACCATAACTTATACTGATTTATAGGAAGAAAACTGCAGGATGGATAATGAGATGTTTCATAAGGGATGATCAGGCTTTGCATTTAAATCTTCCAATCTTCAAATTCTTACAGTTTCACTTACACAAGGAAGCTACTTCACCAAAACGTATGAATGTCGATATTTTATAAGTGAAACCAGTGATTTTTGTATTTGTGTAAATATTGCATGTTCACAAATTGCAAGGACTGGCAGAAGAAAAGTCAGTATTTCAATTTCATAAAAATATCAGAAGCCTTTTTACTTTAGCCCTCCCGTGATAACGGTCGCTGGAAAGGTGTCGAATCATCGGGAATCCAAAAAACAATAAATCCAAACTAAATAATTCTAAAATAACACCTGAATTAATAATATACGCGCTGTAATCCGTAAACAGTTTTTTATTTCTAATGAACTGTACGCGTGAAAGTCTTAGAAGTGTAGATATTTAGATAGGTTGTATTTAGGTGATGCTATTACTTGCATAATTATTGAAATTAGAAGTGATCCAACGTCTTGGGTTCAACAGAATTCTTAATTAATTTCTAAAGCAGAAAATCGACTTTCGATAAATTCTAACTTGTTCGGAGAAAAATAATTTGCCGTCGGCTGTAGCTGTCACTGTGCCGTCTGAACCCGCGTCAAAGTTTCATTATTTATTACATGCAAAATAGGACTATTGGAAACGAATGAAAGGCGACCTTCGTCGGTTAGCCTATTATTTCTCGGAAAAGTTTCTGTTCAATCACGGACAAGTCCTTGTGACAGACAAAGTGAAATTTGATAGTTACATAATTATGCTGTGTCGTCGTAAGTATAGATTATGTTTTTTACACTATCTGCTCGTCAATGGCATTATGTGTCATGCTAACCTTTCCTAAAGTAAGTCATTTTTCCCATGGGAAATAATGTGATTTGAATTTGGAATGCATCTCATATAGATTGAGGATGCTTGATTGAGGTTGGTTTCAAAAATGATTAGGTGCAATGAGATTTTATTCTGAGTTATGCTGCATGTTATCATTTTCTTTGCACTGCCTATACAAATAAAAAAAAAATAATGAAAACTTTTTACGAAATTCATTTTCACCCGCGCATCAAGAAGGATTTATTCGAATGTCGAACTGACCACTACAGAATAGACGACAAAAAAATTAAAATAAATACTTAAGTACTTTCTTTACAACAGTCATTGGTTTCAATTGCCTCGCAGAAAGTATAAAAAGTAGAGTATGCATCGCGGGCTTAAATGTGTATTTGTCTTGGGCGATCTAGCCTTAACTTCCTCGCTCCGCTCGGGAGTTAACCATAGTATCCCTCGTACTCGGGGTTCAATATAGCGCCCGGGACATAATACACTACTTTAAGCCCTTATTGCATAATCTACTATTAACTTTCAATAGGAACGTTAACGATTAATGACCCAAACTTTTTAGTTAATTATTTGTTCATATTAGCATTATAATTTTCTCCTAGTTACAGGTATTTCTCTTAAAGTAAAGGAAATAACAAAAGTTGCGTAATAAATAATTCGTTGTAGACAGATCTCTTAATATAGTAATTAGGAACAGCCGTTATTTTACCAATAAAATTTGTAAATTTTAGAGCTTCATTGTGTATATTTTTAAAACCAATAAAACCTTAAATAAGATTTCATCCAATATCTTTCCGACTCGTTTCCTTAACCGATCAAAAGTTTCATGAAACAAGATTAGCTGCCTTGCAAGAACCATCAATTGCCTTTTTTTAACGCAAGAGTGACTGGAACGACGTTAACCTTCAAACGATTGATATATGTAAGCAATTTCGTCTATATGCCCATAAGACTCTTGTCATAATGTAGGAAAATGGAATCGAGAAATTACGATGTAATGCTACTGAAGAACGAAAAGAGGTTACCAATATATTAAATTGACGTGTGGGAAAAGGATATTCGGAATTTCTTGCGAAATTATCTCTTGGATTTGACGCGTGGAGTGAACATCAGCGTATCTTATTCTGAAGAAATTTAAGGTTATTTGTTTCAGGTTTTCTATGATATTACTTTCATATGTTCTTTCAATTACGTTTTATTGTTTTCTATTTGTGACAATTTATTTTGGTGTTGCTGAGCCAAATACGTTAGTTATTATAAACCTAATCAAGGTAGACATAGAATTCAAAACGTCTTATTGTAAAAAACGAGGACAGTCTTTCATGGTTATACAAGGTGTTACAAAAATACCCCTAATGCCGAATATGGTATATAGGGACCATCAAACTGATCAACTTTTACTATGGGACCAACTCTGAAATCCCGAAAAAAAATCAGCTGTTTCATACAATATTTATTTTTGTAACACCTTGTATAGCTTTACGTGAAGCAAACACAAATGCGTTGAAGTGTCAAATTATTTGTTCGATAACATCATTTAATTCCATTTTACTTCCTACTTAATCTGGCTGTTTGTTACTCAATCACGCAAAAACGGCTGAACGGATTTAGATGAAATTTTGCACACGGATAGTTTATAAATAACCTTTTATTCCGGTCAAAGGCTCTTCAAAAGGATTTGCGGCGGAAGCTACAAACAAACTTACTTTGGCATTAATAATATTAGTAAGGACTATAGTCTTTATAAGGCTCATCTGCCTTTATGTTATTTGTATATTTACGTGCGTAAGTGAATCGTTGCAGGCAGACAGAGGAAAGGTGGTTTTGACTTTTGAGCTTCAATTCTTTCAGGACAGATTCATTGGTTCTTCGTGCTGTCCACGGGATTCGGAGAAGACGACGCAAGCACAACGTTTCCTCCGTCCCGTAGAGCATGATCAGCTAAAAGCAATGCGTTCCTAACCTTTTCAATATTGTTACCCATATTTCCTATGTAGGGAAACAGATTTTACCCCCAACTTGGGAGGGGGGGTACACTTTCTACTCGCCCCCTCACTCACCCCACCGAATGCATACACATCACGGTGCATTTTGTGAATATACACGCACACTACACGCAACGCTGAAGAGCGCTATACCACGTACCTAGTGTTATTTTTTTTAAAGTACGAAAATAATAATAATTACGTTCTTTACTCTGTATTTTATTCATTCGTACTAAGTACGACCTCCTTGGTCGAGTGGCTTTGTACACCGGTTTTCAAGGTGTCGCCATCTCTGAGGTCCCGGGTTCGATCCCCGGTTGGGTCAATTTAAAAATCGAACTTTTCTATATTGGCTCAGGTCTGGGTGTTTGTGATACCACCGTTGTCTCCGATTTCCATAACACAAGTGCTTTAGCTACTTACTTTGGAATCGGAGCAATGTATGTGAAGTTGTCAAATATTTAAAAAAAAAAGTACCAACTCTGTTACCCCCATAAAATAGTCGCTTTACCTTCGCGGTGGTAATAACCCCCAAGTTCGGAACCAAAATTCAAAGAGAAGAGGATGCTTCCTTCCGCTTAAAAGTTCCAGACAGCTTCTGAATATGTTATGTTTTATAATAAACATTTATATCAAAGATTTGTTGTCAATACAATCTGCGTATACTGACACAAATCCGACAACCTCATTGATGTTGACATTGATGGATTCACATCAATTTGTAATGATAGATTTTATATGTATATCTTAAAATATTTTTGCAATACTTCTCAAATAAAAAAGCTAAAAGACATCTTTGTTACTTTTGAAAGCTCATGAACTTGTAAAATACTCGTAACACAAAATTCATTTCCAATAATCCACTTTTAAAATTATAAAATAAATGAAAGAGTCTTATTTAAAAATTTGCATAATTCGCCGATAATACTGTACCTAATTAACAAAATCGAAGTAAAATTACTGGACTTTATTTAATTCATTGACTACAGAGGGGTGTAATAAAACATTCAGAGATTATTACTGAAGTACGAATGTAATTGAGGCTCGAAATAATTAAAGCCATTAAGAAAACGTCGCTCGGTCCCGAAGCGAGTTCGTTGAACTCAATAATTAAAACCCATCCAGCGGAATGCCTCTTTATAATTAAAATTCATTTTGACGCACACGTTGACACTAACTAGCTTTTGCTCGTTGTTTTGGTTCTAAACTTAATACGTACTCAGCCATTTTTAATTCGCACAGGCCATCCTTATGGGTGGATAAGGAGAATGGGCATAAGTAATTATTCTATAGTTTATAGCTTATTTTTGTTTAATGTTAGTTTTTGGCTGTTATAAAAAAAATACAAGTAAAATTTCTTAGCTTTCTTTGAGTTACAATAGCAGAAACTTCAGCGAATTTAAATTACCAGCCGCTATTCTAAGTTTATTCAACAGATAATATTACCATCTTTATCTACTAAGATAATTCCATTGTTCTAACGCAAATTATCTCTTTTCCATTAATTCTTCGTCGAGTCGAAAAATTAATATCCCAGCTGCTTAGACTTACTAAATTTTCGTGAAATTATAGAGTCCAAAGAAGTCTATTTGAATTGCAAGCACTTCTCTTGAATATAACATTTAATTTAGTGTGCCATTAGGAGTAGTATTATGTAGTACCATCAATCGCACTTACGCTTTATCAAATGGAAAATTAGTTTCCACGGGATTAGATTTTCCGGGTGACAGTTATCAATATCGCGGTTAGATTCTTATTTTAAAATATTGCTAATGACTTCGATTTCACTGTGTATAACGTGGGCTACTGCGAAAATTAAAAAAATTGTTTAAAGGACGATGGGCAAGGGATAAGGCAGTTGGTCTAGCCTTCCTCTAGCAATGAGTGATATATCATTTGAAAACATTTTTAAGACAAACATTTGCTGCTAACATTGCTATACATCAATTGTTAGTATTTTCAGAGTCATAGTTTATTAAAGTATACAATTTTTGTTTATTGCCGCCATGATTTTTCTCCTTAACACACTTACCGGTTGACTTGTAGAGAATGCCCTTGGGTATAAGGTCCGCCATTTGCTATTTTTAATTATTTATATTATTTATAAGCAAATAAGATTAAATGAAATAAAAGATAAACATTGTATTTGTCTATGGGAGTTGTTCTACTCCTTACTCCCACTCACTAGAATGATATATCATTCGAAAGATCTTTTTAAGGCAAATATTTGCAGTTAACATTTTTTGTATCAATTGTTATCATTTTCTGAGTTGTAGGTCTTCCCAGTTGTAAAATTGTTGACTTCAGAGCGTTATAACTCCTAAAATACTAATAGTTGACGTTTGCTGTAGTACAATAAAATATTTCAAATGCAAAGACCTTTCTAATGATCTAAGACTCATTACTAGAGGAGGCCTAGACCAGAACGCTCATTGTCCCTTAAAATTATAGTTATTGTCTGACCTTGCCAACGCACGGATGTCTGCCCCTCATTTCGTATCATCGATTAATAAAAAGAAAAATATTTTAAACTGCAACCAGCCAGCAACAACAATGAAACGGCCAACTCGCAGTGCGGTGGTATGCCGAACTCCACAGTAAAGTTACTGTTACCAATTCCAACACCAATGTGGAGGAAATCACACTCGTATGTTACCTTTTACCGGAAAATATAAAAAAAAATCATACTGTAGAATGCTGATCAAACAATAAATAACTGTACTTTTTTTAAACTGATAATTCATACCTCTACAATTTAATGTGAGATCCACTAAAAATATACGCCTGGGCAGAAATTAAGGTGATGTTAAACTATATTTATATATAAGTATAACATAGGACAATAAATTAGGAGATTTGGAAATTGTTACATGTTTTCATTTGCTATTCCAGTCACTAAGAGCTAGTAAGAACATGATCTCAATGCAAGTGGCGCTATTTTTCTCGTTATTAGCACTACCCCAGACAAGGCTTAATTTCCCCGAAGGCTGGTTCGCGCTAATCATTCGACTCGTTCGTACTTGGCACCGGCTTCGGAGTAAATGCCGGAACCGTACATACGCGACCGGACCGGAATTTGTAATATTAACACGTATGTTAATACCGTTGTTGCAACGGTTACATTAACATTTGTTATGGCTAATGTGCGGTTGAGACCTATTTTGCAGGCTGTTTTCGCCGACATTTACCCCAACGGTAGGTTATTTCCCTTCTAATGTATAAGTAATTGACGTCCTGAGTGATGCAGTGGTTAACATGCCGGTCTACCACGCAAGAGGTCCTGGGTTCGACTCCCGGCCGGGCGGAAATTAAAATGATGAATTTTAATTTCTGTGACGGGTCTGAGTGTTACTATGTTTAATAAGTATAATTTTAAAAAGTATATAAGTAGTATATCAGTTGTCTAGCACCCATATTACAAGCTTTGCTTAGTTTGGGGCTAGATGGCGCTGAGTGAAATTGTCCAAGAATTTTTTATTATTATAATAAATCACTTTTTGATACTATCTCTTCATTTCACTTATACCTTTGAGTTGATGTATGTTAGTCCTTGTTAAGTTACGATTAAATATTTGTAGTAGCGGTTCAGTATTTCAAAGTTTTAATTTGAATTTCTGACACTTAAAAGAACCTGAAACTCGGGTTAAAATAATATTTCATTTAGTAATTATTGTAGTTATTTATATTGGATACCCTTCAACTTCTATGAGATCATAAGTAGAAATTTTAAAACAATCATGTCATGATTCTAAATAATTTGATTTTAGTAGAGGTTCAGTATTTCAAAGTTTTAATTAGAATTCTGATATACAAGGTGTTACAAAAATACCCCTAATGCCGAATATGGTATATAGGGACCATCAAACTGAACAACTTTTACTATGGGGCCAACTCTGAAATCGCGAAAAAAAATCAGCTGTTTCATACAAAAATTAAAATCGAAAACATCAAAATGTATGTGTAGTAAATATCACCTTGTGTAGAACGACTTGAAAGTTGGGTTAAAAAAAATTGCGGGCGACCGAGAGAAACAGTTGATGCGCCGCGAAGGTTGATTGTGACACAATTTTAATTTTGAACAGCTCGTCTATGTAATTGAAATCATTGGTTTGGTCGTAGCCTAAAGGGCATTTTTATTTTATGTAGCCACTTTCAATAATATTACAACTTTGGTTTTTCTATTATACATAAGTCTTTAGACACATTGTACTCATCATTTTATTATTTTGATTCAAAGTATTTTTTATAACCTTTCGGCTTTTTCACACACTGTCTAACAAGTGTTTAACTTAGACACTGTTGAAATGTGATGCTGTCACTTTTTTGTCAATATTGTTTGTAAGAGACAGCATCACATTTAGACAGTGTCTAAATTAAACAGTGTTTTAAAATCTGAATAGTGTTTTATAATCTTCTGTGGTAAGGCCGTATGTCTTTATATCGACATGCAATTTGAAAGTAACACTTGGTCTTAACTGACAGTACATGTCTTTAATGACATTTTCAATACTATTGTAACTAGATAATGTTTTTCAATGGTTTTTGACGTTATTAGAATAAACTATATCGGGATTTACACCATGTACCTGTTTAATTTTGAGACTTCCATATTTCGGCGCAGTTGATGCGGCGCAGTTGTAATAAAAAAAGACTTAGACGGAGGGTAGACCGATTCGTCTGCCAATAACATCTACCCGCACGCAACAATCGACAGTTCTTCCGTGACCATGGCGCATGCAACTGCGCCGAAATATCGGAGTCTCAAAACTAAACAGGTACATGGTGTAAATCCCGATATAGTTTATTCTAATATTGTAACTAGTTTTTCTATTCTACACAAGTCTATGGCCACACTGTAGCCACTCTCGCAACCATCGTGCTCCGTACCATTACCGTTTTAGTGGTCGTGGAATGCTTTCATTTCGCACGTGCGATCCGTGTTGTAGCGATAAAGCCTAATGCTCGCTGCCTCTGCGGTCAATGTCGCTATACGAAACACGAATTTACTGTATGTAGCCCTGTAGCTCTACCATGAGTTAATGCAAACTATTTTCGCTGCCGTAAACTACCGGATATACCACTTACAGTCAATGCGAGTAAAAGAGAGAAAACGCCAGTTTGCAGTGGTGAAAACAGTATGCATCAACTTATGGTAGGGCCACAGGTTGATGCAAACTGTTTTCGCTACCATAAACTATCGGATGAACTACTCACAGTCAATGCGAGTGAAAGAGAGAAAACGCTAGTTTGCAGCGGTGAAAACAGTATGCATCAACTTATGGTAGGGCCACAGGTTGATGCAAACTGTTTTCGCTACCATAAACTATCGGATGGACTACTCACAGTCAATGCGAGTGAAAGAGAGAAAACGATAGTTTGCAGTGATGAAAACAGTTTGCATCAACTCATGGTAGCGCCACTCTTTTCGGCCTTTTCTATCTTTCTAAAATGATATTGTTTATTACGGTATCTTTCTATTTAAATTAGAGCTTTAATATTTTTGGCGTAAGTATTTCAACCCATGAAGAAAGTTGTTCAGTTTTAGCGACTGACAACACTCTTAAAGTTTGTATTCTTTATCAAAAATAACCTTGTACAAAGTTTTGAAAATGTTCAAATTTAAATTTGATTGTTTCTGTGATGATTTAATTTTTCCCAAAATCTTTGTAATAAATAAATAAAGATTAGGCGGTATTTACACGGGTCGACTTAGCAGGCGACTTGGCAGGCGATTTTAGTAAATAGGCGCTATTTATCGACAATCACTTGTAAAATCGAATCGCCGCCTCATTGAAATTAGGTTTGCGATTAGATTTTACAAGTGTTTGTCGATACAAAGCGCTAATTTATTAAAATCGCCTGCCAAGTTGCCTGTCAAATCGACTCGTGTAAATAGGTACCACATTAGATGCTTCGTCAACTTGATTTTCAAGGTGTCGCCATCTCTGAGGTCCCGGGTATGATCCCCGGTTGGGTCAATTTAGAAAACGAACTTTTCTATATTGGCTCAGGTCAGAGTCTGGAAATCAGAGACAACGGTGGTATCACAAACACCCAGGTTTGTGATACCACCGTTGCCTCTGATTTCCATAACACAAGTGCTTTAGCTACTCATTTTGGAATCAGAGCAATGTATGTGATGTTGTCAAACATTTATTTATATTTAACTTTTCCCTTGTATGTTTTGTTAGAAAAACATTTTTTCCCCTCCCTAAACACGTGCACGCACTACGGCCATCCGCACTCAAATCCATTTCTCGTCCCTGCCAATCGTTTCAAAACTGACTCAGCAAATGTGACCTGCTAATATCCGGGGGAAAAAAACCTCCTTTCACTGTACCAACCGGGAGAAATCCGCAAAGTAATGCCTCCTCAAACGCAGAAACGGGTCAAGATACGTCAGTTAGGGCTGCCACTGAAATATCGGTCGAGTGTTCTTCTACCGTAATATTGTTCGAGTGGCTGCAGTAGCTTATAAAGTGTAAATATGTCTGGAGAAAGGTCTCAGATATTATAATGAGCCAAAAATAAAGCCACATTTCAGAGGCACCTATAATGATGATAAAGAAATCTTGAATTTATGTGATCGCGAATAGTCTTGTCTTGACTCTCTTTAAAATTGGTACAGTAAACCCATACAATAGCAAGTCCCATGTAAGTTAATATTGCAGAGGAAAATTCAAATCAAAACTTGTTTCAATAATTTTTATTCACAAACAATTTATTCATACGATATTCCGAAAAAGTTCCAATTTCTGTCACCCTTTTTACTAAACATAACTTAAGCAATTTCAATACTTGAACAACTAAAGCATGGGCAACCCTGTCACACTTTATTACATGACCCCATTTTGGAGGCTGCTAAGCGCTTTTTAACGAATAGCTTACTTATTTATCTTACTACCTCGCTCCAACGGAGTAGACCGATACAATGAAAATATTACGACAGTGTACATATGAAGAGATGTATTGTAGCAATTTCCTTTAATATTAGAATAACATTTTTAGAGCAAATACGGTGATTTTTCATTTCTTTGTATTTGTAGTCTTTAAATGTAGCTTGTGAAAATGACCCAATGTCTCTCGCTGAGGTTAATTTTAAAAGCTCTTTTCTAAAATTGGAAAACATATAAATACATTTCATACATTATTGTTTTAACTCCGAATTCAGATTTTTCTATGAACTGCTTACGCAATAAGGAAGTTATGTTATAAGTGAGACAGAGCTATTAAAATAGAATCAGGGCTGCAACTAATTTTAGCGACCATACCATAAAGCAAGAGACACCCCTGAAACATATTTATTGGCCGACCTAATTCCGAGACGTCTTAGCGCGTTTTAGCGAATGAAATTTTTATAATCTTCCTTTTCCTTCTGTGTCCCCGAGATGCTAAGTGGTTTGGATTTTGCGCATTTTTCAGTTTTACTCTCCAAGTTTCTATTTTAGCGGATTACATAATACAATATTAAGATGCCGTGTAGCTTGACAGTGAACAAATTCCCGTATTTAAACTTGTAATGTGATGCAGATCTTGCAGGTTTACATTTACAAAACGAAGGTATACTTAATATTTAAAAAAATGAAAAAAAATAATTGATTTGACGACCTCCGTGGTCGAGTGGCTTTGTACACCAGTTTTCGAGGTGTCGCCATCTCTGAGGTCCCGGGTTCGATCCCCGGTTGGGTCAATTTAGAAAACGAACTTTTATTTATTGGCTCAGGTCTGGGTGTTTGTGATACCACCGTTGTCTCTGATTTCCATAACAAAAGTGCTTCTGCTACTTACTTTGGAATCGGAGCAATGTATGTGATGTTGTCAAATATTTATTTATTATTATTTATTGTGTAGTATTTAATTAGTCTGTAGTGAAATCAAGCACTTAGTTGGTGATCATGCGATTCACAACACCCGTATTCCCAAACTGTTTATGTATGTGTGTAAAAATATACAATAACATACCGAGCGAAGTAAAAGAACTAAACATAAGTCGATTAAAAACTCACCTACATAAATGGCTTCTAACACACACTTTTTAATTTAAAAAAGAATTCTTAAATACTAAGCATTAATCTTATTTTAATATTAATGTTAAATTTTATTTTTCAATAAAATTTAGTAATATTATTAATTTATTCGATAATTATAATAATTTTCCATGTATTACTTTATAAGAAATATTTTTTGCATGCCATATTATTGGCTAAACATGTTTGGCTACTTACTATTAGCTAAATTATCATTATTTTATACCATGTTTACAAGCAAATAAAGATTTTGTATTTGTATTTGTGTTTGTGTTTGTGTTTGTGTTTGTAACAACACAAACGACCCATGACTACGCGAACGCACTGTGTTGAAATAGAGATCTGTGATTGGTTCGCGGGACGCTGTGCGTCCGCAGACACTGTGAGACCTCATAGTAATATTTACCTTTTTTTATTACTTTTTGTAAATCAAAATAGTGTAACAAAAACTAGAAAGGTTTCTTCGTACAATACATTCATCACTGTATTTATACCTATGAATGTATACATTATGAGTTATTTTCTAAGCATCGAAGCAAATGCAACGCATGCATCAAACAAGTTTAGGTTAACGACTTGTGCGCGGAAACACAAACGGCCTTACCACAAAAGATTTTAAAACACTGTTTAATTTAGACACTGTTTAAATGTGATAGCTATTGCGGCTTACGTAGTTGTAGATCAAGTGCTTTTCATTTTGTTTTGATGTGTTTCCTCCACGTCAGTCTACGGTCCAGGTATACGTTCACTTCGTTAAGGGGCTGACATGAGCTAACTAGCGCCGCCAGTCGATTTTATTTTATTTATACTAAATAAGCCCAATTTCTTAAAAATGGAATCAGTCAAGGTCTTGTGAGTGACGTCTAATGTTTATTGCCTTTTCAAACTGTGTAAAGTTATTCAATAAATGTTAGTCGTTACTCACAAAACCTTGACTGATTACTTTTTTAAGAAATTTGGCTTATTTAGAATAAATAAAATAAAATCGACTGGCGGCGCTAGTTGGCTCATGTCATCCCCTTAAGATATTAAATATCCGCGTTTATATAAATAGCTCTTATAATATTCCATTAGTAGAACAAAGAAAGCTTTGTGAAGGGTTGGATCCAATATTTTCCAGGAGATACTTTCCAATAGCTAATTCAACCTCTTTTATTAAAAATGATCTATTTAGGTCATCCTATGAAAAGAAAAGGTTTTATATTCATAGAAATACAGGGTGGAAAAAAGATGGCAGCTAAAGGGAAAGTACCTTAATATTGATGATGGCAAATTTTACTAAAACAAAACATTCCTTTATTTTTGAAATTCATAAAAAATGCCTTTAAAGATTTTTCGAACGGACTAAAATTCGAAAAAATAACATCCCGTACCAAAATGATACCAATTGATAAAGTTTATAACAAGGATCAATTTCTTCTAAATAACACATGGCCGAATACTTAATCGATATTCAACTTTGAAGGGCGCTCAAATATCATGTTGTCTTTGTCGTATCTTTGACATTTAATGCGACAGGACGATGTTTGAGAGCCTCTCAAAATTGAGTGACGTTTGAGTATTCGGCCAATAGTGTCTTAAATTAAAGGCAAACCCAAGACAGATAAAGAAATAGAGTTAAGCCCGTGTTACCAGGAAAAAAAATGAATTTTTACGTCTTATTTTTAAATATAAATGAAAGCTTCCTTTCAATAAAATTTGCAATCATCAATATTAAGGGTACTTTCTATCCAACTACCATCTTTTTCCACCCTGTTTAGTGGTCCTTATACACAATAATAAAATATGAAGTAGAAAATTTAATCAAGTCTGCTTGGCCTTTTTTTCTATGTTTCGGTTAGTGGTTTTTTTTCTGGTGATATGTATGTATATCTTTCCATGTATTCCTAAAATCGTGTATGCGAAATTTCATGATGATCGGTTAAGTTAACCAGGGTCACCGATCAGTAATTGCCTACAGTCTGCAAGCTCCTTTATTTTGAATAATTGAATTTATTCTACTACCACAGAATATTATAATAGTACACTACTAAGGACATTCGCAATTCGATCTTAAAACTTACTATTGCCATCAAAAGATTATCGTAATTGGTTTTTTATTGCTTTTTCTCTAACTCTTCAATTTGAAATGGAAACGAAAAAGTTAATGCGGAATGATATTACCCGTAATAATTGTAAAAGTAAATTAAGTATTGGTTTATTATTATTACCAGTTTCTATCTTTTGTTAGTAACGAAAACTGTTTGAAAATGTTTATTGTAAAACGTCCGAAGTAACAATGCATGGATTTGACATTTCAAAATTGCAAAATACGCCCAGTACACCGACGTCTCGCGTGCGGCAGCGAAATATCTGCGAAATGTGAGCGTCGATGTAACAACCAGTTCGCAGATACTCCGTCCCGAAAAGGACGCAAATCTCGCTAATAGTAGAGTGAGACATAGCATATATGCGAAAGACTGCCAAGCCTGCCAACAACAACTGAAATATTTTTCGTTGATTCGCTAACACATGCAAATGTAAATGATTGTAAAGTAGATAGATAAACACACACACAGAGGGGAAAGGCGATCTTATCGCTGGAAGCAATCTCTTCCAGACAACCTTTGATTCAATTCAAAGGATACCTGAGAGGTAATTTAAAAAGCAGTGTGCCAACTACATACAAAATGAAGAAATTAAAACAAAAGTTTATACATTAAGTATACAAAACCAATAAACTTACACAAATACAGTACGAATAAAAAAATACACTATATAAACCTAAATAAATACACTGGCCTTTAAAACTTAGTACCACACTTATAAAATTGTAATTACTTTAAAATACACAAGATTTAAATAATAACTTCACAATCCATAACCTTCTTGAAAAAAATATTTTTTTATATCAAAATTTTAACTACTATTGTTTAAGAAAAATTGCAATTATTGCAAACTAGGATTTAGCCAGTAGATAAGCGTGTAGATGAGTCTTAAATTTCGAGGGATTTCGAGTGATGAACATCAGATGGAAGGTTATTCCATCTATCGTCTATCAGGCTAGTAGATTAAATTAATCTGGACATTATTTATGTTTAGACTTTAGTATATTTGGTTTGTTTTGTGAAATTTTGACATAAATATAGAATCATTGTGATATACTTAATTATGATTTTGTACGGAATTTAAAAATTTATCAATAACATGTGACATACATAATTTAATTTGCACATCGATATTAATAAGCTTAATGAAAGCCAGGTAAAGTTTAGGTAACAGAACTTTAATTTGTCGAACCTTGAATACACCATAAAACGCTTTTAGGGCCACATTCAGCGATACTAAACTCGTTTGTACCGAGAATGGCAGATTCGTATCGCTATCACTGTTAGCGAAATTACGTTTAGCCCAACTTTTTTCGTGCGAAAAAGTTTTTATTAGTATGAAACGATAGTGCTGCACAACTATTATCCTATTTCAGTTTCATCTACTATTTCGCAGATGGGGTATGAAATGGGAATAAAGTTTATTTAGTCTGTTTTTTGTGGATGTTTTTTTTTTCAGGACAAACTTTGGCTTTGTAAAGTGACGATAAAACAAAAATTAACCGTCAAAATAAGTATTGGTAAATGATATTACGCAGTTCTTAATAGTAAAAATTATTGCTATAATTACATTTACACGTTTTTACAATAAATAATTCGTAGTAGTAGGTATCTATTAAACTAAACAATACCTAACCTAACCTACCCATCAATCCGCATTGGGCCTGCGTGGTGGCCTATCCTCCTTATCCACCAGTAATAAAAGCATGTACCCCAGCAGTATGGACATTAAAATGGCTGATGTCGAATCGATACCTAACTAATAATTGACAAATTAACTCGAGTCGTCACTGAAATTCGACAGTCAACAAATTGGAATTTCCAAACAACCTTCTAGGGATTTCAAGTCCAGTTTCGAAACAATCAATTCAATAACAATACTCCACAGTCGTTCGTGAAACGTTAACCGATTTTATATCAATGTATTTTCAAGACAAACCGAATCCATTTTATTTCCACACCGATTGTTTGGCTATGTAAATGTGAGGCGAACAGACAAAAGATTCCGAAGCCATTCAACCTCGAAACCCATAAAAGGCCCAATAGACACGTCTTAGAACACGAATTCTTATCTCCCTCATCACTCTTCAGTGTAAAGGCCTCCCCGTAAATATGCCATTTATTTTTTTGACGACCCTGAATGTCGCGTACCATTAGTCCTGATGTCACTTTTATAACGCGCGAAATTTTGGCGAGAATATGATGAGAATAAACAGACTTACGTTATGCAATGTAGCTTGTCAGTTTTACAACAAGTATTTTCTGGAAAAAAAACTGAGTAGTTTCAAAGTATCAAATTGGGCAGCGCCACCTGCGTCTGACGACCTGTCAAGATTATTAGGCTTCATTCAACTGAATCAATGTACGGATTATGATTGTTAACTGTTTTTGGTTAATCCTCCTCTTCCTCAATCAATAGTTCCATATATAACAACATAATGAAAATGATCATAAATTATGATCATTTTCAGTCTTACTTTAAAATAATATAACACATCCACTGTGTTATAATGTGGGCTCGAGTGAGTTCTCCTTTGTGAGATATAAGATGTTTTTTGCTTTTTTAATGCTTGTCCAACTGCTGCACTGCCGTATGAATCCTAAAACACTGTATCTTTGAAACACCCATTTTGAGAAAACGACGTTTAAAAGTTTTTATACTATTTTTGTCGATTAAAGCTATATTTTTCAAATATAGTATAATGTATCAATCGAAAGATATTTTTATGATCGATCTAGCCGTGTAAGTTTTAGGGAAATACTGTAAACGTACTTGTAATAATACTCATAAAAGTATATTGTCGTAACAAAGCCGTAAGAAACTCTGCTATTTATCAACCAAAACACTGTCCGTGATATTACAAAAGATTTTTAAACACTGTTTAAATGTGATGCTGTTTCTTTCAAACAATATTATCAAAGAAGTGATGTTTCGGATTTTTTATTAAATAGAACCCTAGACAAATATTGTCTTTATCTGAATAAAATAACAAGAAGAGTTGCAAATCATTTTGGTATTACGTTTGAATGGGAATCTCACTGTTCGCCGGACTCTTAAAAAAAATCGAATGAGCGCTTATAAACCCAAAACACTGTAACTCAAGTTACAGTGTTTTGGGATTACACGACAAACCTGCTAATATGTTTGATACCAAATTCAAATGAGTGAATGAGTATTAAAAATCCGATGCGTAATATACTAAAATATTGAATATTAGATTTGATTGGAATATTTAAGAAAACAAAGTTACAAAAATAGACAATTTCGTAGAGACTGCGGTAGTTTTGAATGAGAAATAGGCGCTCTTACATCACTTAATTTATGGCTTAATATATCTGGAGCGACCGAAAGAATAAGTAAATAACAAATTCGGTGAGATTCCTGGCGAAGTTGTTTGTGTTTTTACCCCTTTTATGCATGAAATATTGGGTATGTGTACACAAGCGTTCCTTCAGGAAGAACAGAAATGATATAGGGTTTATTGAAACAACAAAGTTAAAATAAATAGCAATTGAAAAAAAGTTGGAATGTATGTATGATGGGGGCGTACAACGTCAAGTAATTGAAGCACGATTTCAAACAGTATTACTTAATAGTTCATTATATTACTCAGTTATGTGATTAACAGACACAATTGATAGCTAAAACTTTTCTTTTTCTTTTTTGTAGTTTTTCAATGCTGTGCCCATAATCTTGAAACTATAATAAAAAAACTTTTGCCTAATCTCTCTAGTTTTGTGTTGGATAGTTTTCCAAAATAAGAAATAGTTTATTAGTAAAATGAATTCAAATCATGTTTTTATTCATTTCTAAAATTTCGACTATGAAAATTTCTTCCAGCGGCAGCGTTGTACGCCCTCAATGGTAGAGTAAAGATAATTGTTTAGAGTACAGATCTAACTATTTGGAGTAATTCTTACGGCATGTCTTAACAAGATGGGCATTAAGGGGCTGACACGAGCCAACTAGCGCCAATCTATTTTATTTTATATATCCTAAATAAGCCCAATTTCTTAAAAAAGGAATCAGTCAAGGTTTTGTTAATAACGTCTAATATTTATTGAATAACTTTACACAGTTTGAAAAGGCGTTCAAACAGCTTAAAACGCGATTTTGTTAAAAGTGGCCTCTGTTGGTTCAAACCCGTTTTTAAACTATTGCACGCATTTTGTAATGTTGTAACGTTATTCAATAAACATTAAACGTCATTTACAAGACCTTGACTGATTCCTTTTATAAGAAATTGGGCTTATTTAGAATAAATAAAAATAAGTCAATAGTTGGCTCATGTCAGGGGCTGACATGAGCCAACTATTAACTTATTTTTATCAGTATCAGTAAGATTTTATGAAAGTTGAGAAAATAAAATATATTACATGTAAATGTTATATAATCCGTTAACCTTTTAAAATCCCATCCCTTATTATTGAATGCCGCTCATTATGCAATAGTAGCTAAAATAAACATCATTGTGAAAATATAAATATATGTAGCTTACTCCCGCTTACTTTTTTTTGCGGGAGTAAGCTACATATATTTCTCTTTTCACAATGGTTTGGGACTTCCGCCAAGTAATACCTGATTCAATCAAATACATAAAATAAAAAACATCGTTTGAGATAGTCATTTATTTATTTAATCTACACGCCTGCCCATCTAAACGGAGCGGAACGTAAGCTTCTACGGAAAGTGACCTCACTTTAGGTCATTTTTCAATTTGAAATGAAAGAAATGTTTTTTTTTAATTGCAACTAAAACATACTATGACAAAAACAATAGTGAAAGTTAGTGGCCGCATTAGTTGAAGAACTGTGTCGCAGACACTAGCACCCACCTCCAGAGTACAGAGGTTTTGCTTAATTTAAATAATAGTAGGTACTTAAATTATAATCGATATATTCTAAAATATTTTTAATAGTGTGTGTATATGTGTGTGTGTGTGTGTGTGTGTGTGTGTGTGTGTGTGTGTGTGTGTGTGTGTGTGTGTGTGTGTGTATGCATACGTATGAGAGAGAGAAAGTGGAGTTTGTTTGTAAGTGTGTTAAAATGTGAACTCTGTACAAGCTTCTGCTCATTTTCATGTCTCCCGCTTAACCGATAGCGTAACTTCCTTGGCATTCACAAGTGCGCTTAATAACAGCCTAGAAAATAGTACTCGATACATAATTTTCTTTTAATAAATGTTATTTTATTCATTTCATATTCGCAAGAGAACTCAATACAAAAAAGCGACCCGGAAGCCCGTTCAGAAGCTTTTTAAAAAAGATTTGTTATCAAAAATTACGTGTCATCTAAAATTTCAGACCCTACTAAAAGTTAATACTTAATTATACAGATTTAATCAAGGCAGTTTATTAAAATTCAACCTCCGTTCGTGCTGTTGGGTAATTGACAGCGTACGTGCTCCAACTGACATAATCATAACCGGGGTAAGACACGCTATCCAGAGCAGCCTTATAAATAGGACCGTTTGAACTAATTTGTAAACGCCACGTTATGTCTATGGGTAATTAGAGCGTAAAATAGATATAAGTCCTAACGTGTTTATTGAGGCTTTTACACGGGTCGATTTTCCAGGTGACTCGCTAGGCGACTTTAGTTGACTAAGGCTTTTTATTGACAAGTTGTAAAATCAAATCGCCACCTCATTGAAATTAGGTTTGCGATTTGATTTTACCCGCGCTTGTCGAGAAAAAGCCATATTCGACTAAAATCGCCTAGTAAGTCGCCTGGAAAATCGACCCGTGTAAATGCCCCATAAGGCGAAGCTATGTATTTCAATATTGACAATAGAAACAAAAACAAACAATGATATGTACAAGGAAAAGAAAATAATATTTTATTTGCAATGTAAGTGGTAAACAAAACAAGTCCTGTCTCTGGAAATATGATATATCATAATTATTATTATATTATATTATAACACAGCCATAAAAGTAGGAAGTATGTTTTGGGTACAACAATAAATACGTTACTAATAGTACCATTCAAAAGGAGGAAACAAAATAATTCTTATTTTTCTTTATCCATAACGAGTTAGTGTGTGGCCTTCACTTCATCTGATGTTAAGTCACGATAAGGCCGAAAGTGGAAGCGCACTATTCCCGGAATCCTCACCACTGAGGAACTGGCTATCTTACCTCTAACTACCGGAACAACAATTTTTAAATTGATGTTGTAGCGTTAGACTTAGGTAAGATGGTGTACTAGCCAGGCGAATTTGAAATAACACCTACCGCCAATCAAACCGAGTACAGATGTATACCCCTCCAGGGAAACAAACCCGGGAGGGACCCCTGCGTCTCATTCGGGTGGGCGAACCACTAGACCACGTAGCCAGTTATTTTACCTTAGGTTACAAGATGATTCCTAGCAAAATAGGAAGTTTAATATTAGTTTTAAATTGTGTTTAGGTTTCTAATAATTATTATTCATCTAGGCTTATCATTTTTTGTACGATGTTATTCGTATGGTATATGTTACAAAATATATGATGAAAACCTATGACATCTTTCGTTATACAAAGGTTCGGACTCGGCTTGACTATTAAAATTAATACTCTTCACAATGTTTTGGGCATTATTATACACTAGTGGACCCTGTAAACTTCGTTCCATCTATAATTAATATGAGAATTTTAAAATGATGAAAACCAGCGCCATCTATTTAATTGACCGAGCGAGCGCGAACTGCGAGCGAAGTGTGTCTTCCCAGCTTGGGCAAAAATGATAACGTATGTCCGTCCGTCTGTTCTCCTCTAAGAAGTCGCATTTCTCAACTGATTCTCGTGAAATTTTGTGAGCAGATTTAATAATTTTTAAGTTAAAGATGAATGAACGTAATTTTCAATATCGATAGCGGAGACGACGTGCAAGTGTTACCAATGTGACTTCGACTGTCTTGGAATGCTATACCTTTTTTAATACCGGAATAATTCTGGCGCAGTAAGTTATTGTATCATGGTCTTTCCTTACAAATGTCACATAAATGCGTCGCAATTTATAATGTTGCGGAACTTGTTGCGGGACACTGTGCAACGTTTCCGCACCATGCACTTAGATTTCAAAAATCAAACTGTTGCGGGTCATATAGCGATGTATCTGAGGCTTAACAGTTTAAGCAGATAAAAATGCTTATCGCAATTAATAATTTTGCGGGACACTGTTCAAAATTGCAGCACGTGGATTTCAAAAATCAAACTGTTGCGGGTCATGTAGCGGCAAATTTTGTCCCCCTAAATATCTTAAGCTTACAGTTTAAGCAGGTTCAAAATGTTTCTATCAAAAGCTTGTAGCGATAATCACTTGCTATTCTAATAATTGTTATTATATGGAGAAACTTGTTACCAGTTATCCTAATTAAGTAAACGGAGTTTATGAAACTGGTGATTAACCAATAGTTAGTTTGTACAAACAAAGCTATTGGCAAACCCTTTAATTAGAATCAATCATATAACTTCTCACAAGTAAATACCGAGTATCGACCAAAACTTGGAAAATCACTTCAAGTTGTTTGACGCTGTACCTTCATACAATCACGTACATTTTACCTCACAGTATACAATACTTTTATAGTTGACGACTTCCTTGGTCGAGTGGCTTTGTACATCGGTTTTCAATGTGTCGCCATCTCTGAGGTCCCGGGTTCGATCCCCGGTTGGGTCAATTTAGAAAACGAACTTTTCTATAATGGCTCAGGTCTGAGTGTTTGTGATACCACCGTTGTCTCCGATGTCCATAACACAAGTGCTTTAGCTACTTACTTTGGAATCGGAGCAATGTTATGTGATGTTGTCAAATTTTTTTTTTTTTTTTTGTTATGCCGCGTAGAAATTAAGTAATAAATGAAAAAGGAGGGTGATTTGTCCGCTAACTTGTTTTACAACACTACAGGTTTTTCTATTGTTAAATTAAATCTATCTTTTATTTATACAAAATTAGTTTATTATATTTTTTATCAGCTACGATATTTAAACCGTAAGATAGTATTTACACGGGTGACTTGGCAGGCGATTTTAGTCAATTAGCGCTTTTTATCGACACTTGCATGTAAAATCGAATCGCCACCTCATTGAAATTAGTCTAAAGTGAATGAATTTACGATTAGATTTTACAAGCGATTGTCGATAAAAAGCGCTAATTGATTAAAATCGACTACCAAGTTACCTGTCAAATCGACTCGTGTAAATACCACATTAGGAGACTTCCGATACTCTTATTTATATACAAGGTGTTACAAAAGTACCCCTAATGCTGAAAATGGTAGATAGGGACCATCAAACTGAACAACTTTTACTATGGGAACAACGCTGAAATTGCGAAAAAAAATCAGCTGTTTCATACAAAAATTTAAAATCGAAAATATCAAAATGTATGAAACAGCTGATTTTTTTTCGCGATTTCAGAGTTGGTCCCATAGTAAAAGTTGTTCAGTTTGATGGTCCCTATATACCATATTCGGCATTAGGGGTACTTTTGTAACATGTTGTATAAATAAAATTGATATGTAAGTCCATAGCTTCATAACGACTGCACCAAATTAGATAATTCTTTTTTTGTTTTGTTTGTTATTATCAGGACATGGTTTGTATAAAAGATCATTCTAAGCATTCAGTTAGCGAACAAATAGAAATTTGTTGTAGGTTGAACGGTAAGTTGAACTACGCGCTCTGCTAGGGGTCTGGTCAGAACCATCGGTGAAAGTCGCCACTGGCTACTACAATTTTTTGAGCGAGCGAGCGCGAAGCATCTCTGTTTCAGCTTGGGTGAAATCGCTTTCGTATGTCTATCCGGCTTTCCGACTGTCCGTCTGTTTTCCTCAATAGGTCGCATTTCGTATCCGATTCTCGTGTAATTTTGGAAGCAGGTTCTATATTTTTATACAAGGTGTTACAAAAATACCCCTAATGCCGAATATGATAGATAGGGACCATCAAACTGATCAACTTTTACTATGGGACCAACTCTGAAATCGCGAAAAAAAAATCAGCTGTTTCATACAAAAATTAAAATCAAAAATATCAAAATGTATGAAACAGCTGATTTTTTTTCGCGATTTCAGAGTTGGCCCCATAGTAAGAGTTGTTCAGTTTGATGGTCCCTATCTACCATATTCGGCATTAGTGGTACTTTTGTAACACCTTGTATAGTTTTTTTGTCAATTCAGTTTTTCGAAATTTATCAAAATGGTGCGAAGATAAGGGGAATATCGTATTTCAGCCATTTTTAACTTTTTTCAAAAATGTCACATGTCACAAACTCACAAACGTGAGGTTTGCAAACCTCGCGCAAAAAATGAATGTGCTGCGAGTTTTTACTCGCATTCGTGCTGAAGAGGTAAAACAAATTTTTGCTTAGTCTGGTACCTACACAAAATGTTTCACTTTTTGAAAAAATAATATACTTATGCTGATCAGATAAACAATTACACACGAAAATAGTGTAATTAAAAAAAAATCTAAATAAATATTAATATTGTAAACTTTTATAATGGTACGGTCAGCAACGCAAGTAGCTTAACACTTTGTCCTTTTGATCAAATACCTATTGTTTCATGTGTTTTGACAGTGACTCGTCAAAAGAGTTGGTGTGATAAAGACTTTCGTTGCTGATAGTATTATTTGCCCCCTTACCCACATACCCAAAGGTGACACACGCCTATAACTTGTAACAAAATCCGTCACCATATTGATATGGGTTTGGCCTGTATCAACAGAGAACATTCTCTGAATATCGCAAACAAAGAAATTAAAATTTAGATAATTTTTTTAGCAAACGCAAATATTTAGTTTTAACTGATGATGACAGAGAATATTATTTTTTTAGAATTTTAAATCTACAAAATAAAAAGTTTATAAACATTTCTTTAAAAAAAGTACCATAATGGATTGGATTGGACAGGATTGCTCAAATCCATTTAATAGTGTACGTACATTTACAACGTGTTACAAAAATGCCTAATATGGTAGATAGGGACCATCAAACTGAACAACTTTTACTAAAGGACCAAATTTGAAATTACGAAAAAAATATCATTTGTTTCATACAAAAAATAATTACGAAAATATCAAAATGTATGAAACAGCTGATTTTTTTTCGCGATTTCAGAGTTGGTCCCATAGTAAAAGTTATTCAGTTTGATGGTCCCTATTTACCATATTCGGCATTAGGGGTTATTTTGTAACACGTTGTATATTGCGGACATTATCGTTTTTACAACAAATATAAAATGTATATACCCCATCATCAGTCTAAATTCAAAATGGCCCTTCACAGAGAAGCTTGGCAGCTCTCAACTTCAATTTGAAATGTAGACCTTTCCAATTTCTCAATGAACGACGAAAAACCGACTTAATGGAAATTCTAACCGTATAACTGCACCGACTGCACCTCATTACCACGATAATAAACATTTGTTACTCCAAATTTCTAGGTTCTGATTGCAGCGGCGAGGAAATGGGAGCTAATTGGAGTCGTTGAAATAATTCAAAGTTGCTGAGTTTGTTTTAAATGGTTAGAGATTGCTTTGATGAAGTTGGGATTAGTCGAGTGGATGCTTTGCTTGGATGCAATGCTTTTAAGCATTGCAACGAGTTATTTGTGAACGATAAAATATTAAGGTTGATATTGTATATGTGCTTTAGATTGTAACATACTCGTATGTAAATATAAATAAATAAATAAATATTTGACAACATCACATACATTGCTCCGATTCCAAAGTAAGTAGCTAAAGCACTTGTGTTATGGAAAATCAGAGACAACGGTGGTATCACAAACACCCAGACTTGAGCCAATATAGAAAAGTTCGTTTTCTAAATTGACCCAACCGGAGATCGAACCCGGGACCACAGAGATGGCGACACCTTGAAAACCGGTGTACAAAGCCACTCGACCACGGAGGTCGTCAATGTTTATTATAAATAAAGATTTAGAATAAATTTATCAATGTTATTATTACCCATTGTTTAATGTCAAACTTGAGTTATTTGAAGTTCTTAGGTGTGGAACTATAGAATCTATGTTAATTGTAACTTTATAATACCTACTAGTGGCTAATAGATGTCACCACGAGGTTGACACTGCTTTTGAAAAGCAGTACTATGTGTTATTAGAATAAACTATGTCGGGATTTACACCATGTACCTGTTTATTTTTGAGTCTCCGATATTATAACAGGTACATGGTGTAAATCCCGACATAGTTTATTCTAATAACGTCAAAAACCATGGAAATTTAAAACATTATAGTACTATGTGTTGTTTGGTAGGTAAAGAACATAAACTTATTATACTTACGTTAGTATAAATAAATCTATGGTAAGGTATTCTTTTATTATATCTATTCGAAGCTAGATAGCGCTTCTAATTTTGAACATTTTTCGACTGGGCGAATTTTACTTTCTCAAAATTTCGAAAACCCGAGCCGACAAATTTTTTTATTATAGAACCTGCTTATAAAATTTCACAAGATTCGGTTGAGAAATGCGACCTGTAGAGGAGAACAGTCGGACAGCCGGAAGACAGACATACTAAATAATTTTAGCCCAAGCTGAAGCAGAAATGCTTCGCGCTCGCACGGGCAATGAATGTAATGTTTGGAATTAAATTGACGATTTAAAAATGCTTATTTGAAAAAAATATTTTCATTTACATTTGACTACACAACATTTAACAAACAAATTTATTATTTTAGGCACAGATTGCTCATGTTACATTATTAAAACGATAAATAATTAATATTTTAATAATTATGCAATACCAAGTCTAAAAACATTAACGTGCTACAAAATATTAATTTGAGCTAGTTAATCCGATATCCGTGTTTAATTAAACCTTGACCGCCACGGTCTTCTATAAAAGACAAACATTTCCGTGCTCTCCACGCCACGACTTTATTAGAACAATTAGAACTAATAAAGTCGTGGCGTGGAGGCCACGGAAACGTTTGTTTTATATAAAAGACCGTGGCGCTCAAAAGGTTAAAGTACTTAATGTACGGAACCCTCGGTGAGCGAATCCGACTCGCTCTGGTCTGGTTTTTTTTTTACATAACCCGGCTATGGTCGAACCACGACCTCAGAGATGGCGATACCATCAGAATCATTGGGCATGTTACTCAAGCACTAAGATCGTAAAACTAATCTTAGTAACCTAAAATGAACTCTACCTACGTTGTTTTTGTTGATGAAAATAAGGAGCGAGAATTCTAGCTGATTTAAAAGCTTAATTCGATTCTGTTCTATAACTTTTTTAATAAAAGTGCGGGAAACTTCTCGAATAAAGATTAGGTAAAGTTCTGAAGATCTTTTAAACAATACCTAGCTATTATCATCACGATTATTGGATAATATTAAGTTACCTACTTATAGAATGGATTCAATTAAGCTTCATCGTGTAATTAACAGTGAAATGCTGTATAACTTACCAACTCTCTTAAGGTAGTACCTATTTAAACAGTTTTTTGAGACGATCTGATGAAAAGATTGATTTTTGACAATGTGAAGAACTGATGTAGAATTCTACTTCACAAAAATTACTAAGAAATGCAATAACTGAACATTGGACATTTTCAAAAACGACTTGGTTACTCTGTCAAAAAATCCTGAATAACACCATAAAAACTTATAAAATTAACTTCTAATTGTCAGATTTCGTAATTTTCAACGACAGTGATATAATCTTTTTATGCTGAAAGGATATTATATTATACAACATGTTACAAAAACACACCAAATGCCGAATATGGTATATAGGGACCATTCTACTTTTACTATGGGACCAACTCCGAAATCGCGAAAAAAAAAATCAGCTGTTTCATACAAAAATTAAAATCGAAAACATCAAAATGTATGAAACAGCTTGTTTTTCGCGAATTCAGAGTTGGTCCCATAGTAAAAGTAGAATGGTCCCTATATACCATATTCGGCATTAGGGGTATTTTTGTAACATGTTGTATACTCTCAGTATTTTTTTTTTAGCTTCCGCCTGCGATTTTGTTCGCTTGGACCTTAGGGAACCTCTGCTCAGGATTAAAGTATCCTATGTTTTAATCCAGGTTATAAACTATTTATTTATTTATTTATATATCTTTATTGTAAAACAATACACAAAGTATGGTTCAAGGGCGGACTTAATTTTAAAAGCATTCTCTACCAGTTAACATCATTAAGTTTTTTTAACACTTTTACCCCGCATCTGTAGACGACTTATCATTTACAGCGCGTATATCATTAATTCAGGTGATATTTCAGAATTATTTAGTTAGATTTATTTGAATTCCCGACGTTTCCAGGGGCCGTGGTCACGGGATGACTAAAGCAAAAAGGCTGCTCATATTTTTATGAAATTACCCGCTCGGGACTTTTCTTTTTCTTGATACAAAAATATTACAGCTCTTCATGTAACTGGCTCAAAACATCGCGTCCAAAACGCTGTAACTCACAGATTTGGGGTCATCAGCATTACACTACGTTGACTCCGCCTGAAATTAATTTATTGTTTTAGGTGTCATTTTTCCCTTCCAAGGAATATTCCCTTGCGCGTTTGGCTGAGCGCCCTCTAACGTGATAACGTTTTATGTAAGTTATAATTTCTTTTGTTCTGAAAGGAAAAGAATCCTTTTCACTTAACTGTAAAAAGACCGCAAGTAGTCTTGAATGAAACGGCGAACTCAATAGTATAGTCAGTAAAAGTAAAAGAGGCTTAACTGTTTATTTAATTTAACACTGAAATATTTAGCGTTATTATTTAATAGATTTACGCGACTGTCTGATGCATCTGCATCAGACTGACAAAAGACAGTCGAGTAGTTAGTATAGTATTTATATTATCTGTATTAGTATCACTCTTATATACAAAAAATACTATGAGGTCTCACAGTGCCCGCGGACGCACAGCGTCAACCCACACGTCACACGTAAAACAAACGAATCAATCACAGAGCTCTATTTCAACGCAGTGCGTTCGCATAGGCAAGGGTCGTTTGAGTATTGTTCTTGAATACAGGTTCCCTTAAGCAAACCACAAGTAATCTTGAAATGGCTAATGCAATAGCCAATTAATCACCGATGACCCTCGACTGGATTCGTGTCCCGTCGGCTTTCAGCTGATTATGCAAATGCTGCCACTAATGGATGGTTACTTCCCCAAAGCGCAATATAATCTGTTGAACTCGAATTTACACAGAACAAGTAGAATAGTGAGTTAATTTACACTGAACAAGAGCATTGGATTTGAAAAGCTCGATGGTGCAGTGGTATAGCGCCTGGCCCAGTGATTGCGGAGGTTAAGTAACTTTCGAAAGGGTCGGTCATGGGATGGGTGACCAAAAATTTATTATCTCAAGCTTCTTCGTGCTTCCGAAGGCACGCTAAGCCGTTGGTCCCGGCTGCATTTGCAGTCGTTAACACCCACCAATCCACATTGGGCCCGCGTGGTGGGTTATGGCCTATCCTCCTTAACCACCCATAAGGAAGGCCTGTGCCCCAGCAGTGGGGACATCAGCTACCTGAGACTAGGTAATTAGTAGATAATAAGAAAATATCAAATAAGATATTTTTGGAGCAAAAGGTGATATAAATACCATAACTGACAAAACGTACCTTTTAACTATTGCTACTCGAAAAGTGGCATTTGATCCATCGATAACAGGGAATAACTTTTAATTTCACAATTTTGTAATTTATTTTTTTTATTTTATTTTATATTCACAGGCAAAACAACAGTATATTAACTATAGAAATCCAAGTATAAATCAGAAAACCATTTACAGATGCACACAAATAAAAGTAACAAAATAAAAATGCACAATTTAAGCCACAAGTACTTACATCGATCGTTAAGTAATCTACTTAATTAAGCTACTAATAAAATAAACATACAAAAAATTAAATATCATGTGAGTGAAAATTTTATAAGACCAATTTAACTTTATGGATTTTTACATGTTACCGATTACTTATACAAGGTGTTACAAAAATACCCCTAATGCCGAATATGGTATATAGGGACCATCAAACTGCATTGCGATTCTGTAAGACATCATTCGTGAGCTCGCATCTGAATCCGCTGTGAGTTTCTTGATTGGTATTCTCAAAACTCGCTTGATAATTCGCATGTGCACTAGCGCTGCACTTGCGAGCGTGTCAGCGAGTTGAACTAAATTGACGGCGAGAATTTTGACGGGAACCGATAACTTGTCCGAAATTTACTTGTCCTAATTTCATTTAACGGAAACGGTTTACCAAAGTTTTTGTTGCTATATGTATTGTTTGCCATATTTTTAAACCATCGAAATATCATTTGGCATATGTCTCATTTTACCGAACTACGTTTCACCGATTTTCAAAATGATTTTTTAGTATTGGCACCACCAGAACAACATTTTACCGAATACTATTTGGCCGCAACCGCAACTATGGTATATTTATATTATGTAGGTAACATTTGACATAATCGATATTTGTTATAATAATACATGTTTTATTAAGCAAGCATGCACCATGCATGCAAGCATTATAGAGCTGTGAATGGTCAAAACACTAACCTAACCTAACCTACTTAATGTATTCAAAGTTTTTCATTTGGTGAACTGAAAATATGACAAATAAATCAGTGGTGTAATGAATGTTCGGGAATATAATACTTCGACGAAATGTTCTTTCGACCGCGCATAACTTCGGTAAAAAGTTTTTCGACCAAATAAGACATCGGAGTAACGAAAAAAACGTAATTTCGACGAAGTCAAAAAAGGTGAAACGAAAACAGTCGAAAAGATTTCAGTAAAATGAAATTCGATCAAAAAAATTTCGACCTTGGGATAGGTTACCGATTTTGACAGATAAAGTATGAGATGATGTAAAAAGTGGCATTCTGTAAGGTATAGACCGAGAGGTGACAGGATTTTTCGTAACGATCAAGGAAACGATTACTTTTACTTTTATGGGGTGTAGAGTGGTTGTAGAATGTCCCCTAATGTGAATGATGAATTTCCATACAATATAATGCTATTTTCGCGATTTTTTAGCATATCAAAACAGCTCTTAGAATCCTGATAGATCAGTTGTGTGTATTGCAATCTGGATCTCATCCATTCACTCCCTGGGTAGCTATCTTCAGATCGGCAGAGAACCAAGGCTTCAAAGTTATCTCGTTGGTATGAAAATTATCTGGTGCTTCTAATTATCTAAGGTGAAGGTGCAAGGTGTGTCGCTGTAGTGCTAAATGCAGGTATTGTGCACTGATATTTTTGTGGTGTGCATGTGCATTTTTTTGCGGGCAGGCGGGCGGTACATCCTGCATATATATTTTTTGCGGGAGTAAGCTACATATATTTCTCTTTTCACAATTCTAATTATCCGTCCACCTCTCGAATTAAACAACCTCTCGCATCAGATCTCACTTCGCTACTCCCTTCACTCTCACTTAAATTTGCATTCTGTAAGCATCACCTATTTACTTGCGAAGTGAAGTGAGTTCTGTATTGTAGTGACTGCCACACTCAAAAAAATGTTAGTCGAGATTTATTGATTGCAGTTTTTTGATACAATTGTTGAGTTTTTGGTACAGAACTTTATAGCAAATATGCGTTTTTTTAATTAAAATTTCTTATTTTAAGGAATTTGAGGCAGCTAATAGTCTGCGTGTTGAATTAAAATTGACCGTGAGATTTTGACAGATGAAATATGAGATGACATAAGAAGTGGCATTCTGTAAGGAAATTCCGCCCTCACTTCGATGCTCACCTCGCAAGTGAACCCGATTCAAAGTGTCAAATAAAAAGTATCTATTTTACGAGTGAAAATAGAAGAAGTCCTCTACAAACAATGTTAAAATAATATTTTTTTTAGAAATAAAACACTTTTTACGGATTACAGCGCGTATATTATTAATTCAGGTGTTGTTTTAGAATTATTTAGTTTGTATTTATTGGTTTTTAGAATTCCCGACGTCTCGACACCTTTCCAGGGACCGTGGTCACGGGAGGACTAAAAGTGTTTAAAAAGTGTTTTATTTCTAATGAACTGTATACGAGCGAAAGTCTTAGAAGTGAATATTTTTTTATTTTTTAACACTGACAAGTAGTTTTTAACCACAAATTATATAGCTATTTAATTTGTGAAAAACTATTTTTTTTTTATTATTTAACTTTACAAAAACAAAAATTTTTCATCGTAACAAACCAAAAACCACGGCGGTTTGTCCGGAATGCTAGATTTATACACTAACATTATTATATATTTATGGTAACAACAACATATTATAAAATAGGTCACTAGTAAACAATTTACCTGCGGTGATCGTCCAGTTTTAATATTACTTTCTGTAATGCTTTGTAAGAGATGTAAAGGATGGTGAGAAAAGCTTTGAGTTTATATATCCAGATGACTTGTATTTATTCTCAATAATCAGAACAACAGATAGGTGTGTCTGTCAACGGTTTGAATTTCTGGACAATTGCATTGCTATTATTGTTGTGCAAGCAAAGATGTTCATGAGCCACAAGCCTTCCACCACCACCACCTACAAGGATGTTATTTCAGAAAACATTTTTATTTTAATGTCAATTTTTTTTTTACATGTTATTGTATAAAATTTGATAAAAAAATTTTTTATATTGTTAGGTAAAACTTATTATACTGGTTTGTAAGACTCCTGGGAATAGAGGGATTTAGGTGCTTGTTAGTACACAGAATGCTCAATTATCATCCAGACATAGTTGCAAAAATAGTTATTGCATGCTGTGTTTTGCACAACATGTGCAATCGCGCAGAAATACCGGCTTTCACAATTTCAGAAGAAGAGAGACTAGAAGAGCTACAAACAATTGCTGAAGTTCAAAGGAGGCAAACTAGGGATTTGCCATCTTACGCCGATTTAGCTCTAGGGCAATAACGTAGACGAAATATAGTAAATAGCCTATGGCGTTCACGTCATATTTAATTTATCGGTGGTCAAAAACCCTTTACAAGTTTTCTTTCGTCATTTCATTCTTGGATAGGCCTTCCAATTTGTGAAATGGTAGTAGATTCAGTAGATTTATACATTTTTAACATGATGTGCTAACAGAAAACCTAAAAAAAATGCTATAAAAACAGCTTATTTTTTTTAAAGCTTTATTTATTTAATACCAAATAATATACTAGAAAAAATAAGACTTGCACCAGATCATGTTCTCGGACGGGAATCGAACCCGCGACCTTTGGATATCCGGTCCAATGCTCTGACCGCTGAGCTACCGAGCCACTCTTTTCTAGTATATGATTTGGTATTATATAAAAATAGCATTGTGAATGCTAAAATCTCAAAATTTAAAAAGCTTTATTTATTTTTAACATTTTTGGGGCTAGGCATATGTATATGTAATAAAAATGTAAGCGATGATATAAATATATTTTATTAATATTTAAACGACAGTTGATCCTTTCAATCGGTTCAGCCGTCTTCGAGTAGTTCTGGTAGCTCTTCCTTCAGGTGTTCCTTCTGGAGTTCCCTGGTAAGTTCAGACCAGATGTTCTTCAATTTGCTAATATGTAGTGACACTTCACCACTGGATTGCACCGTGTAGCTGAAGAACTTCATGCACAGGCTTTACTCTTTTGCAAGCCATCATACAGGCGGTGTAGTTCTAGCCATACTTCCCTCGCTGTAGAATATCGCAAAACTTTCTCACAGTTGTCTTGTGACAAATTCGTAGTAATAAGTTCGCCTCATGAAGCTCTCGTGTCTCCCACTTGGATTGTTGCTGATTTAACGATAGACTTTTCCATCAACTCTCGACGTAAATGCTATCTGAATTTTATTTCCGGTAACTTAACGCTCTGCTATCATATTAAAGTACATACTTTTTGATATTATAGGATCTTGGGAAAGAAAATAATAAAATTAAACTGTAAAAACTGTATTAAAAAACGCAAGGAAGAATATTGACAAACAAGACATTGACATTATATTCAATGAGCAATATATACAAAAAGAGTACTTAGGTCGATTTGCAGCAACATTTACTAAATCTCGATTTTGTTAAACCTAGACTTTACTCATACGAATATGTAAAATTTTTAAATCGATATTTAAAATTTTCACAGTTTCATAAGGGCTACATCTAAGTTTAACAAAGTCGAGATTTAGTAAATGTTACTGCAAGTGGGCCTTAATATAGGTAACTATACAAAGCAGGATTCTTAACAAAATATTATAGGTCTGTCCACGGTCCGGTTTTTTCTTGGATGACGGATCCGGGCGTTTCGACGGAGACGGATGACGGAGACGGATCACGTTTGTCCATTGCGTCCGGATCCGATCCAATCCCGAACCACATATCACTCTGCGGTGCAACTGAGATGTCATGTGCACGTGCCTTTTTTTACGTTAGAATGCCGACAACTTCTTGCAATATACGTACAAAGACGCAGAAGACAAAAAAGTTTTGGGTTTCACCCTCTCCTGCAAGAGGGATACCTCGATGGGGCATTTAATACACTATACGATAAATTACAACAACGTGAAGATATATAATACCAAATAATAAACTAGTAAAAATACGACTCGCACCAGATTATGTTCTCGGACGGAAATCTTACTTTTTAACCCCTTTTTAACCCCTAATATTAACTTGCCCTAAAAACTTTATTGTGTGAACAAAATAAAGTCGCAGCGCAAGTGCTTGTCGCAATAAGCAAGTTCGGCAAGTCGCAAAAGATGACGGTTGACGAAGACGGACGTCGGGTGGCTGCGCCGTGGACAAGTCCATATGTATTTTATATTCTAATGGGGTACTTCGAATCGAGGCTCCGGTTTAGCGGTTCATCCGATCAAGCAAAATCTTCGGAGCCCGTCAAAAGAATAGATGACGGATTTCGGACGCCGGATGTCGAGTTGACAAAAGTTCATACAAATATAACATATAGGCCGCTATTCGGTCCGGTTTTTTCTCTCCGAGGAGACGGACGCCGTGGACATACAGTTTAAGGCATAGGGATTATATTCATGGCACGAATTAAGAGTTTTTTATTTTTTTTATTTTTGCTGCATCAAATTCCTTAAAATAAGAAATTTTAATTTAAAACTCACATATTAGCTAAACTGGAATCGATAAAACTCGACTAACATTTTGTTGAGTGTGGTTGTCACTAGGTACAACGCAAGTCAAGGTCAAGGTCAAGCGAGGTGAGATGCGAAGTGAGAGTGAATTGCGAAGGGAGTTGCGAGTTGTCGTCTGATTTTACAGAATCGCAGGGCTGATCAACTTTTACTATGGGACCAACTCTGAAATCGCGAAAAAAAAACCAGCTGTTTCATACAAAAATTAAAATCGAAAATATCAAAATGTATGAAACAGCAGATTTTTTTTTCGCGATTTCAAAGTTGGTCCCATAGTAAAAGTTGTTTAGTTTGATGGTCCCTATCTATCATATTCGGCATTAGGGGTACTTTTGTAACACCTTGTATAGTAAAATGTGTTAACTATAAATACAATAGGTTTAGGTATACTGCTATTTATTTGAAATAAAACACTTTTTACGGATTACAGCGCGTGTATTATTCATTCAGGTGTTGTTTTAGAATTATTTAGTTTGTATTTATTGGTTTTTAGAATTCCCGACGTTTCGACACCTTTCCAGGGGCCGTGGTCACGGGAGGACAGTCCTCGCTGTCAATATACGCGCTGTAATCCGTAAAAAGTGTTTTATTTCTAATGAACTGTACGCGCGAAAGTCTTAGAAGTGTATATGCTATTTATTTTCTCGCAGTCAATGGTAAAAAGTAGAGTACACAATAGGTGACAAATATTCATCTCCGTCCTTTGTGTCCGTCGATTCGATCAGGATTCTATTCTAGAATCCTTCGCTGCTCTCAGGATCTAACTTAGTTCCTCGAATTATAATAAAAATAAATAAATGATTGGACAATTTCACACAGCGCCATTTAGCCCCAAACTAAGCAAAGTTTGTAATATGGGTGCTAGACAACACTGATGAACAACTTTAGACTTTTAAATATATACTTATTGTACAAAGTAACACCCAGATCTGTCACTGAAATTAAAATTCATCATTTAAATTTCTACCCGGCTGGAAATCGAACCTGGAGTCTCTTGCGTGGTAGATCGGCATGTTCGACACCACTCAGGTCGTCAATTAAATTTCCTTTTTACACTTATAGTATAATCTACTATTAACTCTTTGAGACCTCCAGTGTAACATTTTCCTGTAAGACTCTGTTTTCCATCATGACTACAAACGTGCATCCATTTATCATCCTTCAAACGTATTTTTACAATTACAATGATAAAACTCGTCCCTCATTGTCCAGACACACGATATGCACCAAAAACCACAGCAAAAACCAAATAACATCGGCATCCATCATTGGTAGACAAGTAATTAAAATACCTTTCGTTTTAATAAAACCGGCGCCATTTTGTTATACCTCTCCTTTGTTACGGCTAATGGGTTCCGTAATGCTGTACACAGATTGCGGTTTTTTTTATCAGCCTAATGAATCAGAAAATTGCAAGTTTTGTTTTTTGCTGGAGCCCATTACTGGGGCTAAGATGGGGTAAGATTTGGAATGATTGTAATTAATTGCGGGTGATGCTGAATGCTCCTTTTTCGTTGCTTTGAAGCGGAAAGTTTAAAGTGAATGCTAAATTAGGTACAGAGGAAAACTGTTTCATTAAGTTTTATTGTAATTAATTATTGTGTTAGATGTTAGATTGTCTTTTTTACATGACTTTGGATTTAAAAGTTTAAAGTAATTCAATATTAACCTTAGTAGTCGCGCCTTTACGTGAGTGATCGCGGGGGAAGTATTTTGCCTCCCATACTTAAACTGATTTATTTTTGCAAATAATAGTTAATTAAGTTTACACTGATTTTAAAAGGATAGAATAAATCATATACTATCAAAAAAGTAACATTTATTGAAGTTTTATATAATAATAATTTACTTCATTTGGTTACATCAAAATAAACAAAATCTCATTTTAAATAAGTTTGTAGTTAACTTATTTAAAATGAGATTTAAAACTGATTGAGATAACCCATTAGTTTTCATAAATCATTTCAAATTTAAAGTACCTAAGTAGTAACTTATTCCACGACCCTATCAGTTTACCAAATTTACAAAGTTCACAAAGTTTACCATAATGCTGGTAAAAACTGGGCTGAGATTTTTCAATTTGCCCCAACAAATGGAAAAAAAACAGGTGTGACAGCAGGAACACTGGAACAGTCGACATCCGATATGCGAGTTAATTATTCATACCAACACCCCTGAAAGAAAGGAAACCTTTTCATGACTAGAAAAGGAAATACTTTCCCTCCAAAAATGTGCGTGATAGTTATGTTGGAGCGGAAAACCGCTGAAATGTATAAATATTCAATAAATGCTACACATAACATTAAGCCGGGTTAGGAAGATAACTGTACGAGATATAAGCAAGTTGGAAGACAGCCAAGCCTTCAGTATTCCCATGAATTTATTATTCGAGAACAAAATGAGGTTGAGATCAGATGTGTGGAAATGTTTTGATTAAGTTAAGATTTGGTTTTGCGTGATTAAAGAAATCACAACACTTTGGTAAGTCAATTCACGCTTAGAGAATACGACCGCACAAGACAAAAGTGCGCTGATTAAAATAATAGACAGATTAAGATAAATAATATTAGAAAAAATATACTAGAAAAAATCGACTCACCCGTAGCACCTCAGACGGGACTTGAGCCCGCACCCTTGGGATTCCGGCCAAATGCACTGACCAATTATGCTACCGAGTCGCTAGTGGGGGCGGCGAAATTTTCTGGTACTTTTTACTTCTTCGCTGGAAGCCAACGCAATTAAATCAATGTGTAGAAATACCCCCACATTCGAAAGGAACATCTTTCCAGATGTTTTGACAATCGATAAAGATGAAACAGTTATATAATTATTAAATTTAGATTTTTCGCATTCACATTCATTTTCGGGTTCGAGTCCCGTCTGAGGTGCTACGGGTGAGTCGATTTTTTCTAGTATATTTTTTCTAATATTATTTATCTTAATACAAAAATAGCATTGTGAATGCGAAAATCTAAATTTAATAATAAACAGATTAATAAAATACAACATACTCGTAGTTAACGTTGAGGTTAGACCCCATTTAACACTATTCTAATTCATGAATCCTGATATTATAAAAAATAACAACTAAAATTATCAGAGTCCAAGTCACGAGCACCCGTGAAAGTAAAAGAGCTACGCTGCCGTTGGGAAAGGTACGAAGGGAAACTGTATTTAAGAAAATTGGGGATTCTATAAAATGAAAAAGAAAGTCACTGAGTAAAATTAGTAACACCACAAACAAATGAAGAACTATGAATATAATTATTGTAAAGTATAAATAGCAAATTGCGATTAAATCAATATTAATAACCGTTACGAACATTCCTTAATTGATAACCGACATCGAACTTAATTCGATTCGCAAACTTTTTAACACGTACCTGGTATACGGAGGAGTTGTTCAAATCGAACAATTATCGAGTTTACAGATTCCATTGGAGTTTCTCGGTCGGAATTAGTTTGTCGTTACTTGGTTCCACAACAAAAACATTTTCGATAAACTGTCGACACATATTTTGGACAATATTCGAGAATTGAATTATATTGTCTTTTGTTTCAACATCATTCCGTATTTTGTCATAGCATTGATAGAATAATTAATTGACCGAGCGAGTGCGAAGCGTCTCCGGTTCAGCTTAGGCAAAAATGCTTTCGTATGTTTTTAAGGTATCCGATGTCTGTTTGTTCTCCTTATTTCTCAACCGATTCACGTGAAATTTTGTGAGAAGGTTCGATAATTATATAAAATTTATTGGTCGATGTAAAAAAATCATATTTCAGTTCATACTCTGCTCATTACAGCTCACGAAGCCATTAATTCATTGTATTGAAGACTATTTTATTAATACAATTTTAATCTGTGAAATTCACTCTTTGCCATACATTCTCCAGTGAAGTTGCAGTGGATCACTGTCTATTGTCAATTTAATTGCATTGTATATCATTTAACAAAATTAACCCCTATCAAAGTTTGTCACGTAGGTACATACATAATTACGTAAACATTATTCTGTCACTAAATTATGGCATAAAATATCCAAATATCTTGTTATCTCTTTATATCTCTATTCTTTAGAATAGAAGTCGGCATCGAATTTTATTCTGTATAAACCATATAATAATATTATTCTAGTAGAAATATGGGAATGTTCTCATTGTATTGGTAACGACTTGATTTTACTAAAGACATCGTATGTTTTGATTTGATGTAATTTCATATTACGGTTGTAATGAAATTCTATGTGGCATAACAATATCACAGTTATGTGAAATTTAATTAAAACAATAACATAATATTAATAATAATAAATAAATAATAATAAACATTTGACAACATCACATACATTGCTCCTATTCCAAAGTAAGTAGCTAAAGCACTTGTGTTATGGAAATCAGAGACAACGATGGTATCACACATACCCAGACCTGAGCCAATATAGAAAAGTTCGTTTTCTAAATTGACCCAACCGGGGATCGAACCCGGGACCTCAGAGATGGCGACACCTTGAAAACCGGTGTACAAAGCCACTCGACCACGCAGGTCGTCACGACGGTTATAATACTACTAACTCTAGAACATTATTTGAGAGCTGGTGCCCGCAATAGGTTTTAAAAGAAAACCGGTTACACTACACAGGTCACCAGGCCACCCCCGCAAAAGGATACAATTGGTGGTGGTCACGGTCCTCCCGTGACCACGGCCCCTGGAAAGGTGTCGAAACGTCGGGAATTCTAAAAAACCAATAAATACAAACTAAATAATTCTAAAACAACACTTGAATTAATAATATACGCGCTGTAATCCGTAAAAAGTGTTTTATTTCTAATGAACTGTACGCGTGAAAGTCTCAGAAGTGTATATACAATTGTGTTCTTAGCTAAGCGTATTTGTAGACCTGTGTGAAGAGCTAGCAAAGGTGGTATTCATTATTGCATGAAAACTTAGCAAAGATAACTTATAGAACTAGTACTAAACATTTTAAATAGTAGCAGAATTTTATGGTTGTGTAAGAGTGCTGTGTGCTAAGTGTGTGTGTGTGTGTAATGTGTGAGTGTATATGAGCCAATATTATTATATTTGAATAATAATAATATTAACTATACATAACAATTTTTTTAAACTCTCTTTAGCTTGATGCTTAAGTTAGCATGAAACCTTTGAGGTACTCCCTCCCGTCTAAGGTGTTACGGGTGAGTCGATTTTTTCTAATATTTTTTAACTTAATATAAAAATAGCATTGTGAATGCGAAAAATCTAAATTTAATAATGAAACCTTTACTTCAAAATATTTCTTAGTTATATATTTGATTTGTTCTAATTTCTCACCCATCGGTGGTGGTAGAACTTCCTTGCTTTAGGTGGCACCAATTAGTTTTCTTATAATAGAATAATTATACTGTGGACTCACATAAATATGTCTGTACAATTGACAATATTAATTAGTAAGTCCTTTTCAACAATAAGATAAATATTTTTTTCAGAAGGTATATTTGTATTTCTTCATTAAATTGCCTCATGCCTCAAGAGGTAAGCGTGATCAAATATTCCAGTTTTTAGAATAAAATGGCCGAAAAAGTAAATTAAATAACTTTTTTAATCATAATCAGTAAATTGGTTAATTTATCAAACGAATTTAACAAAGAGCAATTTCATGTCAAGACTGAAATAATTATGTATGAAATGAGGTTCTGAATATTTTGAGCATAATTTCCTTACTCTTTGCGTCTAATTATTTGAATAAAGACGGGATGTCTATTACGAAATTTACATGGGAGTAGATAAAAAATGGAGGAATAATTTTATGAGACCTCTCTCAATCTTGTATACTGAATATTATTAAATCTTTTATGCGTGGGTGAAATGAAAATATTGTGTAAAACGACACCTAATTTAAGTAAGAAACTTGATAATACCAAATAATATACTAGAAAAAATACGACTCGCACCAAAACATGATCTGGTGCGAGTCGTATTTTTTCTAGTATATTATTTGGTATAATATATATAAAAAAGCATTGTGAATGCTAAAATTTCAAAATTTAAAAATAAGAAACTTGATATAAATTGTGTCACAGAAAATGGAATTGACTTGTTTTACTTACAAGATAGTGAAATATTCATGATTTTTTACATTTATTTCAAATAAATTGTGTGGTTAAAGTATTTAAAATGTTTTATTGCAATATTTATAGATAGTGTTGATACTATCTTGTATTATTAATTCATCTTTTGGGAATTCTACTTAAAATAACATAGCATTTAACTCTTGTATACCTAGCTTTAGCTAAGAAATAGATTGAAATAACGCAAAACATTTAAACTATATAATTATAGAGACAAACATAATTGCGAACTAATTTTTGTATGGAAGAAATTGAGAAAAATGTCAGCTGTTTCATATATTTTCGAAAAGTTCGCTAGCAATTGGTATGAAACAGCTGTTTTTTTGCGATTTTAGGATTGCTTTATATAATGTAAAAAGTTGTACGTAATCATTGAGCTTTATAATAATTAGTTAAAAGATTTTACGTTAGGTATACTGTATTACTATTGAGATACTTAAATTGTTTTTATTTTATTGTCTTTATCACAAAATTTCCTATTTTTAGTTTCAAAGAAAATTATTCTTCATTTGAATGTTTTCCTATTGAAACTTGTTTGTTTATTATGTATACATTTAACAAGCTTAAGGGATAATAAAGGTATCGCCAAAAGTCTTGCATATTTGATATCGTGTTAGCAAACTGTTTCATCCAATTTTTATTCGATTCCTAAAGCAATCGCGTGCTTTTGTGATGGGTAGGAACCGCGTCAACACACGAGTCGTGTGGGCAACAAATTAAATCGCATGACAAAAGCTAATTTAAAAATGTAACTTTTAAAATTCAATAAAAACTGTTTTCAGTTAAATGCATTGGTTAACATGAAATGTGAAAATTACGCGCTTGTAGGTGATAATCAATTTTACTTAGATTTAAATCCTAGTCTACTTTTTCCAGAAATTTGATTGTGTACAAAAACTCTCTAAAAAGGTTGGTATAATACCTATTACAGTGGCCAAATGCAGACAAAATCTGATACAGAATTCCGAAACGGAATATTGATATATAAAAATTCCGAACGGAAAAATAACGCATGTATATGGCAGATTTGAAAGGTATTGCTGCGTTTGGAATCATTCCGATTCGGAATTCCATATGTAGTGTGTGTTCGGGATTATGAAAGAGGAACAAGAGAGGGAAACAGAGAAAGAGAGCCAATCTTTCATCCCTCCTTTGGAGCCATTTCAGTGCGCAAAAGTCTTCTGAGGATAGTTGGTTTGTTCGAAGCCTTCATTTGTTTTAAACAATGGTGCACTTGTTCTATCTCACGAAGACCGTTTTACTATGGATGTTGTTAGGCGTGCACATGCATATTATTTTAGTGTGCGTAATATACGAGAGCGTGCAGACGCACACTAAAACAATGTGCATGTGCACGCCTAACACATTCATAGTAAAACAGTCTTCGTTAGATAGAAGAACTATACATTAGATGTAGTATTCTATTATAATATACGTACCAAACATGCAAGATTTTTTTTATATATCTTTTAAGCAGTTTATAATTGCGTGAGTTATGTGCGACCCGAACCGTATTCGCTACTCGATGTACGTTGACGATGAAATGAGATTGAAATTTCGTTTTGAAATTATATCGAATTTTAAATTGTAGCTTTTGGTTTGTTATTTCTTATAAAGCCTAAAATCGCGTAACAATAGCTCAACTGTTTGTGTGCTGCTGACATTGGGTGATAGACGTACCAGCTATAAAGTTCGCGGTTCAAACTTGGCATTCTTACTTCAGTGTTAGTATGAAAGCTTATTTCAAACTATATGATGTCGTTTATGTTTTTATAGGAGGTCGGTGGCGCAGTGGTATACTTAGTGGTTAAGCAACTTTCGCAAGAGTCGGTCATGGGATGGGTGACCAACATTTACTATCTCGAACTCCTCCGTGCTTCGGAAGGCACGTTAAGCCGTTGGTCCCAGCTGCATTTGCAGTCGTTAACACCCACTGCATTGGGCCCGCGTGGTGGGTTATGGCCCATCCTCTTTATCCACCCATAAGGAAGGCCAGTGATCCAGCAGTGGGGACAATAAAAATGACTGATGGTTGATGTCGTTTACAGCAATCTCAAATACCATGTAGGTACGTATCGTTGATTAAAGTACAGAGTTTGAGTTGAAAGCTCAAAAACTTACAACATGCTGTGTATTGGTAAGTATCTAATTAATTTTCTACTTTACGTTTACGACGCGCAAAAATTAAGGAAAGTATGTGCAATATTAGTCAATACAATCTTGAGTATGTAGTCACAATACAGTTTAAATATTTATTTATCTAAAGCCAAAGTGGTTCAATTAAATACAGAACTAACCCTACATTGCGTTCACCGACAAAATGTACCCGTTTACCGGCAAAATTAATAGAAAGGTTGGCTTTAACCAAATTTAATACTTCACCGTCGCGACACGGTCCTTTAGGCCCTGCGTGCACTTAATAACGTGCGTGCTGTTTACCACTAACCTCACCGTTATTATTTCATAGTTACCGGCCATTTCCTAATCCGGTCGGTTAGTTATGTACATTAATGGGAAATGAGTGGCTGTAATATTTATAAAATGCTTGGTTAAATACTATTTTTGGCAGGTTACCCGATTTCACGCGTGTAATATGAGACGTGCGGTGACCTTTGATTTTGTAGTCAACAGTTTATAGTTTAAATTTATGATAAGATAAATGAGGTGTCCATCAAAGATAATAGGGTAATAGTGATATGCTTACTTTCTACTTCAATTTTCTTGACGACCTGAGTGGTGCAGTGGTCAACATACCACGCAAGAGGTCCCGGGTTCGATTCCCGACCGGGAAATTGACCTTTTTTCTGAACTTGTTTTTACTCTAACAAAGACTGCGCATTTTTGTCGCATTATGCCAAACGACCAAAATCCGTTCGATGCGACTCTTAAAATTACCCAAGCCTTGATAGGCGGCCATTGTCTCTGCCCACTGTGCAGATGAAGGCCCAACAAAGGGTCGATTTGACCCAATTAGACATTTCTCAGTGACAACCTACGCATCGGAGGGTTAGGTGTAATGTACTAGGGAATTCGTCGGAAAATGTAATTATAACCCTTGTGTAATTAATATAATATATCCCAAGTCTGATATAAAATTTTACACAGATTTATAGGGTTATTAACAACGAGAGGATGTGTAGCGAGTAATGGGTTCAAGATATTTTTGATTATGAATGCGACATTAAAGCAAATTAAATTATGATTTATCTAGGTATGTAGGTAAAAGTGGTAGAAAAGCAAATAGGTTCAATGCGATTAATTTGACAATGGATGGTGAAGGCAACTTCACTCGAGAATGTTATGGTATGGTGCGCTTAACACATTTACAAAACCACATTAAAGCCGGTTACGCACTGATAGGTGGCTTGCTTAGCGCCTAGCGTCTAGTTATGTTTTTAATAGGCACTAGCCTATCGAGGCACCAACCGCGCAGTGCGGCCGATTGCGAGCATTTGTGAACGTTCATTTTACTTCGATATAATATCTTGGCACTAGGCGCTAAGCAAGCCACCTGTAACGGCCTAAGACTAAATTTAAAAACAAATATATATTGATTATTTATCTTACACCCAAAATATTACACTTGTAGTACATAACACCAGAAAATTACGTCAAGTCAATGCTTTATTAAAATGAACACTTCCATCTTGAAAATAAATGACTGATGACTTAATTCATTTTCAATTACGATGACTTAAAAAAGAAAAATATAATTCTATTAATTTTTCAAAACATAACAATTGGAACGGAATAAACGGGACACACAACAATTTTATGATTAAAACCTAAATAACAACATTGCAACTTTTATTATAACTCTTATTGTTATCATAAATAAGTAAAATAATTGTCTGTAGTTTATTTATGTGTAGGTACCTACGTAGCTAGCACTAATTAATTTATATCATCTCAGCGCTGTTGGAGCAACATTAATTAGTAGCCACTCAGGGGGATACGAAGGCTTTATCACTTTTACCAGTCTATACAAACATACTCTATTCATTAGGGACTATGTGTAATCTGCTTTACTTCAGTGGGAGAAAAAGGAACAACACGTTTTTTTACCGACTTCAAGAAAAGGAGGAAGTTCTCAAGTAGACGGTTTTTTTATTTTTTTTATGTAAGTTTTACCATAACTTCGCCCGTTGTTAACCGATTTTAATAATAATTATCGTTTTATTTGAGAAACTTAAGTTCAGGTGTGGTCCCATATTTTTTAAATCAGTTCAGTAGTTTTCTATAATCCTGAAAATACTATGAGTTTAGACGAACTACCTTGATGACTTCGTTGTTTTTTTTTATGAACCGATTTAGATGATTATTTTTTTGATGGAAAAGATACCTTAAGTGTAGTCGCTTTAATTTCATTGACATTCGACCTTGGACTTCGAAGATACCCTCGGGAACACCTCAAAGTCAAATAGGATATATATAGTGATTGAGATATTGGTAGGTTTATGACAATCCAAAACAAACCAAGCAATGGTCTGGACTTAAGAATAAACAGCGTAAATTTGAAAATTGAGCTAAGGGTATTGTAACATTGAAAATATATAATGATAAAAAATATTTACACGCTTACATACTACAAAAAAGTTGAAAATAGAAAAGCTTTAAAAAAGAAAAACTTAATTCAAAAACCTGAAAATAAAAACAAAAACGGCTTCAAAATTAAATAGCTCTAAAAAGCAACAAAAATAATATTCAGATCATTGGATACGCATAGCAATTTTAATAAAAAACGTCTAATGAAGTCGGGTCCGCCAACAGCCCCACCCGACTTCATTAGATTCTTTTAAAAAGCTTTTTATATTCAATTACATAATTGCTTTTATAATAAGAAAATGAAATAAATCACATATCTATGGATATTAGAAACTCATAGCACAGAATAAATAATAGTACAACCCATCGAGGCACGTTCAGAAAATAATGGTACAGAGTCCTTAGATGTATTTTGTTTTTACTATGTTGGTCACACTGCCGGTTGGCTGTGCTTCTCTCGATTCTAACAAATACAAGAAATCGACACTGTCACTGAAACTGGGGCCCTACCGGCTTACTTTTCGAACATCGGCGGGTATGCCGAGCTACAACTTAAAACAGATAAATCGAAGTAAGGAGTTTCGTATAGTACTATTCGCCGAAGTTATTTAGAAGATATCGGTGTTCTTAAACATCATGAATCGGTGGTCGCCATTTTTCCCCGATTGGGGCTCGACTTATCTGTTTTCATTTGAAGCCCGGCAGACTTTCCGAAGTTCGATGCGTTAGCCGGTACGGCCCCTGTTCGTCACAACAACGTTTCTCTTACACGCTTTCGAAGAAATCGTGCAATATACGCAACGATGTCGACGAAATCGTGCAAGATTCGAAGCGAGGCCGAGCTGCCGACAGCAACTGCTGTCTGTATGTGCTGTTGGCAGCTCGTTTCGGAACAGTAAGTACCTTTATTTTTATTGTTTCTTTGTGATGTTGAAAACTCCATTAACATTTTCAACAAATAAAGAATCTTATGCTTGTGTTTGTATATTAAATTTTTACTAACTTTCTAATACCTAAATAGCGATATAATTTGTCCCGTTTCCAAGGTATTCCCATTGAATTGTATGTAAGGAGACTAAAAAAGATTAATGGTCGTCAAGGGACGACATTAGCCCACTTTACGTCAAAGTGGCTCCAACGAGACACTTAATATGTAATTAATGCGTGCTCATACATAAAAATATATTTATGATACCTACATAAGGAAAAAATAGTGATAATGCTGTTTAAGAAATCTCTTTTCAGTTTTCTTCTATAGTTTTTATATACCCAAATTGTGATCTTTAAATTCAAATAAAAAGACACTTGTTTGCCGTCCACTGCGTGTTTCATTAGTTTATGGGCTAAAATATATGTCTAATTTATTGAAAATGGACAGATAAATAATTAAAGTACTACAAGGAGCAGATAATTGGTTGACCTGGGAATTTGATACCAACCTGCAATGATCGGTAAATGAGTTGACCGAAATTGTAACGGGATAGGAAAAATGAACATCATTACCTGCAGACGGTGCAACCGAAGTTATTTCAGCATATAATTTTGCTTTGAAGCAATATCAAGAACGCGATGCAATTAAATGTTAGACAACATCACAAACATTGCTCTGATCCCAAAGTAAGTAGCTAAAGCACTTGTGTTATGGAAATCAGAGACAACGGTGGAACTACAAACATCCAGACCTGAGCCAATATAAAAATGTTCGTTTTTCTAAATTGACCCAGCCGGGGATCAAACCCGGGACCTCAGAGATGGCAACACCTTGAAAACCGGCGTACAAACCACTCGACCACGGAGGTTCATACGGACAAGTATTGGTGCTGAGCCTGAGAGACATATTCTTACGTTGAAATCTGGCAAAGAAATGGGATATATTGCACACACACACCATTTATGAGCAGAAAACGATCGCAGATTGGATCATTTATACTGCCAAATGTTCATCTGTACTAAAGACGAAGCGGATGATATAGCAATTCATATTGTCTCCAAGCTAAAAAAGCTGTTCGAAGAAACATGTATTATGTTGCAATTCGACATCAAGACTGCTTTTCTGAACGGAGTAAATTATCAAACTTAATTAAAACGAAGTTATCATTACAAATAGTCTAGTTGTTTTATCACAGCTTAACAAAGTGTAGGCAGAGCAGTAGTATGATAAGATAACTCACCTATTTAATTGCCAACTAGGTAATTAAATAACAAACTTTCTACAAAAACACTAAACTCAACTATAATACGATTACACTTTTGAGATGTAGTCGATAGTTAGAGTGCAGGATGAAAAGATCGCTATAGATTGAAATAGAGATATATTTACGTAATGTAGTATTTACACAGAGCAACTTGGCAGGTGACCTGCTGGTCAATTTTAGTAAAGTAGCACTTTTTATAGACACCGCAAACCTAATTTCAATGAGGTAGCGATTGTCTGTACAAGTGATTGTCGATAAAAAGCGCTAGTTGACAAAAATCGACCAGTAAGTCGCATGCCAAGTCGTCCCGTGTAAATACCTCATTCAATGTTACAAGTTTAAATAGACGATTCTTTTCTCTAGTGTAAAACCTATTTTTTAAATTGCACTGAGCTAAAATAATTATGTATTTATTATAATAATTAATTATGATACTCTAGATCACCACGGGTTGATAACGCGTCCGCCATGACGTTTGCTGTGTTAGCAAAAGTAATATGTACATGTAAACCGTATATAATCTCTTTACTATCGTCCATTCGCAAACATCGACATCGTATCTTACGAACTCAATTTGCCTCATATATTTTTTCCATACTGGCAAAGTTTCGATACAGAAAACAAAAGCGAACTTAATACCCTAATATCTGAAACTGAGACTGCGTTTCATAAGAATGGTTTCTTGGAGCGAAGCCAGCTTTGAAGCCATTGGCGACAGGTCTTGAGCACAAACTTTGATTGACCAAAACCTCACAACTTCAGACTTACATGGCATCCAACTATTTTCTTGTAACCTATTTGAGTAAGCGTTACAAATTCAGAGCAGGTATTTTTCTGAACAAAATTTCTTAATTGAAAAAAATAGCATAAAAAATAGCAAAAAAAATTGCACGTTAAGAAAATATTGAGTCATCGTAGTCAACCAACAATGACTTATCGTGTCTCAAAAATATAGTATAAAGTTCTGATATTATTATAAGTGTCAATTCACGAAAAAGTGTTGAGGTAGTTCCAAAAAGAAACATTTTTTGTTTAAAGGTGAGAAGATAAAAAGGCCTTTTATTCTCGCCAGCTGAACCGACTTGAAAATATTATTTTCAGAAAGTTTTTATCATAAACTTTGTGCTTAAACACTGGACATATTTTTGAGTATAACTAAAGTTTTTGTACTTTATTTGTACGCTGAGAGACAACACGTTCGATTTACAAACCGTTTGAACCAGTAGTATGATTAAGTTTGGTGTTTATTTCTCCAATAACCTAAGTTGTCGTATTATGGAATTCCAAAGTTATGTGCAAAATAGACCCCAACAGTCGCTGTCATCACGCTTAACCCATAAATCTCATGGGAATGCGAGAGGGAACGTCTAACATTTATATAACTGAACGATTCGAATAATTCTCGAAAGTTCTGCTATATCGGCGTTACGTTATGCAAACACAATACGCAAAAAAACAAATCCAATAAATGGAGTAATCGACTGCCATATCAGTTTTCTTTGGGAGTTTTATAAGAATCGAGGGTAGTATTTTTAGGAGTTTAATTTCATTTTTGTTAAAGGAGTTTAATTACTGAGATTTTTACACAGACGGACATTATTATTCGCAAGGCTTATCTCTAATGTTTCTGAAGATAAATATTATTGAATTAAATAAGTAGGTAAATATTTTTTTTATGTACTTATTGATAAAACCACAATTACTTTTACTATGTTAACATTTTAAAATTAAATCAATTTTTTAATTAAGGTTATTGTTATTTTTTTAAAAGTGTTTTTATTTTTGTACCGAATGTCCTTAGTCATTAGGTTGAATTATTTATTCTAATCTTCTGTCTTTTGTTTTCGAATATTGTTTTCACGATTGAAGCGTAAAATGAATATTTATATCTTAGTTTAGAAATATAATAACAACACTGGCCTTAACTTAGTCCCACACTTTTAAAATTGCAATTTCTCTTAAACAATTTAGAGCTTTGAAATAAAAAAAGTTATTTTTCAAGAAGGTTATCGATTATGAAATAGTAATTTAAAAAAAATCTTTTTTAGTTCTCTTCATTTCGAAAATATAACTTATGTATTTTAAAAGTTATTACAAATTTAAAAGTGTGATACTAAATTCAAAAATTTAAAATTCAAATCTCATTTATTCAGTCTAAGCTGTTACAAGCACTTGTGAATGTCAAAGAAGCTACGCCATCGGTTCGCAAACCCTAAGCGGGAGACCTTGTAACAAGAAGAACCGGCAAGAAACTCGTCAAGGGCTGCTTTTTTCTCCCTGTATATTTCATACTGAGTCTATTATTTACAAATGATTTGATGTTTTCTTTTCAAATGTTACCATCATCGAGATTCAGCAACGACTGTCCAATGTTACGCGCTCGCAAAATTGCTCAGTCACTCTTCACGTTTTATTTTCTTCTTCAGCTTATTATCCTATGTTGAACATAGACATTTGCTGTTCTTGCCCCAGGTACTACCGTTGGTACTACCAGTAATACTACGGGCGATTTTTTTGGTCGTGGTACTATTCACGTGACTGGTAGTATTACAGGCAATTATTTTTATCCCTGGTACTACTGAATGTTTTTGTCAACAAAAGAGCACCATGTATGTAAAAAGGTATAATTTTTCATGTTTTTTTTATTTAAATACCACCCACCCTATTTCATTAGATGATTTTGAAAATTAATAAATGCGTATCTAAGTACTAATAATGATTAGTATATTATTCTAGCTTTTTAGAGCTGCTTAATTTTGAAGCTTTTTCGTTAGTCTTTTTTTCAGGTTTTTGAAGGCGGTTTTTCTTTTCTTTTTAAATGGTTTTTTTTAATAACATTAAAAATAATATTTACATACATGGTGTTTTTATAATAAGTAACAAAAATATTCAGTAGTATCAGGGGTAGGTATAATGCTACCAGACACGTGAGTAGTACTACGGCCAAAAAAATATTAAGTTTTACGTTAGACATGAGATGAGGGTGGAAACTTTCAGCGGGGCAGTAAAAGGAAGTACTTACCTTAACCTACACGAAACTACTACACGAAAATGGTTTTAAAAGAATATCCAATTTTTTTGTGAAATTTTGATCCCTATTCACAGTTTAAAAAGAAAGGCAATAGCCCTTTTACAAAAAATTTTTGATGCTAATCGATCCTGTTTATAATACTCCAATCCAAAACTATAGAACCAACCCAGGTTGGAGTACTAAAGTACTAAAGTTGGAATACTAAACTAAAGTACTAAAGTTGGAATACTAAACTAAAGTACTAAAGTCAGTAATCTCAAAAAACTTCCCATTTTCGTGGTTGCAACAAATAAGGTAGTTACTTCGTTTTACTGCCCCCACTGAAAGTTTTCAGCCTGTATTAGAGGAATTTTATATAGAAACAATATCTACTAAATGCACTAAAACAATATGTTTCGTATAAAGTGGCCTTAATTCTAAATTAAAAATTATAATATACAACATAATATTTGTTGAATTTTGAATAGGTAATGTAATTCATTTCCTCCTATTTTTGGTGATTTTCAAAGAAATGATAAGTAAACAGTAATTTATGCTTAACTTTAATTATTGCCTTTATCAAAATAATTAATTTTATTTCTACCACTATAGTAAGTACATTTTTTTGTTAACTTTTGACAATAATTTACATTTAACTATGTTGAAATTAAATTTGTGATATAAATAATGGCTAACTTTCTGGATGCCACGGGGCTTAAAGAGTTACAATGTGATTAAATTAACAATATACAGTGATCCGCTGCAACTTCACTCGAGAATGTATGGCAAAATTTTACAGATTTAAATACGTCGTTTTGTACTACAAGCACTCTGAAGTTAGTCACTTCTGTAGTACAAAGCTCCTTGCGTGAGTGCAATAATAATGGCTAACTTATCTTATACTCCTCTGTCATGAAAACAGAAACAACATGTTTATTTTATTATTATAGAAACAACAAGTTAGCTGAAGATTCCGTAGAATGAAGGAAATTCAATATCAAAATATTTTTGTACAAATTTAAACTGAAAATAACCTCACTTTTCCAAAGCTACATAACTCTTAAAAGCGTTAAAATTACTCACATAACGATAACGACTCCTGCAGGAACGAAGACTAGTGAAAAAAATAAAACACCACTATACACTGACACAAAATCTCGTACAATTCGCGCGCAAAACACAGATAAAATTAACAAACACAGCACAGAGGTTGCATACACTGTCAAACACAAAACAGGTTCTAATTTCAAAAAAAATTGTGTTACGAACTCGTTTCGAAATTGAAACGCGTTAGACCGAAACCTACCGGCGTTCGGTACCAACTGAAATGAAACCCGGCCGTCTATCTGATCCTGCGTCCCTTTCTCGCTAGCACGTTTTCGGGACTTTGAAGTCGAGCTTCTCGCTTACACAACCTGAAAGAGAGCGTGGCGAGAGTACTCGTAATACGTATAGGTCAATATGAAGCCTCCTCGGGTGCTGGAGGCTGCAGTTAGGGTGCCCACAATAAAGTGTATTCGGTGGAAGGACGTCACGAGTAACTTCCGTGCGAGTTGTTACTTCACACGTACCTACCTAGTTAATTTGGTTTGAGTATCCTCAATAGTTTGCAGAGTAGAATGTTAGTGAATTCAGTGAAGTATTAGATGTAATTTTAGATAAGCAATCCTTTACTCTGAAATGAGTGAAGTTCGTATAATACTTACGTTAAATGTTTTAACATTATTATTTAGTTTTTTTGTTAATGTATTTTTTATCTTTGAAATGTAGAACTAGGGTATTTTATATTCTGAAAATAAACCTTAAAATGATCATTCCGTATTTAGGTAAGTAAACACTTATTCTGTAGTTTAAAATAATTATGAGTGTAATTCAAGTATTTTTTTGTAATATATAGAGAAGCATTTTCTAATATTGAGCATAAAATTAACACAAATAAAGAGTTTTGGTAACAATCACAAAACCTTGTACTTCTGTTGACATTCAATAATATTATTCTTCTTATGTAAGCACTTAAACTTTTAATAGTCACATTTAAATAAATCCTTTTTTTATTCTAAAATATTTTTTGTTGTAATTGAATAAACTTTTCAAAATAGTCATAGCCATTATTATTAACTAAGGTCGTCCCGTGACCGCGGCCCATGGAAAGGTGTCGAAACGTCGATAAATCAACAAACCAAAAAATTCATACGAAATAATTTTAAAATAACACCTAAATGAAATAAGCGTTGTAATCCGTAATAAATGTTTTATTTCAAATGAACTGTAGGCGCAGAAGCCTTAGAATAGTATGTTATCATGGCCACCCTACACGATCTGTCTCAGCCGGCTCGCGTTGCGCATGCCCACTCAAAATCTAGCCGATGCCAACGTAACTGTACACACCCCGAAAATTAATTATTCGAAACAGTACCAAACGGTTACTCAAATGATAGGCATTATTCATGCCTTTTGTCATTGATTAGACGACTGCTGTAGGCAGCACCATTACGGTTTGATTCGCGAGTTCAATGATGTTGAGTGTCGGTGTTGATAACTCAACTTTGATAAAGTTTCGGTAGTCCTGTTGTTCAAGATGAATAGGCTAAGTTTGGAGTTTTTTGGGGAGTTCGACAAGCTTCGATAGATTTCTGAGGAATTCTAGCTCAATCAATTACTTAAAAAGAGACACTGACTTATAGCAGCGTACAGCCTAAGCTACTGGGACGAGAAACTTTAAATAATGTACAAGGATTCCTTTTTAATGTATGTGAGCACTTAGAATCTGTGCCAATGAAGTCGCGGATAGCTGCTTTGTCAAAATATATAGTACTAATCCATTTTATTAGCTTTTTGGTATTTGTTACTACTATTTACCACGAGTCTCAAACCCAGAAGTGCTTAGTAATTAAGGTTTGTATTCGTGGTATAGTTGTTCTATCTCACGAAGACCCATTTGCTATGAATGTTGTTAGGCGTGCACACACACATTTCTTTAGTGTGCGTAATACGAAAGCATGCAGACGCACACTAAAACAATGTGCATGTGCACGCCTAACACATTCGTAGCAAAAGGGACTTCGTGAGATAGAACAACTATACATGATAAAGCTTCTAACTTCACTTGCTTTTGTAGTATAATGAGCTTTGAGGGACTTTCTATAAGTTATATTATTATATACAGTCAGCAATGAAAGTTGCTTAACATGTTAGTGCTTTGTCATAGTTTTTTTACTAATGCTTCAAACTATGAGACACCTGTCAAAAAGTTGCTATGATAAAGTGTTAAAGTGTTAAGCGACTTTCGTTACTGACTACCTATTGTCAAAGAGTCTCTAGTCGATCTTTGCCATTCCCGCCATGTATTAAAAACAGAAAGATACAGAAACAGTGTTCTATATCTAAAGCTGTCCCCATTGACAGTTTGAACTGTTACAGTAATCCACTAAGCACAACGATACAAAGTGCAATTTATTGAGACGTATTTACATTAAAAGCCAGTTTTGCGAAGCCTTTAAACCGAACTAATTGATTGATGTTGTGGCATACCTGAAAGCTGCGGGCCTATACTACGAACACCAAACCACGATAATCGTATGAAGGTCGCTTTGTGACTTTAAATAGCTTTGGAATAAGGTTCAGAGGGCCATTACAAAAAAGAATCACGATAGTCGGACGATGTTCGTTAAGATTTACTTGATTTTGAACCTTATACATGAGTTAATAATGTCACGGAGTGGGACGAACATCGTACGCTTATCGCGATGCTTTTTTGTAATAGGCCCTCTGAATTGAGTAAATCGCACATCGAAAATCGTTCGAATTATTGAGTTTTTCCCTAGTATGCTTATTGCACTGATTGGGACTAAAGATATTGTAATTATTGGATATATTTGATTTGTCTATAGTACATCACAAATGCAGGAAAATGACACTTATAGTATTTATATCAACACATTTAATTTTAATTAGGAAACATAAATAATTGTTTTCGAATTCGCCTACTAACAAATACTTACTGGACTTACTGCAATAGGTTTTCTCAAATTGTAACAAACTTTTGCGCCATTTTTGTATTGCTAAAAAAATTTAAGAAACTTGAAACTAAGCTGGTTTACAAATTGTAAAAGCCGTACGAATTGACAATCAGAGAAGATCTTTAACAATTCAAAATTCATAACTCATTTATTCAGTCTAGACTGTTACAAGCACTTGTGAATGTCAAAGAAGCTACGCCATCGGTTCGCAAACCCTAAGCGGAAGACCTTGTAACGAGAAGAACCGGCAAGAAACTCGTCAAGGGCCGATTTTTTCTCCCTGTATATTTCATACAGAGTCGTCAAAATTTGAAAAATGAGGTCAGCATTTAAAGTGACGTCATTTTCCATAACAATAATTAACAAAGTTTACATTCAATGGGTAGGTAAAATATATTTCAACTAGTCGAGAAATGAATCTCCTCTTCAATTCACTTAAGTTAAATTGAATCAAATCAAACGATGTGATTCAATTTGACGTACCGTACGATAACGGATATTGTAGAACAGATTGCACGCATTTGTCAATTTGTATGATGAATAGCCCAATGTTTTATCATACAAAGACATTTTTATGCAAAGTGACTTTTTAAACACAGGGGAAATCGACTGATAAAATTTAGGGATATGGTATACTATTATGTTTTTGTGTGGATATGGTTAGATACATGATAAAAACAGCTTTAGAAACAGCTTCAAAAATAAACAACTCTAGAGTGCGTAAGAGTTGATATACTAGAAGAAATTCGACGTTCCCACTAGTGACTCGGTAGCTCAGCATTCCATGAAACATGATTCGGTGCGAGTCGTATTTTTTTCTAGTATATTATTTAATATTATTATATAACTCTAAAAAGCTACAAATGTTATTACAATCTGCAAAATAACTTTAGAGTGCCTACGCATATCTGATATTGAAAAACGTATTTTTGCTTGTAAAAAAACCTCCTTCAAAAAACCTGAAAACAAAACAGTTTCAAAATTAAATACCTCTAAAAAGCAAGAAATAATATTCAAATCATTAGGTACGCATATCAATATACGCCTAACAATATTAATAAAACACGTCTAATGAAGTCGGGTGGGGCGGGATGACAAATTCTTTTTTTAATTCTAACTTTTTGGTTTTTAGGTTTTGAAAGAGGTTTTTTTAAAGTTTTTTATTTTCTTCTTTTTATTGGTAGGTATGTAAGCGTGTAAATATTGTTTAACTTCATGTAATATTTTGAATGGTACAACGCCCATAACTCAATTTCTAAATTAACGCTTTCATTAAAAAAAACGTCGCAGATCATAGCTCGGTTTGTTTCGTCTTGTCATAAATCTACAAATATCTCAATCACTTCCCATATCCTATTCGACTTTAAGGAGTTCCCTTGTGTAACTTCGAACTCCAAGGTCCAATACCAATGAAATGATCTAATAAAACGTAAAGAAAAGAAAAGAAAAAAAAAATTATAGTAATCGGTTCATAAACAAATAAGTTATACGTAAAAACTTGTGTCAAGGTAAGCTAAAGAATTGATATTTTTCAGGATAATGAAAAACTAATAGTGAAATCTCTGTAATTTGGGACCATACTGAACTATGATTGAAATCGGTTAACAACTGATAAAGTTATTATTAAATTTAGATTTTTCGCATTCACAATGCAATTTTTATATTAAGATAAATAATATTAGAAAAAATCGACTCACCCGTAGCACCTCAGACGGGACTCGAACCCGCACCCTTGGGATTCCGGCCCAATGCACTGACCAATTATGCTACCGAGTCGCTAGTGGGAGCGGCGAATCTAGTACTTTTAACTTCTTCGCTCCAAGCCAGCGCAGTGTTTTTTCTAATATTATTTATCTTGATGAAATTATGTTAAAATATACATAAAAAATACCGTCGGCTTGATAACTTCCTCCTTTTTTGAAGTCGGTTAACAATCGAATAGCAAACCTTCTTTCAATGAGGTGGTGATTCGATTTTACAAGGTTGTCGATAAAAAGCCCTAGTCGACTAAAGTCGCCGGATAATCAACCCGTGTAAATCCATCATAATGGATAAAGCGAATTTAATCCTTAGATAATCTCCAGTGTTACATTTGATTTGAGTATCTTTATTTGTGTTCTTATTTAATTGATGAACTGTAGGCACTTAAAGGTATTTTATTTTATTTACTAATAGCAAAATGGTTTTTAAATTTTGAGATTTTAGCATTCACAATGCTATGTTTATATAATGCGAGGTAATCCCTTGTAAATTGGTGAGATGGCGCTGGCTTGCAAGCCAGTCGAGTTTCTTCTAGTATATCAACTCTTACGCTGCAGATATACTAGAAGAAACTCGACGCTCCCACTGGTAACTCGGTAGCTCAGCGGTCATAGCATTGGACCGGATATCCAAAGGTCGCGGGTTCGATTCCCGTCCGAGAACATGATCTGGTGCGAGTAGTATTTTTTCTAGTATATTATTTAGCATTATGCAAAATGGTTTTTATTTCTGTTTCTTCGTCGTAGTATTCAAACCATTTACTTACAGCCATCTTTACGATTCTTTACTAGCTACTATCGGTGTACGAAATCTTAAAGTGTACTGAGATATACTTGAAGCCATCGTAAAACTGATAACGACTATGAAGCGGAAATTAAAGACAGCATAAAAGTCAGATAGTAACAACATTATTTTAAATAGCACGTCGCTGAAATGACGTCATTATGTACAAAATGAAATAAAACATCTAATAACTCAAATAAATTAAAGGTGCAAGGGCAGTCTTATCCATTCCAACCCATTTTCTTGCGATACACTTACATTAAAGACTAAAAAAAAGCTTAGATGAGTTGTCCAGATTTATTTTAAGGAAATATCCGTCACAAACGTGCCGAAATAAAAAGCCATCATCCATTAAACTCTTACAAGTCGGAACATGATGTATTGACAGTCGACATGGCCGCTCCATCACGGCCACAAATTTTAATTACAAAGATCTCGAACATGATGGATCTGTGGGTAACGACAGATTTCCTAAATAATTGATCATGTTTACATTTTGATCTCATTTGCGTAAAATTATAATTTTGGAATAAATAATAATAAATTAATAAATATTTGACAACATCACATACATTGCTCTGATTCCAAAGTAAGCAGCTAAAGCACTTGTGTTATGGAAATCAGAAACAACGGTGGTATCACAAACACCTAGACCTGAGCCAATATAGAAAACTTCGTTTTCTAAATTGACCCAACCGGGGATCGAACCCGGGACCTCAGAGATAGCGTCACCTTGAAAACCGGTGTACAAACGAGTGGCTTTGTACACCGGTTTTCAAGGTGACGGCGGAGTGACCAAGGAGGTCGTCGGAATATACAAGTATTTCAATTTCAAGCAATCAATATTAATTTCGATGTCAAATTAAAAGTAAACTAGCAGCCACCCGCGACTTCCTCTGCGTGGAAAGTTCATGGTATCCCTCTGGAACAGTACTTTTTTCTGGATGAAAGGTACCGTATGTCCTTCTCTGTACCCCTGACAACGTGTATGCAAAATTTCATGCTGATCGGTTGAGTAGCTTAGACGTGAAGGCGTAACAAACAAACAAACTGACTTTCGCATTTATAATATTAGCAAGGATAATGATTAAAACACAGACTTCCGTGTATTTCTTATGATCATAGCCCATTAGCGCTAAATAAACCATCCAAATCAAGTCTGTAGAATAAAAGTTAAACCTTTGCTATTGCAGTGAATGTACGCGCGGAAGTATAGTCCGTAAAAGTGATTTATTTCAACGTACCTATTGTATTCACGAAAGTATAAAGCTAATCATACACTGAATAATTTGTCCCTCAAGCGCAGCTTCAAATACTTACTGTTCTTTCAGAAAAATAATGATCTCACGTAATTTCTGTCAGTCAAAACGTCTCAGTGATTCTTATAATTATGATTCTTCAAAGAAATGGGCTATTTTCGGGAAACGGCAAGTTCTTTTTATTATGTACTGGAAAGCACTAGTTAGTGGTCGCTTCAACATTGCTCGGCTCATCAGATGTGATCGCAGTCGCGTTTCATCATCGTCAGAATATCACCTGCATGATTGCTACAGCTGGATTAAGTTTTTCCTAAAGTATATTATTATTATCTCTTTTGCAATCGGTCCTGGTACTTCGTAACCTGCACTGGCCGCATCGCGTCTTCTTGCGACCTACCAGATCGTTTATCCACATTGTCAATGAGGAAACTGCCCCCGGTGCATCGTTTGGTGCGCGGTTATTCAATCAAGAACTTCAACACAAGCATTCACAATAACTATAAGTTGCTCAAGCAATGCCAATGTGCGGCCATCCTAAGGGCTAAAGAGGGATGCTCGACAAAGGCTCGTCTTCGTATTGAGCGGCTTAAAGGGCTCTGATTTGATTTACATTTTATTGGACGTTAATAGTCGTTTCCCGGAACTTGGCCATCACTTTGAAGAGTCCGTCTGTCATTAGAATCCTCTGAGACTTTTCAATTGACAGGATGTTTTGAGTATTTTTTTATCTTATCTGAGTTTTACGCTAAATCTTACAGTTAAAATTTTCTTACAAATTTTAAATTAGACGAAATGATAATAACAGTAATTGTACTACATTATAATGCAAATGGTTTAATCGTTTGATATTAAAATAGGGAGTGTAAATACTAAAACGGTGACTGTTTCTCACATTTTTAATTTAAGAAATGATTGGATTTTGACACGATGACTTGTGGTTTTGTTGGAGGATGCGAGGACTGGCTGGCTAGGTCTCGCTCGTACTGGCCAGCAAGTGTCAGGCATGTAATCTGCCACATTGGCTGATGTCACTTCTTGTTTATAATATTCAGTATTTGGGTGAAGCGCCTCTGCTAATAGGTGAATTTACAATAGGTTATGGGGATATTAATTCCATACCTAAATACTACGAATATTATTTCGAAAGTGAGTGCGCAACAAAAATACAAAATGACAGATGAAGAAAACTCATCGGGATCCGCATTCGGGATCAGAAAGCTGAAAGGTGCTGATGACTTTGCCAATTGGAAATTCCAAGTAAGGAACTATTTAGAATGTAAAAATTGGTGGGAAGCCGTAGAAGCTGAAGAAGTCACTGCAGCCCTAAAAGATGTAGATAGAAAAGCGCGCACCACGATTTGTCTCCTAGTAGAGCCATCATGTTTTGCTCATGTATACAATGCGAAAACAGCGCATGAAGTATGGCACAATTTGTGTGGAGCATACGAAGATAAGGGCTGGGGACGACGCATTTCACTTCAGCGTCAATTATGGTCATGTAAACTTGAAAACTGTGAAAGTATGGAGAAGTACATATCAAAGGTGGTGACCATAGCTCAACAACTAAGAGATATTGATGCGAAAGTTTCAGACGAGTGGATGACCTCTATTTTATTGGCTGGCTTGACATCAGACTACAACCCTCTGATTATGGCCGTTGACAATAGTGGAAAAGAAATTAGCTTGGAACAGATCAAGTCGAAACTGTTACAGGAAGCTAGTAGACAAGCCGATGCAGGCGGCGAAACTGGTGAGCAAGCCCTTCTCACAACCAAAGGAAAGGCTAAAAACTATAATCGAAAGAAACCAGTAGTGTACAAATGCTTCAAGTGCCATGAGATGGGGCATAAAGCATCTGAATGCAGAGTTAAAAATCTCAGTAAAAAGAATGCCAATGTTTGTATGAGCACAGCGGATCAGAATACCTTCAACAAGAACAGCTGGTATGTAGACAGTGGCTGTTCAAATCACATGACTTATGATGCAGAGAAGTTGTCTGATTACCAAAAGACCAAACGAAACTTCACAATACGAGTGGCTAATGGAGAAGAAATACCAGTTAAAGGAAGAGGAAATTACGTCGTGGAAGATGGTGGAAATTCAAAACTTCCATTGGAAAATGTTCTACACGTCCCTCATTTATCAATGAACTTGATCTCAGTAAGCGACCATATTAAAAAGGAGTTCGCAGTTAATTTTGACAAAAGAGGTTGTGTTATTAAAAATCATAAAGAAAAAGTAGTGGCAACTTGTCATGAAGTTGACGGGATTTTCCAACTTCAAGAAAAAGAGATTAACAATGTTGTCAATCTAACTTTGTCAAATGAACCTCTGTTGAATTTGTGGCATAAAAGATTAGCACATTTGGGTCAAAATTATATGTGTTCATTGAAAAATATGGTAACAGGAATTGAGTTTAAAAACGTAGAAAAATTAGCACCGTGCATTCCATGCATCAACGGAAAAAGTTGTAAAGTTCCATTCAAAAACAAAGGCACCCGTGCACAAGAGATTTTAGAGATTGTTCACACAGACATCTGCGGTCCGATGGAAGAACCATCGTTCGCTGGTTCTCGATACATGCTGCTATTTATCGACGATTATACACGTAAGACGCATGTATATTTCTTAAGAAATAAAAGTCAAACACTTGAAAAATTTCGAGAATACAGAGCAGAAGTTGAGACAGAGACTGGTAAGTCTATTAAATGCATAAGGTCTGACAATGGTAAAGAGTTCTGTAATTACGCTTTCGATAAGTTGTTAAAGTCATCTGGTATAAAGCACCAAAAGACGATACCTTACACACCTGAACAAAATGGTGTAGCTGAGAGGGCGAACAGATCAGTAATAGAGAAAGCAAGAACTTTGCTCTGTGAAGCGAATCTGAGCAAGAGATTTTGGGCGGAAGCAATTTGCACCGTAGTATACTTAAAGAATCGAAGCCCTACAAAGGCTGTCACGAATAAAGTACCACAGGAACTTTGGTCCGGTAAGAAAGTAGACTTGAGTCATTTGAGAATTTTTGGATGTTTGGCGTATGCATTGAAACCCAAACAGAAAAGGCAAAAGCTTGACATGAAGACTGAAGCCTTGATTTTCATTGGATATTGTGAGACTACGAAAGGTTATCGACTGATGCAACCCCAGACAGGCAAGATAACTGTTGCAAGGAATGTAAAATTTTTGGAAAGTATGTTTCCTGGTGATGGTACGAAGGTGACGAAGAACGCAGTTGTTCCTATTAACATTGAAGAGGAACGAACCGAACCTGTGTTGCTGGAGGAAGCCCTTGATATTCAGAATCACAGTGAAGATATTCAGGAACGTCATGTGTCAAGTACCGAGTTTGCTACAACTGATGAAGCGCGTACTATAGAACTAAGTACTAATGACGCTGGAACAAGTACTGAGCCAAGTAAAGAGATAAGATACAACTTACGTCTACGAAATTATATCAACTATAATTGCACGTGCATCAACGCTATTGCAAGCATAGACGGCGATCCAACTACAGTAGACGAGGCACTATCAAGACCTGATCGTGAGTTATGGCAGAAGACCATGAACGATGAACTACAGTCGTTGAAATAGAATCAAACGTGGTCGCTGGTTGATTTACCACGTGATAAAAAGCCGATCCAATGCAAATGGGTATTTAAAATTAAGCGTGATAGCGATGGTAAGGTATCAAAGTATAAAGCTAGGCTGGTAGCAAAGGGATTTACCCAGGTACGAGGCATTGATTATAACGAAACCTATTCACCTGTAGTAAGGAATTCGACTTTGCGCTTATTATTCTCATTAGCTGTAGAATATGATTGGTTAATTGACCAGTGGGATGTTACGACTGCTTTCCTATATGGAAAACTTAAGGAAGATATTTACATGCTTCAGCCAGAGGGCGCAGTTGTTCAAGGTCAGGAAACCAAAGTATGTAAATTGCAAAGATCGTTGTATGGACTCAAACAAGCTTCAAACGCTTGGTTCCATGAGCTTGATAAGGAGATGTTAAATTTAAATTTCACGCAATCCAAGATAGAACCCTGTCTTTACCAAAAAATATTTAATGCAAATGATAGAATAGTCGTAGTTGTCTATGTTGATGATATTTTTGTATTCTATGGTAAAAATCATGAAAATGAAAAGATTAAATTAAAGAACGGGTTGCTACAAAGGTTTAAAGTGAAGGACTTAGGTCAAGCTAGACATGTTCTAGGAATGCGGCTTAGAAGAGATAAAAATAGGATTTATCTTGATCAGGAACAATACATTAGCAATGTCTTAAAGGAAATTTGAAATGACCGATTGTAAACCAGCTATTACCCCAATGGAAGTAGGTCTAAAATTAGATAAAGCTACTGAAACTAACGGCAGGTTATCAAAATCTTGTAGGATGTCTTAACTATTTGGCACAGAACAGTAGACCGGATATTGCCCACGCGGTTAGTGTTTTATCACAATTTAATTCTTGTTACGATGATAATCACTTTAAGTGTGCGAAACGGGTACTCCGATATCTAAAAGGGACGTCTGATTTTGCACTTGTTTTCCAAAAGTCAAGCAAGGTAGATCTGGTAGGATACGTTGACGCAGATTGGGGCGGTTCATATGATAGAAAATCTTTTACAGGCACGATGTTCCTATTAGGTGGGAATCTAATAACGTGGGAAAGTCGCAAGCAAAGGTGTGTGGCACTGTCTTCGACTGAGGCTGAGTATATAGGTCTTAGCCAAGCCTCGAAGGAAGCTATTTATTTAAAAAGTTTGTTAAACAGCTTAACGAATAATATATGTGATAAACCCGTAGTCATCAATAATGACAATCAATCTGCACACCATATAGCACGTAATAAGATGAACCACAATAGAACTAAACATATCGAGATAAAGTATCATTTCATTCGGGAAGCCATATTGAAAGAGGCGGTTGAGGTGCGTTTTGTACCCTCACAAGAAATGTTGGCAGATATGTTAACAAAGTCTCTGTCAGGCCCAAAAATTAAATCAGCTTTAATAAGATTACTCATTAAGAGGGCGGTAATTGGTGAATAATGCGAGCGAATGATTTGCACTTTAGTTTTGATTAGTTCAAAGTAGTTTTATATAATTTTTATATAATGGTGTAATCTTAGTTTAAGGGTGCGTACTGTATGTTGAGTTTAAGATGTGTCAGATTAAGGGTGCGTGTTGGAGGATGCGAGGACTGGCTGGCTAGGTCTCGCTCGTACTGGCCAGCAAGTGTCAGGCATGTAATCTGCCACATTGGCTGATGTCACTTCTTGTTTATAATATTCAGTATTTGGGTGAAGCGCCTCTGCTAATAGGTGAATTTACAATAGGTTTATAAACCGTTTTACTTTTAAACATTTTCCGTCCCCACAACCTTAAAACTCCGGCGAAAAGTGAGCTTCCCATACTAACGTAATACCAAAATGATTTGAAATTTAAGCATAATTAACTCGCTTCTTGTGATTTTATTCGGATTAAGACAGTATTTGTCTAGGTTTCTATAAATAAAAAAATCCAAAATACTAAACCAAATAAAAATTAATGTGATTTACAGTTTTGTATGAAAAAAAATAATTGGCGTTTATTTTGAATTGGTTTAGTATTTTGTAATTTTTATTTAATAGACTCGACCCGAAAGACCTGACCCTAAAAACCTAGACAAATACTGTCTTAATCCGAATGACATCACAAGAATAATTAATTAAGCTCCAATTGCAAATCATTTTGGTATTACGTTTGTATGGTAAGCTCACTGTTCGCCGGACTCTTAATTTGAATCCAAAACAAATGAAAGCCAACAGAAATGTAAAAGAAACAAAGATGACAAAAAAGGAATCTCAAATTAATACCATGAGACATTGCGGCAATCTTTCGACGAACAAGGGTCGGGTCTTAAAAAATGCCTCTTTTTTCTCTCTTTCTACAATGTTTATTATTATTATAAACACCGTCCCCTCCATACTAATTTCCGCATCGGGACGGCATCGATCTGGGTCGGAAGTCGCCGTATTCTGTACGGCCACTATGGGTTTATGAGTCGAAACTCGATGGTCTCTTCAAATATTCAAATGTATCATACTTTAAATTAATTATACTTTATTAACAAATATTATAAATGCGAAAGTCCGTTTGTTTGTTTGTTACGCCTTCACGTCTTATTTACAGAACCGATCATCATGAAATTTTGCATACACATTGTCAGGGGTTCAGAAAAGGACATAGGCTACATTTCATCCAGAAAAAATATACTGTTCCCGAGGGATACAATTTTTTCTGCCATAACAACGCGGCCTATTGACATGATTAATAAATGATAATAATAATACTTAGATAATAAACTGGTCGCCATATTAAAACCCCATCATCAGTGTGGTGAGCTTACTAAAAATCCTTAAAAATTAAGATGGATGTATCCAAAATGCAGCCTAAAAATCGAACAGGCTTTATAAACATGAAATAAATTCACACCGTCTAACTGGTACTGATCAAGTTAGATAGAAATAAATATAAACAAAATATTAGACAACATTACAAACATTGCTGTGATTCCAAAGTAGCTAAAGCACTTGCGTTTTTGAAATCAGATACAGCGGTGCAACTACAAACACCCAGAGCTGAGCTAATAAAGAAAAAAATCGTTTTCTAAATTGACCCAACCGGGCATCGAACCCGGGACCTCAGAGACGGCGACGCCTTGAAAACCGGCGTACTAACCACTCGACCACTGAGGTCGTAAATAAAACCAACTTTTTAGCTCATAATTTAAATCACATTTTATTTTCGAAATTTTCTTTATTTATATCACGAATACACACTAACTTAACACCATTATTATCGCAGTGATGTTCCTTTTGTCTTTACAATCCAGAGGGCCTAAAATTGCCATTCTACAAAAATGAACGCTAGTAGAATAGAATGACAATGTATGGAATTGACAGGAGCTAAGCGTTAGCTTATGTCATTCCCATACGTTGTTATTCTATTTTACTAGCGTTAATTTTAGTAGAACGACCATTTGAGTAGGGGGAAAGGTCCAATTAGGAGCGAAAATTATTTTTATTCATTCAAATGTAGTACCCGTTTCTGTGAATGAAACTCTTAAATCATCGAACGGGAATCTGGGACATTCCTGACCCATTGCCTCAGAAAGTCAGAAATTCCCCTGCACTAACGACACGTTAGATAGCCAACCCATTCGCATCATTTATTACCTTCACGAGTGGCTCGACAATAGAAACAATGGTTAGCCTACGCTGAATTCACTTTTGAATAAATGCATGTAAAGGGGACGAAGCGCGAATGACATAGGAGACTTTTTTTATTGAACTTTACTGTTCCATGTATTCTTGAGTTATGATTGTGTAAATGGTGCTTTTTATGGTTATTGTTTTTGCTGTAAAATGATAAATTTCGTTTATTCCTGTTAATATAAATGATCCAGTCCCGGTTTTTGTTTCACTAAGTTTTATGAGATCACTAGCGGCCGCCTGCGATTTCATCCGAGTTGACCCTATGACTTTTGACCAGGATAGAGAGTACCCTATTGGTAATCCAGTTCCTTATCTGTTCACCAACCTTTTATAAAAATCCCGTAGCCATTTCGACTTTAAGAGGTTAAAAAGGCACACATACACCCAAACTTTCGCATTTGTAATATTAGTAGGAAGTAGGAATTAAACAGCTTCTATACTGATGGTACCCATTTTTGCTAATAGACCGATGGGGAAGATAGGTGAGGAAATGAAGTAATAAGTAAATGAATATTTGACGACCTTCGTGGTCGAGTGGTTTGTACGCCGGTTTTCAAGGCGTCTCACCATCTCTGAGGTCCCGGGTTCAATCCATGGCTGGGTCAATTTAGAAAACTAAATTTTCTATATTGGCTCAGGTCTGAGTGGGTGTGCTTACCACCGTTGTCTCTGATTTCCATAACACAAGTGCTTTAGCTACTTACTTTGAGATCGGAGCAATGTTTGTGATGTTGTCTAATATTTAATTTATTTTATATTTGTACTGTATTGTATTGTAAGTGGTGAGCGAGTTGAAGATCATTATGTGCTACATACCTATTATCTCATCTTGGGACACAGATACAGGTTAAGGAAGGACCTATTGTTATCGATTAGTCCAAGCCATTAGGAAAATTCGCAGTATTGTCTGTGCTGTGAATAAGAACTATTTTATCTTCCAATATAGAAAAAGATTCCACAGATTTACAACAACGTTTGAAAACACATAACAGAATCAGCAGTTTTGTACTTTATTTTCCTTCTGACTATAAATTTACAAGCAAGAATCATCGATTTTTAAGAGCCTATTTTGTACAATGTTGTTAAGCACAAGTATTCATAAATCCAGAATAAGGAGCCGAACTGCCTTATGGGCTCTGAATACAAATAAGATGTTATCGGAGGGCCGTTATTGGGACACGGATTTGCTTAGATTTTAAAATTTATCTCGGCTCTTATAATTCTTCGGGGCATATCTTGTTTCGCTGTGACATCTCTGGCTTTGGAAGTAAATCTCCTTAGTGTATTAAAATGGGATGAACATTTCGTACATCTGATATTTCTTAGCATTACTTTAGCTTTTTTTAGATTTGATTAATTCAAATCCATGAGCGATCAAGGCATTTTTAGAAAGTTATCAGGTATAATCCGCGCGCGATGAGAATGGGATGGAACCTTGTCAAAGTAAATCAAAAGTTAATTTTAATTTAATTAACTAATTGTTTACTAGTTATCTTACTTCAAGTTGCTGCAGGCAAGAGTTCCCTCACCTCGAATGTGTGTTATTGGATATCGCTGTGGCTGGCCGGCGAACAAACACGTCTCAGTTTGACAAGGTTCCATCCCATTATTTCCCGGTTTATATATTGGACGATTAAACAGTGAAATGAAAAGTAGTAGGTAAGGTGTTTACCGAATAATGATAAATTTCGATATAGTTTTCGAGACCCATCCAATTACACGTTAACAGAAGTACTTATTAATGGAATTTTGTTTGTCTTATCATGACTTTTTGCGTGGTATGTAGTACAGCAGGATTCGTTTGTACAAAGCCACTCGACCAAGGAGGTCGTCAAACTATCTATACGTGAGTTATTTAATACACTTCATCAAAAGTTATTTGCCTACGTATCTGGCAGCGTCGTCGCTATCCATACTAATATTACAAACACAAAAGTAACTCTGTCTGTCTGTTACGTTTTCGCGCCTAGACCGCTGGACCGATTTTGACGAAATTTGGTACGGATATAGGTGGAACTTTGGGGAAGGACATAGGCTACTTTTTATCTCACTGCTAGGCAGGGGTCTTAAAACCTGTAGTCCACGCGGGCGAAGCTGCGAGCGGAAAGCTAGTAGTCAATAAATAAAAAATGAATTTAAAAGCATATTAAAAAGATGCTTATGGGTAAAGGTTATTATAAAGTAAACGATTATCTAAAAGACCGAAATGCGTGGAAATGATGTAACATGTAACACATAAGTACTTTGTTGTTTATAATCCTGTTGTACTGTATTTGGTAACGATATATTTAAGTTTGTAAATATCGTTACTTATTTCTGATAGAGCTGATAAATTTCTTACGCCTTCTTGTCAGTTAAAAAAGTCTGGAACGGGTGGTAGGAAAATATAGACGATTCAAAAGTGCTTAATTAATAAGTTTATTTTAATAAAGAAATTTTGACTATTGACTATTGATTTGGCTAGGTAAAGCTTTAACTGGCAGGTTGTCGTCAATAAGCAGGTGGGTTTAGTTATTTGGCTAAACAAATGCTATATGATAAGCTAATGATAGTTTGATATTACAAACAGAGTCATATAGGGTTGAGGGGCTGACATGAGCCAACTAGCGCCGCCAGTCGATTTTATTTTATATTCTAAATAAGCCCAATTTCTTACAAAAGGAATCAGTCAAGGTTTTGTTAATAACGTCTAATATTTTTTGAATAACTTTACACAGTTTGAAAAAGCATTCAAACAGTTTAAAACGCCATTTTGTTAAAAGTGGCCACTGTAGGTTCAAACCGTTTTTAAACTATTGCACGCATTTTGTAATGTTTTAACGTTATTCAATAAACACTAGACGTCATTTACAAGACCTTGACTGATTCCTTTTTTAAGAAATTGGGTTTATATAGAATAAATAAAATAAAATAGACTTGCGGCGCTAATTGGCTCATGTCAGCCCCTTAAGTGGTAACAAATTTAAATTGGTATAGTATGAATTCATACTTAGTCCAATTCAAAAGTCACCACAAGCGGTAAATTTAGATCATGGAGCTCGTCATATAATTTCCTTTTCAAAATTAGACAAAGTGTAGCTTCTGATTGTACAAGGCTTCGATGTTCTCAAACTTCATACGTCAGGATTAACTAAACAAAGTTTGGAAGTCTCAAAATAATTTTGTTTGCAAATTGCCTCTAAGCCAAACAGTGTATCGCTAGCTTTATGTTACTGGTGCGGAACTGAAGTTTTATTGAGGTAACTTTTGAAAACAGTATTAAAAGTTCAACATATTAAAACACAACTTGATTCTTCGACGTCGGCGTATAAAATATATTTTTTTAGGACATTCATCTTTCTTCTTATATTTTAATATTTCGAGCACAATAACACTTTTGAGTTGTTCTTACATTGAAAACTCGGTGAGATTATTGCTTAAATTAAGAACGCGTAGTCCGCACATTAGCGCCGCCATTGGAAAAAAATCATAGTGCTTAAATAAAGACGAAATTGTGAATTATCTCTCTGTAGTCCGAAGAAGCTTTGTGGTACTTTTTATCGCTTGAACAATATTTTGACGCAAAAAAACTCCATTTAACTAAACGACGGGCTAGAAAATATTGTTTAACCGATAAAAAGTACCACAAAACTTCATCGAAATGCACTGCAGAGAGATAATTCACAATTTCGTCTTTATTTAAGCACTATGATTTATGATGATGACCAATGGCGGCACTAGTGTGCAGACTAAGCGCTCTTAAAGGTTTTTTTGTAAAAGACAGTCAGCACGATCCCCACCTCAGTTGCCAGTGAAATTGAAACCGCGACATGGTTGGCAAATACCAAGATCTATCTGGCCAGTTATTTTGATGGACACCGTTTGTCGGGGGGTTGGTTGGCGACCGTGCAGGCCAGATAAACAGGTTTTCCTTGATGTGAATAATTAATGAGGAAATTCACACCTCAATACTGAGATGAAAATAAAATATTTAGTACCGACCTACTTCCTTAAATTTAATTTTCTTAAATCTTTACTTTTTCTAATTACTCAAATTAACAAAACTTTCAAAGCCTGCCTGCGTAATTAAGTTTGTCTGAAGTAAGAGTATTTCCCTAATGGATATTTTCTTAATGTCAAAATGAAATATAAAACCTGGTAAAACAAATGAATATTGAAAGCCTTTTTAATTAACTTCGTATCCTTTTTCGTTTCAGTATTTTTCAAAGTAAGATATAATTGCTAACCTTAGAGATAATTTTTATCTCTTTGTATTTAATGTCAAACTTAAGTAGCTTAATAAAAAACCGCTTAAGCTAGGGCTAAGCAAATAGGTTTAAACAGGTCTTTGCCTTTTATTCTGAACTAATATAAGAGATTTTACACATACAATATCATTTTTGGTATAAAAGGGATGTGATTAATTTTATACAAAAACATTCATAATTTATTGTTATTCTGCAAAAGTAAATCTGTCTGATTGCTTTTCAAGTTTAACGCAATACTGATTTTGTTTAATTTTCGTTCAAAGATAGAATAACTCTTGGAATCGAGTTTATAATATTACTATTATTCCCGAATCCCCATCCACGCAGAAACGGAAGATAGCTAAAACCATAAAACGAAAGGACCATTCTGGTTAAACACTAGAAGTCAAATATTCGATACCCATACTCATATCTCATGAGGAGCTTGGTGGTACAGTGGTATAGCGCCTGGCCCATCGATTGCGGAGGTTAAGCAACTTTCGCCAGGGTCGGTCATGGGATGGGTGACCAAATATTTACTATCTCGAGCTCCTCCGTGCTTCGGAAGGCACGTTAAGCCATTGGTCCCAGCTGCATTTGCAGTCGTTAGCACCCACCAATCCGCATTAGGCCTGCGTGGTGGGTCATGCCCCAGCCTCCTTATGCACCCATAACAGGGCCCCAGTGGGGACATAAAAAAATGGCTGATGGTCTATACTTATACCGCATACGTTCAAATTAATTTGCTCGGCCTGTATGTAATAAGAACATAAATTCAGTCCCATTCCAGATTTTGATAAAGTAACCGTTTCTTTAAAGTGTTTTTATCACCATTTTGATTGACCGAGCGAGCGCTAAGCGTATCTGCTTCAGCTTGGGCAATGCTTTCGCATGTATTGTCTGTGCCGCTGTCCTACTGTCCGGCTGTCCCGTTTGTTTTCCTCTGCAGTAGCTCTACCATGAGTTGATGCAAACTGTTTTCACTACCGAAAACTATCGGATATACTGCTCACAGTCATGCGAGTGAAAACGATAGTTTAGTAGCGTAAACAGTTTGAATCAACTCATGGTAGAGCCACTGACTGATTCTCGTGAAATTTTGTGATCTGTTTCTATAATTATATAGTTTTTTTGTAAACAACCTCTTTCTAGCACTACCCAAAAAAGGTAAAATTACGGTTTCAAGCAGAAACAAATCAAAGCACAAATAGCTAGTGTGTACGCGGGCACTACAATGTTTCACCACACTTTATTTGAAGTCAACAAGTCTCAAAGTAGTAAACAAATAAATTCTAGACCCTATATACTCTCTTTGTCGAAGCCTGCATGTGTTTACTCCTAATCCGGAATTGGGATCGGTAATGGGGCATTTACACGGATTGATTTTTCGGGTGACTTGCTAGGCGATTTTAATCGACCACGGCTTTTTATATCACTTGTAATATCTAGTCGTCACCTTACTGAAATTAGGTTTGCGATTCGATTTTACAAGCGATTGTCGATAAAAAGCACCATTCGACTAAAATCAACTGTGGCAAGTCGCCTCGAAAGTCGATCCGTGTAAATCCCACTTAAGGCTTACAAGAAAATAAAGTGTAAGTACGTACATAAATAATAAAGTATGGAACAAATCGTCGTTTTCCGTGCACGCACACATAGACATTCCGTACTGGCAATGTCAGGCCAATTCGGGACATATTCAGTAATATAGCTGTTACACTGCGAATTGAACTAAATGACAGCTGTGAAGTAAGGCACAAGTTGCTGCTATGTTAGCGGATCGGAGTGGAGGCTGCGGGGCACCGACTACGCGAATAGTGGCTAACTTCACAACCGCTAAAGCATCGCAATATACCTAGAAATTTCTAGCGCAACTAAACAAATACTAGCTTTAAAACTATAAAACTCAGTAGGTCTATGTATCATTTAGCCTTTCAAGCCACTGACCTATATCAAAATAAGCCTAACTCTTTAAAAGGCTTCCCGCCCATGAGCGATTAATCGCTGAGCGATTTTTTGTCGCCGACAATTAGAACATACAGATTTCAATACGTGTTCACGAGCTACATAAAATAGCCCAGCGACTAATCGCCCGCGCAATGACACTGACAAAAGTGACAAAGTGTTTACTTAGCCATAAGTATTGTGGAGACTGGCTCCTGAACTAAGGTTAGAAACCTGTTTTACAGGTCACCAGGAATCTCCTCCATTTCCCGGAATAATGATAATAATATGATATACAATGCATAACCCTAGACTTGAATACATTGTTTAGATGTAGAACAATACTGTCACATCTAGGAAAAAATATTACTAGCTTTTAAAACATATTGTTTTTTATTTTACCAACCATACTGATTGTTCCTAAAGTTTACGTTTCTTAAAAAAAATAGTAGTTGATACCCTCATTAATTTAGATACTTAGTAATAATATGTTTAACTTAGTATTGTCGTTATTTATGTATTAGACTTATGATTATTAATTACAGTATGCAATTAAATCGTTCGTTTTATTTCTAAAAAATCGACTATTTATGTTCCATAGACGACCTCCGTGGTCGAGTGGCTTTACAACGGTTTTCAAGGTGTCGCCATCTCTGAGGTCTCGTGTTCGATCTCCGGTTGGGTCAATTTAGAAAACAAACTTTTCTATATTGTCTCAGGTCTGGGTGTTTGTGATACCACCGTTTGTCTCTGATTTCTATTACACGTGCTTCAGCTATTTATTTTGGAATCAGAGCAATATTGTGATGTTGTCAAATATTTATTTATTTATTTTAACTTGTAAATTCCATCATGTTATTAATGTTTAGCCTTATTCTTTACAAATCGAATTAGCCCACCTTTCCTAGAAAATAACAATAATAAAAGTTCTTGCTTTATGAAATTACGACAACATCTCGACGCTCGCAGCCCTGACATTGATTGATGCTTCGAGTTGTTAACATCTACTTTGATCGCGATAGGGTTGCCCCTCAAGAGTTTTTTTGTTGATTAAATTGCTTTTTTTGTTACGAATTTGTGAAGTAGGAAAGATTACGCTCGTAAATTTTGTTGATATCGAGTTTTTGAGTAAAAGAACCGTTTAAAACGTACCATCTGCCTAACTCGCATATTAGGTAGGTAGAGACATGAAAGCGTAACAAACAAACAAACTTTTTTTTACTATCTGTATTTATTTAGGAGCTTTTGTCTTCAGACATGGCAACTCCATCAAGCCAAATCACCAGCTTCTACTTAACATTATTGTTTTACTTAACATTAAGTATTATTACTTAAAAACTAAGTTGTGTAGCTTGCTGGCAGAACTCCACCAAACCACACAAGTAAAGTGCGGCCTCAGAATATGAACAATCCTAATATCCAACCTATTTATATTAAATTTACTTATAAAAAAGTCTCTTTGAGTTCGATTCCGCTCACATTCCATCAGAAGGTGATGCACATCCTCCAATCGTTTCTCTTTGAGTTCCATTCCGCTCACATTCCATCAGAAGGTGATGCACATCCTCCAATCGTTTCTCTTTGAGTTCCTTTCCGCTCACATTCCATCAGAAGGTGATGCACATCCTCCAATCGTTCACATGTTTCACAATTAAGTGTTTGTTACTTTTTTATCATCATTATCACAAACTTCCTTGATGGGATATGACCGGAACTAATTCTTAGTACAAGTTTAAGTTTTTTCCTACCTTTATTACAGTTTATGAACCATGGTATACGTACTCCTCGTACAAAACCATGAAAAGCGAGTCTCCTCGTATACCATGGTTCATAAACTTACTATCGGATTTATAATAATAATAATTTTGCAATGATTGTAAATTGATAAAGAATGAACTAAATTATATTATTATTTATGAAATATATTTATGTTATAATATGTTATGTTAATGACAGTAAATTGAATGTGCTAGTGATTTTTTTAATTTTGTTAATTGATATTGATAAATTATATACTTAGTTACTCTATTGTAATGGGTTAATCCTGTAAAGATAGATGTAAGAGTGGAAATAAATAAATAAATAATAATGGTAAGGATTATTTAGAAGATAAATCATGTTTTTTTTATATGTATAAAAACCCTAGATTTCCAAAAACCCTGAATTTATTCTGCCTAACAAAACTCATTATTCAAAAAACTCGTGCCACCATAAATCAAAGCATCAGATCAGATTTGATAGAAAGATTAGAAAACGGTATAAAATATCAAAGCGCCATAAAATTGTGAGAGGTTTTCTATTACAGACTTTGTAAGAACCACTTCTGAACAAGGCTGTTTATTTAAGAGTCCAAGGATGCACATGACGTCGTAGCACGTTCTATAGATTCGTATGATTTTAGCAAAATACATATATGTATTAGAAATAAAACACTTTTTACGGATTACAGCGCGTATATTATTAATTCAGGCAAAACGTGTTTTATTTCTAATGAACTGTACGCGCGAAAGTCTTAGAAGTGCACATATAATGTATATTAAAAAACAGGCCAAGTGCGAGTCGGCCTCGTGCACGAAGGGTTCCGTACCATCTGTAAAAACGGCAAAAAAATATGTCTGTTGTATGGGAGCCCCCCTTAAATATGTGTTTTATTTTAATTTATTAATTTATTTTTAAAGTGAATATACTATAATAAATGTTATGTCAATATTTCAAGTGACTAACTGTTGCCGTTATCAATATCGAGCAAAAACAAGCAAAAAATCAGGTTTGTTGTATGGGAGCCCCCTTAAATATTTATTTTATTCTGTTTTTTAGTATTTGTTGATAACAACAGAGCGGCAACAGAAATAAATCATCTATCAACTGTCTAAATACCACGGTTCATGAGATACAGCGTGGTGACAGACGGACAGCGGAGTCTTAGTAATAGGGTCCTGTTTTACCCTTTGGGTACGGAACCCTAAAAACCAACAAAGTTGTTTAAGAGTCCGACGAACAGTGAGCTTCCCATAGAAACGTGATACCAAAATGATTTGCAATTTGAGCATAATTATTTCTTCTTGTGATGTTATTCGGATTAAGACAGTATTATTGTCTAGGGTTCTATTAAATAAAAAATCCAAAATACTAAACAAATTCAAAATAATGCCAATTACATGTTACGTTACACATTACGTTTGTATGAGAAGCTCACTGTTCTCTTAGGTATAATAGTTTAATTAGTAGAGCTTTATATTCAGGTTAAAGATTTTTCTTGTCCACTCGGACGAAGTCACGGGCAGAAGTTAGTGCCAAAATAAAATTTTCAAGCTTTTAAGGATTTATGTTTTAAAGTTAGAGTTAAGTAAACAACTATACCCTCAGAGCCAAGTGTTGTACAGATTTCCATTACGTATCTTGTTAGATATTCATTCATTCATTCGCTAAGGTACAGTCGAGTACTAAAGTCCTTGCGCAGACCCTAAAATCGGACAAGTTAAATCTTGCTTTTTGCCATTCATAATTCTAGGTCAACGGAAAATAGTCGAAATGGAGTCGAAATAAGTGTCATAAACTGCCATACCTACGTTTTGTTTGAGTACCCTACAGCCGTATTGTTTTACAGCTCCAAGGGGTCATACATAGATGTAAGATAATTTAAACTTAATACTACCACGTCTTCCTGAAGTATCTTGACAGAGAGTCCCTTTTTATAAACTGTGTTTAATTAACGGTGCGGCGCAAGGCACAAGTAATTTTGATAGATTTTTCTACATGAACTTTTGCTTTTGACTGTACCACAGAGTAATAGACATCTACACACAATGGATTACTCAAGAGGTTTCTTTCGTCATTTTCTCAGGATTACATGTTTACACGAGAATACTGTATTCATGTTCAATGTATACCTCTACATCATCTATTTTACTACGAATACAATATTAATACCTTTACTAGGTAAATATATAACTATAAATAGATAAGTATAAATAGTTATTTGTTCGAAAAGTGAGCAAAGGTATTTTTGCTGTGAGTGCTGACTTTGAATTCTTTAACCGTAGCAAGGTTCAATCAGTACAGGCTTAGCTTTTAGATTAAATAAATAAATATTTGACAACATCATATACATTGCTCCGATTCCAAAGTAAGTAGCTAAGCACTTGTGTTATGGAAATCAGAGACAACGGTGGTATCACAAACACCCAGAACTGAGCCAATATAGAAAAGTTCGTTTTCTAAATCGAACCAACCGGGGATCGAACCCGGGACCTGAGATGGCGACACCTTGAAAACCGGTGTACAAAGCCACTCGACCACGGAGGTCGTCAAAAGATTAAATATAGTAGCTGTATTAATAGTCTAAAACTTTATTTAATCTTTCATATAATCTAAAATCCCCTTCTTCTCCTTATCTTCTTTTTATCGTATGAGGATTGGTGTCCATCTCTGGTGTTAGAGTATATCAAGCCACCTGTAAGGTCTCTGAGTTGGCTTAACGACTGTTATCAGATGATAACAGCCGGGACCGACGATTTAACGTGCCCTCCGAAGCACGGAAGCGCTCAGTTGTAGTGTCACTTAACGATCACCCATCCAACACCTGGTTGGACCGAGCGTTGCTTAACAAACATGATCGAGTACGATTCTGTCAAGTTCCGCCATGAGCGCTTCTGAAACTAAAGCCCCCTTATGCTACCTTTGCAAATTCAGGAACCGGGCTCGTTTCACATAATATATAATTGAAACTGGAATTGAAAATAAGAATCGAAACCTAGACAACCTCCCTCGTCAAATTAAACCTCTTGTTTAACTTAAATCTTACAAAATGTTCCTTTTTAATCCGAAAAGGGTATCCTCGTCAAATATTAAGGGCTTTGCTCCTCAATTAATAAGCAGAATTGTAATGTTAAAAAAAAACCTGCGAGCTGTGCTGTAGCTCTCGTCTGTAGATTATTATAAATAAAACCCGAAAAAAAAATTGTACCCGAGGGATAGCAAAAAACTTTCCACGCAGACGAAGTACCCTATGTCCTTCTCTATACCTTTGACAACGTGTATGCAAAATTTCATGATGATCGGTTCAGTTGTTAAGACGTGAAGGCGTAACAAACAAACAAATAAACGGACTTTCACGTTTATAATATTAGTAAGGATAAAACCCCCAAGAAAAGAACCAAAGTTTTCACTTCAAAGGAAAAGGTTCGAAATTAAGTTTTTTTAACAACAAAGAGATCTGATTGTGCCAACTCCCGACTGCACTCGTCCGTAGTTTCTGGCTGTCAGAAGCAGTCTCTATTATTTTCGAACCGATGGACTAAGTAAGTAAACCAAAGACAATTTACGGAGGATTTGTGTAATGTTGCTACAGAAACCATCTTGTTAAATTTGTAATCATACATAATCATTTGTTTTAGGAATGAGCCCGTCCGTAAATGAACATAGAGTTAGGCACGTTCGAAAAGTATGTATTTTTTTACCAAATATAAATAGAATAGAATAAAATAGAATAATTATTTATTTCCAAAAATGCAGTTTAGTACGTTTAATGGTAACATGTATGAATGAAATGTCTGGAAACGATATACATATTTGTAAATATCGTTTCTTCTAATAGAGCTGATAAGTTTTTTGCGCCTATTTTTCTTTTCAGCTAAAAACGTCATAATGGGTGGTAGGATAAAAGAATTGACGACTTAAAAATGCTTGTTATGTGAGCTTATTTGAATAAAGAATTTTTCAATTTCAATTTCAATTTTCAATTTCAATTACAATCATTTACAAAGTTAACTTAAGTAAAATAATAATAACATTTGCCCGAACTAGGAAAAACCTGTGTTTCAGGCGAGCAAATGAAAGGACAATTGTTTAAGAATGTTTTATTATTATTAAATCTTCTCGTTTATTGTTGGAGATATTTAATGATATGTTATGTAAACTTGTATTATTATCGTATTATAAATTATACAGATATAATCCGCTTTTAACACCAGCTAAAAGCAGGAGCGCCTCAAGATTTACAATTTGAAGCATCCTCACACATTTGCATTTCACCAATAACACTACCATTTAGTCAGTCTGTTTGTAGAATATTTCTAATTTATTAATATAGAGTCTTTAAACAAAATAATAATTAAATATTATAATTAAACACTAGAAATACATGCTATAAACTGCTATAATCATTCTTCGTATTGGTTTAAAAGGGACTTTGACAAAAGTAACCACTTTGATTCAAAACCATTTTAAATCTCTTATAAAGCATAAGGTATTGAAGATAAATAATAATAGCCTTTATTTCAGAAATATAAAGTAAAAGTAAAACTAAAAATACATATAAAATTAAAATGTAAAACTAAAAGTAAACTATAAAACTATAAAATATATAATACATAACTATAAAACTAAATATAAAACTAAAAGAGACTAAAAATGGTTTATTTTAAAAACATCTTGAATACGTATTTTTAGATTGAAAAATCGCCGTAAAAGCCTCTGAAAAGACTTCCACGAATCTAAAAAGAGAAATCAAACGATAGATCAATACAATTTCATTCACAACCTGAATACGAAACTAGTTGAGAAAGATAAATTAAACTGATCCTTATCTATAAATATTGAAAGACTAATTTCGAACAGACCTGGGTGGTGTGAACTAGCATGGCATAAACGCGCAAAGTTAAATGAAGACCAAAGCCGCTGAGAATTTAGAATAAGGGGCTTATACGATTAATATTCGTCAGAGGGAGTTTGCCGCCTAGATGTACTTGTACCTATAGCGGGTTGAATAAGGAAGATTATTAAAAGAATGATAAGAGGAGCTTTTGGTTTTTAAAGTTTAATGAAGACATTCTTGGTAGGGGAATCCTTTCTTCATAGCTGGTAAGTGGTTCTAATTTAGGGATGGGTAATGGATATTATATATAGGCCGTTATCGGACCTGTATTTTGCGAGCAGCGAATCTCTAGAGATGTGGTTATTTTATGAAAATATTGAAAGAAAAAATATGTAGTGCTGATTGAAAAATAAAACTGCAAAGTCGCGCGTGTTGAAAGAGTTTCTATGTGTGTAAACTATCATAATCCAAAAGAAAAAATGATTTGACGTTTGTGTCCAATAAATGCTTTTAATTCAATTCCTGTTTTTCTATAAAATATAATTATTTGATGAATTATATCTAAAGCGCGAAGTCCTTACAAAAATAAGCAAAACACCGAGCCACGGCGGTCAAATAAATATTATAAATATATTCTTTAACCAAACTCGCATCTCACTTCGAACCTCACTTCACTTCGCGTGAATTTGTTATTAGAAATTAGCTGAATGTAAACTACTTTACCGATTGCAAAAGGTTTCAGGTACCATAGTAATAATATTTTATTTTATGATTTCAAATTCCCGCACAGTTAAGTGAGATTCGAAGTGAGGTTCTAGTTTGGTTACAGAATCGACAGAAGTTCTACTGTCATTATTCTTTACAATCTATTCACTGAGTTTGTCTAGCGCGTCCGTCTTCATACTTCGCGAAGGACCAAAATATTAATTAAAATTCACAACACTCAATCACGATTTCCATTACGAAACGGTTTGTGTACCTGTGCAAAGTAATGTTAGCTTACCGATTTGTTTTTTTTTTTAATCTGATGAAACAGAGAACAAATACGTTTTTATTAAAATTTAGTTTTTCATAGTCATTATGTTAGCCAATTGCTATGATTGCTAAAAGGATAGGAAAACTAAATAGCTAAGAATTTCCTTTATTTCTGGTCGTACATATTCTTTTTTTTTTTTTTTTTACAACATCACGCATACATTGCTCCGATTCCAAGGTAAGTAGCTAAAGCACTTGTGTCATGGAAATCGGAGACAACGATGGTATCACAAACACCCAGACCTGAGCCAATATAGAAAAGTTTGTTTTCTAAATTGACCCAACCGGGAATCGAACCCGGGACCTCAGAGATGGCGACACCTTGAAAACCGGTGTACAAAGCCACTCGACCACGCAGGTCGTCATTCTATCACCTGTCTATGGCAAAGCCCAAAGGATGGGTAGATTTTAGTAATCTATGTATGTTTTTATTTAAATTGAAAGTTAAATACTTATGTTATGTCAGTAATAGAGCTTTGGCTAGGATTCCGAAGCGCTCATGGCGGAGCTTGACAGACTGATCGTACTCGATCACGTTTGTTAAGCAACGCACGGTCCGGCCAGGTGTCGGATGGGTGACCGTGAAGAGGCATTACAACCGACCGCTTCCGTGCTTCGGAGGGCACGTCAAACGGACGGTCCCGGCTGTTGTCATTTGATAACAGTCGTTAAGCCCACTCAGAGGCCTTACAGGCGGCTTTATAAACTCTATCTAACACCAGAGGTGGCCACCAGTCCTCATAAGACAAGAAAGAAGATTAAGATTCCGTATAGTCTCGAACTACTGAGCATAACAATCCATGCATAAGTAAATAAATATCAGACACATCACAAACATTGTTCTGATCCCAAAGAAAGTAGCTAAAGCACTTATATTATGGAAATCAGAGACAACGGTGGAACTACAAACACTCAGACCTGAGCAAATATAGAAAAATTGGTATGCTAAATTGATCCAGCCCAGGATCGAACCCGGGACCTCAGAGATAGCGACACCTTGAAAACCGGCGTACAAACCACTCGACCATGTAGGTCGTCAATGCATGCATCCATCTAAAGAGAGTAACATTACAGTTTTAAATAACTGAAGTATTCCACAGCTTTTACTAACAATCTGCAGAGCAAACCACTCTACGCCACAACTCCAACAAGCCACAGTGTATGTAGTTAGACTTTCTAGAGTAAATTCACGAACTATAAAACACTTTTGAACGCGTCACTTAAATACTTTTATCAGCCGCAGCAGACGGTAGTTAGACTCGCTAAGTACACTTAGGAGTGAAAGAGACAGTCACATCGTATTCAGTCGACGATTTTCAACATTTATGTAGGTACTTATGACTTACTCTAGGTAATATATTAAATTTGATAGCTTTAAAAATATTATAAGGAAATGATTCTTTATTGCACAAATAAATATTTCAACAAAATGTGTTAATAGAAAAATATTCAGCCCTAAGTCCCGTCGCAATGGATACACAGAGAGGAAATAATAATACAAAATAGACCTAAAATTTTAATTTTAATTGCTTTTCCAGTGTAATAAGAAATTACACAAAAGTGGGACATTCATAAAACCTTAAATCTCTGTCATTATTTTTATAAATTATATTTCTTGAAAAACAATATTATACAAGGTGTTACAAAAGTACCCCTAATGCCGAATATGGTATATAGGGACCATCAAACTGAACAACTTTTACTATGGGGCCAACTCTGAAATCGCGAAAAAAAAAATCAGCTGTTTCATACAAAAATTAAAATCGAAAATATCAAAATGTATGAAACAGCTGATTTTTTTTTCGCGATTTCAGAGTTGGCCCCATAGTAAAAGTTGTTCAGTTCGATGGTCCCTATATACCATATTCGGCATTAGGGGTATTTTTGTAACACCTTGTATAAGCATATTGAGGTGACAATGTCATCTAAAAATGAAGTTGTATTAAATAAATACATGACAAAGACAAAATATATTTACCCCCTTAGTAATAAAGATTGAATAACAGATGTATGTCCCTTTCGTTTAAATGTCAAACTTAAATAGTTTGACAGAAAGTAACCATTGTGTAACTATACATCTCCTATACAATTTTTATTAGTAAGGGGGCAAATGAGTTCATCTGTCACCACTTCATGGCGGAATGCCCGATGTATGCATCGCTGCGTTGGGAGCTCTTTGGAGCGGACAAGCTAAAGGAAGAGGATCTAAAGCAGTTAACGATAAGTCAACTCAGCAGGTATTGTAAGCGCACAGGTAGGTTCGAGGGTCCGACGCCGGTGGGGTAAACGATAACCCGCCTCCCCCAGCTTCCAGCTTTCAGGGGACTTGGGGAACTGGGTGAAATGGTTCCGATTAGGGAGACTGATCACCCGTCCGGCTTCGCTGGCGTCCCCCCTTCCAAATAATAATAATAATAAGGAGGGAACGAGACCTTTGTATTGCAAGCTTGATGATGACGGACATGACGAACTATCGAATTTCGACTGCAACTATGACGACTATGGCGAAGATGCAGCCTGGAGGGGTATTATTTTCGAGCGTATGTATTTTGCTACTTTTTACGCGGGAAAAACCGATCGGCATCCGGATCTTCCAAGGAGGCCAATCACCAGCAGTCGGTATCGTCGTATGTCTGATAAAATAGGATAGACTGTGTCCACAAATTATAAACTTATAAGCAGAGTCGCTTGGAAAAAAAACACGCAAAGAAAAATATCCAACTAAACCGGTACATAGTCAGCATAATGCGATTAATTTATCAATGTACAACAACAGAAGTGACCAACTTCATAGCGCTTGCAATACAAAACTATGTATTTTAATAATTAAAATTTACTCTTTGCCGTACATTCTCGAGTGAAGTTGCCGCGGATCACTCTCAAATGTCAATTTAATCGCATAGTGCACAGCGCAACAAATGACGTAAATGTTTTAGAATACAGCGTTGCGTCGCTACTGAATAGTGCTACAAAATCATTATTGTGTGTTTAGTGCTAAAAAATAACGGCCTAGTTTCAAGAGGGTGGTTTGTTATCTATCTAGCTTAAGGCTCCTATATACCTCAAGTGGCGCCCTCATTTTAATTAAATTTATTGCTCGCTAAGTACATGATGTACCGAAAATTCACATGTACAGATTGAAGCTAAGGTTCTATAGTTTATTTACAAACAATAATCTCAGTATAATATAGTTTATTGTAGTAGCAGTAGTAGTAAAGTGGCCACTTTTAGCACTTTTGCGAACTACTACTACAACGAACAAAATTTTACTAAGGTTATTGTTTGTAAATAAACTATAGATACCTTAGCTTCAATCTGTACACGTGAATTCTCGATACATTATGTACTTAGCGAGCAATAAATTTAATTAAAATGAGTGCGCCACTTGAGGAGATATAGGAGCCTTATATTAGAATTAGTTAAATTTATTTTACCTCTTATAACCATTATAATGCTAGTGAGGATATTAAACTTCCCAGCAGCTTCGCACAGAGCGACACAGACAAAGCGAGCATAATCCTTAAATGCTTTGACGTGCTTTGAGGTTAGTTTCTGCGGGACTTGCGGGAGCCGCTGTTAGTGTGTTTTTATCCTCAGGGCTGAAGCTAAAACTTCCTGTGCTTTACACAAAATAAAGTGCTTAAAATAATAAATTCAGGTTAGTCTGAAAATTTGGCTCTATATTTTGTTTGGTAAAAATCTATTTTTAAAATTTTAGTAACTTGGTTAATAATTTTGGCTCATCTCGTAACCACAGAATACATAAAAGTACAGAAGGGACACTCCGCAAAATCATTTAAATAAAAAGTGACTCTTGCTCATTTTTCGCTAGTACCTATCAAAGGTATTGATATCGACTGTATAAACAACATTGGTGACTTTGTCAAGCTAGTTAAGTTTTTATTACAAAGAATTTTAACTATATCACTTGATAAACCACTGTTTATCTAATCACTTAAGACTATAAATTAGGAATGTGCTTAATTGTGCTTAAGGTTAAGATGCACCCAAATTATGTTGTAATAAATAAGTACTATTTATGAAAATGTTTTGATCTGCAAAATTTTCATTACAATAAAAAACAAAACCTTCAAAAACCAACAAAAACAGCTTTAAAAATGAACAGCTCTAAAAGGTAAGAAAATAATATATTCCTCTTTAATACATATCTTATTATGCATGCATGCATAATATCTAATATCGAAAAACGCCTTTTAAAGTTAGGTGGGGACAAAAGACATTTTTTTATTTAAACTCCCCACCCGACTTCACATGACATTTTTGATATTGGATATGCGTATAGGTAATTATGCAAATTTGAATATATAATTATATATCTTGCTCTTTAGAGCCGTTGTTTTTGAATCTGTATATTATTATTTAAGTTGGTTTTTGGAGGTTTTTTTTATTTTTTCAATTTCAACTTTTTTGTCTACCACAAACGACGATCAATATTCTAATGTCAACTGCTCATCACTTTTTACAAAATACTGTTTTTCTCGGACGAAGGAACAATTTAACGTCAATAATCAATTGCTAGTTGATTCTGGACTGTGAATCTGTATTATCTATGCTGTGAATGTTGTTTCGACGGCTTTTTCGTTGTAAGCCCCTTGTACCTGAAAAGTATATTACTAAATAATATACTAGAAAAAATACGACTCGCACCAGATCATGTTCTCGGACGCGAATCGAACCCGCGACCTTTGGATATCCGGTCCAATGCTCTGACCGCTGAGCTACCGAGTCACTAGTGGAAACGTCGAATTTCTTCTAGTATATCAACTCTTACGCTGCAAGCCAGCGCCATCTCACCAATGTACAAGGAACTACCTCGACATTTAATTGAATATCTTTCCAGATATTTTTTAAACAACGAGCTATACAATAAATAAATAAAAAATCTGAAAAGTATATGCTTACAAACAAATAAAACGGTCCAGCCGTCTTCAAATAATCAAGTAACATACCAAAAAAAAAAGATTCCGACGATTTGAGAACTTCTTCCTTTTTTGAAGTCGGTTAAAATAGTCTATCGGCAAAACAATGCGTCCCTTAAACAATAGAAATAAAACAAAATAAGCTTAATTACCATTTGTTACGTTACGTTTCTATTATCAGCAAAGAGTCTCTTTTATTTTGTTGGTAGCGTTAGAGCCAAACTTCCCAACTTCAGCGTATTTTGATTTGTTTCCGCTGCAGTGTTGTTTCAAACAATGTTTATTGTAACTTTTGATTAGAATACTGGTTTACAAGTACATCTATCTTCTAATCTATTGTTCTTCCGGGTATCTGAATAATTAACTACTAAGAAGATACGAAGTTGGTGATGTTATGCCCTTTTAAACGAAGAAACACGCTTTGATGCTTTGACATTTTTTTGAACCTTTACTCCTTAGTGTTTTGTAATGTACCTTTATAACATATTTTCTCGTAAAGGGTATCTTATTACACCAATTTCAATATCGTATTGTATCTCATTACGTACTTGTGCGTTATTGTAATGTAAAACTCACGGCTTATCAAGATGCTCCGTCTAAAACAAACGGTACTTTTTTAAATCTTAGCAAAGAGTTTTTATTAAGATAAATACTATTAGAAAAAATACTAGAAAAAATCGACTCACCCGTAGCGTCCCGTCTGAGGTGCTACGGGTGAGTCGATTTTTTCTAGTATTTTTTCTAATAGTATTTATCTTAATATAAAAATAGCATTGTGAATGCGAAAAATCAAAATTTAATGAAGAGTTTTTATGTCAGAAAAGAGGTCAACATTTTATAAATAAATTTGGAGCCAAATGTTGACTCTCGACCATTTACGAGCACACACGTGTATATTCCACCATCGTCGCCGCCGCCTCAGCCGTATCCTACTTTCACTCAAGAGAGTGAGAGAGAGACTGGTGAAATTGTAACTAATAATAATAACTTGACAACATTAAAAATGCCAACTGGCAAACTAATAATAAATTTTACAAATTGTTCAAATTTTTATTAACAAGTGATTAAAATTTTAATTGTTTAAGAAAGTCCAAGTTTTATTTATTTCCTCGAAAATATGTTATAAAACTTTGTTATGACATAGCGACATACACACCAGAAACTATAAAATCATGGGCATTAAGTCCTTAAGAATATTTCGATTTCTTTTACAATTAATACATCAACAGAAAAAAAACTTCGCGATTAAAGACGTTATCATTAACAACAATAAGCCTCTCAATTATTTTCGAGCGAATCCCTAATACATGGTGTGGTATCCCACGAAATAGCTAGCTAAGTAGATGCTTGCTCAGTGCGCATGCGCAATCCTTACTATCCTTACTAATATTATAAATGCGAAAGTCAGTTTGTTTGTTTTTAACGCCTTCACGTCTGAACTACTCAACCGATCATAATGAAATTTTGCATACACATTGTCAAGGTTACTGAGAAGAACATAGGGTACCTTTCATCCCTAAAAATAGTATATTCCCAAGGAATAAAGAAATAATGACCTCGCAGACGAAGTCACGGGCGGTCACTAGTTAAGGTATAATTAGATTCGATCCATCTCTCCAGCACCGTTCGCCGCTTCGCGTGGCCCGGCGCGCGGGGCGTTAAGCGCTTGATACACAGCTAGCATAATTCCCAATTACCACGCGTACCTACCGTAGTTGAAACGTCGCCAGAGTTAAAACCCTCCATAAATCTTCATACGTGCTAAGCCGTCCACTTACACATGCGGGCGACGTGCGGGGACGTGCCGATAGCGTGTTGATATACCCGGGACTGGTCCGACGACAATTTTTCACGTTAACATACTTTGTGCATATTACGAGCATTTTTTTTGACAGATCGAAGTACAGGGTGCATAAATTCGATAGTTTTAGTAGTTGTGAACAATGAAAAGTTAGAATTTGTGTGTTATATCACTATTTTTATAACAGTGATAGTGTGATAAAAGGAGTTAAACTTTATAAAGAGAAAGCACCATAGTTGCAGTTTATGAGTGCAATAGGTTACATATTAATATGCATCTGAACTGATAGCCCATTTTTTACATCATTGCGAATCAAATTGAGACTTATAGGGGATCCAATAAACAATTCTGCACAACTTGAAACAAAGGTTAAAAATTAAAACATTTATAACCGAATGTGTTTGCCCCTTAATCCAGACGGTCGCAATAAGAGGCATAGTTTCGATCTCAGAAAGTACCATCAACTTGCTAGAATAACTTTGTTTGACATTTTTAAGTCGTTGGTACTATAGCAAGTTAGTCATGTGGTACAAGAAGAAATATACTAAAAGAAATTCGACGTTTCCACTAGTGATTCGGTAGCTCAGCGGTCAGAGCATTGGACCGGTACCCAAAGGTCGCGGGTTCGATTCCCGTCCGAGAACATTATCTGGTGCGAGTCATATTTTTTCTAGTATATTATTTAGTACCATGTGGTACAACTTAGTACGCTTACTCTTGGCTGCTGAATTGAATTGAATTAGTGTTTTCGTTTCATTAAAATTTTTAATTGTGCTCCTCTAAGCTTTCGGAGATTAAGCCCGAAGTATTCAAATGCTTTTATGGTAAACAAACTGCGATGAATTTAAACTTTTAATTTAAAACAATATTTTAAGTTGGAAATGTATTTTCAAAGTTTTATAGCTCTTTCACAACTAGAACACATTTTGCATAAGCTAATAATATACGTTTAGAGTTCAAATTGGTTGTTTCATCTACATTGAAAATTCAAGCTAAGAAGATAAAAATTTTGCGATACAATTTTTGGAAGAAAGTTCATTTTGACAATAGCAATCAGTTAGTTTGGCTTTAGAACCGATTATTAGCTATCGCTAGTTTGGTACCAATAGAGAGATCATTAGACTATGTATACACAAGCTGTTCATATCATCACAATAATTAATACAAGCTAGTCTTTAAGATTTATGGATTCAAAATGCTATTTTTATTACGTAATTAATTTAAGTCTTGTAAGTCTTCAGCGTAAAGTGGAAACTTTTAAAAATCTTCAGCGTATCTTCAAGACATACGCTAGTTTCAACATCATTATTATAATCATTTATTCCGAAACCAGGATTAATAGAAGGAGTCCCAGCATCCCACAAAGGGACGTTTTGTGATTAATCTTCGTCCTCATCCCAAATCTCAACAACCACTAAATTGACAATTCTCATAATGACTGTTATGTGCGGCTTCCACGAGCAATTTAGAAATTACTGGATATTGATATGGTTTTAGTACGTTCGTGAAGAGCTCGATGGTGCAGTGGTTTACTACCTGTTTAGTTAAGCATCTTTCGCAAGGGTCGGTCACGGGATGGGTGACCAAAAATTTATTATCTCGAGCTCTTTCTATTAACTTTCGCAAGGGATGGGTCGATCATGGGATGGATGTCAAAAATTTATTATTTTGAGTTCCTCCGTGCTTCGGAAGGCACGTTAAGCCGTTGTTCCCGTCTGCTAAATTAGTTGCCAGACTTAAGTCTATGTTTCTATTGACAGAAAACTATTTTTACAAATAATACAGAAAGTTACTAAAACGAAGACAATAGCTTTACCTAATTCAAATTATTATTAAAATAAATAATATTAGAAAAATATTATTATAATAATACTACTTCAATTCGAATTGAAGTAGTATTATTTACGAATTGTACTTGGTAACTAAATTTACGATTCCTGTCATGAACCAAGGAAAACAAAAAAGCATTTTTTTAATTTCATAACCATTAATGGTGGTATTTTTCTAAACTCTTAACTTTAAGCTAAAGCAGTTCTTCTGTTCCACAAGAGATACGGGAAATTAAAATATGTTGCGATAGCACGCGTCACGTCGCTTCGCCTTTGCTTGGATAATGGAATGATAATACAATTCCGCATGCGAGATGCAGACTGCACAAATATGTGACTGTTGGTAAATTAATTCTCATTTGATTCAACACAAGTCTCTAGAAGTAGAAACGCGACGTTGTATTGTGATCTTTAATTCAACTTTTCAATACTTTACTGAGCTAAACTGAAATACCAACTGTATTTTTAATAAATTCTTCATAATATGGTCGTTTACGTCGATGGCCTTTGATCGTCCTTGCATTACTTCATTGGGCCTTTTTGGGAAGCGCATCGCTCGAACGCCTTTTTTAATCAATCGTAGGTTTATTTTTTTCAATTTTCTGGATTTTTTCATTTCACTTCAATTCACATAAGTTTTTGTATTTTGGAAAACAAATGATGATATTATGGAAATTAAAAAAGTACTTTTAGTTTAAATGTTAAGGTAATTGTCCTCTTACAAAAATGACCAAGATTCTATCATTGGTATAAGTATTATAAATAAATGAATAAATATTTGACAACATCACATACATTGCTCCGATTCCAAAGTAAGTAGCTTGTAAAGCACTTGTGTTATGGAAATCAGAGACAACGGTGGTATCACAAACACCCAGACCTGAGCCAATATAGAAAAGTTTATTTTCTAAATTGACCCAACCGGGGATCGAACCCGGGACCTCAGAGATGGCGACACCTTGAAAACCGGTGTACAAAGCCACTCGACCACGAAGGTCGTCATTATTGACCAAAATATAATGATTTACAAATAAATAGCTTCATTACTAAATCGATTACATTTCGCTCAAAAATATTTTTGAATAAACAAAGAAAGTTATCAAAGATCAATTAGTTTTCAAGAGAAATTCAAACACAATCGGCTGTGTTAAAAGTAGAAACAATTTTGCTGGGTTCAGTGTGAGCCTAAGTACAGAAAGATATTGGGTCAGGCGACACTTGGCGGTGGTCCAGCGAACAATCTTGCGTTCTATTCGTTTTTTACTGTAAAGTAACAGAGCGTATCGGGCTTAGCAATAAATGAGTCGACATGGTATCGCAGAAGCCTTTTTGCATGGTGCAATGGGATGTTTTTGCATTAATGATTGTTCAGGCAGGAATGAATTATCTGTTAACTATGAATTCAGCTTAAATGGTAGTACTTCCATATTAATAGCGAAATGGTTCATTTTAATAATGTTGCATTTAAAGAAATAGCGGTAATGACGGCTCTGTCGCCGCAAGATACCAATAGCGCCATCTAGCGAACGGACGAGGAAGCCACGGTGCCGGTTGAAAGAAGCCTGTCGTTTGAAAGAATCCTCTTGCTCTCTGCTATCGATACACGACGCCGTTCACACGCATATTTTTCTTTATCTATTAAGCAATTTGTAAATTCAACCCGAAGATCCCCGTTCCTAAATAACGGCCATTTTATAACGTCAGATATCAGCGATATTGAGAGTCCAACCATAAAAAAAAATATTTGTTTAAGACCCAAAGTTATTGTCTTCGTTATTTATTTTTGTCTGAATATTCCATCGTAATTTTTTTAGCACCATCAGGTTTTCTGGTTTCTGTTCTGGCAAAATCTTTCAAAGTCTTTTGTATTGCAAAACACACTAAAGTCAGTTTAAACGGGAAGTTATCAATATCTTCGATATTTCTCAGCATTTCAAAATTTTGGAAAAAATTATAAAGTAGGTATCACTATTTTGTACCTTTAAAAACCTTTAAATTTTCCGAAATTTTCAAACATCGTGAAAGTAGGTGACTATTTCTGGATACGTTAAAGTTTTTTATTGCAAGAATATAAGCATGCAAATCGAAGAAACTTTCTCCGAAAATGACGTTGTGAATTTCAGATAACTTCTAATCTTGTCACATTTTCTCAGTACAAGGTCTCTACATAAATTTACGAACCAAATGCTCCTTTTTAATATTCAGAACTTGTTCAAGTCAACCTAGATCTTACCTTTTGTTCAGAAACAGTCCGTTGTATTGAATGAAGGAATTCACAATATGAGACAAAATAAAGAATCAAGGGAATAGAATTTCTATCGTTAAAAATATTCCACATTTTATTGAAATGCGCTTAAAATATTTTGAAAAAACTAATAAAATATATTTTGAAGCGAATTTGACTTAAACAAACCTCGTTTTTATGATTCAGATAGAAAGTTAAACTTAACAAGATACTGATATTCATATCTTATTAACCTAGAACTAAACCATCTCCTCAATGCAAAAATAAATAGAGTAGGGAAGTACTTTTACTTAAAAACATCATGGCCGAACAAAAAGTACCTTACTAAAATTATTAAACACAAATCAATTTACATAAAACACTTATTTAACTTGAGAATCTAATACCGAGCGTTGATTAATAAAATTATTGTTATACTCAGCTAAATCTACTTAATCTATGGCTGAATTTATCGCGGCACAACGTCGTCCGTACGCGTAATAATAAAGAAATAATCTTACTTAATATTGGGGACATTTTGGCGGAGTAGGGGGTAATTTGGAAGGGGGGATGCCTCGGTACCTACTCTGGAAACCATACCACGATAAACGGACGACTTTCGTTTGCCTTGCAATGCCTTGAGACATTATGGCTACCCCATATTAATCCAAATAACTCGTAGTCATCAGTCAAAAAATGGCTATCAATGCCTCTTCGAAGCGCCAATAGTTGCTTCAAATTACAACAAACTAGTTTAAAAAAAAAAAATGTTTTATTTAGTCAAAGTAATAGATGACTATCTTTCTCTAACTTTAATAAATAATCATTATGTTGAAACTTGAAGTATAGTAAAAAATTAAGACGCCGGCGAACAGTGACCTTCCCATACAAACGTAATACCAAAATGATTTGCAATTTGAGCATAATTAACTCTTCTTGTGATGTTATTCGTATTAAGACAGTATTTGTCTAGGTTTCTATTAAATACAAAATCCAAAATAATAAACCAAATAAAAAATTTAACCGATTTACAGATTTGTATGAAAAAAATAATTGGCATTTATTTTGAATTGGGTTAGTATTTTTTAATTTTTATTTAATAGAAACCTAGACTGTCTTAATCCGAATAACATCACAAGATCAGTTAATTATACTCAAATTGCAAATCATTTTGGTATTACGTTTGTATGGAAAGCTCACTGTTCGCTGGCGTCTTAAGTTAATAAAACGAAACGAAACAAACAAACATGGTTTGAGGTTGGTGATGGAGGGAGGTTGTGATACCTACGTCAGGTATAGTACTGAGCACGACTACGATCTGTTTTCTACTAGCACGGCAACTATTAGGAGAACTATTGGTCAGAACTTTTTTGAATAAGAAAAATGTTATCTTCAGTATTGTTTGTACTGGGAATCATTCTAAGTGTGATATGGGATATCTTTATAAGATCAAAATAGTTTTATAATGTAGTTTGTTATTTGTTACATAGTAATTATTATGTGAGGGTTTGTAATTGGCTTTAAGTTGTTAGTTTGTAATTTACTGGGATTTTGACAGCTGTAAACCTTCTTGAAAAATAAAAAATAAAAAATAATAAAATAAAACATCGTCCGATTATCACATTTTGTTTGAAGTAGCCTCTTTGTTTTCTTTGTCGCAGTGGTATGTGGAGGACGCGTCCTTGGGTATAATCCCGATGACTTATAGGGAATGGTTATACTGGGATGACCTTGGAGGTTGAAAGGATTTACGGGATTTTGGATATTAATTTCATTAAAGGATGGAATAATAAGGTGGTACCAAATTATGCAACAATACTGAAACAGGTGATACTGTTATTTAAACTGTACAACTTACTCCAAGGAACATGGGTCGAAATAAAAAAAAATGTCATCCTCCCATACAAATGTATTGGTCAGCTGATTGATTTAGTATGGAAAGGCGAAACAAAAATCGTTTTTCGACCTATGTTCCTTGGAGAAAGTTATTCAGTTTAAGCAAAACTATCACCTGTGTTGTTATTGAATTTGGTTCCACCTTATACAACGTGTTATAAAAGTACCCCTAATGCCGAATATGGTAGATAAGGACCATCAAACTGAACAACTTATACTATGGGACCAACTTTAAAATCGCAAAAAAAAAACAGCTGAATCATACAAAAATTAATTACGAAAATATCAAAATGACTGTATGAAACAGCTGATTTTTTTTTCGCGATTTCAGAGTTGTTCCCATAGTAAAAGTTGTTCAGCTTGATGGTCTATATACCATATTCGGCATTAGGGGTACTTTTGCAACACGTTGTATATGTAACATTTGTGGTTAGAATTTATTGTCAACAGGATTGGTTATGCAAAAACGACTCAAAAGAGACAGAAAACGACAAGGTAAGTATTAAACCTTAAAATTCACAACTTTTTGTCTAGGATTCTGTTTATCCATGTTTATCCATCATTTAGTATACAGTTAGTTAATTTTTTCCATACTTTTTTATGTAGTTTAAATAAATGCAGTTACTATTATCCTAATCTAATTCTGAGCAAGTATTTTTGGTATCCCTTTTTCATAGAATTGGTATCTACAACACGTTTCATACGATATTGCTGTTGTAATATTTAAACGATCATATTCTATTACTAACTAAGACCTAGTCCAGAAAGGGCGAATTCGCCGCGATTTGACACGCTATTTTGGTTACACTGCTGTTAATATAGCACATATTACTGACGTAGCTGGTCCTAAGCGACCATTGTATAACGAAACGGGATCCGCGTTTAGCTCTACTATACTAATTCTGTGGCTATGAACAAGGTCTAACTACAAAAGTTTGAAAATCGCTTGGTGCAATGGTAGCAATTAATGACAAAAACAAAAACAATAAACAATTTCTTATGACGGTGCAGAAATATCTAAATTGTTACACAGCTTTTTATGGCCGGCAGTATCCATATGGCCATAAAAGGAATGTCGTAATGACATAATAAAGGTCTGTATCCGGCCAAATGTGATAACGTCTTAATTTCTTTAGCTATGATAAGTATATTTTTGCATTACAGCAGTATTATATTAACTTTTATACGTAATCGGACCAGCAATTACATTGGGAGGCATCTTTCTGGACATTAATATTAACTCTAAGTGATTTATCAGATTCATAAACTATTCATATTTTTTGATGCTTTCATTGAAATCTACGCCCAGAACTATTAAGGAAGAAAAAAAATGGTACACAATTATTTTTTTTCGATTTTAGGAAAATGGATAGTGCGAGGGAAATGCCAAAAGTTTTTATATACTCTTTACTCAATTATTTGATACTGGCAAGTTATACACCGTCGTAAACGTTGGTTATTTTTAGTAATAAATTTAAATAAATTAAAAATATATTATGTATAAAAAAAAATTTTTTCACAAAATGGTCTCCCGACTTTAATGACACTTGTTATTTAGTTCCTTAGGTAGAAAAAAATATTTAAAAAATACAATTAATAATGGTTGGAATGTTATTAGACACCTATTTGTTAAACTGTCAAAAAAAGACAAATACACAAACAAAAAAAAAATATCGAATTCAGAAAAATATTTCAAGTTACCGAACCCTACTCAGAGAGGAAAATCCAAGGGGATATAACATACGTTCCAGATTTAATATAGGTAATAGCGATAGTTTTCCGATACATCAAAAGATTGGTGGAGCACTGAAACTTCCGAGACTGATTCGAAAAGTTTGCTGTTGCCGCCTCTGTGGTGATTCTCACCCATTTCGCAGATACTACCAATGGTTTGTGTCATGGTACAAAAATCTACGCCAGGTGCACTCCGGGACAGAGGAAGTCACATGGTCTACCCAAGCTTACGTCATCTCCGTTATCGGCATTGAAAATAATAACGTTCGTTTATCTTTAATTAAATTGTTTCGTTTGCTAAGAGAAACAAATCACAATTCAAAAGAAACACCACGGTCGAGAGAATTGAAAAAATCCTATAGAAAGTTGACTAAATCAACGTTTAGTAGTCCCCTGTTTCCTCGTCCTATCTATTAATATAAAGCTACATTTATAACTTAACATAATCCCAAATACTTCAGCTACTTTACAACGTATTAGATAATTTAAGTTTTATGATGTTAATTTTAAATGAATTTATTATAACTAACACATTTTAACATTTTTTTTTTCTATCGAGTTGTCGTAGTAATGGTTTCATTTCAACACCGCCGTTACAAATGCTTGAAGTTTGATTAACTCGTATCACGGCTGCACAACTCCGGCAAAGGTTTATGGATCCGCTGACATATCCTAATGGCTTCTTATTTTATCAGGCTCCATGTAACTAAATTGTTATATCCTGGTATTTCAGTAAGTTTGTTATCTTTGAGCAACATTTAGTTATAAATGGTTAAATGGGAGAATCCATTGATTCTCTTCGGAAGAATTTATTCCGTCTTTTTATGGATCCGTTTTATCCGGCGTCATGTAGCTAAGTTGTCGTTTCTGTATTTCAGTAAGTTTGTTATCTTTGAGCAACATTTAGTTATAAATGGTTAAGTGGGAGAATCCATTGATTCTCTTCGGTAGAATTTATTCCATCTTTTTATGGATCCGTTTTATCAGGCTCCATGTACCTAAATTGTTATATCCTGGTATTTCAGTAAGTTTGTTATCTTTGAGCAACATTTAGTTATAAATGGTTAAATGGGAGAATCCATTGATTCTCTTCGGAAGAATTTATTCCATCCTTTTATGGATCCGTTTTATCAGGCTCCATGTAGCTAAATTGTTATATCCTGGTATTTCAGTAAGTTTGTTATCTTTGAGCAACATTTAGTTATAAATGGTTAAGTGGGAGAATCCATTTCTCTTCGGTAGAATTTATTCCATCTTTTTATGGATCCGTTTTATCAGGCTCCATGTAGCTAAATTGTTATATCCTGGTATTTCAGTAAGTTTGTTATCTTTGAGCAATATTTAGTTATAAATGGTTAAATGGGAGAATCTATTGATTCTCTTCGGAAGAATTTATTCCGTCTTTTTATGGATTCGTTTTATCAGGCTCCATGTAGCTAAATTGTTATATCCTGGTATTTCAGTAAGTTTGTTATCTTTGAGCAACATTTAGTTATAAATGGTTAAGTGGGAGAATCCATTTCTCTTCGGTAGAATTTATTCCATCTTTTTATGGATCCGTTTTACCAGGCTCCATGTAGCTAAATTGTTATATCCTGGTATTTCAGTAAGTTTGTTATCTTTGAGCAATATTTAGTTATAAATGGTTATATGGGAGAATCTATTGATTCTCTTCGGAAGAATTTATTCCATCTTTTTATTTGGATCTGCTGGCAGATCCTAATGGTTCCTTATTTTATCAGGCTCCATGTTGCCAAATTGTTATTTATATTTGAGCAAGATTTAATTATAAATGCAGGTTAGTCAGGGCTATATATTTATCTGTAAATGGTGATTATTGCATTTTTTTTATTTTATTTTAATTTGATTTCAATTGTTAAGTGCAATTGATTCTATTAGAGAGAATTTATTCCATCTTTTATTGCGATGTTGAAAATATCATTCTTTTTACACGACTTCCCATAAAAAATAGTATATTGTGTCCAGGGTTCATGTATGTAGGTACGTTTTCTTTATTCCACCGTAACTACCAAATGCCTGTACAGATTTAGAAGTGTGGAGTATCGTTAGAATCTACTGGCTTTAGATAAAAAAAAACAATATGGCGGCTGCATTACGTCATTTCGTACTTACTTACAAATTCTACATAAGTTAATATTATGATAATTAAAAATTTGAAACAATCACGATCGAATATTTTTTATACATGTTATCGGAAACCATACCTCTGCCTTACTTTTTTACAATTTACGTAATTTAAAGTTAACTTTATATAATCTCATTTATTTAATAAGAGGAAAATGTCACATTTTAAGTTCATCGCAATAGGAAAACTGAAATAAATTAACGCGAACGATTTTCAAGGGAATGCGGAATAAAAATCCAATTGGTCGGGTTCTGTCAATGGGGCAGACAAGGTTGCTCTAATTAAACTACTCGCTACTGATGGCAATGAAGCGAACTTTTATTAACTTAAAAGAATCTGATAATGCCAATTGTTAATTCATTTTGTAAAATCCATTTTCTAGTGAAAGCAATTAAACAGCAGGCGTATTACATAAAAACAATCTCGATAAGCGGACGACGTTCGTCCCACTCCATGACACTATTAACTTATGAATAAAGTTCAATGCATCTTTTATCGCTATTCTTTTTGAAATTGAAATGAAATTGAAAATTTTTTTGTTCAAATAAGCTCACATAGTAAGCATTTTTAAATCGTCAATTCTTTTATCCTACCACCCATTATGACGTCTTTTAGCTGACAAGAAAATGGGCGCAAAAAACTTATCAGCTTTATCAGAAGGAACGATATTTACAAATATGTAGGTAGGTATATCGTTTCCAGACATTACATTCATACATGTTACAATTAACATTAAATAAATAACATTATTTAATTAGCTCATTTCTACTGAATCAATTTACAGGGTTCAAGCTCAATTCAAAACTTAAGGTTCAGTCTAGGCTGTTACAAAAAAAAACAAATATTTATCAATTCATACAATTCAATAAACTTGTTTTTGTAATAGACCCGCGGTTGATGACGTTTTGTTGAAATGCTATCGCACACTGCTGAAATTGCTATGATAGAAGGAGATTCAAAGCAATTTATTAGCCTCCGAAGTTATAAGTGTAAGTAACACGTACTAAGGATAGAAGAAGCTCAAGCACATTACATGACTTTGACTTTGTATTCTACCGATTTACACATTACCAATTTGCGAAGTTAAGAATGCCACGTAATAACAAATGAATGTTTTATCCATTTCAATTTGGCACTGAACAATTTGGTTTTAAATACCTAGCCGGGTTTCTCAAACTACAATTTCATAATCAAATTAAATCTCAATTTCAGTAGTGTGGAAAGATTTTATCTATGTATCCATACAGAGAATGATGGCTTCGGTGTCGCCGACGGCAATTGAGTTGATGGCGGCTTTCGTTGGAGAGTCCCACATACCTGCCGTCGTTCTCCCAAGTAAAAAAAGGGAATGCTGGCTCGAAAAATGGGGCCATTTTACAAGAAAACTCAATCAAACAAAAAAGAACCATCAAAATCGGCCCATAAATGTCGAAGTTACGCGTGAAAAACGATAAAAAAAACAATTGAATTGAGAACCTTCTCTTTTTAAATTTTTGAAGTCGGTTGAGAAGTGTACTACGAGATTATGCACTCAGACGTTTCAAAATCGTAACTAGTAATAATCAAAAAAGTGTATAACATTATATTGCTCTCAGTGCTTCGATTATCTTAACGAGTTGTAGAGGTTAATAGATTAACAGACGCCACCGGTCTGACCGCAGAGCAACAATTTCGCACCACTGCAAATTCGAGGCGACACCAATCGCTTTTCGAACTGTCGGCTCCGTCGCCTTTCGTGACACTACGGACTAAATAGTTCACAGCTTAAGATCACGTAGGCGAAGACTGCATTGTTTGGATGCCATCAATGTGTGACATGGTTTTTTAAAGGACATTGCCCTATTTCTAAGACTCTATATATATTTACAGCGGAATGTTCTGTACATTAAGCTGTATTTTTTTTGTGCCATAGTGATTGTTATTGAATTAAGGAGCTGTATGTCATAAGTAAAACAATATAAAATTGTCTTAAATCTCAAGAAACGAAAGATAGTTTCAAATCGTAAGGAATGAAAAAATAATACAATAAATAAATATTTGACAACATCACATACATTGCGCCGATTCCAAAGTAGCTAGAACACTTGTGTTACGAAAATTGGAGAGAACGGTGGTATCACAAACACCCAGACCTGAGACAATATAGAAAATATCATTTCTTACATTACCCAGCCGGGGATCGACCGCGGGACCTCAAGAGATTGGTGACGCCTTTAAAACCGGCGTGCAAACCACTCGACCACGGAGGTCGTCAAAATACACAGTATTATTAATTATATTTTTTGAGGCACAGGGCCTAAATAGATGGTATCATTAGTGGTCATTGTCTTTTTAAAGATTTATTTCTGTGCGTTTGACCTCACTTTCACCCAGGGTCAGAAATACCGATAAGTTTTTGGTAACGTTCGGGGAAGGAGGGGTCATACGGCAGCAGCGCCGCGGAGGCCCGCGCAAGTAACATCGCTAAAATAACGTTATCAAATAGCGGTATTTCGTTAGTAACGTAATGTTATCGAAATGTTTTGGTAATTTACCGGTAAAATTTATATTACGGTATACGCCCCTGTTTCACCTAATGGAAAGTGACAAGGAGGACGAAGATGCGCGCAGTCAGTAAAGTGAATAGAAAGTCCAAAAACCAAACATTTAAAATAATCTGTGTATATTTTAACGTGTCCAAGCTCCGCATTTATAACAATACAATTTATTTATAGTAAAAATTGATCATGGAAATGAAAATTAAATGATGCACCGCTTTGCCGGAGCGCTCGTCCGTGAACGTTTCCAAGCAGTGAGTGTCAGATTGAATTTGTCACAACATGAAACTGTTCGGATAACAGGGTGCGATAAAGTTATTCTGATTTAGTTATTTATACACCAAGCAGAGTCTGTAGGAATAAATAACTGAGCAAACAACTGGACACTGGCGAAATCCAAAAGGGAACCGCCGCGTCGTGAATACACCGTGATTTTCCATTGTTCTAAAAGCTGTAGTTTTCATAAATATAGTTATTAATAATGCTTACCTAATTATAAAAGGAATCTTTTAGTTACCCTAGGAGTTTAAAAAATTTATAAAGCTCTTGGACCTAGGTCCAGTTCCTAGGTTTGTTTGCTATCTCTCGAGAACAATTATTTTTTTCGGGATGAATGGTACCCTATGTCCTTTTCTGTACCCCTGACAACGTGTATGCAAAATTTCATAATGATCGGTTCAGTAGTTAAAACGTGAAGGCGTAACAAACAAACAAACGGACTTGCGCATTTATAATATTAATAAGGATATTACTAAAATATTACACAATAAGTTTAGAACAAATAAAATATTGAATACGCAACAATAACTTACTCTGCACGGGGAAGAACTAATAGTTGGAAGTTTTATGTTAGTTTTTACTTAATCTTCCAATATCTGCCGTATAAATTGTGCCGTAAAAATACCGGCGCAATAATGAGAGAATCGACCTTATGTGAAGGGTAACCACAATACACGTTTTATTTTAAACTTAATTTCTCAATAATTTATTTCTTTCAAAATAATTATGCTGTAAAAATTTATTAACAGTGAGTGACAGCATTATTTTGTTACAACAAGAAAATATTATTTTTGTATGCTGTATCTTAACAAAAAAAAATCGGAGACCTACATTGTTAGTGAAAAGTTATAAAAAATAATTTTAATGATATAAAAGTGTTCCGATATAATTCTAATTCTATTATCGGAACACCTATTCTAAAGGTGAAGTTCACTTACTTCTGTTTTAATCGCGACTTATCTAAAAATATGTATGCCTACAGTTCAGAATTTTGACACATTGCTGTAGTTGTCATTTATAATTGATTTATTTTCAAAAGTAATAGCCTTAGAGTGACAAAGTTCTTAACTGTATATATATTTATAGACGTGACTCTACTTAAAATCCTCGATCAAGAATACCTTAGATGTTCGGTCAGAGTCTCAAATACGGCCCACGAAATCACGCCACACATTCAAACTGGGAGCATATTGACACAAACAAAACTGCACTTTGTTGTATGTAAGACATAAATTAGTTTGAACTTACAAACGCTGGAGGTCGTTTTTAATTGTATTTTGGTAGTAGTAGTATTAGTAGTACGTTGTTGGCACTCAAGGTCTTCCTTTAGATTATTGTACATTACAACAAGATTTGTGAATGACCGTCTGTTGTCTCAAAAAAAAAATATTAAGAGCATTTATGATTTATATATGAATGATTCTCATTTGTTTTTCATTCTTTATAATAAAACAAATTGGTTATCGATTTCGCAGATCCAATATCGATATGACGTAGTATCCGACATTGTTGGTATCGATCATTGCATTCACGTCCCTATACACGGGATTTTGACATGTGTCAGAATTTAACTATTACTATACAACAAAATATAGTTTTGTCAGTCGGTAAAGCGTAATCTAAACGTTGAAATACATAATAATATCCAAAGCAAACAAGAACTAATGGCCCCCCTACAATCGTGACATGGCGGTGGTTTACGATCGTTTCTATCGACGAACTTCGGCCCGCGTCGTGTTGTGGCGAACAAATTTACTGCAGCTTAAAAACCGATCTGGATGATGGGTGGAATTGATTTTAATGGCATTTGCAGTGGTGCAACTACTCACTCAAGTTATTTCAGCATTAAAACTAGAACATTCTACATAATTAACCAATGATATTATTTTATATTTTTAAAGATGCCTAGCATAATCCTCCAAGGATCTCCACGACGAGCGGTGATGGAGGATTGGTACTATCAGCGTTTACTACTTTGCAGAAAAAATCGTATGCAGGTATCGCCCCTGCACGAACTATACTGCAGGCAAACTATACGTAAGAGGCGGCACGACGTGCAAGCAATTTTAACCTTAAGAGTGGTAAAGCGGAAATGTTGTTGATAGTTCTTAATTAAGGTCCCTATAAACATCAAGTGGCGCCCTCATCTTAATTAAATTTATTGCTCGCTAAGTACATAATGTATCGAAAATTCACATGCACAGATTGAAACTCAGGTTCTATTGTTTATTTACGTACAATAACCTCAGTAAAATAAAGTTTGTTGTAGAAGTAGTAGGCAAAAGACAGCTTCAATATGTGCATGTGAATTTTCGATACATTATGTACTTACTGAGCAATACATTTAATTAAGATGAGGGCGCCACTTGAGGGCTATACTCGCTTTAATATTAGCGAATAGCATAGCATTTCCTCTGAAGCACGTTATTTACATTTTAGTCCTTATGTGGAGAGATGATTGGTTTCCAAATGGATATGAATTAATAATTTTCATTAGATGTTCAGTTATTGGTAGGTATTGCTTTTCGATATTGTTTGTAGTTGCTACGTATCTAATGTGGTTTGAAGATATTGGGAGTATTGACAGCAAATACTGTAATATGGACATATTTATAATGTATTAACTTGAATAGGATACTTCATGCATCAATAACTTTGCCTTGAATTCAGCAGGAGTGGGAGGATTTCAAGAGTACAACTCGCGCAGATAAAGAATGGGATTGAATATGTGGCTCACCGCGCTTACCACAGCGAGTGTGACAGAGAGCAATAGGTATGGCGTTTAGTGTGCGAGCGAGAAGTGAATATGAACGACGCCATTTCTAATCCCATTCTTTATCAGCGCGATCTTATAAGTAAAATTGACAGTTACATGACCTACAAAATATTGTATAAATAGGTAGTTTTATTGAATTAGACGTACTTTATTTGTCTAATTTCACGTACATACAATTAACTTGCGGATTTTTTTTAAGTACAGTTAGCAGCACATCACTTTTTACATAACTGTCAAAAATCTCAAATTTCCTTTGAACCTTAATGGCTTCGCTTTTAGGTTCGAAATTGATTGAAACTGATTACTCTTAATCTATTGTGGCAGCCCAGCGTGTCGTTGACTGTACATAAATGTGGTATTTAATAAAGTTAAATAATAGCTGATTTTCCATTTGTTTATTGGGGGATCAACAAAAACATGCTGTCCCGATTAGCTCCGTTGCACACTGCAAAGTAGACCCACTAAAGTGTTGGACTAATGGCCTTGATAAAGTCCGTGTTAGGCTACTTTAGTCTATTTGTGTGCACGAGGCTTTAAGCAGATTTGCCGGTCACGGAATATAATCAAACAGGAATTCGCGTTAATTCTACGGATTTTTTGTAAGTGGTTTAAAATAGGTAAATTTTACTAATAATGTTCATGTAAATGAACTGAATCACGGTCCCAAGTTCGGTTCCCAGGAGGGAGGTACAATTTGTTGGTTTTGTGGTGGTTGGGCTTATTTCAAGTCCGCATGGCTAGCTACCACCATCTTACCTAAGCCTGACGCCATAACCACAATTTAAAAATTGTTGTGTTCTGACAGTTAGCGGTAAGATAGCCAGTTACTTAGTGGTAAGGATTCCGGGCGTAGTGCGCTTACACTTTCGGCCGTGATCACAGAAAAGGTATTAGTACTTCGAGACTTAACATCAGGTGCAGGTGGGGTAAAGGTTAAGCACTATCCCGTTGTGGTTAAAAAAGGAACTTAAGCCTTTTAAGTAGCTGAAGATAGTGGAACCATGTCACCCCAATCATTGCGTTTTACAGACGCAACTTACTGAACATGCATTGTACTGTTGGTAGTTGGTGTGACAAAATACTCAAGTGTTCACACTTAGGCTTACTCATACCTATCACTGTTTGAATCAAACTATAATTTTTAACTAACAAAAAAACTGCTTTTTCATCCTCAGCTTTATTAAGTTCATCATAATTAAGCAACTCAATTTTGTTCGCAGAAGGGTTGTCACCCGAATAAATAAAAAAGTGCTACTTTGCACTTGATCGCGCTCAACAAACAAATTCTTTAATTAATCAAAATTCTGCTTACTCATCGCTTCGCCGATTAATATTTATGAGGAAAGTCTGTTGTCATCTTTCGAGTTTCCAGTGAAAAGTGAGTAATGAAGTGAGATTCAGAGGCTTCTTGTTGGCCTCGGGATCACTCCTAGATAAAGGGATTGTGTTGGATCCTAGTGCAAATTCCATCTTACATTTACACCAATGCGTATCCGTTTTATTGGTTAGTTTAAATGAACTATAATCCGCACTTGCTTTAGATTTAACAGTCATTTAGGTACTATTATAAAATTGACATTAAAGAGGTAAGTCAATTGTTTTTTTGTTTTGTTTCCGATGTATACTTAAAGCTAAGGCCATCTGATAGATATAATTGTTTGACAGAAGGGCCATCAAAAATAATATTTCATCGAAGTTGAATTAATTTAATTGAAAATGTGTAAGTATTACTTTTTTGTGGTTAAACTATTAAATGAATTGTTTAATCCATAAATTGTAATTCATTTTTTTTTAATTCTGTTACTATACAGTGTAATAGTTGTCCACAGTCATACTAAGCTGGATTCGTTGTAACTTCGACTATGATTTATTACAAAACTCCGTACTGCACACTAACCAACAATAACTTCTGTCAGAGCTGCATGCAACTGTCATCCTTAAGTCGAAGCTGTAGCTTTTATATTAGTATATACGCAACAGACAAAGTTTTAAAGGTCAGTGGCTATTCGGTCTGCTGTATCTTATCGCTTAGCTAGAGTTCAACACGGGAACTTTTAACAATGAAGGGAGGGATTGTACTTTTATCATTTTTGCTTTTACTGTGATTAAGAATGATATTTTTTTTAATAGAAGAAAAAATCAATTTGTCTTTAATTGTTTAGGCAGGAATTAAACTTGAGTATTTCGCTATCCGAGCGACTTCTTTGATCGTTAAGCGCAAAACGGGTCCACCTAAACAAAAATATAGTTCTTTGTAAAAGATGAAAATAACATAAGAACAATGTTCTTTTAAACTAATTTTTAAAATGTTAATACTTTATTTTAATTATTACTAGTTTTAAAATAAATTCAAGAAAGTTTTAATTTCATTATTATTCATCGAAAGGGTAGTAAAAATTTATTTTTTAAGTATAAAACAGCCACCAAACTTTTACCGTGGAAACCTTACCCGAGAACCTTTTGAAAACGTTTATAAAAAAATTTTCAAACATCTGATGATGTTACAACCTTTCAAGATCTTCACTTAAGAATACTCTGACTTGTTTAATGTCTTTCCGTCACTCAGTTATTAAGAATACGAAAGAATAAACAGAAAATACATTTATTTTGAAACCACACAACGATACACAACATTACAAAGACACTACAAAAAACTAAACACAAACAAAGGCAATAACAATAACATTGCGCATCGTCGCGTGATGCCAAAAGTGGTACTTTCCGAAAGCAAATGCATAAGTTACTTAAGAAAATACCGAAATCGCTATAGGTGTGCCTATAGTATTTGAAGAGTTCCCTTGATTTCTCCAGGATCCCATCATCAGATCTTGACCTCATGACAATGGGGCCAACTTGGAAGTATATACTTTTAAACAAAAAAAGATTTTTTCAAATCGGGCCAGCCGTCTTCGAGTAATCGAGTAACATACATGAAAAAATAAAAAAAAAAAAAACAATCATTCCGACGAACTGAGAACCTCCTCCTTTTTTTGAAGTCGGTTAAAAACTGTGCTCAACGCAGTTAGCAGCAGGCATAGCCAGATATTGCACGGGTATTCTGCCGAGTACAGTAATGACATCAGGAGCGAAAGACAGATTTTTACACAATAAGAAGTATAGGTAACAAAATAATTTTATTTAACGTGGACAATGGCCACGACATCAGCGACATCATTCAAAAGAATATTTATGCAACTATTATTATAATTCTAAGGGCCCTACTGAGATGCTTTTTTTTTAAATCGGTGATGGATCGTTGCGTTTGCATCGATGCTTCATCGCGTTTAGCAACTCTCTGTGTTGTCGCAATATCAAAAACGCGTGTTTTAGCGACTGCATCAATAGTTGCTGTCACTCTGTCACCGGCATTCAAACATGTGCGGGGTGTAGTGTTCAGTCGCTGTATTGAACAATTCGATTGCCGCGATTGTTTTTTTTTTACGTGTGTGGAGTGTTTGGTCGCTGCATTGCATCTAGCTTCCGAGAAGCAGCTAAATCGTCGATCGCCGATGCAAAAAGTATCATGTCTGCTGTGGAGCTAAAAATAAATATTTTATTAATTTATATTATATCTGAGGTTAACTAGACACAGAACCTTTTTTCGCTTGTCCAATTTGCATATAGTCAGCGTCCGTCGACCCTATCATGAGTCGCGACATTTTATCCTTTGCCGACAAATGCGTCTTTCATATTTTGTTATTCTTATATCTTAGAGCTTACATTGATGTTGAATGCTTACATTAAGTTATTAATTTAAGGTGTGATGAAAGGCTTGAATTTACTTTAAAAAAAATTGATTTACTCTTTTATAATGAGATTTGAATTTAATTTTATGCTTTTAGTACACCGACGCGTTTGCGTGCGGTAACGAATCGTTTGCGGTTTCGAAACATCTATGGAACGTACAAAACACAATTATCCAAATGTTAGAGTTGGTGTAATCACAGAACATAAAAGAACGCAACTGTCATCTCGCTAATTGACCGAGCGAGCACGAAGCGTCTCAGTTTCAACTTGGGCAAAAATGCTATCGTTATGTCCTTCCGGTATCTGGATGTCAGTTTATTCTCCTCTACAGGTCGCATATCGACCACGGAAATATGAATTAATGTAAGGGACAAAGGTCTACTTTTCAGGAGGAGCAAAAAACAAATTTTATTTATAATAATTGCTTGTATTTTTTTCACTTTTTATTCTACTTACTTGATGCCTATAGCAAAGTTGCTTAGGTTTGAGAGCTCTATAAAGCTATGCAAGCAAAATTAAGATTATCTTTATGGATTCCGAAATAGCATGTCTCTTACATTAAAAATAAATGTAGATGCGTTCTTTACCTTAGTTGCATTTAACACAAAAATACTCCGCATTAATGTAACAGTCATATTTACAAAAATAATATTAGTATTTTTTGAAGTAAGGTACCCTTTTGGGTTTAATTATTGCTGTATCCTAACTAAATACTATAATAAAATTTTACTTTCAAAAGCAAATTGGTTAAATTGATTTAATTTAGATAAAAAAAAATTGCTATTATTGTGAATACATAAAATGATACAAAAATTAATCATTTAAAGTATTTATTTTTATTCAGCGTTAAACATAATCAGTCTCAATGTTAACAATGATGGCAGATTATAGGAAAAAAACATTTTTGAATGATAATCAACTGTTTATATAACTAAAAAATAGTTTCCAAAATTTCAAGTTCAATAGATTTTTTCAAGTAATTATGGTTATTAAATTATAATTAAAAAATCAATTCAATTTGAAATTTGAGTATTATAGCAATTTAATATAAAGAACTTAAGCAAGATAATAACAATGTACTACTAATTTATACTTAACCATATTAATTAAGGGCCGATTGTTCCAAAGTCAGGTAAAATTTAATCGTAGGGTAAAATTTATAATGTAATACGAACGATTTTTAAATGTCACGTCAAATATCAAGGCATTTAACGATGGTTAGAGCTTACTCAACGACTAAATTTTATCTGACTTAGGAAAAATTTGCCTAAAGCGAAAATACTAAAACCTAATTGCTACTAAAAGCAGCAATTTGCATTATCAACAATCCAACGAAACATTATAAACAACATGAAAACGTTATCTACAATCCAAAAAAAGAGGAGGAAGAGAAACAGGTCGCGATACGATTAAAAATAAGAATGAAAATCATAAAGTTAATAAGTGGAGGAACTTATTCCCTTCTAGAGTCTTCGTCATCAAGTTTAATGATTTATTAAAACTTTGTGAAAAAAATACCTAAAACATATCACAAGGATTACTTAAGTATTCCTTATAAAAATAAAAATAAAGACACTTTAAATAAGACTAAGACGAAGACTAGTAGGGAATAATTTCCTCCACTTAACCTGTTTGAGCTTTTTTGGATAGTTGATAACGTTGTTATGTTGTTTATAATGTTTCGTTGGATTGTTGATAATGCAAACTGCTGCAGTTAACAATTAGGTTGTAGTATTTTCTCTTTAGGCAAATTTTACCTAAGTCAGATAAAATTTAGTCGTTGAGTAAGCTCTAACCATCGTTAAATGCCTTGATAATTATTGACGTGACATATTTAACAATCGTTTGTATTACATTATAAAGTTTACTCTGCGATTAAATTTTACCTGACCTTGTAACACTCGGCCCTTAATTAATACGGTTAAGTATAAATTAGTAGTGTGAACATCGTTATTATCTTACTGAGTTCTTTATATTAAATTGCTATAAGTAATACTAAAATTTCAAATTGAATTGTTTTTTTAATTATAATTTAATAACCATAATTACTTTTAAAAATCTATTAAACTTGAAATTTTGGAATATATTTTTTTGGTTATATAAACAGTTGATTATCATTCAAAAATGATTTTCCCTATAATGTGCCATCATTGTTAATATTGAGACTAATTATTGTGAAACGCAGAATAAAAATAAATACTTTTAATGAGTAATTGCTTTTGAAAGTACAATTTTATTATAGTATTTAATTAAGATACAGCAATAACTAGTACTAAACCAGTTACTTCTAAAATTACTAATATTATTTTTATTAAGGTATACAACGCATTTAAATTTATTTTTTATATAAGAGTCATGCTATTTTGAAATCCATAAAGATAATCTTAGTTTTGCTTGCATAGCTTTATAGAGCTCTTAAACCTAAGCAACTTTGCTATAGGCATCAAATTAGTAGAATAAAAAGTTAAAAAAATACAAGCAATTGTTAGAAATAAAATTTGTTTTTTGCTCCTCCTGAAAAGTAGACCTTTGTCCTTTACATTAATTTATATTTCCATAATCGATTAATGTTTACCTACGATACACGAAGCATGCAGCGGGCGGAGCAGGCGGGGACGGGCTCTAGTTTTTTGTTTTGCTCTCTACTAGTTATATTGTAGTATTAGAAAAATAAAATGAATTCATATTCTATTAAAGTAATGTAAGAAACACGTAAATTATTACACACGCTGGCATATTAATGTAAGGGACATCATTGCCAAATACATAAATCATAAAGTAACGTAAGGCTGGTCAGGTTTAGAAAAACGAAAACGTGGTTAGGGTAAAGGCCATATATAACTTTTTATGAGACATACCTTAAAACTAAAAATGACATTTTGTACAAGTGCATGATACGTCAAAATTTGTCGTAAAGATTTGTTTAGGACCTCTCAAAATGTGTAATGTAAGGGACAAAAAATTGTTTTTTTTTCAAGATATCAACATTTCAAGTATACCATTCGATGGAGCGTAAAATTCCGAATCCAACGGTGTATATAACTCATTTTCGGTATATTGTCCCTTACATTAATTCATATTTCCGTGATCGATATATCAACTGATTCTTGTGAAATTTTGTGAACAGGTTCGATAGTTGTATATAATTTATTGCTCGATTCAGTTTTTCGATTTTTTTCAAAATTTCTAAATCATATTTCATCCGTTTGAAAAATATTCAAAAATAACACAAACCTTTTTTTAGCAGTGCAAAGCAATTTTTTTATTTTTAGGCGACTCAAAAGTTAATAGTTCGTAATAAAAATAAAAAAATTCTGACCAATATTCGAAATTTAAAAATAATAAGCATCAGCGCCCACGAGCTACTTTTTGTAGGTGCATTATTGGGGCGTTAATCGCGTCGATAATCGCGGCGTTTTTTGTCTCTGGCTAAGTAAACCCATTGTCCCTATTGTCAGTGTTTCGCGGGCGATTAGTCGCTGAGCTACTTTTTGTAGCTCGTGGGCGTTTACGTATTGAACTCTGTATGTTCTATTTTCAGCGACAAAAAAATCGCTTAGAGATTAATCGCTCGTGGACAGGAAGCCTAAGGTTGTAACAGAAGTTATGACTGCATATAGGTATTATTTATTTGTTTTTAAACAACATACGATTTGAGCTTCTTTTTAACGCGAGGTCTGCAGCTCACGGAGCCACTAGTAATAGAGTTACGAAACGCTGCCATCCAAGTGACAGATTTTTTGTCCATGTCGGTGTAGGTACTAAAGGCGTTACAGTCTGTGACTAATGAGAGTTGAATAAAATAAAATGACAAATTAAACTCCGCGCACGTATAAAAAATACTAATACTAATTTTGACTTGACTTGACTACTGTGTTGAGTGATAGTCGAGTTTAGTTACAAAAATAAAGATAAAAAGATAAAACGTAGTATTGTACTGTTGAATCCAATAGGTACCGGCTGTTTGGTAATAGCTAATATAAAGCTCAATATCGTAGATATGGAGACAGCCCCGGAAAATTAGTACAAACCCTAAAAACCATCACACGGCTGAGAAATTTTGTTTTTTATTTGTATGGAAAATTACTAAGTGTCAACCCTAGACGCAAATAAATTATTTTTTCCATAATCAATTCCAATTTTAGGTAAAAGCAAAATACAATTTCGGTCTAGGGTTGCCACTTAGTTTAATCATTAGAATCGTTTTTTTAGTGGTGTTTTTCAGGGTTTGTTATAATTTTCCGGGGTTGTATGGTACCTTATTTGCTATATTCGGCTTCATAAGGCTATTTCGAAACACCATGTATAAAAAAAAATATCAATAATACAATTTGCTACAGCTTCAAGAAATCCTAATGAATAAATAACTAGTCACTAACATAAGCGACGATATTTCCTAGACTAGTCAAAGATGGCTTTATGGAACAAAAAATAAATTATGACTGAGCTGATGATATTCATAAATAAATAGCTAAGAACCATCTCGATCACGCCAGCTTTTAAATAAAAAACCACATCAAAATCAGTCCATTAGTTTGGGAGCTACATTGCCTCAGCTCAGACAGACACATTATTTTTGCGTCGGATATTTTTATAAAGGATTAGGCCCGTACTTATAAACCGCACTCAATGTTGAGAACTATCTTGAGATCATACTTGAGATGCTCTTCTTATAGGAATAGCATCTCAGGTATGATCTCTAGATAGCTCCCAACGATGAGAGCGGTTTATAAATACGGGCGTAAGTCAATAACGATGTGGCTATTGAACATGTCCTACAAATCATTAATAGAATAGTACCTACAATTACAAAAGTACTTAAAAAAGATTTTTTAGTTTATTGGGTGTCAAACAAACAGTTTCACAATGTGTGTAATAAACAGTTGTTACACAGAAAAATTAGTAACAATAGAACCCACATAGTTAACCACTGATTGATGATGTTGGTTCCACAATGAAAAGTTATGATAAATAAGTTTGCTAAGTATAAATTGGTGTGACCCTAAAAGTTTTTTTAATCACTTGCGAAATTGCCAGCATCAAGCAAGTTGTGTGCGAATAACGACATTTCATTACCCTAACTGAAGTTCAATAAACCCCGTTATGGTGAAATCTATCACTATAGAAGTGATACATCAGACAGAGACAAAACATTTTGTGGAATAACTCTACAACATTTTATCGTACTTAGAATAATGCGCATTTTCTATAATGGCTTTAGAGCAATCTTATTTTCAAATCTCCTTTCTTGGTACAGTATTAGGCATGCCTGCATTACATCACTATAAATGACACGGTTTTCTAACAAATTTCATTGAAAAAAATACTACTTCTTATCAGGTTACGTTGACGTGATTGCTAATATCAAAAGCGACAAAATTAAGTCAGATTCATAATATATGTATTTAAATAAACTTAAAAAAATAAGGCGCGTTTGAATCGTCTATATTTTCTTACACCGTTCCAGACTTTTTTAGCTGAAGACAAGAAGAACAGGCGACTGAAACTTCAAGCTAATGTAAAAATATAACTATCTGATAATCGAAAACCTTTGGCCACATATGAAGTCCACTATTTCAAAATGTAATATCAAGATTTTGAATTTTACCTATTTGACTACACGGAATCCGACGTTAGGTCCCCTAAGTTTTGACATTTTGGGGTGATTCCCACAAAGACCCCCCATGATCAATAGGTGGCGAGAAGGCAAGTACCGGAGTTTTTAGTGGGTATTCAGTGGGATCCCACTGAGCCTCTCGGCTGGGTGAGATCAAGGGGGTGGTCATGGAGGGAGCCGCAATGTTGAGTGTGGCGGTCCCCTCTTGGCGAGTCCCACATACGAACCCCCGCCTGCTCACCTGCGACCTGGGTGGAGGGGGGAAATGCATTTTCTTCGGTATAAAAAAGGTACCTAAAGTTTTATCGTAGTTTCCGACATTCAATAGATAGGTACCTACAATTTAATTTATCGTAAGTATTTTCAATTAGAAAAAAAATATATTCAATACTTTATTTTTGTCTCTTTTCGATTCCACGATCCGCGGTAGTGGTGAGAACTATCAGTTTGGAATTAATTGAGTGGTCTTCCATGATATAAGGTTGTTTTAGTTGGGGAACAAGCGCTCCGTAATCACGGTTTGATATCTATCATTTGCGGTTCGTTGGCCTTTAATTGCAGTAGATTGTGTATAATATCATACTAATGAGAGGTAAAATATTTATTTATTCGAATCTTTTTGAACAGACGATGGCTCATCAGAGTATACATGCGTCCTAATGATATGGAAACAAACAGGCAAATTAAGTTTAATATATATAAATCTCAAGTGAATTCACCTTTCCATTATGCATTAATATTCATACCATTCATCACAAGCTTTTATTTATTTTATTCAACAAACAGTAGATCAAAAATATATAAAATAATTGTGTTACTAAAGTTATATCAATATATGCTTAAATGGATATTTACAAAGATTCAGAAAATACATCGTACGTATATTTACTGAACAACACCTATTCGATATTACAATATGTTTGATCGAGGATTCGTACGATTAAAATTCGCGCGAAGTTGCGAGAACCCTGAACACATTACACTCTGTTATTTTAGACAGACGTGTAAAAAAACTAAATAATCAAACTATAGCCCCCTTTCTAATAAAGATTGTATAGCAGATGTATAGTTACACAATGGTTACTCTCTGTCAAACTATATAAGTTTGACATTTAAAAGAAAAGGACAAAACACTGTGTAACTATACATCTGTTATAATCTTTATTGGTTAGGGGGTAGGTATTTAAGTTTCTATCTAGTGAAGTTTGGGTGGTCTGGACTGTATATATGTATACAACTGAAAATCAAACCAGCACAGTGAATAGAGACTTTGTTCCTAATGTCGGAACGTGTAATGGCGACAGGAACACTTGTGCAAGGCAAGTTGGGGTCTGATTGACCGAGCGGCCATAGAATTCACGTTAAGTCCTCGCTCGTGTGAGACCGTTACGTAATTGCTTCATTGTAGTCGGTTAGCTGGTTGTTTGCGGATAAATCTTGGTGGTTTGTTTGTATTACTTTGTATAGTGTTTCATTTTTTTGTTAAATAACTTCCACCTGCGACTTCGTTCGTGTGGACTTTCGAGAAAATCCATAGGAGACTTATAACTTTAAAGAAAGGAAGTTTTATTTCATCGAAATCCGATCAGCCGGGTCTCCATCAAGCACGTTGAAATCTACGATACACGGCTTTTTATGGCAATTATTAAACAGCCTGTAGATTGGAGTAAGAGATACAAACTAGAATAGTTAAATAACTCATCGATATTATTGTAAGCGCACCTCTTTTTCAGGCTTAGCTGAAAATCAGCGTCTAGGTAATTAGGTATTGTTTTACCATAATAATAATTATGTTTTCAATAAACCCATGGTCTGTCTAAAACTTATTTCAACAACAGTCTCACTATCTTTTCGGTAAATCGACAGAAACAAAAAGGAATCATAACAGGATTAGCATACAGCACAGATTTCTTTGACACGCGACGTAACGAGTGATCGCCACAGTAGATGCGTGTTAGACCCGAGTGACATATTGCGGTAACTCTACCGGCATAAATCACGGCCTTACCTGAATGAAAATGTGGGTTGGTTCTCTGAATATGTATAGTTTTTAAAAGTTTTGGATTTGTAAGCGGCCTTTGGTAAGGCTGTTTAAAGGACCAGTGACCAAAAACTATTATTACTGTTGACATAAACATCCTTACCTGAGCCAATATAAAAAAACACGCCTAGTCGCACTTAGTCACGCAGATCTATTCCTTTCTAATACCAAAAACTGATGCCGAATGATATCTGTTTATTACCCTTATAAAATTTCTATTCTCAACGGATACCAATTTGGTATTCGTTGGGAATAGAAATTTATTTCGCAGAGCACGAAGGTGCTGTATGTATCATTGTACAAAATATTATGATGATCTGTTTTATTTTAACACTTTGAATGCGTGTCGATAGTGACGCGTGATTGGTAGACACTAGATGCGTGTCGCGTGACATATTGTGGCAACCACGCTGGAATAAATCACGACCCTTACCCGAATCTGAGTTCATGAGCTCTTAATATCTGGATGTGGCTTATAAAATAAAAAGTAAATTTTTAAACATATTTTTGACAAAATTCGTTATATTTTATAATCACTTTAGTCTTTGTTTAGCAAAGTGTACAAAATTGTATTATTATTTCGATATCAAAATTAAATAGAGTACACTTTAATTGTTATCGATAACATCATGTAGAAACCATCTACCTAAGGAAAAACAAACAAAATTATAAAGAAAGGGAATTTCATTTGAAAGTGCTTCTAGTGCCATCCTCATTAGTCATTACCTAGAACTTGTAAATAATACCTGCTCAGTACACTACACATACAGTTTGGCAATATAAATTTTACTTGGCGTGTGCCTGACTCAAACTTGGCTGGCAGAAAGCCATTTTGCTTAGATATTTGCCCATACATCTAAATGGAATATACCGAGCCACACATGTTCCGACTGCTGTTGGCAAATTGCGCATAAGTTAATGAATATCATTATACAAATACCATCAATTTTCCTCGATAATACTCAAGATCGGTATTATATTACTGGTGTATAGTGATATTATAAACGCCAGTGAAATTGCGTTAAATATTATTTATGATGTCATTCTTGTGATTTCATTTATCACTTTTTAAATCCAATCAAGTTTCTGTCTCAATTACCACACATGTCTATTTAGCCCCCGACGTAAAAAGAGGGGTGTTATAAGTTTAACGTGTCTGTGTATGGGTGTATCTGTGTATCTGTCTGTGGTATCGTAGCTCCCAAACGGATGAACCAATTTTATCAAATTTGTTCAGTTGTTCGAAGATCATCAGCTCTTTTCTAGTTGATGAGGGTATCTGACTAACTTCCATATGTGTCAACTCAGCGGTCTACCGACGTCTACGATTTTTTTCATAGATCTATTTATGACTTAATGATATGATAATATTATTTTTAACTTCTTAAGGTCCACTTGCGCCAAGCTGGGTTAGCACATTTAACCCAGAGTTAGTGCTACATTTGTATGAAATAACTCTGGGTTAACCCAGAGTTAGTTCATGCGCCAAGCGTCCAATGCGTCCACTTGCGCCAAGCTGGGTTAGACTGGGTTTAAACCCAGTTAGACCCAGTCTAACCCAGCTTGGCGCAAGTGGCCCTCAGAGTAAGATTTTTTGTATGGGGATTTCTTTATTAAGAGTTAGCGTTTTTGTGTCGGGGGTTATTAAATTTTAAATTTAAGTTTTTTTCTTTTTTTTGTCTAAAAATTAGGAAGCCTTCCAGTGTATTTAAGTTTTTGTTTATAATAGAAACACTGTGGCGTACCTACTATACAAGGTGTACAAAATACGACGGCGATCCATTTTTTCATGAATTATGTTGCGCTCGGGGGGAAAAAAGCTGGTTTGATGTGACGTCACTCAGGCTTTCAGGAAACGCGGCCTGAACAATTTCAGCGGCTCGTTTCATGTTCCTTCATGGCTGTTTGAAAAAGAAAGGGTTTTCTCAACGAATAGTTGCGAATGAAAGATAAATGGGGGATCTGGAGACGGAAGCGAATGCCTTTATTGCTTTTTGTCTCTTGATATTTTCTTTTTATCGAGCAAATGTTCAGATTCTTGTGTAATGAAAAAAAATTAGGTCTAAAAACAGTATTAAACATTAAGAACTGTTTTGGTAGGTACATCTTTATTGAATGATTAGACGAGAATGCAAAATGCTTAATGAATAATCTTTCTTTAGATTTTTTTAGAAAACAAAATTACTATAATGGTTTTAAAGTTGTTCAAAACAAGTAATATTTCAGGTGCCACGAACTTGTTTGGGGATGTTCGGTTAAACTTTTGAAATTTTTGCTTCGAAAAAGTGAAAAATTTAGAAGTTTTAAGTTTTGCATTCACAATGTCATAAAATTTATATTCGAGCAAGCTCGTACATCACCAACGTATTATATTTTTATGACACAATTACTTTATTTTAGCAATTAATTCTACACAGTTCAGTTTGCAGTTAGCATTGTAACAAGTCACACGTACTCATTTCGTTTACCATTATTGCATAATAATTTTATAGTTTTTTTATTCTATAGTTTTATCATTTCAGTAGTTAATTGTTGTATCAATTAACATTAGTCCTTCGAGCCGGATTAACATTCTGTAAAAAAATCTTGTCTTTAGCCACTCAGATGGGAGATTAGAAGACATATTGGTATTGAAAGCAATACCCAGCTTTCATTGAAATAAACAAATTGCTTATTTCTATTTTGTTTATACTATATTAATTTCAAGAAATCCAATAAATAATTTTACTGCCAAAACAAATCTTTCAGTAAATTAGAAATGTTTGAAAAGAAAATACTCAGAAACTAATAGTATCTGTCAAAGAAAAACAGAGTGCTAAGAGTTGAGCGTCAATATTTAGAACTAACTTTGTGATTTATTCATGATTTATTATTACTGATGCGGATTCCAATAAATCATAGTAAACTGCCTTTGAAGTTAAGGTTTCTGGTTACTGCGGAAAAAAAACAGATAGAAGTCAAGTCTTATTAAAATACTACTGCATAAATATATCAATTTATACAATTTAATTAGGACTTAAAGGACTTTTGTGTCCGTTTAGTCCTATTTTGTACAGAAATTAGTAGAACTAAACGGATATTTTTCTCCGTTTCGTCCTACTTGTAGATCTAAATAGTAGAACTATACGGACTATTTCACGTTGAGCAGTGCAAGTTAAAAAGTGCATCTTGTCTGTAATTCTAAATTGTCAATCAAATCAATTTCAGTCACAACAAATAGTAAGGTGTATTTTTATTTCTAAAAGCCATTTAAGGCAGTTCACGAAATCTACTCTTTCTCTATCTCTTTGTTATATTATGGTTGATTATTGCATAGCTTTAATTGTCGCTTCGTCAGAAATTTGATGAAATTTAAAACATTTTTATTGGTATCTGGAATACTAGATCATTTATTAAGAATCTACTCGGTTATTGTGTTAGATCAATAAAAAAGCTATCCTTATTGCATAAAAAATCATATCACTGTCGTTAAAAATTACGAAATCTGACGATTGGAAGTTTATTTTTCTAAGTTTTTATGGTTACAGAGTAACCAAGGCATTTTTCAATATTCTGTTCGATTCAGTTATTGTGTTTCCTTGTTTCTTTTTCAGTCTACAATAATTTTTGTGAAGTAGAATACTTCATCAGTTCTTCGCATTGGAAGCTCAAAAATCAATCTTTTCATCAGATCGTGTGGCCTCGCCTTAAACCAACAAAGTAATAATTATAAATTAAGAATTACTTATCTTTATATAAACCCATTATCAGATAGTGAAAGGTTTGTTTAGGATAATTCTTCTGTAGCTGTATTTTGTAGCGCAGACAATTTTCTTAGAGACACTATTTTCTTTACTGCCCTTCACTTGATCTAAAGGAAATGTAGAATGGCGATTATGCATATAAAAGGTGTTACAAAAATACCCCTTATGCCGAATATGGTATATAGGGACCATCAAACTGATCAACTTTTACTATGGGACCAACGCTGAAATCGAGAAAAAAAATCAGCTGTTTCATACAAAAATTAAATTCGAAAATATCAAAATGTATGGAACAGCTGATTTTTTTTTCGCGATTTTGGAGTTGACCCCATAGTAAAAGTTGTTTAGTTTGATGGTCCCTATATACCATATTCGGCATTAGGGGAATTTTTGTAACATGTTGTATAAACATTGGACCATTCATCAATTTATTATTCTTGCTTCAAGAGTTTGTTCTTGAGAGCTAAGTTTATGCAAGCTTTGTCTCTAGAGAAAAGGTCATATACCTTTTCGGTTCTGGAGACTTACTTATGTAAGTTTCATTAAGATCCTTTATACACATACATTTTCTTACTTACTTCGCTGTTAATTTTTTTTTGACAACATCACAGTTATAATGTTGCTCCGATTCCAAAGTAAGTAGCTAAAGCACTTGTGTTATGGAGATCAGAGACAACGGTGGTATCATAAACACCCAGACCTGAGCCAATACAAGGTGTTACAAAAATACCCCTAATGCCGAATATGGTATATGGTATGGTAATATGGTATAACAGCTGATTTTTTTTTCGCGATTTCAGAGTTGGTCCCATAGTAAAAGTTGTTCAGTTTGATGGTCCCTATATACCATATTCGGTATTAGGGGTATTTTTGTAACACCTTGTATAGGAAAGTTCGTTTTCAAAATAACCCAACGGGATCGAACCCGGGACCTCAGAGATGGCGATACCTTGAAAACCGGTGTATAAACCCACTCCATGGAGGTCGTCAAGCGTCAAATCACATCCACTTGACGGTATAAGACCTTAAATACTTAAATGGCAGAGTTGCCACTTAAGTATTGAGCTTACTAGCTATTTATAAACTTGTGTTTTTTTTAATAATGACAAATATATAAAATTAAGATAATAAGAATCAGATTTCTGTGCTAAAACAATCCATAATGGAATTTGACTCGCACTTAGTATCATACGGCGACGTGTACAAGAGCAATTTTACGACAAATTTTACGGGACATAAGCGTGAATTAAGTAGAAAGGATGGTAAAACTGCGGAAGTGTCTACATAAATTATGAAGATACACATTTCTTGATGTTTAATATTATAATGCACTGGCGTATGCGTGATGAATTAATAATTATTATGAATATCAACGGGTTAAGTTTAAACCCGTTAAATAAAATTAAAGTTAAATTATGACGTTTAATGTAAACCTTAAATACTAGTGACTCAGTAAGTAGACCTCGCGTTTGTGACATTTTTGAACACTTTTCGAAATGGCCGAAATATGTTTTTTTTTTTTAAAAACATAAAACTGTATCGACAAAAAAAAATAATCTGCTTACACAATTTCACGAGAATCTGTTAAGAAATGCGACCAGTAGAGGAAAAAGCATTTTTGTCCAAGCTGAAACGGAGACGCTTCGTTCGCACTTCGCGCTCGCTCGGTCAATCAAAACGGTTTTTAATAGGCTCTAAAACATTTTGTTGAGAAGCTTGATTAGTTCCTCTAATTCAAACGAGTTATTTAAAGAAAACCAATTATCGATATAAATTGAACCACCCACAGTATTAACAAAATTCAATGTTGCTTTACAAGATTGCATTCCCAATCTATTAAATTTCTATTAATTTCGAATTGCTTTCTGTTTGAAAATGGTCTTTTCATCAAAATATTTACTTTCACCTCGAAAGTTTAAAATCGCACCAATATCTTACCGTTTACGGGAGCAAGAAAATTAGAAATGCTTCATCTAACTACGAAGTACCGAGTTGGTTCAAGTTTAGTAATTAGACCAGGTGAATCGGTGCTACGGGTAAAAGCTTGTCTATGCTTGTATGTAGCACAATACAGTTTTAGTTGTTGCCTTAATTATTAAGCGGCAAACTATGTTACTGTAATAAGTTGGTTTAGAAGTTCATCACTAGTGGCTCAGTGAGCTGTAGACCTCACTCAAATTGTGTGTTGTTTAAAAATCTATTAGATGTCGCCAAGACTTTGGCGTTTTTGAAAAGCAGTACTTTGTGCTGTTTGGTTGTTAAGGTATTCTTATTATATACCAAATAATATACTAGAAAAAACACGACTCGCACCAGATCATGTTCTCGGACGGGTTTTTTCTAGTATATTATTTGGTATTATATAAAAATAGCATTGTGAATGCTAAAATCTCAAAATTTAAAAAAAAAGTATTCTTATTAGTTAGATGGCGCCTCTAATTTTGAAAATTTTTCGAATAGGTGAATAATTTTTCGCAAATTTTGAAATACTGGCTCTTTAAAAAAATATAAGTATTATAATTATCAAACCAGCTAATAAAATTTCACGAGAATCTGTTGAGAAATGCGAGCTGTAAAGGAAAACAGCCGGACATACGAAACCAATTTTGACGAATCTTTTAGGCAGATACGCTTCGCTCGCGCTTCGCGTTTCGACAGTAGAAGTGGCGAATACTTAAGTACTTATCACAAGTTCAGCAATAAAATGCTGAAAATTGCTGATCAATATTCATTTGACATATTTAAAGATTATGCTGTCAACGCTGTCAAGAGACCTTAACTCTATTTTAAATATTGACAATGATTTACAAATATAGATTATTATGTAGGCATATGTAATGTTATAGAACATTATATACATATGTATAAATTTTATTGACAACATCTGTAAAAAATAATTTCCTGTAATTTTAATTTTTTTATTTAATTTTACCAGGGAAAAAAACAGTCATACAATGTACATTCAAACTTACTTAAAATGAAATATAACAATTTTGACTAATCGTAGGACCAGCATCAATGTTACTTAAAGTTATGATTTCAATGTACACAGAACGTTTTCAAAAGAAACTTAGAAATCCGCGATTCATAGTGATACCCATCTTTTATTAATTCAAAAATTAAAATTGTTTGTCAAAAAGCAAAGACATACATATATCTACAGTGTCAACTTCATTGTCTTGTCGGTCAGGTCTAGATTTGGAGAAATTGGCCTCAAATTGTGAATTAATTTGGATGAGAGTTGTTGAACTTGACTTTTCAGGCTTAATTTTATATAATTGTGGTTTTAGACTACACATGGTTTTGAAGATCGTCTAACAGCATCATCATAATGCAGGTAAAGATATTGCATACAAACAATACCCTCATTGTAAAGACATTTAATTAAAATGTTACGTATGATTTTATTGACATGTTTTATTTAAGACACAATATTATGACTCAAAATGACTAAATGTGAAAAGAAGAATCATTTTGAAGACCGCTAGATTTTTTATAAACAATAAGTTGTGTTTAAAAATAACTATTAATATAGAGACACTCCAGTTTCAGTTAACTCTCCGCAACGGCACTCTGTATATTTTAATTTCATATCAAACTTGCCGCATAAATTAAACTTTTGCATAACAATTTCAAAGTTCGTTGTTTTCAAACTGTCACCCTTCAAAATTACCTCCGATGGTTTGTTTGTTGTGCATCAACATATTGACGACCGTAACTTCATAACAATAAAGTCTATTATCGCGCGCTACATTGAAGTCAGATAAAATTTAAAATTTGATAGGTTCGTGATTATATTGTTATGAAATTTTCACTTGTTGAAAATATGTTTTTATCCTCGGCTATTGAAACTTTAAGTTATAGTTTTAACAAAGGTTTTGCTTTAGAATTAATTTATATCCTAATACGAATTAAAGTTTAATTTATTTTTTGGGCAAATAGGTCGCTGTAGTTACAGAGAGCAAATGCATTCAAATATGTATCTTTTTTAGAGCTGAATCTAGTGAAACCCACATTAGTATGGGCGTGCCCCAAGGATCAGTATTAGGCCCTTTTTTATTCTTAATCCATATTCAACTTCAGTAAAAAATATCCTTATACTTATCATAGTACTCAACTCGTATAGCGGCTTTCAGCTCGTAACTTACGGTCACCCATCTCAGAGCGGCCATTGATAGAGTTACTTAACATTTACTGGCGAAACTATATACGATGGCATGCCAGGCGATACTCTCAACTCGTAAAATCCCCTTTCAATGTTTATAGCATCGTCGTTCGGGTGTAAAACATAGATTTTTATTACAACCTTTTAACAATTTTACAGTTATGCTTCAGCCGTTTGAAATACGAGGTCGATGGTATTAGAATGTATTGCGATTTTCTGCAACAACGGTATAATATGTAGGTCAGATAATATTAAGACCAAATGCAAGCTTTTTAACGAGTATAATGGCAATCACTCTTCACGCGTTATTACGAGAAAGAACTCCCAATTTTATATAACCTTCTACATAAATCTTTGATGCAGAAAATTGCGCATTATGTCTCTCTCTTTCTTTCTCTTTTCATCTCTCTCTTTGTATGTGTGTGACCGTGTATTTGTGGGTATATTACTATTTTTTTCTTAAAGTCCTATTTAGAAGTGTCATCTTGTTTAAAATATAAAAATAACTTAAACTAAAGAAAATATAGGTACCTTGAATAGAAATATATAACAGTCAGTTAACCTTTCTTTGTCCAGTGACTTGTCTGTAACAGACCACAAAAAAGCTGAGTACAAAGTTCTCTTTATAACATTTTATTCATTTTGTCCACAAACTTGTGTTTTAAAGTTTATTCATTTATGTCTTCAAATAGTGTTTAAATCTGTTTCAAGAGTAGAAAAGATAACACAATCCAATTAAATATTAAAAGATTATGAATTATAATTTCGTTTGGATTAGAAAGATAAACAATAGAAAATGAGTTGAGTATTTTTTTTATTAGTTATTAATTTTATTTTGCGCCTATATTTTTTGTTTCTTACTAACTTAACTCTCAAACTTATAAAGATTAAAAGAGATAATTAAGATTGAAAAAAAAACAATCTAGCTGGTTCTGGTAATTAGCGAGAAGTTTACATGGGTCGATTTTCCGGGCGACTTGCTAGACGACTTTATCGATAATTCCTTGTAAAATCGAATCACCACCTTATTGAAATTAAGATTACGATTCGATTTTACAAGCCCGAAAACGGGTCATATTAAAATTTATGGGGCATATATCCCATAAGATAGACAGTTCCTCAGTGGATGGATTTGGAGTGCGCTGCCATCTTTGGCCTTATCAATACATAATCAGGTAAAATAAAGGTTAAGCGTTTCCCTGTAGCCATAAAAAAAAGACAAAAGAACATCTATTAAACGAATTTTAACCTTTTCGTGCTCATTAAAAGTTGTCGCAAATTGCGGCTACTTTTTAATCCGTCCAAGTTTGCGGACGAACATTGTAGTTAAGCGCTTTTCACCTGTCAAATATTAATGATTAATCGAGTTCGGTTCAGAGCTTCACCTTTGAGTGATCGATTCCAATCCCTGAAGTGGAAATTGGTCATTCTACAGACGTGTTGTTATAATATGTGTATATTTTATGTTTTATAGGTTCAAAAACGAACTTCGTGGTCGAGTACGGCTTGTAGATCGGTTTTTGAGTCTCCGGGTTGGATCCTCGGCTGGGTCAATTAAGAAAACAAACTTTTCCATATTGCCTTAGGTCTGGGTGATTGTGGTATTACCGTTGTCTCTTTCATAGCACAAGTTATTTATACGAAGCAATGTATGTAATGTTGTCCACCATTGATTTATTATTAATGGGGTATTTAGAAGGTTCAATTTTCCGGGTGACTTGCTATTCAACTTTTTTAGCGCTGAAAAATCGAATCGCCAATTCATTGAAATTAGATTTTACCAGCGATTGTCGATAAAAAGCGCTTTCATCAGATCGTGAACTAGCCTCGCCTTAAAAAAGTTGCGCGTCGTCGCTAAACATGTTACGATTCAAATATTGCTTAGTTGCGTAGATTTATTTCTGAATTAATTATAGTAAACTTATTAATTAGTATGTAAATTATTTCCAAATGATACAATCACAATAAGATGATATAAAAATCCTTTGTTTATTGATTCCATAAAGGACTTACTAATAAATACGAACATTATTTATTGACTCTTACTATATCGTGAAACCAATTGCTTTCAATTTATTTCAAATCACGTAAAATCACGTTTGTTGAGAAAACGCCCTCTCTGTGTAGCTTCAAGAGAATCCATATAAGTGACGTCAATTTAAATAATGGCTAACAATGTATTGGGAAATTCAGTTCGGGAACCGAAGATTTATATTGAAAAAACAATGTACAATCAGCCTCAGAAGTCACTTTAAGTACCTTGTCACACCAATCATAACGAATTTTTTAAAAGTTGCAATATTTAATATGATCTCAATGTTTTGGTTTGACATGATTATAATAATATAATTTCACTACTTTTGAGAAAAAAAATTTTTTTTTTTCAATAATTACATTCAGTATCAGAAATTGATGGACATTTTAGTGTTTTGTCACACCATTTACGATTCTGATTATTCTGTAAGTTGCACTTTATGGGACAATTTATGGGAGTGTCATAATTAGTTTGACATGGTACTAAATTTTCTGGAAGCAATATTAGTTTTTTTTGTTTTTGTAACAATCACTCGGTTTTCAGTAAAGATGCGATAACATCACCAATGACTGAACGATTGAGCACCTAATCGAGTAGGTATCGATTCCGTCACACGTAATAGCTATCGATAAACAACAATTCTGACACGGACTTCATGATTCGAACCGATATGTTAAATGCTAATCCATTTAGACGTGACATTAGATCATCTGCTATTTGATGGACTAATGGACTGTTTGCTTAACATTTGATAATGATATTTAATTGTTGTAGTATTGAAGGTTACGATTGACTAATTTTTATGTTTTCTGAGTTCAAAGAAAAACTATACTATGCTTTCAAAAGCCAAAATTTTAGCATTCACAATGCTATTTTTATACAATACTTAATAATATACTAGAAAAAAATCGACTGGGTCATATTCTCGGACGGGAATCGAACCCGCGACCTTTGAAAGTCCGGTCCAATGCTCTTACCACTGAGCTACCGAGTCGATTGCCATTCGAGAACATGATCTTTTTTATTTTTATGATTGAAACGTCGGGAATTCAAAAAACCAATAAATCCAAACTAAATAATTCTAAAATAACACCTGGATTACGCGATGTAAACCGTAAAGTGTTTTATTAAAAAAAAATCTTTATCACGTCGTGATATTTATCGTGTTTCGATGGTCGTGCCAGGGAGGCTGATATTATACATCATCATTTTATTAAACATGCTAAAATATTGAATTATGTAACGAATACAAAACAAATTTCGAAGCATTCTTTAACAAAAACGTCGTCCATGTAAACCGCTAAAAATCTAAATAACTCTAGTTAGCAAGTTTGTGTTTTTAAAACAGCAAATAAGCACCCCGCGGTGTTGTAAGGTGGAATATGAGAACAGTCCATATTGTTCAGAGTGAAAATTTCTTGTGATAACGATCGTAACTTTTATTAGAACCAAGAGAGAGCGTATAACGAGAAAAAATATGAGAAGTAACACAGCATGCACTGGCAAATTGAATTTTAGATTGGAGTACCTGAGATTTTTATTTTGTTGCGAGTTCAGAAAATAACATGTGAATGTATTAGTATAGTTAACATTATCATTATGTGTAATTAACATAAATGCTTTGTGTAATCCCGTAGTGGAAATAAAGACCAAAGTTTGATGGTCTCTATATACCATATTTGCCATTAGGGGTTGTTTTGTAACATGTTGTATATTTACCTACAAAACTTTGAATTAATTTTGGAATTAGAGGCATCATATGCTCCCTAGTGTTAACTTTCAACAATTTTAACAAAAGAAAAGCGAGTATTCTGTAAACGTAAACGAAACTGAAACGGTAATAATTTAGTTTTGTTTTCATCGTTGAAAATTAATGCGATTGGTCCCAAAGGTGCTGAAGATAAAATCTAAAATTCCGTTGAATAATCTTATCGGATTTAATACAAAATATTCAGCAAGAAGTCAGTCAATGATATTTTTCAGGATTATGAAAAAACTACTAGCCAATTCTCTGTATTTTTTTATGGGACCACACACGAACTATGTTCTTTCAAATAAAAAAAGAATAATTGAAATCGGTTAACAACTGGCGAAGTTATGTTAAAACATACCTACATAAAAAAAAAAAAATACCGTCGACTTGATAACCTCCTCCTTTTTTGAAGTCGGTTAAAAAGGGAAGAACACTCACCGAGCTAGGTCTCTGTTTAGAGACAGATATAGGTACTCAACATGTTGGAATTTGTAAAAAGAAAGATTATTATACTCAGTTCCATTTTTGAGTCTTCAAGTGATTCGGTAGCTCAGCGGTTGCCTGAGCATTGGACTGGATAACCAAAGGTCGCGGGTTCGATTCCCGTCCGAGAATATGATCTGGTGCGAGTCATATTATTTCTAGTATAATATTTAGTATTGTACAACATGAAAAGTTATCTAGAATTTCTTTGCTGTTTACTGTTAGGTGCTAACTAGTTATGGATTATGACTACGTTAATAAGAAATTGTAGTTAATATTTAAATTGCCTATGAACCTAAGCCGTAAATTGCTTTACAATTTTATATAAGCTTAAAATTTTGTTGGCTGAAGCTATTAAAATCTTTTAACTGCAACCTGTGCACTGGTTTGCAAACAATGAACGTTGCATTCACATTTTTTATGACGTGCTACTAAAATGAGACGGAATTTAAAGTCTGCATCATCTGCCTTCTAGCTGGTATAAAAAGGAACAAGAATAATGTGTCGTAAAATTCTGTATCACTTTATGTTCACATTTTTATGTAAGATAAATGTTAAAATAAAACACTTTTGCAAAACAAGCAAGCACGAGCAAGCTGGTATCCCACCAGCTTGCTCTTATTAAATGAGTGATTAGCCGTTTTCACGTAAATTTCAAGTTGGTAGATAAGTGGTGCACCAGCTTCCAATCCTTTTTGGAATGAATCTACTCGTGCTGTATTTGAATCGGATTTTACACTTTAGTCGAATAGGGCTTTAATATTTGTCAAATCGAATCGCAAACCCAAATTTCAATGAGGTGGCGATTCGATTTTACAAGCGATTGTCGCTAAAAAGCCCTGGTTGACTAAAGTCACCTAGCAAGTCGCTCGGAAAATCGACTCGTGTTAGTGCCCCATACATACACTAGTAAAACTAGTACACTAGTAACACTAGTAAAATACACTAGTTTAGAAAACAATAATTTTATCTTGATTCCGTAACTTTGTTTGTGCTTGCACAAACGATTTATCATTATTCTGGAAGTAAAGATCCTCATTACTTATCATTTGACCAAAAACATAATAAATAATATATTTTAAAAGAACTTAATTAATATAATAAACTAGGTACCTAATAAAAGTTTATACGGTCGTTAAGCTAAAGCATGTTCGCTAAGACTGACTACAGCAGTTTATAATAGCTTAAACGGTGTAATAGTCATACTGGCTACTCTAGTCTGCGCTGCGGTGAATTATAACACGGCCATTTGTGAATATCTGGGTGGGTTTAACGTCTTGGTTGTAACGCGAGGATATTACAATTGGCAGTTTAATCGAGGCGTGTTATGTTGAGCGTCTAACAGTTTGTGATAGGAAACTTATTATTATTACTGAGTGAACTAGCACACATTTACTATAGAGTGTACTAGGCGCTTTATAATCTACGAGATAGAAGAAACCATGTTTGTCGTTTTTTCTATCATGAACTTATTGTAAAGGAATAAAACCGTCTAAAATAGGAACATATTTTGTTAAGACTTCAATATCTGGGTGTTTAGGTTTAACCTCATCATCTTCCTACTTCCCTTATCTCTAACATTATTTATTTGGCGTCGGACAAATATCTAATATATAATTGTTGTTTTTTCTACCATGAACTTGTTGTAAGAGAATTAAATCCTTTCAGATTATAGAAATAAATATTTTTTATTTAGGATTCAATGACTGATTAGGATTCAATTTACCTCATCATATCTATATCTTTATCTCAATTTATTTAGCGGCATAGTACGTCCTTTCCATTCATTTTTTCTTAATACCCGACATCTCCTTATTCGCTTTCTTCGGATTAATGCAGTCCACACAAAATCTAGCCAACTTTTCTACAGTCTTCTACTTCCACTTCATCCAAAAAAGTTCATGTTCTCTCTCATATGTCTCGTCTAGCTTTTCTCCCCTCTCAAAACATATCCATACCAAATCATGTGAATATATTACCTATTCAATTAAATTAGATGTTAAAAAAGGCTATATCTTAGTAGCTAACTCAAACTGAAAATAAAAATAAAAATAAAAATAAAAAAAATATTTGGCAACATCACATACATTGCTCCGATTTCAAAGTAAGTAGCTAAAGCACTTGTGTTATGGAAATCAGAGACAACGGTGGTATCACAAACACCCAGACCTGAGCCAATATAGAAAAGTTCGTTTTCTAAATTGACCCAACCGGGGATCGAACCCGGGACCTCAGAGATGGCGTCACCTTGAAAACCGGTGTACAAATCCACTCGACCACGAAGGTCGTAAAAAATATTATATTTAGGAATCTCAACTAGAAAAGGCTATTAAAATATCAGTAGCTATAATTGTCCTCTGCTAACACTGCCCCATAAATCGAGTGCGGTGCGGAGCAGTACAGTTGTTACATGCTTTTAATGGTTGTAAAGGTATTATTTAGTATCCAGTTGCTTTTAAACGCAATTTAGTGAGAGCTTCCGTATTTTAACGGGCACTTTTAACAGTAACTGCCTCTTTACGAGCATCGAAAGGCCGGTGGTCTGTTGGTGCTGATGAGGAGTCACTTTTGTTTTATTGAGCTAATTCGAGGATGCGAGTGGAGTCTGTTCAATTAATTGTTGGCTCTCGGAAATCCTTCCCTTTATTATAATGTTTTAAATTTCCATGGTTTTTGACGTTATTAGAATAAACTATATCGGGATTTACACCATGTACCTATTTACACCGATATCGGAGTCTCAAAAATAAACAGGTACATGGTGTAAATCCCGATATAGTTTATTCTTCCCTTTATTCTTTATGTACTTAAGCATATAAAATAATTTACGTTATCTTATAATGGCCGAATACTCAAAGGCTTCTTAGCTAAAATCTTTAGTTAAGGTCTCCTTATTTTTAAGGAAGCTGTCAGTTTCATAGTCTCTGTCAAATCTGACAACTTTTTTGAATTTAAGGTGGCCTTAACTTTAAGATTCATTTGAGTATTTGGCCGTAAGTAACGTACGAAATAAAAGGTTATATCTTATTGTTGTGACAAAAAACGCACTTTCGATTTCGATTCTCGGTTAGGTCAATCTAGAAAAATAACTGTTCTATATTGGCCTAGGTCTGGGTGTTTGTAGTGCCATCGTTGTCTCTATTTCCATAACACAAGCGCTTTAGCTACTTACTTTGTATTAAAGCAATGTTTGTGTTGTTGTCTAATATTTATATTTTACCTACCTTCTACTAAGAACAAAATGACAAGTAAAAACTAAATAAGTACTTAACAGTCGCGTCTTTGAAGAAAATGAGCTTATAACAATTATAAAAGAATATTTGAAAACATGTGACCACTGGTGCAGCAGTCAACATGCCGGTCTACCACGCAAGAGGTCCCGGGTTCGATTCCCGGCCGAGCAGAAATTTAAAATGATTAATTTTAATTTCTGTGGCGGGTCTGGGTTTACTATGTACAATAAGTATATGTTTAAAAATATATAAGGAGTATATTATCAATTGTCTAGCATCCATATTACAAGCTTTGCTTAGTTTGGGACTAGATGGCGTGTGAAATTGTCCAAGCATTTCAAGCATTTATTTATTTATTTATGTAACTTTGCTTTACTGCATTACTCTTCAATTTGGTTCCGTGACCAGGATGCCATGATTAAATGTTTCAATATTAATTGAAACAACGGGATTATGTAATATAAAAAAACATGATGTCGTTGAACGTAAAGATCACTCTTAAATTAATAACAATCATTGTTGTGCGAAATGGTTATAGATTCCTTCATACTAAATACAAGCTTCAAAAGCGTCACATGGATCATTCTGACCGTTTACGAATAACTCGGAAGTTTTTTACTGACACAGGGTTTATTAGTAGAACACTCTTTTATACTATTCATCTCTCTCATCAGTTCTTTATTAATGTGTTAATTTATAGTATAGTAATTGTTTTCTTTTCTTAATCCTACTGTTTGTTGTTAATTTTAATGTTTTTTCTATTTATCTTTCTATACTTTGTTGTATGGAAAAGTGGTACTCTCGAAAAGCTTAAAGTAAATTTATCATCCTTTTTATGTTCAAGTTTATGTCTTCAGATTCTTCTACAGTTAAAAGTTGAAATATACTAACAAGTTTTCCTAAGTGTAGTACAAATCATTACACCACTTATAACGGTTCGTCTTAAGCCCCCACATGGCCATTATTGAATTTGGAGTACATCCAAGTCCTGAATAGTGCCGGCCAAGTGTGTCGCTAGATTTACGCATAACGTCGCCTTGTGACGTCACGATGGGCGGTTTTTAAGTTTAATGTTTTTTAAAGGAGTTATGTAGTCTATTTCTATGCGCTAGATCTGGGGAGTTTGTGAAAGAAGCGAAGTTAAGTCTAGAGGTATAACAACCTCCTGACTTGATGACTTTAGGTATATCTTATCTATTTATGACAATCGCTTGTTAAATCGAATCGTAAACTTAATTTCAATAAGTGGCGATTCAATTTTACAAATGATTGTCGATGAAAATCTTTACTTAAACTCATTATAATATGATCATATGAAACTAATGGCACATAATTTACAAAATATATCAGTATCAGTTGTCCCATGGGACTACTGGGACATAATTTAAAAAATATATCAGTATCAGTTGTCCCATGGGACTACTGGGACATAAATTATGAAATATATTAGTATCAGTTGTCCCATGGGACTAGTGGGACATAATCATCCCACCTGTCCCATTATAGTACTGGGTCAATGGGACAGGTGAGAAAGACAGAATTTTAGAGTCTAGATAACTTAACCCAACATAAAAGGAGGAGTCCAGTGGCGAAGGGTCCCTACAATCCTTTTCCTTTTAGAAATCCTTCTCCACCGATCAACTAACATTTTTATAGAACGGCTTACCTTCGCCATAATTTCACCCCGCGCCACTGCTGCCTCTTGAATTTGAAGTGGAGTCCCGCTGAATTATTGTGTTTGAAATAAGTGGAATTTGAACAAACTGAATTATCAAAGTAGCACGTCCTATATTTATCCATACAATAGGTCTCGATGGAGTGCGAGAAATATTTTAAAAAGTAAACGGTGGCTTCTTTCGTTCCTGACTCTTTGTCATAAGCAATCGCAAAATTATTTAGAGTCAACGGAACGCTGGGCTACAACGTCAGGGTAATCATATTCAATAAAATTTATACTTTGATTTGAAGACATCAAGGTTTAAAATAAATTGCAGATTTTTGTCAGTTTTGTATAATATGACGTGCTGCTGACTGTACCTACCCAAATATGGAACAGGGAAAATAACAATGTTTCTTCTTAGAAATTACTGCGGAATAATAAATACAAAGTTACCTCTGAAAGCTGGTCATAATTGTGACAACGTTATACCCTTGGGCCTTGTTTGCTGTACAAAGGCATATTTTTTTCTTGGTATTATGAAACAAAAATGCGAAATACGCGCCACCTGTCTAATTTATCATCATTGTCTGTGAAAATATAAATAATAAGATAAGCCGAATCTTTTAATGCAATATTTGTGATTGTTTTCTTTGCTTTACCTTTTTTTCAATAAAACTAATAGGTACCTAATTTGTATTTAACGTGAACAACTAGTTTGATTTAATTAAGGCAATGTACAGTTGGCATAATAATCTCCTTACTTGATGACTTTAGGTAGGTACAGTGGTGGCCAGATAATTAAGGACACCAATCGATTTTCATACAAACGAGGCTACTTTGTAGCCTTGGTTCTTCGCCAAGGATTGACCTAGCTGTGATCTGATGGTGGCCATCCAGGGAATGAATGGTGGAGATTCAGATCGCTATACACACCCAACTGATCTGATCAATATTCTAAGAGATAGTCTAATAAATAACTCTGAACCTTAGTCAGAGTTTTCAGTTTCAGGATTTCCATACATTTTTATGTTAATTTCGCGGTTTTTTAAACATATCCTTATAGGTGTGTTTTCGATCCGAATCTCCTCCGTTCACTCCCTGGATGGCCATCATCAGATCACAGCTAGGTCAATCCTTGGCGGAGAACCAAGGCTTCAAAATTACCTCGTTTGTATGAAAATCAACTCGTGTTCTTAATTATCTGGCCACCACTATATAATATCTCATATCACGATTGAACTGTGAACCATCTCATATTATTATGTATTTTTACTTTAATTTGATAGATAATTTAACTGATACTTTTGACACATTGCGGTGACACAAGAGTTTTGACAAAAATGTCTTGAAAACTAATCTGCTATTAACCACTGTCCGGTTTCGATGATTGCGCAGTTTCCCCCACTTGTTTCGAGTAGGAGAGGGGAGTGGGTACTGAAAAATTACCTTTGTGTATTGAAACAGAACATCAATCATTTTGAATGTAATGACGCGACAGAACGGTCCTCCGATGTCCACGGAGATTTTAATACTGAAAGTGACGATGTACTTTTGATATAACATTTTTGGAATGTTATTAAAAAGAAAAGTTTTTAATCATTTTGAGTGTTACGAAAGTTTAAAAAGTTTGATATCAGTTTGAAACTGACGTCACACATATAATTCTTCGTCATTCGTAGTTCGTGGTACAAGTGTGACCCATTTATTAACAAAACAGCAGTTCGTGGGACGAAATTGCTGTTTGTCCACAATCAAACGGTACATTCTTAGTCCAAAAAATTAACAAACCTCTCTACTAATTGTTTTGCCATTATTTACCAGAAGAAACAAGAACAATAATCATTGTCAGTTTTCTCGGTAACTAGAAGAAAATACCTACGCTTGTTCATAATCAAAGATTAAAGGTAAAGAATGGGCACATTGAATAAGTAAATGCCCCAACATGTAATAGTGTTTTCCGCAATCTCATTCGCGCAGAATTATAGTTCAACGCCCTAGGGAGCTATTCATATATAGAGGAAGAATTTTATATCCCACTTCTTCCCACTCACTTTCTTGGAACAATGGTTTTGGTAACGAAAGAAAAAGTAATTTAAGTATAGTCTGATTCAGATTTTAGTAATATTTATTACGCAAGGAAAATTAAAATAAGAGCCAAAGGTATCAAACAATGTCAAAATGAAAACGCCCAGTAAAATGAATAAACAGTGTTAATTAATAAATAATCTTGAAAAGCGCCACTTTATTGAAAAAAATATTTTTCTTGTTATGATACACTAAACTGCATAGCGGCAACTCGAGACAGAAATTGTGTTTTGATTTTGCCCTGGGATTGATTATCGAAAACAATAGTCTATTTGCGTCTAGGGTTGTCACTTTGCAGTTTTCCATATAAATTATTAAAATCAATTTTTCTCAGCCATGTGGTGATTTTCAGGGTTTATAATATTTTTCCGGGGTTGTATGCATGGTACCCCATTTACCATATTTGGCATTACGGCACAGAATATAATTATAATAGTACTACGTACAGAAGTCCATCTGCATGAAGACAATCAAATAATAAGATATTCTCACGGCACGGCAATAAATACAATTTCAAATTGCACAGCGCTGCGTGCCCTATTATTGTATGCACCTTCTCTTTCTGTTGCGTTAGTCGCGTAGCCCTGTCTCAACCGACACACGACATTCTACATGCGCACTGGCTCGACTGAGTGAGCCGCGAGCTGTAGGCTAATGAGCCCCCCCTGATTACGGGATTTTTGTAACACGTAGTATAAAATAAATAAATATTAATTTTCGAACGGACACAACTACAACTGTTTTATGAAATAAAATATGAATTCAAGTCATAGCCAGTCCCACCTTTAGTTACCAGCTACCTACTCAATCACCAGTGGAAGAAAACTTTGCATCTTAGTCAGAAAGATGAGTCTAAGCTTAACTCAACATAGCACAGTTATAATTATTAATATTCATACACTTTTAAGCATTGACTCAAAACCGTATCATAGGACAATCTATAAAGTACTCTGAATAAAGTACACTACCTACTACCTACGACAGCACGTCAGGTTATACAGTTAATCTGCAAAAACAGCTTTTATTACGTAGGGCATAAAAACGATGTCAAGGTCAACATGTATAGTCTGAGGTGCCGTCGTGAGTACAATCGGAAACACCTTGCTTATAAACGATTGTACCGTTGAATAAACAGCGTATAACTCTAAAACTCTGAATACCAGTATCTTCTGAGCTTTGTTATTCGAGCGAGAGGATCGGGACCATTTATTCCCAGGGATATTCGGGGATATTATTCGGGAGCAAGCCTAGTGTCGTGTTTGATATTCGTATCGCCTTTCCGTTTGATAGTGTGATTCTTTTCAGCGAGCTTTTCGAATTGATTTCCCTTGAAAAACAAGTTGCAATTTTTTGAACTGAAATATAGTCCTTACCTTTTTGATTTTAGGGTATTAAGTTGATAAGTTAGCCTTTCTCTTTAAAAAGAGATCTTATTACAAGTTTACTAAACCTGATAATGCATTACTTTCTCTAGATTTAAAGCAAAATAAAATAAGAATATTTTATTGTTTCTTAAAAAAGAAATAAAACATAGTTTAAAAACTAAATAGAACACGTTCTATTTTTAGCCGACTTCAAAAAAAGGAGGAGGTTATTAAGTCGACGGTATTTTTTTTATACAGGCAGTACAGAGGAAAAAACAAAAGCCATGTATTTTGCTCTGGATTCCATACTAGGATTCTCCGTATCGTGGAATCCAGGTCCCGTCCCAATATATAAAAGAAGTGTAGAATTGAGTACCTCCCTCCTTTTGAAGTCGGTAAAAAGAAAATACTAAATTTACTGCAATTTGACCGAGCGAGCGCAAAGCGCGATCGAAGCGTAATGCTTTCGTATGTCTGTCCGGCTGTCCGTCTATTCTTTTCTATGGGTCTCATTTCTCATTCGATTCTCATTTTTTTTTTATTCAGATTTCTAATATTTGAAAAAAACAAACATATTTCAGCTATTTCGAAAATGATCAAAAATATCACAAACGCGCGGACTCCAGCTCGCAGAGCTACTAGTCTTATGTTTTATAAAACACTACCTAGCTATAGTATTATTTTGGATTGACTGTGTGGGTTTAACCTTTGCTTAAACATACATTTAAATACCATAAACTCCGTTGAGCAAACACTGTTAAGAAAATGTTCAAATAACTACAAACCTACTACCCATCTTTATTTTCCTAAAAATACTTTAATCTTTCAAAAGGAATCTTGGGTTGGGACGGATACATTATTGGGGTAAGAATCCAAATATCTGGACGTCCACGGACGATCACAATACGATATTAAATCCTTTGAGGCATTGTCTGCTAGAAATATACTTCTCTCATCTTCATAGTCAACATAATATCATCAGAGAGACAGTTTAAAATAGTTTAATTTCATCAGTCAAATACAGAAACGTCGCTGGTTTTTTTGAGAGCTACGTGCGAAGACAACATGCTGCCGCGTACACTATCATTAGCGCGATGCAAATTGGTAATTACACCATTTTTCTTCAAGTCTTAGAGCTCAGATTACTAAATCTGCCATAGAATTGTTGAATTGTGATCTCTTTTGTTTGGCATTGACAATGTTTACTTTCAGGCGGCATGGCAGCTAGTAACCTTTTCATTAAGCTCGACGCCTAGTCACCCCCAAAATTGGTCTCCATGAGGATTCGTCCTGATCTGCCAGCCTCCAGCGGTTTTGCGCGACCTATATCGGATTATTATTTTGTGAGACGGTAGTATTGTACGGTTGATGTATGAGTTAGTTTTTTTACTTCGCGATTATTTAGCTGTTGACATTTCCACTGTGCGATACTGACGAACATCGTAAAATGCGCGAGCTAAGGACGACTGTTAAGGTATCGGTGTACGTTTTGTCTCTGATTTGATTAAAGTGTTTTCCTTTTGTAGCGCACCTTTGTGACTGAGGTGTTGTGTGACACGATCATTCGACGCTGAATACGACCGACATAAAGTTTACTTGTACCGTATGTATGTGAAGACTCATGAAATCACGATTAGAATACCTATACATGTACAAGACGTTTGACAACGCTGTGTAATGTTATCAGGAAATTAAGTACTCATAATACTATCTAACAATCAAGAACTTAAAAACCAGCTGCACCTTCTATTTTTGTATAAATCATTTTAATAATAAAATACAACTTAATTATTTTTTGTATTTTATTTCATGACACTGATACAATTTAAAACTTAATAATATACTAGGAAAAATACGACTCGCACCAGATCATGTTTTCGGACGGGAATCGATACCCGCGACCTTTGGATATCCGGTCCAATGTTCTGACCTCTCACTAGTGACTCGGTAGCTCAGCGGTCAGAGCATTGGACCGGATATCCAAAGGTCGCGGGTTCGATTCCCGTCCGAGAACATGATCTGGTGCGAGTCGTATTTTTTCTAGTATATTATTTAGTATTATATAAAAATAGCATTGAGAATGCTAAAATCTCAAAATTTAAATTTAAAACTTATTCAAAACTAGAAAGAACATAACATAATCATTGTGAACTTGAAGGCGATAGACATTGCTTTATTCAAAAGAAAAAACTATAGCAAGACTAATTATAATATTAGTACAAAAAAATTCAAATGGACGTAACAAATCATCGCATCGGTCCAAGCGTTTCGTTTCAAAGAATGTAAATTTAGTTGAACGGCAGCCATAGAATTACACGTGGAATTGTCGCCATTACTGTGCAGTAACAAGGCGTAAATGGAAGGCTAGTAGAACTAATTGTCACCGTTGTTCCAGGTCAGCAGGATTACGGAACTTACGATATAGGCCGGAATGGCGCAAACACGAAGTAATTATTGGGGTAATTGAAAATGAGGCAGTATCACGGTGTTTGTTACGTCTTTCTTCAGTCATGATGGAAAAAGTTTAGCTCACTAAATATAGGCGAGTGGCTTTGTACACCGGTTTTAAAAGTTTTAAAAGTGTCGCCATCTCCGAGGTACCGGGTTCGATCCCCGTTTGGGTTAATTTAGAAAACGAAGTTTTCTAAATTGGCTATAAGGTCTGGGTGTTTGTGATACCACCGGTTGTCTCTGATTTCCATAACACAAGTGCTTTAGCTACTTACTTTGGAATCGGAGCAATGTATGTGATGTTGTCAAATATTTATTTATTTATTAATTGTGGTTCCAGGTCGGTGGGATTAGGGCATTTACGATATAGGCCGCACTGACAAACACTAAAGTAATTATTGGGGGAATTGAAAATGAGAAAGTATCTCGGTGTTTGTTAGGTCTAAAAAAAAAGGTCTTTCGTCACTCGTGATGGAAAAAATTAAGCACACTTAATACAGGCGTTAAGTATAATATAATCTTTTAATTCTTAATGATAGACAATGTTTTTCATTAGCTTCGATATTAATTATTATTTGCATGCTGTAGCTGAGTAGGTGAAACTATTGTTATAAGTTTCTTGTAAATCATTTGCAATCCTATTTATACCCTATTTCAAAAGCAAATAAATAAATTCATTTATTCATTCATTCAAGTGGCCTTATTGATGTTCCATATGGCACTTACGATATAGGCCGGACTGGCAAACACAAAGCAGTTATTAAAAACAACATGTTTATTAGGTGCGAAGTCCATCAACTTAAAAAAGTCTCATGAGTCGAATATAATTAACTACATAAAAACATAAACAAGTACCTATTTATTCAATTTGCTGTCGGCGTTATTCATCTCCATATAATTTGGTTCTGGGAGCGGTTACTTTCAACCGTTCTGATCTAGTATTGGCCTATATTCTGGCGACATAAAACCCAGCATTGTGAGTGGAGTAAAAAACTTTTATATTTGACAGCCGTATTTATTCGATGGCAATGCTCCAATGAAACATAGGAACCGTTTACATTGACGGACGACGCGGGATTACTGTGGTCGGTCACATTGTAACGTGACATTTGTTTTTTTTTTAAATAAAAGCTTTGTCCCATAGTTTATTTTGTCATTTTAATTGTTTTCTATTTTAAGTAGTGCTTGAAAACAGAGATCAAAGACAACACAATTGTTGTAATCAAGTTTATATAATGAAGATTTGTTACCAGTAGGTTAGGTATGAACATACTTGACAGTTTAAGATTTATTTGATAAGTTTTCACGTAAGATTAAAATATCAGTGTAGTCAAATTTTGCAATTTGAGGATTTGTTTATATTTTTATTCGTCTCTTAACCCGGCGTCGTTGAAGCTGGGTCTGTGTGATCGAGTCCGTTTTACTTTTCAAATATTTTAATGAAATAAATTTTGTACACTACCATGAATCTCAGTAGCTGGAGGTATAGAATCATTCCTGCTTATTGTGTCCCTCACCTCAGTTTACTACGTTATGACGTTGTTATTTTGTGCCACAAATTATGTGTTTTTATGTATTGGTGCTTTAGTATTTTTTTATTAATATCTTAAATGAATCCAGATGAGTGTGGGCGATGTCGGATCATGACGATTTCACCATCTGAAGATAATGGTGAAAACAAACGAACATAGAACCTCCTCTTTTTGAAGTCGGTTAAAAACGAACTTTCCTCATCTAATAGCGAATACGAGGACCATGTCTGTGTCCGTAACCAGACAAGTGATGCAGAACAAAAATTTTGACACTAAAGATGACGTTCCATTGCAACTTTTATGACAATTCAATTTATCGAAAGTGTTGTTTTCAAATGATAATTCAAGTGAGAACAGGTGATTTCCTACTGTAATAAAAGTAGTGAAAAACGCTAAAAGAAAAACAGATTATATGGATTATTAATTTAAAAACTGCCATCATGGTAGATTATATTTAAGTGTATTATTATTTATGGTATCAAAAGATTTATTGTTTAATTTGTTTAAGGTCGTCAAAGAGACTTTTGTTTTTGTTACATAGATAATATTCGTTAAGAAGAATTTCAATAAAACTGATTACGTTTAAGTAATATTGTGATATTAAAAAATCATTGTATTGGTAAGTACTTAAGTTTTGAAAATAATAAACTATTTTCCATACAAGATAAGTGTAATAATATCTTGAATAACATGTAAAATATTTACAGGGTCACACAGACTCAACGATGACGTACCATTTTCCCGCCACAATGACACCTAGTTTTAACTCTTTATTTCAGACAGATTTCCAAAAACTTTTTTTTATTTTTTTTTTAATTAAATCAATCTCATTAGGTTTTTACTATATTAAAACCTTTGACAGATGCTTGCATACAGTGTAATCCAACCTTTACTAACGCCACTACAATTTTGCGCGCCGACTCACGCAACTGGTTCAAAGATAAGTATTCTTTATTGCCGTTTGAAACATCGCATCGGATTCCATTTTACGTCTTTGTTATGTTTCGAATTCCGATATTGGAAGTGACGTTTTTCCTGCGTCCGGATTGGAGGAATCAATTTTGATTACGTAACGTCACCCTGCAGATTGTTGATTCAAGGTGTTTTCGCTTTGTGCGGAAAACTCACAGTAAATATCCATTTGGAGCAAAAATTTCAATTTAACTTTTGGCATTGAAGGGTCGGTAATAATGCAAGCTGATGTGTGAAGTGCAATTCCATTCCATTTCATTCCATTCCTATTTTTAGGGTTGTAACTTAATTTTTTCCTATAACATAGATCGTTAAGAGTCAAGAGTAATTTTTTTTCAAATAAACTTAATAATTAAGCAGTTTTAAATCGCCTATATTTTCCTACCACCCATCCCAGACTTTTTTAACTGACAAAAAGAACGGGCGCAAGAAACTTATCAGCTTATAACAGAAATAAGTAACGATATTTACAAACTTAAATATTATCGTTACCAAATACTAAAAATAGGATGTGATTAATTATTATATAGGGTGCGTCTTAGTTCTTATTTTTTTATTGGCATGTTGTAATAGAAAATTTTCACCCCGTGGGGTAAGTTAGGAAATTCTTACCCCAAAGGTAAATTTTGGTCGGTAGAGCATAAGGAGGGTCGTGGTTCGCGTGGCTCAGTCATCCATGGACTAATATAGATTTTGGGCGCCGTTAAAAGAAATAAAGTTGAAAATAAAATAAAGAAGATGTCCACGGATCGAAGCAAAGTGAGTTTAGTAAAACAAACAAAATTGATGGTTCAACACTAATTTATTTGAAACGTTACATTATTAGAACAGCCGTTCCATTCCGTTCCATCGGGAAACGTATCATAAAATTACAATCCCACTAAAAGGGGGTACAACAAATAACTTTTAAAAGTTATAAAAGAAGCACATTACATACAGCATGCAAATATCACTTATCATCTTAACCTAAGATACCCTTAATACCTGACTTACAGGACAGCCCTACAAGAGCTAGATTATACGTATATATTTTAGACAGTAACCTAATGTTATTGCACTTTACATTCATTACATAGTAAGTGAACACACTATAGATTTAATTTAAATATTACACAAGACACATCATGGATTGACTTGCTCCAGGCGGACGTAGAACATAACACAGAATTAATTTTAGATACTCCGGGTGAACATTGTTGGTAAGAGCGTAGATGATTTCCTTTAATACATGATACACAGCACTGCCGCTACGGTTAAATAAAAAACTGCGGAATACCTGGGCTAAACTGATCTACTTATGGCAGAGGTAATGCATAACACGTGCTGCGTCACGCCGACACCGATGAAATGTAGAAACTTGGAATCACGCTAGGCACACCCGAAGTCCATGGCTGAACCATGCTCCAGAATCTTGAGCTCAGACCATATCTGAAGTGTACTTTTGAAGTTAAAATTGAAGTTGTACTTGAAGCCCTGGAATGTAGAAATTAAAAGGTCACAAACCGGTCGCCATTTTGAACACAACGCTTCACCCTACAGCAGATATTCACGATAAAAAGATTGGAAAACTCACCAAGTTAGGGCTTCAATCAGTCATGGTTTATCCCGAAGGAAACAACAAATGGTCTTATTATGCCATAGAATAAAATGAGCTTCGAGCCCAAAACTGGCTCAAAAAGTATGCATAACACATTGTTAAAGTAAAACTAAATTTCACAACATTATAAAATCAATGCTGCATCGGACGACGCAGTCGAAAAAGAAAGACTTCAAAAACCACCAGTCATCGCCGGAATCGTCTCGAATCCCACAGATAAAAACTACGCCAGAAACAAGCGGTGCACACTGAATTTACATTACCCTTAAATTGAGTGCAATTATTCGATCCGATCAATAGTCTAAATCTATTGGCTCGCGGCTACCCGGAAGCACGAAACGGAACGTCAAGCGTCCAGTATGACAGATGTCACCTGTCAACGTAAAAGCAGCTGCGGTTTGTGAGTAAACAGGAAGGCTAATTTATTTTCAATATTGAAGGATTAGAAGTTACTAGTGAATGATTATACCAGTACCTTTCACGGTATGGATAGGTTTAAAAAAAAAGTGTTACAGTACCGTCTTAGTTGGGCAAAGAAAAATTTTATTCAAAATGAAAATTTTGAATAAAATTTTTCGTCAAAAAGGAACAAGAAAATCCAAAAATGCAACTCAAACTAAGCAAAACAGACCTTAATTCTACCCTACCCAAAGATAAATTACCTCAAGACTCCAAACTCAAATAAGGAAAGCTTGAGTCACTCCAAAGGAAAACTAATAACTCATAAGAGTTCATAAAAAGAGGTAAAACCTTATCATAGACTCCAATAATACGAAGAGAGAGCTAATCTTGGTTCTAGCCATAACCAGTGCTAAACACTAAATCGGTTGAGCAATACACAAAACGTAATTTACCAAACCACAAATAGGGGTAAATTACACGAAACGTTGAAGTATGCACAACAGTGACTTCTAAAGATAAAGTGTGAGAAGTGGAACATCCAACTTCTCTCGAACACAAAATAACCGTAAAAGCAAATCATCACACCGGACGACACGCCAACACTATAAAGCTAAATGAATGTTACCATCCTTGGTATCATTTGGTGGATAACACAAATGCATCAAGACCTACGGATGTAACACGGAAACATCTACACTAAAACTTAACAAGTTATAACCTACTTAATCAATAGTTCTTACCTAAAACAACAGTGTGTACAAGGTAACACAATGGCCGACTCGAAATCCAAAAGCCATTTAAAGGGACTTCAAGCGCCTTCATTGTGACCCCGCACGACAATATCTTTAATGTGAAAAGAACCAAGTGGTTTCCCATCCATACTTTTCAGGGAATAAACCACGTTACCTAGTTTCTTATCTACTACACATCGTTCAAATTTGGGAGATAACTTGGCAGAAAAATATTTAGAGGCGTTGCATAGAGGAAAACATCTTTTATAAATGATTTGACCCTCTCGAAGATCTAGAGGGCGTTTTCTCATGTTATAATACTTGACATTATGGCGGTATGCCTTTTGCAAATGACATTCAACGTCCTTAAATATCCTCTGCAACTTGGGCAGGCCAGAAGCGTATTTATCAACATGGACTGTAACGTCCTGACCATCAAAAGGTTGGTCCGAGTTATAAGTCGCTCCATCGAGTACCATCTCCCTACCATGATTAAGGAAATAAGCAGTGAACTTGGTTCCTGCGTGAACGGAGGTATTGAGAGCACATTGAATTTCCTGAATGTTTTGGTCCCATTTGCGATGATCAAAACGCACATAAGAAGCAATGGCTCGAACAACATCCCGATTAACCCTTTCGGTTTGGTTACATTGAGGGTGGTACCGAGGATTATAGAAAATGTGAGGTACACCCACCAATTTCAACAAATCTCTAAATTCTTTAGAGGTGAATTGGGGACCGTTATCCGTATACAAGATACGACAAACTCCATGTACCAGGAACACGCCCTTTTCAAGGCACTTACACACAGCCTTGGCAGTGGCACTTCGCAAAGGAAAGAGAAGGACATATTTGCTGAAATAATCGGAGACAACAAATAAATATTGATTCCTCGAATAAGAAGGCGGAAATGGTCCTAAAAGGTCACAAGAAATCGCTTCCCAGGGTTTAGTAACTTGTCGGGGATCACCCATCAAACCAGGACGAGCGGTATTAACCGGCTTATAAGTGTTGCAAGTTTCACAATTGTTAACATACTTTTTCACGTCGCAAAATAATGACGGCCAGTAGTACGCGTTTGAGATTTTCTTGTGAGTTTTTGCTACGCCAAAATGACCAGAAGCCGGTTCGTCGTGATACTTCTGAATGATCTCTGCACGTTTTTCAACCGGAACTACAATTTTCCACTCGTGTTGAGATGTAAGGTTATATTTATTCTTAGTCAACCGATACAGTTTCCCCTCAGCGATAGAAAAATTTGGGAAAAGTCTAGGACTTCGTGAGCATCCCTCAAAGAGCTTAATATACCAAGGATCTGTGATTCGGTGAGGATCAATTTCAATGGAGTCGATTTTTATACGAGATAACGCATCAGGTAGGACATGCTCTTTACCCTTTCTATGAAAAATCTCAAAAATGAACTGACTAAGGCGGCACGCCCACCTACTAAGACGACCCGTTGGGTTTTTAAGTTTGTAAAACCATTGTAAAGAAGCATGGTCGGTCACAATAAAACATTTCTTCCCTTCAACATAAGATCGATACTGCTCCAAAGCATAAATAACAGCAAGTAATTCTCTCTCAGTCGCGGTATAATTGACCTCCTGGGCGTTAAGAGTTCGACTGCAATATGCAATGGGGTGATCAACCCCATCATACTTCTGAGTCAAAACACCCCCAATAGCATAAGAAGAAGCATCAGTATGAAGGTAAAACGGTAAACTAAAGTCAGGACACTTCAAAATTGGTGCCGAAATTAAAGCGGTTTTAAGAGTGGAAAAAGATTCCTCTACCTCGGGAGTCCACTTAAAGAGAACCTTTTTACTAGTTAGCCGTTATAAAGGTCTAGCTATTTTAGAAAAATCCTTTATAAAACGACGGTACCATCCAGCCATGCCAAGGAATCGCTTGACCTGCTTAGCGTCGGTAGGAACGGGAAAATTGGCAATAACATCTACTTTAGCGGGATCCGTCCTCAAACCGTAGCAATCTACCACATAACCGAGATACTTTAGTTCGGATCGACAGAAAAGGGATTTTTTCATGTTGATAGTAAGGTTGGCCCCTTTAAGCTTTTCATAAACAGCCTTCAAAATAGAGATATGTTCCTCGAAAGAATCGGTACAGATGATAATATCGTCGATATAACAGAATACCTTATTGTCAAACTGGGCCGCAAACAAGCTATCCATGAGTCTTTGCATCGTAGCCGAAGCTCCCACCAAACCAAAACACATGACATTATAATGGAATAGTCCACGACCAGGAACAGTAAATGCCGTCTTCTCCTTGGAACTGGCCGACAGAGGGATTTGGTGATAAGCCGCGCTAAGGTCTAGAGAAGTCAAAAATTTAGCATCCCGAAGGTTATCCAGAATATAATTTATATAAGGGAGAGGATAGGCATCCGTTTTAGACACAGCATTAATCATTCTGCTATCCAAGCATACTCGAACTTTTCCATCTGATTTCGGAACCTGAGTAGTAGGAGAATTCCAAGGCGAGTTCGAAGGTTCAACTATCCCTAGGTCTAACATCCGATCAAGTTCTTGTTCCAAAAGTTTAAGTTTTTCGGGACTCATACGATAATATCTTTGTTTCACGGGTTTTGCATCCCCGGTGTCAATACGATGTTCAGCAAGATGAGTCCGACCAAGACCAACTCTTTCAGAGTCTATATTATCAAATAAAGATTTAATATGTTCCAAATCGGACATTTGTTTATCAGTCAAAGAATTAAAAGATTGCAGACCATTCTCTGAGATACTATCAATTTCACCAGCCCTATCTAAATCAACCGAGGGAATGCAAGCCAGAACATCAGGGGCAAGATTGAAAGATTTCCAAAAGTTAATTCCAAAATGGACCGGAAGTGTAATTTCTGGTTGAACATAAAACTTTATTATTTTAATTACTTCCTTATATTCAATAGGAACGTCCATATAATATTGACAATAATACTCGGAACCGTTAGCAACCCTAATGTAACAACCTTTATTAAGAGCTCTCAACGGAATACCAAGTTTAAAAAAAAAATTGTGGGCATTGTTACCAAGTAATGAACAACTAGCACCACAATCAAGTAAGCCACTGACAGGGACACCATATACTTTAACGGTCAAATATGGCCTATTGTCCCCCGAATCGGGTTGAAAGTGGGTCTCTCTGCAAGAGCTGACATTTTTCAGAGAGACTAAGTTACCTAGTTTTTTGGCCGATTACAATCCGGACACTCGGTAGACTTAACATCAGGTTTGCCACATTTAAAACACAAAATTGGGCGAGATGCCTTACAACGATACGTAGGGTGCTCGTTACTTTGGCAAATAAAACAATATGATGAACCCTTTCCAGCATTGGAGCTCTGGACCGATGCGACAGAAAGCTTTTTATTAAGGCTAGCAGTGTTTTTGAAATCTGAACTATCAGGCTTAGCCTTTGATTTGTAGCAAAAATCTGGTGCGACACTGGGCTTAGCAAAGGAAGGTTCCGAAAACTCGTCGATCCGAAGTTTACATGTTTCAATCCGTTTCCCTAGCTCTTTCAAATGATCAATAGACCGAACGTCAACCAGCATCAATTCGCGATTGTATTCAGGACGTATATTGCGCATCACAATCTTTAGTTTTTCCGCGTCGGACAATTCAGTACTTAGACGAGACATCATTCCCAGAATAACCGATAAAAACACCACTAAAGATTCGTGTTTAGCCTGTGTACGAGATTGTATCTCCTGCATCAGCCGATCGTCAAAACCAGGGAGATCAAAATCAGACTTCAAAGCCAAAACCAACTCATCATAGTTTCGAAACTTACCCTTACTCGCTCGATACCAATAAAGAGCAGGGCCCTCAATCAAATCGGGAAACCCGGTGAACACAAATTCCTTGGGTATCTTCCTAGCAGCGCAAAGCTCCTCCAACCTAGACAAGAAAGCACGGACACAGGTGTCACCACTGAATTTCAAATTAAGAGAGCACAAATTATAAGACTTCTCCGGTTTATAAATGACCGTCTGACTAAGCGCGCGGGGAGATCTATCCTCTATTTCAGATTCAGAAGAATCATCATTTTCCGTCATACAGCTAATAAGCTTCCCTTGCAACACTAAGAGTTCTTCCGGAAGGTTAGCAAGTCTAGAAATTCTGGAAAGAATATAATTAGCACGACCCACAAGGCGTGAGCGTGTAGTTTCCGAAATGCTTTCCTCACTAAACGATTTAACAAGCAAACCAGCCTTAACCTGGAGAACGGAGACCTCTGTATCCTCATTATCAGTAGAAACAACCGTAGAAGGAATTTTTAAGCTACCCCTACGCGCTAATTTCGAGGTATTCCTCAAAAGTTTCCGTAATTGATCAACACTACTATTCTCATCAAAAGAGACTTTAAGAATGGATAGTTCATGTTCAAGTTCCTCCTTGAGCAAGAAATTAATGTTACAATTAAGTTCAGCCATATTGGAAAAAAAAATATATTATATAATGCACGTAATCTTGAATCACTAAACTCACTTTTCTGGGCCACACGTTGGGTACGCCACTGTAATAGAAAATTTTCACCCCGTGGGGTAAGTTAGGAAATTCTTACCCCAAAGGTAAATTTTGGTCGGTAGAGCATAAGGAGGGTCGTGGTTCGCGTGGCTCAGTCATCCATGGACTAATATAGATTTTGGGCGCCGTTAAAAGAAATAAAGTTGAAAATAAAATAAAGAAGATGTCCACGGATCGAAGCAAAGTGAGTTTAGTAAAACAAACAAAATTGATGGTTCAACACTAATTTATTTGAAACGTTACATTATTAGAACAGCCGTTCCATTCCGTTCCATCGGGAAACGTATCATAAAATTACAATCCCACTAAAAGGGGGTACAACAAATAACTTTTAAAAGTTATAAAAGAAGCACATTACATACAGCATGCAAATATCACTTATCATCTTAACCTAAGATACCCTTAATACCTGACTTACAGGACAGCCCTACAAGAGCTAGATTATACGTATATATTTTAGACAGTAACCTAATGTTATTGCACTTTACATTCATTACATAGTAAGTGAACACACTATAGATTTAATTTAAATATTACACAAGACACATCATGGATTGACTTGCTCCAGGCGGACGTAGAACATAACACAGAATTAATTTTAGATACTCCGGGTGAACATTGTTGGTAAGAGCGTAGATGATTTCCTTTAATACATGATACACAGCACTGCCGCTACGGTTAAATAAAAAACTGCGGAATACCTGGGCTAAACTGATCTACTTATGGCAGAGGTAATGCATAACACGTGCTGCGTCACGCCGACACCGATGAAATGTAGAAACTTGGAATCACGCTAGGCACACCCGAAGTCCATGGCTGAACCATGCTCCAGAATCTTGAGCTCAGACCATATCTGAAGTGTACTTTTGAAGTTAAAATTGAAGTTGTACTTGAAGCCCTGGAATGTAGAAATTAAAAGGTCACAAACCGGTCGCCATTTTGAACACAACGCTTCACCCTACAGCAGATATTCACGATAAAAAGATTGGAAAACTCACCAAGTTAGGGCTTCAATCAGTCATGGTTTATCCCGAAGGAAACAACAAATGGTCTTATTATGCCATAGAATAAAATGAGCTTCGAGCCCAAAACTGGCTCAAAAATTATGCATAACACATTGTTAAAGTAAAACTAAATTTCACAACATTATAAAATCAATGCTGCATCGGACGACGCAGTCGAAAAAGAGAGACTTCAAAAACCACCAGTCATCGCCGGAATCGTCTCGAATCCCACAGATAAAAACTACGCCAGAAACAAGCGGTGCACACTGAATTTACATTACCCTTAAATTGAGTGCAATTATTCGATCCGATCAATAGTCTAAATCTTTTGGCTCGCGGCTACACGGAAGTACGAAACGGAACGTCAAGCGTCCAGTATGACAGATGTCACCTGTCAACGTAAAAGCAGCTGCGGTTTGTGAGTAACCAAGAAGGTTAAATTATTTTCAATATTTAAGGGATTAGAAGTTACTAGTGAATGATTATACCCGTACCTTTCACGGTATGGATAGGTTAAAAAAAAAAGTGTTACAATGTTTACAACATTAAATTATTATTTTACATGGAGCCTAACAAACAAACAAAAAAAATATACTCGCTAACTTAAAGAGCAAAGAAATGTACGCTAAAATTCGCATGAGCAAGCAAGCCTTCATTTTGTGCACAAAACGTGTGACTACTATTATAATTGCGAAACTGAATAAAGCTATTTGTATTTATACACTTCTAAGACTTCCGCGCGTACCTACAGCTGTTCATTAGAAATAAATCACTTTTTACGGATCACAGCGCGTTTATTTAATTCAGGTTGACGTAAAAAGTGTTTTATTTCTTATTTGTATTAAAAAACCTACTTTGTAGCATAGACAAATTGAGTTTCAAAATAATCTCGCTAGTCATTAATTAGGTCTTACTTTACAAAACAACAATATATATTTTTTATCAATTAGTGGACCAACTGAACGAGAGAAGATTGATCACTTCCACGCGAACAGTTGAAAGAGAAAAAAGTATTTTTCACAGGTAGACGTCTCTTAGACGGTGTATAAATCAATTTGACAGATTTTCACAGTGAGAAATATCACGTTGCAGGAGCAGTGATAACACTTACTGATACTTGTGATAATATATCGACGTTCTTTTTGAGTGGTTTACTCCCGACTTTATTGGATGTCCGCAGCATAGAATGTGTAGAAGTAGAATTGATTATAATATCTTATTCGGGACTTCGATCACGAATAGCCGTGTAATCGAGGTTCTCGAATAAATAAGTTTACTTAACTTATTTAGCTTGTGACTTTCATTTGTTAATTCACATACAAACTATTTTAAATTATTATAATTAATAAACATAACTTACTCGAAGAATGCACACATGGAAAGAGTAGTAGGTAAGAAAATATTTGTTTTATGAATTGTATGTTGAGGTGGGTTAACATTTTAAAAATACTTTTACCTCAAATGTTTTTTCAATTCGACCAAAATCTCATATTTTTAGAGTTCCGTACCAAAATGCTAAAAATAAACTTTTATGGTGCGACTCAGTCTGACTGTCTGTCACAGCTGGATATCTCGAGAACTATAATGCTATCAACTTGAAAGGAATAGTTTTAGATGACGTTTGTCCGACTGTTTTTCAAATAAGAGAGAAATAAAAATATTTACATCTTATTTGCAACAGGGATTGAAAGGGGGTCTTGAAAATTTGAAGTGAGGCTACTAGGGCATATGATGATATGGTATCATATGAAAGAGTGCAGCTTGCACATTCTCAAACATTTTTTTTTAGTTTTCGTTTTTTGATGAAAAATGTAAAAAAAAATACCGTTCACCCATCCATATCTCCGAAGTTTGTATAGAGAAAAATCAGAAATTATTTTACGTGATAGAAGTTTATATAAAGATTAGAAGAAAAATGTATCTAAATAGTAAACTTTTTCAGAATGATGGTACGGAACCCTCGGTGCGCGAGTCCGACTCGCTCTTAACCGTTTTTTATACACTCATAGGTGTTTAATTCAGTGTATGTTTAGTGTTAGGTGGAATAAGCAAGGTAGTTCACCAAAACAAAACAATGATTTATTATTATTGTTATATAAGCTATCTTTATGTTTTTTAAAAGAACAATATAGGTATTATTAGATTATTAACTTTTCTCATTTCATTCTCCTTTCAATATAGAATCGTGTTAAAGTCGCGCGCGGCGTCGAATCAATCAAACTTTTTTGATTTTATCCGCTTTCGATTATATTCTTAAGTTATACTTTATTTTTCGTTTATTTCTTTTAACGGTAGATGTTATCTGGACGCAAATAAACAAAAGTGTCAACCCATAAAATTGAAAAAAATAGTTTTTCATTCTTTTAATGCATATAAGTGAAATAACAAACATGATTCTGGAAAACTAAACAAATAATTACCAATATCTAGAAAAAATCTCAATTTTCTCGAAAAGAGGTTGACACACTTTTGGTTATTTGCATAGATACATGAAAGTTACATATTTTAGATTTTCAAATCTTTATTAGTTAAGATTTACGATCTGTTAGGCGTCGAAAAAGGTAGGCAGGTATAAAAAGTAAACACTGAGCACTTTTATTATCTTTAACGAATATCTTTAACGATAGCAAGCATGATAACAAAATGAATATATAAAAAAGCTTTCTGAAGAAGCACGAGTAAAACTCCAAATAATCAAAAAGCAACCTGTAACATATCAAGGTTAAATAAAACTTACCTTTAACTCGCCTTAGACGAAAGCAAGCAATGCAGCGACCTCTTTCTTATCCTGGAACAAAAGAGAAAAATATTTGTGAAACAGTTTCCTGAGAGCTAATTCTGCTACGATATTTCAAAAAATAAAGCAATCGCAGACAAAATACAACTAAGGGCAATTACTCATTTGTCGTCGCAGCATAGGTACGACATCAGCATGCTCGTATACGCGGTACCGAAAACATCGACACGTCAGCCATTTTTAATGTCCCCACTGCTGGGGCACAGGCCTTACTTATGAGTGGATAAGGAGGATGGGCAATGGCCCACCCACCCACTTTTAGCACCCACCCACCAATCCGCATTAAGCCCGCGTGGCCACGTGGGCCCAATGCGGATTGGTGGGTGTTAACGACTGCCAATGCAGCCGGAACCAACGGCTTAAAGTGCCTTCCGAAGCACGGAGTAGCTCGAGATAATAGATTTTTGGTCATCATCCGATGGGATGGACCCTTGCGAAAGTTGCTTAACCTCCGCAATCGCAGGGCTAGGGGCTAAACCACTGCGCCACTAAGCCCCTCCGAAAACATACCGAAAACTTACTGAACGCCTATATTTCAATAGATTGTACTCATTTGTTGGCGCAACATCAGCTCGGTAGGTACAGAATTTGTACCGCGCCGACAAATGAGTACTACAACTTCATATTTTGCATTCACTAAATTACTGATACATTGTGAAAAGAGAAATATATGTAGCTTACTCCCGCAAGAAAAAATATGCAGGATACACCGCCCGCCCGCCCGCAAAGAAATGCACATGCACACCACAAAAATATCAGTGCACAATACTTGCATTTAGCATGACCGAATGATGTTGGTTCACGCACGATCTAACTCCTGAGGATGCTCCGGGTTGGGGCGAAACACGTGTGGAGTAGTCTAATTGGTGAAGGTGCAAGGTGTGTCACTGTCATGCTAAATGCAAGTATTGTGCACTGATATTTTTGTGGTGTGCATGTGAATTTTTTTGCGGGCGGGCGGGCGGCGCATCCTGCATATATTTTTTGCGGGAGTAAGCTACATATATTTTTCTTTTCACAATCGTTTGGGACATCCGCCAAGTAATGCCTGATTCAATCAAATATTTACTGATACATTTCACGATGTCCACGCCCTTTCTCACCAACTCTTACTCTCAGTAGCTTTTTGTTTAGAACAGTGCCCGGATTGCCGAAAATCCATTTCATTCCAATCCGTTCCATGCTGATTGAACAAATCCAGATTTTTTAAGGCGAGGGTAAAAGAAAATTATCACTTTTTGATGTAATACCAAAGACCACTAAAAGATCCTACGGATCTGAAATAAAGATTTATTTTCTTTATAATTATCGCTCGATACATTTTAATTTCAAAAATATTTCTTAAAAATGCTCAAGTTTAAAATTATTTACAAACAACATTAAGTATTCAAGTAGAGATTGCTTTAAGTAATATGTATCATGTACGATTGTGAAAATCGTGTAGAAGCATATCTCTTTAATCTCCATAGTTATTTACTACGAATTGATTTCGTGATTTTTTCGCCAAATTTGCCAAACCGGTCTCGCTTCCGCGCGCGTCGTTTTCTCATTGTTATCTCGCTTTAGTCGCACAGCACCTTAAATATTTTTCCTCTTGACCCCAATCTAGCCCGAGACTGAAGATGGTATCTACGATGGAGCGAACTCACCCAGGAGGTTCCATTCACCCTAACTTTTAACATAACCGGGCTATATGGAAATACAGACGCCAGACGAGGGAAGGGAACTCCACTTCTTTGAGCACAAGAAAGTATTATGCATTTTGAAGTTAAAAGCTTTTGTAAAGAAAAACAAAATGGTAAAACATTTTGAGTACTGCCGGCTCGTTAGGTATGTACGTTTGCGATCCATCATGGGAGTAGCAAACCGAGTGTGACGTCATCAAATTGCAGAATAGGCCGCACCTGAAAAAAAAGTTTTAAATAAACAAGCCGGCTGCGCTGAAACTAGCTGTTACGGCTGGTGCGGTGGGGCCACGAAAAATGTGTCATTTGTTTCAAATTCTGTACATTTTGACATCAGCCATTTTATATGTACCCACTGCTAGGGCACAGAATTGTGTATTTTATTTCAAATTCTATACATTTCGAAATCAGCCATTTTTAATGTACCCACTGCTGGGGCACAGGACTTTCTTATGGGTGGATGAGGAGGATGGGCTATTAACTCACCACGCAGGCCCAATGCGGATTGGTGGGTTTTAACGACTACGAATGCAGCCGGGACCAACGGCTTAACGTACCTTCCGAAGCACGGAGGAACTCAAGATTATACATTTTTGGTCTGACTGACTCTTGCAAAAGTTGCTTAACCTCCGCAATCACAGAGCCAGGCGCTAAACTCTTAATTACATAGATGTAAGGCAGAATTTTAATTACTACGTAACAATGATAGTAAAGCCATAGTAATAGGGTTTAAGTATGAAATTGCCGTTTTGTATGGAGAATTTTAAAGAATTACAGTTTTCAATACTAATATTTTCTTAATTTATTTAACAACCATGAACGCTAATGTTTCAAAACTTTTATGCAGTAACGTTTAAACACTAATAACGTATGCCACTTAGGTTACGTGAAAAAAATAAGTATCGGCTAAGTTACATCGAAATAAGAGGTCATTTCTGCTTACAAAAAAAGGAGTTACTAATACTAAGGTACTTTTAAGAGTATGTTATTATTTTCTTAAGTATTTTATGTACCTAACCAATTCTACTATGATTATTCGCACTGAAAATATTCAAGAAGATTAAGACAAGCTTTTTTCAGCACATTAACGGTATTCTCGTGGCCCCACAGCGCGCCGGCCTAATAAAGTGGGTCGAGCAAACATTCTCCCAGCTAAAACTACGCTTTTTAACTAGAATTTTTAGTTGCTTTTGTACAAGCACTGTCTCGTCTGGTCTGTTTTTTTCTGCCCCCTTTTTTACCTGCCTTGTTCCTCCCTTTTACGGTTGCTTGGTGTAAATGCTGAGATCGGTAGAATCACTGTTCCTTTGTTTTCTTTTAGTAGGATTTTTTTTTATTGTTACTTCCACCGTTGGGCATTTGTCTGGTAGTACAAAGAAGCAATTAAAGTATAATTACCCCTCTGAACTATACTTGGGTTTTTCTAGGGCTTTGTACATATAATTGCTGGAAAATAAAACTTCACAGTGCTATAAGTACCAAGTAAGAGTAAGTAACTCACTGTTTTTCGACCTTTAAAGCACCAAAACTTTACATATTATTTCCGTCAACATAATTCTTGTCTTGTCTCTTAAATTAATGTTAAATGACTGATACTTAAATGATTGTTCTGATTCTAAGTTATTCCGAATTATGTATTACTTTTTTGACATGATAATATTATGTTATGCATATATGTTACCGGCCAAACCCGATTTTTAGGACAAACTAGTTTGGCCTAGGCTAAACTAGTTCTTCCTATACGCGATAGGATTAACCGGTATAGCCTAGGCTAAACTAGTTTGTCCTAAGCCCGATAGGATAAACCAGTTTAGGCTAGGCCAAACTAGTTGATCCTTGTTATAAGCATCATGGCCAAACTAGTTGATCCTGATATAAGCATTATGGAGCATCGCTCGCTTTGCTCGCTCCGCTGCGAGTGGTCTAAACACTAACCTAACCTAACCTACCTAGTGCATTTAAAGTTTTTCTTTGTAGCTAACCTGGTTTATCTTATCGGGCTTAGGACAAACTAGTTTAGCCTAGGTTATACCGGTTAATCTTATCGCGTATAAGAAGAACTAGTTTAGCCTAGGCCAAACTAGTTTATCCTAAAATCGGGTTTGGCCGGTAACATATATACCGGTATTCATTTTAAAATGGCATCTAAAGGTATATCAAATTTTACAACATGTACCAACATTCACTGATAGACCCTTCTCAGTATAACCATAAACATTTTGTTCAATCGCAGTGAGAACAGGGAACCATTCTTCCCAAACAAACTTCTTTACCAACAATAAGTGTATAAAAGTCAATGATACGAAAAATTGAGGTTCAACATTTCCCATAGGAGAAAGTTTTCGAATCTGGCGACAATTCACTGTTGTTCTCGTATACACAATTATATTAAAACTTTTACTATCAGAAACACAATTCTTCTATTAATACTTTATCATTAATTTCTAATTACTTACATTCTAATAGGGTCACAAAATATTACAGTAAGTGTTACGCGGCTTATTTGAGGTCCGCAACGTGTTTTGTTATTTATTTATTTATTTATTATTAAGGGAAACAAACAGCTGTTTTGTATGACATGTATAAATATCAATGCAATAGCCAATACAGTTTCCACAATTAGCAGACATGCAACAGTATTGAACTATTCGATTTATTTATAATTATACTTAACTTACTTAAAAAAATACAACAAGTGATACTAGTTTAGAAGTACCTACAGGTAATTAAGCGAAAGTGAAAAAACACTACAAGATTTCTGCAACAGCCACTAGAAACTAATAAAATACACAATATTATCTATTTAATAGACCTCATCAACAGCTTTGTCTTAGAAGATCTAGTATTTAAAAAAAATATATCCATATCTTTATATATCGTTATAATAACTTTTATTTTTATTACAGACAATGAAGATACATATTTAACGACCGATACACATTTTGACGACCTGAGTGGTGCAGAGGACCCGGGTTCGATTCCCGGCCGGGCAGAAATTGAAATAATGAATTTTAATTCCTGTGACGGGTCTGGGTGTTACTATTTATAATAAGTATATATTAAAAAAAGTATATAAGCAGTATATCAGTTGTCTAGCACCCATATTACAAGCTTTGCTTTTAACACTAGATGGCGCTGTGTGAATTGCCAAGCATTTATTTATTTATATTTTGACTAGATGTACCAATAGTTTTTACGTACCTACCTTTACTGTAATAACAACATAATGAATCAATTTACAAGGTTCATGCTGAATTCAAAATTTAAAGCTATTATTCAGTCTAGGCTGTTACAAAAAAAATATGCAATTCATACAATTCAATATGCGTTAAGATAGGTAGTCAGAAGCAGACCCATTCCCACTGGCAGCACCCGTTCACGAGCATGACGCATGAACCAGCCACCGCTTCGCTCAAATATGGTTGAGGGAACGTAACGTCCCGCCTCACACAACACCGCAGAAATGATTAAAGAGAACATGACATACTTAAGCTACCCATGTAAAAAATAACTGAAGTACATTTAGGTATCTAAAAAAAGGACTGTGTAATAAAAAAACTAGATTAGATAGACAATCTCAATCTTCATTTTACATTGGGTAGAATAATTTTACGACTAGGTTTAACATTATTCAAGTAAAAACAGCGCTTTTTCCCCAACGCTAAAAGCTCTTATGAAAATTGAATATTTTGGAAGAACCTTTATTTTTTGGTGTAATAATGTAGTTTCTAAGAAACTTTACTAAGTGTCAAGTATAGGTACAATTCATACTTAATGTAATCGATTCTGGAATATAAACTTGTTTAAAACCGAGAATTCTTTAGTCGATTTATTGAAGAGTAGAACTTTTTATAGTTTTCATAATTATAGTTATTTTATCTTTTATTAAAAGGCCAAAATCAGATAAAAACAAATGAAAGGAAGTAAGAAACACAAATAGGCTAAAAAGAAAAAAAATCTTCTTCATGATAACAGAACTATTTAGAAATAAAACTTGATTTATGTAAAATCAAATACAAGAGCAGGCGCAAGCATAGTATTAACATAAGTTTGGTCTGCAATAGAATAATGAATTAAATTTATGAAAAAATACTAACAGGGTAATTTTCAATCCACTGTGGGTAAAAAATATAGTAAAAAAATTAACTACCTCCTTTTTTTTTGTCGAACACAATTTTCAACTTGGTTTATAAAAAGGAAAACTTTTCAAACCATTTTGAGAATTATACCAAATAATATACTAGAAAAAATACGACTCGCACCGAGTGACTCGGTAGCTCAGCGGTCAGAGCATTAGACCGGATATCCAAAGGTCTCGGGTTCGATTTCCGTCCGAGAACATGATCTGGTGCGAGTCCTATTTTTTCTAGTATATTATTTGGTATTATATAAAAATAACAATGTGAATGCTAAAATCTCAAAATTTAAACATTTTGAGAATTGATTAACAGCGTTGTGACAACGATCTTTTATTTTCAAGAAGTTTGGGGGTGGACCGTGGAAAGATTGCGAACTGGAAAAACTTTCCAATGTTTAGGATGCTTGCTTAATTAGGAATCTGTTTTTAACATGTTTTTAGTAGGTTGCGTTCTCGTTTGTTTGTTTGTTTTTTTGTCCACAAATTTTGCAAACGATTTTAGTCTATTAGAATAAACTATATCGGGATTTACACCATGTACCTGTTTATTACTGAGACTCCGATATTTCGGCGCAGTTGCATGCGCCATGGTCACGGAAGAACTCTCGATTAATAACGTCAATAACCATGGAAATTTAAAACATTAGATTTTAGTTTAGCTTCCCGATGAGCTAAAGACTTGAAACTTTAAACATGGGTCAGAACTGCAAGACAATGCAATATTATGGTGTCATTGGGCTGATCTGATGATGGAGCCGAAAGAAGGTCACAGGAACTCTGTAATTAAACCATGCAACCCCATCAAGTTTTCAAGGTATGTTTTAGTCCGATTTTTATACTATTTTACAGTCTGGCAGTAACTGTGCTAAGTGCTGCAGTCAATCAAAGTTCATATGGGTAAATTTGACAACTCCGCTATCCGTGTAACATTTTTGCGCTATAGTGGAAATGTTGCGTTATATAGGTAATGTTTATTTTTTTATTTTTACGAATATTTGACTTTTAGTTTATATTTATCATAGATTTATTTATTAAGTTCCTATAAATACAATTTAAAACATAAGAACTAATAAATTACTACGTTCTAAGTGATATATTCATTTTTTTAATTAGTAATGAGTAGGTTACGCGATAGGCAAATCTAATTATTTTTCTAAAAAAATCTGTAATATCTTAAAACGAGTATTCGGGTAATAATGACCCATCTTTTATTTGACGATCTCCGTGGTCGAGTGGCTTTGTACACCGGTTTCCAAGGTGTCGCCATCTCTGAGGTCCCGGGTTCGATCCCCGGTTGGGTCAATTTAGAAAATGAACTTTTCTATATTGGCTCAGGTCTGGGTGTTTGTGATACCACCGTTGTCTCTGATTTCCATAACACAAGTGCTTTAGCTACTTACTTTGGAGTCGGAGCAATGTATGTGATGTTGTCAAATTTATTATTATTATTATTATCTCTGACGTCCGTGTACCTATTTTGACCTCCATGTCGCCGGGTTAACTAACGTGTCTTTCTGATTTTTACATATAATTTATTATCAATTAAAGTATTTTCATAGAGCAATCAATTTAAACTTATCTATAGTTATTAGGTCTAAAATTAACTATCGTAGTTCAATTGTTTTAATTTAATTTATTGCAAATTGTATTAAACTCGTTACCTAGAATTTTCCATTCAAAGTTTCTTCGTAAAAGCCTTTGTAACAAATTAACAGAATAATAAAAACCAATTAAGGTGCCACTTAAGTCGCAAATGGTGAAGACAGATTCACTGGAAAATTCGCATTTATTTGGGCGACTTGCACCATAAATAAAATATTGTTTAAGTACCTTTTTTTTATTGTTTAAGTACCTACCACTTAAACACAAAAATAGAAAGCCCACTTCTCAGTGGCCGAATCTTTTAAGGTCTTGTCAGAATGTGAGTAGTATTTTACGACCTGGTGTTGTCATCGCTTGATATAAGGCGATTAACACACTGCATCGTGATTTGCCGCTTTGCGCGGGGTGCTGATTTTAATATTGTTTGGAAGTGTCTCAGTTTGTACAACTGAGTAGTTGTAGGCTAAGAACACACAAAGCGGTTTTCACCCGCGCCGGCGCGGTGGAGGAATAGCTGTTTTATTTGCAAACTCACGAGACCGGAGTTCTATGCGGTTACGCAGCTGTCGCGGTTGCGATTATCGCTCGCAAACTTGGCGGGTGATTACGATCAGATTGCCCGCCAACCGATCGTAGAGCGCGCAGGCGCAACCCGCCAGGGCTGCGGGTGACCGCGGCCCGCGTGATTCTACAGTTCCCTGCCGGTACAACGGGATCCGCAAACAATTGCATACGCCGCGGGCGTAAAACGCGTCTTTGAACATCAGCCATTTTTAATGTCCCCACTGCTGGGGCACAGGCCTTCCGTATAGGTAAATAAAGAGGATGAGGAATAGGTGAATAACGTGGATGAACCCACCACGCGGGCCCAATCCGGATTGGTGGGTGTTAACGACTGCAAATGCAGCCGGGACCAACGGCTTAACGTGCCTTCCGAAGCTTAGAGAAGCTTGAAATAATACATTTTTGGTCACCCATCCTATGACCGACCTTTGCGAAAATTGTTTAACCTCCGCAATCGCTGGGCCAGGCGCTAAACCACTGTGCCTACCGAGATTTTCAAATTTGTCACTAATTCAATATCTTTATCATTAATTCATTCATTAATCGAGTATTAAGCTGCATTTAGACAACCACTCAAGCCAATAAATGCATAATATTAACCAAATATAAATAAAAAAATAAAAAATACGTGTGTAGCAATAGCTTAACGATTTTTGTGATATGGTTCCATATTATACATTATCTAGAATGCACTGCTCATCTAGTATTCCCAAATTATGACTGTTCGTTATGCAATTCTCTCAGTTAATTAGCGACCGCCCGCGACTCCGTCTACGTGGAAAGTTTTTTTGCTATCCCTCGGGAACAACTTTTTTTTCGGGATGAAAGGTACCCTATGTCCTTCTCTATACCCAGACAACATGCATGCAAAATTTCATGATGATGTTCAGTAGTTAAGAGGTGAAGGCGTAGGTAACAAACAAACAAACAAACGGACTTTCGCATTTATAATAGTAAATAAGGATAACACACATCCTCGATGTTACAGCATAGATTTGACTGTGAAAATTATAATATCATATCCACAAAGGTATGTTTGCTTATGACAGACGAGGCACGAAAACATAGCTCTAGTTTCAATTATATGAAAATAGGAATGGCTGTAGGCGAAATCCAAGTATTTTCAAGACGAGATGAAAAGGCGCTTCCATACTTCCATCTAGCTTTTAAAGACATGCTATTAGGTAAGTTTGTGTGTCAGCTAACAACTAGTTGTATTTTTAAATTTTGAGATTTTAGCATTCACAATGCTATTTTTATATAATACTAAATAATATACTAGAAAAAATACGACTCGCACCAGATCATGTTCTCGGACGGGAATCGAACCCGCGACTTTTGGATATCCGTTCCAATGCTCTGACCGCTGAGCTACCGAGCTCGTCCGAGGGTGCGAGTCATATTTTTTCTAGTATATTATTTAGTATTAACTAGTTATATTATTAACGAAGAATTAAAAAAAAATGAACATTTTCTAAAACCCCAAAAAGTAAGACCGTAAATTCCTGTACCTACAGTAATATTGTCAAAACTTTTGTACGAAGTCACTCTAATTGCGCCATTAACCCTCAAATCGCCTGCTAAAAGATCTCCCAAAGATAATTTCGAGAAAAGCTACAAGAGAATTCATTTTCCTTTTACAAAAAAAAATACAGCGTAACTTTTAAAGAACTTTTTGATAAATTAAAACGATTGATACTTACCATTTTTACTTTGGCAAAGGACAATTAAGAATTCTCATCAAATTATGTTTATCTTTTTAAATTCGCTGTGAATGTAATTTATCTTGAATTTTTTTTCTGTCTTGGTTGTCTGTTTACGATGAAATTATTATTTTTAAATTTACGTAATACTCGTTAAAAAAAATAATGTTTTCGGACACCTCCCTTACTAATAAAGATTGTTTAGCAGATGTATAGTTACACAATGGTTACTCTCTGTCAAACTATATAAGTTTGACATTAAAAGATAGGGACAAAACACTGTAACTATACATCTGATATACAATCTTTATTAGTAAGGGGGATACAAGATATTGTTTTTCAATATTAGTAAAATAACTTTATTAAATTTTAGAAATTTACGGCCTTACCACAAATGATTTTGCAACACTGTTCAAATGTGATGCCGTCTCTTTCAAACAATATTGTAAAAAAATGACAGCATCACATTTTTAAACAGTGTCCAAGTTAAACACTTGTTAAACAGTGTTTTAAAATCTTTTGTGGTAAGGCCGTATGATTTTCATAATGATATTTTTATATTAAGAAATTGAAATTGAAAAATTCTTTATTCAAATAAGCTCACATAATAATCACTTTTTTAATTGTCAATTCTTTCACCCACCCACTAAGACGTCTTTTAGACAAGAAAAATGGTAGCAAAAAACTTATCAGCTTAATGAGATGGAAGTATATTTTTTTCTATTATTTATAAATAAATACTAGAAAAAATTCGACTCACCCGTATCGTTTCGTTTGAGGTGCGTGGGTAGTCGATTTTTTCTCTTATTTATTTTTCTTAAAATTACTTTAATTAAACACTAAACATAGTATAATCATCGTGCGATTAGAATGGGATGGGACCTTGTCAAAGTAAATAAAAATTAAGCTAAGCAGTCAAGTGGCGTTAACAAAAAAGTTCTGCTTCTATTTAAATAAAAATGAATTTAAAAAAAGTAAAAAGTTGTACCCCTTTTTCCTCTCATTATTATTTCATCATTAAAATATTCACACAATAATATATAAATCTCGCATTTAAAATAAAACTCGAGCAGAAATTCGCACAGTTCTACACAACTAGCATTATGCGAGCATAATATCTACGCGAGTTTGCCGACGCTACGGCTGGCCGACGGACCGTGCGCGTCTCAGTTCAAAAAGGTAGCATCCCATTCTATTATATTATATACTATTATGAAGATAAAGAAAACGTAGTTGTTATCTATCAAATCTCATTTGCATAAATGTACCTGTATTATCCTGAAAAACAATTATTGTTATCTTTAGAAACAGTAGTTTTTCCTGAATTTAATTCCTGAGTTGTACAAGAGGAAAATACTAACGGCCAAATACTCAAACGAATATTAAAGTTAAGGTCACCTTAAATTTAAAAAGTTATCAGATTTGACTGAGACTATGAAACTGACAGCTTCCTTAAAGTTAAGGAGACCTTAACTAAAGATTTTAGCTACGAAGCCTTCGAGTATTCGGCCGTAAAGTCCCTAAATATTTAACCGACTACATAAACGTTGTTTCTCATTTCAGCACATCTCAATATTTACGATGTATCATGTTTTAGGTCAATAACTCGAAAAAGTCAGTCGATTGCGTCGGCTCGTGAATTTTTACACCGGGGCATTTTCGTGGGGTAATATTACCAAAAAAAATTTTTTACTCTGTGATATTACGGTGTAAGCTGCCGCGTATCAGACAACCCCGGGCAAACAGAAATGACGAAGGTATCACCACAGAGTGAATGAAGTCAGATGACATAAGAGTTTTTTAAATATGAAAAGAGTTACAAAATTATAAGAAGCTATGTAATAGGTACCTTTTCGCATTTTTGAGATCGTTTTCTAATAAAATCTTTACCATTTGCAAGTTTAATCTTCATAGAAGTTATAAGGGGTACACAGAAAAAAACCGGCACCTAAAGTTACAATTTTGTATTGAAATAACATAAATAGTGTTACACGTTTGGGACGTGATCGTGACAGGATGATACGCTTAATTCATCAACGCCCGAGCGGCCGAATGCGGGTGGACAACAAAAGAATATCTATTGTGTCTCATTTTACGGGCCTTGAAGGGTTAAAATATATTTTATAGCAGCGTGCTGTTACCAATATATTGGACTGACAACAACGTTGATTATCAGAAATAATAAATAATAATAATAATATAAATAAATAAATATTTGACAACATCACATACATTGCTCCGATTCCAAAGTAAGTAGCTAAAGCACTTGTGTTATGGAAATCAGAGACAACGGTGGTATCACATACACCCAGACCTGAGTCAATATAGAAAAGTTCGTTTTTCTAAATTGACCCAACCGGGGATCGAACCCGGGACCTCAGAGATGGCGACACCTTGAAAACCGGTGTACAAAGCCACACGACCACGGAGGTCGTCAAATAAAAAAAAAACATTATGAAGCTCTCTCTTTGAATGAAAATTAAAAATAGTTATAATATTCGAGCTGAGCTTGCAAGCTGCAACTATTTACTCTGTGCCTTTAACGATAACCAGGGTAATGGAGATTTATATATGATTTCACCTCAACAGAGAAGATTATTGTGTTGTACACGTTCGAATTTAACCTTGCTCATATCCGCTGAACGGCCCTATTTTTTATTACAATACACATAAAAGGTTTACGGGAAAAAAATTGGTGCCAGTTTTTGAAAGAAAATGAATTTAGTTTTATTATTTTACACACTTCTCATAGCGTATCTAATGATGGTAAAAAAACTGTACCATTATAGGTTTATCAGTGTAAGTGCGTCCCACTACTTCAAAATAAAATTAGTTTATGACCACAGCAATGTGTTTATATTTTGCAAAATAAAGTCCTAAGATGGCCTTGGGTCCATTATACCACTAAATGCATTTGAAAAACGACATCTCTCACGTTATATCGAGTGGCAACCAAGCATCAGACCACGCTCAGCGATGTATGGGTTATTTCACAGGACATTGTTATGTGGTATCGTTCGTACTATAGCAACTCCGACCCGACTCCTCGGGTGCTTGGGCCACCCCTTTTTTTTATAAGAGTGAGGGCAAATACAATCTTTAGGTATACCAAACGGCATGTTGGACTCGGTCAGCGTGCGGGACGCCACTCCTGGGCTGTCTCTCGCCGCCCCCGGCGCCCTCGTCGAGCCTAAATAGTAGGCTCGGCGGGGGAGCCGGGGGGTTCTTACCTCTCCCCAGAGGGGGGAGAAGGAGAGAGCCTTCTCTCGAACTCCCCATAAGGTTACCTACTCAGGTAGGCTGACCAGATGGGGCGGTCGAGAGGAGGCACCACTACCAACTAAACCCCTCACTACTTGCTCTCTCTCCGTCGATCAGTCATAGGGGGTGCGGTGGCAGTCTCCCTCTGGCTTGGGCCACCCCTAATTCGAAAAGCAAACATGGAAAAAACATGGAAGTCGTCAAAGCCTGCAAATCTCAGTATTAACAATAACGATTACTTTTTGACAGCCGAAATCCTACGAAAATGCCAGATAATACTGGACAGATAGTAACAAAGGAGATATTAGTTTCGCACGCGCTTTGATGTTGCTCTGCGATCCGAATACAAGTTACTTTGTAAGAACTACTGAGGCACCGGATGATTAAGAAAACCAGACAGCGTTAACGCACAAAAGATAAAGTCCTTATTAGTTTGGCCTTGGCCATTAAGTGTCGGTTATTATAAAGCTTGTATATATAAAAAAGTTTAAACATCTAAAGGCATGTTTCACAATCAAATTGCATTTTTACTCTCTGAATATTGAAGTGGGCATGATATAATTATTAAATCTATTTATTATAATATATTATTCAGATATTTAAGTTTTATGGATTAGTATCCATAATACTAATGTGTTATTGGTCTCATCAAAATTTCTTTAGATAAGTATATTGTTTTTAGTATAGCTCTTGGCGATCGATGTATTTGTGGCTCAAATGTGCATTTTTATTACTTTAATTTTTATTTGTGTGAATCTGTAAATGGTTTTTTGATGTAAACTGAGATTGCTATAGTTAATATAATAACTGTTGATTCACCTGTGAATATAAAATAAATAAATAAATAAAAAGTAAGTTCTGAGTAACTTACTTGACAGATGATTTGACAGTTGTGATATGAAAATAAATCAAATCATCTGTCAAGTAAGCTACTTAGAGCTTACTTTTTGATTGTGAATAAGGCCCTTAAGGGCAATCAAAACTTAAGTAACTTAAGTATTGTTTTTCCGCTTTTCAGGTTACGCAGGTTAGATCAAAGTGTTTGCATTTTTTTCTGAGTAAAAGTTTAGCGCATATAGAAAAAAGTACAATTTGGTTTTGGTACAATTATTTTCTCTGTCGCTTTTTAGGGTTCCGTACCTCAAAAGCAAAAAAATGGAACCCTTGTAGGATCACTTTGTTGTCCGTCTGTCTGTCTGTCTAGACCCTTTCGATCTCAAAAATGATTGAAGGTTCATCAAGTTGACATGAAAACCAATATACTCAGGCTTACAGTCCCTTGAAGCTGTGAAAAATCAAACTTCTAAGTTAACGTAAAAAAGTAGGTTTATGCGCAAAAAAAGCATATTTCGACACTCTCAAGGGAATATACTAGAAATACATCATACTCTCAGGTGGGAATCGAACCCGTGACCTTTGGATGTCCGGTCCAATGCTCTTACCACTGAGCTACCGAGTCACTACCAGTCATACTAAACCACAGAGGCGTTAGTTTCATAATAATGTTATCCCACATTTAAAAAAGTAAAAAGCGAAACGTGCCAATTCTCAGTAGATACTTTTATCTGATTATTTTCTATCAATTTTCATTTTGTTTATAAAAAAGTGATCTCTCTTTTTTCAGATTGCTCTAGATTCGTATATTGCTTCAAAGAATTCCTACGAATGAATGAAAAAGATAAAAGGGTGTAATATGAAACGACCGGTTTCAGTTTTTTTCGCGAAACGAGTACGATGGCGACGAAGATTAGACTCTTGGAAAATATATGAGCATGTTTTCTTTCCGTTTTCAAACTCTTGAGAGGAAGAGAAGGCTATGGCTGAAAAAGTTCAATTTAAAATGCCGACATCTTAAATGAAATCTTGATCAACATTTGGACTAAAAACATTTTGTTTGAATTGTTTTATTATTTTAAATAGAATTTGGTATCAACTGTATTTTGTTAAAAATTAGTTTGATAACAACTCGGCTGCTAATTGGATTTCATGTTTTGAGAGTAATAGACACACGTTAGTTCTAAAAAATCCACTTTGCAAAAATACTGAATCAAGGATTAAAGTGTATAAAGATCCATATAAGAGTGCATAAAGTTCCATCAATGGATCTTTACAATGGATTTTATTGGACCTCGGGGTAATTTCAACCTGTTTAGGTTTAACTCTAAATTATCAAAACAACGGTTGAGTTTCAATTAGGCAAGTTGTTACATAACATGTAAAATAAATTAAGAAAAGAAGTTAAATGGGCAAACTAATAGGGTTGTCACATATGGGGCACGCACGGCCCCGCCGCAGAAACTATTAAGGGCTGCGGTTTGAGCCGAGCCGTAACGAGAGAGTTTGTCGCTTTAAATTGTTCTATATCCATCCATGGTAGGTACAATTTTAATTTATCAAAGTTGTAAATGAGGTACGATTGTTATTTGTATTAATAGTTGAATAACTTTTTTTATATTATAATAAATAATATAATAAGAATAATACTAGAAATAATCGACTCACCCATAGCACCTCAGACGGGACTCGAACCCGCACCCTTGGAATTCCAGCTACGAATTATGCTACCGAGTCGATTTTTTCTAGTACATATTTCTTTTAAATTATTTATCTTAATTTAAAAATAGCATAGTGAATGCGAAAAATCTCAATTTAATAATATCTCTTTACTCAATTATAGGTGTTTAGTCTTTGATCTATTAGCATGGCCGAATTCTGATTTATGGGCATCTCTAGTTGCCATAAATTGAGATGGGGATTAGGTGAATTAACGTGGTATTAATACATGCCAATCCCCATAATGCTGTAAAGCTTGAGTCTGGAATATTTATACCGTTAAAATTATACAGTTGACTTTTCAAAAACTTGATACACAAAGTATTTCGCAATTAAAAAACGGTCAAGAACGACTCCTGCTCGCGCACCGAGGGTTCCGTACTATCATTCTGAAAAAGTTTACTATTTAGAGACATGGTTTTATTTTTCATGTAATCTTTACATAAACTTCTATCACATAAAATAATTTCAGATTTTTCTCTATGTAAGCTTCGGAGTTTTTTTTTACATTTTTCATCAAAAGTCGATAACTATGCGGCCAAAAAAAATATTTTTGAAAGTGTGCAAGCAGCGCTCTTTCAACTTTCTTCAAGGAATATAAGGGCAAGTAACGAAAATAAAAGTTCGCTTCCATACAAAATGTATTGGTCAGCTGACCGACTTAGGTAAACACGACAACTCGTCAGGTTTTACAGTTAAACTTCGAAAACTGGTTTTATTACGTAGAGCATACAGGCGATCTCAAGGTCAACATGTATAGTCTAAGGTGCCGTCGTGTGTACTATGGAAAGGCGAAAAACAAAATTGTTTTTTGACTTATGTTCCTTGGAGAAAGTTGGTCAGTTTAAGCAACAGTATTACCTGTTTCAGTGTAGTCACATAATTTTGATACACCAATGTATAAAAATTCTAGATAAGTATACCTACCAAACTAGAATATTTCGAATCAGAGAAATAAAATAATTGCTTTAAATATTTTCCGCTTTAACAAGGTAAGGGAAAACCAATATAGCATTTGGACAGCTGCATTAGCCACTCGCACCAAATTAAAGAAACGAAGGACTTCGAGGGCCTACTACAAAAAAACGGCCAAGTGCGAGTCGGACTCGCGCACGAAGGGTTCCGTACCTTTATTTATAAAAACGGCTAAAAAAATCATGTCTGTTGTATGGGAGCCCCCCTAAACATTTGTTTTATTCTAATTTAATTATTTCTTTTTAATGTGAATATATAAATAAATATATTCTGTGAATATTTCAAGCGTCTACCTGTTGCCGTTATCAATATTGAGCAAAAACGATCAAAAAAATCACGTTTGTTGTATGGGAGCCCCCTCTATATATTTATTTTATTCAACTTTTTTGTATTTTCTGTTATAGCGGCAACAGAAATACATCATCTGTGAAAATTTCAACTGTCTAACTATCACGGTTCATGAAATACAGCCTGGTGACAGACAGACAGACGGACGGGCAGCTGAGTCATAGGGTCCCGTTTTACTCTTTGGGTACCGAACCCTACAAACAAAAACACATGTTAATCGTTCATTTTACTTATCATGTGCTGAAAATGTTACGAAGAACGAACGTCGTTCGAGTTTCGTTGCTCAGTTTCCTGAGAAGGCCCTCCGATTTCTCTTCTGTCCAGTGATTGGAAATCTAATTTGGTACGGGGGAAGAATGTTAATTTGAATTGACGAAAGCGCCTGGTGTCTAGCAGTTGATCCTTGGAGTTGGTAATTAACGGTATTGGATGTAGGTGGTAGGTAAATGGGGGTATATTGGACGCAGCGCGCTGGGAGAAACGTCGATAAGGTCTCGATTAATTTTGTTTTAATGAAGCTCGGTAAATAGTAACAATATACAACGTGTTACAAAAATATCCCTAATGCTGAATATGGTAGATAGGGACCATCAAACTGAACAACTTTTACAATGGGACCAACTCTGAAATCGCGAAAAAAAAATTTGCTGTTTCATACAAAAATTAAAATCGAAAATATCAAAATGTATGAAACAGCTGTTTTTTTTTTCGCGATTTGAGAGTTGGTCCCATAGTAAAAGTTGTTCAGTTTGATGATCCCTAAATACCATATTCGGCATTAGGGGTATTATTGTAACATGTTGTATAGTTTTAAATTGTTTTGGGTATCCACTTCAGCTAGCGGGGTTCGAAAATAGCGATATTTGTTTGTAAGTACAATATTTACTTACAAACAAATATCCATTATATAAATCCACTATAAGTCTCAGCTTGTTTTGCCATTACTTAAAAAAATGAGCTCTCAGTTCAGATGCACATTTATGTTACCAGTTTAATAAATTGACATTTCATACCCGTATTTCTTAAATTCAAACAATTACATAAAATAAAACAAACACTTAATCACATCAAATTAACAATTCATAATAATTATTACTCTGTACAGAAAATAAATAAATAAATTATGAAATTGAAACAAATATACACTTCTAAGACTTTCGCGCGTACAGTTCATTAGAAATAAAACACTTTTACGGATTACAGCGCGTATATTATTAATTCAGGTGTTGTTTTAGAATTATTTAGTTTGTATTTATTGGTTTTTTAGAATTCCCTACGTTTCGACACCTTTCCAGGGGCCGTGGTCACGGGAGGACTAAAGCAAAAAGGCTGCTCATATTTTTATGAAATTACCCGCTCAAAACTTTATAAAAATGTATTCAAGTTTATTAAATTATTTTATGGCTGCGTTCTGATTTTAATCATTATTACTGAATTAAATTGAATAAAGTTATTAAATTTAGATTATTTGCATTCACAATGCTATTTTATATTAAGATAAATAATATTAGAAAAAATACTAGAAAAAATCGACTCACTCGTAGCACCTCAGACGGGACTTGAAACCGCACCCTTGGGATTCCGGCCCAATGCACTGACCAATTATGCTACCGAGTCGCTAGTGGGAGCGGCGAAATTTTCTAGTACTTTTACTGAATAAAGTTAATTAGAAAACATGATCTAGCTACTGAATCTACTACCAGTTCACAAATTGGGAGGTCTCTGAGAGAAAGAACTGGCGGAAGAAAACTCAGAGAGGTTGTGTCGACCTCCCTTTTGATCCCTATCTACAAAACGAACTAACTATATCTTTAGATTATGTATTGTGTTCAAACAAATATTCAAAACAGAGGAGACATTAGCAAAACCGGAATGACTGACGAATCTGATGACGACTCTGTCATTACCTGTTCAATTTCTCCAAAAAGCAAATAGACTGTGGAACAATGACAGATCTCCTTGGAAATTCTTTTTGCAACACGGACTGAAAGGGGTCTTAAAAATTCGAAGTGATGCAACTAGGGCATATGGGGTATCATATGAAAGAGCGCTGCTTGCACATATTAAAACATTTTTTAGGCCGCATAGTAAACATACAGGAACTAGGAACATCCAATACTATATAATCTATTTATCAACCAAAAAGCGAGAAAACATAATTCTTGATTTGGCCAAATAATTAAGAGATGCATAATATGAAGTTACTTTAAATTTTGCATCTCTAATTGTTTGGCCAAATCCTGAATTATGTCTCCACACTTTGTTGGTTGATAGGTAAATGATATGGTAATGGATTTTCATGTGTGATGTGTCAATTGTGTTGGGGAAATTGAACAGTCGATGACAGAGACGAAGTCTCTGAAAAATATTCAGCGAAATATTTCACGCATTGACAGGCGAGTAAATTTTCAATAAAACTCATAAAAACCAATGTCTCTTAAATTTCTGTAGCAAGTAAATACTTACAAACTATATTAAAAAAATATATGTGAAATGTGTTATTTTCCCCTGATTCCGATATCATAATAAATAATTGTTTGTATAATTCTTTTTCATTCGTAGATTTAGCAACGGATTTAGCAATTCTTAGTTAGCCATGGCCCAAACTTCAAACAGTATAGCGACTCGGTAGCATAATTGGTCAGTGCATTGGGCCGGAATCCCAAGGGTGTGGGTTCGAGTCCCGTCTGAGGTGCTACGGGGGAGTCGATATTTTCTAATATTATTTATCTTAGTATAGGTACATACAAATAAGACGTAACAATGAGATCGCCTTAATACCCTATGTAGTAAAAGCTGTTTTCGCAGTCCAACTGTTTAACTTGATGTGCTGTCGTGTGTACACCGATAATGACTCATAACACTCACACACGTTCTGTCTTGCGAAACTAATTTAGTCATGGGTTTTTGTCAAAAAAAGTAAAAATTAATATTTTTTTTTTTATAGCATCACATACATTGCTCCGATTTCAAAATAAGTAGCTAAAGCACTTGTGTTAGGGAAATCAGAGACAACGGTGGTATCACAAACACCTAGACCTGAGCCAATGTAGAAAAGTTCGTTTTCTAAATTGACCCAACCGGGGATCGAACCCGGTACCTCAGAGATGGCGACACCTTTAAAACCGTTGTAAAAGCCACTCGACCAAGGAGGTCGTCAAAGCAAGAAAAACGAGAGCAAATTTTTTTAAATCTTTCGTCAGCGCAAAGTCATACATCATAAAGTAAATGCTAATTTAACTCACAGAATAATTGAATAAAAAATCAACAGTAAATTAAGTGAACATGAAAAAAAATAATTTTGCTCACGTATTTTCCTGTTTTGAAGTCGTGCTTAATAGAATAGTCTGTTTGCTTGTACTGTCGCGAAAAAAATACATATTTTAATTAAAGCCACTTTTAGCACCTAAATACTTTTTTGTAAATATATTTGACGTGGGATATGTTTGAGCTTGTTTTACCGACTTTTTTAATTAGAATGAACGCTCGCCGAGGTATTTATTCAGTCACGTGGTAAACCTATAGTAATTATATTTCCGGTTCATTTCACACCGATTATTTACCTAGGTCTGTATTCTGTGAAAACATTTTTGCCCAAGCTGAAACGGAGACGCTTCACTCGCGCTTCGCAATCGCTTGGTCAACTATGTACCTACACATTTGACATTGATAGACGAGTAGGTATAACTAAATCACGTGTACTACAAAAAAATTGGAAAAAAATATTATATTTTTCTACATTAAATCGATGAAGATCTGAAAAATCGTTGTATTTATAAATGAATCTAATATCCTCTATATCCAATATTATTAACTTCGATAAAAACAAATGATAATAATAAATATTTAAATTAGTATTTTCATGCGAATTTTATGCACAAAATTAAACACAATTATACACAAAATTATGCACAGAAGGTTATGCATAGAAAATTATGCATAGAAACAACGATACAAAATTTAAACGAAGAAACAAAACCGGGCCAGTGAGAATATTTCGATAATAGAGGGTCAAGCCTACTCACCGGTATATTCTGCTGCTGCAATTCCTGTCGGCGCCGACCTTTGGCAGGGTCCTTGGTATATCACAAAGCACATGTATACACCAAATTCACAACGAAAGAATGTTCAATGATGGATTCGCAATAAGCAGCGGTGCAACCGATATATAGTGTTGACCGCGCAGCTCCGTCCCGAGAACTGGTACGACGTCAGTGAGAGGCATCGACCAAATTACAAAGTACCCTCATTGGATTAATAATTTCAACAATATTTCGCGAGCAACTACCTGCGCTAACTGTCACTACGAAACGTTTCGTTCTATGCAAAGACGATCAAAATATCAAAACGAAATTACAAACAATATTATATTAAATTAAATACGCGGCCGCAACAGGTGGCGTGCGGTAAAAATATTTTATAACATATTTGCTTGTAAAGGATCTCTTATTACACCAATTTCAATATCGTATTGTATCTCATTACGTACTTGTGCGTTATGGTAATGTAAAACGCACGGTTTATCAAGATGCTCCGTCTAAAACGTACGGTACTTTTTTAAATCTTAGCAAAGGGTTTTTATGTCAGAAAAGAGGTCTGCATTTTATGAATAAAATTAACTTTGGGGTACATTAAATTCTTTAATATCAATTTTGACAATAAATTACAACTATTTATCTGTAACAAAAACACAAAAATATTAATATACTTTATTAGTAATACTGGCTGTTTTTTATGCCTTTGCCTTAAAAAAGCGCTGATGCGCACGCATCGCTAATTTGTGAACAAGTAAAAATTATTCCGCGCAATTTTTCCTTTCGCTGTATTGTTTTTATTTGAAAATGTCGTCAAGTACTGATGAATTTAATAATTCGACACCGCCAGAAGTCTCAGAGGCAGCGAAAAAGGCTACTAAGCCTAAAAACTAAGCCTCTTGCCCGAGGCAAAATATATAAGTCAAGCTCATTGTGGTGCTACTTCAATTCAATGCTAAAAATCACTGTGAAAACAAAACATGGTATCGATATCAAGTCATACTCCAACTTGCTGGCATTTCTAAAAAGACGCTCAAGTATCCATGAGCCAATCCCAACTGACAACGTAATAATCAATTTTACAAATTGTTCAACTTTTTATAACTGCTTTAACAAGTGATAAAAAATTTATTCGTTTAAGAAAGAGTTTTATTCATTTCCTCGCAAATATGTTATAAAACGTCGTATGACATACGTGCGCTTTGATAATTACCGCACTTATATCATAATGTACTATTTCCGCACGCTGTACTAAACCGTGATCAAAAACGCACAGCGTGCGGTAAAATCAACTTACCGCACGCTGTGCTGTCATCGAAAACACATTTTCGAGCAACTGTATTGAAAACACATTTTTACTATATGAACATTTCATTCCTTATGCACAGTATCTTATGCGAGACGCTTCCCCTCATGTTGATACGAACTTAATATTCCATAACTAAGCAATTTACAAGTATCTTCCTAACAACCTACTCAGCCACAGTCTAATTTCATTAAAACGGTGAACTGTTCGCTGCCGGTGAGAAAGCGCGATTCCATAACGAGTTTTGTTATGCTGTGGCTTAGCTTGGGACCTGAAAGTTTGCGGTATAGTGATACTTATAAAGGCTTTGCATAGAGGCATTTAACAGATGCTCTACTCAATATAGTTAGTTGTGGTCTTAGCACTTAAACGCTAATTTAGTAAGCATTTTGGTTGTGTATTACAAGACACTCTGTTCCGCGAGAATGGAATTGGTAATGTTAACATTATTGTGAGTTATCAAGATTATTTAATACTGTAAAGGCCTTAACTAAGTTCCGGATTATGTACCATTTAACTAACTTGACAGAAAGTTATTATTTTTTCTAGTATATTATTTAGTATTATATAAAAAAATAGCATTGTGAATGCTAAAACCTAAAAAAAATATATTAGATAGTTTCATTTTTATATTAAAACTGAAACGTCAAATACGTTGTGAAGGGTCGCTAACACATTTAATTCATATTCATATGTACACACGACGGCACCTCAGGCTACACATGTTGACCTTGAGACCGCCTTTATGCCCTACGTAATAAAAGCTGTTTTCACAGTTTATCTGTATAACCTGACGTGCTGTCGTATGTAACACAGAATTAGTATAGTACTGATAGATACTACTTGCGTGTGGACACACTGTCATTTAGGCTGGCCACAGACCTACCGGTTTCATTTCTTTGCTTTGCTGTTCTAGTAGAACTTTCATTTTCCGACGGGTAAGCGCAATGCATTTACAATTTCGGTAGCATAAGGTAGAAAATAAGATCTATACCGGAAGACCTTCCGATTCGATTCAGAAAGTTGATTTCCGACAATCGTGAATAACCCCCCTGCTTACCTATATACCTAATCAGGCCGGCTCCACAAGGTGAATTAAGATTAATCACAGTCGACAATAGTTTCAGGAGAGGTAATGACTACCCTCGTTATTTCAACGTCACAACTCAAACGGTACGTCGCTGTTTTGTTTGAGTAGATTGTTTATCTGATGATTTTGAACAGACGGACCCTGGAGATAAGTTAGGTTTGTGGCTTGGATTAAACTTAAAGAAACGATTATAATTTGTAACTTCAGTTTCAAATGATTAAATAATGTTGGAAGATAACAGCAACAATAACTAGTTGTATTTTCATTGTAATTTAAAAGAAGGCAAACAAATATTTTTGTGGCATATGTTAGTAAAAACATCATGATACTAACAGAAATTGACAGAAAATTAACTTTTAATACAAGAAATATTATTATTATTTTTTTGTGATTTTCAACTCTATCTGAATGGGTACCATAAATTAATGTTGAATGTTCTGTAATAAAGCCTAATTGATTCTTACTTGTGCTATTTTGTAAACAGCTATATGTCTTTTAACTTGATTCGTTACTTAAAATTGTCATTAATATTTAGCAATTTTTTTTCATAATCTATGTTTGGAAAACCAATTTGTTATATTTTATAAATATTTTTATTGAATAAAGAGTTGGGTGAAGGTTGTTTACCAATTAGGACAAGACTAACTAAGGATAAACGGACTACTTATACAACAGTATTGGTTTAGTTTGACGACCTCCGCGGTCGAGTGGCTTTGTACACCGGTTTTCAAGGTGTCGCCATCTGAGGTCCCGGGTTCGATCCCCGGTTGGGTCAATTTAGAAAACGAACTTTTCTATATTGGCTCAGGTCTGGGTGTTTGTGATACCACCGTTGTCTCTGATTTTCATAACACAAGTTCTTTAATAGAAGCAATGTATGTGATGTTGTCAAATATTTATTTTATTATTATTTGATGATCTACTGCCTACCCGCAGCTGTGATTTCACTCTTTTGAAGTACACAAATATTTTCCTTCCCCCGGGAATAAGTTTACCGCCTGGATTATTGTTTCCTGGATCTTGGAGCTTCAAGCTGTTCCGGGATACGGTTTGTTTGCTACACCTTAGTTCCAGTGTTGGATTTGAGATTAGATGTGAAATTCTAACGTTTTACGTCTGTGGTGTATTATGTTTGTGATATTTGTGTTTCAGGTAGGAAAATCTAGATTTTTAAACTAAAGTATGATCAGTCTTATGATTTAACAGCGATTTTGGCATGACAATTAAAAGATATTAGTTATGATTTAAATATAAATATAAAAAAATAAATATTAATATTTGACAACATCACATATATTGCTCCGATTCCAAAGTAAGTAGCTAAATCACTTGTGTTATGGAAATCAGAGACAACGGTGGTATCACAAACACCCATACCTGAGCCAATATAGAAAAGTTCGTTGTCTAAATTGACCCAACCAGGGATCGAACCCGGGACCTCAGAGATGGCGACACCTTGAAAACCGGTGTACAAAGCCAGTCGACCACGGAGGTCGTCAAAACTTGTTCGATTAAAAGTCAAATTAAGAAACCATAATGCACCTGACGCAGAAGCATTTCTTTACTGTACATGGCCATTAGCCATTTTTAATGTCCCCTCTGCTGGGGCACAGGCCTTCCTTATGGGTGGATAAGGAGGATGGGCCATGACCTACCAATCGAGCCCAATGCAGATTGGTGGTTGCTAACGACTACAGATGCAGCCGGGACCAACGGCTTAACGTACCTTCCGAAGCTCGGAGAAGCTCGACATTATAAATTCTTGGTCCGACCAAAAGTTGCTTAATCTCCGCAATCGCTGGGCCAGGCGCTATACCACTGCGCCATCGAGCTCCTCAACACATACTCAGTCGTAATTTCCCTTAAATCCAGATTAGTATTAGTCCTGGAAATATGACCACTTAATTACCACCACGTCAAGTTACTTTGACTTCAACACAAGTTAAACGGTTCTATTTAAACAAGTATGATAAGTAACTAAGTTAATTAATAAACGTGCACAACTAAATAGGAGGTAAAGTAAAACTCATCAAGCTGACGATCACAAGTTCTGTGTGTTTCTAACTGGAACCTAATTATCTACTCCACCGCAAAGATAATGGAATCTGGGAGACATAGTTCAATGTAATCAGTAGCTGCACTTTGTTCTAATAAGATAATGAACTTGCAGCAAAATTTAAAATAAAATGATATTTGTGAACAGCACGCACTAATTATTTACGGCCTTACCACAAAAGATTTTAAAACACTGTTCAACAAGTGTTTAACTTAGACACTGTTTAAATGTTATGCTGTCACTTTATTGACAATATTGTTTGAAAGAGACGGCATCACATTTGAACAGTGTCTAAATTAAACAGTGTTTTAAAATCTTTTGTGGTAAGGAAGTTAGATTTTATGTCATTGATATGGATATTTAATTGCCCGTGAGCCATTTTTATTGCTCCCACTGCAGGGGCACTGGCCTTCTTTATGGGTGGATAAGAAGGAAGGGCCATAAACCACCACGCGGGCCCAATGCGGATTGGTGGGTGTTAACGACTGCCTATGCAGCTGGGAACGGCTTAACGTGCCTTCCGAAGCATGGAGGAGCTCGAAATAATAGGTCTTTGGTCACCCATCCCATTACCGATGCGAAAGTAACTTAGCAATCGCCGGAAAGAAAATACATTTACTGTACGATACGATTGCAGAAAATACTTATAATTATCAAACAAATGAACTAGAAAAACTTCCGTGTTATTATTATTTGACGACCTCCGTGGTCGAGTGGCTTTGTAGACCGGTTTTCAAGGCGTCTCCATCTCTGAAGTCCCGGGTTCGATCCCCGGTTGGGTCAATTTAGAAAAACGAACTTTTCTATATTGACTCAGGTCTGGGTGTTTGTGATACCACCTTTGTCTCTGATTTCCATAACACAAGTGCTTCAGCTACTTACTTTGGAATCGGAGCAATGTATGTGATTGTGGTCAAATATTTATTTATTTATTTATTATTTTAATAACACAAACTATAATAAGTAGGTATTTTGTGTACAACTATCTCTTAACCCACTGTGTTTCACTCGTTTGTCTTGTAAAATACCTATGTCATAATAAGACCCCGATTTCACCAGCTACTTAAACAGCCGATTATTTTTTTTAAGTGTTTTTGACATTTCCATTATACATAAAAAATACACTGTTAAAACTTAATCAGCTGTTTAAATATTAGTGAACTTCGGCCTAAATGGTAAAAGTTAAACTTGATATATTATAATATTATAAAATGACTTGCTTTAGATACACCTTATTTATTTATGTATTAGGTACTTACACCAGCATTTGTTTACACTAATTACTTACGCTACTTCATTAACATCTCATACCAAGTGCAACAAACTTTAAGGGTGAACACCACATGCATCAACATACTTACGATTGACGAATCAAATGTTTTTTAAATAAAAATTAGAAGAAACAATAACAAAATTAAACTACTACTTTATCACTCTACTGTGCCTCTCTTATCTAGAAGTAGAGGCAGTCTGATAGGGAAATTGTTTTCAGCAAATTGTTTAACATAAACATTTATGAATCCGAATTACGCGGATTAGGTACTTAATAATTCATTATTACGAGTAGTGGATCAAAATGGCATGATTCTGATAAGACGATGCTCTTACCCACCAATCTGCATTGCAGGCCCAATGGTGGGTTATGACCCATCCTCCTCCCTAACCACAAGGAAAGGTGTCCCAGCAGTGGGAATATTAAAAATTGCTGATGCTGATGTGCAATGCTCATAAATTGAAGATCACCTTTCAAGTGTGGCTGGCTAGTGACTAGTGTGCGATAATTATTTATCTTGTTTAGTCGAAGACTTCTATGTATATATTATATATATGTATATACTATACTGTATACTACTACACTAAACAGTACCGAAAAATTGCTTATTAAGTTACGGTACATGCAGCGCAACTCCTTTAGTCTATTGCGAGCGTCCGATAGAAACAGCGGGCTTACTCAACAGCACTCGTGAACGTTCGGCATTTTTTATTTACACACTTTTAACACTATATTATTATAGGTATCGGGAGAAAGTGAAAAACAATCATTTTAAGCCAAAGATGATTGGAAATTGTTGATCTATACACAAATTATTTGAACAGAAAAATAACTAGGACCTAGGACCTATTTTCAAAGACTGTTAAATAGGTTCTCTGAGTGCTACTTACTTAGGGTTACCCTACATGAACCATAAACGAAATTATGATATTTTTTAGAACCACGCACACGGACACTTGGTGAACACTAGCATGTGAAATAACGACCGAAATAAAGAAATAACGGAATTCATGCATTGTAAAGCAAACGTTGTAATGTCAAATTGACGATCACGACACGAAAATTCGTTATTGGAAAGGTGCTGTTAAGTAAGCCCGCAGTTGATGCGCCGCAAAAGTTGGTTGTGACACAATTTTAGTTTTAAACAGCTCGTCTATGTAATTGAAGTCATTGTGTATAGTAAAACTATTGGAACTAATCAGTGTCGAAACTAAGCACATGGGTGCTTAGTTTCGACACTGATTATACTCAAGCTTAGTCCGAGATCTTCTAATTCACTTTGTAGTTCCACAATCTTGCATTGTGCGTGCCGCGAATATTCAGAGAATCTAAAATCGAAACCAGCTACTGGCAACACTATATCTGTAAGTCATTCACTTTTTTCGCGCTGTGCGTACCTGTCAAATAATTTTTTATCATTGTGTTTTTTCAAGTATTTCTCAAGTTTTAAAGTGATAAAAGTGTTAAAATGCCGAAAAGGAAACGGGAAAGTAAAGAAGAAAAGTATAGGAGAAAAATAAAACGTCTGAAAAGAAAATTAAAAGACAGACAGGGAGGAAATCGCAGTCGGACTTCATCGTCGGTTTCTTCACGATCACCGACGCCGACACTGACACCAACACCTTTAATACCCGATGAATGTGATGTAGAAAATATAGAAATTTTGGACGAAGAGGTTACAGGCAAGTTTTGTCCATGAAAAATAACCTAACTTTTGATCGTTCCTGTGTTTCTATGATACGTGGTACGTATCATTACAGGCACTCCGGTGGAGTGAGGTCATCGCGGGAATGTCCTGCTGAGTTTACAATGTAACGAGAGTGAATCATGATAATAAATACTAATGTGGTAAAGAAAGGTTTTCTTTGCTAAAATAGCCACGGAGTGGCTGTAATCTATACCTACATTGTGTCCAACTGAGCAGTAATATACTCCTAAGAGTACAAATTTACATACGGCTGGTAGCCGTATGTAAATCTTATGACAAAACAGCTGGTAGCTGAATACTTATATAGTTTTAATATAGTTACAGCAAACATGTCGTTTGGTCTGTTATAGGTGCTGAAACTGCTGAATGTATAGAAAATGTAAAAGAAATACTGGATGAAGCTATTATCAAGGCTCTTGGTCAAACTACAAGTACAGAAAAAGACTATGGACCAGATATTCATATCGAGCTGGTAAAAAGGGTCGAAGGTATTATTACCCAAGGCCTAAAACAAGATTTAAAGGATGCGCTTATCAAGAATTACCTGATACCCTCCAACACCAAACTTTTAGACGCACCTAAGCTTAATAGAGAGTTGGAGGGCCTATTGAATGAAACCATGAAGGCCCGAGACAAGAGAGTTGAAGAGCGGCAACAACAGATGGGTGTGGCAATAGCAGCTTTGTTGTCTACTACAGACAGACTCATACAAGTACAAGGTGATGTTGATAAAATTAAATTAATTTCAACAATCAGTGATGTCACACGGTTGCTGATGGACCTCCATTATCAAGACACTGTTACCAGAAAGAAGTTAATTATCCCAAATCTAGATAAAAATATTGGCAAGACAGTCGAGAAACAAATAAGGGATGAGTACCTATTTGGAGAGAAATTTAATGACAATGTCAAGACTGCCACAGCAATTAAAAAATCCGCTGGCACAATATTAAAACAAATCACCCCTAACCGGAAACATATTCCAACTACTCGACCAAACTATTCTCAAAATTATCCCAAGAAACAGGGAAACTTCAGGGGCCCTCCTCGAACGAGTATGACCCAGTTCAAACAAGGAGGGGGGGGCAGATATCACCAACAGACACAACACTACTCGACACAACACTACTCGCAGAAGCCGAAACCCCCACAACGTCCTCCAGCCAAACCGTCTGTACGGCAAACATAGAGGTAAATACTTTTGCTGGTAGACTTAAGTATTTTTATTCCTGTTGGTTAAAAATAACACAAGATAAAGCTGTCTTATCTTGGCTCAAAGGTTATGACATCCCATTTTTTAAGGCACCTCACCAAAATAATATTCCAAAAAATAATCTGTTTTCTGACACAGAAAAATTAATATTGTTGAAAGAAATTAATAGACTGTTACAACTTGGAGTAATTACAAAATGTATGCCAGTTAAAGAACAATATTTTTCAAAGATATTTACAGTACCAAAACCAAATGGAGAACCTAGGTTTATTTTAAATTTAAAATGTTTAAATAAATTCATTTCTCCAGAACATTTTAAAATTGAAGACATGAGAACACTTTGTAAACTGATTTCAAAAAACAATTTTATGTGTACAATTGACTTGAAGGAATCATATTTTCTGATCCCTGTAGGTGAAGATAGAAAATATCTTAGGTTTTGGTTTCAAAATAAAATGTATGAGTTTACTTGTATGCCATTTGGCCTTAGTACTGCTCCTTTCACATTTACAAAGTTACTCAAACCGGTCATTAACTTTCTTCGTAGCAAAGGTTACAAATCAGTGTCATACCTTGATGACATTATTTGTATTGGTAGAACTTACCAGGAGTGTCTAGAGAACTGCCAGATGACTTTGAGGTTACTAGAATGTCTAGGCTTTATTATAAATAAAGAAAAAAGTAATATTGTTCCATCTAATATTGCTGAATTTTTAGGATTTATAGTTAATACAAAAGATATGTCATTATCAGTGACTTCTAAGAAAAAGGAAAATATTTCTAAGATAATTCAGAAATATTTACAAATGAAGCAATGTACAATTAGAGAGTTTGCACAACTTATTGGTACCCTTGTAGCATGCTCTCCAGCAGTCTCTTATGGTTTTTTATATACTAAAACATTTGAGCGGCAAAAGTATCTAGCATTATGTAGAGCAGACAATAATTTCGATACAGTTATGAATATTGATGACAGTTGCAAAGCTGATTTAAAATGGTGGGATACTCAAATTAAAAAATCTAATAATTTAATAAGACAATTCAAATTTGACTTGGAAATATATTCAGATGCATCAGGGACAGGTTGGGGGGCATACTGTAATGATACTGTTGCAAATGGTTTTTGGACCTCAGAAGATAAGAAAAATCACATAAATTATTTAGAGCTTTTAGCTGCTTTCCTAGGGCTGCAATGTTTTGCCAAAAACTTGCATTCTTGTCAAATATTATTAAGAATTGACAACACCACAGCAATTGCATATATAAATAGGATGGGGGGAATTCAATTTACTAAGCTTAACTGTCTGGCTAGAACTATATGGCAGTGGTGTGAGGTTCGTAGAATATGGTTATTTGCCTCATATATCAAATCAAAAGAAAATAAAGAAGCTGACCGGGAATCTAGAATTAAAAATATAGATTCTGAATGGGAATTGTGTGACACAGTTTTCCTAAACATTACAAAGTCACTCGGAGAACCAGACATAGACCTGTTTGCAACCAGAGCAAATAAAAAATGTCAAAGATACATATCTTGGCATAGAGATCCATATGCAGAAAATATTGACGCTTTTACCGTTGACTGGTCAACTTTTAATTTATTTTATGCATTTCCTCCATTTTCACTAATTTCTAAATGTATACAGAAAATAATTTGTGATAAAGCAATAGGTATTATAGTTTTCCCCTTATGGCCCTCACAACCATGGTACCCTTATATTAATGAATTAGCAATTACAAAAGTGTTACAGTTTGAACCCTCAAAAGATTTATTACTATCACCTTTCAGAACACTACATCCCCTGCACAACAATCTTTCCCTGGGAGCCTGTGTATTATCAGGGAAGCATTCCAGAGAAAACTAACCCCTGCTGAAACAATAGATGTCATGTTAGCATCCTTATCACAAAACACTATTAAGCAATATACAACAGCTCTTAAAAAATGGTGGTCGTTTTGTAATGGAGAAAATATATATGAGTTGTCAATTCCAAAAACTTTAAAATTTCTCACACAAATGTTATCACAGGGTGCTTCTTACACAACTCTTAACACATACCGTTCGGCATTGTCTCTAATCATAGATGCAAGTTTAGGTACAGATATACAAATCAAACGATTTTTTAAGGGAGTTTTCAAGCTGAAACCTTGCAGACCTAAGTATAACGACACATGGGATCCTTCTGTGGTCTTAAATCATATAGAAACTTGGTCACCAAACAGTAACCTTAACTTAGAAAAACTAACCAAAAAATTGGTAATATTGTTAGCTCTTACAACTGCTCAACGTATACAAACATTGTCATCTATCAGACTGAATAACATAGAATTTAATGAAACTGGTGTTAAAATTATAATTACTGATATCTTAAAAACTACTACTCCCTGTAAGGATCAGATCGTATTAAAACTTCCTTTATTTGATATGAAACCAGAAATATGTCCTGTAACCGTACTTCGAAATTATATTGACCAGACTAAACCACTCAGAAAAGTAGATGCAAATAATACAGATAAACTATTAATTTGTTATAAAAAGCCTCATACCTGTGCCAGTAACCAGACAATTAGTCGCTGGATAAAACAAGTAATGGCCGAGTGTGGTATTGATGTTAAGAAATTTACTCCTCACTCCACGCGCCATGCGTCTACGTCTATGGCGTGTAGAGAAGGCGTAACATTAGATTCCATTTTCAAATCAGCTGGTTGGTCTACAGGATCTAGGGTTTTTGCTAATCATTATAACAGACCCTTAAATACAGATAGCAATAGCTACACATTTGCAAATGCTATTTGTAACGCTAATAATAAGTAATATTTTTATACTTATCAATATAATTTTGTTAAATTTGTAAAACCAAAAATGTCAAATACTTAAATTTAAGTGCCTGTCAATTAAGTCACATTAAAATTTACTTATGTCTTTAATTCTGTATGTTATTATTTATTCATTATGGTTGCACTAAGTTATGATTTCCAATAATTCTCTAAACATCTACAAAGTGAATTAGAAGATCTTGGACTAAGCTTGAGTATAATTACATAATTAAACGAACTTACCTGAAGTGAAGTTCTATTGTAATTATACGAGATGCTTAGTCCGAGATATCAGACTCCCACCCGCCCTTATCGTAATCATATATTACAATGACCCTAAAAATCAAGTTGGAAATCATAATCCTTCCTAAACTAATGCTCTGAAAAGAATGACTTACAGATATAGTGTTGCCAGTAGCTGGTTTCGATTTTAGATTCTCTGAATATTCGCGGCACGCACAATGCAAGATTGTGGAACTACAAAGTGAATTAGAAGATCTCGGACTAAGCATCTCGTATAATTACAATAGAACTTCACTTCAGGTAAGTTCGTTTAATTATGTAATTAGTTCCTATTTTTTTTGTACCATGGCGTCCAAAAAATAATGTCTGGCATTCCGGGAGTAACACAAGCTTACGTCACTATCCAGTTGCGTGACTTTAAAATGTAACAAAAAATTATGAAGGATTTTCTTTAGTCATACTCGTCACAAAATTACTATAGTGCATTTTAATTGTGGTTTGTTTCTCTTGGCAAACGAAACAGTCGAGTTAAAGATGAATGAACGTTAATTTCAATATCAATAGCGGAGATGACGTAAGATTGAGTTATCCACGTGACTTCCTCTGTCTGGGAATGTTATAGAATATTATTGTACACACGACGGCACCTCAGACTATACATGTTGACTTTGAGACCGTCTTTATGCCGTACGTAATAAAAGCTGTTTTCGTAGTTCAACTGTTTAACTTACCTTGCTGTTGTGCGTACCATGTAAGCACCAACAAGTAAAAATAAATATAATATAATTTGTCAAAGAATGCTTTGATAGATAAGCGCTAGTAAAAAGGAATCGAGTGTCGAGTGCAAATAATGTAAGTAACAATATTTTGAGTGTGCATAATGGACCGTGTAGGTATGTACCTCTAAGGCCCATTTTAGTCTACACCTTTTTTCGGTTGTTTCTTGTGCTTAAAGTAAGCAAACTTATTGTACTTACATGTTCCATACATTTGTAGCGTCAGCTCGGACTTTGTATCTAGAGCAAACTCACACACACTGTGTTAGGTACATCCAGCTGACGCACATACAATAATATGTAATAATTTAGTATATAAGATGTACAAATAAATAAACTTAGTTCTTAGCTTCTTAGCGCTATAGCAACACTGGCTGTTTGATTCATCTCCCAAGCTAGGAGCCAAATTGGTGACCCCGACGTGATTCTGCTGGAATTCTCCGAGATCGCACATTTCAATCGGCCTTCCACAAGCGGATCCCACCGATTGAAATTTCAAAAGGCGTATAATCACGGAAGTCCTTCGTCGACCAGGGAGACAAACAGATCGCAGCCACCCAGTAACCATCAAGCAAGAACAAGCTGAGGAAAGCGCAATCACGCAGTCTGACGTAACTGTTTTCGTCGTTCGTTTTCTAGCGGATCGGTTTGGCTGGCCTCCCACAAGCGGGTCTCACCAGTCAAATTGAGAAGTCGCACATAGATTCGAACTAAACAGCACAGTTGCCTCATAGACATAGTCAAGCGCTACATCAAGCTAGCTACAAAGCAAAGCCCATCCTCAGAACAACAATGGCGTCTCCACAGCTATCAGAATCCTTAGAAGAACTCCTGTCGAGAAGAGTGGAATTTCTTGCGCGACAATTACGCGAGATGCGCCAATCTCATCATCATATTATGCCGAGAGAGCAAGACAGACGCAAATCGAAGTCCCACTCCCACTCCAGGAAACGTTCCCGAAAACTCAAGGACTGGATGTGCTGGTACCACCAAAAGTTTGGAGATCAATCGACGCGATGTACAGATAAGGCTCGCTGTACATACAAAGCGCAGCGAAATATGCCGTCGGAAAACTAACTCCGACACTAACCGCGGCGGGAGTTGGTGTTGACGGAAAAAGTTACCGTCTATGTGTCACCGACCGAAAAAGTGGGACACAATTTTTAATAGACACCGGAGCAGACATATCTGTACTCGCCCGCACAAAGGAAAAGCCCACAAATGCCGATTACGCAATTTATGCCGCCAACGGAACGCAAATCAAGACCTACGGATTTAAGACAGTTTGCATAGATCTGGGACTACGAAGACCATTCACGTGGACATTCGTCATAGCCGATGTGCGCAGATCAATTCTCGGAGCAGATTTTCTCGCTAAAAATCAACTAAACATTGATCTAAGCGAAAAGAGATTGATCGACAAAATAACGAAATTATCGGTTGCCGCGCGCACAATGCACTCGAATGACTCATCGGTCCGCACGATAGATGTAACCGGACCCTACGCCGAGTTATTACGTGAGTTCCCTGACGTAACAAGGCCGTCGACGCTGAAAAATGCACCTAAGCATAATGTCGTGCATTATTTACATACGACGGGGCCGCCGATCTATGCAAAAGTTCGTCCATTAAACCCAGCAAAGTACAAAGCCGCGAAACAGGAATTCCAAAGGATGATGGAGTTAGGCATTTGCCGCCCCTCCAACAGTCCTTGGGCAACGCCGCTGCACATCGTCACAAAGAAAAATGGCGAATTAAGGCCATGCGGCGATTACAGGCGAATAAACGCCGTCACACTTCCTGATCGCTACCCTATACCAAGGCTTCAAGACTTTACATACTTGCTGCGTGACAAGACCGTTTTCTCCAAGCTGGACATCCGAAAATCGTTCCATCACATCCCAATTTTCGAAGATGACATACCAAAAACCGCGATAACAACACCGTTCGGACTTTTCGAATTCACGAGAATGACGTTTGGATTACGTAATGCCAGCCAAACGTTCCAACGTTTCGTCGACATGGTTTTTAAAGGGCTCGATGTATTTGTTTTTATCGACGATATCCTTATCCCATCAAGGACGAAAGAGGATAACGAGACCCTACTTCGAAAAGTTCTGGAGAGAATGGACGAATACGGCGTCACACTAAACGTGGAAAAATGCGAATTCGGCAAAGAAGAACTGGATTTTCTGGGCTACCACATATCCAAAGATGGCATACGTCCGCTGGATGACAGGACTGAGGCAATATCGAATTTTCCTCTGCCTACGACAGTCCAACAGCTGCGACGTTTTCTTGGCATGGTGAATTTCTACCGCCAGTGTATACCTCACGCTGCTAACATACAAGCTAAGCTCAACAAGTACCTGCACAACTCCAAGAGGAAGGACAAAAGCGAAATAAAGTGGACACAAACGTCAAAAGAAGCGTTTGAGAAGTGCAAAGAAAGCATAAAAAGCGCTGTTGCACTATCTCACCCATCCACTTCCGCTCGTCTCGGCCTGATGACAGATTGTTCGGCCACATGTGCAGGAGCAGTACTACAGCAGCACGTGAATGGAAAATGGGAACCTCTATCCTTTTTCTCCAAAACACTGAGCGACACACAGAAACGGTACAGCACGTACGACAGGGAACTACTTGCTATATACATGGCAATAAAACATTTCCGTCACATGATTGAAGGAAGAGAATTTACGGTTTATACAGACCATAAACCGCTGACGTTTGCTTTACACAAACCAGCGAGCTCATGTGACACGGAAAGAAGACTGCGCCAGCTCGAATTCATCTCACAATTTTGCTCTGATATACAACATATTTCCGGCAAAGATAATGTTGTTGCTGACTGCCTTTCTCGAGTGGAGGAGATTACCTTCCCTTCACCCATCGACTATGAGCAACTGTCGGCGGAGCAAGAAAAAGACAGCGAGCTGAGAGAATTGCGAAACAACCCGCATTTGCAGTTTAAAATGTTTCCCGTACCGAATAGCGACAAGGTCATATTGTGCGAAACATCGACGCGCTATATGCGACCATACCTACCGCCGCTGTACCGACGAAAAGCATTCGACATCGTGCACAACATCAGCCATCCCGGCGTCAAAGGAACACGACGCATGCTAGCGCAACGCTATTTCTGGCCATCGATGACTACAGACATCGGAAAATGGGCAAAGACATGTCTATTATGTCAACAGTCCAAAGTGCAACGTCACACTGTTTCGCCGATCATGCACTTTCTGCCGGCCGATCGATTCGCACACTTGCACATTGACATAATCGGACCGTTACCTACGTCCGAAGAATGCAAATATTGCGTAACGATGATCGATCGCTGCACAAAATGGCCAGAAGCGTATCCCGTCAAGGACATCACCGCCGAAACCATCTGCCAGATTCTACTCAGAGGTTGGATTGCCAGATTCGGAACACCGACCACGATTACGTCAGATCAAGGACGACAGTTCGAGTCCGAATTATTCCGGAAGCTGACAAACAAGCTGGGCATCAACCACATCCACACCACCGCTTATCATCCGCAAGCTAATGGACAAGTAGAACGCTGGCACAGAACACTCAAGGCCGCGCTGATGACGAAGTGCAACCGAGTAAACTGGGTCAAAGAATTGCCCATGATCCTGCTCGGACTTCGCACCGCAATACGGGACGACACAAAAGTGAGCGCAGCAGAACTGACCTACGGCACAACACTACGACTACCTGGAGATTTCTTCACCGCCAGGACGACACCTCAAGACGAGAATGGCATGTTACAGCAACTACAGCAAACGATGACGTCACTGCTATCGACACCGAGGAGACAACATACTCAGCGTAACATCTTCGTACATGACGAGCTACGAACTTGCTCACATGTATTCATACGCAATGACGCAATGAAGAGCGCACTTACACCGCCCTACAACGGCCCGTATAAAGTGCTCGAACGTCACGAGAAGTTTTTCTCCGTCGAGTTGCCAAACCGAACAGCCACTATCTCCATCGACCGTCTCAAGCCAGCCTTCCTACTTCACGATGAGCAGAGTGGCGAACTCAGCGAGGAACAACCGCAGCCGCCGCCCGTGATGAAGCCTGGACCATCGACGAGTCCTGAGGGTCAACAGCCAGCCAAGGCAAACGTGAAGACAACCCGTTCCGGCAGAATATCGAAGCCAGTCGTCAGATTTAAATTCAATTAATCCTATGCACTGAATGCAATGATTAATTTAATAAAAACAAATCTATTTTTATCGCCGCGAGTATTTTGCCTATACAGCAAACACTTCGGTCAGTGAACAGAGTGTCATTTTACAACACCTGTTCATTAGTAATCGTAGTTTACTTTAATATTAGTAATTTGTATTTTAACTTTTAATAGGCTTAGGTAAATATACATTCCTTTTTTCCCTTTTCCTTTATTTTTAGGGGGGAGTGATGTAGCGTCAGCTCGGACTTTGTATCTAGAGCAAACTCACACACACTGTGTTAGGTACATCCAGCTGACGCACATACAATAATATGTAATAATTTAGTATATAAGATGTACAAATAAATAAACTTAGTTCTTAGCTTCTTAGCGCTATAGCAACACTGGCTGTTTGATTCATCTCCCAAGCTAGGAGCCAAATGTATAATAGATGTAAGATGTTGGATTCGTATAATAGGTTGCCCAAGTTCATGTATTGACAAACATAACTACAAAAATATACCAACATTTTGGTGTCAAGTAAAGCCTTGAAAACAATCCAAACCACTTAAACTCACTCTCGTTAAAATGACGAAATTATTATTAAAAAAGACTTGCCAGAAAATTTCGTTGACAGAGCAACGCCCGGACATAATCAAAAGTTGTTTATTTTACAAGACCGCACAACGGAACCACTTAGTTCCAAAGTTTATGCACATTTTTAACGGAAACAAGTTGTTTCTATGTTAAAAAGGATGGAGCTAATGTTATAAAGTTGTTTGCATAAGTTTTAGACTAAAACATCTTGCTTCCTATTAACATTATAAATGAAATGGATGGATGAAATTTGGCACAAAGATAGTTAATAGCCTGGATTAAAACATAACCATCAGCCATTTTTAATGTCCCCACTGCTGAGGCACAGGCCTTCCTTATGGGTGTGATAAGAAGGATGGACCATGACCCACCATGCAGGCCCAATGCGGATTGTTGGGTGCTTACGACTGCAGCCGAGACCAACGGCTTAACGTGTCTTCCGAAGCACGGAGGAGCTCGACATTATAAATTCATAAAAAGATAAAAATTTTTGGTGACCCATCCCATGACTGACCCTTGCAAAAGTTGTTCAACCTCCGCAATCGCTGGGCCAGGCGCAATGCCACTGCGCCACCGAGCTCCTCAAAACATAGGATACTTAGGATGGATTAAAACATAGGAGACTTTTGTCCCGCTCAAAGATTCTCTAAGGATTTTCCGAATGTACACGCGGACGAAGTCGCCGGCGGGAGCTAGTTTTTAAGAAAGAGTCCCTACGTTTAGTTTAAAGTTGGTAAGTTTTAAGTCCAAGCTATTTTTTTAAGTTTTGTGATAACGACAGGAGCAACGGTTATTCAACAAAAAAATTATATATTTTTAAGTAATCTGTGAAATAACTACTCGCCTAATTTTTCATTTCCAATCCCAAATATTTTATGCAGTGCCTAAAAATTATGCTGACGGGATATTTATTGACCTCACACAGTAGTTTATTTTTAAATATGGTTTTATTATCTTATCATATTGTTTACGTTTCCTCACATTGTTTGTATTTTTATTGTTATTGTTACAAATAGACCCAAAACAACAAAAGAACATCATGTTTTACTTAAAATTACAATTTTCATACATACACTGACCTTCAAAACTTAATACCACACTTTGGTAATAACTTTTAAAATACACAAGATATATTTTTCAAATCAAAATGACAAAAAAAGAAAGAAAAATCTTTTTTTTTATTTCTAAACTGTTACTTCCATTGTTTAAGAGAAATTGCAATTTTAAAAGTGTGGTAGGTCTACTAAGTTTTGAAGGCTTTGTATTTATGAAGCGAAAAACGTAAACCACATCTAGTTGTTAAAAGTTAAGAACGCAGAACCACTTAACTCCGTGCTTTACGAGTGTTTTAGTTGCTACACTAGTGCTACCCAACTTTAAGCAGAACTTAAACCAAGTTTTGACCCGCTGGCTTAAGATATAACACTTTATTTACGAATCGCTGCAGCTTATTGGAGTATGTATTATCAGTTAATATTATATTATATTATTATTATTATATTTGGCAACATCACATACATTGCTCTGATTCCAAAGTAAGTAGCTAAAGCACTTGTGTTATGGAAATCAGAGACAACGGTGGTATCACAAACACCCAGACCTGAGCGAATATAGAAAAAGTTCGTTTTCTAAATTGACCCAACCGGGGATCGAACCCGGGACCTCAGAGATGGCGACACCTTGAAAACCGGTGTACAAAGCCACTCGACCACGGAGTCGTAATAATACTCCAAAAAACTACAACCACTTTACGCTTTGCACTCTATACCCTGAAAGTCAACTATTTCGCTGTATGACTATCGGCTGCTTAAAAACACAACACAGTAAGACACAACTAGATTCTATTATGATTCACCTTAACGCTCTACAAACTGCTCTTCTATTGTCTAATTTCAAAATCTATCGCAATCGCTTTCAGGATGAAACACATTGATGCTTCTTTTTGGCACAAATAAAAACTTACCAAAGAAATGCAGCAATGTGTTGGATCCAACTGTCAAATGAAAGCGATTGCGATAGATTTTTTAAATTAGACAATTAGCCCCCTGGTCTGATTCTCGTAGCGCTACGATGCCTAGCACCTTAATTATTTTGAGAAGTTTAAACTTAGTAAGAGATAAAATAGCATAAAACAAACAAAGGCTGTCTCAGAAACAAAATCGAAACACAGTATGAGACAATTGGTGTTACGTGTTGTTACTAGGTTTTGATTTTTTTTCTGTGACATTTTTTACTGCTTAAGACAGAGAAAAACACACTTCTGCTTGTCCTGTATAAAATTAAAAATGTGGCTTACTGCATTTTGTTTTTGAGTAGTTGTAGTTTATAAAATAATTCAATAATAATCCATCATTATGGCAGCGCAAAAAAAAAACAGACGAACTTGGTACCTCCTCCTTTTTTTGAAGTCGGTTAAAAATAATTAAGTACAAAACTATAACGATAAAAAAGGGCAAAAATGATTTATTTACTTTACACTTTATTTCTTCCTAAAGTATTAGTTTATGGAATTTAATTTTGGTGCCTAAATATGGTAACCATAAACACATTTTCATAAACACAAAAATATGTGTTTTTGCTGTAAAAAAAATTCCATTTTAGGGGTAGGTATAACTTCTTTTAATAAATTTTAAATACCTCGTGTGCACGATTTTGTTGGATTCAAAAATATAGTCTCTTAGAATCTTATTGAAGGCTATTTAAATTTGCCTATTTTTTTTTCGAAACACATATAGCTTAGTTCCCGAGCTATTAGATAATTGCAAACAGTTACATCACTCAAATGTCATAAGGGCCGCACTACAATCAACTGGAACAGTTAATCAAAACCATAAAGATACTCGGAACAGGTGTTCTAACCCTCTTCCATCTAGATTTGCTTTACAATTATACACATACATCAGTAGATGATACCTCTTTGTCCATTCCACGACGCTTCGAAGAAGATTAAGACTTACGCTGTGGTTGTGAGCGAAGCGATTATACACAATATGATCTTGTATCATCTGCTTTTGAACATATTGTGTACCAGCTTCCGCCCGCAACGTCTTCCGCGTGGATCTTTGGAAAATCCCTAGGACACCTTTATCCGGTATAAAAAGTATGCTATGTTTTAAACCAGGCTATAAACTAACTGTGTAGTAAATTTCACCCAAATCCGTTCAGTAGTTTTTGCGTGATTGAGTAACAAACATCTAAACATCCAAAGTTTCACATTTTTAATACAGAGTTATTTGTAAAACACTAACAACCTCGCAGGAGTAGATGATAAACATCATAAACAACAACATAGTTCTGCGATTTTTTCGGAAAACAGACAAAAAAATCGCCACAGAACTCGATCAGCTGTTCGGACTTTTGTATGGAAAGTAAATATTATTTTTGTCTGTTTTCGAAAAAGTCGTAGAACACACGTTGTGGTTTATAATGTTAGTAATCTACTCCTGCGAGGTTGTTGATGTTTTACAAATAATACTGTATAAGTAGGATTTTGGCGGAGCTCGATGAGCAAGTGGTTAAACGCCTGGCCCAGAGATTACGGAGGTTAAGCAACTTTCGCAAGGGTCGGTCATGGGATGAGTGACCCAAAATGTATTATCTCGAGTGATCTGTGCTTCGGAAGGCACACTATGCCGTTGTTCCGGGCTGCATTTGCAGTCGTTAATACCCACCAATCCGCATTGGGCCCGCGAGGCCCATCCTCCTTATCAACCCATAAGGAAGGCCTGTGCCCCAGCAGTGGGGACATTAAATGGGATCCTTTATTGCAAAATACACCAATCCAGAAAGTATTATTTCAACCGATCTTTACAGTAAGAGTAACAATTTGTTGAATTCAATGTTTTTAAATTTATTCCCATATCAAAATACGACCATACAAAAGTGTTTGATGTGGACGATGCGGGCATGCCAATCACCTCAGATAACATATTGTGTAACTCAGATCGTAAAATATATGTCTGCGGGCTAAAAAAAATAATTTCAATGATTGAACAAAGATAGTTCTAGAGCAGATACATGTGTGAATTATTGAATTGATGCTTATGTTGTGGTCTACCTTGCTATCGGTATTTTGTTTTTAAATGTTAATTTAAATTTAAAAGATGTTAAGATAAAACATTGACGAGAGATTTGGTGGTATATATTTGTTGAATTTTAATGTTACAAACCAGACAAGTGCGAGTCGGACTCGCCCACCGAGGGTTCCGTACAAATATGTAGATACTTAAATAAAAGACTAACCACTTTCTTAATAAAAAACCCTTAGATTAGAGTTAGAGTCAATTTTAGTTAAAGTGCTGATTAGGTTAATTAAACGTCATAATAACTTCCATTATTCATAAATGTATTAATTTAAAGAAAATGTCACTTCAGCGTTATTAAGTTGTCATTCTCGTGCTTCTCCGTAGGCCAATTTTGTGGTGCCCATAATAAAAAAATATCATATTTTCATGAACTCCTAAACTAGGTTTCATCAGCCGACGCCATTTGGACCATTTCCGCTCGATTTCATTTCATAGTTGGACCTAGTTCTGCAGAAAGCAGCCATATGAGGAAAAGTACGAACGGAGTTATGAGCGTTTTTCTGTCGAATGTTGCCCTTCAGTTATTTATTACTTTTCTGTTTATTTTATATTTGAGAATTATTAGGAAAAGTATAGCATTTTTTTATATCTTATCCAGCATTTCGTATCGATTAGAATAATACCAATAATAGCGTTTTTGACGTGGCTGTTTTATCCAAAATAGCTTATTTCATCGGATTTACAATAAAGAATAAACCAGCCACATAAGTTGGCTGTGTTCTGCATTATTTCAAAATGGAATAACAGTATTGTAAAAGACAGACAAGAAAATAAACAACAAAATGTTGTATTCCTGTTTTACTCCATAATAGTATTCACTTCTAAGACTTTCATTAGAAATAAAACACTTTTTACGGATTACAGCGCGTATATTATTAATTCAGGTGTTGTTTTAGAATTATTTAGTTTGAATTTATTGGTTTTTAGAATTCCCGACGTTTCGGCACCTTTCCAGGAGCCGTGGTCACGGGAGGACAAAAGCAAAAAGGCTGCTCATATTTTTATGAAATTACCCGCTCGAAAATTTTATAAAAATGTATTCGAGTTTATTAAATTATTTTATAGCTGCATTCTGATTTTAATCATTATTACTGAGTTAAATTGAATAAAGTTAATTAGAAAACAAGATCTAGCTACTGAATCTACTACCAGTTCACAAATTGGGAGGCCTCTGAGAGAAAGAACTGACGGAAGAAAACTCAGAGAGGTTGTGTCGTCCTTCATTTTGATCCCTATCTACAAAACTGAACTAACTATATCTTTAGATCCTGCAGTGTGTGATTTGGGATGGAATTTTAGTTGATAAATTATGGGATCCCAAACTGGTGGTACTCTCCAACCATCATCTGTATTGAAATTTGGATGTTTGTTGATTTCAATAGTCTCGCGTAGCATTCTGAGAATGAATCTTTGTTCTTTAGCAAGTATTTGTGGTTTATCAAATCTAATGTAATGGTTGGGTCCCTTTGATGCATGTTCACACACTGCAGACTTGTTATCGCGCCTTTACTTCATGTCAGCTACATGTTCTTTAACGCGTGTCCCTATACTTCTCTTTGGTTGTCCGATGTAAGAGAGCCCACAGTCACAATCTAGTTTGTAGACGCCTGCATCTTGAAAGGGAATATTACACTTGACAGGTCGTAAGAATTGGTTTATCTTCTTCGGCGGCTTGAAGTAGGTCTTGATGGACGCACGCTTCAGAATACCTCTAATCTTGTCAGTGACACCTTTCATGTACGGTAGGATGGCAGGTCGTCGTTCTACTGTGACTGGTTTGACACGGGTTCTGTGATGAAGGCGTGGTACTGGCAGTTTGTTGCTACGCAGTACGTGCTTGACATGCTGAAGCTCAGCTGTCAGGTGTTGTTGGTCACAGATCCCGCGTGCTCTCTGAAACAAAGATTTCCCTACGGTAGCTAACTGTAAAGGATGGTGGTGGGATTCACCATTGAGGTACTTATCTGTATGTGTTGCTTTTCGATACACAGTGTGTCTCAAGGTTTGATCAGAATTCCTGATGATAAGAATGTCTAGGAAGGCTAGTTTATTATCTGCCTCTAACTCCATACATGAATTGAATGTTAGGATTGATGGAGTTAAGGTGGTTCAAGAAAGCAGGAACACTATCTCTAGGTAGTATTGTGAAAGTGTCATCTACATACCGTTTGTAGAACCGGGGAGACACAGGTTCTCTGTTTAGTGCTTTCTCCTCAAAATCCTCCATGAAGATGTCAGCGACAACGGGGGATACAGGAGAGCCCATAGCTACCCCATCTACTTGTAGATAGAATTCTTCATTCCACAAGAGATAGCCGGATGTTAGGCAGTGTTCTAGAAGTTCTGCATATTCAATTGGCATGTTGTTTTCAACTAGCTTCTTCCTAGTGATATCAATACAGTCCTGTACTGGTAGGCATGTGAATAAGGACTGAACATCAAAACTGACCATAATTTCATCATCAGTAAGATTTAGATGTTGTATCTCACTAACGAATTGGAATCCTTCACATAAGCTGTTGTGTTACCTCTCAGTGGTGTGAGTGTTTTAGCTCACCACTCACCAACGACTCACCAACTTACAAATTGGCTCGACACGTGTCGAGCCAATTTGTAAGTTGGTGAGTCAATTTGGCTGACAATGGGACGTAGCGGAGCGTTGTCTTTGTGTATCTTGGGCAACCCGCACAGTTTTGGTGGTTTTTGGCTGGAAAGGTGTCGAAACGTTGGGAATTCTAAAAACCAATAAATACAAACTAAATAATTCTAAAACAACACCTGAATTAATAATATACGCGCTGTAATCCGTAAAAAGTGTTTTATTTCCATAATAGTATTTACATACCTTTATGATTTCATGTAAAATAATATTTGTGTTTTGTAAGACAACTAAAAAATCGTGTTAGAAGTCTTTATTTAAAAAAAACGTAAAGTGTTTATTGTCTTCTTACATTATTAAACAAAATCTTTCCAATTTTCACAATTTTTCCGCTCTCACTGTTCCTCTCCCAAATTAAAATCCAACTGATGGTTGTTTCTACCTATATACGGCGGTTAACGGCGTATGAAATAGTATATTTATTAACATTAAAATTTGATAAAAACAGCCTGGATGAAGTTAGAAAAAGCCAAATATGGACTCATAACAAATATACAATTTACAGAAAACAGCCAACGTACACTGGCTGTTTTTTACGAAACTCGATCCCCGATTCCTCCTAACATTTTGAAATTTGTGCGAAACAGCCATATAGCAGGCTGACTTATGCAATATAGGTTGGGCAGTTTGTGTCAAAATTGGCTGTAATTTACACCATGATGACTGTTTTTTACAAAATATTTTTAGTTGAATGGCTGCATTTGACGGCTCTTATCTCAGCCGTAAGAAGAGATATCGAAATGGTTGTCTTTGCAAAAAATCCAGCATGTCAAATTTAGTATGGCTGTGTTAATAACTCAATTTTTGAAAAAGTGCCACTTGGCTGCTTTCTGCAGAACTAGGTCCAGTTCTAGTTCAACGGGAAGTACCCTTTAAATTATGATTCCCTTGATAATGTCGAAATAGGTGTTTTTTGCGGCATAAATGGCCTTATCTTTTTTTACTTTAGTGACTGTAGACCTGAGTATATATATGGTTTTAATTTCAACTCGATACCTCCACGCGTTCCCGAGATAGAGGATCTTGAGAGACAGACAGACAGACGGACAAAAATGTGATCCTATAAGGGTTCCGTTTTTACTTTTGAGATACGGAACCCTAAAAACTATACTTATGTAAGATACATTGTTTGTCAAGAGGGCTCTAAGTCACATTACTTAGAGTCTTCTTGACAAACAATAATTTGTATCAAAAATAAAAAGTAAGTATTTAACATCAACACAGAAAAGGAAAGGGAAATTTTAAGGCTTTTTGTTTAACTCGCATAACATTTAAAAAAGGATAATTTTATTTAAAAAAAAAATTGAACCCGTCGTTTTTCTAATCGTAGTCTACTCGATCATATTTTGAAGCTAGGTGTTGAATCGCCTCGTTCAACACTAAGATGAAATCCTCGCAAAAACATCAGCTATCTCGCTCGAAGTGAGCAGGGGTCGTTAATCACCGGTGATACAAGACGCGGCTATGCGGGCCATCGCTCACCTGTGATAAGGGATTATACGAGTAGTGCAATTACATCGCGTATAGTATCTTACCGTATAGGGAATAATAGTACCTACCTACTTAAGAGAACCTTTAAATAAGAAGCATCAAAAAGCACTGCAATTGCGCGGCTAGGCAAGCCTGTATGTCCATCAGCCATTTTAACATTTCCTCACTGCTGGGTCACAGGCCTTCCTTACGGGTGGATAAGGAGAATGGGCCATGATTCACCACGCGGGCCCAATGCGGATTGGTGGGTGTTAACGACTGCAAATGCAGCCGGGACCAACGGCTTAACGTACCTTCCGTAGCACAGAGGAACTCGAGATAAAAAAAATTGGTGTCCCATCCCATGACCGACCCTTGCGAAAGTTGCTTAACCTTCGCAATCATGGGCCAGGCGCTAAGTCACTGCGCTATCAAACTCCTCAGACAAGGTTTATTTGAAGATTTGAAGATAAAACTTATCTTATTTATAAATCTTAAACCGCTTTAAGTTATTTATTTAGATTGTTGAGTAAAGGTACTTATAGTATTTTTTTTCCGTAAACATTTCTTCATAGTGTTAACATTGACTACGTAAATAATTATAATGTTGACTACGTAACGTAAGTTTTGTACTAAAATCAAAGTACCTTTACACTTCTTAGACTTTTTCGCGTACTATTCATTGAAGTAGTGCACTTTTGTGGATTGCTATGCATATTTTGTTATGTACCGTAACTATAAGAAAATAGAGGCCACTAATATGATTTTCCATACTAATACGATTTAAAAAAAATATTGAACGAGTATTTTTGTATAAAACTCCAATTTCTTTCTATTCTAACAGAGACAATAGGAAAAATTATACAGCAAATTCAACAGTTAAATCCGCAAGTTAACTATTACAGTTTTCAAACAATATCAAATATTCAAATAAAATCAGATTGAATTTATCAGAAAAATACCTTTCAGAGTTTAGCTTGTTTATACATGTTACAAAAATACCCCTAATGCCGAATATGGTATATAGAGACCATCAAACTGAACAACTTTTACTATGGGACCAACTCTGAAATCGCGAAAAAAAAATCAGCTGTGTAATGTAAACATTTTGATTTTTTTTTTTTTTCGTGATTTCAGAGTTGTATAGAAAACATAGAGTGGCCCTAATTTGAGTAGTATAAATACTATAAGGTCTTTCGTTTTGTTTTTATTTATTTTTTGTTTTTTTTAACGTAGTACCAACGCTACTTACGGCTTTCCATTTGCCGAGTTCAAGAGATGGACTCTTCACATAAATTAAAACAACATCTACATTTGAAAAATAAAAAACGGTCAGCAAAAAGATGGCGCTGGCTTGCAGCGTAAGAGTTGATATACTAGAAGAAATTCGACGTTCTCACCAGTGACTCGGTAGCTCAGCGGTCAGAGCATTGGACCGGATATCCAAAGGTCGCGGGTTCGATTCCCGTCCGAGAACATGATCTGGTGCGAGTCCTATTTTTTTTAGTATATTATTTAGTATTATGGTCAGCAAAAAGTCAGTTTTATTATATTAAAACCTACAGGATATAAGTATTTGTTGGAGTGCTGAGCTGACTTTTTTGTTCAGCTATATCCATGGGGTAAGGAGAGAGCACTATTTATTTCAAGAGTACGTACTGTTATACCTTCCCGCTGTGAGAGTCAACGCTGAAGATCAGAGACAGCTGCATCAGCAATCCCCGACGTCCCAGAGCTCGCGCCGCCGTGAGCTAAGTCTGCTATACGATTTCGTCGAGTACGTTTGCCATTGAGTCCCAAATTCTATATTTTAAATAGTTCTTTTTTAAAACGCCTTTCCTTTGGGGACCCATAACAGTACGTACAGCATCACGGCTCACGATGAAATGCGCACCAATCCTTTTTTATCGCTCTCAACCAGAAGGGTTCGGAGCAACCTGGGCACAAGGGGAAGGAGGCGGGAATCGTCATTTAATGCCACATAGCTGACTATGATGGTTATACAAGGCGTCGTGCTAATTGGCTTCGATCATACGAGCAAACGATGAGTTTTCATCGCACGATGACACATTTCTATAGACTGTCGTGCGATGAACACTCTTAAGAAACGTGTCTGTTTAATCTCATCGTGCGACGAAAAAGCATCGTTTGCTTGTACGATCGAAGCCAATTAGGACGACGCCAAGACTTCCGCGCGTACAGTTCATTAGAAATAAAACACTTTTTACGGATTACAGCGCGTAAATTATTAATTCAAGTGTTGTTTTAGAATTATTTAGTTTTTAAGGCGGAAGAAAACTCAGAGAGGTTCCTCCTAAGTTTTCTTCCACCAGTTCTTTCTCTCAGAAGCCTCCCAATTTGTGAACTGGTAGTAGATTCAGTAGCTAGATCTTCAGTATTTCAGATTAATTCAGTAATAATAATTAAAATCAGAACGCAGCTATAAAATAATTTAATTAACTTGAATACATTTTTATAAAGTTTCGAGCGGGTAATTTTATAAAAATATGTGCAGCCTTTTTGCTTTAGTCCTCCCGTGACCACGGCCCCTGGAAAGGTGTCGAAACGTCGGGAATTAAAAAAAACAAAAAAGCAATAAATACAAACTAAATAATTCTAAATCAACACCTGAATTAATAATATACGCGCTGTAAGACTTGTACTGACTAAAACTACCTTGAGGTTGGTTTTGACCCGACAGTCAAAAATCGACTAAAACAACATGAAACTATAAAAAATGCGTAATATAACATAAACGCGCTGTCATATTTTTTACTAACCTACATTTTGATCAAACATTTTATACATAAATAAATACATAGAAGTCATTGAATAATTAATGATGATAATGGTGTACTTGATAAACCGACACCACGGTACCATGTTGCGTCTTTATTGCGTTCCTTTAGGACCAACTCTATCGCTTGTTCAGTTGCAAGCTTTAAAGTTGGTGTGACAAAGTAGGTAAATACTAAAATGTTAAACTACCTTCGAAGACAGACTGCATTACCTATTATCGGATCTGACGAAGGAAGCACAAATGATAAGTTGCATTTAGATTGGCGTTAAGTATTCGACAAACTCAGTATTTTATACTTTTCTTAGAATCTACTTTCAAAGATACGAGTAATGTACTACAAAACAAAAATACATAAACAAGGATACAAAAATTACTTTAAGACGATTTTCAGCCAAAACATGAATAATAAATAATAATGATAAATGAATAATGTAAATAATAAACTGGTCTCCTTATTGTAAGTCACAGGCAAAATCTAAACTGTCATTAAAACTATTTCCACGCAAACGAAGTCGCGGGCAAATGCTAGTAAAAATATAATTGCATGTGAGGACCACTTGTAGGGAATTTTTTATTTTTAGGGTTCCGTTCCAAAATGGTAAAAAGGAACCCTTATGGTGCCATTCAGTCTGTCTGTCTGTCTGTCTGTCACAGCTGGATATCACGAGAACTATGAATGCTATCAACTTGAAATTTGGAATAGTTTAAGATGACGATTGCCCGAATAAAAGTGAAAAAAAAAATATTTATTTTTTGCAACAGGGACTGAAAGAGGTCTTAAAAATTCGAAGTGAGGCTACTAGGGCATATTATGTGGTATCATAATATGAAAGAGCACTGCTTGCATATTCTCAAAGATTTTTTTAGACTGCATAGTTTTCGACTTTTTATAAAAAATGTATAATAACTACCGCTCCCCCACCCTTCTCTCCGAAGTTTGCATAGAGAAAAATCTGAAATTATTTTATGTGAAAGAAATTTGTAAAGATTACAGGTTAAATAAAACGATGTCTCTAAATAGTAAACTTTTTTAGAATGATGGTACGGAGCCCTCGTTGCGCGTGTCCAACTCGCTCTTGACCGTTTTTTTATATTGTTATGGTAACCGATATGTTTTTTATGGGACTTGTCAAACACTTCACTGGTTGTCGCTTTTTCCGTTATCTTTACCCAATCATAATGTAAAAAAAACACGAAAATGTTTTGCAGTAATTTTTTACGGTGAAACTGACCCTAACTCTTAATCATGCATTGTGTACAAATATGGCGCATACAAGACGGGGAATCTGCGCGTGCGCAGACAATCTTGTGGACAGACGCATCTACATGAAGGCGGTATTAAGTTTCGTGTTGCTTTTAGTAACTGTGTACGCCGATGAAGAATATTGTAAGATTTTTTTTTTTACTTTATATTATCTCAAACACTAACTTAACATGAATGATAGTAAAAACATGAATCAGTAGGAGTGTTAACGCACGGTATTTGAACATTAAGGACCCTATACACGTCAAAGTGGCTCTAGAGTTTATTTACAAACAATAACCGCAGTAAAATATAATTCGTTGCAGTAGTAGTAGGCAAAACTTCCTAAAGTGGCCACTTTTTGCTCTTTTATCTACTACAACGAACTATATTTTACTGAGGCTATTATTTGTAAAAAAACAATAGAACCATATCATCAATCTGTACATTTGAATTTTGTATACTCTATGTACATACTTAGCGAGCAATAAATTTAATTAATATGAGGGCGCCACTTGAGGGCTGTAGGAGCCTTAACATTGAGAAATCTAGTTGACTAATATTTGTGAATTGTACGCAGTGACTTGACGTAAAATAATTCAGCTTAGCGATAAAACCGCTATTTAATTTGAACCGCGGTTGTTATATAAATAATTTATTTAATTATTAAGAAAATTAAAGCATATAAAATGCATATTCATAAAAAATATTTACATAAAACGTAAATCTTTCAATGGTTTATATCGAAAAGTAACTAAAATAACTTCATAACATTGTATATGATATTTTTGCTAAAAGCAGCAATTACACACAAATTACACCATTGATATAATGCACATTGCCATAATTTTTTTTTTTATTTCAATTTAGTTGATTTCAGTTCGTATTTAAATTATATTGATTTCAGTTCGTAAACTGGATCAAATCGTTCATGAGGTCAATTGTGATGGCTATGGTGGTATCTGCACATTTGCCGTAGACTGCCCCCAGTTAGTTGAAGACACTGGCCTATGTCCAAACCAGCAGAAGCAAGGAGTGGAGTGTTGCTATGGAGGTCAAAATCATGAGTTTTGTCATATTCTTTCGACGACCTCCTTGGTCGAGTGGCTTTGGTCACCGGTTTTCAAGGTGTCGCCATCTCTGAGGTCCCGGGTTCGATCCCCGGTTGGGTTAATTTAGAAAACGAACTTTTCTATATTGGCTCAGGTCTGGGTGTTTTTGATACCACCGTTGTCTCTGATTTTCATAACACAAGTGCTTTAGCTACTTACTTTGGAATCGGAGCAATGTATGTGATGTTGTCAAATATTTATTTATTTTAAGATAAATAATATTAGAAAAACTACTAGAAAAAATCGACTCACCCGTAGCACCTCAGACGGGACTCGAACCCGCACCCTTGGGATTCCGGCCCAATGCACTGACCAATTATGCTACCGAGTCGCTAGTGGGAGCGGCGAAATTTTCTAGTACTTTTTAACTTCTTCGCTGCAAGCCAGCGCAATTTCATCAATGTGAGGAAATACCCCCACATTCGAAAGAAACATCTTTCCAGATGTTTTGACAATCGATAAAGATGAAACAGCTAAATAATTATTAAATTTGGATTTTTCGCATTCACAATGCTATTTATATATTAAGATAAATAATATTAGAAAAACTACTAGAAAAAATCGACTCACCCGTAGCACCTCAGACGGGACTCGAACCCGCACCCTTGGGATTCCGGCCCAATGCACTGACCAATTATGCTACCGAGTCGCTAGTGGGAGCGGCGAAATTTTCTAGTACTTTTTAACTTCTTCGCTGCAAGCCAGCGCAATTTCATCAATGTGAGGAAATACCCCCACATTCGAAAGAAACATCTTTCCAGATGTTTTGACAATCGATAAAGATGAAACAGCTATATAATTATTAAAATTGGATTTTTCGCATTCACAATGCTATTTATATATTAAGATAAATAATATTAGAAAAATACTAGAAAAAATCGACTCACCCGTAGCACCTCAGACGGGACTCGAACCCGCACTCTTGGGATTCCGGCCCAATGCACTGACCAATTATGCTACCGAGTCGCTAGTGGGAGCGGCGAAATTTTCTAGTACTTTTTAACTTCTTCGCTGCAAGCCAGCGCAATTTCATCAATGTGACGAAATACCCCCACATTCGAAAGAAACATCTTTCCAGATGTTTTGACAATCGATAAAGATGAAACAGCTATATAATTATTAAATTTGGATTTTTTTTTTCTAATATTATTTATCTTAATATATAAATAGCATTGTGAATGCGAAAAATCCAAATTTAATAATTATATAGCTGTTTCATCTTTATCGATTGTCAAAACATCTGGAAAGATGTTTCTTTCGAATGTGGGGGTATTTCCTCACATTGATGAAATTGCGCTGGCTTGCAGCGAAGAAGTTAAAAAGTACTAGAAAATTTCGCCGCTCCCACTAGCGACTCGGTAGCATAATTGGTCAGTGCATTGGGCCGGAATCCCAAGGGTGCGGGTTCGAGTCCCGTCTGAGGTGCTACGGGTGAGTCGATTTTTTCTAGTAGTTTTTCTAATATTATTTATCTTAATATATAAATAGCATTGTGAATGCGAAAAATCCAAATTTAATAATTATATAGCTGTTTCATCTTTATCGATTGTCAAAACATCTGGAAAGATGTTTCTTTCGAATGTGGGGGTATTTCCTCACATTGATGAAATTGCGCTGGCTTGCAGCGAAGAAGTTAAAAAGTACTAGAAAATTTCGCCGCTCCCACTAGCGACTCGGTAGCATAATTGGTCAGTGCATTGGGCCGGAATCCCAAGGGTGCGGGTTCGAGTCCCGTCTGAGGTGCTACGGGTGAGTCGATTTTTTCTAGTATTTTTTCTAATATTATTTATCTTAATATATAAATAGCATTGTGAATGCGAAAAATCCAAATTTAATAATTTATTTATTTTTTTATTTATTCTTTGTTAGTATAAAAGTTGATCGCGAATGTCTGGGACCCAACCTCGTACAACCTCATTTCTCACATTCAGTACAATTTGAATGTGAAATATAACTACTTAGTAAGTTCAGATACTTCACAATTACTTACCCCCCATTCCTATATTCGAGAAACGATTCGTTTTTAACATCCGTAAGCAAAACGATTCGTTTTCGAATATAGGAACCGGCCCATTAGTCGATCGGAATTGAAGGATTCGAAATTGACTGTGGCTTGCACATCAGCCATGGTTGGGGCACAGGCCCAATGTGGATTGATGGGTTAACGACAGAAAATGCAGCCGAGACGAAGTTCGAGATAATACATTTTGGCCACCCATCCCATACCCAACCCTTGCGAAAGTTGCATCGCATGGCGACGCGTTAACCTACTGCGGCATCGAGATCAACCATCTTTACAGGCAACATTAGAATTAGTAACAAATGTAAATACAACGTGTTATAAGAAAACCCCTTAAGCCGAATATGGTAGATAAGGACCATAAAACTGAACAACTTTTACTATGAAAAAAAAATCCGCTGTTTCATACAAAAAATAATAACAAAAATATCAAAATGTATGAAACAGCTTGGTCCCATAGTTAAAGTTGTTCAGTTTGATAGTCCCTATCTACCATATTCGGCTTAAGGGGTTTTTTTATAACACGTTGTATTTACATTTATTACTGATTCTAATGTTGCCTGTAAGGATGGTTGATCTCGATGCCGCAGTAGGTTAAAGCGTCGCCCTGCGATGCAACTTTCATAAGGGTTGGGCATGGGATTAGGAGTTTACTTTATTTTATTTTATTTATTGAACATTGTTACCACAGCGTTTACAGAGCATTTACGCAGGTATAATTTTTACAGTACCTAAGCCAATTACGGAAACAACACTTTGTAAGCAAGATATATAAATGGTTACTGAAAAACAAAAAAAAATAATAATAATAATTTTATATAAACATTACTTAAGTATAAAGAATTTGTGAAGAATTAGGAGAACAACGAAATAATTTTAATATTGTTTCATGATAGGTGTGTGAGTGTGTGTGTGTGTGTGCATGTTTTTGTGAGTGCAAGTGTGTATGCGTATTTGCCTCCTTCATCAATAGAAACAGCGGTTTTTTTGTAACATGTTATATATTTTTTTACAGTGTCAGAAAGAGAAACAAGATGCAGCAAATATGGCGGAGAATGCAAACCTACGTCAGCGTACTGCCATCCGAGAACAGTCTACTTGGATGCAACAGATTGTGGCGCCAAAGAAATATGTTGTATAATAACTTATTAAGAGCTATTCGAATGAGGAATCGTTTATTATAATTTTTTTTATGAAAATTTTTATTTCTTGATTGATTATTAATAAATAATACATATTTGACAACATCACATACATTGTTCCGATTCCAAAGTAAGTAGCTAAATCACCAGAGACAACGGTGCTATCACAAACACCCAGACCTAAACCAATATAGAAAAGCTCGTTTTCTAAATTGACCCAACCGGGGATCGAACCCGGGACCTTAGAGATGGCGACACCTTGAAAACCGGGTACAAAGCCACTCGACCACGGAGGTCGTCGTATTGCTTCTTTAACGCAACGAATAGAATGTGGGTTAAATTAAATGGGACACATCCCAGATGAAACGCTTCTTAGGCGCCTTTAATGTTCTTACTTGTGGAGCTGGGGCCCAATCGCACAAATTTTCAGCGATATAACCAAAGTTAAACCGTTTCAGTTTCGTTTACAGAAAAATACAACACGTTTTTGTAGTAGACGTACTTCAAATTACGACAAAGTTACGGTTTTGGTTTTATCATTCAAAATTAGCGCGATTGGGCCCACAGAGGATGGGCCATAACCCACCACGCGTTTACGCGCATGGTGCGTTTTATGCACTTGTTGTACAATCTACTATTATTCATTCATTCAATGTATGTAGGTATGTTTGTCCTCTGTGCACTCCCTATTGATCCGATTTTGATGAAACTTTAGTGAGTTGTTCTACTTACGACCGGGTAAGTCTCTGGAAAAAAAAAGAATTACCCGAATTTGAAACTTCTTTCTATTATGTAAAAATGAAGAGTGACTGACCTATCAACGCCCAGCCCAGACCTTAGGACCTAGAACGCTGAAATTGTGTACAAACTTTTCCTTTGTGATACATACAAGGAATAAGGAAGATATTTTGAAATTCAACCCCTAAAAGAGTGGAATGGGATTTCAAAGTTTGTATGAAAAAAAAGTTAAATAGACATTTCTTCAAATTTCGTAGGAGTACTTCTGAAAACCAAATAAGCAAACACATATTTCGTGGTTTTCCGAAATTCAACCCCTAAGGGGATCAATGGGGTAAGTGAACCGAAAAAATCGATGTGGACGTCATTATTAAAGTTTTATGGGATGTTGATTGCGAAAATGGTATTTATTTTGAACCCATAAAGGGCCGAAATGGAGGTCAAAATTTTGTATAGTATAATAAAACTTGAATGGGTACGGGAATGGGAACCGGGTGAGAACGGGAACGAACACGGAATATGGACTTATATTAAAAATGTCAAAGTTTGGATGCTTGGATGTTTGTTACTTAAACACGCAAAAACTGCTGAACGGATTTGGATTGGCACCCAGATAGTTTATAGCATAGGACAATTTTTTTTATCCCGGTCAAAGGTTCCAAAGAGATTTTCCGAAAGTCCACGCGGACGAAGTCGCGGGCGAAGCTGGTATACTTACATATAAAAAACGTCTTTTTTCAATTATAAAAGGAAATGAACTAGCATCCTCAGGAAAACAGCTTATTTCATTCCTTGTTATTGTACGATATAATACAGAACTTCCCAGTTTTGCACCTGTACATATACAGGGTTAAAAAAACTATGTACTTAAAGAATTATTTATTGTTTTTGCGCTTATTTGAATTCACCTAAAAATACCCGCGAAAACTGACGTGATTCCATACTTATCTCGAAACGTGAAAACTGTTAGTAAGGAAAGTAAATGAAGTTTATATTTTTCACTTAATTTTTTTAAACATTTAAATATTCACAAACTAGTCAAAACACTTAACTGAAGAAGCCCTTTCCATTTTTTTTACCCAAAAATAATATTTAACAGTAATTTTTTTCGATGAAACTGACCTTAACACTTAAACATTCATTGTGTACAAATATGGCACATACATTAGACGGCGAACCTGCGCGTGCGTCACTCACGTAGTAAACATTCTTGTGTGCAGACGCATCAACATGAAGCTGGTACTAAGTTTGGTGTTGCTTTTCATAGCGGTGTACGCCAATGAGGAATATTGTAAGTAAATTGTTTTTTTGCACTTAAACTAAATACTTGAACATGTGAAACAGTATAGTAATCCATACATGTGAAAGTAACTCTGTTTGTCTGATTGTTACTTTTCAAAACTTTACCAATTTAGATGATTTTTAGTAAAGAGATGGGGAACATAGATTACTTTTTGTTCTGAAAATTAATATAATAGAAAGTGAAATACCAGTGAAAGTTCATATTCAACCTAAAAAAAAGTCCATTCGAACAAAATTGCGGGTGGTATAATTATTATAAAATCCTTATACTCGGTGTGAGCTCATCTATATTTAAGGGCAGTAAAAATAAAATTTTTGTTTGTGGTATAAGTTAAATGCTAGAAGTTTGAAATCAATGTTAAGTTAGCAGAAAGTTAGAAGTTATATTAAAATAAAAATAATATATTGAACGGTTTCTAAAAACCTACCACTAATAAATAAATAAATAAATATTAAATAAATATTTGACAACATCACATACATTGATCCGATTCCAAAGTAAGTAGCTAAAGCACTTGTGTTATAAAAATCAGACACAACGGTGGTATCACAAACACCCAGACCTGAGCCAATGTAGAAAAGTTCGTCTTCTAAATTGACCCAACCGAGGATCGAACCCGGGACCTCAAAACCGGTGTACAAAGCCACTCGACCACGGAGGTCGTCGTCGACTTATAAATAATACTTACTATTTTACTATACATAAAATACATCACATTCACTTTATCAAAACTACTTGTTATTGTTTTCCTATAACTGACAAATTTACAATTTAAAACCTACCCTCAACTATTCAATTTACCAGCCTCGGCCCCATTGGAAATTAAAACCCTGATTTTAAAATTAATTTACTTCATTATAATTCATATCGGTTTGAATATTTTTTGTGGAAGGTGATTTGCAAAACGAAAATCTTTTGTAAATTCTTATAATTTATATTAAACCTAGGATGTTACTAGTGTTTGTAGTACTAAATAGTACGTGAACAAATACTATAAACGACATTAATTATTTTATTTACCAAGCAATGAAATAATTTAGTTTTATAACCTACAACGCTACGAATGGGTGCATTTCCAAACGTAATATTTTGTTAATAATATTCGAATAGCCTATTCAAAATTTATAACAAAATATTACGTTTGGAAAAAATACTAGAAAACATCGACTCACCCATAGCACCTCAGATGGGAGGTGAGTGGAGCTACGGGTGAGTCGATTTATTCCAGTATTTTTTCTTATATATTTTTATCTTATTATAAAAATAGCATTGTGAATGCGAAAAATCTCAATTTAATAAGTTATAATAACTTAACTAACTAAACAATTGAAATCGTTACAAGATATTAATTGAAATCGACGGTGTCAAGTAGATAAAAATAACAATTCTTATAATAATTCATAATTCTTGTAGTATATCTCAAACACTAAACGTAAATAAAAGATAGTGAAAACATGAATCAGTCTGTAAACGCACGGTATTTGAACTTCAACGTTGAGATAATCTAGTTGACATATTTGTAAATTGTAACATAAATATCACCATTTCATTTTGTAGGCAAACCTACAAAGAGGAAAACAAAACAATGTTGTGAATAATTAACTCTATTTACAATAACTTACGCAGTGACTAAACGTAAAATAATTCAGCTTAGCGATAAGGCCGCTGTTTATCTTGAAGACCAATTATGTTCATTTCGTGGTTGTTAAATAAATGATAGAAAATGGTAATTATGTAAAATGCATTATTTATAATAAATGTTTACATAATACGTAAAATCTTCAGTGATTTATATCGAAAAGTAATTACAGGATGCTTTGTAATGGGGTTATAATGCCGAACATGGTAGATGGGTGGGCACCATCCAAACAACCCCGAAAAATTATTATAAACCCCACCTTGAAAACCACCACGTGGTCGAGAAATTATATTTTTTATTTGTATGGAAAACTGCAAAGTGACAACCCTAGACACAAATATACTATTGTTTTTGAAATTAAATCCTATTAATGGGCAAAGTCAAAACACAATGTCAGCTTAGGGATGCCACCACGCAGTTTATTGAAACAGAAAAAATATTTTTTTTTGAAAAAGTAGTGATTTTCAGGGTTTGTTATAATTTCAATTCAACTCAATTCCTTATTCTCAATTCAATTTTCCAGGGTGGAACGCATGGTACCCTATCTATCATATCCGGCTTTATAATCGTACTACCAAGCACCCTGTATATTATTACTAATTTTATTTTAGCCTACTAAATAGCATTGTTGTTGTTTTAGTTATTTTTGCTAAAAATAGCAATTACGAACAAATTAATTACATCATTGACATAATGCACATTGCCACAAATAAGTTCTTATCAATTTCCTGATGCAAAATAATTAATTAAACGTTATCTAATGTATTATAATTACAAAATTATTCAAATGATTGCAATAGAAATGTTTATTTAATTTAATTCGACAGGAAATCGCTTTATCTGTACCACGTTTAATTTTATGCAAAATATGCCCGCATTTTCACACAAACATGCTACCGAAAACAAAATAGAGATATTTTTGATTAAAAGAAATTAAGTTTGATTCGAATAACTACTTATTATGATGAATCGATAATTGACAAGATTATTTAACTTTGACAGTTACTTTGTATCCCTCGCGATCATTTTTTTTTCTGGATGAAAATTTATTGCCTTTTACTGTATCTGACAATGCGTACCTATATGCAACTGGTAAATCAGTTGACTAGTTCAAAATTCAAAATTCGAATCTCATTTGTTCAGTCTAGGCTGTTACAAGCACTTGTGAATGTGAAAGAAGCTACGCCATCGGTTCGCAAACCCTAAGCGGGAGACCTTGTAATGAGAAGAACCGGCAAGTAACTCGTCAAGGGCTGCTTTTTACTACCTGCATATTTCGCACAGAGACTAGACGTCAAAAATTGAAAAATGAGCTGAGCATTTAAAGTGACGTCATTTTCAATGACTTAAGTAAGTTAGGACTGTAATACATAGAAAAGTACTACGTAGTAAAAGCGAAAAACATACAGAATAAAGAAACTCAATTTCGCATTTGTAATATTATTTTGGATTTTGTTACTAAATCAGACCAATATGGTAGAACTTGCGAATTGATGGCGTAGCTTCTTTCATAATCACAACTCAAGTGCTTGCAGTTTAGACGAAATAGAGGTTTGAGTTTTATTTTTCGGCAGTTATGTTTTATTTTATTTTAATCTATTGATTTCAGTTCGTAAACTGGACCAAATCTTTCAAGAACCGCAGTGTTCCAGCTATGGTGGTATCTGCACATTTGCCGTGGACTGCCCTAAGTTATATGAATATTCGGGACTTTGTCCTAACCAGCAGAGGCAAGGAGTGGAGTGTTGCTATGGAGGTCAGAATCATGAGTTTTATTAATTATTCTTAAGGATAACTTTTAACTTGATCGCAAATGTCAGGGATCCGATTCCAATTCAATATTCCCTTAACGCAACGCAGTCAAAGTACAACCTCACTTTTCGCATTCAGTAGAAAGCGAATGTGAAATCGTATAACCAGTAAGAATTCAGATGTTTCACCATTACATAGTTGATCGTAATCGAAAGATTTAAAAAGCACCATGGTTTGAACATCAGCCATTCTGAATGTTTCCACTGCTGGGGCACGGCGCAGGCCTTTCTTCTATGTGGATCAGAAAAATTTGCCATAAACCCACTATGAGGGCCAAATTTGGTTTGGTGGGTGTTGACGACATCTAATCCAGTACCAACGCTTTAATATGCTTTCCGAAGGAATTCGAGATGATAACTTTTTGGTCACCCATCCCATAACGCGTTAACAAACTACCGAATCGAGCTCCAATTTATTGAAAAAAAACATACTTACAGGTAACATGAAAATCAGTAATAAATTTATGTTTTCTATTACAGTATCTGAAAGAGAAACAAGATGCGGCAAACATGGCGGAGAATGCAAATCTATGGGATACTGCAATCCGAAAATAGTATACCAGAACGCAACAGATTGTGGTGCCAAAGAAATTTGTTGTATACTGCTTGTATAACTAAAGTTTAGTAACGATTGAGAAATATTTATTATAATTGGTTAAGAGTGTTTGGTTTTTATTCGAAACAAGAAAAACACACTTTTGAAACATCTTTATTACCTACTTAAATTTGCGTCGAGAGCGCAACTACTGTTAGTTGCGCTCTCGACGTTTTTGGCCAATATTCGAAATTTGAAAATAATAAGGTTGTGACCGAATTTATGACTATTTACTATTTACTTTATTAAGTATTTATTTGTTTTTAAACAACATACAATTTAAGCTACTTTTCATCGCGAGGTCTGCAGCTCACGGAGCCGCTAATAAATTTAAAAAAACTTTTAAATATTTTTGTAAAGGCTTACTAACAATGTCTGTTAAATCGGAGTTTAGTAATTTATCAATGAAAGAAAATATTTCATTAGTTTACTATTCATTATATTTCATTTAAGTCCAGTTTTACAGTTAAAAACTAAGATATATTAGTACCACTCAAACACTGGTCACGAATAGTCAATAAAAAAAACACACCGATATAACAAACAATAGTTTTTCTGCGACACTAATATTTGTGACAAATATTATTTTACGTAACCGAGTTTGCTTGATTGTCTTCAGAACAATATCTTTTCCGACTTTTTCCTGAATAAGTAATATTCCTACGACATGATAGGCGATTTCACGACGGTTTAGCTTAACTATCAATTATGGAGCATTGGTGAACTGCGATAACTCCAGAATGCCATAAAAGATAACTAGTTTTTAAAATGCTCAAGTTAACAACTTTTATTGTTCATTTTCTTGATGAGCTAATATCTTAAAAAGATAAAAATAATATCATCATATCATCAAGTCATAAGTAGATTTATGAAAAAATCGTAGACATCAGGGGACCGCTAAGTTTCTGATAGGTATACAGCTTGTTAGACAACTTGACAACTACTTTTTAAGAGTTAGCTTTTTTGTGTAGGGAATATTTAAATTTAAATTTTTTATCTGAAAAAATATAGGTTTAAAAATATAAGGAAAATCTGTTCAAGTCCGATACTAAGTTCATATTAAGTCTAAAAGTATAATTTTGTTTTGTTTGTAAAGTATTATTAAACATTATAAAAATATTAATTCAATTTAAAAAAATACAATTGAAATTGATCTACTAATTAAATGTAGAGCGCGCGAGCACTAACGTCAAAAAAAGTTATGCGCCTACTGTAGTATAAATATTTACCAAACTTCTTAAGTCCCCAAATAATATGCAATAAATAAGTTTTACCGGTAAATCTGTCCCACAAAATGTCCTTCCTTCTACATATAAGTATTTTGTTAATCTTTTCGGCAAACATATAACCCTATCGGATAATACGAAGCTGATGGGAAACTCTAACAATGCCGCTAAACTTCTATAAGAAGCTCAAATTTATCCCAAACTGAAATTTGCTGAAGGTATTAGGGTAATATAGAGTGGAGGCAAAGTTAATAGAAATCCTTCGTCTTATAGTACCTACTGTATAAGCCATATTCAGCCTAACGAGGTCGAAACCAAAACCATTTTCGTTCGAAAGTGCAAAAATAAATGTCAAACAATTGACTATTGTAATGGTTGTCATTGAAAACTGTTTGCAAAATATTTTTTCTGGATAATAATTTTACCAAGGAATAAATAATAATATATAAACCAGCTACCAGCAACCGAAGTGTTTTATTATATTTAGATTTATATACCTACTTTGTTAAACTAATAGATTATAATATAGATATTTAATTCAGAATATTTGCTACTAATGAAGATAATGGAAAAATTACTTCACAATTCAATACTTATTCGTATTTACACTTTTCATTCCCTGAAAATATAATCGTTAATTGCTTAAATTTCAGCAGGATAATTAGTGAAATATTTTAATTTGAATTACGTGAGACAATTTCTGGTAAAGCACGTGAATATTAATGTCTTTTTAATCATAAACCACATTAATGACCAATTTACAATATTTTCAAATATGCGTTAAAACAAATCTCAAACGTTTTCCAAGCGTATTTTTGCCTAGAGCTTTAATTAAAATTATATCAAGCTATCCGCCGTGGTAGAGCGGCTTCTATAAAATGCAATTTGAGAGAAATAAGTTTCTCTATACGGCACCAGATGTCGTTTATGGGCTAAATGTAAAAGGGAAAGAGATTGTCATTTAATGTTGGACCTTTGTAAGAGCGTAGCAAGAAATTTAACTAATTTCTGGGTTATAGTGAAAAAAATAAAAGGTACTTTAGTAATGTAAGAAACAGAATTGGTTATTTAATATCAAAGGTGGCTGTTCCACTTCTAATACGTTTAAAGTAATACTGGTATGTTGGTTAGAAATAAAACTTTTTACGGATTACAGCGCGTATATTATTAATTCAGGTGTTGTTTTATAATTATTTAGTTTGTATTTGTTGGTTTTTAGAATTCCCGACGTTTCGACACCTTTCCAGGGGCCGTGGTCACGGGAGGACTAAAGCAAAAAGGCTGCTCATATTTTTATGAAATTACCCGCTCGAAACTTTATAAAAATGTATTGTGATGTAAAAATACGCGCTGTAATCCGTAAAAAGTGTTTTATTTCTAATGAACTGTACGCGCGAAAGCCTTAGGTATCATTACCTTAATAAAACTAAACCAATCATATTATTATATGCGTCTAAAAACTATAAAGAAATACGATAATTTGAATAACCAAAAATATCCTCAGTTGAGCTCTTACTTTTCATTTCAATTTCCAAATCTAATAAGTACTGATCTCCCCAAACCAACGTTTGGGATATCACTTCCTTTTATCCTGCTCTATAATTTGCTCAAACGGAAACTATCACGTTTAATACTGGAGAAATTGGGAGATAAACAACTTTTTTTTTCCATTGTTAACTAAAGCGCCCCACGTTTCGCTCGCGAATCACACAAAAAACATTTTTATTCGTTCCCTTATCAGGCTTTCTCGTAGTTTGTGGTCCAAGTTCTAAGCGAAATAATGATTATTTTTTAAAACAATATAATAAAGACCTCGTCTACATATATTTTAATAGCTTTTCTCCTTTATTTTACTCAACCGCCAAAAATAATGTTATCTCCTATTATTATCATTTGAAAAACTTCTGATAAACTTAAGTAACCATATAAATTAAAAACTAACAAGTACAGGTTTCAGTTTAATGATAAAAAGTCGCCTAATATTTTTTTTACTTATCAGAAAAATGCTGTCAAAATTGATTTCAACTATACTACTTTATAACGGCATATTAATTTTGTAAACCAGAATTTATCCTGTAAATAAGTTGACGATGGTTATCGACGTTGGTTTGGCTGACTAAAATAATAAGTATTTGATCTCTCTTAAAAACTGGATGCTGTGCAGTTGTGTAGGGTACAGGGGCGGAACGAGGAATGTCGCAAAAACAAAGTTTTGAATTATCAGCATTTTATAGTTTGAAAGTATACAAGTTTTATTAACATTTTTTTAATCGTAGCTAAGTTTACTTTGCAGACACGATACAAATAATCGTTTGAAAAAATACAAAGAAAACTGAGTATTTTATTAATATAAAAAAAGGAAATGCACTAGCTTCCGCTGGGAAACAGCAACTTTGACATTCATAGACATTTATTTGTAAATAAATGTCCATAGATGTCAAAGGACTTTCCTTGTTATTGTCCATTATGATGCGGACCTTCCCAGTTTTGCATCTGTATAGGGTATTAAAAAGTTTACAATTTGAACTGCTGTTGTTGATTTTGCTCTTTTTATTTAAATACAATCTAAAAATACCCGCGAAAAACCGACGTGTGGTCATAATTATCTCGAATCAGGATTGAACGTGGCATTCCTTGTTTTATCCCTGTACCACGATAATGTGCCTACATCCTTCGAACACGACAAGAAGTACAACTATATTGTCTTTAAAATTTAAAATCGCTAATATCTCATCCCTTGCGCCGGTAAGTAAATCGTGATCAAGGGTGCGATAAATCCCTCCTTATGTGATAGTGTAACAGGGTCCTGCATTACATCTCCGCTAAAATTCTTATTTATGTCCCCAAGAAGAAAACAACAATGGTCGGTTTTGACTTATTCCGGGACACTGTTGGGATACGAAAGAGATGTGGTTTTTATAGTCTTATAAAATGGACAAGGTATTGTTAGAATGAGCGTGCGAAATGTCTTTTGATTTAAATGCAGAAACATTTCACTCGAGAATGATGGCACACTGTTCTGTCTTGATGGTTATTGTTTTTGATGGGTTATTTTATATTTGTATCTATTACTATCAGGCATGTAAATGGATCGCTATTATAAATATTATTCTATTTGCAATGTTGAAAATGTTTCAAATTTATATTATATAATTACGTTATAAGGTAAATAGAGTGACTGATGTATGTATGTGTGTTTGTATTAAGTAAATGACGTATACATTTATTACTGCAAAAAGCTTTTTTTGACCACCAATGACAAGGTCTAAATTGACACACAATCCCATGTCTCTTGTAATACCGCTAACACACATCCAAATTTTTAATCCAATAGTTGCAAAACCTATCCAGCTGGGAATATAGTAACCACGCAAAAAAGAACTCTAAACCAGACGCAGTTGATGAATTCAAAAACTATTTGAAAACTGAAAGCGTCGGGATTGAACTTACTGAAGTATAAACACAAAAGAATGAAAGAGCTCGCACGCTGACAACTCCGTAGTGTTGATCCGGTGGTGGATGAGAGTTTTAACTTTAAACTTTCATTTCTTCGATAGTTGTTCACTTTTATGGAGGAGTATTATAAGGTATTGCTTAAAGCGATTTGAGAAATCATGCAGTATACAACGAAAAGTTAAGATTTCTTTTCATAAAGATTTGCATAATAAATACTGAGATGTATCCTGTATACAGAAGCAGTTTCAAACTCGCTGGACTTATTATATTTTTAATGCGCCTGGGCAAATATAACCGTTTTTGCTGGCTATTTTTTAGAGGAACGGGGTACCATACACTTTTGATGGCAATCAGAAGTGTTGTATTATGAATTAAAGGTTTTATTTTACTTAAAGTTGACCATCAGCCATTTTTAATGTCCCCACTGCTGGGGCAGAGGCTTTCCTTATGGATGGATAAGGAGGGTGGGCCATGACCCACGCGGGCCCGATGCGGATTGGTGGGTACTAACGACTGCAATGCAGCGGGGATCGACGGCTTAGCGTGCCTTCCGAAGCACGGAGGAGCTCGAGATAATGATTCATGGGTAGATTTTAATTACAATGCGATTAAATTGACAAAAGACAGTGATCCGCTGCAACTTCACTCGAGAATGTATGGCAAAGAGAAAATTTTACAAATTCAAATACGTCATTTTGTACCCCAAAGCGCTCTGAAATTAGCTACTTCAGTAGTAAATTATTAAATTAATCGCATTGTGCTTACATTTTTTTACTCAGTTAAAAGATTCACAAGAAGTATTAAATTCCTAAGGCTCGGTTACATCATCTTAATTAAACTATAACAGTACATGGCAGAAAAACTTATCCGAACCGGTGCAAAACTGGAACTAAGTGTTATTAAGACGACCTCCGTGGTCGAGTGGCTTTGTACACTGGGTTTCAAGGTGTCGCCATCTCTGAGGTCCCGGGTTCGATCCCCGGTAGGGTCAATTTAGAAAACGCACTTTTCTATATTGGCTCAGGTCTGGATGTTTGTGATGCTACCGTTGTCTTTGATTTCCATAACACAAGTGCTTCAGCTACTTACTTTGGAATCGAAGCAATGTATATGATGTTGTTCAATATTTATTTTATTTATTACTTAATGTTACCTAGTTTATGCCATAGACGACAACGACGCTCTCACCGAGACAGATAAGTTGGTAAAGTTAAAGCTAAATCAAGATGATGAAACTCAGCCTGAGTCATCTTAAAAAAATACTTTTGGTTAAAAAAATTGAATTCAATAAGCTTAAGTGCTACAAGTAAAGTTGGCAACTACATTTATTGTACAGACGGCACATCAGACATAACACGTTGACCTTAAGAACGCCTTTAAACAATAGGTAATAAAAGTAGTTTTTGCAGTACAACTGTTACATCTCACGTACCGTCGTGTGTAGTATACGTTCAGAAACTTTAAGATACATTGAGGTTCCGTACAAGTAATAGTGTAGCAGACATTATCGGCGGAGCAACAGCGCAGTCTCATCGATCAATTACGGGGCCTGTCCAGTAGTGCCTTCTCTCTTTAAACGGGGCCTTTAGAATGTCTAGAGTTCTAAATAATATACTAGAAAATATACGACTCGCACCAGATCATGTTCTCGGACGGGAATCGAACCCGCGACCTTTGGATGACCGCTGAGCTACCGAGTCATAGCGGTCAGAGCATTGGACCGGATATCCAATGGTCGTGGGTTCGATTTCCGTCCGAGGACATGATCTAGTGAAAGTCGTATTTTTTCTAGTACATTATTTAGTATTATATAAAAATAGCATTGTGAACGCTAAATCTCAAATTTTAAAATGTCTAGAGTAGTTCAAATGTTGGTTGTTTGGAAATATTGATCATGCTTGTTTGAGGACAATCATGGGGCAATCACAGACCCTGTTCAGTACTGCCCTTTCTTTTTAAACGGGGCCTTAGAACGTCTAGAGTTGTTCAAATGTTGATTTAGCTTGGTAGACAACTGCCAACATTTGTGTTGAGCACAATCAGTATGTACAGTCGGCCCATGGAAATGTGGAACATTTCTCAAATTAAATAACAGATAAGGCAAAGAGTGACAGTGACATGTTATTATATGTCAGTTGTTAATTTTGACAATGTTCTAAGTATGCTCAACATGATTATGGGCCAACTGTACCTTAAGAAGAATATTTCCAGAAAGTGTTGTGTGTGTGAGTTCACCAGAGAAAAGTGGTATAACCATTTCAATCCCATTTATCAATATTTTATCGCAATTAAACATACCACACTCACAGGTACTGACCAAGTGATTAAACAGGGTAATTTTTAGACCCTTTTTCTTATTTTGTCAGGTCATTCTATAACACCAGTACAATTAATAGATATTAAGAAATACATTTTTTCTTTGTCTTAGTTTTTTCCCTATGCAAATTGAAAGTGTGGTCACTGTTTGCGTATCACACAACGCACAACACGCGCGGATCCCTCTCCCACCTCCCGCTAAGGGTTACCAGGTTTCCTGCCTTCGCCGGACATGTTTGGCTTTTTGACCACTTGTCCGGCCAATGACTGCGTCCAACCTGTCCGGCTTTTGTTAGGCTTTTGTGGCTGCTACGCGAGTCCTAAGTCAAGCGCAAGTAATGCCACGACACGAGTCCATCCGACCGCTGTTCGCAAGGCGGTAATAAATATTGTCCGGCTTTTAGAACCATATGTCCGGCTTTAAAAAAAGGTGTGATTAGCTATTTAAAAAAAGTATCTAGCTTTTAGGGTAAAAGACCCGGCTCTCGCGCGCTGTGCGCGAGGGGTGGCGAGGATATTTGGGCTATAAAAAGTTGCTGCAAACTGTGAATCTGAAAAGAAAACTTACACAATTTTCTCAACTAACGTTTTTTTATTACTCATATTTAATTTTGAAAAGGAGTTGTAAAATTATTCTGCATGCTCAGTGCTACTGCCTCGCAAAGATTATACTTATTCTAAAGGTTTACATAAATACCCAAAATATAACTACAATAAAATACCTACTAATAATATGGAATGTTTGGATGTTTGTTACTCAATCACGCAAAGACGACTGAACGGACTTATTTGTCATAATAGTGTTTGGATTATTACACTATATTTCAAAGCTTGGATTAACATTTAGGATTAGCGCGGACGAAGTCACGAGCGGAAGCTAGTAATACTTTGGTTTCATCAACACGTAATCCTCTTCTATAAGTTAAACCAATTTCGAAACTAACCAAGTTCTGAAAAATACTGCAAGTTGTCGATTCTAATAAAAGTTTTCATAACTCTATAGCCTGGTTAACGGCTCTGTCCAGACAACAAATTGCTTCCTATATTTTTAATACAAACTTTGATTCCAGTAGGTAGTAATTACTCGTCTACTGATAACGCTCCGTAAATTTCTTCAAGAAGTTCAGTAATTTAATATTATTATATTTGTTCTTCTTAAGGTAGGATATCGTTAACAATTTCTTTTGTGACTGTTTTTGGTGGATGTTTCGTCAAATTACTCCAGTAAGTCCAGCATTGTAAAACTTAAATAAAATTGTGAATGGTTGTAGATAAGAACAAATTTGCTTTTGAGATGGGCCCAGCGTTGCTAAATACAAATAGTCGTAGGGTAAACCCACGACGGGTGCTCTAAAAACCTATCTACCACAGATCACATTTATTATACAACACAGATTAGGCAAAAAAAAAACCTGTTTTGGATCAATCACTATTGGCAAAGCATTGTATTGTCACAGAATATATAATAGTAGTATTGTTTATGTAGGTTTTATTCGTGTTAAGTATTTTTGTTAGTATTTTGTTATTTTTTTATTATTATTTTGTATGTGTTGTCTCAAATAAATATTATTTCTTTCTTCGTTCTTCTTTCTATCAAACATAGTAATATCCATACATACTATTTTACATATGCAAGAACACGCCTCTATAATAATGTTTTTCTGTGCATTTCTATAAGTAAGCTTTAGTCGTAGACTTTGAAGGAGTCTGAAATGCCTTTCCTTAGATTTCACACCTACGTTTTTATTTTAAATATTTATTTTTAAATATTTGACAACATCACATACATTGCTCCGATTCCAAAGTAAGTAGCTAAAGCACTTGTGTTATGGAAATCAGAGACAACGGTGGTATCACAAACACCCAGACCTGAGCCAATTTAGAAAAGTTCGTTTTTCTAAATTGACCCAACCGGGGATCGAACCCGGGACCTCTGAGGTGGCGACACCTTGAAAACCGGTGTACAAAGCCACTCGACCAACGAAGGTCATCAAACGTTACTAATATGAACTACATACTAACAATGCAATTTCATGCGAGTTAATTCTAATCAAGCATTACGCATTCTAGAGTAATAATCCGATGGAATAGTGTAGTGCAATAAAATAAAGATAGAACATCAAACGGGATTCAATATCGTTACACTCAGTATTGATAATCAAGATATAGTCTACATAATCATATTAAGGAGACCTTAATATTCAATACGCGTATTGTAATCTACATCCAATAACGTGTTACGACTTTTTGACGTTGAAGTTGTTAGACATCAATATTATAAGTCTGTGATTTTCTCTCCCTCAAATCGGCTTAACTTGGAATGCACAACATTTACCTTTAATTCATTGCAATATAATTTACTAAAGATTGTGTTTGTTAACAACAGGTGCCTCTATTTTAAAACGTTTTTATTATTTTGTTGCTTTTTTGTTTAAATGTTTCTTTGTTTACTTGTTTGTCCACAATTTCAACAAACGATTTCATAATAGGTTTCCGATGAGCTGGAGATTTGAAATTTTGAACATAAACAATATTTATGGTATCATTAAGGTGATCTGATGATGGACCCGGAAGAAGGCAAGAGGAACTCTGTAATAAAACCATACAACCCCATCGAGTTTGGGCTCGTTTGATTCGTCTTGATGAGTTGAGCAATAGTGTTCAGGATCTGATGATGAAGCCGGAAAAAGGCCTTAAGAACTATTGTAATAATACCACACAACCCCATCGAGTTTGGGAGTTTGATTCGTCTTGACAAGTACTCCGATAGAAGATGGTGTATTTTTAGTTTTAGGGCGTTGACTAAAAAGCAGAAAATAGTAACTAACTGAAAAAAATATTTTTTTCATTAAAAAACACGTTTTTAAAACGGACTAATTTAGTTTTAGCTCGTTGACTAAAAAGCAGATTTTTTTATTTTTTTCATAAAAAAGACGTTTTTTCTGACATTAAAAATCCCTCGTCTTAAACTATTTTTCTCGTCAGGTACAATACGCCCTTAAATACGGCAGAGAGCGAGCGCGAATTGCGAGCGAAGCGTCTCTGCTTCAGCTTGGACAAAATTGCTTTCGTATGTCTGTCCGGCTTTCCGGCTGTCCGTCTGTTCTCCTCTACAGGTCGCATTTCTCAACCGATTCTCGTGAAATTGTAAGCTGGTTCGATAAATTATACAGATTTTTTCGGCGAGGCAATTTTTCAATTTTTTTCTAAAAAAAACACCCATTTCTAAATATGTTCAAAATTAGAAGCGCCATCTAGCCTCGAATAGATATAACAAATACCTACCAAACAACACTCTTAATACTGCTTTTAAAACCTCGTGGCGACATCTATTGGATTAGTTTTTAAAAACAATATGTGAGCTACTTTTTTACTTACAAACGCGATTTCTCTCACTATTATTTTGTATTGTTTATGACTACGGGTTTAAGTCTGAAAATAAATTAAATATCCTTAAGGGTCTTATGACGTCATCAGTAGAATTTATAGAGACGCAATTTTTCATACCCTTCTCCCCCATGTAGGCGTGTAAGTAATGGGATTAATCAGTATATTAATATGTGAACATGAGTGTAAAGTGATACACTTAAAATTAACCCTCGCTAATTGGGGAAGAGAATAAATGACATGTCAGTTAGGAAAAGTGATTGAGGTATAAAGATTTTTTAAATGAATGATTTTTTAAATTTGTTTATCGTTAAAACAAAGAGGTTATTAATATGGTGCACTTTTATTTATTATGGAATTTTATTAAAAAATACTGTTTTATTTCAAATTGCTTATCAAAATTGCTATTACCTATGCGTATTGCTGTGTATTGTTATTTAACCCAGATAAGCCTAAAACTATTATTATTGCAGAAATAAATGATTTTTGGATATATCCTTCATTATAACCACAGGAACCTAGGAAAAATAATATTAAAAATGTTCATCTCCTGGAAAAGCCAGAAAATGACGACCCATATTTGGTTCCGTCGACATATGCGACGATAGAAATACGATCAAGCCAAAAAATAACGACACATCTTCAGAAAAATAAGCATACCTAGGTTCTTAAATTTTTTGAGATTTTAGCATTTACAATGCTATTTTATATAATACCAAATTATATACTACTCTCGGACGGGAATCGAACCCGCGACCTTTGGATATCCGGTCCAATGCTCTGACCGCTGAGTGACCTTTGGATATCCGGTCCAATGCTCTGACCGCTGAGTGACTCGGTAGCTCAGCGGTCAGAGCATTGGACCGGATATCCAAAGGTTGCGGGTTCGATTCCCGTCCGAGGACATGATCTGGTGCGAGTCGTATTTTTTCTAGTATATTATTTGGTATTATACCTAGGTTCATCAGGAACGCTTCAATTAACGCCAGACACTCATATTATGCTGATAAATTCATAAAACACTTTGATGGCGCTCGCACCTGAACCTTTACGATATTTTTGACGACCCATTCTGACAAATAGTAAAAACTTCATACACTTAACGGCAAGTGGTTTTATTCCTGTAGTATCTCTGATAAAACGAGTGGTTACGACGATTTACGGGTTAACTTTGGTATATTACATCTATAAAAAATGAAAGGATCTGGAAAATATTGTTTTATGAAAGTTACAGCGGAAATATATAAGTTGAGAATTATAGTATTTTTTATTACTCTTATCAGTACAAGACATACTGTCTTTTACTCGTGTTCATAAAGTATTTAAATTAGAATTGCAAAAGTTTAAATAGGGTGAATAAACTTTTTATTTAATATAATTTGAATCAGAATGATACATTTTGAAGAAAAACTGTCATTTTCCTCCAGTTCATTTTTCAAGTACCTTTAAGAGACCTTTTCCCAATAAGCTATCAAATGCGGTACTATTAATAGATACCACTAATCTGATGTAAATTCTATTTAAATTAATTATATCTTCAGTAAACTAAGAAGACTCGTGTGTGTGAAAATAAACAGATTACGATAAGTTCAGTGGATTATTGTAACTAAACTTTTAAAGGCGATGTCATAGGGTTACAACTTTTTAAGAATCTGTGAAAATTTGTACATAAATCGAATTTGAATGATAATACAATTTAACAACATTCTGGTTATACAACATGTTACAAAAATACCCCTAATGCCGAATATGGTATATAGGGACCATCAAACTGAACAACTTTTAATATGGGACCAACTCTGAAATCGCGAAAAAAAATTAGCTGTTTCATACAAAAATTAATTACGAAAATATCAAAATGTATGAAACAGCTGTTTTTTTTTCGCGTACCTTGTATAGATGACAATATGCAGATTTTATTATATTACATTTTTTTTCAGTAATGAAGATTTCAATTTGAATTACGCCTTAGCGTTTACATTCGTCAAATTCCAATATAAAATTCAAATTATTGAATATTGGGTAACATTGCTATCGTTGACAAAAAACTATAAAAATAAGAACTTTAAATGGCAACATTAGCTTGATATGAAGTTCGTAACCAAAACGCAGGGTATTAATTGCTACGAGTTTAGTTACGTGAGTCAGACTACAGCCTTGACAAACTATGCTTCTTACCTAGAACAAAAGAAAAAAATATCAAATGTTTATAAAGTCTTGAGTAACATTTCAGTTATGACTAGAACAGAATTTCTTACAACAAAATACATTTTTATCACGTTTGCGGCCAAAATTTTCAAATTTCAGCCCTAAGCTCTAAAGATAAACATCACCTGTGGCTTAAAGCCTGTTGAGTCAGTTCGCTAATTGGACAAATTGATTAAAATTCTCGGACAGCAAACTGGATCGCTTGACCTACATCGCATTAAGGATGAATTATACTACGCTGAACTAAAACATTTTTTTTTCATATGAATACAACTAGATAAGGGTCAATTTAAAATCGACGAATGAAGTGACTAACACTTTTTAGAATTTCAAAAGATGCATTACTTTTATAGTATGCACACTTGGCTTAATAATCAGGCATTTAATTGTAAACTTTTATGTACCTTTTCTTTTATGGGAGAAAATAAATAAGTAATCTTTATTATTATTTGGTTGAATAAGCTTATCTTTTACGCTAAAAATAAGGTAGATAAAAACGTGAAATCAATTCAATAGCATCAAAAAAAGTTATAACTATTTTGTTGTGTAACAAGCTTTTTGTGTTGGCGAACATCAACATTCCGCTCGTGGTACATTCGGTTGAGCCAAAACCCTCTTTATCACTGTCTGTTCCTCCATGACTAATAAATGGGATATTCGGCATTGCTTTTTAACACTAACGAACTGAAAACAACGAACTAACGATGGAGAATTGATAGAATCGAATATCTGATCTGATGACTTAGCTGTTTTAAGTAGGTCTTCATTTAAATTGACCCATTTCAACACGTTTTTATTAGGTTGCTTTCTCGTTTATTCATTTGTTTGTTTCGTTTTTCTTTGCCAACAAAATTTTAAAAACTATTTATCTAGCTTCTAGCTTCCTGATGAGATAAAGACTTGAAACTTTAAACGTAGGTCATAACTGGACGACAATGCAATATATTATTATGGTGTCATTGGGTTGATATTCTGATAATGGAGCCGGAAGAAGCCCACAGAAACTCTGTGGTTAAACCATGCAACCCCATTGAATTTGGGCTCATCTGATTCTCATCTGATCTTTTTGACAAATACTCTGATGAGAGACGAGGTCCGCAGAAGACAATTGATGATAAATGTTACAAAATGCGCCCCACGTTTTTATGGTCAAAATTTTTGTATAAGGTTATAAATCTTTACGACAAAAATTACTTCGTTTTATTTTATATTTTTAAGCTTTTTAAAAACGTGTTTAAAAAAAAGGGTTTTCTTTCAGTACATTTCCATTGTTTTTTTACACTAATCGTGGTTTCGAATACCACTAAAAGCACGAATGACCACAAATTATATAGTTATTGTACTAAAGTACGCTTCTTTTGTTTTTTGTTTTGTTTTTCTAATAATACTCGTATTAACTATCTAAAAGAAAAACATATTATCCAGTCGACTGCCAACAAGCCTGTTTCAGGTTTTTGTAAAAATGTCGCAAATTCCAAAAGCCTGTTTCGGGCCTTACGGCAGATCCGCTTCTAAAGGTTTGTTTTTGATTTTTAAACTCTATGGATCCTGTTTCTGATTGATAGACTATCTAGATTGTGTTAGATTAGAGAATGGAATGTCAAAAAATCGATCTTCTGTTGGCCGCAAAATTTTATTTTGCACTTTTTTTATGTTGAAAACTTAATTGTAAGTGCTTTCTCATAGACAAATATCTTAAATTAAGGTATTTTCTTTGAAATTGAAACATTTAAATCATAAAAAGTGTTTTATTTAGAAATAACAACGTTTCCGTCAACCTATCAGTCACCGACTCGTTCCGATTTTCTCTCCGATTTTTTGTCGGTGGTTGTTTTAAGACTAAATACAAATGACTGTTTTAAAGGTAATCTAATACACATTCCAGGAAGATATAGTTTAAATAATAAGTTATTCCACAACGGGCCGGAACGGAAATCCCGCGCGGACTCATGCGGAATTACAAGGCAGATGCGCCAAAAATCGTGTTTTTTGGCATCTCTAATAAAAACCCATACATAATCATTTACTGTAAATGACTGATATAATTAAAGTACTCTAACAGAACGAAATTAGCGAATATGTTCAAACTTGATTCGTTAATATCAAGGCGATGTCCCACTCAAAGTCTAGAAACTTAGGTAATGTTAACTTATCTGGCACTAAGCAAAGCTCATTGCCTAACTTCATAAATGCTAAGGGCATTAGGACTTTCACAACACCGCCTTTCTTTTCTACTGTTTGCTTTTATGTGATTCTTGCACGTCAGCCTGCGGTCGAGATGTAAGTGAAGTTGTTACGTTTGACGGCAAAATGTGGTCCGTTGCAATAAAGTATTAATTTTCACACGAGCTACCGCACGTCCACGTGACGTCGTTGTTTCACGTACTAATATGGTAGTGATGTGACATATTGTGATTGTACAATCTAAGATTTACTCGATGATACTTATATTGATTATTGCATAAAAACACATCAACTTGCGATAAAAATAATATATTGGTAATTAAAACTTATAAACATGTATTACATTTTAGTGTTTAAATCGGTGTGCAAAGAGCGTCACTAAACAAAAGACGATCGTAATTATTAGAAGAATAAAAGTTGTTTTCGCGGAGGTTGCATACCTTGCTGGTATACAACCTGTGTTGGTTTGATTCTAGACAGTGATTGTGTAATGTATTGTTCTACTTTGACAATGCAAGCATCTTGAATACGAAGAGTGGTGCTTTTGTAAGACCACTTTTTATATATTTCTAGTTGTTAGGTTTAGATTAGCTAGCTAATAAGCTGATACGTCGCCATTCATATAAGTTTATAAACAACGATCCGTAATCATTCGCAACATATTCCTATAATATAATCTTATCATTAACGTTAAACAATAAATAAATAAAGCATAATATCTCCGACCGACCTCAACAAATATTTACTTTTAAGTCATTTAACGTAAACATTAACGTAACACGTATCAATAAGCTCTACAAATTATCCTGTTTGTAACAGTATACGTAAACTGAACCGTGTATGTTGAAATAACATACCATATAAACACAGAAAATAAATCTCGCACGTCGGATTTTGAGCATGATGGATCGGCCGAACATGAGACGTGCGATTGTACAAATGTACAAATTATATTTGCTGCGATTAGTTTTGTACCACGGAACTGAGAAAGATGGATAAATTGTTTCTACTAAATTGTATATAAAAAAAAATGTATTGGCAAACACCATTATTAAATATTATGACCATTATTAAGATGACGACCTCCGTGGTCAAGTGGATTTGGACACCGGTTTTGAAGGTGTCGCCATCTCTGAGGTCCCGGGTTCGATCCCCGGTTGGGTCAATTTAGAAAACGAACTTTTCTATATGGGCTCAGGTCTGGGTGTTTGTGATACCACCGTTGTCTCTGACTTCCATAACACAAGTGCTTTGGCTACTTAATTTGGAATCACTTCTATTTATTTATTTACTTTTTTTTACCCGCGACGGAACGGAGAAGGTATACGCGTTGAGGGTGATAGGGTTTTGTTTGTGCGCAAAAGTATGTTGCCATTTATCTCCAGAATGGTTTGACCGATTCAGATGCGGTTTTCTGTATCGGCGATCGTTCTTAAATAGGTATTATGGTATTTAGCTAAAAAAAACTCTGTTCTTTTACTTACCACCAGGAAGGTTACTGACTAATTACTAAAGTACTTTCAATAAAACCGCGCTGGTATCCGTTAAAAAGTGTTTTATTTCATGTCTAGTGAGCGCGTAAGCTTGAGAGGTGAATCTAAACTTTAGCATGTACATACTATTAAATAGTATAATTTCACATTTATAACTAAACATGTACACTTAAACTAAACATAACATGTAACGACCTCCGTGGTCGAGTGGCTTTGTACACCGGTTTTCAAGGTGTCGCCATCTCTGAGGTCCCGGGTTCGATCCCCGGTTGGGTCAATTTAGAAAACGAACTTTTCTATATTGGCTCAGGTCTGGGTGTTTGTGATACCACCGTTGTCTCTGATTTTCATAACACAAGTGACATTTCTAATGTCGCTGCCAGGGGCAGATAGTAATAATATAAATGTGAAATTTTTGATATTTCTTACTCAATCACGCAAAAACAGTTGAACGGATTTGGATGAAATTTTGTAAAAAACCTGTATAAAAACATACAATACATTTTATCCTGGTTAAAGGTTCCCTAGGGATTAAATAAAATGTCCACGCAGACGAAGTCACGGGCGGAAGCTACTTTTACATAATTATATTTTCCATAAAATGTTTCATTTCCAAAACCTTAAAATGTTTATTTTAATCACTAAATTAATATGAAACATTAGATCATAAATATGATTCCAATATGAAATGATTTGCAGATGTTTTCTCAAATAATTAAAGTCACCGTTTTAGAGTTTACAAAGTATTTGATTACAAAGATTACAAATCAGTAAATGTTTCATCTACAATCTTGCCTTTTCAGAACCTTAAGCCTGTGATACGAGTGTAAGGTTCATTGTCGCATACCGGCCCCGATAACTTATAACTATTAAACTAGGAGTAGACAAGGGTGATCATTCATGACGTGATTGTTTCTTAGAGCTCATTTGAGTGCCGTTTGTTTATACAAATATAATAATAGCATCCTGTGTGTGAGACCCCAATATTTTGTTTTGATTAGTTGTAATTCTAAGATTATATTAGAGCCCGATACTCAGGCAGTTGTGTTTCTGACTTGTGAACAAGCGCAAGTGTACTATATAATTTAAATACAAATTCATTTAATATCAAGTTTAGTTTTGATTGACGCTTAACCTACTTCTGATAACACGAGTCATACAAGTTTGTAGTGTGAATTTGTAATACGAACTAGAAGCTTTAAAAGGGATGAGAGACAAATGGACTGACCTTCGTATTAATATTGGGAAATGCAAGTTTAGAGGCAAGGCAATTTTGAAGTTAGTTTGTAATGTCGGGAAACTTGTCATGGGGGACCGGTGATGTTATGGAGTATGTGTTTTCTGTAAATTCTGATTGTAAAATGCAAATGTAAAACATTGAAATTGAAATTGAAATTGAAAAATTCTTTATTCAAATAAGCTTACATAACAAGCATTTTTAAATCGTCAATTCTTTTATCCTACCACCCATTATGACGTCTTTTAGCTGACAAGAAAAATGGGCGCAAAAAACTTATCAGCTTTATTAGAAGGAACGATATTTACAAATATGTATATCGTTTACAGACATTACATTCAAAGTATTCATACATGTTACCATTAACATTGATTCATAAATAAATAACATTATTTAATTAGCTCATTTCTACTGAATCAATTTACAGGTGTCAAGCTTAATTAAAAATTTAAGGCTCAGCCTAGGCTATTACAAAAAATATATATATATCAATTCATACAATTCAATAAACGTTAAGACAAGTAGGCAGAAGCAGACCCATTCCCACTGGCAGCACCCGTTCACGAGCATGACGCATGAACCAGCCATCGCTTCGCTCAACCATATTTGAGGGAACGTAACGACCCGCTGGAACAGGAAAAAAGCAAGGCAAGGATTCAGTATTGTTCATAAAATGATACATTTTGCATTCTTATCGTTTTATTGTCAGGGCAATGAAACTGTATAATTCTAAATATAGTCACATTGATATATTTAGCACTAAACCATCTAAATTCAAAAAAGAAATTTTCTCTTAAGTATTATTGTTGTTTTAACCCTTTTGGCCTTAAAAATCTTTATCTAATTTGTTTATTGCCTTAATTTAATTTCGTCATATTATAAAGTCACTTATACTTACCTACTTGTTAACTTGATGCTGATATGTACTAAGCATTAGTGGAAACTATTATGGCAATTGTGTTTTTTAAATGTGTTGTAAAAATTTGTGTCAACAAATGCTGTTGTTTCCCATAATGTCAAAATAAATAAATAAAATAAAACGATATTTTTGACGGGTCGCTAGAGAATATACACGTCACCGTCTCTGTGGCCCAGAATTTTAATGAATTACTTGCACTTTTTTTTTCTTGTTCATCAATAGGTGATATTGATGAAATTTACAAATTGGATCTTCCTGCAGATCATAATTTATTTATGCTTCGGAAATTTACATTTGAAAAGCATTTCATAAGAATTATAATCAACAAAATTAATATTTTAGTTAACATCATGATTTATTAGTAGTAAAGTTTTATTAAGTTTCTGAAACTGTAAGCTTATTGCCAACGCAACATTAAAACAACCAGTGTCATGGCAGCCGTAATATCCGAGCGAGTTATCTTTTATCACTTCTTAGTGATAAAAGATAATAAAAAAGAAAAATAAGAGATTAAAATTACGGCTACTATGACACTGGAAGTTTCAATGTTGGCTATAAGCAACTGTTTCAAAACCTTCTATAGAACATTCATAATAATCTTGGGTGTAGATAAAGTCTATAAACTGTACGTAATCAGGTATTAAAACCACTCATATGATATTATTATCACACACGGCGTGTTTTGTTATCCTGATTATACAACAGTTGCATAAACAACTTTATTATTACAAATACTATCACACTACTAAAATTCCCTCCAAGAACAAAAAAATATTCCAAAAAGGTCCCAATAATTTCTCTATCAAGCCTCCCAAACTCCATCAAACTCCTTTTTCACTATAATCCACAACCATTTGCTTAGACGACTTTTCTTCGCAAAATACCCTAAAGTTCGGGCAACACACTCCCGAGTAATAACCGGGACTCCCCGAGACTTTACGAAGACCAATATCATAATGTACCTAAAGAGGTACAAATTGAGTGCGCCAAACCCCTCCTCGTTAACGAAAGTGAGTTTCGATGTACCATATTGTACGCTGGCTACCATATGCTTCACTAGGGGTTTTGTCTAAGGGCTTTCGTGTTTTCAGAGGTGAAAATATACGGCGAGCCTTCTAATAAAATTGGATGGTGCATATTTGAATAGGTACGAGGTCGTTCTTTACTAACTTTTTTTGGAGACTCAGCTGTGACGTAAGGCATTAAGTTGAGTATTATTATTTCCCTTTTTTAAATTTCATACTTTGTTGATCAAAATATTTTTCACTTCTCATGCTCGTAAAGTTCGTCTTTATGTTGGGTATGGGCTGCATAAAATCGCTTTTCATGCTCTAGTGCATTAAGTAATCTTCGTATAAGTCTCAGACTTTAAGACAAAGGTCGTCAGGTAAATTAATAAAACTAGGCAATATTAATGAGTTTTCTAAGAAATAAGTATTTCAAGAGCATTATGGACTACGATCTATGCTAACTCACTGTGCTGCCACTGCCACGTATAAAAAAAGTATGTCATAAGAATGTCTAATTATTGAAATTTTACTTTAAGTTTTAATGAAATAATTGTTTTTGCTATTTAATTTCCTCACAATCGAAGTGAAAAGCAGAGTGTATAACACGTACATATAACCCATTTTAAGCACTTTTTGTACAATCTACTATTGAGTGGTAAAAGCGCATGAAATGTTGCAATGTATTTTTCTTTAAAATGGTCATGTTGTGAAACTCTGTAATAGCTTAAGTTTTTACCCACGACAAACGGAACGGAACGGAGGGTTACATGCGTTTGGGGTTAGAGGTTGTTTGTATGTATGTCTGTAACCATTTTTCTGGGAAACGACTAGGCCGATTTCGATGCGGTTTTTTGTATTCAAAAGGTTTTTCTACAACTTTTTGTACAAGTTATTCTAAAAAAGTGGTTGAGTTTCTAAATAAATAAAAAATAATTGAGAAATCGATATTTTTTTAGACACCTAAATTCAAATTTTATTATTTATGCTATCATTATTACAGACAAAATCATAGACATATTAATTTAATTAGCTGTTAACATATTTTCGGCTAACATCAAGCAATTTATTCTCTCGTTTTTATTTTTAAGACCTTATTGTGTTCACTTTACTTCCTAATATAAAATAACTATCTATCGAGCCTTAACCACGTTATTATGACGTCATCCCAGGGAATGCCTCATAAATCTAACGGCCATTTATTCCAAGAACATGCTCAAACTTTACGTTGGAGATAGTTTAGGTAACAGCCGAGGTATTAAGCATTTAGCACTACACAAGTTCTAATGTTGTTTACTTAAATATTTAAGGGAATATGGTTTAATTGAAGTGAATATGGTTTAATTTAAGTATTGTCAACAACTGAGAGTCTTTTTTTATAAATAGGCACAACTCAACTCGTTCGTAATATTGTGAAGTTAGGAATTATTGTTCCGATTTCATCATTTATCTGAGAATATTACTCTTGTGCAGGCTTTGGTTCCCGCCCGCACTATACTTGCGTTAGTGAATATTTACAAAGATGAGTCACATTATATAAGGCAGGAATAATATTAATTTACAATAGTAAAATTGCAACGATAAAATTCTGTGACATCAGCACGAATAACAGAAGTCAGAACAATCTTTTTCTTTTTCTCTTATTAACCATAGAGGAGTGGTGAACTCTTTGCAGACGCCACACTCTTTTAATATTCAAAACACAATAATAATATTTTTATATGACACTATATAATTCGGTTTTCCAAATAAGAATGTTAAAAATCATAAAGACTTATGAGAGTTTGGTGCTTTTAATGTTTGATATGGTTCATAATATTATTCTCTTTTCTAATCTATCCCCTTGTCCTAATCTTCTATTCGTTTATTTTTATTTAATTTAATTTTTTTGTTAAGGTAACACTAACAGCAAATTATACAAAGTAATTTAAACTTATACAAAGAAACATTGATGAAGTATGTATGCCAATATAGCCGGATCCAGACTTTGCGAGGCATGCGCCACGCACGATGCACAACGAATGTTTTGGCTTGAGGCGTGCGTGATGAGAAAATATACCAACATTATGCTCGAGTCAATCCAGCGAGGCATGCGTCGCACCATAACTAACGTAATGCTCGCACTGAGGTGCTTAGATCTTGAAGCGTTTGCCGACATACGTTGGCTCGCCCTTGCACGTGCGTAGGATAGACCTTGCCACGAATATGAAGGTACGCACCTTGCGCGGCATTCTTTTTTTTATTATATGTATTTATTTTGGAGCTTATATCGTTGTGCGTTAATCGCGGCGCATGCCTCGCAAAGTCTGGATCCGGTTTAGCAGGTGTCCGGTATATACAAATGCGACGTGGGTTAAAACAATTGTGAAAAGAGAAATATTTGTAGCTTACTCCCGCAAAAAATATGTGCAGGATGCACCACCCGCCCGCCCACAAAAAAATGCACATGCACACCACAAAAATATCGTGCGTGAACCAACACCGAATTAGTCATTCGGTGTTGGTTCACGCACGATCTAACTCCTGAGGATACTCCGGGTTGGGGCGAAACACGTGTAGAGTAGTCTAATTGGTGAAGGTGCAAGGTGTGTCGCTGTCATGCTAAATGCAAGCATTGTGCACTGATATTTTTGTGGTGTTCATGTGCATTTTTTTGCGGGCGGGCGGGCGGTGCATCCTGCATATATTTTTTGCGGGAGTAAGCTAGATATATTTCTCTTTTCAAAATGGTTTGGGACTTCCGCCAAGTAATGCCTGATTCAATCAAATACTGGTTAAAACAATAACGCTGATTAAAAACTTCCATGATTTGTATAAACTGGCGATATATGATTTAATTGTCCTTGGCTTATTTTAAGCTTCAAGTTAGCATAACGATTGCACTACCTTTTAAAAAACGTATGATAGTCATGATTGCTCAGTACCTACATTCGCTTAAATTATCAAAATATGGCGAATTTCCCTAATAAGTATTTACATTGATGGAGAAAATTAATACAACAGTTTTCAGTTTAACATAAATCAATACCAAATAAACGAATAAATCGACTTATTTAAACAACTTGATATTAAAATTTACCAATAACAGATTTTGCGAGCGCGACTCATAATTTAAAAGTTTATTAACTTTATACCATGTTTACATAATAATGAATTGAAAACATTAATTGATTATACTATTGACGAACTTCTTGGTCGAGTGGCTTTGCAGCGGTTTTCAAAGTGTCGCCATCTGAGGTCCCGGGTTCGATCCCCGGTTGGGTCAATTTAGAAAACGAACTTTTCTATATTGGTTTAGGTCTGGGTGTTTGTGGTACCGTTGTTTCCGATTTCCATAACACAAATGCTTTAGCTACTTACTTTGGAATCGGAGCAATGTATGTGATGTTGTCAAATATTTATTTAATATACAACACATAATATACTACTATATTATAACAAGCCTTTAATTAGATTTTTGTCACAAAGGTTACGGAGTTCTGAAAAAGAAGAAACCTTCATAGAATTATTACTTGGCTTGGCTGTACCGTTTATCCTTTCTCGGACTCTAATAACCAAACGTACGCAATTCGGACAAAACTTTCAGCAATGGCCGAAACTAACAAAAAGTGTGTGACAACGAAAAGGCGTAAGTTACACCACTAACGATATCAAATTGGAATTGGTGTAGGGCGACTTTTCCATTTTTAAAACACGCTGAGAGTTTTCTTCCAGTTTTTATCTGCAAGGGCCATTAATCAAGAGGCGCGCCGTGAGAACCGAGAAATAAAACTGCAAAATAAGAAAACTTTCCTTTCGCTTGAATTAAAATCTTGTGAATGACTGTTGTTTTTGCGGACACATTGATTAAGTGTTGTTCAGACCGTTCTGTAAATGGTGGAAGAAATAAATATGAAGTAACCATCTTCCGAAAGTGATGAAATCGATCGCACTTAAAATCTCGTTCGCGAACAAATTCTTCTTTGAATACCTCCGTCCTGACGACCTCCATGGACGAGTGGCTTTGTACACCGGTTTTCAAGGTGTCGCCATCTCTGAGGTCCCGGGTTCGATCCCCGGTTGGGCCAATTTAGAAAACGAACTTTTCTATATTGGCTCAGGTCTGGGTGTTTGTGATACCACCGTTGTCTCTGATTTCCATAACACAAGTGCTTTAGCTACTTACTTTGAAATCGGAGCAATGTATGTGATGTTGCCAAATATTTATTTATATTTATTTAATAAGGACTTCTTTTTGTACTTTTTAAATTCGATTTTGCATTGTTGTAATAATTGTCATTTTGAAAATATACCTGACTGTGGAGAGGGATCTAAACCTATAATGTTTTCAGGGTTCTAAACCTAAATTTCAGGTACCTATAATGTTTTCTCGCAAATATATTGAAAAAAGTAGTATGGCACATGATTGCTAAAATTTTTTATAAACCTCCTTACTAACCTTGTATCATAAACTACTATAATGTTACATACCTAAATTCTGCGCAAACCTTCTTTTAAGGCCAACAGTAATCGTTATTGCACATTGATTTCAAACCACTTGCTTCTACTTATGAAACGAATTAGTCTCATAACGACACAATACAATAATAAAGTTTACACGTTAAAATCTGTGAAAGTGTTTTATTTCAATGAATAATACACGCGGGAATCTGAATTGAATCTCCTTCGATGCACTCCAAACCACGTAAAACATTTTTCTTAACGTGTGACGAATTTTGTTAACTTCGATTTAATCTGTTTGCTGTCGAACCATAAAAGTGTACATTGTATTACACGCTTACCTTACAGACTTCTCATTAATGGTTGTGTAAGCTGAGTATAAGCATAAATTGAGCCTCTTCAGACCGCGACGCATCGAAGTGTAAGTAGATGAATAAATTCGCTTGTCTCGGTTAAATTATATGCGAGAACGAGGCACAGTGTAGATTATAACAGTAGGGTCACATGTTGATCAGTTAGCCACTCGGACACAATCAACCAGCTCAATATTTCGTAAATGCGACACAGTCAACTCGTGCCGCCACGTGGTTTACATGTCAAAACATGCCCCCTCCCCCGTCCCCAGTTGCCAGAGAGCTTGCGCTAACGTCGGCTGTGTGAGGTCGAATTTTGTGTTTTTTAGTGGAAAAAGTTGAAAAAAAAAACGTCAGCACTTTTTCCTTTCACTTCTTTTTGTATAATATTTTGCAAATCATTATGTCGGCTGTGTAGACTCACTAAGCGTGCTTCATTTACTATTTGTATTAACTGAGTAGAGACGCTCATTAAAAAATTAGCTTAGCGTAACGAGTTCGGAAGGTGGGTGTTCTACAAATAACCAAATTTCTATGTCCAACAGTACATACAAATTTGGTTATTTACATCTCTTAGAATGCTGAACAAATTCATTCCCTGGGTGGCCATCATCAGATCATGTCTCGGTCAATCTTGGCGAAGAACCAAGGCTTCAAAGTTAAGTACCTCGTTTGTATGAAATTCGACCGGTGTCCTTATTATGTGGCCACCACTATCTAATGTGCGTGATAATTAATAAAATATTATATTTGAGATGTATGAAACCTCCTAATAGTGACATAGATAAAATAAATAATGCTTTTAAAGCTTTTAGAGCCAAGAAACATTCCAAAGCAAAGAGTCTTATTGTTGATTTTATAATCACGTTAAATTGTTCGTAATTATTATAAGTAAGTACACTTTGTGTTAATTTTCATAATAATACTGTTTAATAAAAAAATTAAAGGTCTATTTCATAACATAAACTGTCATTATTTAATGAAAATTAATTTATCATTTTACGTGACTAATTGTGTACCCCATGGTTAACTGTTGCAAACCCCCCCGGTTAATAGTGTACGATAGTGTGGACATAGTTAGCCAATTCTCATTTTTGAAAAAATCTTTGGTATAACAAAAAGTTTAACTAAAAATAACATTTCTTAAATGCCAATATGTAGCCAACAAACCTGAGTATTGGGTAGAATAAAAAAAAGGTTCTTTTTGATGAATAATTACGATCTGTGAAGGTTCGAATTTTATGTGGTTAACTGTTCGACAGGTCACCCTATATTCATTAATTCATCAACGCCCGAGCGGCCTCATGCGGCCGGATAATAATGGAATATCTATTGTGTCTCATTTTCCGGGCGTTGATGGGTTAATGTTTATAAATACAATGACCCTGAAAATTTATAAATACAATTATGTAAATATGAAGTCTTTACCTATATAATTGGTGTTTTTTTCTCACACACAGAGAACCTCATAACTTCTGTTATTTGAAATATTTATCAGTTGCTGGATATAACATCAAATTATGACCATAGCCGTCAACTATAAGCATCATTAAAGTATATTTATTTAGTTTTCTTAGCAATAAAAAAATACCTTGAAAGTGACTCCTTTTTTGTTAGCGAAAAAGACCACTTTATCAGTTGGAACTTAGCCGAAACTTTTCGCTTAAGTTATGTTGCTCAAGTTATCATAATGTTCAAACATTTTTGCATAAAAGCTTTGTTACAATAGCATTCACGGTTGTTAAACAAATTATGAAAATGCTAGTATGGAAAATAAAAACAAAAATTCTACACATAAAACGCCAATTTCATAGCTAAGGACCTAATATATAAAAAGAAGTACAAACCTGTGGTGACATCAATGCAGTCCAAATAGTTCCTTCGCGTCGCGACATAGCACAAACATCATTTTTGATAGTATAGTTTTTCACATGTGATACACCGAATAAAACAAGATATACATAATAATATACAAGGTGTTACAAAAGTACCCCTAATGCCGAATATGGTATACAGAGACCATCAAACTGAACAACTTTTTTTATGGGACCAACTTTGAAATCGCGAAAAAATAATCAGCTGTTTCATACAAAAATTAATTACGAAAATATCAAAATGTATGAAACAGCTGATTTTTTTTTCGCGGTTTCAGAGTTGGTCCCATAGTAAAAGTTTTTCAGTTTGATGGTCACTATCTACCATATTCGGCATTAGGGGTACTTTTGTAACACCTAGTATTTTGAGATACTACACCCGATACTTTAATATTATCACTTATTTATTTAATGGAGCATCGCAAAACCATGACGATGCGTTTTGACAGATCACGGTGAAATATGCCTTTTACCCAACTACCCTCACCAAAATTGAGTACGTGACATTTTTTTTATTCCATAAATAAAATTAGTACAAACGACGCCACCTCAGACTATATAATGTTGACCTTGAAACCGCTTTTATGCCCTACTTGATAAAAGCTGTTTAACTGTATAACGTGCTGTCGTGTGTACATCGTAAAAGAAATACCAGTGATTTTTTTTTATCTGCGATGAAAATTTATCGAGATATGATGCTTTGAATGTTGACATCATGGCGGCCGCGTAAAAACGCCACATACAAAAATTATCAGAAAAGTGACGTCACAATTATAACCACGCAGCCCTTATGTATGGCGCGCAAAAGAGTAAATAAATAAATATTTGACAACATCACATACATTGCTCCGATTCCAAAGTAAGTAGCTAAAGCACTTGTGTTATGGAAATCAAGAGACAACGGTGGTATCACAAACACCCAGACCTGAGCCAATATAGAAAAGTTCGTTTTCTAAATTGACCCAACCGGGGATCGAACCCGGGACCTCAGAGATGGGGACACCTTGAAAACCGGTGTACAAAGCTACTTGACCACGGAGGTCGTCAAGAGTGATTATCTTAGCAAAAACTGTTTTTACTATAATGTTTCTATAACAATTTTTGTAATTACGTATTGATTCTCATTATCAACACTATTTTGTCACTGGAGCATTTTGATTTTAATTACACAATTATAAAAAGAGGTTGGTTCCTTTAAATGTAAGTTTAATAAATAACGGACCTATAAAATATTTTTTCACCTCTCCAGCACGAAAAGGGCGCCTTTGGCGCGTAAAAACTCACAGCAAAAAGATTTTGCTGCGAGTTTTTACTGCACGTACCGGTGATTTGAAAATACGTATTTTTAGAAAATTTCGTGCAAGATCCTTTAAATAAAAAATAATAAAACAAACCTACTGTATATCTTTACCCAGTAGCGTAAGGTGTACTGCTTTAGGTGAGTAAACACTTTAATTACAGTTTTGTATACATTTTCGCGCCTCCAAGTTAGGAGGCTTTGTGGTGAGGAGCAACGCGAACTCGCAATTTGCGTATACGCCATTACACTTGAGGACAAAATGAGTGGTCCATAATTTTTACATCATCATGCACCTTATCTGTTATCTTAATAAAACGCGTTTTTGTTAAAAGGCGTTTTATCAGGATAAGAGGATCAGGGGTGTTAGAAATCGCACTTTCGGGTTTTTCGCTAATATATAATATAATCTAATATGTGATATGCATATTATTTATTATGCATTTATGCACGAACCTGTGATTCAATTTCTTTTGCTTATAATTTTTAAATTTGAGATTTTAGCATTCACAATGCTATTTTTATATAATACTAAATAATATACTATAAAAAATACGACTCGCACCAGATCATGTTCTCGGACGGGAATCGAACTCGCGACCTTTGGATATCTTTGTCTTAGTTTGGGACTTAGTGATTGGTGTGGTTTATCAAAAAGATTTATTTATTTATTCTAAGCAATTGTAAATTTTTTGTGCACAAAGTCATGCATAATAAAAACTTAATCAACTGACATCTTTCAATTAATTAACTAGTATACTCGTAGTATATAGTGTGTTATCTGTGATATCTTTTTATTTTATTTAGCCGTGTATCCTTAATATGTCCCGAAGTGTACAAATTAACAATGTTCTACGTCCTATTGTGTGTTCCAGTGAATACGCACGTTATTCACAGATTATAAACCCATAGTGACGACGCATGTACCATCCATTGTTTCATCCATTTCGGAGATATACGAATACTCAGTGCAATAATACAATACAATTTACTTAGAAGTTATTAAATTGTTAAACGAACTTACTTTCAAGTGATGTTTGACGTTACATGCGAAGAGATTTATATACAACTGATTACAAAAATAAAAACTACAAATGATGATTTGTAGTTTTTATTAAGAATTATCGTTAAGAAATAAAAAATGTAAGAGCACTGTTTTAGTGCCACCATGTAGTAGCATTTTTATTTTATGTTTGATATTTTAGCTTGTATTATTGTAACTGTTAGTCCTTATAATTAGTAAATAAATAAGTGTTGTTAACGCCATTGTCAAAATTTAATGTAGCTTAATGAGTTAGTGCATTGTCCCTGCGATTGTGGAGGTTAAGCAACTTTCGTAAGGGTCGGTCATGGGATGTGTGACGAACAATTTATTACCTGCTCCTCCATGCTATGCTCACCAATCCATATTAAACCCGCTTGATGAGTAATGGCCTATTTTTCTTAACTACCCATAAGAAAGGCCTGTGTCCCAGCTAAAAGTGGCTGATGCCGACACAGGTTTATTATATTATAATTGCATGGAATGCGCTTCAACCTTAACCAGATGTATTCTGTTTGGTTACAAAACAAATTATTGTCATTATTTTTTTCTTTCTTTCAAATTTACACAGTAACTCCCTCACACAATGTGTGTTATGTCATACCGAATTACTGCAGTTGTTTCCTTTCGCCTCCGGCTATCTTATCGTTATTTTAATTTAAGTGGTAAAATTATTATTTTTCCATTACAAACGTCATGGTAACATGATATTGTAATCGGTAATTCATACGTCAGACTGTTATTTTATATTAAGTTATGATAACCTTAGTTCTAAAGATAACGGATACCCCACGAAGTGCTTTCGGTGCTTTTCGAATACGAGAAGATAATAAACATTATTATATTGTTATCAGTATGACTTTATGCATATTTTTCACGATTTCAATATTATGCAGTTATATCATTTTGTGAAGGGTGGCGAACAATGTCAAACGTTTATTTGCAAAGTAGGTAATCTCAATCGAATTTTGAAATTATACCTAATACGTTAAGGTTAAAAATCCATTGGAGAGCTTTAACAGTTTTGGGTGAGTGTATAAAATAAACAGTGTGTTTAATACGGTAGAGAGAAGAAAATGATCAAGTTTAATTTAACATTCGTATAAAGTATTTGATTGAATCAGGCATTACTTGGCGGAAGTCCCAAACCATTGTGAAAAGAGAAATATATGTAGCTTACTCCCGCAAAAAATATATGCAGGATGCACCGCCCGCCCGCCCGCAAAAAAATGCACATGCACACCACAAAAATATTAGTGCACAATACTTGCATTTAGCATGACAGCGACACACCTTGCACCTTCACCAATTAGACTAGTCTACACGTGTTTCGCCCCAACCCGGAGCATCCTCAGGAGTTAGATCGTGCATGAACCAACACCGAATGAAGGGTGACTTATATAAGAGGCATTAACGAACGAATCTGCTTTATTTTTAGTTTAACGCCTCTATATAAGTCACCCTTACGAATGTTAAATTAAAATTGATCATTTTCTTCGTATAAAAGTGTGTTATTATAAACACCAAAAAATATCTCTCTACCGTATTAAACACACTGTTTATATTATACACTCGCTTCCGCCCACGACTTCATCCTCGTTTATATTTGGATTTTTTTACGGAACCTTTGCCCGCGATAAAAAGTAGTCATGTTTAAATTCAGGCTATAAACTATATGTGTGACAAATCATCCAAATCAGCTCAGCCGATTTTGCGAGATTCAGTGACAAACATCCAAGCAACTACCCTTTCAAACATCGACGACTTGAGTGGTGCAGTCGTCAACATGCCGGTCTTACCACGCAAGACGTCTCGGGTTCGATTCCCGGCCGAGCAGAAATTAAAATGATGAATTTTAATTTCTGTGACGGATCTGGGTGTTACTATGTATAATGAGTATAATATTTAAAAATAATATAAGTGGTACTAAATAATATACTAGAAATGAAATGAAATGAAATGAAATGAAATGAAATGAAATATTCTTTATTCAAATAAACTTAGATATTAAGTGCTTTTGAATGGTCTATATTTTCCTACCACCCATTCGAGACTTTTTTAGCTGACAAGAAGAATGGGCGCAAGAAACTTATCAGCTTTGTCAGAAATCAGAGTAACGATATTTACAAAGAAATTATATCGTTACCAAATACCTTAATTTAAAACAACATAATAAATAAAACAATAAAGTTATTAAAAACTGAAAATTAGGATAGTTACTTATAATGTTACATCCATGCATTGCTGTCTTTTAAATAATCTTCTACTTTGTAATAACCTTTGCTCATGAGCGTCTTTTTAACATGTATTTTGAATTCAAGCAAAGGCAGTTCAATTACATTTCGTGGAACTTTATTAAAAAGGGCAATTCCTTTCCCCATAAATGAGCCCCTAGTTTTTGCTAGTCTAAAACTAGGAACGGCAAGTTTGTCTTTATTTCTTGTATTAAAACGGTGTACATCACTATTTTTAGCAAGTGAGCAATAATGTTTCCTTACATTAACTAAATTATCATAGATGTATTGGCCTGCCACTGTTAAAATATTAATTTCTTTAAACAATTCTCTTAAAGAATCTCGCGGCCGAAGGTTGTATATGGCGCGAACAGCTCTTTTTTGGAGCACAAAAATATTTCCAATATTAGCTGCTGAGCCCCACAACAACATTCCGTAGGACATTACACTATGAAAATAACTAAAATAGACCAGCCTTGCCGTTTCAATGTCAGTTAAGAGCCTTATTTGTTTAACTGCGAATGCCGCAGAACTGAGTCTACTCGACAAGGCATCAATATGTGGATCCCATTGTAGTCGTGAATCTACTGTAATACCTAGAAATTTTGTGCTCTCAACACACTCGACTACTTCTGCATTCAAATTAATATGCACGTCTACCTGCCTTACATTAGGTAAAGTGAATTTTACACATTTTGTTTTCTTCGGGTTTAATGCTAAATTATTAATGTTAAACCAATTTAAAACTTTAGAGAGAGCACTATTTACATCGTCAGAACAATTATTACCTCTATCGACTTTGAAGACTAAGGAGGTATCATCTGCAAATAGCACTGTCTCACATAAATTCTCCGCGTAGTAAGGTAGGTCATTAATATAGATTAAGAACAGTAAAGGTCCCAATATCGATCCTTGGGGCACGCCCATGCTAATGGGGGCTCCAGTAGATGCTGCTTTATTAATAATTACTTGTTGTGTTCTACCACACAGATAAGATTGCAAAAGGCTAACTGATTTATTAGAGACACCATAATGTTCCAACTTCTTTAAGAGAGTTATGTGATCAACACAATCAAACGCTTTAGAAAGGTCACAAAAAATGCCAATTACATCTTGCTTAGCCTCCCAAGCGTCAAAGATATGCTTCAAAAGTGCAATTCCAGCATCAGTAGTGCTTTTGCCTTTAGAAAAACCAAACTGATTCTTATGTAGTATATTATTCTTTGTAAAATATTCTAATAATTGAAGATATATAATTTTTTCAAATAGTTTACTTAGTGCAGGTAAAATAGATATTGGTCTAAAATTTGTTGGATCACTTTTATCTCCTGCTTTAAACAGAGGAATTAATTTACTGTATTTCATTAAGTCAGGAAAGGTACCTTCGTCAATGCATTTGTTAAAAATAAACGCTAAATAAGGAGCTATTACATCAATAATTGATTTAATAATATTGGTAGAAATGCCCCATAGATCCTCTGTTTTTTTAACATTAATTATTTTAAAAGCTTTTATGATATCATCACTGTTAATATATTTAAAATTGAATACTTCATTACACTTATCAACACTTGACTCAAGGAGGGCGATAGCAATGTTAGGACAGGAATTTAGATTACCAGTAGTTTCCAGGGGAACCCGAGTGAAAAAATCCTCAAAAACACCCGCAACTTCAATATCGGCATCTACAGTCTTATTTCCAAGTCTAAGAGAGAAAGAATTTATTTTATCTTTTGGTTTCCCTGTTTCTTGATTAATAATATTCCATGTAGCCTTTATTTTATTCGCTGATGATTTAATTTTATTTGAGATAGACATGGACTTTGCGAGAATACACACATTTCTAAATGTTTTGGAATACTTCCTGACATATTCAATGAAATTAGGGTCACAGGAAGTAGCTTTTAAAGCATACAGTTCATATAATTTATTTCTACTCTGATAAATACCTGGTGTGGCCCAATCACTAAATTCCTTTTTATTGCTACATTTGATTACTCTTTGTTTAAAATTTTTATTAAATTCAATTTGGACCACACTAAATAAATGATTGTAAAGGATATTGGGTTCCATAGAAGGTACTGGTAAATTTTCAAGTTTATCCATAATGTTATTCCTAAATTTATCTACACAATGTTTATTTATTGGCCTACAAACTATTTCGCGTTTAGGACAGACATGATGGTGCTCTATAGAGGCAAATTGTCCGCTATGGTCGGATCTAATACAATTTAATATATATTTTTTAAGGATATTACAATTTGAAAAAATGTTATCCAAACAAGTAGCTGATGTGGGCGTTATTCGAGTCGGCTCTTCAAAAGTGTGAAACAAATTAAAAGATTTAAATAAGTTAATGAACCTACTCGAGAGGTGGTTAGATTCTAGAATATCAACATTAAAATCCCCACATACCACCACTTTTTTATTGCTTCTACATGTTTTTATTAAAACTTCCTCCATAGCGGACTCAAACGCTGGGTAGTTCCCAGATGGGGGTCTATATACACAAATTATAATCATTTGTTCCAGTTCCACACAAGAGAGCTCAATAATTTGTTCAATTGTATGAGATATTACATCTTTGCGCTCTTTATATTGTATTGAATTATGCAATAATATAAGCGTTCCACCTCTTATAGCAAAATTCCTACTAAACGAACTTGCATTACTATAATTATCTATATTTATGATCAGTTCATAATTTTTTAACCAATGCTCAGTAACACATAACACATCAATATTCTCAGAATTTAAAAACAAACTAACTTCTAAATCTTTGCCAGAAAAGCCTTGCATGTTTTGATGAACTATATTTAAGCATTTCGACTTTTCTTTTGTCATCACTGAGCTAGAGTGCACCTCTATTGTCTCAAGTTGCAATTTAAATTAATTAAATTATCGTTAATAGAAACATTATTATTGCTTGGAACAAATTCCAAAGATAGATTTATCATGTCAGAGTTTACCTGCTCAATAAAAGCAGAAGGTTTACTAGCCAAATTATTGGCTAAATGTTCAAAATAAAAAGATAGCGATAATGCTAACTGTCTTTTGTAAAATTTTGAAAGATAGTATTTATCTTTTGTCAGGTAAAAATTGTCAATTAATTTATTAATGTCAATTATATGAAACTGCTGGCTATTATGAAATGCCATAGTATTTAAACATTGATTTAATTTAAATCTAAAGTTGTTTTCCGCCTGTGGCAAACTTTTACTATAGGGAAATGTAAACATAACAATTTTCTTAACATTTAAAGAACACATGGTATTGAAATAGGAGATCAGTTGGTTTTTGCTTACATTACCCCTATTTCCAATTAAAATTATCAAATCTGTGTCATCAGTAAACTTTTGTTTCACAATGGTTTTCATTATTTCATTTATACTTGAACCCGGCATGCAATGGTTAATAATGCTATCCCTTGAGTGTTTTTGGACAAGTTGGCTTAAATTCTTTCCAATCTCATCACTGAACATAATTGACTTACTACAGCTGTTTTGTGGAAAGGAATTATTTTCATTTGTGCATTCTATACTATTACAGTGATTAGAGATTGAGGGCTCACAGACTGGTTGGATTGATGAACTCTCCGGGGCAGTCCGGCCTGATGCCCCGGATGGAGAAAGACAATTAGTGATGTGTGACTTATTTATATTAGGAGAATTTGATAAGTGTTTAAGTGCCAGTATGTACTCCCCTATCTCTTTTTTAGATGATTCATAATTTTGAGTCATCTTAGTCAGTAAGTCATGTAAGTTAACAATTTTGTGATTCAATGACTTAATATTGTTTTCATAAATAATTCTATTTTCTTCTATTATGGAGGTGCAAACATTAAGTTTTTCAATTAATTGTAAACGGTCTTTTGCACTTTTTGAATATTTAAAACAAGCTTTATGTTTAATAATTAATTTTTTTGTTTTTGAGATATATCTATTAATTTTAATATATTTTTTCAATTTGTTTTTGCTACATTTAATATTTATTTTAGGACTCTTACAACATACTGAATCATCACTTGTTAAATCTATCACAGTATGATTATTACTGTAAGAAGCAGAAACCATTTCAGGCGCGCTACCAACTAGTTCATCAAACAAACTTTGATTCTGTGAAGTTGATAACTGTGTTTGTTGTGACTCCAATTTAATGATGTTATTATTGGCCTCATATAGCTCCTGCTCCAATAGAGAGATGTGCCTGAGGGCCTGCTCATACTCATCCCTGCATTGATCGAACCCGTCTAACAACACTTGAAGCCTATCTCGGTCTTCTCTTAAAACTAATTGTTGGCTATGTAACTCAGCCATTTCTTTTTTCAAAGCACTATTTCTACTCAGCACATCCAATAATTCCTTTTCATTGTCATCCCTTTCCCTATTCAATTGTTTGATTAACTCCTTGGAAACTTTTAATTCTTGCAAGGTCAATTGAAGTTTTGATTCCTCCTGACGAGATAAAGCCTTGCGAGTCATCATTATGTTGAAAATTAAATAATCTTAATACAATTTATTTAGAGTCCAGGTAGTTGTCAAACAACCGTGAGTTGTTTATATTGCAGGTAGGTAAGATAACCTATACTTACTCAAACTCAATTTGCGTAATAATTTGTGATAATTATATTATTAAAGTATAATATCCGTAAATACGGAGTAAATATTCGCTACAAAAGGGATAACAGTGATTCACATTCAATTTAAATACGAACTGACATTGACTTACCGGCTTTCAACCGGGTTGATTTGAACCAGTTTTTTAGTTACTGTTTGTATTATCTTCACTTAAAAACACTACACACTACACAATTATATGCTTATGAACGTGATTATTGGATTGGGGCCTTGATATTACACTTAAAACAATAAAATTTTATTATTTAATTTGGGAGCAATTATTAACAGCTGTTTACGCTAGTGTTGCCACAGGGGAAAAAAAAAAAAAAAAAAAAAAATAATAAAACATAGAAAAAATAGGACTCGCACCAGATCATGTTCTCGGACGGGAATCGAACCCGCGACCTTTGGATATCCGGTCCAATGCTCTGACTGCTGAGCTACCGAGTCACTCATACATAAGTAGTATATCAGTTGTCTAGCACACATATATACACTTCTAAGATTTTCGCGCGTACAGTTCATTAGAAATAAAACACTTTTTACGGATTACAGCGCGTATATTATTAATTCAGGTGTTGTTTTGGAATTATTTAGTTTGTATTTATTGGTTTTTTAGAATTCCCGACGTTTCGACACCTTTCCAGGGGCCGTGGTCACGGGAGGACTAAAGCAAAAAGGCTGCTCATATTTTTATGAAATTACCCGCTCGAAATTTTATAAAAATGTATTCAAGTTTATTAAATTATTTTATAGCTGCGTTCTGATTTTAATAATTATTACCGAATTAAATTGAATAAAGTTAATTAGAAAACAAGATCTAGCTACTGAATCTACTACCAGTTCACAAATTGGGAGGCCTCTGAGAGAAAGAACTGGCGGAAGAAAACTCAGAGAGGTTGTGTCGACCTCCCTTTTGATCCCTATCTACAGAACGAACTAACTATATCTTTAGATCCTGCAGTGTGTGATTTAGGATGGGATTTTAGTTGATGGATTATGGGGTCCCAAGCTGGTGGTACTCTCCAACCATCATCTCTATTGAAATTTGGATGTTTGTTGATTTCAATAGCCTCGCGTAGCATTCTGGGAATGAATCTTTGTTCTTTAGCGAGTATTTGTGGTTTATCAAATCTAATGTAATGGTTATGGTAGTAGATTCAGTAGCTAGATCTTGTTTTCTAATTAACTTTATTCAATTTAATTCGGTAATAATTATTAAAATCAGAACGCAGCTATAAAATAATTTAATAAACTTGAATACATTTTTATAAAATTTCGAGCGGGTAATTTCATAAAAATATGAGCAGCCTTTTTGCTTTAGTCCTCCCGTGACCACGGCCCCTGGAAAGGTGTCGAAACGTCGGGAATTCTAAAAAACCAATAAATACAAACTAAATAATTCCAAAGCACACATATTACAAACTTTGCTTAGTTTGGGGCTAGATGACGCTGTGTGGAATTATTTATTTATTTATTTAAACTTTATTTCAAACATAGCAAATGACTTGAAGCCTTCCAGTCAACCGGTAACGGTGTTAAGGAAAGAAATCATCTAAGCATTTATTTATTAATTTATCTAGCATTAAATTAAAATATAGCAAATATTTTAATTACATCACTTTTCATAAAGTTGAATGTCATTGATAAAATATTTAATTTTAGTTAAACAATGGAAATAACACATTGATAACAATGACAACGGCTGAAGATAAAATGATGTAATTTAAGAGGGCGCGGCGTGGCGATAGCGGCTATCAAACTATTTTATTTCTAAATATATCTGATAATTCTATTTACAAGTCTTATGAAACACATCCACAGACACACCCAATTCTGACACCTCCTTATTTACTAATCCTACTATTTGACCGAGCGAGCACGAAGCACGAACGAACAGTCTCCTTTTCAGCTTGGGCAAACATGCTGTCGTGTGTTCACTGTGCTCTACAGGGGCCCTACCAGCTAACTTTTCGAACCTCGGCGGGTCTGCCGAGCGTCAACTTAAACAGATAAATCGAAGTAAGGAGTTTCGTATTGTACTATTTGCCTAAGTTATTTAGAAGATATCCATGTTCGTGTGACATCATGAATTGGGATTCGCCATTTTGGCCCGATTAGGGCTCGGTTTATCTGTTTTAATTTGAAGCCCGGCAGACTTTCTGAAGTTCGATGCGTTAGCCGGTACGGCCCTAGGTCACATTTCTCAAACGATTTTCGAGAATTTTTTTAAACAAGTTCGATAATAATATGGAATTTAATGACTTGACCGTTAGCCATTTTTAATGTCCCCAATGCTAGGGCACAGGCTCTTTATGGGTGGATAAAGAGGATGGGCCATCACCCACCACGTGGGCTCAATGAGGATTGGTGGGTTCTAACGACTGCAAATGCAGCCGGGTGCATTCCGAAGCACGGAGGAGCTCGAGATTTAAAATTTTTGGTCACCTATCCCATGACCGACTCTTACGAAAGTTGCTTAACATTCGCAATCGCTGAGCCACGCGCCATACCACTGCGCCACCGAGTACGCCTCCTCATGGAATTTAATAGTCAACTCAAATTGTCGATTTTTTTTAATGTCGGAAAATTATGGAAATCATTTCGCGAGGTCTACAGTGAGCTCACAGAGCCAATAGTATTATAAATGTTTGTATGTTTCTAGAAGTTGCTAAACAGATTATTGAGTTATTGACGACCTCCGTGGTCAAGTGGTTTGTACGCTGGTTTTCAAGGTGTCGCCATCTCAGAGGTTCCAGGTTCAATCCCCGGCTGGGTCAATTTAGTAAACGAACTTTTCTATATTGTCTCAGGTCTGGGTGTTTGTAGTTCCATCGTTGTCTGTAATTTCCATAACACAAGTGCCTTCGCTATTTATAATTTAGTCTAGTATTTCTTTATATTCATACCTCGTACGAACAATATGCATCTACCAAAAAAAAATCTTTAGTTAAAAAAATATTTCATGTAGTGCTTTTGAAAAACATTGGGGATTTCCACTAAAACAACCAAACCATTCTCGTGCAAAACAAAAACAGCCTATTGCGTATCAAAATATGTTTTGCGTATGTTGAAAACCGATCAATGAAAAATACTGTCGTAATAGCATAATTTTCCTGCGTAGTTTGTATCTAAATTCAGCTGTTTTAATAAGGTTCTGTACCTTTTACTAATTATTTACAATAATAGTTATTATTTTAAAAATTTATAAATAGTTAAAGGACAGAAAATAATAAAGTTTTACAGTACACATTGGCGATATCCGTCGATTAGCTTGTATGTGCACTGGTTTTCAAGGTGTCACCATTTCTGAGGTCTCAGGTTCGGGCCAGCGCCCGTTGCACGAGGCCACGATAAAAGATATATGTCGCGGGGTTAGTCGCGTCTAAGTAGATAAAACATCACATCATGCATGAAACATTTATAATATTAGGTCCTTGCCTATGAAAATTACGTTTTGTATGAAGAATTTTTAACCAATTACATTTTACATTTAGAATTTTCATAATTTGTTAAAAATAAAATTAAATAAAAAAATCTTTATTATTTACTACAAGTAGTATTTAAAAAAGAGTGGGTCCCTTCTTTTAAGTTAAAAAAAAATCTGTATTAAAAGAGGGCCCTCTCTTTAGTTTACAATAATTTATTTGTAGTACATAACTACAGAGGAGCTTATATTATTTAACAACCGTGAACGCTATTGCAACAAAACTTTTATGTACAAATGTTTAAACACTATGCTAACTTAAGCAACGTAACTTAAGCGAAAAAAATAAGTTTTGGCTAAGTTACAACGGATAAAGTGGTAATTTTCGTTAACAAAAAAAAGAGTCCATTTCAAAGTATTTTTTTAGTGCTAAGTAATCAAAATAAAAAGACTTTAATCATTCTGGTAGTTGATTGATTTAGCTACTTTAGAGTTGAAGCAATGTTTGTGATGTTGAAAAATAATAAAAATTATAATACTTAATTGTTTTTATCAAACTCGCCTAAAGAGTCCTACTACTTGCCGTATAAAAATCTGGAAAAAAAAAAGAAATGTGGGAGTAAGGATAAAAAAAATCATTATTAAGATGCCGAACCCTAAATATAGTACGGACCCCACGCAGCACATGAAGACGTTGAAATTATTGATTGTAAACATGTGTTATCAGCAATAATGAAAACATCATAAACCATATATAATAGCAAGATGGCAATGATCGTTCAATTATACTAGAGCATTGCCACAATTCGCACGACTGAAGAGATATATTGTTAAAAAGTATTAACACAATTAAAAAACACAATTAAGATGGACTTCAAATCTTGCTTATTCTTTATCTTTATTTTGGGAGTTGTCTTCACAGCTGCTTCTCCTCTCTCCGTGTACATACCAATAAGAGGAAGTAAGTACCTATTTTTTAATCATTGTATACGCGAAACTTTAACATAACTTGAACTGTATGCGCGAAAGTCTTAGGAGTCAATTTTTTTAATGTTTTTCAATTCATTAAATCAATTATTTTTACGCATTATTTTTCACAAATTCTAATAATAAATAATAAATAAATATTTGACAACATCACATACATTGCTCCGATTCCAAAGTAAGTAGCTAAAGCACTTGTGTTATAGAAATCAGAGACAACGGTGGTATCACAAACACCCACACCTGAGCCAATATAGAAAAGCTCGTTTTCTAAATTGACCCAACCGGGATCGAACCCGGGACCTCACAGATGGCGACACCTTGAAAACCGGTGTACAAAGCCACTCGACCACGGAGGTCGTCAAATAATAATAGTTCACAACATGCAAATTTTTGTCATAATGATGCACTGCCTGCCTGCAATGTGTACACTTTTTCTTGTTTTCTTAGGTTTTTGTATAACTTTTGTATGATCCCCCTATGCTATTTCGAAAATCATACAATTTGAACTTAACATTAATGCATTAAAGTAAAAACCAAATTGCAAATTGTATTTTCACTTTTTTTGTGAAATTAATGTGATGTTGGCTGTACATTGCTGTAGGAATATTTTTATTTTTTTGTTAAGTTAGGATTGATCCAAAATTGTGGTGCAAGTATTGCTAACAGGTACTGAGAATACAGGCTTTTTTATGAAAAAATTTGCATACCAGAATAACCACTAAGATCTAAAAGTAGTATTAGGTATTACACATTTAAATAAAACATGTTCTACGGATACGATATACTAAAAAAACTTATACATATTTTGAGACTCGGTAGCTCAGCGGTAAGAGCATTGGACCGGACATCCAAAGTTTGCGGGTTTGATTCCCGTCCGAAAATTTGATCTGGTGCGAGTCGTATTTTTTCTAGTATATTATTTAGTATCATATAGGTACCTACTAGATCTAGTTTTTATTACTATTATCATCATTATTTAGACTTCATATATAAAGCGAGATTACTACGAACCTTACCTTTGTCAACAAATAGGTAATTGTCAATATTTATTAGTACCTAGCTATCTTTCCATGGAAGTCATAATTTCTCGATTTATCTGAGGCCAACTATTTTGAGAACAGATTGGTTATTATCAGAGAGAAACATTGTTGCCTCAAAATATTAATAATATAACTGAAGAATGTTTCAAAAGCTAGAAGACCTAACTTTTAGGACATAGCCCAAAGGCTTTTAATAATTTCAAAGAATTACGCCCACAGTTTTAGACTAATACCTAACTGATTTACCCTGTATTTTGCCTTTGATTTTCAAACATACATTGTATTATATTACCGGCAATCTGTATAGTTCGGTATAATTGTATACAATACCTAGGCCAATGTATAAAATACCGAAAACATTTAGGTAATGTTTAAAAAAAACACTTTCACTAGGTATTCTACATTATAAAATACCAAATGAGCATCCGGTAATGTGTGTAAAACACGAGAGCTTTCAAGTTCATGATAATTTTTATGCCCCAGGTATTCTTTACATTCCCTAGGTTTTGTATAATACCTGAACCATACTGAAGCTGTAGATTTTCGACATTCAATAGTACCTTTACATCGAAATTTCTTTAGCTGTTCATTTCTATACAAAATTCTTTAGACGTCTATCATTCAAAGTCTTAATCCGTTCCCATAAAGTTAATAATAACTTGTCTTCTTACAGAAAATGAAATCAGCTGCTCCTCCATCGGATCTTGCATCTATGAGCATGCTACCTGCCCTTCCAAGATCGTGAGGCGTGACGCTTTCGGCTGCCATTTCAGAAGAAAATGCTGTATGACAGACTTCTTCAAGTAAACCTTCTTTGTAAGGACAACAGTTAGCGCATCATCATGCGCTTGATTATTTATCTACGATCTAACTGCATCCTTCTTTCTATTGTTACAAGTTATAGCTGTTTCGATGAAACATGAAGGATAGTTTTTGTTACAGTTGACAAAAAAATGTACCCAAACATTTAGTACCATGTCGAGCCAAGCAGTTGATCACAGTCAATATAGAATTGTTAAAACTTACCGAACAAGCGTCAAGTGTCATAATTCATGAGTGTGACAAAGTACTTAATTGTTAAGATATTTCTAAGGTCAATTTACGAAAGAAAACATAAATTATTATGGAATTGACTGATTCATTATTATTTCGCCTACTCTAGAAGTAAAAAGAAGATGTTGGGACCTGTTTCCCTAATCACAAAATTAAATACAGCTTACAAATTTAGCAGAAATAGACTCAGCTGCAATATATAAAATGTTTTCTTATAAATTAAGTTTTAGTTTAAAAAAACAGTAACTAATAAGGTTATTTTAAGTGTAAATTATCTAGTTATAACACGTATGTTCCTATTTTATTGCCATTATGAATTAAAATAATTTTACAAATAAAAAAATCTTTTTTGATTTGGACTATATGTTTATTTTAATAAGAGACGCAAACTGTCTGGTCTGTGAGATAGCCTCCGAAATTGCTGTAGTTGCTATTTATAGGTCTCCATCCTTGCATAACATAGATAACTTCCTCGTTGGTCTAAATCAACTTCTTTCAACCCTGTCATCCTTCCAAGTAGTGAGTGTAATGGGTGATCAAAACATTGACATCAAAAAAGGTTCTACTGACGCCCATTCAGATGAATATTTGGAGCTGTTTGCGTTCCACGGTCTCCTACCAGCGCATATTTTTCCCACTCGAGGAAATAATTGTCTGGACCATGTCCTACTTAAATCCAAGCAACCTTCCATTACACTAATATTAGACACTGTTCTTACCGATCATTTACCGACTATTCTTCAAGTAAATTTTAGAAACAACGTTCATCAAAAAAATACTGTCCGTGTTAGGGTTGATTATGACTCCATTCGTAAGGCACTTCTGAACATCGACTTCTCGCCGATACTTTTATCAGACGATGCAAACTTTGCTGCGGACATTCTTGTCTCAATTACTTCTAACCTAATTAAACAGTACACTCAAGAAGTTAAGGTTCCACGGAGTAAAAGGAATATTAAACCTTGGATCACGGCTGGCTTACTCCGATGTATCCGAAATCGCGACAATATGCATAGGCGACTTAAGAGAGAACCAGACAATATAACACTTAAACTAACATATACAAGGTATAGGAATTTTGTTAACAAACTTCTAAAAATCACTAAACGTAATTACAATAAACAAATGTTACTTGATGCCAAGAATAACCCAAAATCCTATTGGAACGCCATTAAAACAATTACAAATACTAAGTCCGTAAACTCCTCAACTTCAAAAATAAAATCACTTTTAAGACATCATCAAAACCCGATCACTTCAGTAAATAATGTTAACAATTTTTTTGTCAACATTGGAAAAAATTTGGCTCTAGACATACAAAAAAAACGAGGAAGAAGGGGTTCTTTCAACAATGTGTCCAATTCTAAATGTAGTTCCTTTGTACTATTCGAGATCGATGAACATGAAGTTGACCGATTAATAATGGGACTTCGTGTTGACTCCGCCGTTGGATGGGATGGTATCTCCCCCCGTATCCTTCAATCTTCTAGAGAGGTCTTTGTCCCTCTCTTAACCCATATCTGCCAGCTTGCCCTCGAAACAGGAGTCTTTCCACATGCTTTCAAGAGAGCGATAGTTCACCCTATCTATAAGTCTGGGGATGGAGATGCAGTCACAAACTATAGACCTATATCTGTCCTTACTGCTTTCTCAAAAATATTGGAAAGAGCTTTGAATAACAGGTTACAAAGTTATTTGGAATCCAACAGCATTGTTGCTAAAAATCAATTTGGCTTTCAAAAGGGCATCAGCACGGAGGATGCAGTTGGTTCCTTGGTTGACACTGTTGTTGGGTATTTAGATGGCAAAGAAAACTGCATAGGCATGTTCTTAGACCTGTCTAAGGCATTTGACACCGTCTCCATCCCCACACTTCTTGCAAAACTAGAACAGATCGGGATACGCGGAATTCCGCTTTCACTTTTCAAAAACTATCTCTCCAATCGCACTCAGGCCGTCAAAATTGAAGAATTTATTAGTGACACTGAGGAACTGGTCTATGGTGTTCCTCAAGGATCAATTTTGGGCCCCACCCTCTTTGTCATTTATATAAATGACTTATGCAAACTTGACATTCCAAATTGCAAAATTTACACATATGCCGATGACACTGCACTGATAGTCAAGGGTTCAAACTGGGAAAATACTTACCTTCATGCTGAAGCTGCCTTGTCCACTGTCTTATCATGGCTAGAGCATAATTTACTAACTTTAAATGTCAATAAAACTAATTATATAGCTTTCGCTACTAGCACACAAACACTGCCTGCAGAACGCAACTTTAACATTACGGCCCATACCTGTCTAAAAACAGGCAGTGTCTGTCACTGTCTTGAAATTTCAAGAGTTCCAACTGTCAAATACCTAGGTATTTATATAGATTAATTTTTGAGATGGGACCACCACATTAATTCATTAATACCCAGAATAAGAAAATTAATATATGTTTTTAAGAATTTAAACTCCGTTACTGACCTAAACAGCTTAAAAAAAGTCTATTACGCACTAGCTCAGTCTATACTGACTTATTGTATAACGGCATGGGGTGGTGCAGCTAAAACAAAAATTATATCTTTAGAGAGGGCTCAGAGGGGAGTTCTAAAGGTCATGACAATGAAACCTCTTCGGTACCCCACTGTTCAACTTTTTGCCGAAACAGCAGTATTGTCAGTAAGACAGCTATTCCTCATGTCCACACTTCTTCGTAAACATGCTCAATTGTACTTTGATCCTACAATTTTTACCCGTAAGCGAAGATCTGATCTTGTCTGCTGCACCCCTCGACATAGGACCAGCCTTGCTAAAAGGCATTTTAGGGTCCTTAGTTGTAAAATTTACAACAACGCCAACAAAGTACTGAACATATACTCCTGTACGAAACGGGTAGCTAAATGCAAGATTCAAAATTGGCTAGGGACCCTAACGTACGCGGAAACGGAGGATCTACTGATTACTCCCAAGTGATAATGTATGACAAATAAATTAAAAATTAATTGTTTTAATTTGGCTTTTCTAAATTGTTTTTTGCATTGATAAGTGACTTGTGCTGTACACTCACACTCCCACGCATTGACTCATACACTCACACTCTCTTGACAGTACACTCGCACAGTATTAATAAAAAAAAATAAAAAAAAAAAAAAAAAATTAAAAAGCACACAACACACCCACCCACCCACTCACATACACACCCACACACACCCACTCACACACAAACATATATACACACACACACACACACTCAAATATATACAAACACATACACACACACTCACACACGCGCGTACGCGTAGCGGCGTTTGAAGCATGAATTCCCGAATAAACAGAATAATAATTCTAGTTTGGGAATTCTCATAAACTATTTTTGTGTACCTTTTTATGTTTCTTTTATACTAAATTATAAAATAGTTTACACACAGAATTTCTATCAGACTGTCTTCGCTTCCTAATCCACGAGATACAGGTCTTTTGTGCCTAGTTCGTTGGATTGGGTGGGCGACTGATCGTGTGATTAGACAAAATCTATTGTTTGTAACACCTGCACTGTAAATTGTTTTAGCTTAGAAACTATTCAATAAAGTATTTTTATTTTATTTTTTATTTTATTTATTTATTTATAATCCATTGTTTGGGTTAGTTGTGTATTTTTGAAATTTCATTTTAACAAGTCTCCAAAAAAAGATATTTTAAAAAATCAATTAAGTACATGTATACTTGTTGAAAACATGCTTATCGCAATTTTCAAAGGTCTTCAATACAGCACAGTTCAATTCCACATCCAGTATACTCCTTCATGATGAATCCAGGGCAGTTGTCTGCACTTGCTACGCAATACCCTTGGCCAGCCAAGCAAAGTCTAGACGCGTCTGCCAAAAGCAAAACTGATCAGTTACCATTTAAATTAATTTCTTTACCAATACAAAGTACTACCATGACGAGCTTGAGAAAGGTTTTGATCAAAAATGGCATTGTGTCGTAGACAAATCCAAACCTTTTGTTTAGCTGTCAAAAATGCCAGCACCAATTTTTAGGGTTCCGTACTCAAAGAGTACTAATATCATAAATGCGAAAGTCCGTTTGTTTGTTTTGTTACGCCTTCTTCTTAACTACTGAACCGATCATCATGAAATTTTGCATACACTTTGTCAGGGGTACAGAGAAGGACATAGTGTACCTATTAATCCGAAAAAATAATTGTTTCTGAGAGATAGCAAAAAACTTTCCACGCAGACGAAGTCGCGGGCGGTCGCTAGTTTGAAAATAAATTAATACTATTTTACTTTTTGTGGAAAAGGCAAATATGGCCTAGAGTCTAAATTATTCAAATATATAGTCACAAAAACGAAGAAATACTTACTTGAAACACAAATAAAAGCAAACATTATCACTAAGATAAGATACAGGTATTTTGAATACATCTCGAATGAGAAAGGTGATTTCGAAGCAGAGTTTATGCGATGTTCGATTGTAAGACTAACAGGAAAATATGAACCTGCAGTCACTTTTATATGTTCAAAATTGATAAAATAGCACATAAAGCTAGTGTTACATAATGGTACATACATTTTCGAAATCGAGGTCAATTACCACTTAACAATGGTATTTAGCAATTAACAATGTTTTAAACATCGCTTCGAAACAGAGTCTGCAGATAGTGAAAACACAACACTGTTCAAAATTTTTATATTAAAAAAATAGTTGGCTTAATTAGTCAATGTAGTGGATACGCAGGGTGGATAAGCTAAAGAGATTGTCAGTTATTAACATGTTCCTAATCTTAGGTTAAGCAGTTTTTTTGTCATTTAACTACGATAAATGGAAATTTAGAAAGCTTTCCAAAATTAAAAAAACTGCTTGATTTGATTTTAATTTCGTGCTTAGTTTTCTGTAGATACTCATTAACAAGTATATATTTTAGGAATTCACACTTATATCATCTGCATTATAATTATTAGCATGAAAAATAATAAATATTACAGACAAAAAGTGTATTAACAGCATTACAATGCTTGTATCGGAATCACGTAACGGTGAAGTCCCGAGAATGACTCATAAGTGTTTATTCCAGGAAGTAGGTAGGTATTATAAAAGATCAATAATATGTAGTTACTCGTATATTGCTATCGTTTTCTTTATTTACATTATTGCTAATTATTTTATTATTTAATTATGACACTCTTTACATTAAAAAAAAGAGGAAAGGGGTGAAATGAGTTTATTATTCTTCACATAATAATGTTAGGCCATTATTTATCTAGTCCATATTAAAGAGTACCTACATCTCCTAAAAGTTTGATGTTAGATGAGGTGTCGCCACTTGGGAATAAATAATTGTCTATAGGTGTGTCTAGTCATTGTGAAAAGAGAAATATATGTAACTTACGCCCGCAAATAATATATGCAGGATGCACCGCCCGCCCGCCCGCAAAAAATGCACCTGCCCACCACAAAAATATCCGTGCACAATACCTTCATTTAGCATGACAGCGACACACCTTGCACCTTCACCAATTAGACTACTCTACACGTGTTTCGCCCCAACCCGGAGCATCCTCAGGAGTTAGATCGTGCGTAAACCAACACAGAATCAAAAATCGTGTCTAGTCACTTTCCCATTCCTCTTGCGCTTTTAACAGAGGCATGCCTAACTGCATTCAATAGCGCATGCCCTTAAAAGCACGACTAATTTATATAGCAGAAAGTTGAAAGGGAAATCGCACGATTTGGAGCAATATTGAAAACGTCTTTGCATGGCAGAAATTTGAAAGGGAAAGTGCACGATTTGGAGAGAATATTGTATGCTTCTGACGTAAGTTGAATTGAAAGTTAAAGCGAATAGTTAAAGACAGATCATTTAACTGTTAGTTGTTTTTATTTTTTCTGTTTGTTTTATTTCTGCAGCATTTAACTCCCGAATCCTCCTGAAGTGGACAAAACCCAGTGTATGTGTTTTCAGAAGGGCATGTTTCACTGCAAACACCGCCAATCGATATACATGGGAGTTCGTTGTAAGGTTTATTCTTGTAATCTAAAACAGAAAATCAATTTATATTCAGATTTATGGCATATACAATTTTAAATTTATTACTACGTACATTTTGATATTTTATTAGATCAGAACTAGCGGTCGCCCGCAACGTGGACAGTGATTTGTTTTATCTCTCAGAAACAATACTTTATTTTCTGGATAAAAAATACACTATATTATTTTTTGTACCTACATCTCACTAAGTGTATGTAAAACTTCATGATGATCGGAGCGTAACATCAAACAACTGTCACTTTCACATTTTACTACACGCCACGTACAAATATTATATTCTGTGACTTCACTACATTTTTCATAGCTTTTAATTAGCGAACAATATTTTTAAGTGATGGTATGGACGAATTTAATAGGTGGTGGCAAGGAATGAGTTATTCAAAATGTGGAGTCAGACTGTGCCCTCCAGCATTCAAACCTATACGTTCTTAACCTACCTTCTTGCTGACTTGTACCACAAAAATACGGGTCGAATTGAGTACCTCCCTCCTTTTGAAGTCGGTAATAAAAGGGATCAAGTTATATGTTTCATACAAACGAAAAAACTTTGAAACTTTAACTAAATTAACGGCCAAGGATTGACCGAAGCGTGACTTGATGATCTCTTAGTATGCTGATTAGATCAGTTGGGTGTGTATAGCGATCTGGATCACCTCCATTTACTCCCTAGATAGCCATCATCAGATCATAGCTTAATTAATCCCTGGCGGAGAACTAAGGCTTCAAAGTTACCTCGTTTGTATAAAACATTAAACTTGATCGAATTGACAAATTTGATGAGGGACAACTAATTTGTAAAATAATGTCTTTCAATAAATTAAAGTCGAATATTTAATTGAATCATTTATAAACAACAACTCCATGTTTTAATTCAATAATTAATTAATAATATGGTAGAATAAATATGACTCGCATCAGATCATCTTTGGGTGGAGTGACTCGGTAGCTCAGCGGTAAGAGCATTGGACCGGATACCCAAAGGTCGCGGGTTCGATTCCCGTCCGAGAATATGATCTGGTGCGAGTCGCATGTTTTCTAATATACCTATTGTATAAAACTATCATTATGAATGCTAAAATCTCAAATTTAAAAATAAATAAGTACTTACAATTTTCGATTCCTTCATCTATAGAAGATGTTGAGATTAACACAGCAAGTGATAGTAAAAATAAATTAGTGAGCAACATTTTACACAACATCTTTTCTCAATTTCGACAAAAATAACGCTTTAATATTTCGGCTGCCTGTTTAAGTATACCTTTAATGTTTAACACAATTCAAATGTTAATTTTAACCTCGAAACGATAATACACTGGTGGCCTTCAAAACTTAGTACCACCTTTTTAAAATTGCAATTCTCTTACACAATAGAAGTTAGATTTTTGAAATAAAAAAAGGTTTTTTTTTCAAGAAGGTTATCGATTGTGAAGTTTTTATTAAAAACAACCTCTAACCCCAAACGCATATACCGCCTACGTTCCGTTCCGTCCGTCATGAGTAAAAAAAATTTTTTGTAGTCTATTTATTTCGAAAATATATCTTCTGCATTTTAAAAGATATTACAATTTTAAAAGTGTGATACAGTTTTGAAGGCCAGTGTAGTTTACATAAATTATACTTAATTTGTATGTATCTTTTCCATTATTCGGAATGGTTTTATTGCAGTTAACGACCGCTATAAATAATAAGTAAGAAGGTATTCCTTTACTATAATAATAATGAAAATATTAGAAAATTTTGCTGAAAATTAACTATTTCTTTGCTATGTTTCGTAATTGTATAGCAATTGTTTTAGGTATAAATATATTTTTTCAGTTGTTTTTAGGGTTCCGTACCCGAAAAAGCCAATCGGAGCCGTCACTCATTGTGTCCGTCTGTCTGTCCGTCCGTTGTCTGTCACAAAGCTCTAACAACTAAACCGTTGCAGCTACAGTCTTCATATTTGCACCAAAGATGTGTCTTGCAGACTCAAAACCTGGTAAAGTATAAAAAATTGTTTATAGCATTTTAGAAGGGGGCTCCCATACGAGAGAAGGGGGCGTGAAAAAATAAATTTGTAGTCAAATGTGTGGGGTATCATTGTTTTTGTTATGTAGAAAAAAAATGTGTGTTTATTTAAAAAAAAACTTTAAAAAAGCATTAGAAGCCGCTAAAATTTTTTATTTTACAAAATTTTTTTACGAAATATTTTTTAACTTTTTATTGACCCATGAACTTGAAATTTGATGACAATAATTATTGTTCCGTGTACGTATTTTACTTACCAACACTATAGATAGTCTGATTTTTTTCTTTTAAATACACTCATTTTCTTATTACAATCCAACTTAAGTTTGCGGTCGGGTAACATTCTCTCCAATATTTGGCGCTGTGCAGCAGTTGTGAATCGCGGCATCGTCTGTCTCACGCAGTTCGTTAAGAAGGCTGCCAATATCGAATTTAAGTTTGCACAGACAAATAGCTTTACGGAACCCTTAGTGTGCGAAGTCCGACACGCTCTTAACCGGTTCTTAAAAACGTTTTCAGAAACTCAAACAACGGAAAATCATTGGCGACGACGCGGTTAACATTAGTATCGAAATAACGTTCTTCAGTCTTTTTTTAAGAAAACAACTCAGTAAAACGTGGTCATAACCGAAAGAATATTATTATAAATAAACCATTCAAGATTTGCGGAAATTAAAAAGCTTATTTACGACCACAGAGCATAATTCAGTTAGACCCTGCGAACGGACTCGGACAAAATGTTTCTGAATTATTTAGCGTCATTTTTGTTGTTTTTGCATGGAAATGAAGAAGTTCGAGTGTAAATTGCGAGAAGGCCCCATTCTTTATTTGGATTTATGGTAGGGTTTAAATTGTTACTTACGGGGCCCATGGCTACCGTACCGAGCTTAGTATTATTTTATATATTACTGTTGTTCTTGTATGATGTTTTATCTAGTGCGGAAAGTAGTCATTATTGTATAAGTTTATGACAGTAACTGTAACTGTTCCCTTTTTTTGGGTGCTGGTTAGATTTTGAGCACATCAGGTTATACATAGTCAATAATAATTCCTTTAGAAGCATAGAAACATATGAATATTCCTTTTGGAAATTTATGCTTCAATGACTGTGTGGGCTGCTGCCTGTGGTGACGATACGACCAACAACGGTCCGTGGAATGAACGCGTGTGCTCCATGCACATTAATTATTAAGAAATATTGTCTGCATTCTTGGGTGTTTCATTTTTTGCTCAAAACTATAATGCCAAATATTAGGTCCTTAGTCCCTTACCTATGAAATTGACATTTTATATGGAGAATTTTTAACAAATTGCATTTTCCATACTAGCATTTTCATAATTTATTTAACAACCGTGAATGCTATTTAATTGTTACAAAACTATTATATACAAATATTTGTACATTAAGCTAACTTAAGCAGAAACAGTTTCGGCTAAGTTACAACGGATAAAGTGATCATTTTCGCTACCAAAAAAATTTGTCACTTTCAAGGTATTTTTTAATGCTAAGAAAACAAAAGAAATAGACTTTAATGATGCTGCTAGTTGACGGCTATGGTCATAATTTGATGTAATATCCAGCAACTGATAAGTATTTTAAATCACAGAAGTTATGAGGTTCTCTGTGTGTGAGAAAAAACACCAATTTCATAGGTAAGAGCCTAATATTATTACGCATTGATAATACGACAGGCATATCATATTATTATGTTAATAGAATGGGAAGGATGCGATTTCCTCATTGAACTAAAATTACTCGAGACTTGTGGCAATGGTGTGAAAATCGCAAAAATAAAGTACACGCAGACTACATTCGTTTCTCTGATAATATGATTGCAGATGCCGAGACGAGAAAATCACACCCCGATATTGAATGGGTGCTTTCTCAAAGGGCCTTTTACCCTTCAACGTCCGGAAAATTGTTATCCAGCCGCATGCGTCCGCTCGGGCGTTGGTGAATTAATAAAATAACAGATTATTTCGGTGTACCACAGATAGATTTATTTGCAAGTAGGATCAATCATAAATGTTAAAAGTATGTCACATAAGACCGAGATGCTTTGCAATTAATGCATTTGCTTTATCATGGAATGTATGTGCCCGATGTTCACCCAAAAGTGCAACATGTCCGTAAATTGGTCAAATTTTGATATATCTTTAAAGTAGAGATATCAAAATTTGCAGAGCGCAGAGATCTATCGTATGGCGCTTGAATTTTGAAAATTAGTTGGGTGGTTTTTGAAAATTTAAAAAAAAAAATTAAAATTACTGATTTAATGATAGTATAATACTAAATAATGTACTAGAAAAAATAGGACTCGCACCAGATCATATAATACTAAATTATATTTATATATTACCTATTTTTTCTAGTAAATTATTTAGTATTATATAAAAATAGCATTGTGAATGCTTAAATCTCAAAAATTTAAAAATTAATGATAGTAATCATCCGGTATATAACATCAAAGAGTGTACATTTTGCGAGTGTACATTTTCCTGTTTCCGTAATAGTTTGAATAAACTTCATTATTTACAAAGAAGGAAAATCCAACTTCATTACCATTTGCCGTAAAAACTTCAATTATACCGCGAACATCCTAAGATCTCCGAGGTCAGTAATAAAATAGATTACATCCCAGCGCTATTTATATTACAGAACAAAGATTTGCGGATTTTGCGGTATTTTTGGCGCTATCGCAGTCCAAAGGCGGCAATTACGTAGCGCTTTTCGCTTAACTAGTGGCTTTGTTCTACAGCCTTAAAGTTAAACAAGTTACAAGAGATTATTTTAAGAAAAAAAATTTTTTCAAAGGAATTAGAAAAGCAGCTCAAAAAAAAAAGAAATGATATTAGAAATAAAACACTTTTATGGATCACAGTGCGTATTGGTATTACCTGTAATCTGTGTAAAGAGTGTTTTCTTTCTAATGAACTGCCCTCCTGATTATGTAACTTTGTTGCAATCAACTCTGACAGAAATCTCAGTTACATTGCTGCTTTAGTAATAACCAATATGACAACTATCTTACTTAAAGCAGCATGCGGTTTCAATCACTTTCAATCAAGAATTGGTAGCAACAGAGTTACGTAATCAGCTCCTACGCTCAAAAGTGAAGTGTAAATCTTCTAAAGAAAGTCTGCTAAATTCGGGTGGGGCAGGAAAAAAATTTTGTATTTTTTATTTTCGTTACAATTACTTATTTACTTTTCTGCGATTACTTACCTCAATTCTCAGGCACACCGTTTCATCACCATCATCAAATTAGCCGTAAGACCCACTGCTGGGTATAAGCCTCCCCCAAGGATTTCCACAACTATTTTTTTTAACCAATAACACTCAATTGAATCTTTGACATCCGCTCTCCGCTCTTGATTTGCAGGGCTCTCAAACAAATTCGAACTGAGCATTCACCAAAAATTCAAATCGCTTGTCCTTTGCACCAAGACAGTTTTGATCGTTATCTTTTCACTAAATTAGATAAAGCTGTAGAGAAGGGTTGAGTTTATCCGGCCCTTTATGTGAAATGCGGGCGCTATAGTGTTTATCCGGGAACATGAGGTTTTGGGCTTGTAAGGACTTACCTGATGCTAGGGAAATTGAAATGGTGAAATGAGATGTCACGTGCTGAAGATTCTACGTCATTGTTTTAAACCTAGAGTGCTCGCGCTATTTCAACAAACGTAAGTGATCGTGTGAGTCTGCGAGTGAGTCGTGAGTGAGACATGAGTGAGACATGAGTGTGTATAATACACTCGTATAGTATTATATATTATCTGTGATAACACTCAAACATTAATAGAACAACGATTACGGCTTAACGCATTTTGCCTTCAATAAAACATATTCAAAAGTATATTTTTTGTTATTATCTCTGGATCAATTGTATTGATATGGCTTAGTAACTTTTATTATAACTCTGAGCCTTGCGAGCTCTGTATGCTGAAATTTATCTCGACCGTGGTGTTTCCTCTTAAATCCTGTATTTAAGAGGAAACACCACGGTCGAGATAATTGAGAAATTCCTATAGAAAGTTGACAAAATCAAAGTTTCGTAGTCCCCTGTTTCCTCCTCCAAAACTAAACGGATTTAAATACTTTTTTCATTAAAATTTAAAGAAAGGATTATGCTGTGTTCCTATGTTTTCTTTTATTAATTATTTATTAAAAAAGATATATTAATTTTCAAAAACCTAAAAAAATCCCTAGTGTTGACATAAGCAATTCAAAGCCATCGGTCATTTATGTATGAAGACTGGCATGACTACCTGTCCGCCATTTTGAAAAAAGTCGGTTTTGGAGGCCTGTACTTAAAGTGATGTCAATCGATAGAATAAGTAATTAAAAACACTCGTCACTCGACAATTGACACTCGATACTCGACACTCGACACTCGATACTCGACACTCGACACTCGACACTCGACACTCGACACTCGACACTCGACACTCGACACTCGACACTCGACACTCGACACTCGACACTCGACACCCGACACTCGACACCCGACACTCGACACTCGACACTCGACACTCGACACGCTAAATAAATAGTATTCAAGATGGTCTAATTTTGAACGAGGAAATAGGGGATTTTGTCAACATTCTTTAGGATTTTTTCAATTCTCTCGACCGTGGTGTTTCCTCTTAATATCCTAGTTCAGCAGCAGATGCTACAATTTGTCGATTGTTACTTTAATTTGTTTAAAGCTTTTACCTGTTAGATACCTTAATATGTAACAACATTTAAAGTGTGTGGTAATAAACAAAGTATATCATTATTTAAGGACATTTTTCAAACAAAATTATACCAAGCTATTAATGTTACAAATAGAATAGAAATATTTTAAAATACCTGAGTTGACTCAAACAGAAATAATTTTATCACAATTTCGACCTATACATTTATCTTTGGTGCTTATCAAGTATTTTACTTAAGCCCAAAAGTATATTCCCTTTGAAATAGTTAAGACCTCGAGCTTCCTTATCGTCACGTTTTGGCGACGCGTCAATAGGCCTCTTTATTCTATCATAGAGCCTACAAAATTTGGACGTGACTCACTTTTAGTTTTTAGAGTTGCATTTTGTTTGGAGACGCCCGCCGCGTCGTAGCGTTTACCCATCATTATAAATGTTTTATTAATGTTTGGGATACTAAAGTATAGTCAACGGCACTGGGCTTCTACGACAGGGTAATCATATTCAATCAATTTAATACTTAATTGAGAAGATTAAGGTTCAAAATAAATTACAGATATTTAACAGTTTACGTCACTCACAACAAATCACATTCACTTCAAATAACACCAAATCATCGAAGCATCCACATTGATGTGTTAATTACCGCTTCACTCACAGCTCACTACAACTAAAATTAACCACCAATACGTCACTCACAACAAATTGTGGACAAATTAGGCTGAATCTAAATTTTGTCACAAACACTAAAGCAGCCTAAATCAACCACATGACACCTGTCAAAACCATTCCCATGATATCGAAGTTTATCATCGCGTCAGAACAGTGGCTCATTCCATTATAGCCCGTTGGGATTGCTATTTAATTTCAAACTTTATGCTGTTAGTAGTAAAAGACTGGTTTATCTGCAGTTTGTAATGTTATCTGCATTGTTTCACGCAAAGATACACTTGATTTTAAATGTTTAGCCATTGTTACAAATTACCAATGAGAATTTTCACAGACCACTGCTAAAAACCATGTAAATATTATAATAGGTAATTACCTTTTTGGAATACAAATTAGTAGGGAAACGCAATTTTTAAATAACTTAACAAAATAATGTTTTAAATTTCCATGGTTTTTGACGTTATTAGAATAAACTAATATCGGAGTCTCAAAAATAAACAGGTACATTGTGTAAATCCCGATATAGTTTATTCTAACAACTTAACAAACTCAAGGTAAATTAAAATAAATAAGGAAAGGTTTTTATTTGCTGCTTATATAATGTGAGTTTAATTTAAAAAAATATTTTTACTTTTTTTTAATAACAAATCAGCTTCCATCTACCTCCTTAATATAGAACCTAAGCAGAAATTTGAACATCATAATAGCCATTTTTGTTATCAAAGATGTGATAAACATTCGCTCACATTTTACATGACTGTATACTATTCCTCGTATTCAAAATAATTTTATTTATTGATGTTCAGCAGTATGAAATCCTAGCCAAAAATAAAGGTAAAGAAATAACTATTTGTCTCACGTAAGCCAAAGCTAAGTAGCAGAAAAAAGAAGGAAAAAAAGAGAACGCAATATTTATACAGCGACATTCCTTGTAATCTGTATTTATTTTATTTAGTAGCTAAGCAGGAATAATGGCGAGGAGGGAGCTAGCCAAAACGACGGGGATTATTTTTACGATACTTGTACGCATATTTTCTTACGGCATAAAGTCGAGTAGAGTTACTTTCACGACATTTTATATAGTTATGTCTACTTTTAGGACACTAGCTATCGATTAATAAACTAAAATAATTGGTCAAAATATGTACTAGTGGCTCCGTGAGCTGTAGACAAATAAATACTTAATATAAGCAGTCATAAATTCTGTCACAACTTTATTATTTTCAAGTGTTGTGACAGATTTTTTTGATTGAATTGAACTATGAACTTTTGAGTCTTCTAAAAATAAAAAATAAAATTTACTTTGCATCACTAACAAAAAAGGTTTCTGTTATTTTTGAACGTTTTTCAAAACGGCTGAAATAGGTTTTTTTTATATATCTCCGCTATTTTGAAAATATTCAAATAACTGAATTGATCATAAAATTTTATATAATTATCGAACCTGCTCACAAAATTTCACGAGAATCAGTTAAGAAACGCAACCTGTAGAGGAGAACAAATGGATACCGGAAGGACATGTGAAAGCATTTTTGCCGAAGCTGAACCAGAGACGCTTCGCTCTGACTTGTGACTTCATCATTCGCATTTTTATTGTGACTTGTGCGAAAAAGTGATTTTAAGTACAAACTATGTGGTGTCCAGTTGGAAAAGGCAGAATCTTTAAGGGACTTAGGAGTCACACTTGATAGTAAATTACACCTCGATGAGCATGTCGATAATGTTATAAATAAAGCCTATAAAATGTACGGCTTTGTTATGCGCTCTAGTACCAAATTTACTCGTCACTCAACTTATTTATACTTGTATAAGGCCCTTGTTCGTTCTCAACTTGAATACGCTGTGCCCATTTGGAACCCTTTTTAAAATAAATATATAGATGCTCTAGAGGCTGTTCAGAAGAAGTTCTTGCGCTGTATGCAATATAAGTGTTACCGCAGCAGGTTATCGTATGCGGAGCTTCTTTGCAAATATAATTGTACAAAATTAGAACAGAGACGTACAATCCTGGAAATGATGTTACTTTATGACATCTGTAATGACCGGTATGACTGTATCCCATTAATAAACCAACTCAGATACAAAATCCCGATTAGGACACACTGCCGTAACACTTGTAAATTGTTTGCTGTCGCCTATTGTCGCACTAATGCTGGCAAAAGGTCACCGTTATATCGAATAACCAATACTTACAACAATAAATTCATCTCGGTAGACATGGCGACAGCAAACAAAAGTACTTTTAGGAAGGGCTTACTGGAACTGTTGTAGCTCTCTTCGTCAGCCCAATAAGTAGATTAAGAAATAAGTTAGTAATTAGTGGTAAACGGTGCTGGTGGCACAATAATATATTTCATGTTCTGAATTTATTATCATAATTATAAATATTGTGCTATTGTTTGTTTACCTGAATAAATTAAAAAAAAGAAATATTTATTAATTAATTGTTATAGTCATTTAGCCATTCACCTGTTTTAGTAGTCTATTATTGTAGCTAGCTAGATGGCTGGGACACTGGGACACGTCGCCAGACATTTACAATAAAGTTACAACAAAAAAATACCTTATCGTTTCGATTTCGATAATATTTTCCCTTTGACGGCATACATACATAAGTAAGAAGGTATTCCTTTACTATAATAATAATGAAAATATTAGAAAATTTTGCTGAAAATTAACTATTTCTTTGCTATGTTTCGTAATTGTATAGCAATTGTTTTAGGTATAAATATATTTTTTCAGTTGTTTTTAGGGTTCCGTACCCGAAAAAGCCAATCGGAGCCGTCACTCATTGTGTCCGTCTGTCTGTCCGTCCGTTGTCTGTCACAAAGCTCTAACAACTAAACCGTTGCAGCTACAGTCTTCATATTTGCACCAAAGATGTGTCTTGCAGACTCAAAACCTGGTAAAGTATAAAAAATTGTTTATAGCATTTTAGAAGGGGGCTCCCATACGAGAGAAGGGGGCGTGAAAAAATAAATTTGTAGTCAAATGTGTGGGGTATCATTGTTTTTGTTATGTAGAAAAAAAATGTGTGTTTATTTAAAAAAAAACTTTAAAAAAGCATTAGAAGCCGCTAAAATTTTTTATTTTACAAAATTTTTTTACGAAATATTTTTTAACTTTTTATTGACCCATGAACTTGAAATTTGATGACAATAATTATTGTTCCGTGTACGTATTTTACTTACCAACACTATAGATAGTCTGATTTTTTTCTTTTAAATACACTCATTTTCTTATTACAATCCAACTTAAGTTTGCGGTCGGGTAACATTCTCTCCAATATTTGGCGCTGTGCAGCAGTTGTGAATCGCGGCATCGTCTGTCTCACGCAGTTCGTTAAGAAGGCTGCCAATATCGAATTTAAGTTTGCACAGACAAATAGCTTTACGGAACCCTTAGTGTGCGAAGTCCGACACGCTCTTAACCGGTTCTTAAAAACGTTTTCAGAAACTCAAACAACGGAAAATCATTGGCGACGACGCGGTTAACATTAGTATCGAAATAACGTTCTTCAGTCTTTTTTTAAGAAAACAACTCAGTAAAACGTGGTCATAACCGAAAGAATATTATTATAAATAAACCATTCAAGATTTGCGGAAATTAAAAAGCTTATTTACGACCACAGAGCATAATTCAGTTAGACCCTGCGAACGGACTCGGACAAAATGTTTCTGAATTATTTAGCGTCATTTTTGTTGTTTTTGCATGGAAATGAAGAAGTTCGAGTGTAAATTGCGAGAAGGCCCCATTCTTTATTTGGATTTATGGTAGGGTTTAAATTGTTACTTACGGGGCCCATGGCTACCGTACCGAGCTTAGTATTATTTTATATATTACTGTTGTTCTTGTATGATGTTTTATCTAGTGCGGAAAGTAGTCATTATTGTATAAGTTTATGACAGTAACTGTAACTGTTCCCTTTTTTTGGGTGCTGGTTAGATTTTGAGCACATCAGGTTATACATAGTCAATAATAATTCCTTTAGAAGCATAGAAACATATGAATATTCCTTTTGGAAATTTATGCTTCAATGACTGTGTGGGCTGCTGCCTGTGGTGACGATACGACCAACAACGGTCCGTGGAATGAACGCGTGTGCTCCATGCACATTAATTATTAAGAAATATTGTCTGCATTCTTGGGTGTTTCATTTTTTGCTCAAAACTATAATGCCAAATATTAGGTCCTTAGTCCCTTACCTATGAAATTGACATTTTATATGGAGAATTTTTAACAAATTGCATTTTCCATACTAGCATTTTCATAATTTATTTAACAACCGTGAATGCTATTTAATTGTTACAAAACTATTATATACAAATATTTGTACATTAAGCTAACTTAAGCAGAAACAGTTTCGGCTAAGTTACAACGGATAAAGTGATCATTTTCGCTACCAAAAAAATTTGTCACTTTCAAGGTATTTTTTAATGCTAAGAAAACAAAAGAAATAGACTTTAATGATGCTGCTAGTTGACGGCTATGGTCATAATTTGATGTAATATCCAGCAACTGATAAGTATTTTAAATCACAGAAGTTATGAGGTTCTCTGTGTGTGAGAAAAAACACCAATTTCATAGGTAAGAGCCTAATATTATTACGCATTGATAATACGACAGGCATATCATATTATTATGTTAATAGAATGGGAAGGATGCGATTTCCTCATTGAACTAAAATTACTCGAGACTTGTGGCAATGGTGTGAAAATCGCAAAAATAAAGTACACGCAGACTACATTCGTTTCTCTGATAATATGATTGCAGATGCCGAGACGAGAAAATCACACCCCGATATTGAATGGGTGCTTTCTCAAAGGGCCTTTTACCCTTCAACGTCCGGAAAATTGTTATCCAGCCGCATGCGTCCGCTCGGGCGTTGGTGAATTAATAAAATAACAGATTATTTCGGTGTACCACAGATAGATTTATTTGCAAGTAGGATCAATCATAAATGTTAAAAGTATGTCACATAAGACCGAGATGCTTTGCAATTAATGCATTTGCTTTATCATGGAATGTATGTGCCCGATGTTCACCCAAAAGTGCAACATGTCCGTAAATTGGTCAAATTTTGATATATCTTTAAAGTAGAGATATCAAAATTTGCAGAGCGCAGAGATCTATCGTATGGCGCTTGAATTTTGAAAATTAGTTGGGTGGTTTTTGAAAATTTAAAAAAAAAAATTAAAATTACTGATTTAATGATAGTATAATACTAAATAATGTACTAGAAAAAATAGGACTCGCACCAGATCATATAATACTAAATTATATTTATATATTACCTATTTTTTCTAGTAAATTATTTAGTATTATATAAAAATAGCATTGTGAATGCTTAAATCTCAAAAATTTAAAAATTAATGATAGTAATCATCCGGTATATAACATCAAAGAGTGTACATTTTGCGAGTGTACATTTTCCTGTTTCCGTAATAGTTTGAATAAACTTCATTATTTACAAAGAAGGAAAATCCAACTTCATTACCATTTGCCGTAAAAACTTCAATTATACCGCGAACATCCTAAGATCTCCGAGGTCAGTAATAAAATAGATTACATCCCAGCGCTATTTATATTACAGAACAAAGATTTGCGGATTTTGCGGTATTTTTGGCGCTATCGCAGTCCAAAGGCGGCAATTACGTAGCGCTTTTCGCTTAACTAGTGGCTTTGTTCTACAGCCTTAAAGTTAAACAAGTTACAAGAGATTATTTTAAGAAAAAAAATTTTTTCAAAGGAATTAGAAAAGCAGCTCAAAAAAAAAAGAAATGATATTAGAAATAAAACACTTTTATGGATCACAGTGCGTATTGGTATTACCTGTAATCTGTGTAAAGAGTGTTTTCTTTCTAATGAACTGCCCTCCTGATTATGTAACTTTGTTGCAATCAACTCTGACAGAAATCTCAGTTACATTGCTGCTTTAGTAATAACCAATATGACAACTATCTTACTTAAAGCAGCATGCGGTTTCAATCACTTTCAATCAAGAATTGGTAGCAACAGAGTTACGTAATCAGCTCCTACGCTCAAAAGTGAAGTGTAAATCTTCTAAAGAAAGTCTGCTAAATTCGGGTGGGGCAGGAAAAAAATTTTGTATTTTTTATTTTCGTTACAATTACTTATTTACTTTTCTGCGATTACTTACCTCAATTCTCAGGCACACCGTTTCATCACCATCATCAAATTAGCCGTAAGACCCACTGCTGGGTATAAGCCTCCCCCAAGGATTTCCACAACTATTTTTTTTAACCAATAACACTCAATTGAATCTTTGACATCCGCTCTCCGCTCTTGATTTGCAGGGCTCTCAAACAAATTCGAACTGAGCATTCACCAAAAATTCAAATCGCTTGTCCTTTGCACCAAGACAGTTTTGATCGTTATCTTTTCACTAAATTAGATAAAGCTGTAGAGAAGGGTTGAGTTTATCCGGCCCTTTATGTGAAATGCGGGCGCTATAGTGTTTATCCGGGAACATGAGGTTTTGGGCTTGTAAGGACTTACCTGATGCTAGGGAAATTGAAATGGTGAAATGAGATGTCACGTGCTGAAGATTCTACGTCATTGTTTTAAACCTAGAGTGCTCGCGCTATTTCAACAAACGTAAGTGATCGTGTGAGTCTGCGAGTGAGTCGTGAGTGAGACATGAGTGAGACATGAGTGTGTATAATACACTCGTATAGTATTATATATTATCTGTGATAACACTCAAACATTAATAGAACAACGATTACGGCTTAACGCATTTTGCCTTCAATAAAACATATTCAAAAGTATATTTTTTGTTATTATCTCTGGATCAATTGTATTGATATGGCTTAGTAACTTTTATTATAACTCTGAGCCTTGCGAGCTCTGTATGCTGAAATTTATCTCGACCGTGGTGTTTCCTCTTAAATCCTGTATTTAAGAGGAAACACCACGGTCGAGATAATTGAGAAATTCCTATAGAAAGTTGACAAAATCAAAGTTTCGTAGTCCCCTGTTTCCTCCTCCAAAACTAAACGGATTTAAATACTTTTTTCATTAAAATTTAAAGAAAGGATTATGCTGTGTTCCTATGTTTTCTTTTATTAATTATTTATTAAAAAAGATATATTAATTTTCAAAAACCTAAAAAAATCCCTAGTGTTGACATAAGCAATTCAAAGCCATCGGTCATTTATGTATGAAGACTGGCATGACTACCTGTCCGCCATTTTGAAAAAAGTCGGTTTTGGAGGCCTGTACTTAAAGTGATGTCAATCGATAGAATAAGTAATTAAAAACACTCGTCACTCGACAATTGACACTCGATACTCGACACTCGACACTCGATACTCGACACTCGACACTCGACACTCGACACTCGACACTCGACACTCGACACTCGACACTCGACACTCGACACTCGACACTCGACACTCGACACCCGACACTCGACACCCGACACTCGACACTCGACACTCGACACTCGACACGCTAAATAAATAGTATTCAAGATGGTCTAATTTTGAACGAGGAAATAGGGGATTTTGTCAACATTCTTTAGGATTTTTTCAATTCTCTCGACCGTGGTGTTTCCTCTTAATATCCTAGTTCAGCAGCAGATGCTACAATTTGTCGATTGTTACTTTAATTTGTTTAAAGCTTTTACCTGTTAGATACCTTAATATGTAACAACATTTAAAGTGTGTGGTAATAAACAAAGTATATCATTATTTAAGGACATTTTTCAAACAAAATTATACCAAGCTATTAATGTTACAAATAGAATAGAAATATTTTAAAATACCTGAGTTGACTCAAACAGAAATAATTTTATCACAATTTCGACCTATACATTTATCTTTGGTGCTTATCAAGTATTTTACTTAAGCCCAAAAGTATATTCCCTTTGAAATAGTTAAGACCTCGAGCTTCCTTATCGTCACGTTTTGGCGACGCGTCAATAGGCCTCTTTATTCTATCATAGAGCCTACAAAATTTGGACGTGACTCACTTTTAGTTTTTAGAGTTGCATTTTGTTTGGAGACGCCCGCCGCGTCGTAGCGTTTACCCATCATTATAAATGTTTTATTAATGTTTGGGATACTAAAGTATAGTCAACGGCACTGGGCTTCTACGACAGGGTAATCATATTCAATCAATTTAATACTTAATTGAGAAGATTAAGGTTCAAAATAAATTACAGATATTTAACAGTTTACGTCACTCACAACAAATCACATTCACTTCAAATAACACCAAATCATCGAAGCATCCACATTGATGTGTTAATTACCGCTTCACTCACAGCTCACTACAACTAAAATTAACCACCAATACGTCACTCACAACAAATTGTGGACAAATTAGGCTGAATCTAAATTTTGTCACAAACACTAAAGCAGCCTAAATCAACCACATGACACCTGTCAAAACCATTCCCATGATATCGAAGTTTATCATCGCGTCAGAACAGTGGCTCATTCCATTATAGCCCGTTGGGATTGCTATTTAATTTCAAACTTTATGCTGTTAGTAGTAAAAGACTGGTTTATCTGCAGTTTGTAATGTTATCTGCATTGTTTCACGCAAAGATACACTTGATTTTAAATGTTTAGCCATTGTTACAAATTACCAATGAGAATTTTCACAGACCACTGCTAAAAACCATGTAAATATTATAATAGGTAATTACCTTTTTGGAATACAAATTAGTAGGGAAACGCAATTTTTAAATAACTTAACAAAATAATGTTTTAAATTTCCATGGTTTTTGACGTTATTAGAATAAACTAATATCGGAGTCTCAAAAATAAACAGGTACATTGTGTAAATCCCGATATAGTTTATTCTAACAACTTAACAAACTCAAGGTAAATTAAAATAAATAAGGAAAGGTTTTTATTTGCTGCTTATATAATGTGAGTTTAATTTAAAAAAATATTTTTACTTTTTTTTAATAACAAATCAGCTTCCATCTACCTCCTTAATATAGAACCTAAGCAGAAATTTGAACATCATAATAGCCATTTTTGTTATCAAAGATGTGATAAACATTCGCTCACATTTTACATGACTGTATACTATTCCTCGTATTCAAAATAATTTTATTTATTGATGTTCAGCAGTATGAAATCCTAGCCAAAAATAAAGGTAAAGAAATAACTATTTGTCTCACGTAAGCCAAAGCTAAGTAGCAGAAAAAAGAAGGAAAAAAAGAGAACGCAATATTTATACAGCGACATTCCTTGTAATCTGTATTTATTTTATTTAGTAGCTAAGCAGGAATAATGGCGAGGAGGGAGCTAGCCAAAACGACGGGGATTATTTTTACGATACTTGTACGCATATTTTCTTACGGCATAAAGTCGAGTAGAGTTACTTTCACGACATTTTATATAGTTATGTCTACTTTTAGGACACTAGCTATCGATTAATAAACTAAAATAATTGGTCAAAATATGTACTAGTGGCTCCGTGAGCTGTAGACAAATAAATACTTAATATAAGCAGTCATAAATTCTGTCACAACTTTATTATTTTCAAGTGTTGTGACAGATTTTTTTGATTGAATTGAACTATGAACTTTTGAGTCTTCTAAAAATAAAAAATAAAATTTACTTTGCATCACTAACAAAAAAGGTTTCTGTTATTTTTGAACGTTTTTCAAAACGGCTGAAATAGGTTTTTTTTATATATCTCCGCTATTTTGAAAATATTCAAATAACTGAATTGATCATAAAATTTTATATAATTATCGAACCTGCTCACAAAATTTCACGAGAATCAGTTAAGAAACGCAACCTGTAGAGGAGAACAAATGGATACCGGAAGGACATGTGAAAGCATTTTTGCCGAAGCTGAACCAGAGACGCTTCGCTCTGACTTGTGACTTCATCATTCGCATTTTTATTGTGACTTGTGCGAAAAAGTGATTTTAAGTACAAACTATGTGGTGTCCAGTTGGAAAAGGCAGAATCTTTAAGGGACTTAGGAGTCACACTTGATAGTAAATTACACCTCGATGAGCATGTCGATAATGTTATAAATAAAGCCTATAAAATGTACGGCTTTGTTATGCGCTCTAGTACCAAATTTACTCGTCACTCAACTTATTTATACTTGTATAAGGCCCTTGTTCGTTCTCAACTTGAATACGCTGTGCCCATTTGGAACCCTTTTTAAAATAAATATATAGATGCTCTAGAGGCTGTTCAGAAGAAGTTCTTGCGCTGTATGCAATATAAGTGTTACCGCAGCAGGTTATCGTATGCGGAGCTTCTTTGCAAATATAATTGTACAAAATTAGAACAGAGACGTACAATCCTGGAAATGATGTTACTTTATGACATCTGTAATGACCGGTATGACTGTATCCCATTAATAAACCAACTCAGATACAAAATCCCGATTAGGACACACTGCCGTAACACTTGTAAATTGTTTGCTGTCGCCTATTGTCGCACTAATGCTGGCAAAAGGTCACCGTTATATCGAATAACCAATACTTACAACAATAAATTCATCTCGGTAGACATGGCGACAGCAAACAAAAGTACTTTTAGGAAGGGCTTACTGGAACTGTTGTAGCTCTCTTCGTCAGCCCAATAAGTAGATTAAGAAATAAGTTAGTAATTAGTGGTAAACGGTGCTGGTGGCACAATAATATATTTCATGTTCTGAATTTATTATCATAATTATAAATATTGTGCTATTGTTTGTTTACCTGAATAAATTAAAAAAAAGAAATATTTATTAATTAATTGTTATAGTCATTTAGCCATTCACCTGTTTTAGTAGTCTATTATTGTAGCTAGCTAGATGGCTGGGACACTGGGACACGTCGCCAGACATTTACAATAAAGTTACAACAAAAAAATACCTTATCGTTTCGATTTCGATAATATTTTCCCTTTGACGGCATACGGAACGTGTTCGTTACCAGATGCGTATGAGAAAAAATGATCCATGCACGAAACCGGTTTGAATGGTGCATTTATAAAAGACGATGACGTCAATTTGTTCTTCGTTGAGATTTTACTTTCGAAAAATTGTTCGTAATTTAACCTTTAGTGTGGCATAAAATCGAAATATCCTTATAGAACGACGAACGCTGTGGGAGAGGACGTGGGATGATACTGCTTTTGAGTTTAAAGGTTAACCTTTTAATACATAAATGCTGCAAGACAATTCATGGTATTGTTGTAATTGAACATAACCTAAGACAATTTAGTACAGAACATGATTTCGAAAAACAATACGCAACTTATTTCTAAACTATGATTATTATTATTATTATTATTCATACTTTGATATCAGCCATTTTTAATGTCCCCGCTGCTGAGGCATAGGCCTCCCTTATAGGATAAGGAGGATGGGCCATAACCCACCACGAAGGCCCAATGCGGATTGGTAGGTATTAACGATTGCAAATGCAGACGAGACCTACGGCTTAACGAGCCTTCCGAAGCACGGAGGAACTCGAGATAATAAATTTTTGGCCACCCATCCCATGACTGACCCTTGCGGAAGTTGCTTAACCTCCGCAATCGCATGGCCGGGCTCTAAAGCCACTGCGCCATCGAGCTCCTCATGATTTCAGACTTATTACTTCATATTGATACAGAATAAACCTTCCTTCATTAATCGGTATCTATACAAACCGTTCAACCTAACTTAGGGATATCAGTTTTTGACCACAATTTTACAAATATAAAGGTCTAACCACTGTATTTTTGCCAAAACAAAATGTTAAAACTATTATAGAACTTTTTGTATGGAAATCGCCAAAAAAGTGTTTAATACAATTTTTTTTAAGAATAGCCTCTTATTCCGGAATGGATAAAAAAACTGAAATTAATAAAAAAACTTTTTAGTGAGTTTATATGAATGAGAATTGTTTTCATTTTTATTTTATAGGTATCGCCAAAGAGTACAGTGTAAATTAATATTACTGTTCCTACACATTCAGATATACCTATTCAAAATGCAATGCTAAGCGCCACGTAAATCTACTAAGACTTTAGATTCCCCTCACGATCCTGAGTGCCGTCGCACTGTTTGGAAGCTCGCTCTCAAACTTGGCTTTGCATTTTTCATAGTCTTAAGAGAACAAATAGGGGAAATTTGAAATTTACACCGACATTCTAGAACTTTCTCCTATTTGGAAATAGCTATTGATGTTTTTATGTTTCGGTGTAATTCTGGCGTGGAATTTTCGTAGTAGGAAATCAAAGTTTTTAATCTGTTTGTCCTTACATGTTTTATTTGGTAAACAATCCTCACCTTACTCTTTGTTGAAAAAAAAACAATTTTAAAATACAACAAATGGTTTTCAACACATAGAGTACAAAAGAAATTTATAATGATTAGTGACAATTTGATGTTTTAAATTTAATAAAATGGTGTAAACCCCGATATAGTTTCTAGTATAGTTTCTCGGAGTCTCAAAAACAAACAGGTACATGGTGTAAATACCGATATAGTTTATTCTATTAGTGACAATTTTATTTAATGACACAAAATATTTATAAATAATTATCTAAATTTAAAAGACGTATGACAAATGTCAAAAGCTATTTACTAAATAGGAGAAGTAAGGAAACAGATTATACGTTTAATGTAAGGGAAGCTTATTGTATACAATTCAGGTATTACCATGCACGATAAAAAAAATTACATAATGTTTGTTTCTTCTACGGGAAAACTATTCGAACTTCCCGAATTGTGTTAATCGCTTCAGTAAATTATTTCCAAGGCTCAAAATTTGTTAAAAAGACGAAACAAAGTTAATACAACAAAGTAAAGATGTTCTTTGTTCGTGTTAAAATATATTTTTTTAAAGGTTACGAATAAAACACAATATTTAACCCTTCCCAATTCACGCAAGAGAAAGCGGGTACAATTGTACCAAAATTTACATTGCAATTAAAACAGACAGAAATTAAAACCCAAAATAAGGTTTCCTTTGCACGTAACATTCCGCGAATAGCATTTGTTTCGTTTAAAATATTTTACAATGAATAATTATGATTACATTTCTTTTAAATAATTGAGAGTGAATATGGTTTTTGAAATAATTAGTGCTGAAAGTATAGAATTTCAAGGGTTTTTTAAATTAAGGTTTTAAGGGTAAATTGGTTTAATTTAGGTTTGTGTTTAACACCATTATTATATCAACGAAAGGAATAAAATACCTTTATTATTTTCATGAGTTTTCACGAGGCATTGTTGGAGCGACGAGACCTCTATTTATTTAAAAGATTTAAATCACTTTTCTTATTTATTTTACGCATAGGCATTGATACAATTCGTGGCCAGAAGGGCACAGCCTAGCTTCCCTTCTTCTAAACAAAAGCTAGAGAACTGACGTCCGCATTTGAAAATATAATAAAATTCTTTTTTATCTTTAGTCTGTAACCAAAGAGTTACAGGACCCAAATAGTTCGCATATGAGGCTAAGGCCTTACAGCAACTAATAATTTTCTCAACACTTGGTAAGTCAAGTGACTTGACTTACAAAAATATTTATTATTCGACAACAAACCAATAGTAGTGGTCCCCAAACAACAGTCGTTAACAACACCGGATATAGTTGGATAACTATCAAACGATGACGCATCGCTATCGACATCGTCTTGTTTATCGAAACACAGGTGTTAATAATCGATACAAACTTCATACAGATGTACTTATATGAGCTATCAATTTAATAATACAGGGTGTATCAAAAGAGGGGGTGGGGGTTTAATTACAGCTTTCTAGTACGAAGGGCCTCTATTATTAATTTCTGCTCAGAGTCAATTACTGACTCATCTTTAATTTTTTTACACGTCAGATACGTGGTGCCTAATGAAATCACGCTTTTAATAATATCATTCATGGAGAAATAAAAAAAAATGGCTTCAATAATGATACCTGATGGTTGAATGTCGTAGTTCACATACCGACTTAATACCGGCGAAGTACGAAGTGTTCGTACTTTTTGAACTATGAACCCAAACTACTTCAAAAGGCTTAAATAAATACCTACAAATGCATCTCGTATCTCATTTTAAATCTAATATCAGTGCTCAGTACACAAACTGCTCCCGAAATTGCTGGAACTGTGCCTTCAGGAATTGCTTTGCAGCCGCCGTATGAAAACTTAAGCGAAATGGGTCGGGGCTCTTCAAAGTAAAGAGGTATGTAAAAATACACGATTTGAACTTGATGATTTATCAAGAGCTTAAAAGTTTCAAATTCAGAGTGCGATCAATAATAATAAGCAACTTTCGCAATAGTCTATAATAGGATGTGTGACCAAAATATTGATCTATTCCTTTCTAATACCAAAAACTAATACCAAATACCAAATTTACTAAAAATTATATTAAAATTTCTAAAATTTTGTATCAGTTGGGAATAGAAATTTTATAACGGTAATAAACAAATACCATTGGTATTAGTTTTTGGTATTAGAAAGGAATAGATCAAAATATTTTAGGTAAACTGCGTATACGAGGTATGTCCCATTCTCGCTATCTAATAGGGGTTAAATTATAAAATTGCCGATTTTTTTTCACACACAGAGACTCTCATATCTTCGAATTATGATCCTGATGGAAAATTACCTGTCAGCAATAAAAATAATTCTGATTTTGTTTCCTTAACTTTAAAAAAAGTAAATTATAATTAGTGACTCCTTTTTTTGTTACCAGGTATGACCTGTTATTTCGTTTTAACTTAGCCGATACTTATTTTTTGGTTTAACCTAAGTGGAATACGTTATCTTAGTGTTTAAACATTAATGCATACAAGTTTTAAAACATTAGCGTTCATGGTTATTAATTAAGAAAATGTTAGTATGGAAAATTCAAATTCATTAAAATCCTCAACACAAAACGGCAATTTCATACTTGATACATCAACGCCCGAGCGGCTGAATGTGGCCGCACAACAATAGAATATCTATTGTGTCTCATTTTCCGGGCATTGATGGGTTAAACCCCTAATATTTCACAAAATATCAATGATATAGCAAAGCCAGTCTTATTCCGTAACTTATCAACGAAATTATTACAACATAGGAAGTTAAATAGCGTAATATAAACACTCATATCTGTGTAAACAACTATTTTCCTCGTTAAGAACAAATAAAATTATGGTGTACATGAAATAACGGTCGGCCCGCTAGGGTCCCTCAGTGCCAGTGACTTATTCTTGTTACACTCGACAGTAAAAGGAAGTGCGTTGTATTGAAAATTATTTGCCCTATGATAATAGGTCTTTCCTATGAAATTGACAATTTGAATGGAGAATTTAAAAGAATACATTTTTCATACCTTCTAACATTTTATTAGAATAAACTATATCGGGATTTACACCATGTACCTGTTTATTTTTGAGACTCCTTCCTTCTTCCTTGACCATGGCGCATGCAACTGCGCCGAAATATCGGAGTCTCAAAAACGAATAGGTACATGGTGTAAATCCCGATACAGTTTATTCTAATAACGTCAATAACCACGGAAATTCTAACATATTTCAATTTATTTATCAACCGTGAACACGTATGTTACAAAACATTTATGTTCGAATGTTTAAACACTAAATTGGCAACTTTTGCTAGGTAATAATAAAAAGGGAGTCTTTATCGGTATCTATTTAATGCTAGAAAAACTAAAGTACGGATTTTATTATTACTAAGCTAATAGTCGACTATAATGATCATTATTTCGATATAATAAAAAACAATTGAATAATATAAATCATAGAAGTTATGAGGTTCTCTGTTTTTTGAGGAAATATCGACAATTTCATAGGTAAAGGTCAAATAAAGACCTATTTATTTGAGTTTCCGGTATACTACTTAAACATGGTAAACGGAATTCCGTCCGAATATTACTATCACGAATTTCAAATTATATTATGCTGGATTCACATCCATCGACTTTTCCACTAGTTTTTTCACCTATCTATAATCGTAAATTGTCAAATTGTGAAAAGATTAAAAAGAGGTTAACCAAAGGTAAACATAAAGAACAAAGACCACTTTTCATACCAGCGTTGACCTGTCAAAAATCTTTTTCACTTCTCATGCTCGTAAAGTTCGTCTTTATGTTGGGTATTGGCTGCAGAAAATGGCTTTTCATGCTCTAGTGCATAAAGTAAAATCTTCGTCTAAGTCCCAGACTTTAAGACAAAGGTCGTCAGGTAAACAGCCACACACGTAATTAATCTTCGTTAAATAAACTTGTTATTTCATTCTGTTTCTTTATTTTTATATAAAATCCATGTTATAACACCTAATTAATAAAACTAGGCAATATTAATGAGTTTTCTAAGATATAAGTATTTCAAGAGCATTATGGACTACGATCTTCGATCGTATAAAAAAAAAGAAAAAAAAGTGTATTGGCGGGAAGTCCTTATTTTTTCTTTGTGTTGCAATTTAAAATTATTTTAGAATATTTGTAAAACGATGAGCTATATTACTTCTGTATATACGATAGTTGATAAAATCTACATTTTAACAGGTCACAAATGGATGTCCTTCTGTTTGTAACCCTTCGAATGGTCCACGCATAAAACACAAGAATACAGCAAGAATTCACTTTTACGATGCAATTTCAGTGCATACACTCGCGTTTGTTATTAAAATAATATCTTCTGCTCATAAAGTTATAAATGTAATGAAAATATGATTGCGCTGGCCCACGCTTCGGTTTTCTCGAGTTAAGTATGAATTCATACTCGTGATTATTAAAGTGTTATTGGGTAACTTAGTAGTTACTAAGTAACAAATAAAGCTAAGTTATGAAGTTTAGTTACATCTAAGCTTTTAAATATTCTGTAAGTATTTTTCTGGTATTTTTTCTAATATTATTTATCTTAATATAAGAATAGCATTGTGAATGCGCAAAATCTAAATTTAATCATTATATAGCTGTTTCATCTTTATCGATTGTCAAAACATCTGGAAATATGTTTCTTTCGAATGTGGGGGTATTTCCTCACATTGATGAGATTGCGCTGGCTTGCAGCAAAGAAGTTAAAAGCAGTAGAAAATTTCGCCGCTCCCACTAGCGACTCGGTAGCATAATTGGTCAGTGCATTGGGCCGGAATCCCAAGGGTGCGGGTTCGAGTCCTGTCTGAGGTGCTACGGGTGAGTCGATATTTTCTGGTATTTTTTTCTAATATTATTTATCTTAATTCTGTAAGTGATACATTTCTAAACCAGCCCCTCTGCTCTCGACGGGATCGAGTTCACATTAGAATCTGTTATTTCGGTACATTGAAAATAGTTTCCATGGTTTCCACTGTACCGTTTTCTCGATTCAAACTCGATCTCGATCGCATTGGGAGTAACCCCCCTGTACTTTGTATACGTGAACGTAGGGTTGCCAGGTGTCGGCTTTAGCCGGACATGTTTGGCTTTTTGTCCTCTTGTCCGGTCTAATTTGACTGCATCCGGCCTGTCAGGCTTTTTGTATGGCTACCGCGCGAGTCATAAGTCGAGTGCAAGTTCGACCGCTGTTCGCAAAACGGTCTTGTCCGGCTTTTAGAACATAATAATAATTTGTCTGGCTTTAAAAAAGCTATTATTAGCAATTAAAAAGGGTATATCCGGCTTTTAGGGTAAAATGTCCGGCCAAATTAAGCACCGATTCCAGCTTTTGTGTTTTTGGACCTGGCAACCCTTTAAACGTCTACTCTGATTTGGTAAGTACCTACCTCTATGATAGTCTTATATTATTTTTTTTATCTTAGACATACGAAAAGATACAGCTAAAACATAATAATTGCGGTATGTACAAAATAATGAACTAGCAATAAAATTCTTAGTCGAAAGATATCTCAAAGTGGCCTGAACAATCCCAAATGCAATAAGTTTCAGTCGAGCTAAGTTATAATCTTAATTAAACTCCACAAAGTACAATAGATACTGAACTTAGTTGCAAGTCAAAGAAATAATGTCTAACTTTTTAATGGAAAAGGTCTCGAGTTTTAAAATGGCTGTGCAATCCCAAAGATTTCGGTTACGCAGATACTTACTTATAAACTAAAATTTGAGAAGTAAAAAAATATTTTTACATATCACAAATTAGTATAAACATTTTGACGCTGGTAACACAAACCGACTTATGCTCCATTGCCCCGGGGTCAGTTTCATATTTTTAAGAAATTCCCCACTGCCCCCAAATATTGAAAGTATGCTCCATTGCCCCAAAATGAAAAGTACAGTGAGTTACAGGTTTATACTTTTCATTGAATCCATTACTTTTGCTTAATTATCATAATTATGAGTTTTATTTTGACTACAAATATCAAATTGTTTCTCCAATACAAACTATACTGCTATTGGGTAGTACTTATTGACGTAAAGTAGTAAGTTAGGTTATTCTGCAAGAAACCGTACGTATGAAGATAAAACTTCAAAGACATTTTGTACATGTCTGTACAAAAATACAATGCAAAAAATATATGGGGGCAGATGAGCATATGAGCTGGGGGCAATGAGTAAAACAAAATATTTAATTTTATTTTGGGGGCAATGGGTACTATTTGTAGGGGTCAAAAGGGAATAAAACAAAAATTAATAAAATAATAATCTGCCCCCGGGGGCTACGGAGCATAAGTCACCTCAACATTACTTACAAACATGATTGGAGGGCTTTATAGTAGCAGGGTTACCACAAACGGCGGGGTTTACGTAATTACAAAGTTAACCTACGGAAACACAACGTTTTGACAGTTTAACGACTCACCTGATAATTTGCAGCCGCTTTGGGGACCTTTTTAATGTTAGGTATAGTTAAAAGGAGCTAAACACTTTAAAACTTTGTCACACTAACTATATAGCATGTAAAAGTAAGTTACAACCCTACTTCGGGCTTTAATTGGTGCGACGTGGTACTAAATAGCTCAGCTATTTCAATATCAACCGTACCTAAACAATAGTTTAAATATTTTCAACTGTCCCTTCAAGTATTAATGTTTTTGTTTTTAGGAGATAATCTCAGAGATTATTTAGATTTTCTCATTGGATTTAGAGAGAAATTTTTATTAATGGTATACAATAAGTATAATCCGCGCGCGATGAGAATGGGATGATACCTTTTGGAACTGCATGCTCGCATAATGCTGGTTGCGTAGAACTGTGCGCGTAGATTTCTGCTCTAGTTTTAGCGAGATTTATATTTATAGTGTGATTATTTTTAGTAATTAATTAATAATGAGTGAAAAAAAGGGTAAAACTAAATTACTACTAAACTAAAAGGGTATTTAAATAGATTCAGAATTTTTTGCTCACGCTACTACTATTGCTTGACTATCATTTTCGATTTACTTTGACAAGGTCCCATCCCATTGTAATCGCGTACGGTTTATACTCAATATCAATGGCAGTTTTGTCGCTAGCGAAATCAGTAGAATATGCTAAATATTTTTAGGCACTCAGTAATTGTGCCATTATGGTGAAATTTGACCCATTAACGACTTACCACAAAATTTTATGCTTGGTGTTTGCTACCTTCTGATAATAAAGCCTTAAGAACTAAGATTATTTGAAACAAGAGACTCATAACGTCAGTTATACGGACCCTAATTTCAGATAATGTATATTAAGTAACAGTAATTGCTTTAAACTACTTCATATTTTAATCAGTAAATAGTACAGTTGACCATCAGCCATTTTTAATCATAATTAATTCACTGGGTTTCCTTATGGGTGGATAGCCTACTAGTGACGGGGGGATCACGGCAGGCGGTCATGAAGGGTAGCTGCCGGCGCTGTTAATAGCTGTCAGTGCTGCAGCTCCCTCCTGGGAAGCCCCAAATACAGCAGGCAGAACTTTTCATCTGCAGGCGGAGAGCATTTTTTCTCGGCATAAAAAAGGTCCAAAAAAAGCCCAGTGATGATAGATTAACATCCAGGATGTATTTAAGCAGCCCAGTCCGATCGTCATTTGGAGTGATGAAGTGAGCTCGTTAATAACCCAGGCTCTCTACTCCCAGGTGGCAATAAATTGATTCAGATTGGGTACCGTTGGTTCTCGATGATGATAGAATTTAAAAAAAAACAACATATCTTGTCGTGGTGATAACAGAGAGAAGTGATAAGAAGTAAGATCTTGATTGGTGACGGGTAAGGTAAGCGATACTGATATTGTTTTTTTTGTTTCAAAGTTGTTTTTTATATACGTCATGTGTGTTATAAATAAATTTGCATTGTTAAAAAGGTCGTAGCAATAATATTTGGGACTTACGACTTTTGCATTTATAGGCTTAAGTGGTTTCACACCAGTCTGGGCATATTATACTTTTACTCTCTCATAATACATAAAAATAATTCAGTTCCAGGGCCCTATTTAATAACGTGACAGTTTGTCAATTGTCATGACAGATTGGTTTACATTGCGGTGCAGCTATGAGTAGTTTGTTCTATTTTCTAATTGGTTCACGCAATTGATTATAAAATTTTTATGACAGGTGACAAATTGTCAGGTTTATTAAACAGGACCCAGGTAAGGAGGTCATTTGTCATCATTAGGTCATGCATCGCTTAGAATGTTACTTATAAGAAATTCAAAAATAGACTCACTTCGCTCACATCGCTCTAATTAATTTTCGAGTTTTACCAATAGTAGTAGCCTTAATAATAATAATAATAATAATAATTCTTTATTGCTGTAAATGTGGTCAGTACAAGATTATAACATTTATCGATTTCGTTTCTCACATTTAACCAAATAACATTGGTATGCAAATTAGAGGTGGGTCTTGATTATTAATAAATTAACAATGTCTTAAAATAATCATAAATTAAATAAAAAACAATAATAATAACAATCAAAACATGTCCAAAATTAATCGAATTGAATAAATACCTAAAACATAATTATATACCAAAAATAATAATAATAAAAAAAAAAGTGGTCTGATAATATTTAAAATTTGCAATTAATAAATTCCTTAACACTATAAAAACACTTGTCAGCCAGTAATCTATACAACGCACATTTAAATTGTTTCATTGGTAATTCTTTCATTGCCATTGGTAGTTTATTGAATAATTTTATTGACATGAGATAACAATTCCTTCGGCAACACGTTGTTGAGCAAGATGGCAACACTAATTGATTTGGATATCTGGTTGAGAATGTACACACTTCATACTTCTTTTTAAACAAATTCAGATTACCTTTCGTAAAGACACATAATTCAAAAATATACATTGATGGGACTGTTAGGAGATTTAGTTTTTTGAATAATGGTCGACTGGAATCCATGGGTCCTGCACCGCACATAGCTCTAATACACTTTTTCTGAATGATAAAGGCACGGTCAACGTCAACCGAGTTTCCCCATAAAAATAGACCATACCTCAAAACTGAGCACACATAACCATGATAAGCAGTAAGTGCTGTCTTTTGACCACTAAGCCGCGTTAAACGATATAAAGCATAAGTAAATCTATTAATTTTCTGACAAACACATGAGACGTGATTTTTCCATGTTAAATTGGTGTCTACTTCAATGCCAAGAAATTTAGCAGTTTCAAAAACCGTTCAACCTAACTTAGGGATATCAGTTTTGACCACAATTAAAAAAAATAAAGGTCTAACCACTGTATTTTTGTCAAAACAAAATGTCAAAACTATCATAGATTTTTTTGTATGGAAATCGCCAAAAAAGTGTTTAATACAAAATTTAATTTGAACTCTGTTAAAATGAATCCTCAGTGATGTCAGTTTTTTTAAGAATAACCTCTTATTCCGGAATGGATAAAAAAACTGAAATTGATAAAAAAACTTTTTAGTGAGTTTATATGAATGAGAATTGTTTTCATTTTTATTTTATAGGTATCGCCAAAGAGTACAGTGTAAATTAATATTACTGTTCCTACACATTCAGATATTCCTATTCAAAATGCAATGCTAAGCGCCACGTAAATCTACTAAGACTTTAGATTCCCCTCACGATCCTGAGTGCCGTCGCACTGTTTGGAAGCTCGCTCTCAAACTTGGCTTTGCATTTTTCATAGTCTTAAGAGAACAAATAGGGGAAATTTGAAATTTACACCGACATTCTAGAACTTTCTCCTATTTGGAAATAGCTATTGATGTTTTTATGTTTCGGTGTAATTCTGGCGTGGAATTTTCGTAGTAGGAAATCAAAGTTTTTAAACTGTTTATCCTTACATGTTTTATTTGGTAAACAATCCTCACCTTACTCTTTGTTGAAAAAAAAACAATTTTAAAATACAACAAATGGTTTTCAACACATAGAGTACAAAAGAAATTTATAATTATTAGTGACAATTTGATGTTTTAAATTTAATAAAATGGTGTAAACCCCGATATAGTTTCTAGTATAGTTTCTCGGAGTCTCAAAAACAAACAGGTACATGGTGTAAATACCGATATAGTTTATTCTATTAGTGACAATTTGATTTAATGACACAAAATATTTATAAATAATTATCTAAATTTAAAAGACGTATGACAAATGTCAAAAGCTATTTACTAAATAGGACAAGTAAGGAAACAGACTATACGTTTAATGTAAGGGAAGCTTATTGTATACAATTCAGGTATTACCATGCACGATAAAAAAAATTACATAATGTTTGTTTCTTCTACGGGAAAACTATTCGAACTTCCCGAATTGTGTTAATCGCTTCAGTAAATTATTTCCAAGGCTCAAAATTTGTTAAAAAGACGAAACAAAGTTAATACAACAAAGTAAAGATGTTCTTTGTTCGTGTTAAAATATATTTTTTTAAAGGTTACGATAAAACACAATATTTAACCCTCCCCAATTCACGCAAGAGAAAGCGGGTACAATTGTACCAAAATTTACATTGCAATTAAAACAGACAGAAATTAAAACCCAAAATAAGGTTTCCTTTGCACGTAACATTCCGCGAATAGCATTTGTTTCGTTTAAAATATTTTACAATGAATAATTATGATCATATTTCTTTTAAATAATTGAGAGTGAATATGGTTTTTGAAATAATTAGTGCTGAAAGTATAGAATTTCAAGGGTTTTTTAAATTAAGGTTTTAAGGGTAAATTGGTTTAATTTAGGTTTGTGTTTAACACCATTATTATATCAACGAAAGGAATAAAATACCTTTATTATTTTCATGAGTTTTCACGAGGCATTGTTGGAGCGACGAGACCTCTATTTATTTAAAAGATTTAAATCACTTTTCTTATTTATTTTACGCATAGGCATTGATACAATTCGTGGTCAGAAGGGCACAGCCTAGCTTCCCTTCTTCTAAACAAAAGCTAGAGAACTGTCGTCCGCATTTGAAAATATAATAAAATTCTTTTTTATCTTTAGTCTGTAACCAAAAAGTTACAGAACCCAAATAGTTCGCATATGAGGCTAAGGCCTTACAGCAACTAATAATTTTCTCAACACTTGGTAAGTCAAGTGACTTGACTTACAAAAATATTTATTATCCGACAACAAACCAATAGTAGTGGTCCCCAAACAACAGTCGTTAACAACACCGGATATAGTTGGATAACTATCAAACGATGACGCATCGCTATCGACATCGTCTTGTTTATCGAAACACAGGTGTTAATAATCGATACAAACTTCATACAGATGTACTTATATGAACTATCAATTTAATAATACAGGGTGTATCAAAAGAGGGGGTGGGGGTTTAATTACAGCTCTCTAGTACAAAGGGCCTCAATTATTAATTTCTGCTCAGAGTCAATTACTGACTCATCTTTAATTTTTTTACACGTCAGATACATGGTGCCTAATGAAATCACGCCTTTAAAAATATCATTCATGGAGAAATTAAAAAAAAATGGCTTCAATAATGATACCTGATGGTTGAATGTCGTAGTTCACATACCGACTTAATACCGGCGAAGTACGAAGTGTTCGTACTTTTTGAACTATGAACCCAAACTACTTCAAAAGGCTTAAATAAATACCTACGAATGCATCTCGTATCTCATTTTAAATCTAATATCAGTGCTCAGTACACAAACTGCTCCCGAAATTGCTGGAACTGTGCCTTCAGGAATTGCTTTGCAGCCGCCGTATGAAAACTTAAGCGAAATGGGTCGGGGCTCTTCAAAGTAAAGAGGTATGTAAAAATACACGATTTGAACTTGATGATTTATCAAGAGCTTAAAAGTTTCAAATTCAGAGTGCGATCAATAATAATAAGCAACTTTCGCAATAGTCTATAATAGGATGTGTGACCAAAATATTGATCTATTCCTTTCTAATACCAAAAACCAAATTTATTAAAAATTATATTAAAATTTCTAAAATTTGGTATCAGTTGGGAATAGAAATTTTATGACGGTAATAAACAAATACCATTGGTATTAGTTTTTGGTATTAGAAAGGAATAGATCAAAATATTTTAGGTAAACTGCGTATACGAGGTATGTCCCATTCTCGCTATCTAATAGGGGTTAAATAATAAAATTGCCGATTTTTTTTCACACACAGAGACTCTCATATCTTCGAATTATGATCCTGATGGCCAATTACCTGTCAGCAATAAAAATAATTCTGATTTTGTTTCCTTAACTTTAAAAAAAGTAAATTATAATTAGTGACTCCTTTTTTTGTTACCAGGTATGACCTGTTATTTCGTTTTAACTTAGCCGATACTTATTTTTTGGTTTAACCTAAGTGGAATACGTTATCTTAGTGTTTAAACATTAATGCATACAAGTTTTAAAACATTAGCGTTCATGGTTGTTAATTAAGAAAATGTTAGTATGGAAAATTCAAATTCATTAAAATCCTCAACACAAAACGGCAATTTCATACTTGATACATCAACGCCCGAGCGGCTGAATGTGGCCGCACAACAATAGAATATCTATTGTGTCTCATTTTCCGGGCATTGATGGGTTAAACCCCTAATATTTCACAAAATATCAATGATATAGCAAAGCCATCAGAAACTTGATATCCAAAAAAACAGTCTTATTCCGTAACTTATCAACGAAATTATTACAACATAGGAAGTTAAATAGCGTTATATAAACCGTCATATCGGTGTAAACAACTTTTTTCCTCGTTAAGAACAAATAAAATTATGGTGTACATGAAATAACGGTCGGCCCGCTAGGGTCCCTCAGTGCCAGTGACTTATTCTTGTTACACTCGACAGTAAAAGGAAGTGCGTTGTATTGAAAATTATTTGCCCTATGATAATAGGTCTTTCCTATGAAATTGACTATTTTAATGGAGAATTTAAAGGAATTCATTTTTCATACCTTCTAACATTTTATTAGAATAAACTATATCGGGATTTACACCATGTTTATTTTTGAGACTCCTTCCTTCTTCCGTGACCATGGCGCATGAAACTGTGCCGAAATATCGGAGTCTCAAAAACGAATAGGTACATGGTGTAAATCCCGATAAAGTTTATTCTAATAACGTCAATAACCATGGAAATTCTAACATTTTTCAATTTATTTATCAACCGTGAACACGTATGTTACAAAACATTTATGTTCGAATATTTGAACACTAAATTGGCAACTTTTGCTAGGTAATAATAAAAAGGGAGTCACTTTATCGGTATCTATTTAATGCTAGAAAAACTAAAGTACGGATTTTATTATTACTAAGCTAATAGTCGACTATAATGATCATTATTTCGATATAATAAAAAACAATTGAATAATATAAATCATAGAAGTTATGAGGTTCTCTGTTTTTTGAGGAAATATCGACAATTTCATAGGTAAAGGTCAAATAAAGACCTATTTATTTGAGTTTCCGGTATACTACTTAAACATGGTAAACGGAATTCCGTCCGAATATTACTATCACGAATTTCAAATTATATTATGCTGGATTCACATCCATCAACTTTTTCACTAGTTTTTTCACCTATCTATAATCGTAAATTGTCAAATTGTGTAAAGATTAAAAAGAGGTTAACCAAAGGTTAACATAAAGCACAAAGACCACTTTTTATACAAGCGTTGACCTGTCAAAAATCTTGTTCACTTCTCATGCTCGTAAAGTTCGTCTTTATGTTGGGTATTGGCTGCAAAAAATGGATTTTCATGCTCTAGTGCATAAAGTAAAATCTTCGTCTAAGTCCCAGACTTTAAGACAAAGGTCGTCAGGTAAACAGCCACACACGTAATTAATCTTCGTTAAATAAACTTGTTATTTCATTCTGTTTCTTTATTTTTATATAAAATCCATGTTATAACACCTAATTAATAAAACTAGGCAATATTAATGAGTTTTCTAAGATATAAGTATTTCAAGAGCATTATGGACTACGATCTTCGATCGTATAAAAAAAAAGAAAAAAAAGTGTACTGGCGGGAAGTCCTTATTTTTCTTTGTGTTGCAATTTAAAATTATTTTAGAATATTTGTAAAACGATGAGCTATATTACTTCTGTATGTACGATAGTTGATAAAATCTACATTTTAACAGGTCACAAATGGACGTCCTTCTGTTTGTAACCCTTCGAATGGTCCACGCATAAAACACAAGAATACAGCAAGAATTCACTTTTACGATGCAATTTCAGTGCATACACTCGCGTTTGTTATTAAAATAATATCTTCTGCTCATAAAGTTATAAATGTAATGAAAATATGATTGCGCTGGCCCACGCTTCGGATTTCTCGAGTTAAGTATGAATTCATACACGTGATTATTAAAGTGTTATTGAGTAACTTAGTAGTTACTAAGTAACAAATAAAGCTAAGTTATGAAGTTTAGTTACATCTAAGCTTTTAAATATTCTGTAAGTATATTTTCTGGTATTTTTTCTAATATTATTTATCTTAATATAAAAATAGCATTGTGAATGCGGAAAATCTAAATTTAATCATTATATAGCTGTTTCATCTTTATCGATTGTCAAAACATCTGGAAAGATAATACTAAATAATATACTAGAAAAAATAGGACTCGCACCAGATCATGTTCTCGGACGGGAATCGAACCCGCGACCTTTGGATATCCGGTCCAATGTTCTGACCGCTGAGCTACCGAGTCACTGGTGAGAACGTCGAATTTCTTCTAGTATATCAACTCTTACGCTGCAAGCCAGCGCCATCTCACCAATGTAGAAGGAATTAACCTCGACATTCAACTGAACATCTTTCCAGATACTTTTAAACAGTTGATTAAGATGAGAAAGCTATATAACTATTTGAAATTTTGAGATTTAAGCATTCACAATGCTATTTTTATATAATACTAAATAATATACTAGAAAAAATAGGACTCGCACCAGATCATGTTCTCGGACGGGAATCGAACCCGCGACCTTTGGATATCCGGTCCAATGCTCTGACCACTGAGCTACCGAGTCACTGGTGAGAACGTCGAATTTCTTCTAGTATATCAACTCTTACGCTGCAAGCCAGCGCCATCTCACCAATGTAGAAGGAATTAACCTCGACATTCAACTGAACATCTTTCCAGATATTTTGAAACAGTTGATTAAGATGAGAAAGCTATATAACTATTTGAAATTTTGAGATTAAGCATTCACAATTCACAATGCACAATGCATAGAAAAAACCCGCGACCTCACTAGTGACTCGGTAGCTCAGCGGTCAGAGCATTGGAACGGATATCCAAAGGTCGCGGGTTCGATTCCCGTCCGAGAACATGATCTGGTGCGAGTCCTATTTTTTCTAGTATATTATTTAGTATTATATAAAAATAGCATTGTGAATGCTTAAATCTCAAAATTTCAAATAGTTATATAGCTTTCTCATCTTAATCAAGTGTTTAAAAATATCTGGAAAGATGTTCAGTTGAATGTCGAGGTTAATTCCTTCTACATTGGTGAGATGGCGCTGGCTTGCAGCGTAAGAGTTGATATACTAGAAGAAATTCGACGTTCTCACCAGTGACTCGGTAGCTCAGCGGTCAGAGCATTGGACCGGATATCCAAAGGTCGCGGGTTCGATTCCCGTCCGAGAACATGATCTGGTGCGAGTCCTATTTTTTCTAGTATATTATTTAGTATTATATAAAAATAGCATTGTGAATGCTTAAATCTCAAAATTTCAAATATCTGGAAAGATGTTTCTTTCGAATGTGGGGGTATTTCCTCACATTGATGAAATTGCGCTGGCTTGCAGCGAAGAAGTTAAAAGCATTAGAAAATTTCACCGCTCCCACTGTCGACTCGGTAGCATAATTGGTCAGTGCATTGGGCCGGAATAACAAGGGTGCGGGTTCGAGTCCCGTCTGAGGTGCTACGGGTGAGTCGATTTTTTCTAATATTATTTATCTTAATTCTGTAAGTGATACATTTCTAAACCAGCCCCCCTGCTCTCGACGGGATCGAGTTCACATCAGAATCTGTTATTTTGGTACACTGAAAACAGTTTCCATGGTTTCCACTGTACCGTTTTCTCGATTCAAACTCGATCTCGATAGCATTGGGAGTAACCCCCCTGTACTTTGTATACGTGAACGTAGGGTTGCCAGGTGTCGGCTTTAGCCGGACATGTTTGGCTTTTTGTCCTCTTGTCCGGTCTAATTTGACTGCATCCGGCCTGTCAGGCTTTTTGTGTGGCTACCGCGCGAGTCATAAGTCGAGTGCAAGTTCGACCGCTGTTCGCAAGGCGGTCTTGTCCGGATTTTAGAACATGAAATTAATATGTCTGGCCTTAAAAAAGCTATTATTAGCTATTAAAAAGGGTATATCCGGCTTTTAGGGTAAAATGTCCGGCCAAATTAAGCACCGATTCCAGCTTTTGTGTTTTTGGACCTGGCAACCCTTTAAACATCTACTCTGATTTTTTTTTGATGTGGTAAGTAAGTGCCTACCTCTATGATAGTCTTATATTATTGGTGTTATTTTAGACATATTAAAATATACAGCTAAAACATAATAATTGCGGTATGTACAAAATAATGAACTAGCAATAAAATTCTTAGTCGAAAGATATCTCAAAGTGGCCTGAACAATCCCAAATGCAATAAGTTTCAGTCGAGCTAAGTTATAATCTTAATTAAACTCCACAAAGTACAATAGATACTGAACTTAGTTGCAAGTCAAAGAAATAATGTCTAACTTTTTAATGGAAATGGTCTCGAGTTTTAAAATGGCTTTGCAATCCCAAAGATTTCGGGTACGCAGACACTTACTTATAAACTTAAATTTGAGAAGTAAAAAAATATTTTTACATATATCAAATTAGTATAAACATTTTGACGCTGCTAACACAAACCGACTTATGCTCCATTGCCCCCGGGGTCAGTTTAATATTTTTAGAAATTCCCCACTGCCCCCAAATATTGAAAGTATGCTCCATTGCCCCAAAATGAAAAGTACAGTGAGTTACAGGTTTACTAAGGGGATTAATTTAAAAAATTCAAGGTTATACTTTTCATTGAATCCTTTACTTTTGAAACTTTTTTGCTTAATTATCATATGAGTTTTATTTTGACTACAAATATCAAATTGTTTCTCAAATACAAACTATACTGCTATTGGGTAGTACTTATTGACGTAAAGTAGTAAGTTAGTAAGTAGTAAGGTAATTCTGCAAGAAACCGTACGTATGAAGATAAAACTTCAAAGACATTTTGTACATGTCTGTACAAAAATACAATGCAAAAAATATATGGGGGCAGATGAGCATATGAGCTGGGGGCAATGAGTAAAACAAAATATTTAATTTTATTTTGGGGGCAATGGGTACTATTTGTAGGGGTCAGAAGGGAATAAAACAAAAATTAATAAAATAATAAACTGCCCCCGGTGGCTATGGAGCATAAGTCACCTCAACATTACTTACAAACATGATAGGAGGGCTTTATAGTAGCAGGGTTACCACAAACGGCGGGTTTACGTAATTACAAAGTTAACCTACGGAAACACAACGTTTTGACAGTTTAACGACTCACCTGATAATTTGCAGCCGCTTTGGGGACCTTTTTAATGTTAGGTATAGTTAAAAGGAGCTAAACACTTTAAAACTTTGTCACACTAACTATATAGCATGTAAGAGTAAGTTACAACCCTACTTCGAGCTTTAATAGGTGCGACATGGTACAAAATAGCTCAGCTATTTCAATATACACCGTACCTAAACAATAGTTGAAACATTTTCAACTGTCCCTTCAAATATTAATGTTTTTTGTTTTTAGGAGATAATCTCAGAGATTATTTAGATTTTCCCATTGTATTTAGAGAGAATTTTTTATTAATGGTATACAATAAGTATAATCCGCGCGCGATGAGAATGGGATGATACCTTTTGGAACTGCATGCTCGCATAATGCTGGTTGCGTAGAACTGTGCGCGTAGATTTCTGCTCTAGTTTTAGCGAGATTTATATTTATAGTGTGATTATTTTTAGTAATTAATTAATAATGAGTGAAAAAAAGGGTAAAACTAAATTACAACTAAACTAAAAGGGTATTTAAATAGATTCAGAATTTTTTGCTCACGCTACTACTATTGCTTGACTATCATTTTCGATTTACTTTGACAAGGTCCTATCCCATTGTAATCGCGTGCGGTTTATACTCAATATCAATGGCAGCTTTGTCGCTAGCGAAATCAGCAGAATATGCTAAATATTTTTGGGCACTCAGTAATTGTGCCATTATGGTGAAATTTGACCCATTAACGACTTACCACAAAATTTTGTACTTGGTGTTTGCTATCTTTTCATAATAAAGCCTTAAGAACTAAGATTATTTGAAACAAGAGACTCATAACGTCAGTTATACGGACCCTAATTTCAGATAATGTATATTAAGTAACAGTAATTGCTTTAAACTACTTCATATTTTAATCAGTAAATAGTACAGTTGACCATCAGCCATTTTTAATCATAATTAATTCACTGGGTTTCCTTATGGGTGGATAGCCTACTAGTGACGGGGGGATCACGGCAGGCGGTCATGAAGGGTAGCTGCCGGCGCTGTTAATAGCTGTCAGTGCTGCAGCTCCCTCCTGGGAAGCCCCAAATACAGCAGGCAGAACTTTTCATCTGCAGGCGGAGAGCATTTTTTCTCGGCATAAAAAAGGTCAAAAGAAAGCCCAGTGATGATAGATTAACATCCAGGATGTATTTAAGCAGCCCAGTCCGATCGTCATTTGAAGTGATGAAGTGAGCTCGTTAATAACCCAGGCTCTCTACTCCCAGGTGGCAATAAATTGATTCAGATTGGGTACCGTTGGTTCTCGATGATGATAGAATTTAAAAAAAAAAACAACATATCTTGTCGTGGTGATAACACTACACAATCTTAGATAACCTTTCTAAAGAAGTAAGATCTTGATTGGTGACGGGTAAGGTAAGCGATACTGATATTGTTTTTTTTGTTTCAAAGTTGTTTTTTATATACGTCATGTGTGTTATAAATAAATTTGCATTGTTAAAAAGGTCGTAGCAATAATATTTGGGACTTACGACTTTTGCATTTATAGGCTTAAGTGGTTTCACACCAGCCTGGGCATATGATACTTTTACTCTCTCATAATACATAAAAATAATTCAGTTCCAGGGCCCTATTTAATAACGTGACAGTTTGTCAATTGTCATGACAGATTGGTTTACATTGCGGTGCAGCTATGAGTAGTTTGTTCTATTTTCTAATTGGTTGACGCAATTGATTATAAAATTTTTATGACAGGTGACAAATTGTCAGGTTTATTAAATCGGACCCAGGCAAGGAGGTCATTTGTCATCATTAGGTCATGCATCGCTTAGAATGTTACTTATAAGGAAATCAAAAATAGACTCACTTCGCTCACATCGCTCTAATTAATTTTCGAGTTTTACCAATAGTAGTAGCCTTAATGTTTCGGATCGTTCGGTAACGTTAATATTTTATATACTGCGTGAAAGGGAGTTTTTGTGAATGTCTTGAGAGTTCTTGGAGAGTTCAATAACTTATTATCGGCTATTGGTTAGTGGTGATTCGAATGCTTTTGTTTTTTTTACAAACTTTTATTATTTTGTGTCGAATACTAAATATTTGAGTAATATATAAATTATAGAATTTACCCTTTGACCTGCAGTATAATTATACAGTATAACTATACTGCAGGTCAAAGGGTAAATTAATGCAGTAATCAGACCGCTCAGTCTGGGTGTTTGTGGCACTATCTTCGTTTATAATTTCAATAACACAAGGGCTTTAAGCTACTTCCTTGGAATCGGAAAGATGGATCTTCCTTGGATTAGAGACCTATTATGTGATGTTAATGTTGTCCAAATCATTTCCCATGTTTCTAATATTTCTACCAGAAGCCTCATTCTGATAATTTTCCTATTGTTTAGCTTGTTTATAAATTAGTGAGGTTCAGTAAACAACAGGATTCCGGAATTCAAACATACCCATGGAATGCAAGTGGAAAACAATAAGAATGTTGCTCAACATTTGTCTGTGTCTCTGACATTCTGTCTCCGTTGCCTGACACCGTCGTGTTATTCGGAAAGGAAACTTACATTTATTTTAGTAAAAGTAAAAGATATAATTTCTAACAAATCTCAAGACACTGTACTTAAACTTATATGACTATCGTTGCATAGCTGGGCTTATACACTCTATTTACTTAAGTGTTGTTGACGCAGGATCTCTTAACCATATTATAATATGGTAATATTATTCAGTAAAAAGCTTTCAAAAATTAAAAAGAAAAACCTCCTTCAAAAAACCTTAAAAAAATTGCTATAAAAAAACAGCTTCAAAAGCAACAGCTCTAAAAAGCAAGAAATAATATTCAAATCTGCATAATTACTATTCAAGTACCTACGCATATCCGATATTAAAAAAACGTCTTTTGATTAATCGGTGGACATACATAAAAAAAATAAAAAAATAAACAGACGAACATAGAACCTCCTCCTTTTTTTGAAGTCGGTTAAAAAAGGAAGTACTTTCCGCGAAGTAAGGTGTCTGTACTCGGGTACTTCGGTCCAACTGATCGATGTTGTAACTTGTATATTTGCAAAGTCTGCAAAGTCCTTATAAGTGTAAAGTCGATAAAATTGTTATGTAATGACGCCTACCAATACCACGATAGAAGCATCACGCTACACTAATTGTCACACACTGTCGAATCTTAGTTCAGTTGTCGATTATTATTGTTTGGAATCCGCAAATAAACATATATTTCTAGAAACAATCACCAGTTATTACAACACTCACAAACCGTAAAACATTTTGCGTGAGTGCGAAACGAACACGTTTAGTTGCCTGGAGTGTTTGCGAACTTCGACTATGTACCAATAATAATTGAGATGATGGGCAGTAGGTTATATCCTGTGAGGGTATTATTACTGCATGTATGCTTTGTATTCTCAAGGCTATATTTAGGCGCAACATATTACGAAAGTATATTTTTGAAAAGTTTATCCACCATCTGGCAAAGTTGGGGCGTATCAAGTAACACTGCTACAAATATTTGGTACCTATACAGAACACAGAAAAGTGTGTATATTTTGTGTTTTGTGGTATAAATAATGGTGTCCTCTTGTTGTCTTCGATTTTAATATTTCATATAGAATTCACGACATGCGAGATTGTTCTAAACTATTTTAGTTAAATAGTTACATTCCCATTCCTACCAACACTTACTTTATCTTTACAGTACTATCACAGGTATGTCTCTTTAAAACTTTGATTTTTGACCGAGCGAGCACGGAGCACGAGTGAAGCGTTTCAGTTTGGGCAAAAATGCTTTTGTATGCCCGGCTGTCCTGCTGTTCGGCTGTCGGTTTGTTCTCCTCTACAGGCCGCATTTCTCAACCGATTCTCGTAAAAAATTCTGAGCAGTTTCTATAATTACAAGTAGTCCGTATAGTTCTACTAGTATGACTAAACGGAGAAAAATATCCGATTAGTTCTACTAATTTTCTGCCAAAAATATAGGATTTTTTGTCGATTCCGATTTTTCAGCGGAGATATGGTTAAAATCATATTTGAGCCAGCGAGGTCTACAGCTCTACAGAGCCACGTTTTATGATTATGTTTTCCTACTTCTTATTGACTTTCACTATGATTGTCCGGTAATCCATTGTTATTAGAAATGTTCGAGATAAATAGGATTGAGGGAGCCTTAACCGCACAACGGAAATAGATAGATATGGGTTGGTCAGGGCTTGAGGTTTTTACCGAAAGCCACAAATAAATTGACTTGAATTGGATAACTGGGGCTAGAAAATATCTAAGTGTTAGCTTCCGGATGTTATTTATAAAGTTGTAACATTTAAGAACTGTTTATTAACTTATTTTGTGCCATATGGATATTATCCTGGTATGCTTAGTTGATTCCTCCTCTCTACTTAGCCTTGATTCAACCTCAACATCAGAGACGGATATGCATAGTTGGCAAAAAATCTTCCGAATTATTGATTATCCTCAGTCGAGTCGGGTGTGAAAGGAGTAAATAACTGTCAAACTCAAGTTACGTTTGGAAAACCTTGAGTCTTTCACAACTTACTGTTCTATTTTTAATTATGACTATCTTGCCAATAGCGGCAAAATGTGCCAGCATATTGACATTATTTTGAGTAAAAAATAACAGTTTTTTCGAGCCGAGGTACTCTCCTGTTAATAACTGGGCATACTCCATTATCAAGGATGCTTTGAAGAATTCCTTAAAGAGACCTCAAGAAAAGGCGGCTTGGGAGCTTTTAAGGAAACAACTACGAATACCGGGGTTATTCTTATTACGGTCTCGAAATCATAGTGCTGATAATAATTGAGTACTTACCATTACCATCGTTTTTGCTGCAGGGGTCTTATGACTATGGTCTGAAATCACATCTATTCGCCTGCCGTGTGATTTAATTTATGAATGCAGGGAGGTTGACAATGAAGTGTTTTATTTTATTTCAGGCATTCACAATGCTCTTATTATAATAAGATAATTACTTACTACTAAAAATCGACTCACCCATAGCATCTCAGACGGGACGATTATATCAGGGCCCTATTTAACAACGTGATAATTTGTCAATTGTCATGATAATTTGATTGACGTCGCGGTGTATCTATGAGTAGTGTTCTATTTTATAATTGGTTGACGCAATGCATATGAAATTGTTATGACAGATGACAAATGGTCACGTTTATAATTTAGGGTTATTTGTATGTTCTCGATGAAGAGCTCGATGGCGCAGTGGTTTAGCGCCTGGCCCAGCGATTGCGGAGGTTAAGCAACTTTCGCAAGGGTCGGTCATGAGGTGGGTGACCAAAAACTCATTATCTCGAGCTCCTTCGTGCTTCGGAAGGCACGTCAAGCCGTTGGTTCCGGCTGCATTTGCAGTCGTTAACACCCACAAATTGGGCCCGCGTGGTGGATTATGGCCCATCCTTCTTATCCTCCCATAAAGAAGGCCTGTGCCCCTGTGGGCCTGTGAACATACCATCCATCAACATTAAAAATGGCTGATGGATGGTATGTTCTCAAATATGGTTTATTATCGTGGGCGTTTGAAAATTGGTTTACGAGAAATGAATGAAAAACCATCTCGTTTTCAGGTCGTAGCATAAATTACCATTAAACTGTTACATAAAACGGCTCCATTATAAGACCGTTTAAAGATGGGGATATTAATTTTATATCAAATTCCGCCTGGAGTGGAATACATTTAAAATTCTAATAATTTTCAATCGATATTTTTACGAGTTGTTGAGGGGATACATATTTTATCAGCTCGTTAATCGTCTATATCGTAGGTTGTTTAAAAATTATGTAAAATGCTAAAAATTTTTGGAGAAGGAAGAAATCGTTCTAAAAATTCAAATTCAATCCAATTTAAAAGTTGTGTTAAAATTCTTAAGATCCTTTCTCTTTCAATAAATAAATTAAAACCGTTTGCAAAATTCTGTTGTTGCATTTTAATATTCTTCTACTTTAGTCTCTCAGTAAGTGTGTAAATAAAAATACACAGAAACAATTTTTGAAATGAACTGTGCATATTTATTTTTATTCAAAGTTGCAGTACTTTAAAAAGGAAATTGCAGATCGGAATAAGTAGAAAAGGCGATTATTGTAAATACATTGTATTCGACGTTTCACTCTTAAAACAATTCCATTTCACTGCAGCTGTGAGCGTGCTCTCTTAACTTCAAAGCTACTTTCCAGATAAATTCGAATAGCCAAATACGAGAATAGATGTTAGAAATATAATAAAAAATATGTTTTTTTTTACTTTGTCAAGAAAGGCCAAAACTGAAGAAACCAAAGCTATAAAAAAAATTAAACGTCAGCATCGGTCGCATCTTCTTGACACCTTCTGTAAGCAAAGCATCATATGTCATAATTTTTGACACTGATTTTCATTAGTTCTGAAGTTGCTTTACGCTCATTTCGCAGATTTCTAATGAAAAGAAGGCCTTGAAACCAGAAGCACGCTTTAAAACAAGGTGTTTAAATTTAACACGATTTGCACATAAGTAGATCAAAAGTCACAAGTTTTTTGCTTTTAGATGGAAGAGAAGTCAAACGCTGATGTGAATCAATGGGAGACGGTGGGCACAAGCAATCGATCTCATGTTGTATCCAGAATGAGTTTCTTACGAGAAGATTACCAGCTCAAATATATACCACAGGTAGACTTATAACCATATAATTCGGAATATATAATAAGTATTAGAATAAACTATCTACCGGCATCTATACCCTCCACCATGAGGAAAGTATTGTGCAATAGAGAACTCTCCATCAAGCTGCGCACAAGGATTTCCCAATGCTACGTCTAGGCTCTTGTACTCTACGGTTGTGAAGCGTGGACCTTGAAGAAAGACCTCCGAAAGAAACTAGAAGCGTTTGAAATGTGGACATGCCGAGGAATGCTTCGCATAAGGTGGATGAACCTATTACCAACGTCGAGGTCCTTAAGCGCATTACTAAAGAGGTGGAGCTGGTTCGGACCATTAAAATAAGAAAAGTCGCATAATATCTTGGTCAAGTCCTGAGAAATCCGCAATATCGTCTTCTCCAGACCATCTTGATGGGGAAGATTGCCGGAAAAAGCAGAGTGGGAGGACGCAAAATGTCATGGTTTCGTAATACCCGCCAGTGGGCCGGCATTAAGATGGTTGAACAGTTGTTCAGATTCGCCATGGACAAGGCCAAATTCAAGGAGCTGACGGCCAACCTTCAATAATGAAGCGACACTTTAAGAAGAAGAAGAAGTTGGGGTGGAAAAATTCTAGAGTGGCAACCCCAAACTGGACGAGGCTCCGTGAGCAGGCCCTCGACAAGGTGGACCAACGATCTGGTGACGGTCGCGGGAAGCTGCTGAATGCGGGCATCGCAGGCCCGATGGACCTTGGGGGAGGTTTATAACCAGCAGTGGGTGTCGTGCGGCTGATATGATGATGATGATGATGATGATGATACTATACAGTTGCAAACTACCTGGGTTATTCTTCATAAGCGTAAGCGTAGTTTGCGGTGTAAACCCAAGTATGGAAAAACGCGGTAGCAATAAATGAGCGAAGTGACTGCGCTGCAAAGCCATATACACTTTTTTTATTTTAACGCTTGGGTTGGATTTGGAAAATAGTCCTGAATTTGAGGATACTGAATGTGTCCTCTACACATTAATCCCCCAAAATAATAATGCAGACGGAGTTGCATCTAAATATTCTTTAAAAAAATCCGACTGCTGGAATAAACTTGAACTTTTAATATATACATTTTAACTTAATGTCATTTTGCTTTCTGTAGACTTTCACAACACATTTCATCATCATCATTCATTGGATTCCTTCTCTCGCTAGTCTCGTTTGGAAATGACACATGGCGCCGACTCACGGATGCAAACATAATAGTGTTTCAAGCAGACTAAGTATTTACAATAAATTTGTAAATATTTATCGTATTGGAGTGAAATAAAAACCAGTTGGTTTTGGAATTACGACTTCTAATGGTATAGGGTAGAAGTTAACTTTTTTTTTTTCATTTTCCCCACGCCCATTTGGGAATGCAGAGGGGTTTAATTTTAAAGGAATTGATTTTCCTTGTCTAAAGCTCCTCTCAGCCTGCGGCGTGGCTATTTATTTTTTAAGTTTAAAAATGGATCAATACTTACTACTAATAATAAATTTCCGTTTTCAGAATGACGAAACTCGATCCAAGAGACCAGTTATACCCACTACTCGCCTTGAAAGACTGGCTTACTTTCGAGGATTTACTTCTACTCCTAGCAAAACGCAGATCGTGTGTATGCATCATGTTAATTTTAACAGGTAGGTACTTAATCGAAATTGATTTGCCTAAAAAATTTTATTGTTATTATAATTGCGTGCAGTCATAAAAATGCGGACATAATAACCGTGGTTATCCCTTCTTGGAGAGAAGTTGCTAATTTTCTTTTCACATTCGACATCAGCCATTTGTTCACTGCTGGGGCACAGGCCTTTCTTATGGGCGGGTAAGGAGGATGGGCCATAAGCCCATGATCCACCACGCGGGCCCATTGCGGATTGGTGGGTGTTATCAACTGCAAATGTTACCGCGACTAACAGCTTAATGTGCCTTCCGAAGCACAAAGGAGCTCAAGATAATAAAATTTTGGTCACCCATCCTATGACTGATCCTTGTGAAAGTTGCTTAACATCCGCACTTGCAAGGCCAGGCGCTAAACCACTGCGCTACCGAGCTCTTCTTTTCATTTTATACATTACTGTCTGTACGTTCAGATGGGTGGTAGGTGAGATTACCGACTTTATACTTTTATGTTATATTTTTTCAGGTTTTTTTGGCAATACGTCTTAGATTTATTTTTCAAGGGCTTGCCACACACATTCGTATACGTCTTCCTCGCGTCATATGCTCCTGATGAACACTTCTTTTTGGCTAAAATGATTCCTATTTTAAGTGGTAATGCTTTTATCGTTAAAAAACTATTTAATTATAGAGTGTATCATGAATATGCCACATGGATAGGATAGGAATTTTTTAAAAAGCAGACATTTTGTGTTTAAAAATAATTTTATTTGCGTTAAGTCGTCCTCGTTTTAGATGTTATGTTTCTCCAGATAAAATTATCTTTATGATGTTTTTTTTCGATTGGGATCGCGAAAACATATGATCCTATTTTCACATTAGGTGGGTTCGATTTCTTGGAAAATCTTTGAATGCAGTTCAAATTATAATCTTTAACTACAATATTAAAGGTATTCCGTGAGGTATAGTGGTGGCAAAAAATACTAACTGTTACGGACAGCTTCGATCAAGTGCAAATAGTGGAAAAAGTGATTAAAATGTGACTAGCAAAAAGACTGTTTAGTGGACACTAAGTGCGTTACTAGTGATAAAATCTGTGTTTGTGAATATCTCATGTAAGTACGCACTTTATAAGCAGTAGCTAGTTAAGACGATTAGTTTGTGTTTTTAATTTCTTTAAAGTTTATTAATATGTAATGTTCTATTTGGTTTTAAATTGAAGCTTATAAAAAGTGCTGTAAAATGAAGTATTTAACGTAGCTGTAAGTTTTATAGTTTATGAAATAATTAAGTTTTAGCTCAATTGGGTATTGTTTAGGTATTTAGGTATCCTAGAAAATAAATGATATTCAGGTGTGTCGTTTTTATTGACCTAAAAGGTAACGTTTCATGGTTTGAGGTAATGGGCTAGGTAATTTAGGTCTAGGAGGTGGTAGTCGCGACCTATGGATGAGTCTAGGTCAGACGCCAGCCTTTGTCCTAAAAGCCCTAAGGTTTTGACTTGGTATTTGGGTAAGATTTGTCAAAATAAAGGCCTCTTGTATAGGTCTCTGATAGTAAAATAAGGAACCTAATACCTAAACATCCTCGCGCGGCTGAGGCGGGGCTCTCTTTATGGTATTGCCGCTCATTCGACCCTACACCTTTATTATTACTGTTTGTGCGGGTAGGGTTGAATGAGTGAAAGAGAGGTAAGAAGTAAAATTTAAATACGATTTTTAGAATACCCAAGTTAAGTAAAGAATATTAGCTCACGCTATTAGTGCATAGTTGCCACCAGGCAAAATTACACTTAAGGACGTGCGGGCGTAGGAAAAGTTGTAAGCTCGCATCGTCCATTTCTTTGTTAGTAACCGACCACAATATATGGGCATTCAGTAAGCTGGTGTTTTTATTCTTCTCCGCTTGGCGAATACATACATCCTATGGTGAAGTTGAGGTTGCATCGTCAACAGCGCTTCGTGGTCCTTCGAGCCGGATGAAAAGAATCTGCGCGTCAAGCAGTGCTTCGTGATCCTTGAAGAGCGCGGATAAGAAGAAAAAATCTGCGTGTCAAGCGAGAAGATTGAAGAAAAGAAGCATCACAGTAACTTAGTCACTATTACGCGGGAAGAATCACAGTAACTAGTCACTATTACGCGGGTGGACCGCGGCTCATACTGCCACACCCTCACGGTGCCAAGTGTGGTTAGTGTGAGTAACGCCGTTCAAGGCGGTGCAGTCTAACGGACACGGCTGCCAGCCGCCTTTTTCAAGGCAGCTGAAATTGTCCGACTACGCCGGTACGGGTTGTGTCGCACTGAGGGCCGGACTGTAGGCACTGCCGACGCTGCCGGGTGTTCACCCCGGTGGCCGAGCACCTCGGAGTGGCGCAGCTTCTCTGCCGGGTAGTTCCTCCCTTCCACTCCTGCTACGACCTCCATCCTCACCCGGGCTCCCCTCGGTAGTTTGCCCGGGCGGGATTGTTAGGAGTAGGGCGTCCACATCAAGAAAGAAGAAGATGCCAATAACAAGAAGCCAATCTGGAGGGAAGAAGAGGGGGGCAATTACGTATGAAGAGCCACCGGCGTCACCATCGACGATCGCGCAACAACCACCGCCACCACCACCGTTATTGACGACAGTTACGACGCAAGAAGAGGCCACAGAAAGTGGTAAAGAGAGACCGTTACCGCCGCCGCCCACCAAGGAAGTTGACGATGGCAACGCCGCCGCCGCCGCCGCTACAGACACTGAGGCTTTGAGACATAACCCGCCGTCAGTGTGTTCGTCAAGTGTCGCGGCACGCGTCCGGCAGGCGCAACTTCGGGCCGCGGAACAATTGGCCGAAATAAAGAGACGAGAAATGGAACTAGAACGTGATTTAATTCAGCAAAGGTTACAAGTAGAAATGGACACTATTATGGATGCGAGCTTACCCGCCGAGAGCGTTCCAGAGAGGCTGAAAGAATGGTTGGATACCACAGCCGATCCTCGGTGTCGGGTAGACGAAAATTTAGAGCGAGACGGAGATATCGTTCCCGTCGTTTCGCAAGACAGAGACAGAGATATCGCCCCTGTTGTCGTGCAAGACAGAGAAAGGAATATGAAGCGCAATGAGGCGTGCGCCTTAGAAACAGATAGAAACCGAACGTTTTGGGTAAATCCAATGGAGGCTGACGCGAGGCCCGTAGTCGATACGAAAAAGGGCTACGGGGTGGAAAACCTCGCTGAAACATTGGACAGGGTTCTATCGAGACGACCAATGCCGCGGTACGCGCAAGAGTTGCCCGTGTTTAGTGGCTCACCAAATGAATGGTTGTTATTCAAGGCCGCAGTGCGTGATTCCACACGATTATACAAGTTCACTGCAGAGGAAAATCTAGCAAGATTACGCGTGAGCTTGAAAGGGGAGGCGAAAGAAAGTGTGTCGGCGCTATTATGGAGTGCGACCGACCCCGATCGTATTATGACCACACTAGAACAATGCTACGGCCGCCCTGAAGTGCTTATAGATAGAGCGCTCGAAGATATGAAAAGCTTACCGCGTTCGGGTACGAGTGCCACAGAATTGAATACCCTCGCTGTGAAATTGCAAAATATAGTTTGCGTGATTCAAGCGGTTGATGACCGAGGTTACTTACGAAATCCGCTATTGGTTCGGGAAGTAGTCAAGAAGCTCAGCCCGCATTTATTATCGAACTGGGTCGCCTACGCAGAGAAGAATGAATCGAGTGAACCTGAAATAATTATTTTATCTCGATTTCTAATGAAAGAGGCTGACTGCGCGCTGCGTTATGCATACGTACCGACCACGTCACAGCAAAGAGAAAACGTCGCTGTAAAAAACCGTATCGAGAAACGCACTGACAAAAAGAAAAATGTAGCAAGAATATACACTTTGGGCCAGAAAGAGACGCCGCCGGCGCCGTGTTTAGTATGTGGAAACGATCATGAGGTACCCCACTGTAACAAGTACAAAGCCATGACGGTAGATGAGAGATGGCAGTGGGCAAGAAATAATGGAGTGTGCTTTCGGTGTGTGAACAACAAGCACCGGAGGTTCCGCTGTACACACAAACTATGCGGGGTGAACAATTGTGTTGCGCGTCACCACGCTACGTTGCATAAGGACCGTGCCGCTAGTAATGAAGAGACGTTGGTGCGAGAGTCACAGACTGAGACGATCGCCACGGTTAATAGGGCCAACGTCGCGGCGAAAGTCATGTTAAAGGTGTGTCCAGTGACAGTTAAAGGACCCGGCGGTGCCGTACGGACATACGCGCTGCTGGACGAGGGTTCGACAGTGACGATCGTAGATCAAGACCTGGCGGACGAAATAGGTGCGAAAGGGCCTGTAAGCGACTTGCGTATATGTAGTATAAATGCGCAAGGGAGCGTAGCGAACAGTGAAAACGTAAACTTAGTGTTAGTAGCAAGAGACGAAAGCACCCATCATGTTCGCGCTAAAACGATGACAAGTTTGACGCTCAATCATCAAACAGTTAGTGAAGATTGCTTACAGTACGCACACTTGAGAAGATTATCGGCTAGTGACGTGTGTTATGACAGAGTGAAACCACGTTTACTGATCGGGGCCGATAATTGGCATTTGATTGTGTCACGAAAGTTGTTAATGGGCAATAAGAGACAACCGGTAGCGTCGCTCACAAAACTAGGGTGGGTCATACACGGAACGGCGCCCCGAATTATGGCGCTAGAGGGCGCGTCTAACATATACAAGACGGAGCTCATCGCACCCGAGGTTGAATTGCAAGACATGGTGAAACGTTACTTTGAAATAGACGCACTCGGTATCGCTAGGAGGGAACGCGAAAACCCGATGGAAATTAGAGCGGTGAAAGCGTTCAATGAGAATATTAAGCGAGTCGGCGGCCAGTGCGAAGTACGACTACCGTGGAAGAGAGATGACGTCACGCTACCGCCCAGTTATTATAACGCTGTAAAGCGCTTGAAGTCTATAGAACGCAAGATGGACCGGTCAAGCGACTTTGAAAGAGCTTATACAAAACAGATAGAAAATTTATTCACGAAAGGCTACGCGGAGCAGTGCAGTGAGAAAGAGACAGACGATCCACGATCATGCTACCTGCCTCACTTCGCGGTTACTAACGTGAACAAGCCGGGGAAGATAAGATTGGTTTTCGATGCGGCAGCAAAAGCCAATGATGTTTGCCTCAATGATGAGCTTTTAGAGGGGCCCGATTTATTACAAGATTTAAATGGGTTGCTTTTGCGGTTCCGTGAGAAAAGGATAGCAATAACAGCCGACATTCAAGAGATGTTTTTACAAGTGAAGATTGCACCTATTGATCAACCGGCACAGATGTTTCTATGGAGAGGCGGTGATAGAGAGGGACCGCCACGAAAATATAAAATGACTTCAATGATATTTGGGGCAAAGAGTTCGCCATTTTTAGCACATAGTGTGCGCGACTGGAACGCGAGAGAGAGCGCCGACGAGTACCCGCTAGCGTGTCAAGCGATAACAAACAACCATTATATGGATGACTGGGTGGACTGTTTCGATGATGAGAAACGGGCGATTACTACGATGAAACAAGTGATTGAAGTGCACAGGCGCGCAGGATTCAAGCTGACAGGCTTCAACTCAAACGAAGCTAAAGTCTTAGCTGAGCTGCCATTAGAGAGCCGTGCTGCGTCATCGTTCAAGCAACTGGGGTCCAACCTAGACGACTGTGGTCGCACGCTGGGGTTACTTTGGGATGCGGCGACCGACACACTTGGGTTCAACACGACGCTCGCAAGGGTACCGGCTGAAGTGAAGGCGCTAGCAAGACCGCCGACTAAAAGAGAAGCGCTAAGCGCGGTGATGTCGGTTTTCGATCCGTTGGGCTTATTAAGTTACTACACCATACGAGCGAAGATTGTATTGCAAAAAATATGGAAACTAAATGTAGAATGGGACGAGACTCTGCCAGGGCCGGAGGCCGAAGAGATGATCGAATGGCTAAGAGACATAGAGAAGCTACGAACACTGAGATTACCGCGCCTCTACGCTCGAACGGGGGGAGAGCCGAGCCGAGGACTGCATGTATTTTGTGATGCAAGTGAGGCTGCATACGCGACCGCGGCATACTGGCGCGTCAAGCATGAAGATGGTGAAGTAGAAGTAGCGCTAGCGGCCGCTAAAGCACGGGTAGCGCCAATGAAACCACTCACCGTACCGCGGTTAGAGCTACAAGCGGCGTTGATAGGAGCACGACTGGCAAGCTCTATTAAGAAACAGCAAGGCTGGGAACCCGAAAAAACTGTGTATTGGACAGATTCGCGTACCGTATGGCATTGGATACGTAATGATAGCGTGCGCTACGCGCCATACGTAGCGCACCGCTTAGGCGAGATAGCCGAGACCACGGACGCTAGCCAATGGAGATGGGTTCCGACAGCGCTGAACGTGGCGGACGACGCAACGCGCTCTAATGTTGAGATGAAAACGTGTGACGACAGATGGTTTAAAGGACCCAAATATTTATATGAAGATGAGGCTTTATGGCCCACATGTGATATCGTAACGGAAGAAGACACGGTAGAGATAGTACTCAGACAATGCAACAAACTTCAGAGGCGCCGACGTTGAGTTACGTCGTGCGATAGAAGAATGGGAACCGGCGCTACGCGATTACGCGCTAACAGAGCGTATGGACTGGCGATACATCGCGCCGGGCGCGCCGCATCAGGGAGGCGCGTGGGAGAGGCTCGTGCGCTCGGTAAAAAGCGCGCTACGAGTCACTTTGAACGAGAAGTCACCGCGAGAAGAGGTACTGGCAACGCTGTTGGCGGAGGTGGAGCACACCATAAACGCTCGCCCGCTAACCCACGTTCCAGTTAGCGAGGAAGATCCAGAGGCGCTCACCCCGAATCACTTTCTATTGGGGGGTTCGCGCGGCCTGCCACTCACTGGGCCGTGCGAGCCAGCCTCGCGCAAGCTGTGGCGTGCTGCGCAGGCGCTGGCCGACGAGTACTGGCGCCGCTGGGTGCGCGAGTACCTGCCTGAGCTCATTCCGCGTGGGGACACGCGTGACGTCACGGGCCGCTCACTTAAGCCCGGTGACGTCGTCATCATCGTGGACTCCAGTCTGCCTCGCAATGTGTGGCCGCGAGGCGTCGTGACGGCGGTGCATCCAGGACCAGACGGCGAGATTCGCAACGCTGATGTCAAGACAAGAGGAGGTGTTTTTCGTCGCCCGACAGCGAGATTGGCTGTCCTCCCTACTGAAGAGGAAGGTGCCGCGAGTGCTGCACCGGGGGGAGACTGTTACGGACAGCTTCGATCAAGTGCAAATAGTGGAAAAAGTTATTAAAATGTGACTAGCAAAAAGACTGTTTAGTGGACACTAAGTGCGTTACTAGTGATAAAATCTGTGTTTGTGAATATCTCATGTAAGTACGCACTTTATAAGCAGTAGCTAGTTAAGACGATTAGTTTGTGTTTTTAATTTCTTTAAAGTTTATTAATATGTAATGTTCTATTTGGTTTTAAATTGAAGCTTATAAAAAGTGCTGTAAAATGAAGTATTTAACGTAGCTGTAAGTTTTATAGTTTATGAAATAATTAAGTTTTAGCTCAATTGGGTATTGTTTAGGTATTTAGGTATCCTAGAAAATAAATGATATTCAGGTGTGTCGTTTTTATTGACCTAAAAGGTAACGTTTCATGGTTTGAGGTAATGGGCTAGGTAATTTAGGTCTAGGAGGTGGTAGTCGCGACCTATGGATGAGTCTAGGTCAGACGCCAGCCTTTGTCCTAAAAGCCCTAAGGTTTTGACTTGGTATTTGGGTAAGATTTGTCAAAATAAAGGCCTCTTGTATAGGTCTCTGATAGTAAAATAAGGAACCTAATACCTAAACATCCTCGCGCGGCTGAGGCGGGGCTCTCTTTATGGTATTGCCGCTCATTCGACCCTACACCTTTATTATTACTGTTTGTGCGGGTAGGGTTGAATGAGTGAAAGAGAGGTAAGAAGTAAAATGTAAATACGATTTTTAGAATACCCAAGTTAAGTAAAGAATATTAGCTCACGCTATTAGTGCATAGTTGCCACCAGGCAAAATTACACTTAAGGACGTGCGGGCGTAGGAAAAGTTGTAAGCTCGCATCGTCCATTTCTTTGTTAGTAACCGACCACAATATATGGGCATTCAGTAAGCTGGTGTTTTTATTCTTCTCCGCTTGGCGAATACATACATCCTATGGTGAAGTTGAGGTTGCATCGTCAACACTAACCATCAATCAATTTTCAGCTTCAATAAATCGTTTAATTAAGGTGCAAATTAAAATTTTCACAGGTATTCGTATTTCGTATATTCTAGCAGGAATAATTGACATGGCGTCGTATATGGACACAGTTATAGGGTTGTTAGATTATTCACTATGTGGATTGTTATACAAAACTCCATGGAACAGGTAAGTAACTTTATCAGAAAAAAAATATTGTAGAGCTGATACCACAGAATAGCCCTTTAAAGACATAAAATATACTGCGCTAGGTATAGCTAGCTATATTTTGAACTAAAATATTTTAACGCTATGTATTTTTGAAAATTATGGATTTAATAGTTATTTATTTATTTATTTGCAAGTCACAAGGGTGTACAAAATTGGTAGGTATAGTACAAGTGACGCCCTGCTAGGGCACAGCAAACATGAGGGCTTTTCATGTTTGGAATTTTAAAGTTACAGTTTTTATTATTATAGATTTTAATTGTTATGCTAAATAGTGGTATATATTTTTAAATTATTCATTTTTATTGTTATGCAAATTAACATTATGGCAAGTTTGTTATGAATTTTCAAAATAGGATTATTCATGTTATGTGGGTTGTAATTTTTTTGCCCTCGTGGTGTCATATTTTAAACAATACTTGTTTGCAATTACACTTCCACAGGTTTAAGTTCGCATATTATAATTTAATTTTGTATTAAGTGATGGAAGACAAAAAAAAATCCTTCATTCTTTGTTTGCTACCATAAAGTTATAAAATATTTCTAACTCTAGTTATACTATCTAGTTGATAGATGACGTAAGCAAGTGTCATTCAGGAAGGCCAGACCTTGTTTTCTTGGATCATGAAGTAGCCAAACAAATCCCAGTTTTACCCGACTTTAGTGATTGCATTTTCAAACAAAATTATCATAATTATCGTAAATTGTAATGTCTATTATGCGATGTTATTTTTTTGCATAAAGTTATGTTTCAACAGATGCCCCACAAATCGGTCAGGATCCAGTGTAATCTGCTATGAATCAGAAGATTTCATCAAAAAGTTTGCGAACGAAACTCCTGTCTTCAATATAAGCGCTTACGTTTCATCTAGTGGTGAAGTTTTTCAAATGGCACCACTTTATTATCACAAGTTAATATTTTTTTTTATTAACTGAGTTTCGAACACAGTTTTACAATCCATAGAGTTGGTTAACGCCTTTGATGTCAGACGACACCACCGCTGCCGCGTGCCGCTGCCCGTGTAGGTACCTACGCTATCAGTCGCAAATATGTGCAAGGGTTGTCAAAAAAGAAAAAGAAAATAAATGAGATTAATATGGGGAACAATATTTTCTGTCACCTAAGTTTAGATGTATCACTAATCTGCAATACCCTAATTATAATATCTATCCCCAAGAAATATATTAGTCATCATATTTATCAAAACTGTCTCTAAGTATAAATCACCGTATTAATGTAAATATGTCTCTTCAATTATAGTTTGATCACTTTTTTCTATAGCCTAAATATAAGATCTGTCCTCTAAAAAGTAAGTCCCTGGCAGCAATAATATATTTGTACCTAAAATAGTAAATCTATCACCTTATAAATCTAATCAACAAAGTATCATTTAAATCGTCCAATCATCAAAATAATAGATGTGTCACTTAATTCATAGAAAAATTCCTAAGTAGGGGCAGAGTCAAATTGGCGGGCTATGAAAATTTAAATGCACTAGGTAGGTTAGGTTAGGTTAGTGTTTAGACCACTCGCAGCGGAGCGAGCGAAGCGAGCGATGCTCCATAATGCTTATATCAGGATCAACTAGTTTGGCCATGATGCTTATAACAAGGATCAACTAGTTTGGCCTAGCCTAAACTTGTTTACCCTATCGGGCTTAGGACAAACTAGTTTGGTCTAGGCTATACCAGTTAATCCCATCGCATATAGGAAGAACTAGTTTAACCTAGGCCAAACTAGTTTGTCCTGAAAATCGGGATTGGCCGGTAACAAATATACCTAACTAACTCGCACAGCTCGCACTTGACTGCAGTGTTTTTAGTTTTAGATATTGTAGTGGTTTTGTTTCGATTATGAATGTAAATTATATGATTTAAACCTATTGTAGTTTTGTTTATATCGTAAAATTTCAGTTGAATTATGTAATAAATTAATATTATTTTTCAATGATCAAATATATTTTTTAGGTAAACATTTTTAATTGTTTGATGATTCAGTTTAAGTGACACTTTCATTATTTAGAAACCCAATATAATTATTTGATGATTGATATTATTTCCAAGTAATTCTTAATTATTATTTAGGTAAGCGTTTTTATATTACTTGGTGATTTAATTTAAGTGACAGATCTACTATTTTAGGAACAAATATTATTTATTAGGTCACTGAAAATGCATTTATTAGGTAATTGATAAAATCATACCCATTAATATGTAATCATTTATTTATAAGTACCTATGTACCTAATTACATTTACATGTTGCAAGATGTTTACGTGACTTTTTTTATTTTTTAAGTTAATTTTTAACAACATAAAATTTAAGTTACTTTTAGCCCACAAACGCGAGGTCTACAGCTCGCTAAGCCACTAGTTAATAAAATCAGCTGGAGGTAATGTAGCCCACCAAAAGAATCACGCGAAGTAGGTACGCTTTACAGGGTCGTGTCATCGGCCCTCAGCGTTCAAGAGCGCAAACTATATAAGCGTGTTTGGGGGCCGCAATCTGCGCCGCTCAACCCGCCCCCTCGAGATCCCCTCCGTTGCTGTGCGCAAGTACATTTGTGAACCTACTAGTAATGGAACAATTAGCATTAGCATTCATAATTAATTGCTAATCGTCAATTAGCATTCATTAAATTAATCATAGTTGCTAAAAATAATTAATGCTAATTATCATCAAACCGCGCGAAATCGTCTGCGTTCGCGTCCTGCTGCTATCATATGAAATAATACGACCGCGCTAATTAGAACGCGGCGCGAAATATCATTACGAATGAATTCGTCTCCGATATGAAATAATGCGACTGCGCTAATTATGAAAATTAGCATGCTAATGAAATTAATTAAAATTAGCATTAATTGCCATTACTAGTACCTACTGTATGGATTGTAGAACCGTGGTTTTGACACTGGGATGAAATATATGTTAATTCAAGCTATCAGTGTGCCACATTAAAATCTGTAAAATAGTTTTAGCGTGAAATAGACAACAAACAAACACTTTGAAAGGTTTAATTAAGTTTTTATCTTACTAAGATAAGATTCAAAAGTATTGAATTCTATAATATACTTATTGAGGATGACGTGTTCAGGGAGCTTTTAGACGAAATAAAGATTCTTTATTAAGTATTTTTTTTATCTGCAATTAATCTAAATGGTTAACAAAGAAATCATCAGTTTAATTTTGATACTTTGCCAGCAAACAAAATATTATATTGTGTCAGCAGTCGGCAACATTTCAAAATTTTGGGTAGAAGGGGGATGGGTATGGGGTATGGGGCATTGGGGTATGGTACTCAAACCCCATTTACCAACTTACCATTTTGGCTCACTGAATAGATTTTTTTGCTCACCAAAATACGAATATTTTGCTAACCAGTCAAACCACACCCATTCTTTATTAGTAAAAAAGGATTTTAACTTAAATTATAATTATTACAACATTCTGGTCATCTTTTTCAGTGTTCGTTTTTTTACCTTAAGTATGTCTACAAGTTTTGGATCTATAAATCTAATGTATTTTCTATTTATATGGATTATCATCGCCGCACACTATAACCAATTGAAAAAAAGATATATATGGAAGGTATGTCACTGTTAAGTCCCTTTAACTTATGCTATGTTTACATGAGGGCAGAACAGTGAGGCAGAACAGTGGGTAGCACAGTACTGCTACAGTTTGAACGCACACGCCGAGACAGAACAGTACAGTCTTGACAGTAACCAAGGCAGAACAGTTAATAGCCCGCCGCCGGACTATTTTTTTGGAGCAGTTTGCTCCCCTCACCACCTTTTCGCTCGTCTGTGTTCGTGTGAACGCGAAGGCAGTACAGGCAGTGCAAAGAGCAGGATAGTGTGCATGCGCGCAACCCAACTTGTTTTTTTAAAACATTGTTTGTTTTTATTGACTGTCCTTTTAGTATTTGAACACCACTGCCTTCCAAACTGTTCTGGTCATCGCAGTAATGGTGCATCAGTATACACGGCACCGCAAGCTTTACTGAGCGTATTCTAATATACCGCCACAGTATTATATATTAGTTTTATTATATACGTTGGTACCGCGCTGCTCCCGCGCATAAAAAGGCTCAAGAGTATTGAGACTAGCAAAAAATTGCAACATTTTAGGCAAAAGCATAATTGTATTTGTACTTTTTGAAAACTTCTCTTATCTTTCAGGCATTGCACGCAATACAAATGGCTTTAACCATAATATACATAATTGTATTCGTCCATTTATCAATCCACCTTTTTTTAAATAAAGATGAAATCATTTCAGAAGTACCAATTAACAATTTACAAAAATATCTTTGGGTAAGTATAATGTATCTTAAGTTGCATATTGCTGTGTAAGTTGGAAAGAAGTTCGCACACAACAGACGCTACGTGTAGACGGCACTACAGTCACGACCGACGCCGCATGTCTGTGTAGATAATAATAACCCTTGGCCGTCGCCACCGCACCGTCATACGCTGCTTTAGATTGCCGGTCACAAACAAACAAATAAATAGTTAATAATTATAATAAAAGTATACTTTTCTGAAGTCTTCCATTATACGACGACCTCCGTGGTCGAGTGGCTTTGTACACCGGTCTTCAAGGTGTCGCCATCTCTGAGGTCCTGGGTTCGATCCCCAGTTGGGTCAATTTAGAAAACTAACTTTTCTATATTGGCTCAGGTCTGGGTGTTTGTGATACCGCCGTTGTCTCTGAATTCCATAACACAAGTGCTTTAGCTACTTACTTTGCATTCGGAGCAATGTATGTGATGTTGTCAAATATTTATTTATTTGTTTGTTTATAATGAGAAAAATGTAAAGAAGTAAGTAGGGAGTGATTTCGAGGCTACGTGTAGACGGCACTACAGTCACGACCGACGCCGCGTGACTGCGTAGATAACTCTAGATTTCACCGGCCGTCGCTACCGGCATCGTCATACGCTGCTAAATAAATAAGTAATCATTATAATACTAGTGGTTGAGCAGCAGACCTCGCGCTAAAAAGAAGCTCAAATTGTATTTTGTTTGAAAACAAATAAAAATTATACGCAGTCAATTAAGTTCTGTCACAACCTTATTATTTTCAACGTATATCTATTGGCCAGAAATATTTTGATTGACTTTGACCTATGAATTTTTTAGTCATCTAGCTAAAACTAAAAAAAAAACAAAATTTGTTTTGCACCGCTAACATAACATTTTTCAAAACGGCTGAAATAATATAATAAAGTTATAGTTTTATTAAAGAAATGTCCATTTTTTCTGTGTTTAAAATGTACCTACTAAAGGAAATTCTAATAAAATAAGTGATTTGGGTACAACAATCAGAATACTGTTTTTTTTTATATATTTTAGTTCGATCTTTCCCCGCATAACGAAAATTAAAGTGACATCGCCAGTGACGCCCGCCGACTGACGGGAGGGCAGAATAAAATTACATCTTATATTATGGTGCTAGCAATAAAAAATATTGCCGAGTATGGGGATTATTTGAATTATCCGATCTTTCCCCGATCCGTTCTTACCCCAACTTGTATTTGTTTAACTTAAAGTTGACAATTTCGAGGCACACGTAATGTCGCCGACCGGTCTACCACGCACGGGAGGAGACGCGCGGGCGGAGGGTCAGCTACGTCACTGCGGCGAGCGACGACCAGGAACCTTTTCTTACTTGCGCTCCAGACACACACGGACGGACACCAACCGCGAATCGCTGCCTCTTTTATATCTTTAACATCACGTCGTTAGTCTTAATTTTTATATGTAAACGGCTATTAAATCAGCCCCCTATGTAATACAGTCCGCTATTTTATTTATACTTTCCCGAAGGATCATTTTCATTGGTCCTCTCGCGGTAGTCGTTTGCTACTAAAAGGACGGGCCGTCGACGTACAAAATTTCGGAAGCTCTTCAAGTGCGGTCTTCAGCAGCAAGATATCTTCGGAAACCGTTTCTACCGGTCTTTTCCTGGTGAAGAATCTGCAACGCAACCACACAAGCTCGAGAAGTGCAAGATTTAGAGGTCGATACGCAAGTTGGACTTTGGACCCCATCGAACGTTCGAGACGACACGTACTGAATACGACGTCGCAGTGGATCAGAAGACGGTTTGGGTATTTTGTGAGTTCGTTCCAATTAATTCCTTCTTTTTTCTTTTCTTTTCGCTATTCAAATTGCTAATAGCCCAATTTAGTGAGTGCATTTCATTTCATCATTCGTAAGGTCGCAATCATAGTGCTATTTATTCATTTTTTTAAATTTATCTGCGCTTATTGTATCACGGTAGCATTCATTCGATCGATTGCAACAAATAAATAATATTTAGTGCATAAAAAACTAGGCGAGCGCGCAGCGAAGGCGCACAGCTGTTCTTTTGTTCTCGCAAGTCCTTATCGCTGCCAGCCGCATTCCTGTGTCTATTCATTTATTGTGTTCTTTATAACGGTAATTAGCTTATTATTGTGATTTTTTAAGCAGCTTATTTTGTTTTATATCTTTATTTAGTATGGCTGAACAAAAAGAACAACTAAAGGAACAAAAAGATCGTGAAAAGCTTGTTAAAAAACGTAGTAGCTTAAAATCTAAATTAACGATTTTTAATAATTATATTACTTTGCTTAAGAGTTCTGCCGATCTTAGCCCTGAGCAACTTTTAGACCTGGAAGGGCGCTTTAACAAATTAGATGCCTTATACCCTCAATTTGACGATTTACAGTCGGAGATCGAGATGCTTTCGGCGGATCCCGCCGATGAGATTCCGGAACGCGAACAGTTTGAAGACCAGTACCATTCACTGGTTGCGGCGGCGCGCTGTCTGCTCGGCGCGCGCCGCAGCCAGCGTGACCTTCCAGATGGTTCCGTATACGAGGATGTACAGGCGAGTGATTCGAGATCTAATTGCGTTCGTTTACCTAAAATTGACTTGCCCGTTTTCCATGGCCAATATCAGCACTGGCTTAAGTTTCGAGACACTTTTATTTCTTTAATACATTCGCGACATGATATGGATAACATAAATAAATTACATTATCTTCACGCTTCTCTTAAAGGTAGCGCTTTGCTTGTTATCGATAACTTAGATTTTAAAGCCGATAATTACGAAGCTGCATGGAAGTTGTTATGCCAAAGGTATGACAATAAAAGATTGCTTGTAAATAATCATGTTCAAGCATTATTTAATGTTGAACGCATGCAAAAAGAATCATGCTTGTCAATTCGTCATCTTATAGACGTAACTAATAAAAACTTGCGTGCTTTATCGTCCTTAGACCAACCTACTGAATATTGGGATACATTAATTATCCATATGATGTCCGAAAAATTAGATAGTGTTACTCACAGAGTATGGGAAGAACATAGAAACACTTTTAGCGACCCCCCTTCTTTAGAAATATTTATTCAATTTCTTAGCAACAGAGCAGACTTATTGGAGACAATACAAGAAAAAGGTAAAATTCAAAAGGATATTTACAAACAAAATTCTAGTTTTCTTTTAGACACTTCAAATAATAGTAATAAAATAAATTCTTACAATAATAATAGTAATAAAACAAATATTTACAGTAATAAAAACTTAAAATCTAATCAAAATATTTACAATTCAAAATCTTTTAAATGTTCGCTCTGTAATGAAAGCCATTATTTATTTAACTGTGAAACATTCAGATCTCTTTCTATTGAAGATAGAATTAAAAGGGCCAAGGAAACAAAGGTGTGTCTTAATTGTCTCAGGCCTGGTCATATTGAGAGCAAATGCAGTCTTGTCCCTTGTAGGTACTGCAAAAAGAGACACAACACACTTTTACATCTGCATGAGCCAGAACTTTCCCCTGTGCCTGCAATTCCAATCAATAGCATCAATCATCTCGCTAATGATTCTTACGATTTTAGACAGTTTACTACTTCTCCGCATGTGTTACTGTCCACAGCGCTCGTGAAGGTGCTCGACAGCAGAGGCGCCGCGCACTCCGCGCGCCTCCTGCTCGACAACGGGAGCACCGCGAACATAGTGACGCAATCGTTGTGCGGTAAGCTGGGTTTGTCGCGACGCGATGCGTACTCCACGGTGACAGGTATTAATCATCATACTTCTCAATGTACACAGTCTTGCAGCCTTACTATAATGTCAATTCATGACGACTTTAAATTTACTGTAGATTGTCTTATACTGCCTGATATTACCAAATGTCTACCGTCTTCCTTTATAAACATAGAAAATATTTCTCTTCCCAAAGGAATAAATCTTGCTGACCCCACCTTTAATACACCTTCTGTTATAGATATATTAGTAGGGGCAGAAGTATTTTGGTCCGTCTTGGGCAACAATCATATTAACTTGGGTAAAAATCAACCCAAGTTATATGAAACGAAACTGGGTTGGTTAGTGTCTGGGCATGTTGCCCGCCTTAAGCACTCTTCTTATTCCCCCGTTTGTAATTTTTTAAACGAGGAACCCAATCCAGACTTATCTCGTTTCTGGGAATTAGATACTGTAGCAGCAAAGCACTCCTTATCCCCTGAAGAGCGTGCCTGTGAGAAAAACTTCCTCTTAAATACCAAGCGCAAAGATGATGGTCGCTTTATTGTGACCATGCCCCTTAAGGAGGACCCCTCAGTCCTAGGTGACTCATTTCAACAGGCAAAAAGCCGATTTTTATCCTTAGAGCGAAGGTTCAATAGGGATCCAGTCTTTAAGGGCATGTACTTTGATTTTATGCTCGAATACGAGCACTTAGGTCACATGACCGAAAATAAGGAGCCTTCAGCTAGCTGTCTTCAACAGACTAATTATTTTTTGCCGCATCACGGCGTTCTTCGTGAGTCGAGCACGACCACAAAGCTTCGTACAGTCTTCGACGCTTCGGCAACCACCACTTCCGGTTTATCGCTCAATAACATACTGATGGTTGGTCCAACTGTACAAGAAGATCTTTTTTCGATTTTATTGCGCTTTCGTCAGCATAAGTATGTCGTAACAGGCGACATCGAAAAAATGTATAGGGCGATTGAACTTGATCCTTCCCAACGTCCTCTTCAACAAATAGTTTTTCGTACTGATAGTAAGGAACCTTTAAAAACCTACACTCTTAACACGGTAAGCTTCGGGACAGCATGTGCCCCGTACTTAGCCACAAAGTGTTTAGTCAGCCTTGCATCGAGTGCACAGGACGAAGACGTAAAACAATCCATTAAAAGAAATTTTTATGTCGATGATTACTTAGATGGTTCATCTTCAATAGAAGATACGGTAAGAATTTGCAAAGGCGTTACATCTACATTACAAAAAGCAAAATTTAATCTTAGAAAATTTAAATCAAATAGTAAATTAATTCTTGACCAAATTTCCCCATGTTCCCCTGGTTCCAATAACGTATTTAATTTATCAGATATTGATTTAAGCTCACCTTCAAAAACACTTGGTTTAAATTGGCTTTGCGATTCTGATTTCTTATCTTTTTCAATAAATATTAATATAAATAATAAAATAACCAAACGACACATACTTTCTGTTATTAGTCAGATATTTGATCCTTTAGGCCTAGTGGGCCCTTGTGTCGTTGAAGCCAAACTTATCATGCAAAGATTGTGGATTGATCAATGTACATGGGACGAAGAAGTTGGTCAAGAGATAAAACAATCATGGTTAGCCTTTGCAAATACTCTACCCTTTCTTAATCAACTTAAAATTCCTCGTTGGGTTCTTATGGATGACTCCGTTTCACATGAAGTTCACGTTTTTTCAGACGCTTCAGAACGAGCTTACGGAGTGTGTATATACATTCGTTCCATTGACAGTTTTGGGTCAGTAAAGGTACATTTACTAACGTCAAAAAATAGAGTTGCGCCCATTAAACCCCTTAGTACCCCGCGACTTGAGCTGTCCGCGGCTTTACTGGCAACAAGACTGTGTACAAAGGTATTAGCTTCCTTAACCATACCTATAGAGAAATGTAGATTTTGGTGTGATTCTACCATAGTTCTTGGATGGTTAAAGACTCCGCCCAGTGAACTCAAAAATTTCGTTAGAAACCGTGTTCATGAAATTCAGGAGAGCACGGAGGGTCACACGTGGAGTTACGTACCGTCGGTAGACAATCCGGCGGATCTTGTTTCCCGCGGGCTGAAGGCTGATCTCATCAGCAGTTCTAGCCTGTGGTGGTCTGGCCCCACCTTCTTATTAAGGGATCAAACCCAATGGCCTAAAAAGCCCAATGAGAAACACGATCTACCTGAGTTGATTTCCACACCAGTAGCGCGCAATAACAAACTTAACGCTGATGTAGTTAGTGGCTTTGTAGATTTAGGTAGCAGTGTTGATGACGTAGTTAGTGGCTTTATTAATAAAAAATCAAATTTCAAATCATTGCAATTTACAATGGCATACTTATTAAGATTTATTCACAATTGTAAAAATAAAAACAATAAATTAACTGGTCATTTATCTGTACAGGAACTTCAAAATTCATTAAATATTATTATTCGTAAAACACAAATAGAAATGTTCCCGGATGAGTATGCCATTTTAAAATCACAAAAACCTTTGCCTCATAAAAATCGTTTACTTTCTTGGTCTCCTTTTTTAGATCCCAATGATATCATTCGAGTTGGTGGCAGGCTCAATAATTCTCCTTATAATTACGACGTAAAACACCCTATTTTACTGTGCAGTAAGCACCACTTTACCTACGTTCTTTTTGAATATTTTCATAAAAAATACTTACATGCAGGCCCCCAACTTTTATTAGCTAACATTAGACAAAATTATTGGCCTTTGGGAGGCCGCAATTTATCCAAAAAATGTGTCAATAAATGTGTTCGTTGCTGTAGATTTAAAGCTAAAACCATTCAGCCCATCATGGGTCAGTTACCATCGTCCCGTACCGAACTAGAGTTCCCGTTTTTACATTGTAGCGTTGACTATTGTGGACCAGTGCTGATAGCCGACCGAAAAGGGAGAGGTTGCAAGCTCATGAAGTCATTTTTAGCTATTTTCATATGCAATTCGGTGAAGGCTGTACATATCGAACTCGTTACGGCACTGTCTAGCGAGGCGTACTTAGCTGCTTTAAATCGCTTTGTTTCACGGCGTGGCAAACCCCAAACCATCACGTCTGATAATGGCACTAATTTTGTTGGCACATATAATGAACTCTCAAGATTCTTAGTTCAATCAGATCTTGAGGGCTTAGTTGCTCAGGAGGGTATAGAATTTAAATTTGTTCCAGCGTATACTCCCCACTTCAACGGCTTAGCTGAGTCAGCCGTTCGCTCGACTAAGTACCACCTTAAGCGGCTCTTAGACACCACGCACCTTACTTATGAGGAAATGGTCACTTGCCTCAATCAAATTGAGGCTATTTTAAATTCACGTCCCTTAACCCAATTATCATCCGATCCTTTAGACTTTTCCCCTCTTACTCCTGCTCATTTCTTAATTGGACGACCACTGGTATCCATACCACATCCACAGATCATGGACGTTAACATCACTCGCCTCGATCGACTCAAGAGAATCGAGCATATAAAGCAGCATTTTTGGCGCCGCTTTTCCTTAGAATATATCAGCCAGCTGCAGCAAAAATTGAAATGGCAATCTTCAAAGGATGAGCTGAAACTTGACTCCCTTGTCATTGTCAAAGACGCCACTCTGCCACCTCTTCTGTGGTCTTTGGGAAGAGTCGTCAACGTTTACCCTGGCAGTGATGGCATCGTCAGGGTCGCAGAGTTGAAGACCAAACGAGGCACCATTCGAAGGGCATTTAACAACATCTGTCCCCTTCCAGAGCCTTGAAGCCTTCAGCAGCCTTCAACCCGGGGAGCATGTCGCCGACCGGTCTACCACGCACGGGAGGAGACGCGCGGGCGGAGGGTCAGCTACGTCACTGCGGCGAGCGACGACCAGGAACCTTTTCTTACTTGCGCTCCAGACACACACGGACGGACACCAACCGCGAATCGCTGCCTCTTTTATATCTTTAACATCACGTCGTTAGTCTTAATTTTTATATGTAAACGGCTATTAAATCAGCCCCCTATGTAATACAGTCCGCTATTTTATTTATACTTTCCCGAAGGATCATTTTCACGTAACGTTCTTGATTCGTAATAAATGATGTAGCACGGCAGCAAGCGCCGGGCGGCGTAATAAAGACTAGTCTACACGTCGTGATGTGCCGTCTGCTCAGAGCCTTAGAAATATAACAGAACATCAATATGTTCTGTTATATTGGCCCAACTTTATTTGTTTACAGATTGCCGACGTTGATACGATAGCTGAATCTATGGCAGCGCCACCAACGGTTCATATACTGACTGCCAGAAGTTCTCAAGAGGTAAAGTAAAATACATAAAGTAATGATTATTATACTGTACTATTAATTTCGGATATTACCTCTTACACGCAAAACAAACTTTATTTGATTATAGAATTTTAGATTTATAGATAGGTACCTATTAAATATTAGGCACAAATATATTGGTTATAGCTATTTTGCTTTATTTTAACAAATGCACTGCGCTTTTTAAAGATTTTTATACTTATTAGGCTCAATGACCGAAATTTGATATAATATCAAATATAAATCAGGGTTGTGTTATGTCTGCACCGACTAGTGCTCACAACGCGTCCTAGCTTTTCTTTATTGCCACAACGCGCTGTGGTCGCTTGTTATGATGGTCACGATGCTTTCGCTTTGTGGTCTTTTCGTGATTACCACAACGCGTCATGAGCGTATAAGAGCCATAACTTCACGATGTGGATATTTGGTAGTGGCCACAACGCGTTGTGAGCGGGTTTTTACCTAAAGTGCGATTTCGGTGTTTGAGACTTATACAAGGTGTTACAAAAATGCCCCTAATGCCGAATATGTTAATAGAGACAATCAAACTGATCAACTTGTACTATGAAACCATATCTGAAATCGCGAAAAAAAAATCAGCTGTTTCATACAAAAATTAAAATCGAAAATATCAAAATGTATGAAACAGCTGATTATTTTTTCGTGATTTCAGAGTTGGTCCCATAGTAAAAGTTGTTCAGTTTGATGGTCCCTATATACCATATTCGGCATTAGGGGTATTTTTGTAACACCTTGTATAATATATTTTATTGAAATTGACTGCATATAAATACCACCTTTTACAGATTCAACCAACACGAGACAGCGCCGCAATAATAGTTTCTAATGCTATTTTCTATATATTTAGAGGTTTACTATCATACAAAGTCAAAAGATACTGCGACTTGCTGATAAAGTCTTCTATGTTTGTTAATTATTTAAGTAGGTATATTTTGTTTTACTGCAAATTAATATTGATTACTTACAAATTAAGGCAAATCAAAAAAAAATATATTATGACTAACAAAAAAAGTTTTTTTAAAAGTTTATCACAATGCCCCCTTTTTTATAAAGATTGTATAACAGATGTATAGCTACACAGTGTTTTGTCCCCTTCTTTTTAATGTCAAACTTATACATCCATGCCTGATAGTAAACAAAATAGATTGTTTTCATAAGAAATTTTCATGTACTGTGTACCTACGGCAAAAAAGCACGCAGGAGACCAGACCGTCTCGTTACCGAATCAAGATGAAATTTAATGTAATAACATGAATAGTATAGTTTGACAGACAGTTACCATTGTGTCACTATACATCTGCTATACAGTATTAGTAAGGAGGTAATAAAATAAGTTTTTATTTACAGATACAGACTCTTTCTTTTTTGTATGGCCAATATATTTTTCTACGTTCTATTTGGGTGAAATTTTCTGTCACGTGTTCTTCATTCTTAATTTCTTCATGGAGTTTTATATACTAGTAAGTTGGTACTCGTAATTTTGAATACATATTCAATTTTTGAAGTGCTTATGACCATCCCTTAACGGTAAGTATGCAATAGACTTCACTAAAGCATTACGGCGAGCATTTTTGTATCAATACTGCAACATTTATTTATTTTTTAATTATTTATTTGATCTTAAGAAAACCAACAGGGTTTACGATATAATTATTACAAAACAAGTATTATCTTGATGTATATATAATGCAGGTTTCCCTATATTATTTTTAATATGCATAGGCAAAATATAAAAAAGCAGTCGTCAATTTTTACATCTAATAATATAAAATTCTCGTGTCACAGTGTTTGTAACAAAACTGCTCCGAAACGGCTTGACCGAGAACTAGACGTTAACTATTTTCATCCCTGAGTGATTACTTTAGGGAGGTCTACACCAAATTTTTTATTTTTTTGACAAAAATTTTTTTTTTTTTTTAATGATTTGGCATTAAAAATGCATACAACCCTAAATTTTTACCCTTCTACCACCAACCTCTACTTTTTAATAGCGATATTAGCACTTTAATAATTTTCTACTCTCGTCGGTCGATAATTGATTAGTTTATAATATATGGCAAAATTTATAAGCAATAAAAAAAGTTAAATAAAATTTTTTTTTGGTGGCAATTTTTTTGCCGCCATTTTGTTTTTTTTTTTCTTGCTCATAATGGCTAAATGGATTTCCATCAAACGTGGCTTAAAACCATCTGGATTAGATTAGCTTTCAACTAAAAAAAAATGCATTGAAATCGCTTGATCTGTTTGCTGGGTCAGCTAGTTGTACGTACATATAATAATAATTTGTATTATAGTAGAGGTCCGGTTTAGCGGAGTAATACATAAATAATAGCCTTCTCTAGCGGAGATAGAACATAACAAGTAAACGCTCTAGCCCCTGCACGTGCTTGCACTGAGCGGTAAGTCACACGGAAATGTCACGTTGGCAAACGTGTCATCAATGCCAAATCTGCCTCGCGAGGCTATGCGGCTCGTGTGCCAGCCTCGCGATATGGACATTCGGCATAATGATATTTACAAGATTCACTTCCTATGCGGTTCATATAAAAAAACCGGCAAAGTGCGAGTCGGACTCGCGCACTCGCGCGCACCCTAAAAATTAATAACGAAATTATCTAATTGTATGAAACAGCTGTTTTTTAGGGTTCCGTACCCAAAGGGTAACACAGAAACTCTATTACTAAGACTCCGCTATCCATCTGTCTGTCTGTCTGTCTGTCCGTCTGTCACCAAGCTATATCTCATGAACCGTGATATATATATTATTTAGTATTATATAAAAATAGCATTGTGAATGCTTAAGTCTCAAAATTTCAAATAGTTATATAGCTTTCTCATCTTAATCAACTGTTTAAAAATATCTGGAAAGATGTTCAGTTGAATGTCGAGGTTAATTCCTTCTACATTGGTGAGATGGCGCTGGCTTGCAGCGTAAGAGTTGATATACTAGAAGAAATTCGACGTTCTCACTAGTGACTCGGTAGCTCAGCGGTCAGAGCATTGGACCGGATATCCAAAGACCGGAAATCCATAAAAATAGCATTGTGAATGCTTAAATCTCAAAATTTCAAATAATTTTGCATTTTCTTTTGGTTTATAATTTCAGGTGGTGACTTTCCATTGCCTTGTTGAAGCAATTGTTTGCGAATGGAAAAAAGCAAAGAGAATTATTGTTACTATTGTTATTACTACAATAGGAATTCTGTGTTATGCTTTTACAGACTACAATGTAAATTTTGAGAAAATAATATTATGATTTTGTTATGGGCGAGATGTGAACTAATAATTTACAAAAAAAAAAATTTTTAGACCAGATTTTTTCTTTACCTACTCACAAAAGGCTTTGTCACTTTGCTGGAGATCTACGGGATATACATCATCTACCCCTTGGGAAGACTTATGGCTGACATAACATTCTATACCGGACTGGTTTTGACCAAATTTCAGTCTATATTCCTTAGACTTGTCCCTTTGTGGTATTCTGTAAGTACCAGATAGAAAAATCAGACCTGTAATCCTTTAGTGCTTCATCCAAGAGTGCGAGCCTAGCGCGGTTGCGACGACGGGCGCGAAATATGAAACATGTAAAATCATTTTTTGTGTCCATAGTGCAGCGACTGGCGATGGCGGTTTCGTTGACAGCCGCTGCCAACGTCGCAACCGCGCTAGGCTTGCTACTGTAGCCGAGCTCTTAAGCTTTGAACGGCTAAATATATTTTCTTGAATTAGTTTTCGCAATAATGATCCTTATACATTTATATTTAAGGTGACAGGTAGACAAAACACTGACCATCACCAAGAAAGAGATGATGGCGCCGAAGTAGCAATTTAACTATGGCCGCATGTCTAATGCATTTACGTCATGGCACCTTGAACTCATAATAATCTCGAGACGGTGATGGCGGCGGTAGACAAACGGTCGTAGTGTGTGTTCGTTTACGGAAACTCGTCGGGAGTCGCGTGCGGCGTGGCGTGCGGCGTGGCATCGGAAGTTTCTTCCGTTTACAGAGAGACGGGGCGTACAGCGTGTACGCGTCAACACAAACATATGACATGACTTATTTCTGCTAAAGCTGATAAGTTTCTTGCGCCTGTTCTTCTTGTCAGTTAAAAAAGTCTGGAACGGGTGGTAGAAAAATATAGACGATTCAAAAGCGCTTAATTACTAAGTTTATTTTAATAAAGCAATTTTTTCTATGACTTTTTTTACTTTGACGCAGGCAGTCATTGCTTCAAGTCATAATCTTGATATTATATGAATGTACTTATGAATAGAATCAGAAAATTAAATAAAACATTCATGACAATCATAACATCGATTAATTTATTTTTTCCTTTTTTGTAGACTATGATAGCTATAAAACAAAAATAAAAACTCATTCAACAAGCAAACTGGATGTCAGCACGCCGCGGGTTACGCCGCGTGCGACACAGCGGGCGCTGCCGCGGGTACCGCAACGCGTGTAAAATCGCTTCTCCGTAAACGCTCTCACATAACGCCATAATTATGTTTGAATTTAGCGCGGGCCATGCCGTTGCACGCGAAGCGGCCCACCGGTGCCGTCTCCGTAAAACAAGCACTTTAAAGGTGCTATTTCGCAGCGAGCTGCCGACTGCACGAGTTTTTTTATATGAAGCGATCACGTGGCCGCCCCACGTGCTGCCGCGCTTCATAGAAAATAACACGTGCTGTTGGCAGTTGCATTTGGCAGCTCGCTGCGAAATAGCACCTTAAGAGAATCGACAAAAAACTCATTACTTTGTATACATTTCAGGTGTTTATTTTCAATATGATGGATGCAATTTTTTATGTGATGTTTACAATAGAGTATAGTGATTTTGTATATTTATTCTTTTGGAGCATCGTGGTTATTTTACTACCTTTGATTATGGGCGCAGCTTGGTCCATTTTCTTTTATATATGGAAAAAAAATAAGGTGACTTTCCTCTTCTAATGTAGTTTTTTATCTGCCAATTGTTAGTAATAGTATTTTAGAATGCTAACTGTAAACATAGGTTTAGACTACTATACTTCGGTGTGTCTATTTAGGTTTTTCGTTTTATTGCAGAGCTGGACATCTCTGTTTCGACCTGATGATACATGGGGGCCTGATCCTCATATAAGGCAGTTACGAAAGCAATATGAATTTGGAACAGTAAGTATTAAAGACGATACTACTTACCTAGACGTTGACCCGCGTGACACGGCGTTCTCAGAGCAACTTGCCGTAACACTCTCCTTCCACCAAGTTCCTTTGAAAAAAAACAAACAAACGTGGTTGAGGATTCCGTATGCAGTGCGCTTCCATCTTGGGCCCGTCACTTAACATCAGGTAAGAGGAAGGCCAAGCACTGATCCGTTGTAGATTTAAAAAAAACTGGTATGTTAGTTAACCGTGCTCGGTAGCACGGTTAACTAACATACCAGTTCTGACACTCGACTCCCATCACATAATATTTACGAGTATGTTGAGATTTGACATAAGCTATTTTCAATGTCCCCACTGCTGGGGCATAGGCCTCCTTTATGGGTGGATAAGGAGAATGGGCCATAATCCATCACGGGCATCTAATGCTTTAGTGGGTGTTAATGACTGCGAAAGCAGCCGGAATAAACGGCTTAACGTGCCTTCCGAAGCACGAAGGAGCTCGAGAAAATAAATTTTTGGTCACCTATCCCATGAACGACCGTTGCGAAAGTTGCTTAACGTACGCAATCGTAGGGACAGGCGCTAAACCGCACAAGAGCGCACGTGTCGTGATTCGACGACCTCCGTGGTCGGGTGGCTTTTTACACCGATTTTCAAGGTGTCGCCATCTCTGAGGTCCCGGGTTCGATCACCGGTTGGGTCACGAAAACGAACTTTTCTATATTGGCTCTGGTCTGGATGTTTGTGATACCACCGTTGCCTCTGATTTCCATTACACAAGTGCTTTAGCTACTTACTTTGGAATCGGAGCAATGTATGTGATGTTGTCAAATATTTATTTATTTATTCTCTCACCCGTGGAGGTGGAGATGACGCTATTCCGATTTTCTTTACGTCGCGTACCAAAATATCTTCCATTTTATTTATCTGTAGTACGCTGCACTACAATATTACAATAATGTTATTATTTCAGTTTGTTAGATCACAAGCACCAAGAGAACTAAGCCGGTTCATGATAAGGAGGGCTAAATCAAAAGTGTACAGTATTGATATACCCTACGATTAAAACAGATCATCATTTTTAATAAACTTTTTATACCAATGTATTTTGCTTGTGTGTATGGAGTTTCATTAAAATGGTTCATTTATTTCAAAAGATAAGGACTTGAAAGTTTGTATGAAATGCCATGATGAATCAATTATGCTCTTAAACACCGCTGATTGCGGGTCTGCTAGCCCGTATTAAAATTTGTGACCCGGTGACGCCACAGTCTAGAAAAGTTTGCCCACCTGGAATATCTATTGGGCCACTCTTGCCCTACTTTTTGCCAGTAGAGTTCTACAAATAAAGTACATTAATATACTTTCTACATGTATGCATTCATTGTTGCATTTTTATAACAATTGTATCTCATACTTAGATCCCATAGTAAATTTGATGAATAAACAATTTGTTTGAAAATATGTGTTTTTATTTGGTTTTGTTCGCTTTTTTTATCTTCACGACGAGGGGTCCTGCGCTACCCGCATCCAACGGCTTCCAGGTACCTTCATAACGATATTATTTTGATTGCACGATGCAGCTAGTTCATAAACAAATAACATATTCCCATTTCTTAAAATATATTTTTTTGTCCTATCATTATAGTAATTATTTCCCGACACTAGCAGTGTGACCACGAGTCCTGTGTTTTTATCATTTACTGTTGGTCACACAACGGAGGGTAACTATGAGTAAGTGAAATTGAAACAAAACAAACAGGGGTGACAAAACGGGGTAACCACGAGTCCGACGGGGTATTAACAACTACTAGATATAAAGTTAGTAGTAGTATTAGTACTGAATTGGATGACAAATGACGTGCTACAAAATGTAAAATATCTCTATATTATATTGACGCTGAGGAACAGCACAGTACCATGTGATTTACATCTAACACCTTCTGCGAATTACAGGCAAATTGTTTCAAGTCGTGTGACTATTCTAGGGAATTTCACCGTCTTCGCGGCCCATTTATTTGGAAACAAAGAACCCGCATATTTTGGAGTTCACGAAATATGCTTTTACGGATATAGAAAAGAGCCCACTAGACAAAAAATTTCAAAGTTTATAAAAATAAAACGGATTTCACCACTCAGTTAACCCCAGATAAATCACAGCTTGTTAATTAACCTCTAGTTTTTGCAAGCCTAAATCTTGGAATGGCAAATTTATATTTATTTCTTGTATTAATATGGCGATTATCGCTGTTCTTAGCAAATGTATCATAGCGTTTCCTTACACATATTAAATTTTCATATATGTATTGTTCAGCCAAAGATAGTATATTTATTTCTTCAAGCAATTATCTCAAGGAATCTCTCCGCCGAAGATTATATATGGCACGAACAGAATATTTTGAATATTGGCAGCCGAGCCCCTTCCGAAGATGTAATATCCTTCTAACTTGGGCAAAGTATCATGTAATGACGTTATGATCTTTCTTCGTACATCGATGTTGTTTCCGTAAAGCTCGCGACGTGGTGATTTAACCCCGCCGTAGTGTTTGCCGTGCTTTATGACAATAATCCTTTCACTTTTAGCATTCCTAGTTAAAAGGATTTTGGTGGTCTGAAAATTACTGAAGGAATTTTGTTGACATTTTTAGTTGGTAAACTTTTTTTACTTCAATATATGACGTAAATCTAAACATTAAATATTAGACGACATCACAAACATTCCTCCGATCACAAAAAAAAAGTAGCTAAAACACTTATGTTATGGAAATCTGAGACAACGGTGGTAACACACACACCCAGACCTGAGCCAATATAGAAAAGTTCGTTTTCTAAATTGAGCCAACCGGGGATCGAACCCGGGACCTCAGAGATGGCGACACCTTGGAAACGGGTGTAAAAAGCCACTCGACCACGGAGGTCGTCGAATCCAAATACGAGAATAGATGAAAAAAAATTACACGTCAGCATCGGTCACATCTTCTTGACACTTCTGTAAGCAAAGCATCATATGTCATAATTTTTGACACTGATTTTCATTAGTTCTGAAGTTGCTTTACGCTCATTTCGCAGATTTCTAATGAAAAGAAGGCCTTGAAACCAGAAGCACGCTTTAAAACAAGGTGTTTAAATTTAACACGATTTGCACATAAGTAGATCAAAAGTCACAAGTTTTTTGCTTTTAGATGGAAGAAAAGTCAGACGCTGATGTGAATCAATGGGAGACGGTGGGCACCAGCAATCGATCTCATGTTGTATCCAGAAGGAGTTTCTTACGAGAAGATTACCAGCTCAAATATATACCACAGGTAGACTTATAACCATATAATTCGGAATACATAATACGTATTAGAATAAACTATCTATCGGCATTTATACCATCTACCATGAGGAAAGTATTGTGCAATAGAGAACTCTCCATCAATCTGCGCACAAGGATTTCCCAATGCTACGTCTAGGCTCTTGTACTCTACGGTTGTGAAGCGTGGACCTTGAAGAAAGACCTCCGAAAGAAACTAGAAGCGTTTAAAATGTGGACATGCCGCAGAATGCTTCGCATAAGTTGGATGAACCTATTACCAACGTCGAGGTCCTTAAGCGCATTACTAAAAAGGTGGAGCTGGTTCGGACCATTAAAATAAGAAAAGTCGCATATCTTGGTCACGTCCTGAGAAATCCGCAATATCGTCTTCTCCAGACCATCTTGATGGGGAAGATTGCCGGAAAAAGCAGAGTGGGAGGACGCGAAATGTCAAGGTTTCGTAATACCCGCCAGTGGACCGGCATTAAGATGGTTGAACAGTTGTTCAGATTCGCCATGGACAAGGCCAAATTCAAGGAGCTGACGGCCAACCTTCAATAATGAAGCGACACTTTAAGAAGAAGAAGAAGAAGAAGTTGGGGTTGAAAAGTTCTAGAGTGGCAACCTCAAACTGGACGAGTCTCCGTGAGCAGGCCCTCGACAAGGTGGACCAACGATCTGGTGACGGTCACAGGAAGCTGCTGAATGCGGGTATCGCAGGCCCGATGGACCTTGGGGGAGGTTTATAACCAGCAGTGGGTGTCGTGCGGCTGATATGATGATGATACTATACAGTTGCAAACTACCTGGGTGATTCTTCATAAGCGTAAGCGTAGTTTGCGGTGTAAACCCAAGTATGGAAAAACGCGGTAGTAATATGAGCGAAGTGACTGCGCTGCAAAGCCATATACACTTTTTTTTATTTTAACGCTTGGGTTGGATTTGGAAAAAAGTCCCCTGAATTTGAGGATACTGGATGTGTTCTCTACACATTAATCCCCCAAAGTAATAATGCAGACGGAGTTGCTTCTAAATATTCTTTAAAAAATCCGACTGCTGGAATAAACTTGAACTTTTAATATATACATTTTAACTTAAAATATGTCATTTTGCTTTCTGTAGACTTTCACAACACATTTCATCATCATCATTCATCGGATTCCTTCTCTCGCTAGTCTCGTTCGGAAAGGACACATGGCGCTGACTCACGGATGCAAACATAATAGTGTTTCAAGCAGATTAAGTATTTACAATAAATTTGTAAATATTTATCGTATTGAAGTGAAATAAAAACCAGTTGGTTTTGGAATTACGACTTCTAATGGTATAGGGTAAAAGTTACCTTTTTTTCCTTTTTGCCACGTCCATTTGGGAATGCAGAGGGGTTTAATTTTAAAGGGATTGATTTTCCTTGTCTAAAGCTCCTCTGATCCTGCGGCGTGGCTATTTTTTTTTTAAGTTTAAAAATGGATCAATACTTACTACTAATAATAAATTTCCGTTTTCAGAATGACGAAACTCGATCCAAGAGACCAGTTATACCCACTACTCGCCTTGAAAGACTGGCTTACTTTCGAGGATTTACTTCTACTCCTAGCAAAACGCAGATCGTGTGTATGCATCATGTTAATTTTAACAGGTAGGTACTTAATTGAAATTGATTCCCCTAAAAACTGTTATTGTTATTATAATTGCGTGCAGTCATAAAAATGCGGACATAATAACCGTGGTTAACCCTTCTTGGAGAGAAGTTGCTAATTTTCTTTTCACATTCTACATCAGCCATTTGTTCACTGCTGGGGCACAGGCCTTTCTTATGGGCGGGTAAGGAGGATGGGCCATAAGCCCATGATCCACCACGCGGGCCCATTGCGGATTGGTGGGTGTTATCAACTACAAATGTTACCGCGACCAACGGTTTAATGTGCCTTCCGAAGCACAGAGGAGCTCAAGATAATAAAATTTTGGTCACCCATCCTCTGACTGATTCTTGTGAAAGTTGCTTAACCTCCGCACTCGCAAGGCCAGGCGCTAAACCACTGCTTTACCGAGCTCTTCTTTTCGTTTTATACATTACTGTCTGTACGTCAGATATACAGGGTGTCCGGGAAGTCATGGATAACCCTCCACCTGCCGATAGGCCACATTAGGATCTACAAATGAAAAATATGACCTTAGTAAAAGTCTTATGGTTTCCGAGTTTTTTGATGTTTTTTGCAATTTTAGAAAATTTTAACCATTGATCGGTTTTTTTCATGCCATTTTTATAAATGATTTTCTTTCGATTACGGTTTTTTTAATTTTAATCTTGATTCATTCTGCTATCGATTGGATACAAGAAAGTTACAGATATCCTCTATTAATCACCTAAATTTTGTATGGACGTTATGAGAGTTGCATAAACCAGGTCCTTCAGAGCGCCCCAGTAAAAAAAATCCAAGGGATTGAGATCCGGAGATCTGGGTGGCCACAAAATTAGGCCTAAGCGCCCGATCCAGCGTCGCGGGAAAATGGATCCTCCTCAATTTCCTCAAAAATGGAGGAGGATCCGATTTTTTTAACAAGATTTTGTGGACAGACTAGTCATCCTGACGTAAGGACGGCTACACAAATGGTATGGATGTTAAACACCAGCTGCAAGAGAGAATCAATTCAGCTGCCAAACAAATCAGCAATGCGGGTTATGCACGCCGAATCAAAAGATCATTCATCAGAATATGCCGAATGTGCATTAGAGCCGAAGGCGGCCTTTTTGAACACGTGCTGTAATTAAAATCAATGCATTAATTTTACTTACATGCTATTTTGTTGTAATTTACCTCCACACACCTAAAAATAAACATGTTTTGTTATTAGAACATTATTTCAAACACTTGCCAAAAATTACCCTTCTGGATTAAAATTGTAATAACAAGAGTTTAAAAGAAAAAGTTATTAACTATTATACCATTTAAAAATCCTTATGAAATGAAGTAGTTTTAAAAATAATTTGCACACTCCATGTTGTACATTTTTTTTTACCAGGGCCGATCAAAAGTAAGGTAAAAAAAAATTATAGGTGACAATTTTAAGTCTGAACCTAAATTTTAAGTGTTTAATAGAGGATATCTGTTACTTTCTTGTATCCAAGCGATAGCAGGGTGAATTCAGATTAAAATAAAAAAACCGTAATCGAAAAAAATTCATTTACAGAAATGGCATGAAAAAAACTGATCAAATGTAGAAATTTTCTAAACTTGCAAAAAACATCAAAAAACTCGGAAACCATAAGACTTTTACTAAGGTCATAATTTTTTTATTTGTAGATCCCAATGTAGCCCATCGGCAGTTAAAAGGTTATTCATGACTTTCCAGACACCCTGTATTTAATCTGCGTGGTAGGTGAGATTACCGACTTTATACTTTTATGTTATATTTTTTCAGGTTTTTTTGGCAATACGTCTTAGATTTATTTTTCAAGGGCTTGCCCCACACATTCGTTTACGTCTTCCTCGCGTCATATGCTCCTGATGAACACTTCTTTTTGGCTAAAATGGTTCCTATTTTAAGTGGTAATACTTTTATCGTTAAAAAACTATTTAATTATAGGGTGTATTATGAATATGCCACATGGATAGGATAGGAATTTTATAAAAAGCAGACATTTTGTGTTTAAAAATAATTTTATTTGCGTTAAGTCGTCCTCGTTTTAGATGTTATGTTTCTCCAGATAAAATTATCTTTATGATGTTTTTTTCGATTGGGATCGTGAAAATATAAAATACTATTTTCACATTAGGTGGGTTCGATTTTTTGGAAAATCTTTGAATGCAGTTCAAATTATGATCTTCAACCAAAATATTAAAGGTATTCCGTGAGGTATAGTGGTGGCAAAAAATACTAACCATCAATCAATTTTCAGCTTCAATAAATCGTTTAATAAAGGTGCAAATTAAAATTTTCACAGGTATTCGTATTTCGTATATTCTAGCAGGAATAATTGACATGGCGTCGTATATGGACACAGTTATAGGGTTGTTAGATTATTCACTATGTGGATTGTTATACAAAACTCCATGGAACAGGTAAGTAACTTTATCAGAAAAAAAATATTGTTGAGCTGATACCACAGAATAGCCCTTTAAAGATATCAAATATACTGCGCCAGGTATAGCTAGCTATATTTTGAACTAAAATCTTTTAATGCTATGTATTTTTTAAAATTATGGATTTTAATTGTTATTTATTTATTTATTTGCAAGTCACAAGTTGAAAGGATGTTACAAAATTGGTAGGTATAGTACAAGTGACGCCCTGCTAGGGCACAGCAAACATGAGGGCTTTTCATGTTTGGAATTTTAAAGTTACAGTTTTTATTATTATGGATTTTAATTGTTATGCTAAATAATGGTATATTTTTTTTAATTATTCATTTTTATTGTTATGCGAATTAACATTATGGCAAGTTTGTTATGAATTTTCAAAATAGGATTATTCATGTTATGCAATTTAAGGGACCCCGCTGTGTGGGTTGTAATTTTTTGGCCTCGTGGTGTCATATTTTAAACAATACTTGTTTGCAATTACACTTCCACAAATTTTAGTTCGCATATTATAATTTAATTTTGTATTAAGTGATGGAAGACAAAAAAAAATCCTTCATTCTTTGTTTGCTACCATAAAGTTATAAAATATTTCTAACTCTAGTTCTACTATCTAGTTGATAGTAGAACTAAATGACGTAAGCAAGTGTCATTCAGGAAGGCCAGACCTTGTTTTCTTGGATCATGAGTAGCCAAACAAATCCCAGTTTTACCCGACTTTAGTGATTGCATTTTCAAACAAAATTATCATATTGTAATGTCTATTATGCTATTTTTTTTGCATAAAGTTATGTTTCAACAGATGCCCCACAAATCGGTCAGGATCCAGTGTAATCTGCTATGAATCAGAAGATTTCATCAAAAAGTTCGCGAACGAAACTCCTGTCTTCAATATAAGCGCTTACGTTTCATCTAGTGGTGAAGTTTTTCAAATGGCACCACTTCATTATGAAAAGTTAATATTTTTTTAATTAACTGGGTTTCGAACACAGTTTTACAATCCATAGAGTTGGTTAACGCCTTTGATGTCAGACGACACCACCGCCGCCGCGTGCCGCTGCCCGTGTAGGTACTAGGTACTTAAGCTATCAGTCGCAAATATGTGCAAGGGTTGTCAAAAAAGAAAAGGAAAATAAATATATTTAAAAGTACCTATGTACCTAATTACATTTACATGTTGCAAGATGTTTACGTGACGTTTTTTTATATTTTAAGTTAATTTTTAACAACCTAAAATTTGAGTTACTTTTAGCCCACAAACGCGAGGTCTACAGCTCGCTAAGCCACTAGTTAATAAAATCAGCTGGAGGTAATGTAGCCCACCAAAAGAATCACGCAAAGTTTTACAGGGTCGCGTCATCGGCCGTCAGCGTTCAAGAGCGCAAACTTTAAAAGCGTGGTGAAAAGAGAAATATATGCAGCTTACTTCCGAAAAAATATATGCAGGATGCACCGCCCGCCCGCCTGCAAAAAAATGCACATGCACACCACAAAAATATCAGTGCGCAATACTTGCATTTAGCATGACAGCGATACACCTTGCACATTCACCAATTAGACTACTCTACACGTGTTTCGCCCCAACCCAGAGCATCCTCAGGAGTTAGATCGTGCGTGAACCAACACCGAATTTTGTGGGCGGGCGAGTGTTGCATCCTGCATATATTTTTTGGGGGAGTAAGCTACATATATTTCTATATAATACTAAATAATATACTAGAAAAAATAGGACTCGCACCAGATCATGTTCTCGGACGGGAATCGAACCCGCGACCTTTGGATAACCGGTCCAATGCTCTGACCGCTGAGCTACCGAGTCACTAGTGGGAACGTCGAATTTCTTCTAGTATATCAACTCTTACGCTGCAAGCCAGCGCCATCTCACCAATGTAGAAGGAATTAACTTCAACATTCAACTGAACATCTTTCCAGATATTTTTAAACAGTTGATTAAGATGAGAAAGCTTTTTAACTATTTGAAATTTTGAGAAGTTAATTCCTTCTACATTGGTGAGATGGCGCTGGCTTGCAGCGTAAGAGTTGATATACTAGAAGAAATTCGACGTTCCCACTAGTGACTCGGTAGCTCAGCGGTCAGAGCATTGGACCGGTTATCCAAAGGTCGCGGGTTCGATTCCCGTCCGAGAACATGATCTGGTGCGAGTCCTATTTTTTCTAGTATATTATTTAGTATTATATAAAAATAGCATTGTGAATGCTTAAATCTCAAAATTTCAAATACATATATTTCTCTTTTCACAATGGTTTGGGACTTCCGCCTAGTAATGCCTGATTCAATAAAATACTTATAAAAGCGTGTTTTGGGGCCGCAATCTGCACCGCTTAACCCGCCCCCTCGAGATCCCCTCCGTTGCTCTGCGCAAGTACATTTGTGTACCTACTGTATGGATTGTAGAACCGTGGTTTTGACACGATTTGGGATAAAATGTATGTTAATTCAGGCTATCAGTGTGCCACATTAAAATCTGTAAAATACTTTTAGCGTGAAATAGACAACAAACAAACACTTTGAAAGGTTTTATTAAGTTTTTATCTTACTAAGATAAGATTCAAAAGTATTGAATTCTATAATATACTTATTGAGGATGACGTATTCAGGGAGCTTTTAGACGAAATACAGATTCTTTATTAAGTATTTTTTTTTATCTGCAATTAATCTAAATGGTTAACAAAGAAATCATCAGTTTAATTTTGATACTTTGCCAGCAAACAAAATATTATATTGTGTCAGCAGTCAGCAACATTTCAAAATTGGGGTATGGTAGAAGGGGGATGGGTTATGGTATGGGGTATGGGGCATTGGGGTATGGTACTCAAACCCCATTTACCAACTAACCATTTTGGCTCACTGAATAGATTTTTTTGCTCACCAAAATACGAATATTTTGCTAACCAGTTAAACCACACCCATTCTTCATTAGTAGCAAAGTATTTTAACTTAAATTATAATTATTACAACATTCTCTCATCTTTTCGGTCATCTTTTTCAGTATTCGTTTTAAAACCTTAAAAATGCCTACAAGTTTTGGATCTATAAATCTAATGTATTTTATATTTATATGGATTATCATCGCCGCACACTATAACCAACTGAAAAAAAGATATATATGGAAGGTATGTCACTGTTAATTCCCTTGAACTAATGCTAGGATTACATGAGGGCAGAACAGTGAGGCAGAACAGTGGGTAGCACAGTACTGCTACAGCTTGAACGCACACGCCGAGACAGAACAGTACAGTCTTGACGGTAACTAAGGCAGAACAGTTAATAGCCCGCGCCAGTCTATTTTTAACCGACTTCAAAAAAAGGAGGAGGTTCTATGTTCGACTGTTTATTTGTTTTTTTTTTTTTTTTTATTTTTTTTTATGTATGTCCACCGATAACTCGAAAACGGCTGAACCGATTGACATGATTCAAACGCCACTTTATCAGGTTTGCTCCCCAGGTGGTCCCATTTTTTGAAAATTTTGAATCGGTTCAGTAGTTTTTGAGTAATCCTGAAAATACTGTAATTTTTTAGGTAACTTTTGCACGAGTTTTAACGGATCTTCAGACATAACTTCTTTGTTTATAAACCGATTTAGATGATTTTTATTTCGTTAGAAAGGGGATACTTCAAGGATGTTTTCATTCAAATTTCCTTTACATTGGACCTTGGACTTCGAAGATACACAAGGGAACTCTTCAAAATCAAATATGATAGTGTATTAGTGATTACTCTACGGTATTGAAAGGTTTTGCATCAGCCATTTTTATTGTCACTACTGGGGCTGGGATACAAGCCTTACTTATGGGCTGATGAATAGGATGGGCCATAACCTACCGCGCGGGCCCAATGCGGATTGGTGGGTGTTAATGTGCAAATGTAGCTGGAACTAACGGCTTAACGTGTCTTCTGAAGCACGGAGGAGATAATACACTTTGGTCACCTACCCCATGTCTGACCCTTGCTAAAATTAACAGTGCGAAAAGTGGATATTGAGTTACTAGGCGTATTATACCATTGAAATGTGTGAAATATGAATAAAATATATTTATATCATCGCTTACATTTACTTATACATACCTACCACAAAAAAGTTAAAAATAAAAAACTTTTAAAAATTAAAAAGAAAAACCTCCTTCAAAAAACCTTAAAAAAATTGCTATAAAAAAACAGCTTCAAAAAACAGCAGCTCTAAAAAGCAAGAAATAATATTAAATCTGCATAATTACTATTCAAGTACCTACGCATATCTGATATTAAAAAAACGTCTTATGAAGTCGGGTGGGGCTTTAAGAATTAAAAAATCAAATTGAGAAAGAGAAACCACGATAAATGTTATTATGATTAAAAAAGGAAATTATCTTTAGCCCCACCCGACTTCATAAGACGTTTTTTTAATATCAGATATGCGTAGGTACTTGAATAGTAATTATGCAGATTTGAATATTATTTCTTGCTTTTTAGAGCTGCTGTTTTTTGAAGCTGTTTTTTTTTTTGGAGCAGTTTGCGCCCCTCACCACCTTTTCGCTCGTCTGTGTTCGTGTGAACGCGAAGGCAGTACAGGCAGTGCAAAGAGCAGGATAGTGTGCATGCGCGCGTCCCAACTTGTTTTTTTTTAAACATTGTTTGTTTTCATTGACTGTCCTTTAAGTATTTGAACACCACTGCCTTCCCAACTGTTCTGGTCATCGCAGTAATAGTGCCACATCAGTATGCTCAGTATACACGGCACCGCAAGCTTTACTGAGCGTATTATAATTTACCGCCACAGTATTATATATTAGTTTTATTATATACGTTGGTACCGCGCTGCTCCCGCGCATAAAAAGGCTCAAGAGTATTGAGACTAGCAAAAAGTTGCAACATTTTATGCAAAAGCATAATTGTATTTGTACTTTTTTAAAACTTCTCTTATCTTTCAGGCATTGCACGCAATACAAATGGCTTTAACCATAATATATATAATTGTATTCGTCCATTTATCAATCCACCTTTTTTTAAATAAAGATGAAATCATTTCAGAAGTACCAATTAACAATTTACAAAAATATCTTTGGGTAAGTATAATGTATCTTAAGTTGCATATTGCTGTGTAAGTTGGAAAGAAGTTCGCACACAACAGACTTAAGCTACGTGTAGACGGCACTACAGTCACGAACGACGCCGCGTGACTGTGTAGATAATAACCCTTGGCCGTCGCCACCGCTCCGTCATACGCTGCTTTAGATTGCCGGTCACAAACAAACAAATAAATAGTTAATAATTATAATAAAAGTATAATTTTATATAACTTCCATTATAGTGAGAATAACAACAAAGTAGGCAACTTCGAGCACACAGGCACTACAGTCACGACCGACGCCGCGTGACAGAACATCAATAAAGTTCTGTTATATGTGTTTCATTTGTTTACAGTATGCCAACATTGATACGATAGCTGAATCTATGGCAGCGCCACCAACGGTTCATATACTGACTGCCAGAAGTTCTCAAGAGGTAAAGTAAAATACATAAGTAATGATTATTATAGTGTACTATTAATTTCGGTTATTATTAGAATAATCTATATCGGGAATTACAACATGTACCTGTTTATTTTTAGACTCCGATATGCAAATGCGCCGAAATATCTCGGAGTCTCAAAAATAAACAGGTACATGGTGTAAATCCCGATATAGTTTATTCTAATAACGTCAATAACCATGAAAATTTAAAACATTATAATTTCGGATATTACCTCTTACACCCAAAACAAACTTTATTTGATTAAAGAATTTTAGTTTTATAGATAGGTACCTAATTACTATAATTATATTGGTTTTAGCTATTTTGCTTTAATTTAACAAATGCACTGCGCTTTTTTAAGATTGTTAGGCTCATTTTATATTTGAGCTCAAAGACCGAAATCGCTCATTATTATCTAATATAAGTCAGTGGTTGTGTTATGACTGCACCGACTAGTGCTCACAACGCGTCCTAGCTTTTCTTTATTGCCACAACGCGCTGTGGTCGCTTGTTATGATGACCACGATGCTTTCGCTTTGTGGTCTTTTTGTGATTACCACAACGCGTCATGGGCCTTCGTCACGTATAAGAGCCTTAACACGAATTTCACGTTGTGGACATTTGGTAGTGGCCACAACGCGTTGTGAGCGGGTTTTTTTTTTAATATTTTATTGAAATTGTCTGCATATGAATACCACCTTTTTACAGATTCAACCAACACGAGACAGCGCCGCAATAATAGTTTCTAATGCTATTTTCTATATATTTAGAGCTTTACTATCATACAAAGTCAAAAGATACTGCGACTTGCTGATAAAGTCTTCTATGCTTGTTAATTATTTTAGTAGGTATTTTTTGTTTTACTGCAAATTAATATTGATTACTTACAAATTAAGGCAAATCAAAAAAAATATGACATACAAAAAAAAAGTTTTTTGAAAAGTTTATCACAATACCCCCTTACTAATAAAGATTGTATAACAGATGTATAGCTACACAGTGTTTTGTCCTTTTCTTTTTAATGTCAAACTTATACATCCATGCCTGATAGTAAACAAAATAGATTTTTTTCCTAAGAAATTTTCATGTAATGTGTACCTACGGCAAAAAATGCACGCAGGAGATCAGTAGGCTGATTATGTAATTTTTAATGAAATTATTTCAATCAACATTTTGTTGCTAACACAGAAAAATTTCAATCGATGAAATGCGATTACATAAAATGGAGCCCGTAAGATTTGTTGCATTGCTATCGATAAAACACTAACATGAAGCTGATGCGAAACGCGGATAACCCGACTTATTAAAAAAGCCAGTGTTGCGGTGCAGCTTCATGTATAAATCGAACGTTTTAATTTATCCGTATTTTGAAATTGTTGATGTTTTGAAATTGTAACTGTCAGTAGTAGTATAGATAAAAGAGACCGCTTACTTTTATTACTTTAGTACATTAATTTAATTAAACTATATAATTTGTGAGACCGCTGCGACCAAAGTGAAAAGTTTTTAGTTTCAAAAACAAACTCTGAAAGAAAGTAAGTGTATTTAGTACAATTGTGCCTTTGAACTCGAAGAAATGGGATAAGTTCCTGGCACAGCTCACCAAAAGCTTCTTTTGTGAGACAAACTCTCTATGCGGCAGAGCTAAAGGGTTGCTAGCGTCCCTCATAGTACGTCGACTCCTTCTTACGCCGTTCCTCCTCAGCCAAATGCCAAAATATTGCGCCTGCCATTGTTGTACCGAAATTGTTAAAAGTTGTATTTATTTACATTTCCTAAATATATAAAACACAGAAAATCACGTTAATATTCAATTTCGATACTTACATTTTAAAATTTAGATCAAAGAAATAAGGAAACTTGAAAAACGTACCCATAAAACCCAATTCAGAAACGTTAGAAACAGGGTTTGATTTGTTTCAGTTGCAATGAAAATTGTTGCCAATCCAAGCCGGCCCTTTGAATGTAACAAACTTACCTAATCGGTGTTTCATACGAATAATTTCTATCGGTATGTCAAATTTCAGTTTCAATTGCAATAGCACTCTGTTAGCAACTGAAACTGTCAAATCGTACATCCATGATCGCAAAAGCAGCTTGAAAGCAACAATTTCATTAATTTCAAACGAGAATTGTTAGCAACAGAGTTACATCGATTACAGAGTTAATAGTTGAAATCGATTGAAACCGCAGTTACATTGCTGCTTTAAGTAAGATAGCTGTCACATTGGTTCTCACTAAAGCAGCAATGTAACTGCGATTTCTGTCGGAGTTGATTGCAACAAAGTTACATAATCGGTGGGCTGACCGTCTCGTTACCGCGAGTCACGGTGAAATTTAATGTAATAACGTGAATACTATTTATGTATAGTTTGACAGAGAGTTACCATTGTGTAACTATACATCTGCTATACAGTATTAGTAAGGGGGTAATAAAATAAGTTTTTATTTACAGATTCATACTCTTTCTTTTTTATATGGCCAATATATTTTTCTACGTTCTATTTGGGTGAAATTTTCTGTCACGTGTTCTTCATTCTTAATTTCTTCATGGAGTTTTATATACTAGTAAGTTGGTACTCGTAATTTTGAATACATATTCAATTTTTGAAGTGCTTATGACCATCCCTTAACGGTAAGTATGCAATAGACTTCACTAAAGCATTAGGGCGAGCATTTTTATATGAATACTGCAACATTTATTTATTTTTCATTTATTTATTTGATCTTAAGAAAACTTTGCGATATAATTATTAAAAAACAAGTATTATCTTTATATATATCCAATTGCAGGTTTCCCTACATTATTTTTAATATGCATAGGCAAAATATAAAAAAGCAGAAGTCAATTTTTACATCTAATGTATAAAATTCTCGTGTCACAGTAAAATATCAGCCCCACCCGACTTCATAAGACGTTTTTTTAATATCAGAAATGCTTAGGTACTCGAATAGTAATTATGCAGATTTTAATATTATTTCTTGCTTTTTAGAGCTGTTGCTTTTTGAAGCAATTTTTATAGCAATTTTTTTAAGGTTTTTGAAGGACGTTTTTCTTTTTAATTTTTAAAAGCTTTTTTATTTTTAACATTTTTGTGGTAGGTATGTACAAGTAAATGTAAGCAATGATAAAAATATATTTTATTCATACTTCATACTTTTCAATGGTATAATACTCTTAATAACTCAATTTCCAGTTTTCGCGCTGTTTATATTAGCAATGGTCAGTCATGGGACTCATGGGGTGGGTGACCAAAGTGTATTATCTCGAGCTCCTCCGTGCTTCAGAAGACATGTTAAGCCGTTAGTCCCAGCTACATTTGCACTCATTAACACCCACCAATCCGCATTGGGCCCGCGCGGTGGGTTATGGTCCATCCTATTCATTAGCCCATAAGTAAGGCTTGTATCCCAGCCCCAGCAGTGACAATAAAAATGGCTGATGCGAAACCTTCCAATACAGTAGTATTTTAAAGAGTTCTCTTTGTGTATCTTCGAAGTTCAATGTCAAATGTAAAGAAAATTTAAATGAAAACACCCTTAAAGTATTCCCTTTCTAACAAAATAAGAATCATCTAAATCGGTTCATAAACAAAGAAGTTATGTCTGAAGATCCGTTAAAACTCGTGCAAAAGTTACATAAAAAATTACAGAATTTTCAGGATTTCTCGAAAACTAGTGAACCGATTCAAAATTTTCAAAAAATGGGACTAACTTGGGAACAAACCTGATAAAGTGGCGTTTAATCATGTCAATCGGTTCAGCCGTTTTTGAGTAATCGGAAGACTTACATAGAAATAAACAGACGAACATAGAACCTCCTCCTTTTTTGAAGTCGGTTAAAAAACGCATTAAAATAGCTTAATCCGTTTGCCGGGTCAGCTAGTATTACATATAAAAATAATTTGTATTATAGTAGAGGTCCGGTTTAGCGGAGTAATCTATATATATAAAAGGGAAAATCACTCACTCACTGATCACGAAATCTCAGAAACTGCAAGTGCTAGGAGTCTCAAATTTTGCATGGGGGCTCCTTTTAAGGCGTAGGTGCTCACTAAGACGGGATTTTGCGAAATTCAACCCCTAAAGGGGTGAAACAGGGTGGTAAAGTTTGTATGGGAGAACGCGATTCCTTGGCCCGATTGACTTGGAATTTGGCATAGACATTCTTTCACAAAATTAATTAAACACGTGTTTCGTATTTTTTAAATATTTATTACCTAACAGGGTTAAAAAGTGATAAAAAGCTACTTTTGCTGCGATTGACTTCGACGTCGGAATTGAAACTTTTTTGTGCATTTGATTGATTAAATAAGAAAAATAAATATCATTTGTCATATCAACGTATTATTACATTCTCTTTGGTCATTTCCCCTGAGAGCAGGTAGAATGCATTATCGCCATAGGCATTGAATAGTACCTATGGCGTTATGTTGACAGTGCTGTCATTTTTTCCTTATTGCGTTGTAATAACGTGCAAAATTATTCCCTCTAATTATTAGTTTAATTTTAAAAGAATACAATATTCGGTCAAGTCGCCTATGCTATGACAATTAATAAAGCACAGGGACAAAGTTTAAGAGCGGCTGGTGATTGTTTCTCCCATGGCCAGCTCTAATGTAGCCTGCTCGAAAGTCAGCTCGCCGAATAGCCTTTTTATTTTGCTACCGGATAACATGACAAGAAATAAGGTAGGTATACAACATGTTACAAAAATACCCTTAATGCTGAATATAGTATATAGGGACCATCAAACTGAACAACTTTTACTATTGGGACCAACTCTCAAATCGCGAAAAAAATCAGCAGTTTCATACATTTTGATATTTTCGATTTGAATTTTTGTATGAAACAGCTGATTTTTATTTCGCGATTTCAGAGTTGGTCCCATTATCCCCATCATATTCGGCATTAAGGGTATTTTTGTAACATGTTGTATATTATAGAGAAGTGTTGGATGATCGAGATTGATAATCCTGATAATGCACAACATATTTTTATTTAGAACTAGCTGCACCCGGCATGCGTATTGCAATGCTCCGTTTTTTTAGCCAGGGACTTTCCCGGTCGTAAGCAGAATAACTCACCAAAGTTTCATCATAATCGGATGAATGGTTTAGGAGTCCCGTCGTCTGTACACTTAGATCTTTTAAACTATGCATAAAAGACCGCATCAAAATCGGTCCATAAGTTTGGGAGCTAGGTTGTCTCAGACAGACATACACACACAAGTCAAACTTATAACACCCCTTGCGTATGTTGTGTACGTCGTATATACATATAGTGGTGGCCACATAATTAAGGACACAAGACGATTTTCATACAAACGAGGTAATTTTGAAGTCTTGGTTTTCCGCTAGGGATTGAACTAGCCATGATCTGATGATGGCCATCCAGGGAGTGAATGGAGAAGATTATGATAGCAATACACACCCAACTGATCTGGTCAGCATTCTAAGAGATGTAAGCATAAGAATTTTCAGTTGCAAGTTTTCATACATTTCTATTTCTATACTATACTCGCGGTTTTTTTAAACATATCCTTACATCTCTTAAAATGCTGGTCAGATCACTTTGGTGTGTATAGAAATCTGGATCTCCTCTATTCACTCCCTGGATGGCCATCACCAGATCACCGCTCGGTCAATCCCTGGCGGAGAAGCAATGCTTAAAAGTTACTTCGTTTGTAAGAAAATTGACTAGCGTCCTTAATTTTGTGGCCACCACTATATATATTTATCATGTCTAATAACTTCACACTCACCACATTAGTAACTACATTGTACCCGTGCGAAGCCGGGGCGGGCCACTAGTACATATATAATAGCCTTCTCTAGCGGAGATAGAACATAACAAGTAAACGCTCTAGCCCCTGCACGTGCTTGCATTGAGCGGTAAGTCACACGGAAATGTCACGTTAGCTCGCGAGGCAAACGTGTTATCACATGCCAAAGCTGCCTCGCGAGGCAATGCGACTCGTGTGCCAGCCTCGCGATATGGACACTCGGCATAAAGATATTTACGAGATTCACTTCCTATTAGGTTCATATAAAAAAACCGGCAAAGTGCGAGTCGGACTCGCGCTCTCGCGCGCACTCTAAAAATTTATAACGAAATTATCTAAATGTATGAAACAGCTGATTTTTACGGTTACGTACCCAAAGGGTAAAACGGGAACTTTATTACTAAGACTCCGCTGTCCATCTGTATGTCTGTCCGTATGTCACCAGGCTGTATCTCATGAACCGTGATAGTTAGACAGTTGAATTTTCAGATGATGTATTTCTGTTGCCGCTATAACAACAAATACCAAAAAACAGACTAAAATAAATACTAAAGGGGGCTCCCATACAACAAACGTGATTTTTTGCTAGTTTTCTTTTTCGTGATTTCAGACTTGGTATGTACCATAGTGAAAGTTGTTCAGTTTGATAGGGACCATCTACCATATTCGGCTCTAAGGGTTTTTTGTAACACGTTGTATATATTCAGTAACTGTACAGAAAGATAAATAGGTAGCTGTATTAGTTGTTATTTTAGTCATCTTAATAATTATGTATTTTCTTTTGGTTTATAATTTCAGGTGGTGACTTTCCATTGCCTTGTTGAAGCAATTGTTTGCGAATGGAAAAATGCGAAGAGAATTATTGTTACTATCGTTATTACTACAATAGGAATTCTATGTTATGCTTTTACAGACTACAATGTAAATTTTGAGAAAATAATGTTATGATTTTTTTATGGGCGAGATGTGATCTAATAATTTACAAAAAACTTAAAATTTTTAGACCAGATTTTTTCCTTACCTACTCACAAAAGGCTTTGTCACTTTGCTGGAGATCTACGGGATATACATCATCTACCCCTTGGGAAGACTTATGGCTGACATAACATTCTATACCGGACTGGTTTTGACCAAATTTCAGTCTATATTCCTTAGACTTGTCCCTTTGTGGTATTCAGTAAGTACCAGATAGAAAAATCAGACCTGTATTCTTTTAGTGCTCATTAAGAGTGCGAGCCTAGCGCGGTTGCGACGACGGGCGCGAAATATTAAACATGTAAAATCGTTGTTTGTGTCCATAGTGCAGCGACTGGCGGTTTCGTTGACAGCCGCGCCCGACGTCGTAACCGCGCTAGGCTTGCTACTGTAGCCGAGCTCTTAAGCTTTGAACGGCTAAAATATTTTCTTGAATTAGTTTTCGCAATAATGGTCCTTATACATTTATACATAAGGTGACAGAAAGACAAAACACTGACCATCACCAAGAAAGAGATGATGGCGCTGAAGTAGCAATTTAACTATTACCGCATGTCTAATGCATTTACGTCATGCCACCTTGAACTTATAATAATCTCGAGATGGTGACGGCGGCGGTAGACAAACGGTCATAGTGTAGTCCCTTTGTGTTCGTTTACGAAGACGCGTCGGGAGTCGCGTGCGGCGTGGCGTGCGGCGTGGCATCGGAAGTTTCTTCCGTTTACAGAGAGACGGGGCGTACAGCTGCGCGTGCAGCGTGTAAGCGTCAACACAAACATTTATGACATGACTTATTTCTGTTAGTTATTTCTGCTAAAGCGGATAAGTTTCTTGCGCCTGTTCTTCTTGTCAGTTAAAAAAAATCTGGAACGGGTGGTAGAAAAATATAGACGATTCAAAAGCGCTTAATTACTAAGTTTATTTGAATAAAGAATTTTTTACTTTGATTTTTTTTTACTTTGACGCGGGCAGTCATTGCTTCAAGTCATAATCTTGATATTATATCAATAAATGTACTTATGAATAGAATCAGGAAATTAAAAAAAACATTTATGACAATCATAACATCGATTAATTTATTTTTTCCTTTATTGTAGACTATGATAGCTATAAAAAAAATAAAAACTCATTCAACAAGCAAACTGGATGTCAGCACGCCGCGGGTTACGCCGCGTGTGACACAGCGGGCGCTGCCGCGGGTACCGCAACGCGTGTAAATCGCTTCTCCGTAAACGCTCTCATATAACGCCATGATTTTGTTTGAATTTAGCGCCGGCCGTGCCGCTGCACGCGACGCGGCCCACCGGTGCCGTCTCCGTAAAACAAGCACTTTAAAGGTGCTATTTCTCAGCGAGCTGCCGACTGCACGAGTTTTTTTATATGAAGCGATCACGTGGCCGCCCCACGTGCTGCCGCGCTTCATAGAAAATAACACGTGCTGTTGGCAGTTGCATTTGGCAGCTCGCTGCGAAATAGCACCTTAAGAGAATCGACAAAAAACTCATTACTTTGTATACATTTCAGGTGTTTATTTTCAATATGTTGGATGCAATTTTTTATGTGACGTTCACAATAGAGTATAGTGATTTTGTTTATTTATTCTTTTGGAGCATCGTGGTTATTTTACTACCTTTGACTATGGGCGCAGCTTGGTCCATTTTCTTTTATATATGGAAAAAAAATAAGGTGACTTTCCTCTCCTAATGTAGTTTTTTATCTGCCAATTGTTAGTAATAGTATTTTAGAATGCTAACTGTAAACATAGGTTTAGACTACTATACTTTTATTTCTACTTTTTTTTATTTTTTGTGTGTTTGGTGTGTCTATTTAGGTTTTTCATTTTATTGCAGACCTGGACATCTCTGTTTCGACCTGATGATACATGGGGGCCTGATCCTCATATAAGGCAGTTACGAAAGCAATATGAATTTCGAACAGTAAGTATTAAAGACGATACTACTTACCTAGACGTTGACCCTCGGGACACGGCGTTCTCAGAGCAACTTGCCGTAACACTCTCCTTCCACCAAGTTCCTTTAAAAAAAAACAAACGTGGTTGAGGATTCCGTATGCAGTGCGCTTCTATCTTGGGCCCGTCACTTAACATCAGGTAAGAGGAAGGCCAAGCACTGATCCGTTGTAGATTTAATAAAATCTGGGGTGTTAGTTAACCGTGCTACCGCTGACACTTGACTCCCATCACATAATATTTACGAGTATGTTGAGATTTGACATAAGCTAATGCTTTAGTGGCATCTAATGCTTTAGTAGGTGTTAATGACTGCGAATGCAGCCGGGATAAACGGCTTAGCATGCCTTCCGAAGCACGAAGGAGCTCGAGAAAAAAAATTTTTGGTCACCTATCCCATGAACGACCGTTGCGAAAGTTGCTTAACGTACGCAATCATAGGGACAGGCGCTAAACCGCACAAGAGCGCACGTGTCGTGATTCGACGACCTCCGTGGTCGGGTGGCTTTTTACACCGGTTTTCAAGGTGTCGCCATCTCTGAGGTCCCGGGTTCGATCCCCGGTTGGGTCAGTTTATAAAACGAACTTTTCTATATTGGCTCTGGTCTGGGTTAGTGATACCACCGTTGCCTCTGATTTCCATAACACAAGTGCTTTAGCTACTTACTTTGAAATCGGAGCAATGTATGTGATGTTGTCAAATATTTATTTATTTATTCTCTCACCCTCGGAGGTGGAGATGACGCTATTCCGATTTCTTTACATCGCATTTCCAAAATATCTTCCATTTTATTCATCTGTAGTACACTGCACTACAATACTACAATAATGTTATTATTTCAGTTTGTTAGATCACAAGCACCAAGAGAACTAAGCCGGTTCATGATAAGGAGGGCTAAATCAAAAGTGTACAGTATTGATATACCCTACGATTAAAACAGATCATCATTTTTAATTAACTTTTTAGACTAATGTATTCTGCTTGTGTGTATGGAGTTTCATTAAAATCGGTTCATTTATTTCAAAAAATAAGGACTTGAAAGTTTGTATGAAATGCCGTGACGAATCAATTATGCTCCTAAACACCGCTGATTGCGGGTCTGCTAGCCCGTATTAAAATTTGTGGCCCGGTGACGCCACAGTCTACAAAAGTTTGCCCACCTGGAATATCTATTGGGCCACTCTTGCCCTACTTTTTGCCAGTAGAGTTCTACAAATAAAGTACATCAATATACTTTCTACATGTATGCATTCATTGTTGCATTTTTATAATAATTGTATCTAATACTTAGATCCCATAGTAAATTTGATGAATAAAAATTTGTTTGAAAATAAGTGTTTTTATTTGGTTTTGTTCGCTTTTTTTATCTTCACGACGAGGGGTCCTGCGCTACCCGCATCCAACGGCTTTCAAGGACCTTCTTTACGATATTATTTTGATTGCACGATGCAACTAGTTCATAAACAAAAAAAACAGGGGTGACAAAACGGGGTAACCACGAGTCCGACGGGGTACTAACAACTACTAGAATAAAGATACAACTACTAGATATAAAGTTAGTAGTAGTATTAGTACTGAATTGGATGACAAATGACGTGCTATAAAATGTAAAATATCTCTATATTATATTGACGCTGAGGAACAGCACAGTACCATGTGAATTACATCTAACACCTTCTGCGAATTACAGGCAAATTGTTTCAAGTCGTGTGACTATTCTAGGGAATTTCAACGTCTTCGCGGCCCATTTATTTGGAAACAAAGAACCCGCATATTTTGGAGTTCACGAAATATGCTTCTACGGATATAGAAAAGAGCCCACTAGACAAAAAATTTCAAAGTTTATAAAAATAAAACGGACTTACACCACTTAGTAAACCCCAGATTAATCACAGCTTGTAAATGAACCTCTAGTTTTTGCAAGCCTAAATCTTGGAACAGCTAATTTATATTTATTCCTTGTATTAATATGGTGATTATCGCTGTTCTTAGCAAATGTATCATAGTGTTTCCTAACACATACTAAATTTTCATATATGTATTGGCCAGCCAAAGTTAGTATATTTATTTCTTTAAACAATACTCTCAGGGAATCTCTCCGCCGAAGATTATATATGACACGAACAGAATATTTTGAATATTAACAGCCGAGCCCCTTCCGAAGATGTAATATCCTTCTAACTTGGGTAGAGTATTATGTCATGACGTCATGATCTTTCTTCGTACATCGATGTTGTTTCCGTAAAGCTCGCGACGTGGTGATTTAACCCCGCCGTAGTGTTTGCCGTGCTTTATGAAAATAATCCTTTCAGTTTCAGCATTCCTAATTAAAAGGATTTTGGTGGTCTGAACATTACTGAAGGAATTTTGTCTGATATTTTTTAGTTGGTAAACTTTTTTTACTTTAATATTTGACGTAAATCTAAATATTAAATATTAGACAACGTCACAAACATTGCTCCGATCCCAAAGTAAGTAGCTAAAGTACTTATGTTATGGAAATCTGAGACAACGGTGGTAACACACACACCCAGACCTGAGCCAATATAGAAAAGTAAGTTTTCTAAATTGACCCAGCCGGGGATTGAACCCGGGACCTCAGAGATGGCGACACTTTGAAAACTGGCGTACAAACCACTCGGACCACGGAGATCGTCAAAAAAATCTCGTATCCCTGTATACAAAATGTAATACAATAGCTCACACACAATACGACGAAAAACTAACGTTATCTATTTCTTGGTATAATTTTTCATTTTAATACAAACTAACCAAACTAGAACGACATTCTAAGTAGGGAATGTAAAATATTTCTCTAATAATATCACTTAGAACGGGAACTTTATCGCTATACAATTTTATAAGAAAGCTGAATGGGAGACCGCCCTCCATATTTCATTATTTCGTCCGATCAGCGGTTCCAGACAATCTGAATCGAATTCGATATTGATCTCGGAAATTATTCGTACAGAGATTTTATTCGATATTCGCTTAACATTTTCGGGTTTCGCTGAGTCTTGTTTAACTTCATACTTACCATTGACAAAATTGAAATTGCAGACGTACTTATTATGCAACTACGTTTAAAAATCTATGCACTGAAAAATTACATTTGCATTGATGGATACAATTTTTTAGCACATCACTCTTTAACATCTAACTATGTTACGAGTAAAATAATTCGCGTGATACCTTCCAGGGACTATCACAGGGACCATAGACAAAAAAGGGTTTGTTAAGGGTAAAGTAGGAATCCCACATTTTCTATACATTGTACTTTATTGAACTCAAATGGGTATAATACTAAATAATATACCTACTAGAAAAAATTCGACTCGTCACCACAATAGGGAATTACACCTTTTTTTGAAAACATGTTTATATTATTCCTGAGGTCGTAATAAACCAGCACAATTTTTATTTCAATTTTATAAAACCAAGAAATACCTTAAAAATGATTTTTTATTTATGATTTTGAATTATTGCGCAGAAACGCAAGCCGCCATGCTGTTTAGGCCCGTGACGTCACTCCGTCAGGCGTCAGGAAACAATCAAGAGTGGTTACAATGTCTTTTTACAAAAGTAACGAAAGTTTTTAAAATAATGAGTTGTAATGTTTTATCATTGGTGTCTTGTGCCTGATTGCAGTAAAACAAGTGTAAAATCTCCACTAAAATAGTGGGTTCAAGTGCCAAGTGACATCAAAATGAGAAAAACTTGGTTGAAACGTAAGAAGAGATCCAAAGAAATCCAAAAAACAAACAAAAAATATCCTGTTCACCTGATGGTCTCGTGAATTTTGTGTCTACTGGATATGCAAGAAGGATAAGCGATGTGAACATAACCTAACACTTGCATTTTTTGATTCAAAATCAATCATGTGTTTTGAAGGATTAATACTTACACAGGCAACTTTGAGTTTATATAAAAGGTATTATTATATTATAATAAATAAATATATCAAATAATAAGTATAGTTTTTTTTATTTCCATGGTGCACTCACTGTATAAAGATGATGTTGGTCCATCACAGCCGAGTTGATTTGAAGAATGGGTCAACTTGGCCACCATAAAAATGTTAAGGATATAATAATGTTCATTTCAATGTCATGTGCATGTGGAAAATATGTGAATACATATGCACTATACATAGGGTAGGGTAGGAGAATAGTCAAAGTCAAAGTACAAAAAACTATTCAAATAAACTTAGTAATTAAGCGCTTCTGAATCATTTATATTTTCCACCCATTCCAGAGTTTTATAACTGACAAGAAGAACAGGTGCAAGAAACTTATCAGCTTTAACAGAAATAAGTTACAATATTTACAAACTTAAATATTATATCATGATCTGCTATTGTTAATCTGGCTGTCATCAGTCAAGTTTATGGTCACTCGGTTATGTCCTGTCTCTTTAACTTAAATTGGAAATTTGATTATATGAATAACAGAAATAAACACTTAACTAATTGAAATATATCTTTATTACTTTACAACAGTTACCAAATACAATACAACAGATTATAAACAACAAAGTAGGTACTTATATTTGCAAGCTATGTGTTACATTTTTTCCATGCATTTTGGTCTTTCAGATAATTGTCTACTTTATAATAACCATTACCCATGAGCGTTTTTTTAACATGATTTTTAAATTCATGCAAAGGTAGATCAATCACTTGTTGTGGAACTATACTAATCAAGGTTATGCGTTTCCCCATAAATTAACCTTTTGCATCGCACACTGCTGTCTGCAACCATCTCCTTAGATTTTCTTTTAGAAATTTCTTTTGCACACAAAATGTTTATCGATGAGCCAACCTTAGCCAGATTCGATTTCTTCCATTAAAACTCAACCGAAGTACACGACGACAGGGCTTCGGTTCGGCGGTGTACATCGTAACACCATGCTTGCAGCCACCTTCTGACGAGGGACAATCGTAGCACTTAACACTACTCACAGTCTCTTCCTGTTCATTCACATTATGTGTCAATCAGTACATAGGGCTTGGAACGCACTTTATGTTCCAGGCATACCGTACACTACAACGCACGTGTTTTGAACCCGTTTGAGCTGCACATAGCCTATTGCGTCGTCAGATTCCCTTCCGGACCTGATAACAAAATAAAATAAAAATAGGTTATGTTGGATTGTAATAGTAAACAAACACAGGGTATTATCGTGTTGTGTATTACTTAATGTTGGAAAAAACTTGATATGATAGGTACTTACATTGCTGTTTTAACATTTCTCCACAAAACCGTCTTCCATGATGCGATTTTAGTAAAATAAAGCATAAAAGTGATAATCACATAAAATTATAAAATAACACAGTACGACGAGTACGAAATCCTGTTTGCTTACTGTCGGGCTGACGTCACGTCGGAATCCAATATGGCGAATGGCGTTTTGAACATTTGAAGAATAGATTAAAAAAGTCGATTTTTTAAATTGAATTATAAAATGTATATTGCATTTTTATGAATAAATATCGACGTTTCTCATTCACTTTTTATGAAATCTATCATAAACATGCATTTTTATATTGTTTCTTACATGGTGTAAAATACCCTCCGTGGTCGAGTGGCTTTGTACACCGGTTTTCAAGGTGTCACCATCTCTGAGATCCCGGGTTCGATCCCCGGTTGGGTCAATTAGAAAATGAACTTTTCTATATTGGCTCAGGTCTGGGTGTTTGTGATACCACCGTTGTCTCTGATTTCCATAACATAAGTGCTTTAGCTACTTACTTTGGAATCGGAGCAATGTATGTAATGTTGTCAAAATATTTAATATACACTTCTAAGACTTTCGCGCGTTCATTAGAAATAAAACACTTTTTACGGATTACAGCGTGTATATTATTAATTCAGGTATTGTTTTGGAATTATTTAGTTTGTATTTATTGGTTTTTTAGAATTCCCTAAATTCTAAAAAACCAATAATTATTAATTCAGGTATTGTTTTGGAATTATTTAGTTTGTATTTATTGGTTTTTTAGAATTCCCTAAATTCTAAAAAACCAATAAATACAAACTAAATAATTCCAAAACAATTCCTGAATTAATAATATACGCTCTGTAATCCGTAAAATATTTAATATTTTAATTTAATTGTCTCGGGCGGGAATCGAACGCCTTTAGGGCACCTCCACCTCGAAACAATACCAGCGAAACCGCAGTAGTTCTGCCATGACTTGTCCGTTTACATGGTTCGCGGTGGAGGTGCCCTAAAGGCGTTGAAGTTTACGTAAGAAATATATTATTAAAAAAAAGGATGTTGCTATTATTTATATGAACTCTGGTCCCACTCTCAAATAGATACATGTGATAAATTGTTGGATCCTCTTTTGTCTTTCTTGACGTTTTGCTTCAATCTTCAAAGATTAAGGCAGCACAATGAGGTACTTCCAATAAGTTTTCACCTGAATAGTGCTATTGATGGGGAACATAATAGTTTTCTAAGCGATTCAAATCGGGTATACAATTTGAAGTAGTAATGGGTGTGAGCGTGACCCCTATACAGCTTTTATAATGCGAGCCTCTTACACAAAATCGATTTGTATGCAGAATAAACAATCTTGAGCGTGTTTATTTTGAAGGCATGGAAATGCACATTAATATAAATTTTTGAAAAAGGCCTTTTTGATACGAAGGCGAAATTTCCGATATTAGGAAAAGTTGAATATGTACACGCCATTTCACTGAAGACCTGCCAGAAGTCAGCAGTGGCGAAATCGAGATCGCTCTGAGGCAGCTAAAAAATGGAAAAGCCCCTGGCGAGGACGGCGTTACGACAGAGCTGTTAAAAGCAGGAGGCAAACCCGTACTGAGGGAGCTTCAGAAGCTCTTTAACGTTGTCCTGTTCGAAGGGAGAACTCCAGAGGCGTGGAGTAGGAGTGTTGTCGTGCTGTTCTTCAAAAAGGGAGATAAGACCCTGCTGAAGAACTATCGACCTATCTCCCTCCTGAGCCACGTCTATAAACTGTTTTCAAGAGTGATCACGAACCGTCTTGCGCGTAGATTCGACGAGTTCCAACCACCGGAACAGGCTGGATTTCGGAGCGGATACGGCACCATAGACCACATCCACACAGTGCGGCAGATTATACAGAAGACTGAAGAGTATAATCAGCCCCTGTGTCTAGCATTTGTGGACTATGAGAAGGCCTTTGACTCGGTTGAAATCTGGTTGGTTCTGGAGTCCCTACAGCGTTGCCAAGTAGACTGGCGATATATCCAAGTGATGAGATGTCTTTACGAAGCTGCCACCATGTCCGTCCAAGTACAGAATCAGCAAACAAGGCCCATACCATTGCATCGAGGAGTGAGACAAGGGGATGTCATTTCCCCGAAATTGTTCACTAATGCAATGGAGGATATGTTCAAGACGCTGAACTGGAAAGGACGAGGCATCAACATCAATGGCGAACACATCTCTCACTTGCGATTTGCTGACGATATCGTCATCATGGCAGAGACGCTGGAGGACTTACAACAAATGCTGAACGACCTAGCTGAATCTTCTCTACGCATCGGCCTTCGGATGAACTTGGACAAAACCAAGGTCATGTTCAACGAACATGTTCTACCGGAACCGATTGCTATACACGGCGCCGTCCTCGAAGTTGTTCGCAAATATGTATACCTCGGGCAGACATTGCAGTTGGGTAGAAACAATTTTGAGGACGAGGTGAATAGGAGAATTCAGTTGGGTTGGGCTGCATTTGGAAAGCTACGTCGAATCCTAACATCGTCGATCCCACAGTGCCTAAAGACGAAGGTCTTCAATCAGTGCGTCCTACCCGTCATGACTTACGGAGCCGAAACGTGGACACTAACGGCACGGCTGGTCCACAAGTTCAAAGTTGCTCAGCGGGCTATGGAAAGGGCTATGCTCGGTGTCTCTCTTAGGGATCGCATCAGAAATGAGGTGATCCGTCAGAGAACCAAAGTCGTCGACATAGCACACCGGATTAGCAAGCTGAAGTGGCAATGGGCTGGCCATATTAGCCGTAGAACCGATAACCGTTGGGGTAAACGAGTTCTAGAGTGGAGACCACGCCTCGGCAAACGTAGTGTAGGACGTCCTCAGACACGGTGGAGTGATGATTTGCGCAAGACGGCTGGCAGGAGCTGGATGCGAAGAGCCGAAAACAGATCTCAGTGGCGTGCACTTGGAGAGGCCTATGTCCAGCAGTGGACTGCGATAGGCTGATGATGAATATGTACTAACTCATTTTATAGTTCTAAACAAATTAAACAACCACATTTCCTACAACCACATCTAAACCGATTGAAAGTTAAGTCCACAATCTAAAAAATGATTGTCTAAATCTAAAAAGATATCTAAAAAGTCAGATCTCTAAATCTAAAAACAATCTACTCTTGTATTAACAAAATATATTTTTATGACTATAATTAATTCCAAAATTTTAAATGACATTATTACAAAATTAAAGCAAAATTATCAAGATTGCTCGGTCCGTCTAAGTATTAAACTGAAAGTCATTTAACACTTTGAAGAAAAAAACATTTGCAAACTAAACGTGAAACTGATAACATTTCGTCAATCTTTAATTTTTCAACAAAAATAACTTAAAAAAAATTGGTATATAAATATATTTTATATAAAAACACACCCACATGCAAATAAAATGAACAAAGGCTTAGGAAATCGTTGGAAAAACGCTAAATTGAATTTGCCTCAAAACGAAAAGAATTGCGATAATGCGGCCGATAATATTCAAGAGAAAAAACCGGCTTCGTTGAATAATATTGTGTGCTTGAGTAAGGAAAAAGGTGAGTTACCACATTTTTTTATAAACGCCTTGTAAATTTTTCTTGTCCTTTTTTTGAAATACTCATGAAAGTGTTAATAAGTTAATTACCATCGAAAATGGTAGATCAAAATTAATACTAAATAATATACTAGAAATTGAACTGATATTGATTCTAAAATTAAATTTTATATGTAGTATCATAACAATTTTAATTTAATTTTGATCTTTAAATTTTGAGATTTTAGCATTCTCAATGCAATTTTTATATAATACTAAATAATATACTAGAAAAAATACGCCTTGCACCAGATCATGTTCTCGGACGGGAATCGAACCCGCGACCTTTGGATATCCGGTCCAATGCTCTGACCGGATAATTAAACAGTTTAATTAAATAGTTTTAAATTGTAATATCAGTGTTTATTTATGTTAAATCGTTGTTGTATACAGATAATAAGTTTTAAACTAATTCTAGAGTTTTACTAAATTATTCCTTTAGCCACGATTAACACAATACATTTTGCTTTTAACAAAAAACCTCATTTAGATAATTCGTGAGGAAAGGTTATTGTCAACAAATAAAAAGGAAATAATCAGGTTAAGTCTTCATTACTTACTCGTTATAACAGGGGTTAAAGTATGAGATTGCTGATTCTTTCTCACACACAGAGACTCTCATATCTTCTATGATGTTAAAGATGCTTCGGTTGTTTATTTCGAATTATGATCATGACCGGACCTGTCAGCAATAAAAAAACTTCTGATTTTCTTAACTTAACTTTAAAAAAAGTATCTTATTATTAGTACAACTTTTTTGGTTACCAGAAATGACCTTTTATTTCGTTGTAACTTAGCCGATACTTATTTTTTTCGCGTAACCAAAGTGGCATACATTATCTTAATGTTTAAACATTAGTAAATAAAAGCGTTCATGGTTGTTAAATAAATTAAGAAAATGTTAGTATGGAAAAAAATAGCAGACAGGCCATTATTTTAAAAATTATGAAAGCTTAGAACAATTACGCCTAGAAGCCGAGTTCTTCTTTGTAAAGTGAGGCAAAAATACTGAGCCAAAATGGCTTAGTTTTCAGATTTATATCCTTTATACGTTACCTAATCGTAACTAAAATCCAATAAAACAGTAATCCCCTAAAGGTAGGGATATTGAAACTATTTCGTTCTAATAGGTACGATTAGGTAACGTATAAAGGATAAAAATCTGAAAACTGAGCCATTTTGGTTTAGTAGTTTTTGGCTGACTTTTGACAGTGCGTTTTGTATGGAACTATATCGTTCTAGGTTATTATTGTTCTAAGGATGAAAGGATATTTGTCTAAAAAAACAGCGAACTAAATTCTATAGTGTCAATAGTTGTTTCGATGAAAGTACAATTGAAAACTTTGAAAAACAATAAAAGTAATGCTTTTATTTGTATTTTTTTTTTAATTTTTCAAAAACAAGAGAATCGCAATTACAAATCAATCTTAAAATTTATTTTTCAATAATTTTCCAACGATTTCTCTAAAGCTCTTTAAAGCTTTATCATATCATACTCGTATTTTATAAATTGAAAGTACTGTTTCAATCATTTTAGTAATATTTGCCTGCGGCTCTCTTGTTTTATGTAATTTACATTCCTAGTTTTTTTAAAGTTTGAATATGTTAACCTTTAATTGTTTTTTTTTATATCCTTTTTTATTACCGTCATAAAAAGCCGTGGGCAAGTTTTACTGCATAAAGTCATTGAAATAAAATATTTGACGCTAATTTTTTATTTCATGCGTTAATTCTTTTGAACATTTTTCCTGAAACATAGTTATTTTTAATGTTTTTTTTAATCACTTTTTATTTGCTACTAAACAAATAATTTTACAGTTTTGTTTAAAATTTTCATTAGAAAATAAAACTCAATTTTTATATCTCTGTGAGACATTTTAATTCAATGTTTTATGAGATTTGTAGTTTTTGTTTCTTAAATAGTCCACAGACTAGAAAATTACGTACCTACTACATTATAATTATAGGTATTTAAATTATTAAAGAAATGTAAATCTTTTTCTAATAATCGTTGTAAAGCGAGTAAGTAATTTGTTTTTTTTTCTTATGTCAAACTTAGTTGTTTGATAGAGAGTAACCGCTATGTAAGTTTACTTCCGCTACACAAAGTATGAATAAGCTTTAATAACAAGACGGAAATTCTCTGAATAATTAAAAAGTAATTAAACTATCCTTCATACAAAAACCACACAAAGATAAACGAAGCGTGGCATTCTCGGTGGCATGAACCAATTACAAATCATTCTAATTTTAAATTCATACGCAGATGTATTGGATTTGATACTTTCAAATAATTAAATGGTGGTAAAAAATTGACCCCTAAAGAAAATAATCTCAGCGATAGAAAATAAAATTGCACAGTGGTACATTTTCCAAATTAATTAATTTACAGTACCATGCGAATTTTATTTATTTTTATTTATTAATTTTATTTTCTTCATTCTTTCTCGAATCGAGATATAACACGAGTCAATATATATTTTCATGTACGTACATGATAACTAATTAAGTAAAAATATAATGAAGCCTTAAAAAAACACTGTTGAGACATATATAAAACTTATTAAACGTACACATGTACATATGAAATTTAATAATTATTCGGTACACACAGAAAAGATACAAAAAATTATCCAGATAGTTGATTTGATAAGAAACAAGAAATGCTATGCAAATACCAAGACTTACAAGTCGAGCAACACGACCATCACTGTCAAAAGTCCGCAAAGATAAGCAAGTGATGCACTAGCACATTCAGCCGCAACATATTCTTAATGTATTTTCTCACAGTTTGGTGCAAACTTCTTCCAGGGAACTGTAAGGGCTTACATAGTTTCAGAACAGTGTTATCATAAGCATAACTTAAAGTTTATTTAATCCATTACATTTTCGTTTACTTATAACTGTTAGTTAAGGCTATAGCTTGCTTTTGTGCCTTATTTGACTTTATTTATATTTTTTTTTTCGAAATACTAGTGATGTTGTAACATAATAATGTTACAACATATCACTGAGGTTGAAGATAAAAATAATACGATAATACACAAAAGTTTATTTAATCCATTACACTTTCGTTTACTTATAACTGTTAGTTAAGGCTAAGCTTGCTTTTGTGCCTTATTTGACTTTATTTATATATTTTTTCCGAAATACTAGTGATGTTGTAACATTATTATGTTACAACATATCACTGAGGTTGTAGATAAAAATAATACGATAATACACAAAATATTTTTGATATAGATAAGTGATTTATCATTAAAATAGTTATATTCAAGCTCAACCTTCTGTCTTTTTAAATACTCCGGTGTTACTCTAGGAAGTTATAACTTTATCTGTTCAAGTTAAACAGCTTTAACTAACGCTCACATGTTGAGTTTTCAACAATTTGCCAAGGAAAATTCACCGTGTGAGCTATGCGAATCAAATTTACATAAGCACCGCGGGCCATATTGTTCCATTTCAGTTAGTCGACTATTTCAGTTAGGTGACTCAACACTTCTGTGATTTATCATTTGTATTGTCTTTTCTGTTAATTTCTTGTATCTGTTTTTATTTTTCTTCGCCAATTATTTTTCTTATGTTACTTATTTCTTTTATTTACTCTGTGTATTTTATTTTAACTATTTTACGCTTGTAGCCAGGACCCTGTGCTTATGTTGTTTCTCTTTGTTATATTTTTGAGTAACAGCATCTTCTTCTTTGGTTTATTTTTCTTATCATCAGCTGTTCTGTCTATTATTTCTTTATTTGTACGTTTCGCTATCAGTCGTATTTGTTTAATTAAAGTTGCGTCCATTTTTATCATTGGGTTCATTTTCCATTGCATTACTGTTCAGGTCAGTAGCCTTATTCTAAGATTTAGTACAAGTTCAAGTGGATCATCTTTATTATTTCCACTATCTATCGCTTCTTTAAGTATTTAATCAAGTGAAATTTCTTTTACGGAACATAAAGCTTACGCAAAATTTTGAACAAATTAACAATTTCCTTGGAACGTGGCTCGGGCTCGTGAATCAAAATTTACATAAACATTGTACGTCATATTGCTCAATCTTGTTATCTTCTTCGTTTACTTTTAATGTTAAATTAAGCATAATTTGTTAAACGATAACCATAACTCAATTTACTTGTTGAGAGATGTTATTTTATCGTTTTTTGTTTTTAATTTCGTACTTACATTAAATTTCATCATTAAAGGCCTGTTTCACAATGGCATATTATGCAAGGGCATATTTTTCATATTACAAATGTCAAATCATATGTCAAGTAAGCTACTCAGAACCTGCTTTTACATTGTTGACGACCTGAGTGGTGCAGTGGTCAACGTGCCGGTCTACCATGCAAGAGGTCCCAGGTTCGATTCCTGGCCGGGCTGAAATTTAAATGATGAATTTTAATTTCTGTGAAAGTTCTGGGTGTTACTATATATAATAAGTATGTATTTAAAAAGTATATAAGTAGTATATCAGTTGTCTAGCATCCATATTACAAGCTTTGCTTAGTTTGGGGCTAGACGGCGCTGTGTGAAATTTTTTAGGCATTTATTTATTGTGAAACAGGCCCACTAAAGTAAAATTATAATTTTAACGAGGGGACGCGTAAGGAAATAAATTTGCCTAATTATTTCTAAGTGATATGGTTTGATTAGACAGTAAATTATTAAACAAGAAGCATTAGTTTAGATGAGATAAAAATAATGAAAGCTTAGTACATGTTGATGGTAAAGTACTTAACAACATAACTAATTTTACTGGCACCATTTAGTGACAAAGGCAACTTCGAAGTTAATTGCATCTCTTTCATTCTATACAAGTTAATATACCTTGTGAGCATATAGCAGGTCTATGTACTTCACATGTACATACTGTTTTGTACAAAAGGCAAAGTTACTTTGGCTTTCGCGTTTGAAGGAAAAGCACATCAATTTCGCTGTGTATTTTCATCGCACACAAGCTTTGCACAGTCATGTTTGTAATTAAGTTCTTTCAAAGGCTCTAACGCCGAAACGCCTTTTATTATTCAAACAATGGTGAAAGCAAATATGCACGTAGAAGCTAATTAATTTTGAGAAATGATCGCACGCATTCGCAGTAAGCAAAATATAACTTCCTAAACTAATAGTGATAAATGTTTAGTGCAAGTAATGGATCATCTAACTAAATTCTTAGTTTACAATAAAACGCCTAAGTCTCGAGACAATATGGATTACGATACTCAAGTTAAAACACAGAAACAAGAAGTAAAGGAGAAAGGAGCTTTTGATAAGCGCATGTTACTCATGTCACCAGATCTGGGAAGGAGTTTTGAAGGTAAGTGTTTTATTGCTGTCGGAATCATAAAAATAATAAAAACCTTTTATCTTCACAAAAGGTGCTCCACTTAATTACATAAGTTACTTGAAAATGGGAGAAACTGGTGCTTGAAGTAGGTTTACAAATGTATTAAATGTACTGAATAACTTATTGACGTAAGCAACATATAAAATGTTTACATAGAATTTCAAATTATTTCTGTTAAAATTTGAAACTGATTATTGTAGTTTCAATTACAAATAAATTAAAATAATATTTTGTGGATCAACATCAATTCTGCAAAGTTTACAAACATAATAATTACATTTAAAATTAGTTTCTGCGTATTCACAATCATTAACATTATTATCACGAAATAATTTCAGTACTTACCTATTAAATCCTTCTTTTGTAATCTACTGTAATCTAATGATAAAAAATAACTATATTTCTAAAAAAGGGTTGTATTTACGTTTCTCATTATTCGAACTTTAATAAGAGGTATTGATAGGTACTCCATTTAATATAATGTCAATTATAGCATCAGGATTGGTATAAGTGAAACGGTTTCAAATTTTTTTATAAATATTTGTCAACATCACATACATTGCTCTGATTCCAAAGTAAGTAGTTAAAGCACTTGTGTTATGGAAATCAGTGACAACGGTGGTCATAAACACCCAGACCTGAGCCAATATAGAAAAGTTCGTTTTCTAAATTGACCTAACTGGAATCGAAGCCGGGACCTCAGAGATGGCGACACCTTGAAAACCGGTGTACAAAGCCACTCGACCACGGAGGTCATCAAATGTTAAGTTCAGTTAATGTTTAACACAACATTTTTTAAATTGTTTTAAGGCTTCAGACTTAGGTAAGATGGTGGTAACTAGCCAGGCGGACTTAAATTAAGTCCTTGCACCAACCAAACTTACTTACCTAAAATGTTAACATTTACTTAAACAACAAGTTATGCGGTAATTCTGTAGGACTTACATAGGTATAGTCACAGCCATTTACCGTCTTTACAAAGCTTCAAAATTATTGGAATATATAACTACATATATTGAATACAATGGCAACAATCATAACATTTCTATGAATCATTCTTAACAGTTTGCTTTGAAAAGAAAGCTTAATTGCTGTATGATGAGGAAGCATTTCCATGTATTCTGGCAACCTTGAAAACATTGGTGCTAACAATGAAACACGACTAATGATCTTGATACTTGAACGTGAATTATTAAAACATGATAAATACTCAAAGAAAGTGTTTGTGTCCCAAAGTGTTAGCAGTGAGTGTTGTGGTGGAGTGAAGGATTTTTAATTAAAAATTACTTCAATGGTTTTCAAATTAGGAGGTAATAAAATAGGTACTGTGATGCCTTGGCATCGTATGTAAACTATTTCGGTTCGGTATCTCTTTGGTTATAGACCAAATAAGTAAAAAGATTTGAAACATTTTCGAAAACGATCAGCATTTCTTTATTTTTTACCGACTTCAAAAGAAGGGAAGTACTCAATTCGACCCGTTTTTTTTTGTTTTTTTTTTTGTTTGAAATGATTCTAAGCTACGCCTTTTCCTTTATGTAGAAGGAATTCCTTCTACATAGGTGAGATGGCGCTGGCTTGCAGCGTAAGAGTTGATATACTAGAAGAAATTCGACGTTCCCACTAGTGACTCGGTAGCTCAGCGGTCAGAGCATTGGACCGGTTATCCAAAGGTCGCGGGTTCGATTCCCGTCCGAGAACATGATCTGGTGCGAGTCCTATTTTTTCTAGTATATTTTTTAGTATTATATAAAAATAGCATTGTGAATGCTTAAATCTCAAAATTTCAAATACTATAACTAAAACTAATATTTAAAATAAAATTTATCTTTATTATTAATTGCCTTGAATGCTATAGTACTTATTATGATTTTATTTTAAAGCACAACAAATAATACTGCAATATAACTGGGTCTATCTAACTTAAAAAGTATATTATACTAGCCAGTGTTGTTTTAAACGATAAATCAATGATGTAAGCAAGATCTATTGTTTATTGGTCGGGTTATACATAAAATTCATTTGTAGGATTGTGGGAACAAATGACAAATACTGACGAAAATAAAAGGTGACGGTCAATTAAAATATTTTAATAATATTGTTCCCGATCTTTATGACACTAAATTAATAGTGCCCCCTGATGACGTAACTCTGGTGCTATTAATTCTCATTTGAAACTGTTTGGAATCATTTGAAATTAATTAAATTTGTCAGTTTCATTTATTAGCAAAGTGCTATTAAAGTAAAGTAAAAGTAAAAAATTGCTTTATTCAAATAAACGCTTTTGAATCGTCTATATTTTTCTACCACCCGTTCCAAACTTTTTAACTGACAAGAAGAACAGGCGCAAGAAGGAATATTATCAACTGAAACTGTAGAATTTCATTAATTTCAAACGAGAGTTACATTATCAGGGAGCTGAGCATTATCGGTTCACAAGGATAATACATTTCTAGCAATATTATCTGTAAATTCTCCATAATGCAGCTCAAATATCAACCCCAACAGGAAGCCTGTTCCCTCCTGCTTATCTTGTCAATTTGTTTGATGAATGCACAACAGCGCATTTCCTTCTGCCACCTTAAGATACAAACTTCGAGCGTAACTGTATTTGAAATATCTGACTATACGCAAATCCAATCGCAGATGGCGCCAGCGGCGATCCAGCCTCTATCTATGCTTTTGATTTGTTGAAATGCGTCAGAAATGACATTTGACATTTGAAACAACCAATCAAATGATTTTAGCACACGCTTGTGGCGCCATTAGTTCCTCAATATGCTTCCCCATTGTTTAGTAATATTTTGAAAACAATTTCAAATAACTGGAAAGGGACTTTAATAACTATATTAAAACAACTACAGGTGTAGTTAGTATCTTTCTAAATAATTTTTAGTACCTAATAAAAGTTATTGAGATAAAATATTAGAGTAATAATAAATGGTTGGATAACACACAGCGCCATCTAGCCCCAAACTATGCAAAGCTTGTGATATGGGTGCTAGACAACTGACATAATACTTTTTAAATAATATATACTTATTATACATAGTAACACCCAGACCCGTCGCCGAAATTAAAATTAATAACTTTTAATTTCTGTCCGGCCGGGAATCGAACCAGAGACCTCTTGCGTGGTAGACTGGCATGTTGACCACTGCACCACTCAGGTCGTGTATACTAATATTTTTAAACTAAAAGTAAGTTGATTAATAAAACAAACATTATGTACTCTTTTTTATATAAGTGATATATTATGATTGTTGAACTTATCTCATTTAGACAACATAATTGAATGCAAATTGGTTATTTTCTTTACGTTTTATCTAAGAAATTACTAACGAAATTCTGGTAGTGACATCTACTTAAATGCTGTCTGAACTCCACGTCTATACGAGATCTTTATAAAATGAATAAAATTTGTAACCCTTGTGTCAACGAACGGGTTAATATGCACTTAGCTTAATAAGGTTATTTACACAGTGAAAATGTTAAGAAAATGCAGTTTTTGGTGCGCTTCTTGATGTAGCTATAACTTAGATTAAAAGCAAATAAGTGAAATACGGTGCTCTTTAGAGAAATATTAAACTTGAAACCAGAACGGACAGAAACATATTTAGACTTGCCACAAGCAGAATTTTTTATTCGGAATTCCGAAGCGGAATCATTCCGAACGCAGCTAATCCGTATAAATCAATGGACCTACCACACACATGCGGTATTTTTCCGTTCAGAATTTTCATATATTACTTACATTATCGATATTCCGTTTCGGAATTCCGAATCAGAATTTGTATGAGGCCGCGCTTATTAAGCAATGGCGGCAAAGGGGTTGTAAGTTTTAACGAAATAATTTATGATTCTGTCAAAGATCTCAACGAAATTTCTTTCAATTTGGCGTTTAGATTCATGAATGATTTGTAATGTGTTTTTTAATAGTAACATGAATAGTTTTCTCTTTTTTATAATACTTTTTGCTGAATTATAATAACTTATTGTGTCAACGAAAAGTAAAAAGTTTGAAGCTTACATCAGACGATCTTATCGCATTTGTTTACTATCAAGAAAGAACGTCACTTTAAGAAACCATTTCGAAGACACTCAATGCAGAAAATAGAAAAGATAGAAAATAGAAAAATCTTTATTTCTTTAAAAAGGTATACATTCTTAAGCTAGAAATTGGATACTCCTTTTAAGTATGTATTATACCTGTGCCAGGAGTATCCGCTCCTCCATACCTTACATTAAATAATTACCAAATTAAAAACAAATTAATTACAAGTGTATACGTGTTTGTTTGAATGTGTGTGTGCGCGCGTGTGTGTGTGTGTGTGTGTGTGTGTGTGTGTGTGTGTGTGCGTGTGTGTGTGTGTGTGTGCGCGCGTGTGTGTGTGTGTGTATGTGTGTATGTGCGATTTTGTGAGTGCGCGTGCATGCGTGCGTGTGTGTGAGTTAGCAGAGGTATTCAACTTTTGTAACTTACTATTTTCTAAGACATTTAAAGCAGACATCGTCAACGTTTGGTTCATACAAAAACTGAACGTCATAACTTTATTGTGTACCTACCATAAACGGGTCTATATTGAAATCCATAATTAAAAATGCCTATAATGAAAACGCCTACACATTAAAACACATAATCACTAAAATCCATAATTTTAATATATAAATATTTTAAAAATATTGATTCATAATCTATTAAACTAAAATCTTTTAACGCTATGTATTTTAAAATTATGGATTTTTATAGTTATGGATTTTCATGTTATGAATTTTACTGATTTATAATTATGTATTTTAAAGTGTTGGATTTTGATTGTTATGCTAAATAATGGTAGAATTTTTTTATTTATACATTCTTATTGTTTAGCAAATTAAGGTTATAGCAAGTCTGTTGCGGATTTTCAAAATATGATTATTAACCTTTGGTATATAGTATAAAAGTTCCAGGTGTGCACAACCCGATTCAATCCTATGTCACCTCGTGTCATGTTTACGGAGCGTATACGAGATACGTGAGACATCAAAGAAATGCATTCAGTCAGTGCAAATAAAGAAATGCAAAGACATAATGAGAACCTTGAACTTAGTGTAGTATGAAAGGGGCTTTGACAAGTGAAATATAAAATCTAGATTATCATTTCTTGACAAATATTTGATTAAACAAAGATGTGTTTTAAAATTATCATGCGAATTGTTTAATGGTTTAAATACATTTTTTTCAATAACGCTGTTTTTAATTTTGAATTATTTTAATAGAATGACAACGAACTCCAACTATTACTACCTTCAGTGATAAAAAACAGATATACCTGATAGCAAACTAATGCATGATTAGGAAATAAAAATGTAATGTTCTTTTTATACTATTGTTATAGAATGTTCTATGGATATTCTAATAGAAAAACATCATATCTAAAAAACCTTACAAAAAAAAAACCTAATCTGCACTTTTTTACCTATTTCCGCTCAATTCTCACAGCTTGTGAAATAGTGGGTGCTATTTAAGACAGAGTTAAGTCATCGGTTTAGTCTGTAATTGCATTCTTACGAAGCACTTTCAGCTTAGAACTAAAGTGGTGTGTTAAAATGTCAGAGAAAAATAAAAAAGGAGGTAAGTCAGTGAAAAGTAAGTGTTCATTGAAAATGCCACCTATAAGAATCAAAACTAATTAGCAAATACTCTCAATGAAATAAATATTAAAAAGATAATCTTTCAAGAACGAAATGATGAATTTACAGAACACTCAGTTTTATAAATCACTTTCTAAAAAACGCCGCGCGTAAAAAACCGTTCCATTTCAAAAATCGAACCGGCGCCATATCGAAATATGGCCGCTACACATTATGGTGGTTACACACGAACTTGCACGGCGTTGGCGCTAAAAATAAAAAGATTAATTTCCCTTAAGGTCGATAGGTGGCATGTCTTTAATCTGCCAGTGTGACGTCACAGCTAAGCATGGAGTCAGATTTATAGGTTACATTACTCACATTTTATTGGTTTCGGTGTAAAGCACTGCCGATGGATATATTTTCTTGGGGGTGTTTGCTTAATCTTTTCCAATGCCACCCTTTCTTACATTTATTTGATGTGAGGAGCGAGCTTTTTTAATATAACTTCGGACCAACGGAGAATATCAACAACGGTCTTCCTGCAGAAACAATACTTTCTGCAATCAATTAATGTTGTTATTGTTAAAACTATTTTTCTGGTCTCTCTGTCTTGAACTTGTGGTGCAACGCTAGCGATCAAACCGAGGTTTTTCAAACCAGGCACACCTGTGCTAGGCGTGACTCTATAAAACACGAATTCTATAGAATCTTGACTGAATCTTCCTTCCTAAAGGTCTTTCGAAACCATTACCACCAACTTCTATTACAAAAAACTCTGACAGATGGGATACAGTGTCGATTCGTCTATTTGCATATTCAATCCATTTCCTATTACTAAATTTATTATAATAATAAAAGTTTTATAAATAAAGCTTTTTATTTTCCAAAAAAAATCACATTACAATGAAGTTTGTGAGGCATCTCCAGAAAGTAATTTATTCAAACTGAAAATGGCGGCGCCGTTTCCATAGCATGTCTTATTTAACACATGCACTGTGCATGTACCAACTTCACCATACCCACATAGTTACTGTCTGCAACAAGCTAATACAAGCATTTCCGAACAACAACCTCCGCCGGTTTGACGTGTTTTCCTGACAAAATATTACTGCACTTCTGACACCCTTACTGCAAATACAATAAGAGTCAATTTGCGTTACCAATCACGCGTAGCCAATTTGATTGTATGGTTGATGGACATTTTGTGAGTGATATTCGATTTACCAGAATCAGATTGGATGCCATTTTGACGCCACTGTCAATGCTGATGTGAATAGGCTGAAGGGGATTAAATGAACAATTCAAATGGAATGACCTTTTGACGTCACCGATTGTTTTGCACCTTCAAAGTTTGTAGAAAAGTATATTTTATTGCATACTGTTTAAGCGTTAAATTGAAATGAATCGTGTGGCACGCGAAGGGGCTCCTTCTCTTGATGGTAAGATATTATTATCTGAAGTTAATACTTTAATAAGTTCAAGCAGTGCTTATTTTATACTGCACTTTATGAGTTCACAAGCACTTAATTTTATAGGCTTAAATGGTTTTTAATATAAAATATGTGATGGGATTTAGTAATAAAATACAGCCGAAGACTATTACTCCACAAGAAAATCAGTTAATCCACACCAAATACTGTCTAGTAAACTGAATAAACAATATTACTGAGTAAATACTGTCTGTATTGAGTCTAGTAAATGTCAGCAATCTCAATATATTATTTGTTATTTCTTATTTAAGTCAACAGAAGTAAAAGTAATAAAGGAAACTTACCGATTTCACTTGATTTATCGCCTTAGCAATATAAGTACTAAAACGTTAAAAGTTAAATTTTCTAACCATAACCAGTTCATTTCTCAGTGAGAAATAATCTGGTGGCGAGTCGAATTTTTCAATATATTTTTTTTTATATTAATATTAAATATATTATATAAAATCTCAAAAAAAAAACACAACCTTCAGTTTCTTCAGTTAGGTTCTGAAAAGTACTAGCATCGGTTGGTTAGCGTCGATTCGCTAGGAATTGAGTCAATTCCGCGAACCGTAAGTGAATTCACAGTTCTATGATCGTTTCCGGACGTTCAGTGCGATTTGATAGGAATAGGTACAGAGCCGGACTTGGACGAAGATTTGTAGAGATATAGGTAACAGCCGAAACAACTAGCAAACTCTTAGTACAAATAGCGTGTGATGCCGCAAATTGTGTCTCTGATTATTGGCTTAATAGAGCGCGTAATGAAGAGATGATTCTCTTGTCACGCTGCCATTTTCTGGTCAGCTCCACAAGCATGACCACCGAAACGAGATATGATATAGCGATATTGTCATGAGACAATGGCTTTTGACAGTTGAGTGTCGATAAATCGCTACAATGTGTGTTTCAGTGGTCAGCATGCTACGACTTGGCGTAAAGTATAGCTTAGTAAAGTTTGATGATGTTGTTCAACTTGTTTAGTGATGACGCGCCAGTTTTTGACAAAAAGTCGTTATGTTGCTGGCATTATGTGTTACTACAACTTTCTCATCTCTGTTGTACCACCCTTGTATAATATACATTTGAAAACGATGGCTAGTTAGTAAACCTTAATTTATTTTATTTGCATATTCATAGCCTCTCCGTTTATTTTGTAAGTTGACACGATTTTACACTTTTCTTGTTTTTAAATTTAAGTTTTTAGCATTTACAATGCTATTTATACAAGGTGTTACAAAAATACCCCTAATGCCAAATACTAATGTTTCATACATTTTGATATTTTTCGATTTTAATTTTTGTATGAAACAGCTGATTTTATTTCGCGATTTCAGAGTAAAACTTGTTCAGTTTGATGGTCCCTATATGCCATATTCGGCATTAGGGGTATTTTTGTAACACCTTGTATACAATTTCTAAATAATAACATACTCGAAAAAATTTGACTCGCATAAGATCTTTTCTCCGGACGGGAATCGAACTCGCGACCTTTGGAAGTCCGGTCCAATGCTCTTACCACTTGACTGAGCTACCGAGTCACTAATACAGCATAATTTAGTGTCTCGGTAGCTTAGTGATAAGAGCATTGGATTATTATTTAGATTTTGCTTGCTATTTTTTTATAAATACAGTTTTTAAATCATATTTATAGGTGGAACTAAACATACAAGATACATGTTACAAAGATACCCCTAATGCCGAATATGGTATATAGGGACCATCAAACTGAACAAAATTTACTAAGGGACCGACTCTGAAATCGCGAAAAAATAATCAAACAGCTGATTATTTTTTCGCGATTTTCATACATTTTGGTTTTTTTATAATTTTATTTTTTGTATAAAACAGCTGTTTTTTTTTCGCGATTTCTGAGTTGGTACCATAGTAAAAGTTGAACACTTTGATGGTCCCTATATACCAAATTCGGTATTAGGGGTATTTTTGTAACATGTTGTATAAAAAAAGGTGGCACAAAACAATGAATAACAAAACCTCAACCCTTAACCCTCCACTGCACAGGCAAGCGTGAAGCACGAATACAATTACTTGTAATGCAGTCCACATTTCACACTTTGATTCCGCAGTGGAAAGTTGGTTTCCTTAATCTTCTGTAATCCTACTTTAGAGTCACTTCGCTTTTGTCGAAAACGAAATTCTAGGCTCTTTTGTAAATTGGTCAATTAATTTTTTTCTGTACAATGCTTCTAATATCGAAAACTTATGGTGTGTTTTATTAATATGTTTTAATTTGCAATATTTAGCTATTTATTATAGAAATTAGACTACAACAATTGAAGTATTTTTAAATTTTGCTTTTTAAAAAGAATATAAAAATAAATAAGTCACAAAAGCTTTGAAATATCATTTTATTAAGTGTCGTGATGTTAAGGAAGAGTACTCTCGGTACGTCGCAAGAGGAATGTTATGGTTCGAATAAATATTAATATTTTTTTCTATCACAAATACGGACTAGTACCGTTTACATACATAAAAAACCACATATCTTTGTTCATGACTCTAGCATACAAACTATTGAGAATTTTTGGTTGGTACACGATATTTTTTATAATGAAACCATGTGTTATTTTATTACTGACATTGTATAAAAACTTATGTAAGCTCTTTGTATCAAGTGGTTTTCCAAATCAAAAAACACAGTCATAAAATATACCTATCCAATTTAACAAGTGCATATCTATCTATATATCTAGTTCTCAGAAAATGCAGATATTATTTATCTATCATTTCGAATGCATACAAGTGCAGGACGATGCCTCTTCGAGTAAACAGGGAAGTATTGTCATCCAACAATCCGGGGTCTCGAGTGGAAAACGGGCATTGGAAATGCATTTATAATGGAAGGGAAAATAGCATAGGCATTTTTCATTTATTAAGGCCAGTATAATCGAAAAACGCTGTCTCTGTCTTTTTCTATAAGGGTGAAGAGTAATAAAAATAACTTTTTCATTTTTTCAATGTTTTTGTTGTTATTTTGAGCTTAAAGTCACTTTTTCAAAAAGGAACCGTTAAATATTCCTCTATATGTCATTAAACATTTTTCTATATATTATTCGTAAGTTAGAGATGAATAAACACTAATAATATCCAAAAAATATAAAAATAATGAATTTTTTTGTTGTCTTTGCATATTTTTTTTTTCGAATGTAGTCGAAGATACGAATATCGTGTTTTACCCATAAAATAATCAATATTTGAATCAATAATCAATAATGCTCAAAATAAGGAATATTTGATTACGAATATACTGGCCTGGTCTTTACCTACGAAATTGGCGTTTTGTATGGAGAATTTTAAAGATGTTGTATTTTCCATACAAACATTTCCTTAATTTATTTAAGAGCCATGAACGCTAATGTTTTAAAACTATTATGCACTTATGTTTAAATACTAAGATAACGTATGCCACTTAGGTTTAGCAAAAAACTTAAGTTTTAATTAAGCTAAAACAAATAAAGAGGTCATTTCAGCTAACATAAACAGAAGTAATTTTTAAGGTTTTTTTATGTTGAAAAAACTATAATACGGTTTTTTTTTGCTATTGATAGTTGTCTATGATGGTAATTATTCGATTAAGCAATCGAGCAATTGATGAATATTTTGAATCACAGAAGTGACGAGGTTCTGTTTTGTGACTTATTTATTTGTAAGAAAAAAAACGTCAATTTCTTTGGTAAAGATCCATAAAATTATTATTTTGATATTCATATTTCTGCAGTGTTTTGTCTTTTTTAATTTTATAATGTTAAAAAACTTTAGTAGCTAAAGCTTTAATTACTTTAAGACCTCTGTTTAAATCCAAAAAAAGAAATATTTAAAAATTAATAATAGCAATGTTGGACTATTTATGATTGTTATAACGTTTTATAAGAAAGTGTTTAGTATATTAATTTATTATTTTCTGAAAGTAGCAATTTTAATACGACAAAAACAATGACAACATTTTGCGTGACTTTTCAAAAACTGTTACCAAAACAAGTAGTGTCGTCATGTTTTATATCAAATAACAATATTTTGTCACGACGTTGCAGTAGTCGTTATAAAATTGATAACGAACATACGCTATCGAATAAATTGGATAGCATTGCATTGCAGCTCAACAATACAATGCATTGACTAGGCGTCGAGAGTATGTTAAAAAAATGCACGAGCTAGAATTTTGTTTTGAAATTTTGATCTCACCATAACTGGTACCTACATATTTGTAAACCATACACAAAAATAGTAAAAGCAACAAGAAATTATTATTTTCTTTATGAGGAGTTTGAAGCCGCATTGGGTTAGCTAGCGTATCCGTCATACGATTGCGGTAACTTTCGCAATGGTCAGTCATAGGATGGGTGACCAAAAATTTATCATCTCGTGCTCCTCCGCGCTTCAGAAGGTACGTTAAGCCGTTGGTTCCAGCTGCATTTGTAGTCGTTAACTTCCACCAAACTACATTAGACCAGCGTGATGGGTTATACTCTCTTATTCTCTCTTACGTAAAAGCCCCTGCAGAACATTAAAAATGGCTAATGATGTTGAAATATATTTTTAAGGAAGTTCCAGATAATGCCTTGTATTCATTAATGCAACAGTTATTCGACATGCAACATGTTGCTTAAATATAAATGACCAATAAAATGTTCATTTTATTTCAGAGCGAGTCTTGTACGCGCGGAATAAGCTGCTTACAGGCTCAAAACCAGCGGTGGTTGGCGGGAGACCTATCACTGAGCAAGAAGCTATTGTAAGATAGCAATTACAATTATTAATAGAGCTAGTACAGAAAGGAATATAATAAATGGTTGTGCTTGTAGTAAATTATTCACCTAAAGATAAATCCACTTTTACATCTGCAACTAAAACTATGTCTGGACTATTTCTGTTTCTGACGTGAGGTAACATCCAACGTAATATACTTCAGGTATTTGGTAGGATTTTTAAAATATTTCGAGATACATTGAGAAATTGTGTTGTTTGTTAAAATTGTTTTATTTGTCAAGGAAGTTTATAAATCATGAAAGAAGGTCAGATAAATCAGTAAAGAAAAATGATGCACATAACTTTCTTTCCCCTTAGGAACTTCGCATGCTATCCTTCGGGACTGCAGCCTGTCCACCACGCGGAGAATGGATTCGAACTCCCCTCGTGATGAGGACCCCCGACCAGCCTCAAGCGTACGGTCTGGCAGCTCCTCGGAATGGAGCCAGGTCTTTGCTGTCAGCTCTCCAAGCACATATCATCAAATGGCTCCTCTTCGATTCTCGTCCGCTGACTAAAGATAACAAGTCTTCGCTGCCACCTGAGACGTAAGTACCTCTTCACCACTGAATCATACGTAGAAGTTAAAAAAATATAAATATTCTCATTTTCGCCATTCGTTGATGAGAGGAATTTAACCTAAATATTTGTATGTTTCCAAATTAGTCCTGAATTCCTGTTCTACTTTTCTAAGGGCATTGTTCTCCACAATGCCCTGAGAAAAGTAGAACAATGTTGTAACAAATGAGACCACATATTTTTCAGTCGACTTATTATGCCTGTCCTTACTGTATCAATATTCTCGTCTGAGTGTCATAAGTCTTCAACAGACAGTACCAATTTGTAACACTAAACCTATAAAGTATCAACGATATATCTAGTGCTTTCGCGACACCAAAACAATATTGTAGCAGACGAGTAAAAATTACAAGCGTCTGCTTTCAAACTCATACCTCTGGTTATAACATACCTAAGTTCCGATCTATACTGAATTTTTTGAAGGGGATTATGGACTACCAGTACAGAAGTGTATTTTAAAACATGAAATGATAGCAATTATTAGGTAAATAATAACTTCAAATAAATTTTGATGAAAAAAATAAATATCATACAGGTACTTGACGCACGAGTAAAATTTACAGGCGTTCAAACTCATACCTCTGGTTAACAAACGACCTAAGGTCCAAACTATGCTGAATTTTAAAACATGAAATGAAAACAATTATTGGGTTAATAATGATTTTTAACAAATATTTATGATAAATATCATATAAGGACTGGCGTGCTAGTTACTTGACATGTCTTTCAAGCAAACCCAATTTCACCCTGGCGAATTCTAAATGAAATCGACCACGCTTATGTCAGTATATGTTGTCATCGGATATAAAGCGGGGAAACAGTATATACCGTCACTGGGTTTTTAAAGGTGATAACTTAAAATTACTAATACTATTTCATAGAAGGTATGCTAGCTTTTCACACTAAAATAATTGATCCCTAGTAAAACTAAAAATATTTTAAAATCTAAAATGCCATGGATGAGTGTGTATTTTCAGGGTATGTATGCTATTCAATGTATTTAGATACAAGTACGAAAACTATAAAACAAAATGTAAAAATCCGTTCTTTTTTTATTCAAACGCAATATTCCAACTTCCTATTGGGTTACATAAAAAAAAATATTTTCAAAAAGTCAAAAGATGCATACGGTAAAACGAGTCAAATATGTTTTCCTATTTCTCCTCTCTCAACATCGCCTCCAATCGGTACAAGCCCAGCATAGCTTCGAAACACCGATCATAACTCCCAGTCGGCGTCGGTCACGTGCTCCAGCATAAATCTGTATGCACCATCCGACGATATTTTACTTAAAATGGTCCACTTTATGGTCTAACCATTCCCCGGTGTTCATTTAAATCATTCCTTGTACTGCGGTATTTTAGCGTGTGTGATTGGAGCTGTTTGTGCTATCAGTTCCACGCTTAGTGTTTTGTATTTATGGGTTTGTGGCATACAACCTTTTACGTTTTTATCTATTCAGTAAACGTGTTTGGGATAGTTATCGCTTTCAGTATTTGTTTAGTAGATTTAAGTCTGTTACCTACTTACATTTCACGGCAGCCTGTGACTTAGTATTTTCTGCTAATATTGATTAGGCTTGTGTGTTCAACTAGGTGCTCATTTTTTTATGAAATAGAACAGGCTCAATTTACTACATTCTGTTCGAATTAAAAAACACATGGACACCAGCAATCAACACTATACCGTGACTTAAAAGTAATCAACAAACACACATAAAAAGCCATAAACTTCCGATTGATTTATAGAAACTTTAAACTTTCTGATAATCCGTGAAAGATAGGCAACTTTATTCTAAATGTTAACCACATTCGAAAACTGATATTTATAGAATTAAATCAGATCAATTTGATTCTTAATACCATGATATAAGAGCTTAATTTTAGCGCATTCGGCCTGCCATTATAAAAGTAGTTGTGGTGGTTGTGGTAGTTTTGGTCATCGATGGGTAAACAAACATTTTCGTCCTGTCCTTATCCTATGTCTATGAAGAAGAGTTATGCTCCAGCTCTTTTCTTTTCTAAGTGTAAATTTTATTGTATATTGTAAAAATTGCATTTTTTTAATAATTAATGTTAACTTTATGTCAAGTGACTTCCAGTTAATGTTGCCCCGTCGTAGACTTAATTCACCTGGGCTAATTCTTCATATCATACAATATGATTTTTATTAGCTATCATACAGCGATTTCTCAACTAGTTGAAATTTATTTTACCTACCCATTGAATGTAAACTTTGTTAATTATTGTAATGGAAGATGACGTCCCTTTAAATGCTGACCTCATTTTTCAAATTTTGACGACTCTGTATGAAATATTCAGGGAGAAAAAAGCAGCCCTTAAGGAGTTTCTTGCCGGTTCTTCTTGTTACAAGGTCTCCCGCGAACCGATGGCGTAGCTTCTTTGACATTCACAACAGCCTAGACTAAATAATTGAATTTTTGCTGACATTTTTTAATTTTCCAGGTACCTACGACCTTCTGAAGAGCGTCAAGAAGAAGCAATGTGGCGTGCTTGTAGCGAGGTCATCTGGCGTTGCGCTGGGGGATACAATCCCCAGGCAGGAATAGACCCTAAGGCAGTCATAGCTTTACCCAGCGAGACCATATACGTGCAACACAGCTCGCAGTACTACCAAGATGGTATCACTGAAAAAGTGAGCGTTATGGACTTTGACACATTTTTGATTTAGGACACAGCAAACTGATTGTTGAGATTGGACAATTTTATAGTCATACTAAACTATTATTTGGTAATTTGGCATACAAATACTGTAAATGTACAGCTTTTTTTTGTTGAAATCTTTTAGCAAACAATTTTGCCAGTATTAAATAAATGAGTTAATTGAGTGCAAATTTCAAAATAATTTCAAACAAAATAAGATTAAACTTTTGAGCGCCACGGTCTTCTTTAAAAAACGCAATATTTGTTCAAATATGACTGAATAGTTGACGTAAGTTACTTGTAACAAAAATATGTGATTTTGTAAATTTTACAGCAAATACATTTAATTTGGGTCTTTAACTGTTTTGTGTATCTTTCAAGCTGCATTTCTTTGAGTTAAAGACCTTGGAGGATCTTCAAATATTTATAAAGCGATACCTTTATTTGGTAAGTCAGTACAAAAGTCCATGATATTAAAAAAAGTTATTATTCTTATATTTTTATTATGTGTGTTATTAAGTTCAGTATTCATTCAAAACACCTCTTGTACATAATAAGTAGGTATAAAAAAATCTTTATACTTTTTTATTTTTTAGTTTCAAACTGAAGAAGGTTCCGGCGCTCTTTTACTTTTGTATTCGGCAATTCTTTCAAGAGGATGTGAGAAGTAAGTATTTCATATGCAACATTTTGTAACTAATGGCCGTGTAAGCTGTAGACCTCGCGTTTGTGACATTTTTATTATTTTTTCGATTTTTTTTTTCGAAAAAATTCTAAAACCTGACTCGAACAATCATACGAAAGCATTTTTGTCCAATAGTAGGTATTAATAATGTAATGTCTTGGGCTCTTCTGAAACAACAGCATGATCAATTATTGAATAATTCATAACTGTATGATGAAACCTGTATTTTCCATTTATCATCTCGATTCAAGATATAGGTACCTTATAAAAACCAGAGGATGTAATAATACAATCCATTATTATAAAACAACTCTACATCCCTTTCCGATCCTCGCTCGCGGACATCCGCCTCAGGCAAAAACCAATAATATCCGTGAGTAAATCGATAAAGCAAAATTTAAGCATAACAAAATCGCTAGAATTCATGAAATACAACAATGCGACCTTCAATTAAGAAAAGAAAACCAAAACCCTTTCTTTAGTAAGAAATTTTCTCTCCTTTGAGACTGAATTTTGTAAAGCGATAGGCTTATGTTTCAGTAAAACTGTTTTCAACTTAATATTGAAGCCTAAGTGAGAAGCTGTGAGTCTGTGTTTAGGCAACCAATTTAATAAATAAATTAACTTGTTGTTTAAAAGTGAAGTAGGTAATAAGCTTTCTGGATTAGGTTTTGGGATAAAATAGAATAATAATTAATTGTCTAACACTAAAAATTTTTACAGGAACATAGTTACTTCGCCATTTTTTGTTTAGAAGCCATTGACGTTGTCCTTATATGCTTTTGAACAAAGACTTCTATGTATATACTACACTAGACAGGCTGTACAGTAACGAATAATTTCTCATTAAGTTTCGGTGCATGCACCGCAACTACTTTAGTCTATTGCGAGCGACCGATAGAAACAGTTGATGCGCCGCGAAGGTTGGTTGTGACACAATTTTAGTTTTGAACAGCTCGTCTATACAACGTGTTACAAAAGTACCCCTAATGCCGAATATGGTAGATAGGGACCATCATACTGAACAACTTTTACTATGGGACCAACTCTGAAATCGCGAAAAAAAAACAGCTGTTTCATACATTTTGATATTTTCGTAATTAATTTTTGAATGTAACAGCTGATTTTTTTTTCGCGATTTCAAAGTTGGTCCCATAGTAAAAGTTGTTTACTTTGATGGTCTTTATCTATCATATTCGGCATTAGGGGTACTTTTGTAACACCTTGTATAATTGAAGTCATTGCTTTGGAGCTAGTAAGTATACTCAAAAATATTAGTAGCTACCTCAGGAAGTTCTTATGACATTCCTAATATGATGATGATGTTTTTGACCAATTTCGGACACGGAGACTGCATCATTAATTGCATAGGGCTTCGTTAAATTGCCCTATCGTGCGCTCTCATATATGACTGCAGTAGCAAATTTTGTTGCTGAGTATACACGCACATATACTACAACTTAGGACTCCGTTAACAATGTTGTACAAGATTGCTATTGGTGGTCTAGCCCTCAGTTTGTTTCGCTTGGCATCGAGGTCTGCCCTTCTTTCTTCCTCGAAGTCTTGCACCTTCGAATGCACTAAGCGTCTCCATTCCGAATGATTCTGAGCACTTGCTTCCCAGATCGAAGGTTCAATTTGGCAACACTTCATAATATGAAGATGGCGTTTTAGTACGTCATTATATCTGAGGAACTGACCACCCTGCTTGCGTTTGCCTTTTTGCAGCTCAGAATAAAATATCGTTTGAGCCACTATTTCCCCTGACATCCTGGAAACAAACCTACACCTTCGCATTTGACGCCTCATAGAGAAGGTCTCTACCCCGGACACTCCTTATATACCCACATATATTATTAGCCAAAGAAACATATACGAGGGGAACTATTTGCTTCATCAATCAGGAAAGCCTCCCAACAAAAGGGCCTTATATATAAGACAAACGATCTCGTATTTTAGGAAATTAGTTGTGCTAATAAGTTAAAGCTCTTTATATTTTATGTTCCTAGCATTAAAAAGGATTTAGACGGCAAGCTCTCCCACCTCGTTTCAAATCAAGTAGAAGGTTCCCTCAACGCAGTGACCCTTCTACTTACCGGTCGGGCTACGCCATACCTTCATAATGGAGTGTTGTATGTTGGGGATGAAGATCATTATGTAAGTATGCTCGGTGTTTATTTACAGTATAAAATCAAGGAGCAACATTATCAACCTTCCTTCTTCCCTACATTCTTCAATCGAACCTTACTAAGAACAATAGCCCAATGTATTATACTATTTTCATGTGTTAATGTTGAATTCACCATTTAGTCACCTTTTTGGTCAAGTGCACGCCGATTCTTGCGATACCAAAACCTAATTCGTCTATATTGTCTCAAGTTTGAATGGTAGCGGTATGACAATAGTGGAACAAAGGAAAATTGCTTGTGACTTCATATTGTGTAAACTTCTTTTTGTATTAAGACAATGTGCAATTTATTCTCAAAAGCAACTGAAACGCAATGATTGGCGACATACTTCCAAAGTGCTCAGTTACTTTTGAGGCCGTTCGTAGCTCAGATGTATCAATAGTTATTATTTTATCAGGCATTGCCACAATTCGGGATACTATCTAGAAGTCCCGTGGGCTTGCTGGTTTGGTATGGAGGCGAGGACAGCGGAAAGCATAATATGAACAAACAGTACCCAGGATCCAGATTAAAGACGCCAGCTCTACCAATATGGGTGAGAAAACCTTTATATTTATTGTCGAACATAAATGAACTACCTATATTTTATCCGTCACATGGATGTGGCTGCCTAAGGGAGCTTAGTCCTAAGCAGATGGGCTACCGATTTCTGATATGTTGGCGACTGCAATCGCCAACCCACTTGCCAAGCGTCGCGAGGATGACAAACCTTTGCCTTCTTTGGAGAGATGCTTATATACAACACCTGTAATGAGAATCAAATATTTTATAGAGCTTTTTTTCAGGTGACGAGCTGTTCCGGGCATTATGGCGTTCTTTTTAACACTAATAGAGAGCTTTTGAGGAATTATCATGCAGAAAGGAGGTATTTAAAAATTGTTTTTTGTGATTTATATGGTCGCTGTCCACGTTCGTCCACCATGCACGGTTATTAGCTATGTATTTCAATCGCAACATAGTTAGTAAACAGTAGTGTCGTGTTGAATAACTTTATTTTGGCGACAATGTTGCCCAATCTTGATGCTCATCTTGAAATTCAACTTTTTATGGAGAATTTATTTCAGTAATCTGTTCTAGACATTAACTTTTTTGGTAGCTGTAGCACAATTATTAAATCGCTTGCACACTGCGTAGTCACTTTCATAGGTTTAATTTGAGCTGGGGCCTACCAGCAAACTTTTCGAACTTCGGCGGGTTTGCCGAGCTTCAACTTAAAACAGATAAATCGAAGTATGGAGTTTCGTATTGTACTATTCGCCGAAGCTATTTAGAAGATATCGATGTTTGTGTGACATCATGAATTGGGGTTCGCCATTTTGGCCCGATTGGGGCTTGATTTATCTGTCTTAATTTAAAGCCCGGCAGACTTTGCGAAGTTCGATGCCGGTACAGCCCCTGGGTGACGCGAACAATTCTGCTAAGTGGTTAGACACGTGGGACCGCAGTGATAACTTTTTTTTATGTAATAGATTTTTTATTCCAGGTTCGATATCCACTATTACACCTGTGGAGGTTGCAACGTCCTCCTCAACGTGGACACTCGAGCTCATGATGAGGCTGGCTCTTTGAGGAACGACGACATCAGTGCTACTCCACTCGAGAAGCTTATTCATACTAAGTAAGCATGATTATTTTAAGTTGTTATGAAGTAAGACTTCAACTAACTTAGTGGCCGTTTTACAATCTATGATTTTAGGCACTAACTTCCGGTTTAATTAAAAAACAGAATTTATTTGAAATTACTCGTCAAGTATATTAATTTGATTTTAATCGGACTTGTGAAACAGACCCTTAAATTTTAGTGATACATTATTTAAAGAACGTTTAGCAAAAAAACTGAGGTTAAGTATGGGTGACTTGTTTATACATCTTAGTGGTATGCTTTCGGGAGGCGAAAAATCTTTGGTCATTGCCTGATTGAATGGCATAGAATATAATTTGTATGGTAATATTGAATGCCTTGTAACATTTTTATAGCAATGTTATTGAAGTTTGAATGAGAAATGTAAAGCGACGACTATCAAATTGTTGTTATCTTAAATAGATCCTTAAAAAATTCTGTTCATTAAATTTCAGGTGGCAAGAGGCGAAAATAACTTGGACTGGATCGGCTCCTTACGTAAGCGAGGTGCCAGCGCAATAAAAAATATTAATGGCTTAGTAGTCGTAACGCGTAAAAATTTTATCGTTATAAATATTTAAAAACAAACAAGACATTTTTCTTTTTGATTATTATAACGAAAGCAATAAATTAAATAATAAATACTGCTTAAATAAAGTTCTAATTTTTGTGCTACATTAGAAACAACGCATTTCCACCTTAATTTTTTAACATAAATTCGTCAATCGTCATCTATGCAACGATATACCGATGAATAATCACCTCAATTTTTTTATTTAACTTAGAGAATTTAACTTAAAAAACTTAGAATTTCAAGTAAATTTAAGTTCATGACTAATCTTGTAGGTATAGTCATAGTAGAAACGTAGTTATTCTAGTTTCATAGAATGCTTGTAGCACAATTAGTGTTATACTATGTTAGGTGTTAATAAACGTGATATATTGTAATCGTAAGACCATATCATAGATATTGGCAGGGTATTAGTTGTGTTAGTAAAAAAGTGTTATTAAAACATGTATGAATAAATAAAACTATATTTAACATAAAATGGCGTATATTTTATTTGTTTAGTTTATATCTTACCGTTCACAACTGCAATTGCACGACGCGAGTGTCCGAGGTGGCTCTCACACTCGGGGCTCTCGCACGAGCCATCCGGGCGAGGCTGGGTGAGAGCTCTCGTATTGCTTCCAAAAAAAACTCAAAAAAAGAACAAAAAAAACAAAAATCACACATTTACCTACCTCCAAACTCCAAAAATATTAGCTCATCCAAATTTTCAAATATCGGAATTGCCAAATCTCTCCAAACCTATTATAATCGAATCAGGGCACCATAATACGTATTCGATTAGGAAAACGATTCCGGATCAATTTGGCTCGAGCCGATAAGAATCTCCTTGTAGAGCCAGTATGATGGATGGCCCGTGACAAATGTACCAATGAAAGTAATTTATCAAAAACGTCAATCCCAGAGGTGAGATCCTTGAGATTTCTTGCTACCTCGTAAGTATGTGTTACGTAATCTGTTACAAATAGCTGTGTTCTATTCACTTTAGGTGAATGCTTATCTATCTAATGGCGTTTTTGTCATAATCATGACATATCTTTATTAGTAAGGGGGTTAATAAATAATAGACAATATCACAAACATTGTTCTGATTCCAAAGTAAGTAGCTAAAGCACTTGTGTTATGGAAATCAGAGACAACGGTGGAACTACAAACACCTAGACCTAAGCCAATATAGAAAAGTTCGTTTTCTAATTGACCTAGCCGGGGATGGAACCCGGGACCTCAGAGATGGCGACACCTTGAAAACCGGCGTACTAACCAATCGACCATTAAGGTCGTCAAATATTCATTTTGCTGTGCCTGTGCCCCAGCAGTGGGGACAAAAAAAACAGGCTGATGTCGTGTCGTGTCGTCATATTCTGTTTTTACTGTTCTGTGATTCTGATAGCAATAACCATAATATTTTCTATGTATATTAGAAATATTATACTGCGATATAGAACTTCACGATGTGGCGCGGCTAACTCTAAGATAAAATTAACGTATTTTAATAATTTCACTCAGGCTCCTGTTTTACTTTAACACTGTTATCTAATAAAGATTATTTGATTCGAGTTTGCATATTGAAATGTGCGCACTTAGTATCCTAAAGGTATTATAGCAGAGTTTCTAGTAGGCAACATAAGTATGTTGTACTTATGTCAAACAATTTGATGATAAAACATTTCAATGATAGTCTTCGTTTTGTTTGAACAATACTCTTAAAAGTGCTAAGATTTACATTTATTACTTGAACTTATTAAAACAATAATGGTACAGTAATTTAGGTACACACGACAGCACGTCAGGTTATACAGTTATACTGCTAAAACAGCTTTTATTAACTGGGGCATAAAGGCGGTCTCATGGTCAACATGTATAGTCTGAGGTGCCGACGTGTGTATCCTAACCATACACTTTTGGCTTGATAATAAATTATTAACCCTTGCAGTTAGAAAACGTGTTTTCGATCATTTCCGAGTTAACAGCTTCCTACCAATCAAATGGACTAAAATGGCCGCTCATAAATCAGCATAGTCCGAAGTGGTCCAAATTTGTCCATAACTGAACAACGGATAATTGCCTCCGGCCGAAGATAGCCTGTAATAAAATTTTATTCGATTGCCAAAGTTGGCCACTTTGGGGACTTTTGAATATTGCTGTATGTGGGTGGCCCGTGCGTTCGAGTTTAGATATTAATAAATGGTTAGAAACATATTTCAAAGCGACTAATAACTATGGTTAATAAACTAAACCAAATACTTATGGTGCAGTTACGATATTTCTAAGTCCATTGAAATATTTACTAGTTTGTAACCGGTTACGAGAAAACAGAAAATTTTCTTATTTTCTAACCGGTTACAAAATACAGTTACATAGGCGGCCGAAAGGGTTTAACAATCTTGATAATCTTGAATAATTTTTTTCCTCTATCAGTTCAGTTCAATTATCAGTTTAAAAAACAATAGTATGAATAGGTATACAAAATGAATCATGTAAACTAATGTAATTCGACGACCTGAGTGGAGCAGTGGTCAAAATTCCGATCTAACACGCAAGAGGTCCCGGGTTCGATTTGCGGCCGGGCAGAAACTGAAATGGTGAATTTTTATTTTTATTAAATAAGTATATATTTAAAAAGAAATAAGTAGTATATCAGTTGTCTAGAACCCATAATTTACAAGCTTTGGTTACATTGGGGCTAGATGGCGCTGTGTGAAATTGACAATAAAAAAACCAACAAGCATTAGAAAAAAGGTAAGTGAACCATGTATTTTATAATAACATTAAACACACTTTGGAATCCTATAGGTACCTAATTATAACTCTATTATTGTAATTCCATAGTTAATCAACATACACCTTAATACTTTTAAGAGTTAGAAAAACGTTTCGTGGCGATCGTTCTTGTAATAAAGAACACAAATATATTTATCCATGTATTCCAAAGCCAACGCCATCAACAATCCATCAACCCGCCACACCATTCCCACTCACATGTCATTCATTTCAATCAGACCCAATAAAACTTTTCGACTTCACCAATCAATCACCAACTAGCCGACCAAAAATTAGTACAACTTTCCTCAAGTTTATCATCCATGAAATAGCCAGGGCTGTTTTTGGCAACGTACGTGGCCATTCCGGGGGTAAATGCACTCGTGGGATAGCCGATAAAAAATTACGATGCCACAGCGGCGAGCGTTCTGGGAATTCAATCGGCCTAGTCGTTTTTGCAACCGGCCGGCGGCCCGATGTGCAGACAATTTGTAAAAACGGAACGGTATTTTGAATAGGCTTATAGGCACGTTTGGTTTCACTCTGTGGTTCTGAATTTTTATAGAGTCGTCGAGGGTGCTGTGTTGTTTAAAGTATAATAAAAAAAGGGTTTTTTTTTCTTCAATTCAAAGTCAGAGAACCCGTGATACAACTGTCGTGTTCAATTTCTACAGTTGTACTACGGGCCATAAAAATAAATACTGCAAAAAGAGGTAGTCCAACGGTTATACCATGGGTACATTTATTTCCCTGTGGTACAACCAGTTGAACACGGCAGTTGTACCATGGGCCGGTGGGGCGTATCTTGACGTTGATAAATGTAAGCTATTAATGAATACTTAAAGGTCTCTAAAGATACAGTTTTCCCAGCTTTTTAGCTAATATTTACGTAAAAAAATTGAATTAATGAATAAATTTAATTTATCGTTTTCACGTTCTCAATAAGAATCTGGGTACTGTATCTTTAAAACCCGAGATTCTTGAAAGCTTGACACCAGAATGTCCTTTATCTATGTTTGAGAACAAAGTTTATCCCATCAGAATAAGCAAGTAAACCGCCAGCACTGTTACTTAGCTATAAAAAGTGAGGATTAACTTTTATATAAGGTATCCATCTCATGGATTACACAGAAAATTCTCATATGTGCACGTACGACGATGTCATGCAGACGTCTGACGACCGCAGATGTGACCTTGTAGTGTAGTTCAAATGTCTTTCAAAACTCAGACTAGCGGGATTAGAGAAGTACCATTGCATGTTCAGAGTTTGTTTTTGATTTCCTAAATATTAATAACATTAAAGAATATCTTTACTAAACGTTAGTTTGTTTGTTACGCCTTCACGTCTTAACTACTGAACCGATCATCATGAAATTTTGCACGTTGTCAGGGGTACAGAGAAAGACATAGGGTACCTTTCATCCCGAAAAAAATAATAGTTCCCGAGGGATAGCAAAGAACTTTCCACGCCGACGAAGTCGCAGGCGGTCGCTAGTAAAAAAATAAAAGGAACATAAAACATTCCATAGGTTGTAAATCATCTAATTTGACAATGACAGTGAGTTGTGATAAAGTTTGAATTGAAGCTGACTGACGCACTATTGCAGTGTAGTAGGTAACACCGAAACAACTAATAATAATAAAGTAACTAATTTTTTTAGTATATAGAGTTACTAGAAGAGCTTCTTTGACAAAACTTATTCTTATTTCATACCATAACACTTACAAACATATTTGAACAGTGTAGTGCTTACCAAAACCGCAGACATCTTCTTCTTGCCACCGAGCGGAAAGTCGCAAAGCCGCTACATCAATTACAAAATGTCTGACAGTAAATCGCGCGTTCCGAGAACAACGTTTCGTATTCAAACTTTGGCAATTACGTTAGTCAGGATTAAAGTTAAGCTTGAAACTTTCAAAACGGGAAGGATGGTTACCGTTCCTGTTACATATTGTTGCAAAATAATGCAAGCACATTTCAATGCCGGTGAAGATACAGTCAGTGTTGCCAACGTTGTCTAACGTAAATGCGCTGAGTTGTGTAAAAAAACGGCTATGTGTTTTTTTGTCGGCCATTTATTTGCCGCCATTTTTTTTTTTTTCTTGCACCTAAATTTTCCTAAGGTGTACATTATTTTAATCAAAGCACCATCACTGTATCTTTTACCGTTTCGGCAGGCAGTTGACCATCTCCATAATGGCTAAATGGATTTCCATCGAACGTAGCTAAGAACTATCTCGATTAGATTAGCTGTCAATAAAAAAATGCATTGAAATCGCTTAATCCGTTTAGGCACCAAGAATATACATACAGACACACAAACAAAGGGCTTCAAACTTATAACACCCCTCTTTGCGCTGCGTCGGGGGTTAATAAAAAAGCGCTAGATTAGGCGTTAGACGTCAAATAACTTTTTTGAGCGTTAAAGAGTTGTTAAAAAAGCGTCAGTTCTAGCGCCGAAAGTGCTAAGTTGGCAACAGTGAATACAGTACATTAAAGTTATCAAGGTCACGTACGAACTTTATATTTTACTCATTTTTCTAAGCTCCAGCTTTGTGTCAACACATTATTTTTATGAAAATGAATTATTTAAAGTACAGCCACTTTTAATTCGGTCTACTTTAAAGCAATACCTACATAGTGTTTGTTTCACAGTCTACAGTTAGGCATTAATAAAAATGAATGAAAAAATAAAACATTGGCGGGCATTTTTAATAGAAATAGAACATCTATAAAATCCTAATGAATAAAGTTAATAATTAATTAATTTCTTTTAAAACCATTACATACAAAAGTATTTACAGAAAACTGTAAAAAGACATTAAAACATAAACGAGCTTTTATTACAAAGATTAACACAAAAAATTTGACAAATTTTCTAACCGTGTGTAACAAAAGTGCTTAGCCACAGCCTCTGCAATCACAGTCTACCCCTTTTTAATTGCAACTTTGTTTGTGATTGGTCAATTTATGTCCGTTTTAGTAGCAAACACAACTTGTAAAAGTTTCCAAACTCGTTACCAAACGTTATTTTGTTTTTTTCTCACTTAAAAACAGTTATTTCACTGAGTGAGTGTTTATGAAGGCTTTGGCCTGTTTTAGACTGATTTGAAATAATGTTGAAAGTTTGGCCTTAACTAAAATAAACGAAGGCGAGATTACATCCCAATTGGATTGGGTACCTTTGACATTAAAAAGTATTTGTAACAGCCTAGTTAGACGGAATTTGTGCATCGGAAACCGGGAAGTGGGTCTTTATCTTACAGGATTTGACTACAGATACCAAGACAGGTTTGTCTTATCCACCATAAGATAGACCTGTGCCCCGACAAGACAGTTTGGTCTTATCCATAATATAGACCCCCCGGCAGTGGCGACATTAAAAAAGACTGATGCCGACCAAGACAGGTGAAACCAAATAAAAGCTTGAAATTTGATAGTTCTGCGACTCCAAAAAAAACATTAAAGTCACAAGTGAAACTTCCACCTTAAAGAATTAAGCCTTTGTCACTTCTACCAAATGGGTAAGCAAAGTACACCCAAAGGGTGGAATAAAATTGAAAATCTGTTTCTACTCCGTATAACTCATAAAACCTTTAGTCCCGGCTGGTGTCGTGAAATTTTAATAGCTCTGTATCTCAAGCGATAAATTGGAATAGCCGGGTAACGCCTAGAGGACTAAACTCGTCTATATATACGCAGAAAATGTTTTATTACACACTAAAATATCGACGAAGTAAAACGTATCGTGCTTCTTTATGTAGTTAATTATAGTTTTTGCCTTGTTTTTAAGAATGCATAAAAGCAATAAATTGGTAAAAAAAAACGGTCAAGAGCGAGTCGGATTGGCGCACCGAGGGTTCCGCTCCTTCCATCATCATTCTCAAAAAGTTTACTATTTAGAGACATCGTTTTATTTTTCATGTAATCTTTACATAAACTTCTATCACATAAAATAATTACAGATTTTTCTTTATGCAAACTTCGGAGATAAGGGGAGGGAACGGTATTTTTTTACATAATTCATCAAAACTATGCGGCCTAAATAAATAAAAAATATGATTGAAAATGTACAAGCAACGTTCTTTCATATATATATATATATATATATATATGCCCATATGTCTTAGTGGCGTCACTTCGAATTTTTAAGACCTCCTTTCAGTCCCTGTTGCAAAAAAATATGAATAATTTTATTTCTCTATTATTTGCAAAATAGTTGGGCAAACGTCATCTAAAACTATTCCAAATTTCAAGTTGATAGCATTAGTAGTTCTCGAGATATCTAGCTGTGACAGACAGACAGACAGACTGAGTCGCACCATAAGAGTTCCTTTTTACCATTATTATTGTAAGGGTACGGTACCCTAATAATAAAGTGCAGAAAAAGCTTTGTTACCGTATTTTTTATTAGATAACGATATCTCTCTCACGACGTAGAACATAGCCTATCTAAATCTACCAAGTTAACTGTCTATTTGACTGATTTGGATCAACTCAAAAAAGAAGATTAAGGTTTATGGATAAATTATGAATACCTTATATGCCCTAAATATTTTCCTTCAACTACAAATTATACCACGTATTGCTTACCTACTAAAAGTTGACCTTGTGAGCCACTGCGATATAATCTGACTAGAATGATTATAAATATGCACATAAATTAAGCAAGGCGATTATCATAAAACACCGACACTCGCTCTAGGGAAAGACCCGTTCAGGGTTTACTTCGGAGGTACAAGTTGGCTATGTTGGCGAGTTTAGTAACGTGAAATTGAAACGAAGAGTCCAAGAATGGCCTGGTAATAATAACAATATAATTTTAAGAGACAGAAACATCATAATAATACTGGCGAGTTTTTAAATATCTACTGTTATAGTAGTAAAAAGAAAAATAAAGTCCCAAAAAATCTTTGTTACCATATTTTTTTAGATAACGATATCTCTCTCACGACGTAGAACATAGCCTATCTAAATGTACAAAGTTAACTGTCTATTTGACTGATTTGGATCAACTCAAAAAAGAAGATTAAGGTTATGGATAAATTCTGAATACCTTATATGCCCTAAATATTTTGGCTAAACTATAAAATACAACGTATTGCTAACTACTACATACTAAAAGTTGACCTTGTGAGCCACTGCCATATAATCCGATTACAATCATTATAACTATGCACATAAATTAAGCAAGGCGATTATCATAAAACACCGACACTCGCTCTAGGGAAAGACCCGTTCAGGGTTTACCTCGGAGGTACAAGTTGGGCATGTTGGCGAGTTTAGTAACGTGAAATTGAAACGAAGAGTCCAAGAATGGCCTGGTAATAATAACAATTTAATTTTAAGAGACAGAAACATTATTATAATACTGGCGAGTTTTTTAAATATCTACTGTTATAGTAGTAAAAAGAAAAATAAAGTCCCAAAAAATCTTTGTTACCATATTTTTTTGATAACGATATCTCTCTCACGACGTAGAACATAGCCTATCTAAATCTAAAAAGTTAACTATCTATGTGACTGATTTGAATCAACTCAAAAAAGAAGATTAAGGTTATGGATAAATTCTGAATACCTAATATGCCCTAAATATTTTGGTTCTACTACAATATACAACGTGTTGCTAACTACTACCTACTAAAAGTTGACCTTGTGAGCCACTGCCATATAATCCGATTACAATCATTATAACTATGCACATAAATTAAGCAAGGCGATTATCATAAAACACCGACACTCGCTCTAGGGAATGACCCGTTCAGGGTTTACTTCGGAGGTACAAGTTGGGGGTATGTTGGCGAGTTTAGTAACGTGAAATTGAAACGAGGAGTCCAAGAATGGCCTGGCAATAATAACAATTTAATTTTATGAGGAACAGACATTAATATTGGCGAGTTTTTTAAATATCTACTGTTGTAGTAAAATAACTTATATTTATTAAAAGTTTAAATTCATAAGTTAATTTGTGAGCGAAATATTGTATCAATGAGCATTGTTGATTATATAGATTCTAACATGATGCTACATTCCATTAATCCTTTTACTAGTAAGTACCTACTATTTATTTATTCTGTGCTGTTATCTGTGCTGCCATTAAAAACAAAACCACATGTTTGTGATGTAGTAGATTATCAGTAAGATTTTACCCTGTGAAAATCACAAAGAAGAGTAAAGCAGAAGAGTAAAAAATCACCGCTGTAACTTCATCCTATATTTTGAACCAAACATTACAACCTCCTATCTGTATCTGTTTATTGCGAAAAGGTACTTCGGCCTTCTCTCAAGGGAAATACATCTTAATTGAGTTTAATGTTGACGTTTTGCACGGGAATTCAGATAAAGCTTTTTTTGTAACCCTTATTCCGATCTCTTTGGGAGGTATTGGTTTGCGAAGGTGTTGACTTTGAGGCGACGTGGTTCATTTTGCTTCGAACTACCCTACCTATTCATGTTTTATAAATAAGAAAAAAGTTATGTAGATAGCTCATGTGACCGCGGATCTTTATAAGGTGCCAAAATCGGGAAATGGAAGCTCAAATTAAATAAGTAATGGATATTTTAAACTAGAAATTATAGTATTTATTGGATGCTCGTAATGTTTCTTTCTCAAGTTTGAGCTGTATATTTGGCAAGATATTGTTATAAGTAATGCAAATTTTGAAAGCTTTTCCAGACAATAAAATACTGTAGTCAATTTTATGAACAAAACTTTCATAATTCGCTTCATGGCTCCATCTAGTCAAAAGACGCTGTACCTAATAAAAGATTGGCTGGTTTTGGGATGCTTGCAAAGGTTGCCGTGAGAGCCTTTGCTTTTAAAATTGTTTTCCACATAAATGGTTAGATGTCGCTACGTGTATTTAATCGAGTTTCGTAGTACAAACATTTATTTATGATAGAAATACAAAACTTGTTATACATTTATCACTTATTCATTCTATGTTCCGTTACTTTCACTTTTTTTTTAATAATCAATAAAAAACAAATTGGTAATCAAAATCCTGTTCAGTGTTAAAATCTAGGAGCTATCATTTTGTTAAGAATATTTTAATAATTAAAACTTTTACAATGCCATTTGTCAATGCTTTATTTCATCAATGGTGAATCGAGTAAATTATTTAACTATTTCGATTTAATTATACGTATAAGCGTGTCTAAATATATAGCAAAGTCTTAGACACAGCTACGCTTTATTTTCGTTTAAGGCAAGGCAGTTCACGAAAACTACTCTTTCACTATATCTTGACGACTTGACGAAATTTAGTAAGTTATTTTATTAATTTCTAGAATACTGGATCATTTATTAAAAATGTACTCAGTTATTATGTTAGATCAATAAAAAGCTATCTTTTTGCATAAAAAATCATGTGACGTTAAAAATTACGAAATCTGACGATTGGAAGTTTTTTTTTTATGAGTATTTATGGTGTTATTCAGGATTTTTTTACAGATTTACCAAGCCGTTTTTCAATGTTCTGTTCGGTTATTGTGTTTCTTTGTTTTTTTTTCAGTCTAAAGTCATTTTTGTGAAGTAGAATAAACATCAGTTCTCAAAAATCAATATTTTTATCAGATCGTGAACTGGCCTCGCCTTAAAATAATTGATAATTATTTTGATTCTGTTTTCCTGCTCAAGCTATTACTTACCAGATCAAATCAATGAATGAGATGTTTCCGATATTTATGAATACGAAGCATAAGCTTTAAGTTATTAAAATATTCATTCATCCATGAACCATTTCCTTATTCAAGAATTAATGTACCATTAACAGCACATCGGCTTATCATAAACATCAAATTTCTCGATCAATTTTGGACTTCACTTCAAGGTAACTTAGGTTTAAAATCATATGATGTTTCACAGGTTCGTTTCAAACTCTGAGAGACTAATAAAAAAATGTGATAATTGGACGAAATTTATTGTTTTATTTTAAACCAAAGTGGACAAAGTGAAACTAAATAAGTTCGTTAGTCGTAGTTCGTTTTTCGGAGTAGAAATTCTGTTTATCTATTAAAAACCTGACGACCTCCGTGGACGAATGGCTTTGTACACTGGTTTTCAAGGTGTCGCTATCTCTGAGGTCCCGGGTTCGATCCCCGGTAGGGTCAATTAGAAAACGAACTTTTCTATATTCTCAGGTTTGGGTATTTGTGATACGACCGTTGTCTCTGATATCCATAACACAAGTGATTTAGCTACTTACTTTGGAATCAGGGCAATGTATGTGATGTTGTAATTTTTTTTTTAAAACCTATTTATTATTAACAATGGATGAAATTTAGATATACTTTTAATTAATTTAAAAAAGGGTCCGGATAGTCCGTTAGTGAATTTAAAATAGATGTCGCCATGAGGTTTTCAAAAGCAATACTACCGACTGACCGCTGAGCTCGTAGCGACTCGGTAGCTCAGCTGTCAGAGCATTGGACCGGATATCCAAAGGTCGCGGGTTCGATTTCCGTCCGAGAACATGATCTGGTGCGAGTCCAATTTTTTCTAGTATATTATTTAGTATTAATTATATATGTGTCAAGACAGTTTTACGAAATTTTTCGAAAGAAAATATCACTTATCTTACTAGCCGCGAATAGATATAATAAAAGAATACCTACCAAACAGCACTTAGTATTGCTTTTGAAAACCTCATGGCGACATCTATTGGATGAATTTTTAAACACAATTTGGGTCTACAGTTCACTGAGCCACTAGTTTATTTGTGACGTAGCGATCAAACGTCGTCTGTGTGATCTATGAATTATTAAATACTTATTTAGAAAATTAGGATACATACTAGTACAACTATTCGAAATAATCCGACTTGTATTTACTTGTGAATTTTATTTTAACATTTTCAACTGCCTATAATATATTTTATGAATCCTTTTACGGTGAATCTTTAAAACTTAATTAAGTATTATTATAAAGTAAGACTCAACCGGGGATCGAACCCGAGACCTCAGATATGGCGAAAACTTGAAAACCGTTGTACAAACCACTTGACCATGGAGGTCGTGCATAATGGACGCTGATCTTAACAAGAAAATAATCATAATTTTATATTGGTACGCGGAAGAGATAAAACCCGTCGCCCGGGGCAGGACACAATAAAAGGTAATACCGAACACAAGCAAATATAAACAAAGTTTCACAAAGGAAAACTTTCTCTGAACAATGATTGCCGCTTTATGTTGATACAGGAGGCAATTTATATAACTCTTTTAAGACTTTTTTCTGCTTAGAGGTCCGCTACGAGAGCTATAAAAAGAAAATGCACTTGTGGCCGTAAATTTAGGGTGCTCCTCAAAAAATATTTCAAATATGTACCAAGTTACATAATCTTGCTCACCGCCCTGGTCTTAAAATAACTTGTTTGTCAATGTTTTACATTACAATATCATCAAATTGAAAGTGATCTTCAACTTCACTCGAAAATGTATATCAAAGTGAAAACTTTACAAATTTTTGATGACCTCCTTGGTCGAGTGGCTTTGTACACCGGTTTTCAAGGTGTCGCCATCTCTGAGGTCTCAGGTTCGATCCCCGGTTGGGTCAATTTAGAAAACGAACTTTTCTATATTGGCTCAGGTCTGGGTGTTTGTGATACCACCGTTGTCTCCGATTTCCATAACACAAGTGCTTTAGCTACTTACTTTGGAATCGGAGCAATGTATGTGATGTTGTCAAATATTTATAAAAAAAAATATACGTCGTTTTGTACTGCAAACGCTCTGAAGTTGGTCACTTCTGTTGTACATTGTTAAATTAATCGTATTGTAAAGGTTTGTACTTCGGGTTTCACAGCATGTTCTCCGGAGATTGTGCGCATGAGCTGTATGAGCTCATCCCGCTTTCACCGGTTCACCACCGGTCGTTTAGGCGCACGACAGGTTTAAAAAAAAATCATTATTCTGTTCGAACATTTGTATGGAAAGTCGAATATTCATCTGTTTTCGGAAAAGTTGTAGATCAAACATTTGTTCTACAATATGAGGAGGAGATACTCCCGCGAGGTTGTTGATGTTTTACAAATAACCTTGTATATTTCACTACTCATAATAATTTAATCGTTGCAGACTTTGCTCACATTTTTGTTCTGATATTTTATACGAAATCTCAACGATGCTGTTTATTAAAAAAAAAAAAAAAATATATTTAATACTCCTTTGGATCCCCTAAATAAAAATTTAACGAAAAACATATTATTTGTATTATTTTTTTATGGCCTTAAGTGTACTCGTCGCAAATAAACTCAACTGCCATCCCACGGAAATGAGAAGGGGTAATCCGGCTATGACAGTGGTGATTTATAATTGCCAGTTCTGGGTAAAGCGGGCAGATATTACATACTATTTCAGTTGTGCAAAGATTATCTGTAACGCGTACACAAAGAACCATAAACATATTTTTGAAAAACGATGTAGTTAGTTTTATCAGTAGCTTTATACAGAAGATTTAACTACATAGATATAATAAGATAAATAATTTGTACATAGATATAAATATATTTTTAAAATTAATTATTTACTTATATATTTTTTATACACACGTCATTTAAAACGTCACTTTATCATAGCTATACGAAGTTGAGTCAATCCACATAATAGTCCAAACTAACAAAACAACATTAAGTTAAATGTTATCTATTGGTGTGGATTGGTTTTAAATCCAAGAAACCAACCTCTCCACCTGGTGGGACGGTTAGTATTTTTTTAATTAACAACTTTTTAATTTTAGTACTATATCGGCATCAAAACAAACCTTTTAATTCATGTGACAAAGTTCTAAAATGATTTTGTCCTCTTTTGGTTTCTGTTCTAAAAGAATAATGTTAAATAGATGTAAGAGTGTACTATAAAAATAGTTCTTAAATTTAAGATACCACTGTCAGATACAACGAAATGCTATTTCCGTAAAAACTACATTCAACAAAATCTTAACACAAAATGAATGTTAACACGTACTCATTTATTATTTAAGAACTTAAATTGGGATTTGTATGTGTGATTCAGTTGTTGACAGCTAGCTGTTTGTTCAACAGAAGCCTTAAACCCGTAGCTGACATTAATCACCTTTGTGCTACGACAGGCGACGCGTCGTAGCACTCGTAGAACTATTGCTACGCCGCCGTAGACGTTTGACTACGGTAGTTTTAGTGACAAGTGTTACATTTAATTTCGAACTCTAAACAAAAACAATTAATATAAGTTGTTTTCTTAACCACCATCACTTACATGACATTTCATTATAAAACTGCGGGGCTAATGTTGCAATATTTTGGATGAAACATTTCATTGACATAAGATGAATCTTTTTTTAAAATTCATATTATGAAACATTTAATTGACAAATCATCTAATTTGTCAGTGCCAGTGAATTTAAATATGAGAGAATTTTCATTGATTAAACAAAAATATCAGCCTTTAGGCATTAGAACATCAATGAAAATTCTCTCATACTTCAATGACACTTTTTAAAAGTGTTTCAGATGCATAATATTAAATGTTTCATTAAAAAAATTTCATCTAAAATCCAGCAACATTAGCCCGTCAATTCTTCGTTACTAATATTCTGACAATTGAAAATCTAGAATAATAAAAATCCAAATTAATTTAGCTCTCGGCAAAAGCGATTACAGCATCTCATCTGCATAGTTAATGCGGTGCAGACACTTTCAATTGTTTCACACTAATTCGATTCGAATCTTTTTGCGAGACGGCGAAGTTTTAACTGTGTTTTTGCCGGAAATGAATTTACAACTTTGTCTGTGCCGCTCGCTCCTCTTTTGTTTTTTGTATTAAATCTCTCGTGTGATGTATTGTGTTTGCCACATAAATACGAAACTTAATCATAGAATTTTTTTTTTTGTTTTTTACTTTTTGTACTCTATTACTATTTTTACTTTACTTTACTATTTAAAAGTGCGTAGAAACGTCTGATTACCATTAGACGAAAGCATGAACGATGACGAATGGAAGTTTATATTAATTTCCTGCTCCTCCTTTCTACTGCTAAGATGCTTGAATAGTTAATTAATCAACTACAGAAGTTTTTATTTTCTAATATTTCATTAGACATTCTTCTTGTGAAGCATTTCAGAAATTTCTATTTCATATTTGTACTAGTACTTATGTACCTATTTTTTTATTTGATGTTAAGAACATTTAGCTATCTAAATGATATTCATCATAGGCGTCATAAAATCAAACTAAACCTCATCAAAGCTGGTCAAATTTTCCTCCCAGTCCAGAATTTTACGACATAAAATCGCAGCCTTCACACCAAAAGTTAGAAGGATTTTCATCTAAAAACGAACTCACAACTTCGGCAGTGCCTATTATTCAATTGGGTGCCGCAATTTTTTCACTTCATTATGGGAAATTGTGAGCCATTAACAAATACTTAGGGTAATGGGGCTTTTAGCGATGTCCTCACACCTTTTTGAATGTCAGTTCCACTTCGCAACAATTTGAAAATATAGCCTTTTGCATTGCTTATCATATTTTGAAGTATTTTATTTATCGTTTAAAAATAAAAGCTTCTAGATTAAAAAGGCGACTAGGATTATAATATAGTATTATTATAATTTTTAATATTAGCTGTTACGTTCGGGTGTAACACATTATTATCAAAGACAAACCTATAACTAACCTAACCTAACCTAACCTATTTCCATTCAGTGGCAAGCCGTCACCTGTCAAGTTGCACGATCTTGAATGGAATAATTTACAAAATAAAGAAAATGGAAAAATTATTAGTACTATCGACACTTAGCCACAAGAGATACACACCAATACATAGTCCTCGTATCTACCGTCTCAAGACTTATACACTTACAGGATGTTTGACAGTAAATAAATATCCCTTTACATTTATGATTTACAAAAAATCCAAACTAGTTCCGACGCAGACAACAAGTGTACCAAAGAAATATTTCAAATACAGAACAGATTCTATCCTTACAAATATTATTTATCCGAAAATAAGTTTGTTTGTTTGTTAAGCTTTCACGTTTTAACTATTCAACCGACCTTCATGTTATTCTGCATACATGTTGTACAGAGGAGGACACAGGGTATTTTCATCCAGAAAATAGTATATTATGCAATTATTGAATAAAATACGGATTTAAAGCGAAGGCCATAGATGGATCACGAGCAAGTGAAGGATTCTAAAGTTTTGGAATCCTGAACGCGAGTGATTCATGGCTCTTGCATGAGTTACATACTATATTTTATACCATGACTTCGAGAAAAAGAAAGATTTAAGCGAAAATATTTTTTCCTCAAGGAGTTTGTATACCGAGTACTCTTTGCACAAGGAGTTTGTATCGAATATTTTTTGTACAAGAAGGTTGTATAGTATTGAGATGGAGGTCTTCTTCTTCTTCTTCTTTTTTTGTTATGGCAATCTACTTTCCTCTTGGAAGTAATTTTTGCCAGTGTCAAGTGTTAAATAGTTCAGTGGTAGATATTGTTTAATTTTTCATTAAAATGCGGGTGCATCGCATTCCAATGCTGCTTGGAGCATTTGGCACCAAGTATATCAACACAGTTTACTCGGTTAGTTCTGCCGAGGAAGCCACCACTTCAATAAAAGTCGTAGCTTCACACAACCAAGATCGCGCCTATTTCAATTATCCCACATATTGTTCAGTTGCGTAGACGCTTGTACCATATAACTGCACCAATTTTAAGACACAATATCCACTATGAATCAATTTGAAAATAATTAAAATAGACACCAAACCGAACTCGACAAAATGGCGCCAAAAACTGCTCGAGATGAAGGTCGAATTGTGTTCTAAATTCAAATACCAAAATAGTGATTAAAAGTGCTTTTTATTCACTGTTTTAGAGGGGGAATGGTATAAAAACTATTTTGCTTGAGGGATAGAGACTGTCCACGCAGATGAAGACGCGGGCGGCTACTAGTAAAACAATAAGGAGCTTCTATAAATATTCGGCGAATGAAAAAATTCCGATGGTGCCACCGCCAGTGCCCGTCAATTTATTTGGCCGATCCGGAACTTGAAAGGGATTTAATAATATATTATATTGTATGGAAAAACAGGTTTTTCACTGTGAAGTATTATTTCATTTAAGACACTTTAATTTAACAGTATTTGATTGAATCAGGCATCACTTGCCGGAAGTCCCAAACCTAAATTTATTTTTTACATATATTTCTCTTTTCACAATGATTTAATTTAACAATCATTAACTCTGTCAGACATTATCTTTACGTAAAAATACTCGATTTCTCGACAAAAAATAATCTAGAATTTGTTTTCATTACCTTTTCTATATTTTAATAATATAATGTTCCAAAGTAACAAGGTGATACGAACGTAAGTATTCAAATAAAATGATTATGATGCATACTATAATTTATTTAACGGGATAACATCCCATGATCACAGCTCCAGTCTCAGCCCTTTTAAACCCACAAAAAATAAAACAATTAGAATACCAACGCATAATAAGTAAATATCCACAAAAATATAAAAAGTACCTATTTGCATGCTTACTACGGCAGGATGTACTGAGCCTATAACTCAATTTTGTCAACATTTATGTATTTAGGTACCCATATTCCATTCATTGCAAACAAAATTATTCAGGTTTTCAAAATTCTGTCCGACTTTCTGGATGAGAATCGGTTGAGAATTTTATTGCGACCTGTAGAGAACAGTCTCATCTACAGCTCGCATTTCTCAACCGATTCTCGTGAAATTTCGTCAGTAGGTTCGATAGTTATAAAAAATGATTTTGACAAGCCAGTTTTTTCAAAATTTTGGGAAAAATAATTCACCCGTTCTAAAAATTTTCAAAGCGCCACCAGGCTTAGAATAGATAAACTAAAAAGAGGTATTTAATTTTGAAGTTGTTTTTGTTTTTGTTTTCAGGTTTTTTGAAGTCTGTTTTTTAAACAATTTTTTTATTTTTATTTTACCTTCTGTATTATGTCAGTAGACGGGTGCGTACTTTATGGTACCCAAAAGGAAAAAACCAGTAGGCACCGCTGTATTTCACGAGTTATAGCACATTTCTTGTGGTCCGGCTACACAACGTATGTACATGTGGCCTGGCCCGGCTACGCTTCTAGCAACAAAATAAATAGCTAACTTTATTATTATTAGTCACCCCTCATATAACGCGGGCCCAATGTGGATAAGAGGGCATTAATAACTGCAGATGCAGCCGGGACCAACGGATTCAACTAGAACAAAAAGCCAATGTTTACATAAATGATTTTACTTATCATTGTTCTAATTATTCATGACTCCCATGACATTAGGCCCCATATATCCGAAGATTATCGTCGGATCTCAATGAAACTTATATGGGACCAAATTGAAAGTATATACCCAATCGAACAAAAAAACAATTATTAAAATCGGCATACCAACGCCAGAGTAATCGGTGTACATACAAAAAAACTGGTGGAATTGAGTACCTACATCCCGCCTTTTGAAGTCGGTAACGAATACCTAATAAACAGCACACTTTCAAAAGCACTGTCGACCTTATGGCGACATCTATTAGATTTATTTTTAAACAATATATAATTTGAAAGAGGTCTACAGCTCACTGAGCCAATAGTTAAATGTTCACGCATTACGCACAAATAAAACAATTGCTTTGAAATGTTGACAGAACCCATTTTATTGACATTTTACTTTTATATGCATTGAACATTGCCGCCAGCCAAGGACGAACTAGTCCTTCGAAGTTGATTCGACTGGTAATAAACATAGTTTCGTTATAGGCCTTTTAAAGGTACTGGTCGCACATTTCGCTGTGACAGACAGACCGACAGACTGAGTCGCACCATAAGGGTTTCTTTTTACCATTTTGGTACGGAATCCTAAAAATTAGTATTGCTAAATCCCAAAAATATCCAAACATTCAAATCGCGTTCAGTTAGCCTCCTATTATATGGCTACCAGCCTATGATTCCCACATGTTACAGGCACTCAGCCCTTCAACCCAGCACGTTTTCCTTCGACCTTTGCTTGCTCTCGTCATCACTTAAATGTAATATTCTGGTCACAATTTCCACTGCAACCAGAAAAACAAAAATATATCTTACACTCATCCTCATAAAGTTGAATTTCTAATAGCAAATTCCACACAGCAATCGAATAGGATTTACTGCTGATGGAAAATAAACATTAGTCACGTAGCAAAACGAATCAAATTCCAATGTTGTTGTTATTTATACGCTCAAGACTGTCACAATTTTCAGTTTACTTGAAAGAAAATAAATTTTGTTACGAGCTGTTAGAGATGGTTTTTCATTGGTGCGGATTATGAGCTTAAAGAAAGCTAAATTTAGATGTAGGTCACTGCAAAGAAGCTCGTTAATTGTCGGGTGCGTTAAGTATTCTTAAGGTTTTATGCTAAACACCACAATTAGGTAAACATTAAGCGTTCCTCTAAGGCAGTGCTGGAATTCATGAAGTGTAATGTATATTTTGCTGTGGTAAATCGCCTTTTATCTTTGTAACTTTAAAAGGAAAGGCACACTGAAAAATATAAATAATAACTCTAAACAAAAAAAAATGGGTTTATATGTTTGTTTTTGTTTTTTTATATAATACCAAATAATATACTAGAAAAAATACGGCTCGCACCAGATCATGTTCTCGGACGGGAATCGAACCCGTGACCTTTGGATATCCTGTCCAATGCTCTGACCGCTGAGCTACCGACGGTATTATTTGGTATTATATAAAATAGCATTGTGAATGCTAAAATCTCAAAAATTTAAAAATTTCGTTTTTTTTCATTACATTTGCCTATAAAGTTTGTTTACCTATCAAGTCAAGCTTATAAGCTCAATATTATTTCAAACTCTTTTAAGCTTATATGGTATAGCTTATATGGTATATGGAAAGGTAGCGATATGTTGCATTTATAACAGAGATATGTTGTAAGAAACACATAATAGCATTTTGTGACATATTATCACTACCTACCCAATCCCTTTAATCACTCATACAAAGTTTCACATCACTTACTTTTATCTTAAGAAGGTAAATTGTATGAAGGTATATTACTGATACGTTTGAAAAACCCTTGAGCGAAGTGTCGGCGACCAAAGATCTATGAGAAGGGATCACTGAGATAATAGACTTCTTTGAAAACAAAGAGATTTCGTACCATATCCAATTAATGGGTGGATTTGTTGAATCGGTCTAGCACCTTGGGAACTATGTCCACTGAGGGAGATATCTTAATTCAATAGATTTGATGAACAATGTTCGCAGCAGTTTAAAAATTGATTTAAGAGCTATTGCTTTTTTGAACCTTGGTTAATGGATTTAGTTATTCAAACTGTACTGTAAGAGCTTTATTTAATGTCTGGTCAGACAGCGAGCCGTGGTGGGACGACACATGACGCGACGCTGGTGCATTTACCACAAATAAAATACATATATTATATAAAAATATATGTATTTTATTTTGTGGTAAATGCGCCAGTGTTTTTGTCCGTCTCTCTGTCAAGACCATTTATCACGGGAACGCGTGGTACCAAGTTAAAATAAAACCATATACTCAGGTCTACAGTCCTAAGTTAACGTAAAAAAAATACGATAAAAAAATGCATATTTCGACACTCTTAAGGGAATCACAATGTATGTGATACTTTCCGTCGACTAAGAACTATGAAATTTGGCAAGAAATATTGTCTAATGCTACAAAAAGATACAGGGAAAAATCTGAAAACTATTCATTTGTAATTAAATCATAGGAAATATAATTTTTATTTTTCTTTCAAATTTCCTCATTTTTCTATTTAAACCAATTAATTTTGCGGTCAAATGCGTAGCACAGATAAGCCCCATCCCTTAACCCTATTTGGTACGGGACCCTAAATGTGCGAAGTCCGCCACGCAGTTGGCCGGTTTTTTCTTGTGCCATCCGACTTAGTAAACTCATACCTTTGTAACTATTACCTATACTTAATACTGCTTTTACTTAATAGCATTGTTTTCCCTTTTATCGCTTTTATATTGCCTCGCTTGACAAAAGAAAACAAATAGACAATATCCCTTACACGATTCACATGTGAAAAGTACATGGCCTAAACATCGTGACCCTTTCAAGAGCCGCAAGAGCCGAAAGAGGAGCGGTGTTCGGCACTCATCCGGTGATATGTTATAATAACTTATAATAATTATTATACTTGAAGAGTAGAGTCGACGCAGTGTATGCCCTTCCTAAAAAATCAACTACGGTTGATGTAGAAGGTGGTTTACAAGTTTTTAATTTAAGATTATTTTAGTATTAGTAGATAAAATAACTCTAACAACTCAGTTTAGCAACAAACACAATAACAACAAGTGGTTATGCCTTCTTTGGGCTTAAATGGAGAATGTCACTGGGTTTGTTTCATCACTTGAAACTTAATGACTATGTAGCTAAATGTCTAAAAATACATCTGATTTTGTTTCATTTAAATCAAGCAGTTGTTTTGAAGTTATTTAAGGGTTTGAAGGAAGTGTTAAGCTCAATGAAATCTAAGCTTTATTACCTACGACGACGTAAGGTATGCCCAAAGCGTCATACGACAATACAAAACAACACAATATTACTTTTCTGTTTTAAGAGAAATTTACCGCAAAAATTTATTCACAGTTGTTGGTGTGGTAACAAAAATCGTTGTTTTATACAATACTAAATAATAATAATATTTACGATGGTAAATAAAATAGTATTGTGAATGCTAAAATATCAAATTTAAAAATCGCTGTTATTCTTCGAATACCTACCATAACATTTCTAAAGTCGTCAAATAGCTATAATTGCTAACAAACCGAATCTCTGATCGCCTCAATGGCCATTAGCAAACTGGCAATCGGCGAAGAGTTTTAATAGTCATTTACTAGTTGCATTCGGTGCTCCTTGAATTGAAGCTGCAGTTGTATTGAGAGGTTCGAATGCTAACGATGATGAGCTGGGAACTTTTAATATAGGAATTACCTAAGAGATATGGTGAAATAAGGTTCTAATTCACCATTCACCAGTCCCATTCACATTTTGTCCCATTTAAATTTAAAATTCAGTTCAATAGGTGCATTGATGTACAGTCATGGAAGGATAGTTAATTTGTAGGCTGTGATTAGCTTATAATAAATGTTTACTCTGGAAGTAGGTGAGCCTTCTTAGAATAGATATGATTATTTGAAAAGTAAATCAAGAAAGAAGGCTTGCGATGTATTTTTTCTCAGAGTCAATTTGGACCAACATCGAGCAAGATCAATAGGGAATATTTTAAAAGATAAAGTGAAATACAATAAATTAGGTTTTATCATATCTTCTGTTTAATTTAATAGGGAGACCTAACAAAGATCACCCGAAAGGCCAAAATTGCATGCGCTAACGGCGTTCAAAGGATTTTGTTTGCAAAATGCCAAAGTGCCAACCATCCGATAGTACAGCGTTATTATTCTAAGGATTGTACCTATTCTATATGAATTTAAACGGACCAAATGTAAAAAGGACATGATTTTGACCCTTTCTACTTTATTATCTATCAGAGACACTAGTAAAAGTATGTTAGAGAGCTTTAGTTATTCCTTGCCACAGAAATGTTTCACCCGAAATCCTGAACCACTAAAGATAAGGCCTAACAAATCTTTTTATCCACTCTTCTAATACAGTATTTTTGATAAAATTGTGCTTGCCAACATACTGATACTGACAATTCTAATACAGTAATTTTGATAAAATTGTGCTTGCCAACGTACTAAAACTCACAAAACTGAGAACCTACAAAAGGAAACTGCCTTGACCTTACAGAATATGACGGTAAATGTCACATAGAGCAAACAGGCAGGTCATTGTAATATTCGCTCACACACCGCACTTTCGTAATAGCCATGCATGACATCTGCCAAAACTCCACGAAGCGGACCATTCAATGAAACTCTGTCGACAGTCCGCCTCGAAATCCATTTCATGTTTTGACACGCAGCAAAAGTTTATTTATTAAAACCGGATTCATATTATTCTGTGCACGAAGCTTCCTTCATTAATGTTTGAGTCCAGTGTAAAGTTGGTGCACGTGTCTCTGTGTTTGAATTTGCATGCTAGTGTAAATAACTGGTTGGTAAGCATTGTATCGGTGGTTGCAATGTATGTAGTTAAGACGAATTCGCATGTCCTCTGGGTAAAACAAAACCCTTGCTAATGATTTAAAAATAAGAAATAAAAGTTATATACACTTCTAAAACTTTCGCGCGTACAGTTCATTAGAAATAGATGCGTTCTGATTTTAATCATTATTACTGAATTGTTTAAAATGAGAACGCAGCTATAAAATAATTTAATAAACTTGAATACATTTTTATTAAGTTTCGAGCGGGTAATTTGAGCAGCCTTTTTGCTTTAGTCCTCCCGTGACCACGCCCCTGGAAAGGTGTCGAAATGTCGGGAATTCTAAAAACCAATAAATACAAACTACACAATTATAAAACAACACCTGAATTAATATAATCCGTAAAAAGTGTTTTATTTCTAATAAAAGTTATTTATTATTTAGATACTTTTAAAAGATTGTGGCCTCCATGGAACACTTTTAAATGAATAGCCTGGACTAAATGGTTTTTATAATTTTTTTTTACATAATAATTATTCATCGTACGAGTTCCTGGAAGCTGATTACGTAACTCTGTTGCTAACAATTTTCGATTGAAACCGCTGTTACATTGCTGTTTTAAGTAAGACAGTTGATTGCAACAAAGTTACATAAACAGGTGGCTGCTCTTTTCCGATTTAGAAATAAAAAAATTGGAAAAGAACATAAGCTCGTATAACGAATGATATTTATTCTTTCCAAAAAATACAAAACGTATTACGAGCCTGCTAATCCCGCTGTAAACCCTACAAATATTTTTTTCCATTGCGTAGGTATAGTAAATGTGAAATTCATGAACCAAACAGCTTCAAATCTTTATAATAAGAAACAGACGTAGGCGTATTACTTTTTCCGCAGAGAATGTGACAGACTGACAACTTGATTGACTTACCCAAGATAAATCTTTTGCTAGAGAAAGCTGGGGAAAAATCAGATTCATCACTCTCAAACTATATTGAAAATTGGACCTGGAACAGAATGTACTGACACCTTTTATTTAAGCTCAGTAACATTTGGTGATGTTTCAGTCTAAATGAAATATTTTCACGTTTCCAAAAGTTACTTTAAAGAGATTTAAAATTTTAAAAGATAAAGCCTTTTAAAGGTTAGTTGTGGTCCCATGTCTTTGTTCGTGTTATGAAATTTGCACATTTTAAATTTACCAGTAGTCTTATTTATTTCAGACAAATAATAAATTAGTATGGCATTAGATTCACACGTTACAACTGAAATTAATTAATATTATTATTATCGTATGAGGATTAGTGGCCATCTCTGGTGTGAGTGTATTAAATCGCCTGTAAGGCATTTAATTTGGCTTAACGTATGTTATCAGATGACAACAGCCGGAACTGATGTCCCCTCCGAAAGACGGAAGCGCTCAGTTGTAATGCCACTGAACGGTCACCCATCCGATACCTGGCCGGACCGAGCATTGCTTGGCAAACGTCATCGATTACGATCACACTGTCAAGCTCCACCATGAGCGCTTCACTGGAATCTATGAAATTATTGAAGTAATTAAAGAGCTGGATATCTCTGTTTCATGATGGAGTTTATTTCATTCATGATGGAAGATTCTACATTGCATACGCTTATTTATTTTTATTTCTTTATAATAAGTAATTAATTCTTCAGTACCAAAACTTATTAGTTCTAGTTATACATGATCGACGACTTAGCGGATATACGTCATGTTTAGGCAACAATTTTAGATAAACATCAGATGAGGTCAGTGGACGTCATTAAGGGGTCAATACTCGATCCATCAGAGGCCTGATTGATGACGCCTGTTGTAATGTTGCTAGATATTGAAAGCGATATTGCAATATAATATTAAAGTTTATAAACAAGATGTTTAAGTAAGGTAACTGCCAGACTATCAGTGATCGCTGGATAAACGGTTAGTTCCAAATAAGGGTCATACCTATTAACAGCTGTCCCGATAATCTAGTAGTCGCTAAACTTGTAAGCACCTTTGGTTAAGTTGCTGTCCAGAAACTGTCCAACATTTTTGTCAGTAATCACTCTTATAGTTTTGTTACAGAGTTGTTTGTAATGTTGTCTTTTTTCTAACTTAGCCAATGATTTAGTTATTACATGAGAAAGAAAAAGAAAGAAAACACATTTATTTGGACATACAGTCGAGTACATAAATATGTAAGCAGTTTTGACAGATGTAACAAAGGCATAATTGATGAACTGACAAAGGTAGGTTCATATTATTGAACTCGACTGTACATAACGAATACACAACATGAACTTGGCCCATCTTTCCCACTGGGCACTCAGGGGACGTGCCCAGGGCCCCACCCTCAAACCGACTTCAAAAAAGGTGGGTTCTATTTTCGTCTGTGTGTATAAATATAAATAAATAAATATTTAACAACATCACATACATTGCACCGATTCCAAAGTAAGTAGCATAAAGCACTTGCGTTATGGAAATTAGAGACAACGATGGTATCACAAACACCCAGATCTGAGCCAATATGGTAAAGATCATTTTCTAAATTGACCCCACCGGGGATCGAACCCGGGACCTCAGAGATGGCGACACCTTTAAAAACCGGTGTACAAAGCCACTCGACCACGGAGGTCGTCAAATTTACACAATTATGAGTCCTCATAATATTTTTTGCGAATACTGGTGTAGTTTCATTTGAGAAAATACTTGGTAGAAACCGAAGAATTTTGTGGCACTCACCTCCACCTTTAATTATAAAAATCGGAGTTACTCTATGACATTTAACAGTTATGTGGTAATTACACGAGTGACTAAAGCCGCACTTTTGCCGCACGGCGAAAATCGACTGTGTAATTCGGCCTAGGCTGCAGGAAACTTATCTGATATACCTACCTACATATTGTTACCTAGGTTACGGCATCGACTACATAGACTACAGCGCCGCCATCACTATTCAATGCGATGCCATTCAATTTTACAACCGAGTTGATAGGTGACTAAAGTCAACCGTCACAGGTGACTTAAATTAAAATTATTTTGATTAAAAAACGTATTTTTTATGTCAACTAGTTAGTTGACAATAAAAAAGTTGTGAAACAAATAAGTTCTTTCGTAGTTACAAAAGAACTCATTTGTTTTACAAACTTTTCCACTAGATTTTTTAATAATTACATTTCGTAATTCAGCAGTAGTTTTCTTTTAAATAATTTGTTTTCATTAAGTTTGTTGTTTCACGTGACATTACAAAGGTTAACAGCAACGTCACAGACTTGACTGAAAGCTGTTCAAAGGCAATTTTCATTAGCACCTGTTTTCATCATTTCCCGGTAATACCACCGTTGATATCAGATTAATTCATTCGAGCTTTTATGAAGCTTCGAAACAGAAAATCTTTTGGAGAATTAATACATTATTCATAATGAAAATATAGACACATAAGTACTTTATGTTTTAATCTATTTTGACGTTCGTTTCTACTATGGTTGCGACAGTGCCTATTTCACCAGCATTCCTAGGTTAGAATTCTAGTAGTTATTTGTTAATGAATATGACACTTAAGCAATTGTACCTAAAGAGCTCGATGGTGCAATAAGTATAATACGCGCGCGATGAGAATGGGGTGGAACCTTGTCAAAGTGAATTAACTAATTAGTTGATTTAAATTTAATTAATCAACAAATTTGAAATTTTGAGATTTAAGCATTCACAATGCTATTTTTATATAATACTAAATAATATACTAGAAAAAATAGGACTCGCACCAGTTCCCACTAGTGACTCGGTAGCTCAGCGGTCAGAGCATTGGACCGGTTATCCAAAGGCCGCGGGTTCGATTCCCGTCCGAGAACATGATCTGGTGCGAGTCCTATTTTTTCTAGTATATTATTTAGTATTAATCAACAAATTGTTTACTTTGAAGTTGCGGCAGCAAAAGTTTCCTCACCTCGGATGCGTGACACCGTGTTTTTGAATATCACTGTGGTTGGCCAGCAAACAAACGCGTCTCAGTTTGACAAGGTTCCATCCCATTCTCACCGCGCGCTAAGTATAAGCGCATTTGCTCTGCGATTGCGGCGGTTAAGCAACAGGGAATGGTCATCTCCATGGATGGGTGACCAAAAATGTATTTCTCTTGAGCTCAGCTGTGCTTCGAAAGGCACTTCAGGCCGTTGGTGTTGTATGATTTTGATTTCGTTAATACCCACCAAGTTACTTCGATCCCACATCTTGAAAATGAAAATGAAATTTTTTTTCATTCAAATAAACTTAGATATTAAGTGCTTTTGAATTGTCTATATTTTCCTACCACCCATTCGAGACTTTTTTAGCTGACAAGAAGAGTGGGCGCAAGTAACTTATCAGCTTTGTCAGAAATCAGAAGTAACGATATTTACAAAGAAATTATATCGTTACCAAATATCTTCATTTAAAACAACATAATTATATTGGGTTATGAACTATCTTGTTCCGTAACAAAGACCTGTGCCCCAGCAGTAGGGATAGAATAAATGACAGATGAATGATTATGATTACGTTAGTCTTCTTAATTTACTGAAGATAATAAGGAAATAAATAAATAAATAAATTTGACAACATCACATACATTACTCCTATTCCAAAGTAAGTAGCTAAAGCACTTGTGTTATGGAAATCGGAGACAACGGTGGTATCACAAACACCCAGACCTGAACAATATCGAAATGTTCGTTTTCTAAATTGACCCAACTGGGGATCGAACCCGGGACCTTAGAGATGGCGACACCTTGAAAATCGGAAAACGAAGACCACGGAGGTCGTCGAAATAATTTCAGATCATAAATTCCTACTTGCAATATCAATCAGATTACTGTTAGTTTATTATTTTACTATACGTCAGATGAAAATCAAAGTAGCTACTAGCTTTTCATATTTCACCGTTCGTCTCGTTTACGGTAGAAATGCTTCGTAACGCTATTTCATTATGTGCAACTGAGTCGGCACAATTTGTTGCTTCTAAACTTTTCTTTGCTGACTGCTCGTTCTTTAGTGGAAAAAGATTTGGTTAGACCTAAACTGGATATGAAGTTTTAAAAAAAGTTCATTTAATTACTAAGTCGAACATGAGGATATTTACATACTAAACCAAATTACTAAATATAATAGGCAGTACTTCGTTTTCATCGATATGATATAGATGGATAGGTTAGCGCTTGACGCCAAGTGGTAAGTGATAGTATAAAAAATATACAGGGTGTTAGTAGCACCCTAGCGAAAAGTTTTTAAGGATGATTCTACCCTTAGAGTTAAGCAATTTTCTCTAAGGAACCACTTGTCGCAAATGGATAGTTGAAATTTTGAGTTTTCATGGAGCAGCATTGTACGCGTAACAACTCGATAATATCGCGGGAGTGCGTGCGCGCTTACAATTAAGCCACCACTTTGTCTTTGCCACCACGACTGCGAGCAAATAGCTGTTGTTGTACATACATTGCGGGTTTATAATTTTTTATATTTTAATTCTATACAACTAAGGCAGACTCTGTGTGATAGAAAACACTCAATTTTTTATGAATTTTGCGACGGAAAATAGCACTTCAGATCAGAACCATGAGTCGACAATGCCCTGAAAGTTTTCGCTAGGGTGCTATTAACACCCTGTATATATAGGTAGGGGAAAAAATGTAATGGAAATATTAAACAGCATATGCATGGAAATACAGTTTGAAGAATAGTTTGACTTCTGGTGCCATTCAAATAAAATATCTTCAAAAGTATGCTGTAAGCAAGAATAAGTTATGAGATTGGCGTAAGTCACACGAGAAAGGCGGAAAGCAAGGAATTTAGTTTGTGGAATTCTGTATTTGGCTAGTTAGCGAGCAATTGATGAAATTATGATAATCCTACTGCGCCAAGGGGTTAGGTAAAAAAACAATTGTAGCTAGTTATAAAACTGATATTGAACTACCGGACAAAGGCCAGTTACCAATAACATCAATATAATCTCCAAATGAGTAGGTAATCTCATTTAGGGTTTGCAGTACCGGTACTGTGGAGAAACTGGATTTCCGGTATGCGCAACTGTGATACCAGGAGAACCGGAAAATTCGGTACTTTTCGGTACTGAGGTTTTTTAACTGTATCGTAAAATAATACCCACCACAAATAGTTTTGGTGGGTATGTTAGGCCGGCAGGACGTCTATTAGCTGAAAAAAATCTAAACGCGTTCCCTCACATATTGCTCCACATGGCAATAGCTAGGTTTTGCTCCAGATCCACGTCAGCTACCCAGCTTTGTCCCAGGAGAGAACTTTCCTATCTTATTGTTGAACTTTGATTTACGGCTCCGATGAAAACTTAGTGAGCCGAGATTATTGGAGGCGAAGCTTTTACAATGCTAGCTAAGAATCTGGAGAGAAATGTTTTATTCACATACCAATTTGAAGAAATAAGTGTATTCGAAGTATTTCATTGGCATTTCTTAAAAATAGATATAATATGTACCTATGACTAAATACAGATTTTTTTTATTTTCAGTTCTTAATTTTCTTCGCTAACTTTATTAAAGCAAAACTCTTTTCAGTATTTATGCGAGTCATCGTCTTCTTTAAGTTTTTTTTAGTTTTCAAAGAACAGTTTATTCATTAAATGTGCTTAAGTTCATAAAGTAATTATATAATTTTAATAAGTTATGTTTTACGTATTGATATTTTTATCTTGAATCCTGTTTATAAATTTAGAAAGACAAGAAAAGTATTAAATCACACCAATATTATAGTGTTTCTGTGTTTAAAGTGTTGTAAAGAAAAAGAAAATATAATAGAAAATTCTCAATTAAACTTTTGATTATCACAATTTCTGGGGAAACCGGGGTCAAATTTTATATAAATGTTTATTTATTTATTAAGGTAGCTGAACAAAAAACATTTTGAAACAAATCTCTATGTAGAGAAACTATGTTTAAAGTTTGCTAAAACGTTTGATAATTATCAATATCATCATAAACCACACTCTTCCTACTAGAGTCTGAAAATAAACAACTCAGAAAAGCGCCATCTAACATCATAGCAGAGGACTATCAACCTAAATTTCACCCTCTAGAACGGATGGGCGGGATGGGCCTTCAGAATCAGGTTCCTTTTCGAGATAAATTCAGCCAGTCGTCGCTCGACCACCCTATCGTGCGGGTGGATGTGTCGTGATCTGCAAAATTTTCCGATAATTATGTGTCGTATTTGAGGAAAATGTATGCACGGGTACTTTATTATAGTTGTAAATATTAACTGTGTTTGCTGACTGTGCGAGTTACGTTGTGTGTAATTTCATAGTGACTATAATGTTCATAATTTATAGTAAAGAGCTTTGAATGGATATTTGAATTGGCGGTATGCAGTTTTGGAGGTAAAGTAAAATATAATATTTTTCCCTATTTCGTTCCTTTACTTCCTGGGCTTCATAGTGTTTTTTTAATTACAATACCTAGATCTATTTGTTTTATGACGTGTTTTATAATAGTATAGAGCAGTGAGAGCAATAATCGGAGCTTTTAATTCACGGTGCATATAAGATAATCTCCGAAGAATTGAAAATTTATTTACTTTAATACCGTGTTATTTATTGATTATTTTTGGGGTAAATTTATTCTCGAAATTATAAAGAATACTTTTATTTAAATTCAGTTGATAACCTGTTCTTCTTAACTGAGTTACTTGAAACCCTTAAATACATTTACATGTATTTGTCCATGAAAACTAAATAGTTTTAGAACGGTTTAAACTATCCGTAGAAAAATAAGCTTTTTAATTGGAATATTGAAAAATAATGTTTATCAAAAACAAGTCGTTTTAATACAAAATGAAATAAAATTATTAAATAATGATCCCACTTAGATTGTTTGCTGTAAGCATGTCTTAAGATAGATTAGAAGTTCTTATTCAAAGTATTTGGTTCATAATGTTTTTTATACTAATAATTTTGTAATTTCATACTAATATTGTGATAGAAAATAATAACGAAAAATATATTACTTTATTAATTTTTCAGTGGTGTAGAAAACAAATAATAAAAATTAGATTTCATATTACATGGGATATTATAAAAAATCATAATTATGCTCAGTGGCGCAGTGGTATAGCGCCTGGCCCATCATTAAGCAACTTTCGCAAGGGTCGGTCATGGGATGGGTGACCAAAAATTTATGATCTCGAGCTCATCCATGTTTTGAAAGGCACGTTAAGCCGTTGGCATTTGCAGTCGTTAGGACCCACCAATCCGCATTGGCCCGCCTGGTGGGTCATAGCCCATCCTCCGTATCCACCCATAAGGAAGGCCTGTGCCCCAACAGTGGGGACATTAAAAATGGCTGCTGATCTTATTGTCCTCTCTCCGAAGTTATGTTCCACAAATCAGATAATAAGTATGACCAAAGTTTTCCTTTCTTTTAATAACTATCATGATTTCATATTACTCAAGTTTTTGTCGTAAAAAGGGTGTTGACTTTATAAATCAAAATTGGAGACTTCTTGTCGGCAATACTTTTTGATCATCTTCTTCTTATCATATGAGGATAAGTAGCTACCTCTGGTGTAAGAGTTTATCAAGCCACCTGTAAGGCCTATGACTTGGCTTAACGACTATTATCAATTGATAACAGCTGGGAGCAACGCTTTAACGTGCCCTCCGAAGCATGGAAGCGCCCAGTTGTAATGCCACTTAACGGTCACCCATCCGACACCTGGCCGGACCGAGCGTTGCTTAGCAAACGTGATGTAGTACGATAAGTCTGTCAAGCTCCGCCATGAGCACTTTTGACTTCACTCCTGTCATGACAAGGTGTCCGGATTCCAGAGACTATCAAACAGTTGTTATATCTGATTTGTAGAAATCAATTATCATTAAGATTTCAATAATTATTAAATAATTACCTTTTCAGCTTTAAATTTTTTTAAGTGGGAATGTAACGATAAAAATCCAATAGCTTTTATTGCCTGAAAATATTAAAAACCATATTGAAGTAAAAATGTAAATAAGGTACGGTTTCATTTAAAGGTTGAATGTTACACCAATTATTTTTTAAATATATTTTTATTTTTTTGTTTTTTAATTAGGTGTCGAGCAACTGTTAAGGTTGCTGAAAAGAAACAAATAATTTATCTTTGATTTAATTAAGCTCACTGGTAACTGAATACACTTCAAATAAATGCTATTAAGCTGCATATATAGCTATGAAAGCTACAAATTTTCCGGAGACACTGTTGTTATTTCACGGCGCCCTAAAATTAGATTGTTGATTTATATGAAACCCTTTTTGTTTTGCTCCTCAAGTTTTTGTTAAGTAATTCCCTTTGAACTTCCCTGGAGGTAGACCAGCACCGATTCTAATTAAACGTGTCCCTTTCAACGTGGCCTTAAAGGGAATTAATTGGAATGTTTGTATCTTCATTAAGGATTTACTTGTGTTCGAAAGTGTGAATCGAAACTCGCTATTCCGATTGCGAAAGTACGTAAAGTTAGAGGCAGTAACATAAGGCCCGTATTTATAAACCGCTCTCAACGTTGAGAGCTATCTTGAGATCATACCTGAGATGGTGTTCCTATAATTGTAATTAATAATTTTAATCATGTATGTACTATTATTTTTTCCTATATTGTTTTTGAATAGGTCTATTTGTGCCTGAAATAAAAGAATTATTATTATTATTATAAGAAGAGCATCTCAAGATAGCTCTTAGCGCTGAGAGCGGTTTATAAATGAAAAAAATGAAAAATGAAAAAATATTTATTTCATAAAAACAAGTGGGTAATACAGGGTATGGTTGATTCCCCCTTTTAAGTGTAAAAACACCTATACCAGGAGAGATATGGGCATTAACTTGGACTACAGTAAAGACTACTACTTCTTTTATTAGGAAGGTACGAAATAGACCAATTGTTTATCTACAGAGACATGACGACAGATGATGACGTTCGACCATCAGCCAATTTTAATTTCCCCACTGCTGGGGCACAGGACTTCCTTATGGGTGGATAAGGAGGATGGGTCATGACCCACCACGCGGACCCAATGCGGATTGGCGGGTGTTAACGACTGCAAATGCAGCCGGGACCAACATCTTAACGTGCCTTCCAAAGCACGGAGGAGCTCGGGATAATACATTTTTGGTCACCCATCCCATGGCCGACTCTTGCATAAGTTGCTTAACGTTCGCAATCGCTGGGACAGGCGCTATACCACTGCGCCACCGAGTTCCTCGTTGACGATGATGATGATAAAGAGCCAAGATTTTTTGTACATAAAAAGGAGTCATACTGTTTATGAATACATTATACTGACTTTGTTGAGTCATAAGCTTTTGTTCAAGTCAATTTCGGTGGGTTCGCATTTCCTTGTGAATTATTATCTGAAGCTTTACGAAAATGAGAGCATTGTCATCAACCTATTACTGTTTGAGCACAGCGATTCCGTGTTGGTTATTTGGAGTTTCGAATGCTTTCACAATAATCTCTCTCCATTCCTGAATTTCATTGAGGTGAAGGGTATTCGTATTTTTTTAGTACCAACGTATAAAAAATATGAGTAGGGCCTGTTTCAAGTCTTCTGGTTTAACTAAATAATAAAATAGCTGATAGCTGACAGCTTGTGTAACAAGCTTTTAATGTTTCAAACATCGCTGAAACTAATCTTCAAAATCATGGCTTTTAACATTGTAAAAAACATGAAAAAAAATCTTTTGAAAAGTCAAGTGACATCATTTTTGAAGTAATATTAAGTATCTAAAAAACAGAACTCTGCTTATAAACTGACAAAGGCCTTTAATTAAATATTTGTTTTTCAATAATTGTCTTTTTTATTTTTACTGCTTGAAATATTTATCTCTCCATTGTAAAACAGAGTATACACAAACAGAAAAGTCAACTGCCCAATTTTTATCGCAAAAAGATATTTATAATGTTGGACTGAAAACAATAAATTAGCCCTATCTCAACTCCAAAACTCGACGGAATAAATGGAAAATCTAAAGCTCGAACACGATATCGGAACAGATCTGAGAGTCTTTGTCATCTGTTCAATTTTTCCCATTTAAAAATAATCAGAGAAAGGAATCGAAGGAAGGAATCGAGGAACGATTAACGATTAAAAATGATTCACAAGAATAATGACCTTTCGGGAGCTTTACCTTTTGCTTGCAATTTTACGGCTCGTTGTTAAAAATCGATTACTGTGAATTATAATCCAATTGATTTATTGGATATCGAAAGGTTTTCAAATAGAAAATTTGCAAATTGCATATACTTTTATCGTTTAATGAATTCAAGGAATTTGAAATCCACTCATAAAACACATTTTCTTGAAATTGATTCCGTTCTTTCAAATTCAATTTATTACTTCCTAAACTCTTTTACTGAATTATTTCTTATTTCGGATAATTCCGTTGTCCTCCACTGTTTGTCCACCACTGGAGGACATCGGAAAAAAGTATGGGCGGTCTATTCCCGTTGTTCACCACTAGGGGATATCGGGAAAAAGGTATGGAAAAAAACTTTTTCCCCGATATCCCCCAGTTGAGGGCAAACAGTGGGGGACTATGGAAATAGAACCTATTTTTATGGTGATCTGGTACCGATAATGTACGAGGGATGGGAAATAGCGATGAACATCGAGAAAAGAAAATACCTAAAAATATTCGCTGTTCTGTGCCTCCGCCCATCTCAGTTTTCTTGTATGACACAGTGCTACGCGTGCGTATCTAACAACTGAATTCAATATCTATCTACAAGCCACAAACAGATTTTACCATCAGCCATTTTTAATGTGTTGGGGCACAGGTCTGCCTTATGGGTGAATAAGGAGGATGGGCCATGACCCACCACGCGGGCGCAATGCAGATTGGTGGGTGCTAACGACTGCAAATGCAGTAGGGACCAACGGCTTAAACGTGCCTTCTGAAGCATGGAAGAGCTTGAGATAATAAATTTTTGGTCACCCATCCCATGACCAACCCTTGTGAAAGTTGCTTAGCCTCCGCAATCGCTGGGCCAGGCGCTATACCACTGCGCCACCGAGCTCCTCACGAAAAAACAGATTTGCTAAAGCTTATTTGCTAGATATTTCTCTCAAAACATCTTTCAAGATACGTTATTTGGAGCCGTTCAATAGATTGAGTTTTTTTTAAACCCAATTTTATTTCTGCTGTATATTAGACCATCAATGAAAGTCTAGTATTTGTATATCTTATATTTGTATAAACATACGGAAACTATGGCATCATTTCCGTCACTATTACATCAATTCCATCTTTAAAATCTTGTCTTATAAAGACCGCCTACACGATGAGTCATAAAAAAACCCTTAAGCTCGTACATTCTTACTGGAGCATCATAACTCATTAGAAATTGTACAATCCACCCATTAAGGGGTACCATTCATAATTTCTTACAGCAATGGCCCATTAGGGCTTACGAAGGCGTCTGAACAAAAACATGCGTGTTATGGTTATCCTTGGCCGTTTGTTATTTGGAGAATTATCAGCTTTTGTTTTGAACCTTTATTTTCCTAAAATAAAAATTTAGTATCGTGGTATTTTTAATGTTGTAATATTCTTAATGTCTTAGCTGTTGTAACAGTATCCGTGTGGGCCAGATTTTGAGTCATCATTGTATAAAATTCTTTGATTTACATGTTTCTGGCTAATTTCTATACTAAAGGACTTTTTTTTTCAGCATTAAATTTACTATTGATAAATATTATTAATCAGCTTCCTATGTTCTATAGAACGTAAGAAGAAAACCTTCTATAATATTGAAACCTTCTATAGAAGGTTTCAACCTTCGCTACTTTTCTTCAGTTTATTTTTACAACGATAGTGATAGAGAATTTTACTAGGCAGAAATAAAAGGGTTTTAGCACATTTGTTACTAATATTATAATGGCCGAATACTAAAACGATACTCAACTTTGAGAGGCGTTCAAACATCATGCTGTCTTTGTCGTATCTTTGACATTTAATGCGCCAGAACGAGAGACTTATCTCTTTTACTGTTTTATAAGCAAGCATGTTTTTTCCTTACCTGTAACAAGCAAAAATAAACATTAAAATTTGGTATATATAACCAAACACACAAGTAGCTTGCAATTTTTTTAATGTCAATTCATTTTATGATAATACAATTCTACATCGATAAATTATTATCGACCCTTTGAAGGGCCTTATTGAGTTACTTCCCATTTTGCCTTAAAACCTCATAACTCTTTTATATCCGATAAGCCTGGAAAGGTCACTTTTTAAAAACATGGCCGCCCTTCCTTTCCGTTAATCATTTTAAATCGCTGGCTGTAACAATGGGAGACAGGATGCGATGCGACGTTAAATTTTAAGTTATAATTGGATATTATTAAAGCTATCAATGAGTTGTCAGTGCATTGGGCCGGAATCCCAAGGGTGCGGGTTCGAGTCCCGTCTGAGGTGCTACGGGTGAGTCGATATTTTCTAGTATTTTTTCTAATATTATTTATCTTAATATAAAAATAGCATTGTGAATGCGAAAAATCTAAATTTAAAAAAGTTATATAGCTGTTTCATCTTTATCGATTGTCAAAACATCTGGAAAGATGTTTCTTTCGAATGTGGGGGTATTTCCTCACATTGATGAAATTGCGCTGGCTTGCAGCGAAGAAGTTAAAAGTACTAGCAGATTTCGCCGCTCCCACTAGCGACTCGGTAGCATAATTGGTCAGTGCATTGGGCCGGAATCCTAAGGGTGCGGGTTCGAGTCCCGTCTGAGGTGCTACGGGTGAGTCGATATTTTCTAGTATTTTTTCTAATATTATTTATCTTAATATAAAAATAGCATTGTGAATGCGAAAAATCTAAATTTAAAAAAGTTAATGACAGATAATATTAACTACCGTGTCATATCGTTTGCTAATTGCATATTTTAAAATGAATTAAATATAGGTTTAAATTTTACACAAAGTTTGGATTTTAACTTTATAATATCTGCGATATAACAAGGGCTCTTGTTGTACGAGATGGGGGTCTAAAAATGATTTTTTGAAAATAATATAAAAAACACTATAACAATCTCAAGTATGATTCCAATATAAAATTAATTGCTGATGTTTCATAAATGAATCACTATTTTAGAGTTATTTTTTTTAATCAGTCAATGATTCTTAACCCTTAAGGTCGCATGACAAGCAATGGTCAAGAAACTTAAAACAAACAATTTAGTGTGATTATAGGATCATTATAAAAGCATAGAAAAATAAAATAACAAACATTTTTATTTAGTTTAGCAATGTATATTATATTATACATTAAATATTTTGATTTATATCATTATACACATTGCTACCAACACAAACAGAAGTGTATTGTTAAAGATTAGACAAAATCACACTTCGAATTTTATTTCAAAATATTGATTAAACTTAATATATGATTAAATCATGTTAGATATCATAAAATATATGCAGGTATTAAGTATATCGTTGGCAGGAGAATAAAATGTAAAATTAAATTTAGGAAGAGAAAAAAAAAATTGAAGAAATGTATCATTTATATAATTTTGCTTTTTAGAATCCCTGAGCAGTTACAACAAAAATATTGCGTTATATATCGTATCTGCACTATTATCTAGTCTGTGACATTTTTGGCACGAGGACAAATATGGCAGTAGCAATTTCTTAGCGAGTTCAAGGTTGTTGCTGAGCATTTAAAATTTTGCCCACAACCAAATAACATGAAGGAAGTAGGTACATATATTTCGTAGTTTCTTTGATATAAGAAAACAACAACAATTTGATATGAAAAATTTGGCTAATAATGCAATCAACAGCTTCCAAGATTCAAAAATAGAAATAAACCCCCATTTGGTTATGATAAAATAATGAAATGTTGATAATCGACGACCTCCGTGGTCGAGTGGCTTTGTACACTGGTTTTCAAGATGTCGCCATCTCTGAGGATCCGGGTTCGATCCCCGGTTGGGTCAATTTAGAAAACGAACTTTTCAATATTGGCTCAGGTCTGGGTGTTTGTGATACCAGCGTTGTCTCTGATTTCCATAACACAAGAGCTTTAGCTACTTACTTTGGAATCGGAGCAATGTATGTGATGTTGTCAAATATTTTAAAAAATCACTAAGTAAAATTATAAGTGACATTATAGAAAAAGAAATGGTTTGGTTAATTCGTTTTAAATCAAGTGACCACTCAGCTCTCTTTAAACAAAGCCTCGTTACGTCGTAAATAATATTTAAATATGGTTTCGCTATTCAATGTTGAAGATTGTCTAAAAATGATTTAAATTAATAAAAAATAAATAAAAAGGACAGTATCAAAATTTGACAAAACTTGAAAAGGCGCAAATTGGGTACTCGAGTAAAGATTAAAAGATCAAAGGTGAAGTTTTATTTAAAAAAGTGAGATCCTTTCAAGCGGAATAAGATGCGAAGCTCATTTCCTTTCGGGTAAAATCAGCAACGATCAAAGGTGGTATTTTTAAATTAAAACAACCTTATTTGAAAGTGACAAAAGCTATCCTTCAGGAACACGTTTTGTGTTTGTATATTTTATTATTTACTGCATCACATCAGTAATTATGAGTAATAAAAGCTATTATGAAAAAGCAACATTTCTTTTTATATCTTACTTATTATTTAATTAAAAGTACTTGACCGTAATTCGAAGCTTATAATTGAGATAGGCACTTCCGTTTCCCGTAGTCTTTGTAATTTTTCGTACTCTTTATGCCTCTTTATGACGTACTTCCGTTGACTCAACAGGCTTTGGCGCCATCTAAATTTCTTGTAAAGAGAATGGCGCCAACCTTACTCATTGGCGTTTTATTCCCCGTAGCATAAGCACGTGCAGGAAAGTATCCTGCCGAACATTTTCTATTTTTCAAATAGAATTATTGATTCAATAGAATTAATATAAGTTCGAAGTGTTCGTTTCAAAAACATTTAAGTGAAAAAATTAAGTGTACAATCGTTCCTTTGGAAACAAGGTGAGTACTTTCTATACTTTACACGATTTTTTCAAAGGTTTCCTTTTAGAAATGATATCGATCAATAGTCTCAGTACTAGTATACTCAACGCTAAGTATATTCGACGCTTTTTCAAAGCGTGTAGTGTAATGATTAACGTAAATGCTACAACACTTGAGACTACAACTAAAATTTTTACAAATAATTAAAATTTTATATGCCGTGTTATTGTTGGTAATGGTTTTCAAAGTATTGGAAAGTAATAAATTTTAACGGGTATTCCGTTCGATGATAGTATTATGAATATTATGTTTTTCAGTACCTATGCGTCAAGTAGGTCTTATGCAGCAAATGTAAGACAACTACACTACTTATTCTTGTCTTTATAAAGTGATATTTTTTAATACAAGGTTCTTAAATATAATTTTACAGAATGAGTGCTAACAATGTGCCTCCTGGCACGGAAGAGGTTCCAGAAGCTATACCCAGTTCAGAGCATCGCAAGCGAGCACGCAGTAGTAGCTCCAGCAGTAGCGAGTCCTCTAGTAGCTCCAGTTCGTCTTCAACTGCGAGCACCAAGCGCAAGAGATCTCGTCGTCATCGCCATAAGAAAAGTAAAAGAAGTCGGCACACAAAGATACGGCAGTTGTCCAAGGAAATCAGTGAGTTGCGCAATCTTTTTACTCAGCCCGCACTTTTTGAAAATAATGCAGATACCGATCGCTTATCTGTTTGTTCAGCTATTAGTGGAGAGCTTTTTAATGATATGGCTACTAATTATAATGAGCACTCGCCAGATGTTCAGAATACCCCCAAAGATTCTCAATTCACCTTTGATATTGAAACCAAGCTAAAGGAACCTGCCGTCCCTAAGACGCCTGAAAACTTTATTAAAATGTTAAACGAAGTTCAACGTTTCGGTAATTCATCATGGTCTGAAATAAGGTATGCCGACACTCAAAAGCTTTACAATCATTCCCCCGGTTTTATAGATCTTGAGTGTAACCCTGAAATAAAGCCCTACGACACTACATCGCAACAGGCTAAGGCTGATAAAGCATATGCAGCCATATCGTTTTGTGTTTTAAAACAAAAAGAGGCTTTACAAGAAAGTATACGTAAATTAATTACCTGGGCTAATTCGAGTTCTAGTAGCTTAGATAAATTAGGTGACCAAATTGAAGAACTATTTGTAAACGGTGAATTTCATAAAATTTCAAATGACCTGTTGCAACTCGTATGTGGCCACAGATCTGAAGCCTTAGAAGTAAGAAGGGACGCTATTATTAAACACATAAAAGACCCCGTTGTTAAAACTTCACTTAATAAAATACCTCCCTCAAATACACACCTTTTTGAGGCAGAGGCCTTTTCGACTGCTTTAGAAAAAGCGGGTGGCGTACGTAAAACTGTTTGGCCCCTGAAGTCCGAAAATATTCCAAAGGCTACTAACAGAACTTATCGTCAATCTACTAGAGGGGTAGGCCATAAGAAATTTAATACACCATTGATTGGATCTCGGTATCCATATCACACATCAGGCTCTTCACGACCTATGCATAACAGTGCACCACCCTCGAGGGGTGGATGCCGCCACACGAACTTGGATTATCATTATGATAATATGGGGCAAAATTCCAGTTCATTTCAATACCGAGGTTCGAGGCCACGTGGCTCACAGAGAGGGGGGAGAGGTCATGGATCCTCTCGTGGCCCTAGAGGTCAATCCAAATTTTCTGAACAATGACTCGAGGTCATTCCAAGCCGGGCAGTTAATCCATCATTTAGAGAAGTGGAGGGAGTTAGGGGCGCCAGAAGTAATATTACAAATAGTGAAAGGTTATCGCATACCATTTGTTCAAAAACCCCCCTTATATGTACCAATAGCAAACAGTCACTTTCGCACTTCCGTGTCGGACGAAATGACCGCAATAATAGAAAAAATGAAAGCTCAAGGAATTTTAAAAGTGGCTCAGTCTTCTCCCAGTTTCATCTCACCTCTCTTTCTTGTACCAAAAAGCGACGGCTCTCTCCGCCCAATATTCAACTTAAAAGCGTTGAACGATTTTGTGAAAGCAGAACCATTTCACCTAGTAAATATAAATCGTGTTCCCGATTTTCTTCAGCCGAGAGATTGGATGGGCAAAATAGACTTGAGTCAAGCTTATTTTCATGTAAAAATAGCAGAACCACACCGCCGCTTTCTCCGCTTAATTTACGACAAAGAACTACTCGAAATGTCGTGTCTACCGTTCGGTTTGAGCACAGCTCCAAAAACCTTCTCGATTCTCACCAATTGGGTTGCACAAATTTTAAGGCAACAGAATGTTCGCTTTCTGGTGTACCTGGACGATTTTTTGATAGTAAATCAAAACCCTCTCACTCTTCAAAGACACATTCAAATGACCCTAAATACCCTTTACGCTCTAGGATGGTGTGTAAACCTCGAAAAGTCAGTAACGATCCCCCAGAAGCGCCTTACATTCCTGGGGATCCTATGGAGAACATGGGACAATTTAAAGTCATTACCAGTAGACAAAATTGCCACCATCATAAAAAAGGTGCGTCAAATACTGAGTCAAAAACAAGTAATGCTCAAAGAAATACAGAGTCTCGTAGGTCTCTTAAATTTTGCCAGTTTTGTGGTCCCACGAGGAAGACTATATCATCGTCATCTTCTGAGGTTCATGAACACTATGCTAAATCATCCAAAGAAAAAGTTTGTACTCCCGCAGTTAGTTCAAGTAGAACTGAAATGGTGGCTAGAAAACTGCCATTCGTCAACACTGTTGCACTCTCCTCCACCCACGCATTTTCTAACAACCGATGCATCAGATGTTGCATGGGGTGCTCAGCTAGACAATCTAGCTTTGAGCGGAACATGGTCACCTCAGGAACAAAATCTCCATTGCAACCAAAAAGAGATGCTAGCCATCAGACATGCTATTCAAAGACATGCTCGCACGTTAAGCCACAGTTCTATCCTAATACAGTGCGACAACAAAACTGTAGTAGCTCATCTCCGAAAGGAGGGTGGTACCAAGTCTCTAGCATTATTGGAAATAACCCATCAACTATTGACACTGTTAGACCAACATCAAATATTATTTTCAATTCACTACATTCCGGGCAGATACAACAACCATGCCGACCATCTATCACGTCACCGGCTTCCACCGGAATGGCATTTATTACCCGAGAAAGTAGAAATAATATTCATGAAGTGGGGAACTCCGGTGATCGACCTTTTTGCCTCGGAGAGAGCCCACGTAGTGTGCAATTATGCGTCACTGGACCTGAGAGACCCAAAAGCGCTCTTCCACGACGCTTTCAGTTTACCATGGAATTACCCACTAGCATGGGTGTTTCCTCCACCTTTCTTGATGCCCAGGGTTCTATCACACCTCAACCAGTCGACAGGAGTGTTTCTGATAGTAGCGCCCCGGTGGCAGAAAGTTTTTTGGCGAGCAGACCTCCGAGCGAGGGCCCTCGAAGCTCCGTTTGTGCTGAAGAACCTGAATATGAGTCTAATAGACACGTCGACGGGTCTTTCACCACCGAACGTAAACGACTTGATTCTCGAAATTTGGAAATGTGGGGGTGGACCGAGGAAATAAAAGACTGGAATAGTAATCAAATATCTTTATTAAAAAGTTCGTGGCGTCATTCAACAGTAAAAACATACTCAGTAGCGTGGAATCGTTGGTTATCATGGGCGAAAAGTAACAATGTCAATGAACGGAAGCCTTCAGGATCTCAGTTAGCTCGATTCTTAGCTGATTTGTATTTAGTTCATGGATTAGCCCATAATACTATTCTTCTGCATAAAGCGGTTGTCTCTTCGCTTTGTAACGCAGACATGTCTAGCCAACTAAGCTCTCATGTTATGGTCAAGCACTTTTTAAAATCCATATCGCTTAAAAATCCCAAAAATAATAAACCACCAATTTGGGATATCGATGATCTTTCAAAATTTTTGTGTTCATATTCAATTGATACAAGTAACATCTATCAAACGTCTCGGCATACAGCTATTCTTTTACTGCTTTGTTCAGGGCGCCGTATCCACGATTTGACGCTACTAAGAGTAGATCCCGATCATTGCTTGGTAACAGATAACTCTATAATTTTTTGGCCGGAGTTTGGTTCAAAAACTGATAATAGTAATTATATGCAGTCTGGTTGGAAACTAATAGCAAATAACGATAAAATGCGATTGAACCCTGTCTTCTGGATCAAATCCACAATATCATTATTAAAAAATAGACGTGATACGGCAAAGTCCTGTAATTTATTTATGACAGTTAGAGGCCCTGTTAAACCTGCTTCAAGGACTGTTATAGCAGGCTGGATTAAACACTTACTTAAAGACGCAAACATCCAGTTTAGTCCCGGCAGTATCAGGTCAGCTGTAGCCTCAAAAAATTGGTTGTCCTATCCCCTAGACGAAATCCTAGCGAGAGGCAATTGGCGTTCTGCTAATACGTTTCAAAAATTTTACAGACGCGAAGTTCGGTCAGTAAATAGTTCCAATAGTGTAACACAATTATTCTCCCCTGTGGTTTAAGTTTTAAATCATTCGTAAAAATTATGAATTCATTCTCATTGGATTATTATCGTTATGTCAGATGTAGCCATTCCTTGATAAATAAATAATTGTATGCTTGTCTTTAATCATATTATTAAAGAAGTAGATGGGTTTAATGTGTAAGTATACCATGGTGTAGAATTATGTAATTAACAATTCGTCGGTTAATAATTGATTAATAAAGAAATTATCAATTATTTGAATAATCATTGAATTCTGCTATGCTTTTCTATAAGTAATTATATTAATTATGAGCTAGAATTTTTTAATGTGTACCATAGTTTAATTATGAAAGTGATTGGAATAATGTTAAATTATAATTCTAATAATTTTTCATTGGAAGAAAATAAAGTAAGATAATTATTAGATCACATTGGCGTTATCCTTTAATAATGTCCTTCCATTACCTCACCAGGCGATAACAAACAGGTCTCAATTATAAGCTTCGAATTACGGTCAAGTACTTTTAATAGCAGCGTTTTTCCTGAAATAAAACGCATATTAAAATACTTACCTAATTCGAAGCTTACTTTCTAACTCTGCCTGGTGAATTTTAAGCCAATGAGTAAGGTTGGCGCCATTCTCTTTACAAGAAATTTAGATGGCGCCAAAGCCTGTTGAGTCAACGGAAGTACGTCATAAAGAGGCATAAAGAGTACGAAAAATTACAAAGACTACGGGAAACGGAAGTGCCTATCTCAATTATAAGCTTCGAATTAGGTAAGTATTTTAATATGCGTTTTATTTCAGGAAAAACGCTGCTATTATTAACCATTCTTCTTCATCATTTTGATTTCAAAATGTAACACTTGATGTGACTTAACACCTAGAGACGTAAGAGTAAGTTTTTTTTTATTACAAATCACCAATGCATCCCAAACTATTCAATGCCATTACTTTAGTGACTAAACAAAGGATACAGATACACAGATAATATTGTCATTGAAAAAGTTTATTTAATTTTACAGTTGCAAAAGTTCTTTAATCTTTATGTTGGATTTAAGTTCAACAAAAATCAAGCTTACTTTTATGCTGAATCAAATCAACGAATCTAATAAATTGAGCGTTCAAACAAAATTTCTTGGAAATATGAACCCGATTATACAAGTTTCTAATATAAAGTTTCCTTCTAAATAGAGATAAAATGTTACAAATTACTTTCGCTTAAACTTCCTCTGAAACTGGAGTAATATCCGATTAAGGTAAGCAGTTATAATCTTCAGTTTGATTAAGTTTTTTTCTCTAGACTGCCTAACGGCTAGGGAATCTAAAAGGCAGGATTTTAGATGTCACATTGTTAATGAAACGCGTTTGTATTTTGCGTATTATGCAAATATGGCAAAAAAATTCAACTTAGATGGTCGTGTTTGGGCAAATATGGAAAAATTTCATGAACACTAATAGTCATGTGACTGCCATTGACTTACTTCGTGACCCGCGACGCTTGTCTGGTGCGGTACATAACCCCGTCGAGTACTACCAAGAAGAGAAGATGCAAGAGTAAACAACCCTGGTGCACATCAGTTAGTACCGCAATGTCTTCTGGAACGAGACCGTCGTGTGTAACTCTACAAGAATATTTCTTGTAGTCATCTACAATAATTACCTTTAATAGGTCGATGATTTTCGGCGAGACACCCATGTTGGATAAGTTAGACCAAATGCTAGACCACTTTAGCATATCAACGGCTTTTTCGTAGTCTACAAATATGAGATATTGTAGTTCCCTTTGCCATTCTGATGCCTGCTCGAGGGTGATACGCAGAGTGTTGATCTGGTCGGTACACGAACGATTCGAGCGGAAGCCGGCTTGCTCCTTGTGTAAGAGGCCCTCGATAACCTGTCCAGGATAATCTGACAGAAGACCTTGGATGGTATCGAAAGCAAGGTGATGCCTCTTCAGTTACCATTACGTGACGATATTTGAATTTTATACAAAACATCAGAGCTATTTCAGTAAATTAGCAATGCCAAGATTATAGGTGTGTAAAATAAAACAAAAATACGTAGATACTTCTGAAGTCTTTGACTCAATCCTTCACAAGGTTTTTATACAATAAAAACAAAACTATTTGTTTTCAATAAGATTGAAAGAGAAAAGTATTTTGATCTTACCTTTGGCTGAAAGCTTAGGAAAGCGCAAAGTTATATCCCTCTGAATTGAATGTCATATACCTGTCAGGGGCGAAGACATTATTCCTTTCGCAGCGAGAAAAGGCTTTGCGGTTCAACTTAGAGATGCGCCATTAGATTAGAATGAATGGATGAAAACGTTGGCGTGGTTTGAAGCTTAGTTTAATTTGGCATTTCTTGGGAAATGCATTTATAATGTACCTAACTATTGAATCCAACACACCATGCGTTACAATATATTTACAAAAAGAATTTAATGCAAATAATTTAAAATTTTAAGATGGTTTTTTTCCTAATAGAATGTTTTGACTTGGGCTTTACACTTTATGAAAAGACGTCGTCAGGATTTACTTTATAGGCGCAATTTAAAACACGATTTAACCATTCACTAAACGGGCTTAAGAGCTGTCACTGTGATAAGAACGAAGAAATGGTTGCAAATTAGGTAATGAAAAGTTCTTCATGAAACCTCGTTTTTTAAATGTGTCGATTGTTTCAAGGAACTTGATTTGAAATAAACGGAGACCAAACTCAACATTTCAACTAGCTAATGCAAAAAAATATTTTTTAAATTGGCCCTAATGATCCAAGACGTGCTACCTCTTTCTCAAAAACCCTGTCACACTCTTCATTAATGACTAACAAAACAAAAAAATAGAAAGCGAACAATTGCACTGCTATCATATTTTACAAACAAAAAATATAGTTCCAACGTCACAACCAGGGGTTCTCAACCATTTGTCAAGAGTTCAGAAGCGTCTCGTTTACGACACCGAACCCACCTGGCTGAGTCGGGATTTATTAAAACGTCGAATACATTTCTAGCGAGACCCTACTTACTGAGTCCCATATGCGGACGCAGATGTGGAACTCAGCTATGGTTTATTCTAATTTATATTGTTGGGAAAAGGTTCTTGAGACATGGCATATTGTGACAAAGGGAATGGCTAATCCTATGGGAAGGTTGAAAGCTTGGATCCTTGGAATGACAAAAAGTATTATGTTTGGCTTAACTAGAACAACTTAATATTATGAGCTTATGAAAAACATAATATAAAATAAAGCGAAATTCGACGATATTAAATCTATCTATTCCTTATTGTTTTTTTGGAATATTTTTTGAGCATATTTCTGTGTTAAAAGCATTATTTTCCTTTCAAGTAAATTTTATATAACTCTGTTTACTAATAAAAGCACAAGAAAAATAAATATTATATCGCATTTGTATAACATAGTACAGAATAAATAAAATACTTGGTGTGCTTAAATACAAAATCTCGACCAATTTACGTTTCAATATTTTTAATGTGAATGTTAACATTTTTAAACTATTTGAATTATGTTACTTTAAAATTTTAACATATCATATTTGGACTTTTCCTTTCTTTTTCGACTGTCCTCTAATATTCTCCTTTTCAAATTACAAGAGATTTATCTATACTGACTTGTCCACGTTTAATGAGATAATTTTTTCTTCAATTGATAATTAAAAACGAGAATTGATTTTGTAATGACTATTTGAATTCCAATAAGTTAATAACATTTCGTTGACGACTCGAATTTACAAAAGCAATTTTACAATTAAGCTCAACTAATTTGTGAATGCAAAAGGAATGGAAATTTCGAGACCCCAATGGGTATTTTATTGGTTCACTGTTTACCAAAAGACGTAAAGGAACTTTCCGCGGAATCGGAATTGAATAAATTGTGTTCTATTCAAACGAATCGAAATAAACTTTCGCGGTACTATAGATGAATAGAAACCAATCAGAATGTTACTTTTTCGACATTATAAATCTCTCGTGATTTGCCTAATTGTGGTTTTGGTTTAATTATAACTGAAAATTTTGGTAATTACTATTTTTATCTTCGTCCTGACCTCTTCACAGATCAGTTGACGTCAGGCCTTCTTGTAAGTTGCTCGATGCTGATTTTTTATCATAACTCTATGTAAAAGTGATTAGCAAAGTCAGATAGTCTGTCTTTTAAGTAGTCAAATATAATTTCTGACATTTTATAATGCTAGGTTTCTTTTTGTATTAAAAATAAGTATGTATTCTGTAGTTTTCAATGTCCCCTTAAATTTTGTAATCTGAGAGTTTTAAACTAAATTAAAAACTTTTTGGGACATTTATCCAACAATAACCGCAACAATTACAAAAGAAATCTGCCATCTTGAAATGAATCATTCCATTTTCTCATGTGCATCTGAACTGACGGCCCATTTTTTAAATCGTGGCGAATCAAACTGAGACTTATAGGGGATTTAGTAAAAAAATCTAAAAATTGAAAGCATAGGTTCAAAAATTTCTAAAACGTGAATTAAAACTTTTATAACCGAATGTGTTGGGCCTTCAATCCAGACGGTTGCAATAAGAGGCATAGCTTAGATCTCAGAAAGTACCATCTCTGTGTTAATAATTTTCATTTTAGAATTTAGTAAAGAATTTCTAACATCCTTTCAGAAATTTTCAACTCGCTAGAAGATGGCATAACAGATCTAAGGCTGTTTAGCTTGGGTTCTCAGTTTAAACAATATTTAATTACCAAATTCACTGTACTACTAAAGCAACTGGCTGCAACGAAATATCGCGATATCGGTAATAAAAATCTTAAAACAATATTCCTCGTGCCATAAAAGGAATTCCATGGAAACCTGTGAGGTCGTAAAACCCAAAGAACTATAAATTTTACCACAAATTTTTATGTCTGAAACAAAAGTAATCTTTTTATTTCGGTTATAAATATTAAGCTAATGTGCAAAGGTGTGTTAACCAGGACTAGGATTACTTACACTTATGTATAAGTACTAACAATGAAGTTTAGATTCAGTAGCTAGATCTTGTTTTCTAATTAACTTTAATCAATTTAATTTAGTAATAATAATTAAAATCAGAACCCGGCTTTAAAATAAATTAATAAACTTGAATAAGTTCCGAGCGGGTCATTTCATAAAAATGAGAAGCCTTTTTGCTTAAGTCCTCCCGTGACCACGGCCTCTGAAAAGGTGTCGAAACGTCGGGAATTAAAAAAACCAGTAAATCCAAACTAAATAATTCTAAAATAACACCGGAATTAATAATATACGCGCTGTAATCCGTAAAAAGTTTTACATTTTCAATTAAGTTAAACTATAAAAATCGGCATATTACTCAAAATAGAGAGCTTTATTGTAATCGCTAAGTATATTTGAAACACGATGAAACACCAAAAAATTGTTCCCATTTCCGATATTTAAAACCATTATTTAGACTATAACATTGAAATTCCGTTATCCAATTCTCTTAAATGCCTTGACCGTATATTAAAACGCTTTTCGTACCTAAACGGATATTTGGCTTAAGTGAAATAATTAATGCAGATCTCCCCTTTCATTTTAATACCAGCCCTTTCTACCATTAATCTGGGTCATCTTAAGTCTTGCGTGTACCTTCACGTCTGGAAATATGTATACAGTGTATAACTATTTCACTCTAAAAGATATCATACTTTTTGAACAGAAATCAACGACAAACGACAACTACAACTAAATGACAAAGTTCTTAACTATATACATATGTTGAAACATAAATGAGCTTAATATTGTTTAAGTATACTAACTTTGGATTTCAGAAGTTAATTTTTAAAACATTCGTTCAATTGTAGAATAAAAAATTGAGACAGTAAAAAGAATCGATTAAGTTAGTGACAAACATATTTTGATCACTTTTTGAACTGCATTTTACCATAGGCCTCTCCCATGGGAGAATGTTGCCATAATTTTTATCCTGTGGTCTCGTGGTTCACCCACCCGTGTTGACGCAGGGATTCGGTCCCGGGCTCGATTTCCAGGAGGTGGGCACAATTTGTATTCAGTTTGGTTGGTGGTAGGGCTTATTTCAAGTCCGCCTGGCTAGCTACCACCATCTTACCTAAGTCTGACGACATCACGACAATTTATAAATTGTTGTGTGCCGGCAGTTAGAGGTAAGATAGCTAGTTCCGCAGTGGTAAGGATTCCGGGGGTAGTGCGCTTATAATTTCCGCCTTATGGTCACTTAACATCAGGTGAGGTTTCACTATCCCGTTGTTGATATAAAAAAAGGTTATGGCAACAGGTTGGACTGTTTTCATTGGAAAACACTGCTGCTAATTTCCTGGTTCACAGAGATATTCTTCGCATTTTTCGTTCGCTTCTTTATTTGCTTTTACGATAGTCCTAAGAAAGTGTTTATGTTATTAAACTTTGTCGAAAGCTACACGTCTAAACCAGACTTACATTCAGTTATTATTCTGATTATGAAATATAATTTCCGAAGTACCTGATCGTCTTTGAGTCCTTACTGAAAAGCGACTGGTATCGCATTATGGACTCTTGGTCTACCAACATACTGTTGATATTTCAAATGAGCAGAGCTACGGATGTGGAAATGAAGATGGACGTAGATTGATCGAATTCCTCCTATTAATATCTCAGCTACTATTGTCTCTTGAGATTCTTGGAATTGGATTAATAACTCCGCTAGCGCTCATTATGTTATATTATGTGAGTCCTGTATGAAGGCGTTTGAAGATTTTCCTGTTACTTATTATCACGTTTGTTGTAGCTTATTTAATAATACACTTTATAAGAAATATATATAATAAATAAACTTTATAAGAAAACATAACGACGAACAATAATGCGTCGTCATGTTTTCTTATTAATTGCATTTGAGCTTTGTATTCGGTCTTTACCTATGAAATTGATAAAATACTAAATAATATACTAGAAAAAATAGGACTCGCACCAGATCATGTTCTCGGACGGGAATCGAACCCGCGACCTTTGGATAACCGGTCCAATGCTCTGACCGCTGAGCTACCGAGTCACTAGTGGGAACGTCGAATTTCTTCTAGTATATCAACTCTTACGCTGCAAGCCAGCGCCATCTCACCAATGTAGAAGGAATTAACTTCAACATTCAACTGAACATCTTTCCAGATATTTTTAAACAGTTGATTAAGATGAGAAAGCTTTTTAACTATTTGAAATTTTGAGATGAACATGATCTGGTGCGAGTCCTATTTTTTCTAGTATATTATTTAGTATTATATAAAAATAGCATTGTGAATGCTTAAATCTCAAAATTTCAAATATGAAATTGATGTTTTATATTGAGAATATTTAACATAATTTATTTGACAACCGTGAACGCTATTGTAAGAAACTTTTTGTGTACAAATGTTTGAATATTATGCTAACTTAGGCAACATAACTTAAGCAAAAAAATTAGTTCGGCTAAGTTACAACGGATAAAGTGGTCATTTTCGCTAATAAAAATTCAAATGTTCTATGTTCAAGGATGGCTGGGAAAAAAATCTTTTTAAATAAAATTATCGTGGCATATTTTATAAATCATAGTAATATTTTTTTGATCACGTACAAAAAACTTTCTTTATGCTTTTCTTAAATGCTTATAAAAACAGTACGTGTTCTTTATTTTGTGTTTGGTATTAAATTGGCAATCAGAGAGCTGGCGATATGGTTCTCTTATACGAATCACTTTTATGGAGAGATTTAGTTATCTCGGAGCTAAGAGCAAATGCTATGAGCCGCACAGGCAATTATAAGATGCTAATGGCAGCGATAAATCAATTTGCTAAGCCAAATAGGCATTGGCACAAATTATCGCTTACAGAACTAGTTTAGAATTTACAATGAATAAATTACTATTTTCGAGTTAATTAATGAACCCAAAATGGGAAAACTGTTTCTTCGGACCATCGAACTGAATAACTTTAACTATGGGACCAAATCTGAAATCGCCTATTTCTTAAAGTGTCGTCTCAACCATTACTGACATGCCATGTGACTGAGAGTCCGGGACATATTTAAAGAAGGCCGCTGGCTGAGGTTTTTTTGTGACTAAGATGTCACCTAAGCCAAGCAATGTATGGTCACAACGACGTAATGTAATGGTTCCTTGTGTATTTTTTTCAAATGCTTACTTAAGCATTATAAGCAAACTTTTTAAGGTTTACACCATGGATGCACAGACTTATTAAGACTAGGGGCCACTCGGGCAAATTATGAACTGATGGTGGGCCACCAGAAGTATAGGTAATTAAAGACAATGAAAAATTGATAATAATGTATTCAAATTGAAAAAGAATTTATTAATTTGAAGCGTGGCACTGCATAGTGCTTACAATCTTTTTTATATTTGGCTCAAATTTACTTGTAGCAACACGTAAAACTGCTTCCAAACTTTCATTTGCAAGGCGGTTTCGATTTTTTGTTTTATTATTATTTAGGATTGAAAAGGTTTGTTCACATATATAGGTAGAACCAAATAAGCATGCACATTTCAGAGGGTTTATGCGCAACTCTTTGTACGTATTTTTATCAATGCAGCGGTAAAAGTTCAGCAAGTCTCCTTCGTTGAATTTGTTGCGTAAATCTTGGTCGTTCTGAATGTCGATAATTTCTAACTGCATTAACTCTGGCGCATTTTCAACTGAAATCGTGAAAGGATTGCTAAATATGTCCAACAGAGGTTTCACTGTTTTAAACTCCGAAAATCTGTCTTGAAAAGATTGAATCAAAATATCTAGCTTTTTTACATAACTGAAATTAATAGCAGTTTTTTTGAATTTTTCAGCCATTTTCTTATAATTCGGAAAATGATTGTAATTTCCAGAATTCAATTGCGATCTGAAAAGTGTCAGCTTGCATTGAAAGGATGATACATGTGCGTAGAGCTGGGATATCAGTTGATTTTTGCCTTGAAGCCGTGTGTTCAAGACATTCAAATGATTTGTAATGTCAACTAAAAAAGCCAAATCACACAACCAATCAGGACTTTTAAGTTCCGGGACGTCCCTTTGCTTTTCCGCCAGAAAAATATCAATTTCTTCTATTAAATTTAAAAATCGTTCCAGTGTCAATCCACGACTTAGCCACCTTACTTCTGTATAATACAGTAAATCTCCATGTTCGCATTCAATGTCATCAAGGAATTGTTTGAATTGCCTGTGATTGAGTCCTCGTGATTTTATGAAATTCACAGTCGAAACTACCACTTTCATGACATTTTCAAATTCAATTTTTTTAGAACAGAGGGCTTCTTGGTGTATAATGCAGTGAAACTGCATGAGATCTTCAGCGTTTAAGTTTTTTTCTTGCAAATGCTTTTTCAACAAAGTAACTAGCCCAGAATTGACACCAATCATCGAAGGAGCACCGTCAGTCGAAACTCCCGATAATTTCGATAAGTCCAAATCAGTTTTTGAACACTCGTCCAAAAGTACATTGAGTATATCAACTCCTCTGGTTTGACCTTTCAATGAACACATTCCTAATAACTCTTCGAAGACTTCAAAATCTTGAGTAACACCTCGTATGAATATAAGAAGTTGAGCTGTGGAACTAATATCAGTGGATTCGTCGAGTGCTAATGAAAAAAAATCAATTATCTTAGTTTTTTCATTTAATTGTTCCGCAATATTATCTGACAAAGACATAATTCGTCTTTGGATGGTCATACGATTCAGTTGAATTTTCTCAAACTTTTTTGCTGCTTCTGGACACATTTTCTTAGCGGCAATTTCTATGCATTCTTTTACAAAATCCCCATCATTGAAGGGGCGACTCCGCTTTGCTATCATTCGAGAAATTTCATAACTAACTTCTGTAGCTGTTTCTGTATCTTGAATGGGTTTTGTAAACATAGCTTGTTGACCAATAAGCTCCCGTTTTAAAGACAAAACTTTTTGCTTTCTTAATTCGCCTGTAAACTTCGTAAAAGTAGGATGCTGCGTTTCATAGTGCCTTTTTACATTATATTCCTTTGCAATCGCAACAGAATTCTTGCAAATTAAACAAACGACTTTGTTATGCGACCATACAAAAAAGTATTTCTCAGTCCAAATTTCTTGAAACTGCCGATTTTCATCTTTAACCTTACGTTTTTTACTAGTTCCTGGCATGTCCATGTTGCGTTTTAATCCTGACTAGGATTACCACAGCACCTAAAACCAATTACAGTTCCTAATTAATTACCAAAAATAATTGATAAAATATGTAGATAAAATTAATAACAGTTTTACTTACGATTTCACAACACAATTATACACGGCACTTGACGGGAAATCTACGTTGAATGTGGATCAAAATATATTATAATTATGACACCGGCTAGTCGAGTTAAAATCTACACTAGAACTAACGACACTTTACTCAAATTAAAACCGAACTGTCGGTCGCTGCGGTTAGCGTGGCTTTTATACCACGCGCATAGAGTCGAAAACTGTCTGGAGAAATCTCGAAACCGACTCTGGAAGCTTCGTGTATCTACCTACGCGAGCTATCGGGAATTTGGGACTATTGCTATCTCGCTCGCTCGAACAGTATAACGCGGCGCGCTTCCTCAAGAAAACGAATTTAACCGAGATCAGCACGAACATTACCGACCGCTGTTACCGACGCATGCACGGCGCACCGATAAGATTGATAGAGCGCGCGCGCGAGATTCAAATTACTTTTCGAACATTTGTTATTGGTTTTATTCTGGAATAGAACTCAATATTTTCGAATGTACGAGAGTATTATTTTTGCTGTCGGCGGGCCACCAGTATTCGACCGGCGGGCCGCATGCGGCCCGCGGGCCGTAGTCTGTGCATCCCTGGTTTACACAATATTAAATATTTTTTATTATTAATTAACTAATTAGCGACTGCCCGCAACTTCGTCTGCGTGGCAAGTTTTTTTTGCTATGCCTTGGAACAATTATTTTTTTCGGGATGAAAGGTACCCAATGTCCTTCTCCGTACCCCTGACAACATGTATGCAAAAAATCATGATGATCGGTTCAGTAGTTAAGACGTGAAGGCGTTACAAACAAACAAACAAACGGAATTTCGCATTTATAATATAATATTAAAGTAAGGATTAAATAAATTATTATTATTAACTAACAATATAAGGTTTTTCTAGATTATACCTAGAAAATGAACTCATTACGTAAGTAAAGTTCTTGATGTACCTCGCCATTATTGAATTTATTCCCCCCTTGAGGTTATTTCTTAAACGGTTGCGTCACCGCTGAAATTCAATTTTCTTGCTCGGAAAATTGAGAAAAGTAAGGCGTATTCAATTATTTAAGCTTTTCCACAAATCAAAATGTTTGGGTCTACAAATCAATTTTTCAAGAAAAATACTTTGATTCGTTCATTTATATAAAATTGATATCATACCGCTATCTATAAGACTATTTTCACTTATTGTTGTATTAAATGAAATAATGCTGACTAAATTCTTTTAGTTTTAACGATGTTTTACTTTGCCCTTCGAGCTGTCTTAATATTTGAAATTTTGAGATTTAAGCATTCACAATGCTATTTTTATATTATACTAAATAATATACTATAAAAAATAGGACTCGCACCCGATCATGATCTCGGACGGGAATCGAACCCGCGACCTTTGGATATCCGGTCCAATGCTCTGACCGCTGAGCTACCGAGTCACTAGTGGGAACGTCGAAATTCTTCTAGTATATCAACTCTCACGCTGCAAGCCAGCGCCATCTCACCAATGTAGAAGGAATTAACCTCGATTCCTATTCATAGTATGGGTGATATTTAAACGTGCTATAAAAACAAAGAGTATCATCGGTAAAAAGGGTTTATTTAGTTAAAATTTGACAACCCTAAAAAAAGGTACTCCTTCAAAGGTAAGTTCAATTGCACAATACACTACAAAATGTTAATAAGTTTATTTATTTATATGTACAACATCATTTTTGTCGCCGCAAAACGATTATAAAGAAAACACTGTAAAAATCATAAGTATTTTACGATGCTTCTCTTTGATCAGACTATTTGTGTCACGTTCATACTATACTGCCAAGGATATTGGACAGCGCCATCTAGTAGTTTTTTAAGGAACGTTGCCTGGAAAGTCTCTCATTGCAATCACAATACGAGTAAATGGCGATTTATTAAATAAACGTCCCTCCCAAACGCACTAAGTCGCCATATCTCATAAACTCATAATCGCCTTTCCTGACATTTTAAGAGGCTTACCAGAAGGGATTACCTTAGATTTAATATTATTTTTCCGTAGCAGGTGTCGGCGACGGCGGCTGTCGTTGTCGCCTCACTTTTTCCAACGCGAAATTAAACGTTCAGCTATTTGGATGATGGATTTGGGACTTCGGTTATTGTTCACTGAATTTTCGTAATGAGGTTAGCTGAGGTTACAGGAAGTAACACGGTTGAAATGTTGACAGCTGTTTACTTTACGTACCTTTGATTTATATTCAATCTTTTAAAAATGTACCTATAGGAATGTTTAACATAATTAGGTGGTAAAATATTTATGTGATTCGAAGGACCTAGTAGACAGGTGGATAGTGAAATATATCAATGTGAAAAGAGAAATATATGTAGCTTACTCCCGCAAAAATATATGCAGGATGCACCGCCCGCCCGCCCGCAAAAAAATGCACATGCACACCACAAAAATATCAGTGCACAATACTTGCATTTAGCATGACAGCGACACACCTTGCACCTTCACCAATTAGACTACTCTACACGTGTTTTGCCCCAACCCGGAGCATCCTCAGGAGTTAGATCGTGCGTGAACCAACACCGAATGAGTAACTACGCCTACCGACACCGTATTTATCGTCTCTTCCTAGGCTACATATATTTCTCTTTTCACAATGGTTTGGGACTTCCGCCAAGTAATGCCTGATTCAATCAAATATATCAAGTTTAATTAAAAATAAGGTATATTTTAATAAGTTATTGTATTAATTTTTTCTTCGAATACCGATTTAAATTAAGTCAAATAATTAGACATGTTTTTTTTAAAAATTTTCAACGGATTACAGCGAGTATATTATTAATTCAGGTGTTATTTTAGAATTATTTAGTTTGGATTTATAGGTTTTTAGTTGTCCCGACGTTTTGACACCTTTCCAGGGGCCATGGTTACGGGATGAAAAACCAAAAAGGCTGCTCATAAATTTGTGAAATTACCCGCTCGGAATTTTATAAAGTTCCGAATTAACAATATACGCGCTGTAACCCATAAAAGTGTTTTATTTCTAATGAACTGTACGCGCAGAAGTCTTAGTAATGTATCCAAAATAAACTGTTTGACCAGACTGACCAGACCATAAAAACCTCTGACCAGAATAAAAAGTATTATATGTTTTAATCCAGATTGTTTAAACTATCTGTGTGCTAAATTTTATCCTAATCCGTCTTAGTCGTTTAGCCGTGAAGAGGTACACACACAAACACGCACACCACATACACACACACACACACACACACACACACCACACACTCACACAAACACACACACTTACACACACACACACAAACACACACATTTACACACACACACACACACACACAAACACACACACACACACAAACACACACACAAACACACACACAGACACACAAACTTTTGAAATTATAATATTATAGAAAGTAGGATTAGTAGGAAAATAAAAACTGACCAAAGTTCATGTCGGGCCACGCGCAGTATAGGGTTCCGCAGTTACCTTATACAATTACCTTGTCAAGGACAGACCATCCTCGACATCCTGGTCCCAGAATTTCTATATTATACTGACGTTACACTGAAATAGTATGTTTCTGTATAATTTCCAAACTATATTACATAGTATTTATCATTATGGTAAAATAGTAATTTTACTATGACATAGGTTTTATTTCTGAAGAAGTTCTACAAAATACGGGCTTAGCAACGCCTTATCTAATATAGTCGTCAGTCTAAGTACTAACTCGTACATCGTGAACCCACAAATCATTTCGACATTATTGAATAAAGAGATAAAGAAAAGTTACAGCTCGGAAAAATCTCTGCTAATTTATGGGTACATTGCTCGATAGAAATATGGTTTCAGAATACAACGATATTACTTAGGTTTATTTTATTAAGAATATTATGTCCTTGCAAGTTGTCACCAAGAGCAAATATCCTCATTCTACACAAAAACAGATCAATCTTTACATGGAAAATGTAATTAAGATGAACTTAAAAGCTTCTTTGTCTACTTTATCTATACTAATAATTATACATGCGAAAGTGTGTTTGTTATGCTTGATCTTCATGAAAAAAAGTGTTTCTGAATGATATAATAATAACAATCCACACAGACGAAGTCGCGAACGGCCGCGGTAGAATTTCTTTATTATTTTGCTATTTAACGTAAAGACGTTAACCAAAAAACAAATCTTTTAACTGTTGTCTGAATCTAAAAGACTGATGAATTGATATCGAAATCTCTTCGGAAAAGTCGACCGTTTTTCTAAAGCCACTTTAAAGTTTAATCAACCGTTAAGTTCAAAGTCGAGCCACAAGTTTCCAAGTAACTGAAAGTACTAAAAACAGAACCGTTTTTATTTCAGAAAAGACAATTTAAAGTAGGCCTTTTAAAACAGTGAAAAATGTGACTTCAGTGTTTGTGCAATGTTTTTATAATAACATCAGTTATCGATCTGATGATACTTTATTTTCTGAACAGCCTGATGCTCACAATTATCTCCAATTAGATCCCTTAATTCCTTAAAATCAATATCTAGGACTTCAAAACGATGATACTCGTATAGCTGAAGTTAGATCAACTGGAAGAGCACATCAACTGGAATCCTCAGTCAGTGATAACCGCATTACTTCTAGCTGACAAAAAAATTAAAACCTTAAGACGGTTAAACTAAGAACAACCTGGCGAGTATAGGCACCCTGGTGAGTCCCACATACCTTTAGGCCGTGTTCCTGCATTCCCTGTATAAAAAAACCTATCAAAATGGACCAAGAACTGAACCAAACCTCCGAGTTCGGCACTTATAGCTGAACCACTAAACTATAAACATACATTTGCGTTCACGATCCACGCAACCTCATTTAGCTGTTCCATTTACTAATTTAGCTGCTTAATTACACTCATACTTAATTCACAATGAATTCCCGCGACCCGACTGATGACACACGCAGGCTTTATCGCCTGGCCACGCGAGCCGGTGACCGGCGACGCGACGCGCAAGTAGGCGCTCGACATGCTCGACGTGAAGCGGTTAATTCACAATTCGTGACATCACACGAAATGTATTACGAATACGCGAGTCGCGTCGCCCGGTCGCAGATCCACGGGCCGTTACCGCTGACTGAGCTACCGATAATACTCGGAGTCTCGGAAAAGTGAAGCCGACCCTCCGGTGATAAAAATCATAATCCGTTCTGCCCTTTCGCAACGTTTTTGCACATTGTAGGCTCCACTCAGTCGACTGGGAAATATACGTCAATGTTTGAATTGAATTCGATTACACATTTATGTATTTCAAAGAAAAACGTGATATTGAGCTCAACAGTCGCGCTCGGATTAATTTTAATGCTTTACTATGCACCATGTCGTCTTAATAAATATGTTACCGCTAAAGTACGGAATAAGTTAATGTGTGAATTAACTAGTCATTCTGCAGATTAACTGGTCGAATCCGTTTTAACACTTTACTTTACCCGTCCGCTTTAGCACTTTAGTGCGAAATTTTTCTTAAGAGTAGCAGATTCCCGCGTTTTACCTAGTGTATCTGCATATTAATAGATGCTACATCGTTAAAGTGCGAAACATCGAGTGAAATAGCCAAGGCTTCAGAAAATTTATATTATAAACCTCTATTTCAAGTAAATTTTACAAAAACGTTGTTTATAGCGAACGCTCGCTCGGCTCGCGCGTTTTTGTTCGCAGTTCTAACCTAACCTAACCCAATGATCTCTCTAAAACTTTTTTCATAGCTGCACCCTCCAGTCCCTCTTTTTGTCTAGCCCCTTTTATGTGATTACACAATTTTTTCCAATTAAAGAACCTGTTTTCTTACTTTAACTGATCTTTGGTCGTTAATTTGCAGATTTCCTAGTTAGTGTACGAAATAAAACAATTTTTTGCACTTTAACGGACTCGACCAGATAATTTGACCAGATTAACTAGTTAATTTGCATTTTAACGGATCTACGCACTTTGACGGTGACATATACAATAAATTGACATAATGACATATTTAAAAATACGAGTATTTTCATAGAGTATGTACTTATTTTTAATAACTCGTGAGTATTTTTATTTTTATTCTCAGCAATATTTACTTATTTGCCTCGATAACAAAACTATGTAACACAATATTCACTTATTTGACTCGATAACAAGACTATAAAACTGTTTGTCAATATCTTTACTCAATAATATTTTTTGAAAATATCTTAAATAACATTGTAAATGCGAAAAATCTGAATTTAATAATCTTTACTCAAATCGAATTCAAAGAAAAATTTGTCATTTTATAAAATTAAGTGTTAATATTAAGAATTAATATTCATAAAATTAAATTAGTAATTACGACTTCACTAATGTAAGAAAATATTTGTTATTTCTAAAATTTAATATAGGTTTGAACCATTATAACTTATGTACACGAATTCGACGTTGTTTAGAAAAATAAGGCATTTATTACAATTTCTTTCACCATCAAATAAAGGTAAGTAAGCATTTTCTAGCAAATATTATATCGCGTACAAATTTTTCTATTACCATCGGAATGAAAAAAGATATCAGATTTATTTTCCTTGCCAAAATGGATTCCTTCTTGATTTTTATTATCCGTAAAAAGTCTGGGGTGTTGAACATTTGGTGCGAAGCTCGATTTCTGTAATGTCTTTATATTGTTCTTGAAATGGATGAATATTGTATTTGTGCGTGTTTTTATCTTCGTATATGAGAAAGGAATCTGAAACTGAGCTAAAATGGGTTTCTAAATAATGAAAGGTGGGTTTAAAGGTAGTTTTAATAATGTTTACAGAGAACAAAACAAGGAAAATATGTTATAAAGGTACAAAATTCAAAAATATAAGTTAAAAGTAAAAAACCATAAACTAGTAAAAAAGAGGCCGGCTCGGCAACAGAATCAAATTGTATATAAACTACTTTTCACTTTTTCATTCCATTGCAATAATCAATATGCAAGTTGCTCGTAAATTGATTATAATAAAATAACATAATTATCAATAATGTCCCCACTACTGGGGCACAGGACTTTCTCAAGGGTGGAAGTAGCATGTATTTTTAATAATTTTAATAAATGATTAAGTAAATTATTAAAATAAACATTATGCTAACTAGTTTATTCAATTGATTCATCTAATTCTGAAGTAAACTAAGATATACGAAATATTAAAATTAGGTTTGCGCTTCGATTTTACAAACGATTGTCGATAAAAACCCTATTCGGCTAAAGTTGCCTATCAAGCTGCCCGGAAAATCAACCCGTGTATATGCCCACATGGGTAGATTTTCAGATCAATATCGCAGCTAGTTTCTCAGTTTTAATTGAAAGTTGGCCAATGACTTTGATTTCACCCTGTTATAAAAGTCTATTCTTAGAAAGACTTTATCATTTTGAGATATAACTGTGCTAGGTCACGCAGAAACAACTTTACATCTGACTTTTGAAAACACTATTAATAATACTACACTACACTATTATTTAATATTATAATATTTTTTGGACCTAACGTCACATCAGAAAAGTCGACATATCGCCCTATCAATTTGGGTTGTCAAAAACAATATCCGACACATCTCTTACAATATTTTTCTTCAAAAAGTATCGTGTCCAATAATCGTAGTATGTACAGTCAGCCTCAAAAGTAACTCAACACTGCAGTATTTGGTCACAGCAAGTATAATGCTTGTTCAGTAAGCCGCAACCCTAGTTTATGAAAACAGTTTGAGCTGCGCGTTGATAGATCAGTCAGTCACCTTACCTTTTATATATTTAGAAGATACATAGTAGAAAAAAACACCCGTAGCACCTCAAATGTTCTAAATATTGTGCACATAAAGTATGGTTGCAAGCTATGAGACACCGCAATAATTGCTACGTCACAGTACTAAACTGCTCATTTACTTTTGAAGGCGACCGTACCATGAATATCTTTCGTCGCATTCGCCACGTTGTTATTGATTCTGTCCACTGGACCGGTATAATTTCTGCTTAGACAACACTTTCCGTGGACTCGGGTCGACGGTCGAGTAAAAACGTGAGAGGAATAGTGGGGATTCCCCGCGTTTAGTTACACCTGAATTAATATTGAACTTGTTTAAATTACTAGTGCAAGTAGTAACTTGCATTGTTGGGTAGTTAGAACATAGATAACGGATTTTTATATTGTATTTTGGGAAATATAGCTTACTCCATACATACAGGAGCTCGGTGGCGCAGTGGTTTAGCGCCTGGTCTAGCGATTGCGGAGGTTAAGCAACATTCGCAAGGGTCGGTCATGGGATGGGTGACCAAACATTTACTATCGTGCCTCCGTGCTTCGGAAGGCACGTTAGTCCCGGCTGCATTTGCAGTCACTAGCACCCATCAATTCCCATTGGGGCCGAGTGGCGGGCTATGGCCCATCCTCCTTATCCACTCATAAGGAAGGCCTGTGCCCCATCAGTAGTGACATTAAAAATGGCTGATAGTGAAATACATATACTATTATCTACATAAGGAAATCCTGCCTCAACCAAAACGTCTCTGACAACTCTTTTTTAAGCTTCTTCGGCATATTCGATAAGCGTTGGGGAATATAAAAACAAGCAGAAAGAAAGTTGCCTTTTTAGCCCAACCGAGTATCTCACCAAGTATTCAGCAATGAATAAACGTAAGTGCCACTACATTACGCTGTTAAAACACTACAGAATGGAATTGCTTTTACTCACAACACTTGGAAGAGGATTTTTTCAAAACAGTATGAATCACTTACTCATGTAGTAGTGCCCATTCGTCTTGATTCAAGTGACGTCTTCAAATTGCCTGTGAATTCGTTTTGTTCGCGTCGTTTAGCCAAAAACGAGATGGTTCTCACAGATTTCTTTTACGCGTACTTTCATAAAAAATGCGGCTGCTCAAGTGCTCGATTCAATTTAAATTGTAAACAGCATTAGCAAGGAGGAGGCGTTTGGATTAAAACCATCAAGAATAATCGAATTATGAATTTTTAGTCAGTATGAGTTCTTATTGATTTTCGATAGTATCAAGATTTTTGAGGCTCTATTATAAAGACCAAAAACAAAACACTAACAGTTATTAAAACAAATAATAAAGTAACTTCATTAAAAGCATGTGTTAAATTGTGATAATTGAAAAAAAAACATGCGCAGTAAATTATCCCAAAACTGCGGGGAGTAAATTCCTAAACCAACTCGATCTTTTACACGTTCGACCGAAAATAACAATATCCATCACTCCTTAGGGGGCTATCCGAATATGTGGGTCTACCATCCGTAACTCTTCGACAGGGAAAAGATCGCATTCGTCCCCGATGCATTTAATGTTATCGGAACTATGAGCCCCCCGGGGCTATTCCGCAAATTGTTCCGCTGGGCCCAAAAAGGATTTACTTCTGATGCCCCGACTTGGCTTAATTACATAATTCCTAGTTTCATTTACGTTTTCCTGTTTCTGTCTCTCCCTCTCGCCGTGATTGCGACGGGTAGTCATTATCATTTTGTTTAGGGTCCGTGTTTGTTAGCTTATTTTCTCTGTATGAAGCCCGTACTTGGCTGGCAATTTCTTTTGATAGATAGTTTGTCGGTAACACAAGGATTCTTTTACTTCGCTCGCTCCGTTCGCTCAGTCACATTTAGTTGACACAGAACACTGTTATTAAATCCCATCGCTTATTATTTGAATTTTTAGGGAAGTTGCTGAAATTGCTTATTAAATTATTATGCTTACATTTTTTTATCCTACTATTATGATATAAATAATAATAATAATAATCATTTATTTCAGGCAGCACAAATATCAGCTAATGTTTGTTTGTTTGTTACCTCTTCACGCCTAAACGGCTGGACGGATTTGGATAAAATTTGGGTGCTATACAGATTAGGTCCTGGATTAACATATTGACTACTTTTCATCCTTATCAAAGATTTCTTATGGTAATTTTTTTCTATCCATCTGAAACAGTACTTTTTTTACTGGATGTAAGGTATGTCATTTTCTGTAACCCTGATAACGTTTATGCCAAATTTCATAATAATCAGTTAAGCAGCTAAGACGCGAAAGCATAACAAGCAAAAAATCTAAAGAATAGCTAGAATCAACCATAATTTAATTCGTATATAATATATCAAAGGACACTCCAATAGTACCTATCTATTGTTTCAATACACTTTGAAGTCCTTTGTAAATTAAGCTTTATGTCAACTGATCTCCCGTTCTTCAAATTAACGTTAACATACACTGGATTTGGTGACATTTAATACAAAACCGTTACAATATTCTCAATTTCGATAGACTAATGGCCGAAAACCTACTCAAACGTCACTCAACTTTGAGAGGCTCTCAAACATCGTCCTGTTGCGTTAAATTTCAAAGATACGACAAAGACAGCATGATAAGTATGTAGAGTAGTCTAATTGGTGAAGGTGCAAGGTGTGTCGCTGTCATCCTAAATGCAAGTATTGCGCACTGATATTTTTGTGGTGTGCATGTGCATTTTTTTGCTGGAGGGCGGGCGGTGAATCCTGCATATATTTTTTGCGGGAGTAGGCTACATATATTTCTCTTTTCACAATGGTTTCGGAGTTCCACCAAGTGATGATGATGAGTGAAATGATGAGTATCGTTTGAGTTTTCGGCCATAAAAGTTTCATTACGATATAGAAGCTCCTAAAATTTCAATTTCAAATTCCATACAACTAACGTGATTTTTTGCTCGTTTTTGCTCAATATTGCTAACTACAACAGGTAGACGCTTGAAATATTCACAGAATATTTAGTTATAATATATTAACTTTAAATATAAATAATTAATTTAAAATAAAAAAAAGATTTAAGGGAACTCCCATACATCAGACATTATTTTTTTTGCCGTTTTTATAGATAATAGTACGGAACCCTTCGTGCGCGAGTCCGACTTGCACTTTGCCGGTTTTTTTAATAAAGTTCCACAGCAGGTGATTCATCTTAATTTGCATGAAATTAAAAACCATGTTAAAAAGACACTTATTAGCGTAAATATCATAAATGAGTAAAGGTTATTAAGTAGACGACTATCTAAAAGACCGAAATACATGGAAATGATGTAACATGTAACACATAACTTGCTAGTATAAGTACGCTGTTGTTAATAATCCTGTTGTACTGTATTTGGTAACGATATGTTTAAGTTTGTAAATATCGTTACTTATTTCTGTTAAAGCTGATAAGTTTCTTGCCGTTCTTCTTATCAGTTAAAAAAGTCTGGAACGGGTGGCAGGAAAATATAGACGATTCAAAAGTGCTTAATTATTAAGTTTGTTTGTTGTATAAGTTTAGTTTATAAATAAATTTTGGTTCTTGACTCATACTTGATACAGCCGAGTTCAATAATACGCACATTTGACAGTTCAATAATTAACCTTTATGCTTTTGTAATAAAAGTCAACATCCTGTCAAAAGTGCCAACATATTCATGAACTCGACTGTACCACGCGTGAGTCAAAGATATGCTCAAACAGCTTGTACTGTTTGAAGTAAGCAATTACTTAGAAGCGGTGCGCTTATAAGTTCATCGGGGCGTATGTTTGAGATGATCTCGACGCACCGATCGTCAAATGTTTCTGCATGATTGAAAACTCGCTTCAGTGGGTCAGAAGGGATGGTGATTAATTTTTGTTTCGAAATATAGAAATAACAAATACAAAGAATGCTTTAATATCAAACTTAACAACAAAGATATGTTTTGGCTTATGGGGCAGTACTACAAAGAAAGTATAACGAGCTCGTACTGGTCATATCCATTAGAATGGTGATTCTTCGGAAATGTGTTCTCTGTGTAATTTCCAGAGTATTTATGAAATCGCTAAGTTAAAGTAAATTACCCAACAATTTTGAAAACTTACACAAATTCAAATAACATATAAAAACTTACCACGTAGCGGATCTATACTTTTCCCATAATAATATTGAAAATTTGCGGTCCATGGAAATTACAATAAAAACCACGGAAATTACCCAGCAGACTAAATTCTGCTAAACGTCATATCATATACGAAATTAAGCTAAAATAAAAGTTGATTGTTGTTATATTAAGAACTAATGCATTAAAATGATATTTAGCAAAAAATAGTCGCTTAAATTAAAAAACTTACAAAGGAACTCAAAGTAAAAACATGAAGGTAACAATAATGTTATTAATTAACAAATTTCTTATGTATAATTGATTGGTCCCATAACATTAAGCATAAATGGATTATCATAGTTAATTAAATTAAATAATTGCTGCGCGGTCACAATTTCAAAACCTTTCGGGCAACGCTTCGTGGGTAGGCCACCGACAAGTTGGACCGACGATCTGAAGGTCGCGGGAAGCCGCTGGATGCAAACAGCGCAAGACCTGTGGAGATCCTTGGGGCAGGCTTATACCCAGCAGCGAGTGTCGTGAACCAAAATGAAACAAGGTCCATGGGTTTTATGTAATTTCCATGGTGTTTATTACATAAAAATTACACCATGGATATCACGAAAAAACATAAATTTTGAAATTTCTCGCCATTGAAAAGATATAACCTGTTAGTTTGTTACTGGCTATCTACATTTTGGAGAAGTATTACACCAAAAATAGTACATTTAAATGGAAAATTGTGACATGGGATGGGCATTTCTGAGAACTGGAAACCAAAAATTTTGAAAATTTTAGTAGGTTCTTACTTTTGCATCCGAATCGCGGGAAACAGCTACACGGCCACATAGGACAATTTGTCTTATTTATATTGGTGTATGAATCATAGTAAAAACGTGGGTGATTTAAAAAATATCCGTGATTGTTTAGAAGACGCCGCACGTGTTACGTGTGAAAAACGTGCAAAATTAACCGGATTTAAGGTGTTGAGGGTAAGTTACGTAATTTAACATAGTAAAATCTAAATAACACGATGCATAAGAAATGTATAAACAGTGTAATAGCAGATTTATTCATAATTATTTGTTTTTATAGGAGATATGAGTATGTTACGAGCAGAAACTGCTTTCCCAAATAAGCCAGAAACAGAAAGAATGTTTGTAACCAAGCCTGAAAATATATGCTCATTACATGGCTTCTTTAAATAAAATCGGACACGCAAAACAAGTATACCCAAACAGATTTCTTGAAGACATTCAATAGGAATATGAAATCTTATTCTAGCTCTCCACATACTACGTTTCATACGACCTTACTAAACAGTATGCAAGGTTTTACAGCGTTTGTTTTCTTCGTATTTGATATTCAGAAATCGAGTTCGGATGCAAATTTCCAATTTTACTACCTACTAAAACCGAGAATGGGGTTGAAAGAACCTTTTGAATAAAACAAACCTTTTCGCGCGATAATCTTCGTTGAAATGAAAGAGAAAACACTACATGGCGATGGTCGACTGTTTTCGAAGGAATACTATGGAATGGCCAGTATATCCTGTCTAACTGCTCTGTTAGCATATAAATGTTGCCTGTGCGATCCAGTTGTATCTCCTCAGAAATAAAGAATTTCTGGAAATGTAGAGAAAATTGCTCTAGTGAATAAATGAGTTATGAAGTTATATTAGTTTGAAGATCGTTAGTGCAGTCAGTGAACAAGAAAGGCAAATTGTCGTTTCTGAAGTATGAATACCTTGATTACTTACTATTGTGTATTAATAGAAGTTAATGTCAAAGGTCAAGAAAAACAGGTATTTTGATAAAAGTTACTATTATAGATGTTATATTGTTTTAACAATCTATTTAAATATCAATGTAGATGCTATCTTAAATCTCGAGAACATCTGCTGTTTATTTTGAAACGGAACAATCAAAAACATTAAAATGTATTTTCAAGTGAATAGCGCGCAAAAAGACTGGAAGTATTCAACATAATATCAACAACATAAAAACATGGTAAATTGTTGGCAATAAGAACGCTTTTAATCATTGTTACTAAACACAAGCTTTGTAGACCACAGACAAAAAACTACTTAACTACTTCATTATAAATAAAAAAACCGGCCAAGTGCGAGTCGGACTCGCGCACGAAGGATTCTGTAAAAATCACGTTTGTTGTATGGGAGCCACATTTAAATATTTATTTTATTCTGTTTTTTAGTCTTTAGTAACAGGGTCCTGTACGGAACCCTAAAAAGATAGAGCTTTTTGCAGTCTTAAGTAGTTTTCTCTACAAATATTTAGTTTGTTGACAGAGATAGAGTTCAAGAAACTTTCTTTGAATTTTCAGCACCAACTTTTGAATAAAAGTAATGAGAAAATAACTAAGCATTTGATAATATTGCCTTATAATGTTTTAAATTTCCATGGTTTTTGACGTTATTAGAATAAACTATATCGGGATTTACACCATGTACCAAGCGCAGTTGCATGCGCCATGGTCACGGAAGAACTGTCGATTGTTGCGTGCGGGTAGATGTTATTGGCAGACAAATCGGTCTACCCTCCGTCTAAGTCTTTTATTTTTGAAAAAGGTATCGCAATGTCTACGGTCCCCGAAAGATAGTTTTCCTTTTGAGAAACCTGGTGTTTATAAGATCGACTGCGGTTGTGGTAGTTCATATATCGGCCAAACTAAACGCACAATAGCATGCCGTATAAAGCAGCACATAACACCCACCCACACCAGACAGTGGTACCGGTATCGAGCGTAATAATAAAAGACTGAGACGGAGGGTAGACCGATTTGTCTGCCAATAACATCTACCCGCACGCAACAATCGACAGTTCTTCCGTGACCATGGCGCATGCAACTGCGCCGAAACATCGGAGTCTCAAAAATAAACAGGTACATGGTGTAAATCCCGATATAGTTTATTCTAATAATATTGCCTTAGTTGCTTTAAGCCTAAGAGTTAAATTACTTACCGATTTGTTGTAGAGGTGTATAGTATTGAAAAATTACACAAGAATCATATTGATAGTAATATTTTTTTTTCATTAACTAGTAAAGTTGTTTGTCTAGCTCGAGATACATTTTTGGTCACCCATCCCATGACTGACCCTCGCGAAAGTTGCTTAACCTCCGCAATCGATGGGCTAGGCACTATACCATTGCGCCACCAAGCTCTTCAAGAAAAGAATGGATGAATACACTTAAAATACTTGATAAATGAAAGCCAGAATTCTCTATGTTTAATACCTAGCTAGAAATCAAATTGATGATCTAAGATGTTCTTAAGCCCAGGAGACGTTTAAAATGAAGCATTACTATGTCTTAGTCATTACTTATCTCTGATTTAGTATCAGAAACTGGATTAATTCATATGACAAATTGTAGGTAGAGGAATGGAATAATTTGTAGAGATATCTCTCAGTTTTGATTGGAGAAATACTCTTGAGATTTAGCTTGAGTTGGAGTGCGTATTTATTGTTATTGTAAAGATGAAATATTATACGGTATCTTTTTCTTCTTAGATTTTTTTAAAGACAGTCTTAGTGTACCAATGCGATTGAATTGACAATAGACATATACACTTCTAAGACTTTCGCGCGTACAGTTCATTAGAAATAAAACACTTTTTACGGATTACAGCGCGTATATTATTAATTCAGGTGTTGTTTTAGAATTATTTAGTTAAAACAATAAATACAAGCTAAATAATTCTAAAACAACACCTGAATTAATAATAAATGACAATAGACAGTCATCCGCGACAACTTCACTTGAGAATGTATGGAAAAGTGTCAATTTTTGACACTTGTCCGTTTTGTACCGCAACTTGCGTATAGTTAAATTAATCGCATTGTAACTCACTTCTATTGAATAATAAATTTATAATAGGCTGTATAGCTGTTACCTTTGCCTCCTGCAAAAGTTAGAATTTTGTAAGTAAAAAAGGAACAATCCTACTTTGATTGTTTATGTTTTGAATGGTTGTGTATGGTGTGTGTGGATATTATATCCTCAGAAATCTCACTCGTGTTATTATTTAAGTGCATATAAACAATAACTTCTATAGTTTCATCATCATCATAACAGCCCATTATAGTCCACTGCAGGAAGTAGGTCTCACCAGCTGTGTACTGACGTTGCCATAACTCCCACGCTTGGCAGACGGGTTCTAGATCGTAGTGTTGGACAGTTTTATTTGGAAAACTTTGCTGCTGATTTTCTACTTTCTCAGGGGTTCTGGGTAAGGATTCCAAAAGATGTGGTCGCGGTCGGTAACACTCTAGTGGAGCTTTAGCTACACTCTTGCGTTTTGGGGATCACTTTTAGTAAGCGGAACGTTACACTTCGATGCAAACCTCGTCAAATAAAAATAAAGTCAGTAACCATGATAAGATAGAAAGCTTTGTTTTAAATTTCCATGTTTATTGATGTTTTTAGAATAAACTATGTCAAAAAGAGCGGTCAAAAACAACGATACGCAAAAATCGGCCATCGCTGAGCATTTAATTCATTCGGACACAAATCACTGGAACGAGTTGCATAACCCCTTAGATTATCTTAACAGAACACCACTACATACCAAGAATGGGCAGGCAAGCGATTAAAATTACCAAATACAAAAATTCAATCGTGAAAATGGGGTCATATTGTCGAGTGTCTAGAATCCAGTAGTCCGGTTGTGTAAAAACAAAAAAAACATAAAAGTGCCGTTTCTCGTACAGATACAGTGAGTGTCGTGTATCGAGAACAGATTCAAGAGAGTATTGAGTTAGCAGACAGTTGTACCGGTATCGAGCATAATAATAAAAGATCAAGACGGAGAGTAGACCGATTCGTCTGCCAATAACATCTACTCGCACGCAACAATCGACAGTTCTTCCGTGACTACGGCGCATGCAACTGCGCCGAAATATCGGAGCATCAAAAATAAACAGGTACATGGTGTAAATCCCGACATAGTTTATTGTAATAAGAAAGCTTTTTTGAAGCTCTTCTTCTATACACAGTCTTGACTTATTTAATTAACCACTGGACATTTTTAACAAATCCACGAAATTAATAAAACTTTTGTATTGTTATTCAGCTTTTCTCACGACTGTTATTTGATTTCGGGAAATTTACCCAAAAAAGGGGACGTTATTTCGCACCATTTCTCAAATGTTCAATTGATCGTTTAAAGCAGCCATCTAATACATGCCATTAGATTTTAATTCCACGTCCGATTTAACTGCCTGCCCCGTCGTTTTCCCCCGAAAACCAAAGTCCAAGGTCTCATGATGAATAAATTTTCAATTTCCCAATTCCCTTTGTTTCCTTTTTACTTTTTGTCAGTTCTTGTTCGCGGTTCTGTCGTTCTGTATCGTTCTATGTGTTTTTGTCTTTGATAAAATTTAATTCGGATTTAAATAGCGCTTAAGATCGTCTGAATAGAATGCTGAAAAGAGAAAGGTCATTTACTATTTTGTGATTCTTCTTCATGTGAGTTTAAAAGTTTTTCTAAGCAAATAGATGGTATTGATAATGTTTACAAGTTTTGAAGAATAAGCTATAAGCTTGTAAAAAGGTTAAAATGGAAGATGGATATATCTATATATATAAAAGGGAAAATCACTCACTCACTCACTCACTCACTCACTGATCACGAAATCTCAGAAACTACAAGTGCTAGGAGTCTGAAATTTTGCATGGGGGCTCCTTTTAGGACGTAGGTGCTCACTAAGACGGGATTTTGCGAAATTCAACCCCTAAAGGGGTGAAAGAGGGTGGTAAAGTTTGTATGGGAGAACGCGATTCCTTGGCCCGATTGACTTAAAATTTGGCATAGACATTCTTTCACAAAATTAATTGAATACGTGTTTCGTATTTTTTTAATATTTATTACCTAACAGGGTTAAAAAGTGATATAAAGCTACTTTTGCTGTGATTGACTTCGACGTCGGAATTGAAACTTTTTTGTGCATTTGATTGATTAATCAAGAAAAATAAATATCATTTGTCATCTCAACGTAGTATTACATTCTCTTTGGACATTTCCCCTGAGAGTAGTTAGAATGCATTTCATTGAATAGTACCTATGGCGTTATGTTGGCAATGCTGTAATTTTTTCCTTATTGCGTTGTAAAAAGGTGCAAAATTATTTCATCTAATTATCAGTTTAATTTTAAAAGAATACAATATTCGGTCAAGTCGCCTATGCTATGACAATTAATAAAGCACAGGGACAAAGTTTAAGGCTGGTGTAGATCTGTGCAGTGATGCAGGCCATGTTTCTCCCATGGCCAGCTCTAATGTCGCCTGCTCGAGAGTCAGCTCGCCGAATAGCCTTTTTATTTTGCAACCGGATAACATGACAAGAAATGTGGTAGGTATACAACATGTTACAAAAATATCCCTAATGCCGAATATGGTATATAGGGACCACCAAACGAACAACTTTTACTATTGGGACCAACTCTCAAATCGCGAAAAAAAAATCAGAAAAATTTAAATCGAAAATATCAAAATGTATGAAACGCATTTTGATATTTTTGATTTGAATTTTTGTATGAAACAGCTAATTTTTATTTCGCGATTTCAGAGTTGGTCCCAAAGTAAAAGTTGTTCAGTTTGATGGTCCCTATAATATATACCATATTCGGCATAAGGGGTATTTTTGTAACACGTTGTATATCATAGAGAAGTGTTGGATGATCGAGATTGAGAATCCTGATAATGCACAACATATTTTTATTTAGAACTAGCTGCACGCGGCATGCGTATTGCAATGCTCCGTTTTTTTAGCCAGGGACTTTCTCGGTCGTAAGCAGAACAACTCACCAAAGTTTCATCATAATCGGATAAATTTTTTAGGAGTCCCGTCGTCTGTACACTTAGATCTTTTAAACTATGCATAAAAAACCGCATCAAAATCGGTCCATAAGTTTGGGAGCTAGGTTGCCTCAGACAGACAGACGCACACAAGTCAAACCTTGCGTATGGTTGTGTACGTCGTATATACATATAGTGGTGGCCACATAATTAAGAACACAAATCGATTTTCATACAAACGTGGTAATTTTGAAGTCTTGGTTTTCCGCTAGGGATTGAACTAGCTGTGATCTGATGATGGCCATCCAGGGAGTGAATGGAGAAGATTCAGATAGCAATACACACCCAACTGATCTGGTCAGCATTTTCAGTTGCAAGTTTTCATATATTTCTATACCATATTCGCGGTTTTTTTTAAACATATCCTTACATCCTTACATCTCTTCATCTCTTAAACTGCTGGTCAGATCACTTGGGTGTGTATAGAAATCTGGATCTCCTCCATTCACTCCCTGGATGGCCATCAACAGATCACCGCACGGGCAGTCCCTGGCGGAGAAGCAATGCTTAAAAGTTACTTCGTTTGTATGATAATCGATTGGCGTCCTTAATTTTGTGGCCACCACTATATATAGATATCCTGTAGTATAGTCTAATAACTTCACACTCACCACATTAGTAACTACATTGTACCCGTGCGAAGCCGGGGCGGGCCACTAGTAACAATATATAATGATTGCATAATTTTAAACGTATTTGCTGTCAGCATAAAGGACTGTTTTGCCTAAATTAAAATGTTTTAAAATTGACAGATTATGCCTTCAGTGGGCGGGTTGATCTGCATATTGATATTTGGCAATATTAAAATGTTCCCCTCAATATTCTAACTTCGACTGTATGATGTCAAAAGCAATATTGTGTTTGTTTAGGTCAAGTCACGATGTTTGTGGAGATTCAAATTAAACAATTTGGCTTAACAACTGGAAGGGAACATAGCGAGACTCTGGAGGCCTGAATACAATATGAGCTATCCTATTTACTATGCAAATAATGTTTTCCAAATACTTTTAAATTAATATCAAGACCGATATAGATTGGTTTGGTCACATGAGAGGGGCGTATTTTGAATTTAAGCTAAAATGAAATGAAAAAAATTAAATATTAATGCTGGCTAATTTTTGACGACCTGACTGGTGCAGTGGTCAACATGCCGGTCTACCACGCAAGAGGTCCCGGGTTCGATTCCCGGCCGGGCAGAAATTGAAATGATGAATTTTAATTTCTGTGAACGGTCTGGGTGTATAATAAGTATAATATTTAATTAGTATATAAAGTAGTATATCAGTTGCCTAGCACCTATATTACAAGCTTTGCTTAGTTTGGGGCTAGATGGCGTTGTGTGAAATTGTCCAAGTATTTATAAACATTTATTTCGGACATAAAACCACGAGGACATGTATACATCATGTTACAAAAATACCCCTAATGCCGGTTATGGTATATAAAGACCATCAAACTGAACAGCTCCTACAACGGGACCAACTCTCAAATCGCGAAAAAAAAATCAGCTGTTTCATACATTTTCATATTTTCGATTTTAATTTTTGTATGAAACAGCTGATATTTTTTTCGCGATTTCAGAGTTGGTCCCATAGTAAAAGTTGTTCAGTTTGATGGTCTTTATATACCATATTCGGCATTAGGGGTATTTTTGTAACACGTTGTATACATATATCATACTGGTAGGTATGACAAACTAGTATGACCACGAGGAAACAGCGAGGTGTTAGTTACATGAGAATCTTATCCTAGTGTTAGGAATTTTTAGCGATACAAGAAATTATAGTATGGCCACAGATGCGGCTCCTGTGCTATATATAAAAAACAGCCCTTAAAACCTACCTTATTGAAATATTTTTAAATGAAGTTATTGTGGCTATTTTAGGATCAAGTTCTTTGAGCCTGTTATACAATGCACCAAAGAGCAAATTCGTGTAACTTGAACATAAATGAATTTGAGTGCCTCTTTATACATTGAAAACCAATTAATTATCCGGTTTGTGAATTCCGTAAAGAGAGAGGAAGTCCCTGTTGAGAATAAGGGTTAATATTGTTCGTACTTTTACCTACGTTTACGAAAATAATTTGATGTATATTATACTCGTACACATTAAATTGTTAGAGTGGTTTGCAGGGCTTATAATGATTTTCCGGGGATATATGCATCCGTAACCGGATTTTAGGGGTATTACTAATACCATGGATATTCAACCTTAAGTTGAAGACCTCCGTGGTCGAGTGGCTTTGTACACCGGTTTTCAAGGTTTCGCCATCTCTGAGGTCCCGGGTTCGATCCCCGGTTGGGTCAGTTTAGAAAACGAACTTTTCTACATTGGCTCAGGTCTGGATGGTTGTGATGATGATCGGTTCAGTAGTTGAGACGTGAAGATTTCCGATTTTCTATTTTATATTGTTTTAATCTTTTATTATCACTATTTTGCACACTCATTATGGGTAATATTGTACCTCTTGTGACCTCTTATGCACCTACTCATATTTATGCAAATAAACGAATTGAATTGAAGGCGTAACAAACAAACAAACGGACTTTCGCATTTATAATATTAGTAAGGATTTAACATGAGAATATGCACACTACCCAACCTCTCTTTGGTAAATGGTTCACCAGCTACATCACGGCTTAAAGGATGATCTCAAAAGAAATTCCTTTCAGATTAAAGATTCAACAGATCTCCCTTAATTCTCGACAGATAGCTTTCTGGATCGGTTAAATCTAAAACGAATCAAGGGATCAGTTACGAACGGGGCACGGGAAGGGAATACTAATCTTGGCCAATATTTACATCGTTTTTAGGCTTAGATACAAATTATTTTTGAGGCACGAATTTTTAATCCTGAAAAATGGAGAATTGGGCCACGAGAATTGTACTATTATTGGTAAATAAAAACGCATTGATATATATAGCCCAATTATTGTTACCGGTATTGGCGTAAAATTGTACCCCATCATTGAATGGAATAGTACTTACTTCAAACTTCGTTGTTGAATGTCAACTAAAGGAGCGTCCCCAATTCGAGCTGTGCGACCGCGGCAGCCGCGAGGCATGGTTTCGCTAGACTTTTGTGTTTTTTCCTATGCGTCCCCATATAACAGCCGCGCGGCCCGCCTTGCGAATACTTCACACACACATTCACATTCAAAAAGTACGAAGAGGAGGATCTGTTTTTAGCTTCAGCGGCTTTTATAGTTGGAAGCAGCGCTCCACACATTAGAAAGCACCCGCGGCCAATTATTCCCAGAAGTCCCATCTAACACTTTCCCCCGGGGTGACAACTGGGAATTTTTTCCCAGTCGTCATGGGGGTGACGACGGCGTTTTTCGGTGCGACCAAGTTTAGTCAGTAAAAAGTTGATCTTGATCCTGTCCACTCCATTTTGCCACCAAAACCAACACAACTCCTCAACAACACAACTCGAGGCAGCAGCCGCGGCCGAAGAGTGGCGGGGAAACTTTAATGGAAGTTAAGGAGGGTGGTTTGATAAGTCAATTAATTTGGAAGGAAGAAATGTTTTTTTCGGCATATTTTCTTTAATTTGTCTACACAATCTCTTTGTAGCTCTGCGAAGTTCCTACCTCTTTAACCCATTATTTTTTTCTTTCATCGCCTGAAAAATGTAGTAAATGAAATAGGGGCACATTTCAGGCACCACCTTGGCTTGATTAAAAACTTTGCCCGACAAGACTTTTATTCATGTTTGGTTGGAGAAAAAATCTCAGCGGAATAAATCTAGAGAATAGGAAGGGTAAGAAAATAATTCGATGAGTTTTGATGTCATGAGTGTAGATTTATCATAGGATAATGAAGAGAAATAGAACGAAATAAATAGTTTTTTTAATTTGAGATTTTAGCATTCACAATGCTATTTTGTACAATACTAAATAAAGTACTAGAAAAAATTCGACTCGTTACCAAAATTGCAGGCGGGAATGGAACTCACGACCTTTGGAAGTCCGGTCTAATGCTGTGACCTTTTTCCCAAATTTAAAAATTATAGAGCTCTTTCATCTTAATCAGGTACATCACCTGTGCTCTAAATAAAACTCAAATGCTCAAATGATCTAGTGCTTTATTTATTAAAACAGTTGATTTCAATACTATAGGGAAACATTAGTTACAGTCTTTCAAACAAGAAACAAGTGCAGTTAGGTAACAGTTCAATTTGGTTGCAATGGATAAACAAAAATGAAGTTTTAACGACTTGCAAACAGTTTTATACTCTGGCTCCCAAGAGAAGGTCGAGCACTGGAACAAAAGCGGAACCAATTTGAATTTTCTTATTTGCAATTGGCTGAGTTGAATTGAAACCGGTAGTTAGTAGTTTATTTCATAAGTTTTTATTAAATTTGTTCGAATCAACATTCGATGTGGGAAGAACCGCTCGTAAAATACCGCGATTTTCCTTTCCCTGTGCGTTAGGAAAATTGAGGCATATCAAACTCGAGGTATATCATTACCGTGTCGAGGTCGAAACGGTACAGTACCTATACAACCTACCAACAAAACAGGTACACCTTTCGTGATGGATTTTGTGCGCTCGGCAGTATTGCAGGGGTATGCGCAGCAGTAATTATTAGGGTTCCGCACCAAAATGGTAAGAAAAACCCTTGTGTTAGATTTATTATAGGATATTTTTTTAAATACCGTCCCCCTTTTCCCGAAGTTTGCATACAAAAAAAATAACTGAAATTATTCTATGTGATAGAAGTTTATGTAATCATCAACAAAAATTACATTAGTTCCATTATCGGTCAAGAGATGGCTCTGACCTACAGTAATATTCTACACCACAGTGTATTTCTATATGATGGTACGGAACCTTTAGTGTGCGAGTCCGACTCGCTCTTGACTGGTTTTTTTTAATACTACTCATAAGATCCACCGCGTAAGGTATAGAAACAAATGACGGGAGAGTTTTTAATGGCCAGAATCGCTAGTCGCGCTTCTGTCTACAGTACACTGATTGTGCAAAATACACTCGACTATATAGCAAACCAACAAGGATAAAAATTATGTGTACATAAAATCTCGCGTGAGAAAGGTACACCCAGACTGCACAACATCACAAAACCTGAAATAATTCACATAATTTGTAAAATATACATGAAAAAAATCGCTAATATAAATGTGTAAAATGAACTCGGTAATATGCAATCTGTATAAACGAAATAATAAATCGAATTAAGTCTAAAATTAGAGGCGATTCGTGATATTTTATCGAAAAAAATGTTCTTATGTTTTTGTTTAAACTACATTATCGACCATAATTATATATGGTTCTTTTGGGAGTTTCATTTTATAAAATGAAATCTAAGATTGGCGATTTGCTTTATACCCTATTAATCAGCAGATGAAGAAACGTATTAAGTTTACAATTAATTATACGTTACTAATAAATAAATTATATAAAGTTAAAATTTTATATAAATACCAAATACTCGACACCCTGTATAATTTTCAAAAAGTTTACATCGATCACAGGCAGAAGTCAGATTCTATCTAACATGACAAACATAAAATTGACAGATAAAAAGTGAATAAGATATTTTTTGGAGACACTCCAATTTCATTATTAGTACATTGAAACTTGGCGCATCTCTGCACTACGAAATTTCCATTTGTGCAACATATTTATAATCTTTTATTGAATTTAAATTCAACAGATACGACAGACGTAGACGATGAAAAATCGTTGATAGGAAATCCAATGAAAACAGAACTGTATCCAGTACTGTCTAGAGATCTACAGTACTACAGCCTACCTATATTATCTGTGTATCCTTTTGACATAGCACTAACGTCTGTCTGTACATTCATTTGAGCACTATACTCTCGATTACACGTTTTAAGTCGACAAAAACAAGGTCCTATATCGAGTGTCACTTCAGATAGAAATTCGGCTCGTGTCGCGTTCGTTGTCGTGACAGGAATGCTTCTCCCGTCGCCTTTGCGATTTGATCGTATCTGCGCGATGTGTGGAATAGTGTCCCATTTTTTCCAACCTTTGTTATCTCACTGTTTAGATCCTCTTCCATTTCCGAGCGTAATGAGGTTGAAATATTCTGTTCTGTACTTTCTTTATGTTCTAAATTTTATGCTCAAAATTAGTTTAACCCTTCAACGCCCGGAAAATGAGACACAATAGGTATTCCATTGCTAACCAGCCACATGCGTCCGCTCGAACGTTGATGAGTTAATATTGCTATTGGGCAATGAACAAATTAAAATACTTCAACAAAAGTTATTTAATATCACTATTATTTTACCAATACCATGCACGCACTGTGTTATTTCTTTTTTTTTATAATATTTTTTATGTTTTGTCTTCGGTCTTGTAAAAATACAAGGTTGTCAACGCTGGATTGGACTGCCTTATTTTTTTGCTTTCCTATTATCCTATCCCTATTCTCTAACAACTTATTAATCTAAAAGTTAGAAGAGAATAAAGCCCTGTGTTACCTGCCTAAATAAAAATGAATTTTTCAGACCGTTACCCGAATATTTAATAATCCTACCCAGTGATCTTCATCAAACATTTCATAAAATTCAAATTGACCCCGTAAAATATTAACTTTTTTACTGCCCATCACAAGTATATTATTTTCAAAGAAATAGCCCTCGACTCGAAGAACAGTTCCGTTCAACTTTTTACGTCTTTTTATTTTTTATAAGGCCTTAAAATTACTCTGAGTTCAAATTTGGTACTTACGAAAAGTGTATAATAAACGTAGGCACTAGAAGCAGTAAATTGACACTAATTTGACATTATGCCAACTCGAGAGTGCGGGCGATGTTGCAAGTGCGTTGTAATTTGAGCTTTAAGTTAAGAGGCTTAGAGCCGTTTTAAAGCAACAGGGAGTAGTAAGAATAACACTTCCAGGCGGGTCGGTAATGGGAAGTTTTTAAGACGATAATGCGGAACCTTGATAATGTACCCTTGTCAGAGTTTTTTTCATTCCCAAGGAAAGAGAGAAAACATTTATGTTAAACTTTTTTTAGATTTACAACGGAATTCAAGTCATAAACGTTTTATAAAGCTATTATAATAATATTATTACTAGTGGCTTAGTAAGCTGTAGACCAAGCTCAAATTGTGTTGTTAAAAAAATAATGTAATACCTAGATATCGCCATGAGGTTGACAATGAGTTTTTGGCGTCATTTTGTCGAGTTCAGTTTGGTGTCTATTTTAATTATTTTCAAATTGATTCATAGTGGATATTGTGTCTTAAAATTGGTGCAGTTATATGGTACAAGTGTCTACGCAACTGAACAATATGTGGGATAATTGAAATAGGCGCGATCTTGGCTGTGTGAAGCTGAGACTTTTATTGAAGTGGTGGCTTCCTCGGCAGAACTAACCGAGTAAACTGTCTTGATATACTTGGTGCCAAATGCTCCAAGCAGCATTGGAATGCGATGCACCCGCATTCTAATGAAAAATTAAACAATGTCTACCACTGAACTATTTAACACTTGACACTGGCAAAAATTACTTCCGAGAGGAAAGTAGACTGCCATAACAAAAAAAAAGAAGAAGAAGAGGTTGACAATGCTTTTGAAAAGCAGTACTATGTGCTGTTTGGTAGATTAAGTATTATTTTATTATATCTAATCGAAGCTAGATGGCGCTTCTAATTTTAAACATTTGTCGACAGGGATTTTTTCGCAAATTTTCGAAAAACTGGCTCGTCAAAACTTCTTTATAATTATCGAACCTTCTCACATTATTTCACGAGAATCGGTTGAGAAATGCTTCCTGTAGAGGGGAACAGCTGGACAGCCAGAAATACAGACATACAAAAGAATTTTTGCTCAAGCTGAAGCAGAAACGCTTCGCGCTCGCTCGCTCAATTAGTTATTACTTAGCTACAATTAATTACAACGATACTAACATTAAAATCACCTCTTTGATGTAAGTAGATCAAGATGGTTTTTCAGTCAATAGCTCAACAATTTACTCCTTTTATTTGGGTTGTTCCGTATTCATCCCATGACGATTCATCCCAATTCTTCACTCATCCCAAATTGGTATTCCTTACTCAACCCATTATATTATTTTAATATATTTTCTTAATTCAACCCAATTGCATTCCTTACTCATCCCAAATTAATTTATTACTAAAAGTATGGATAGCAGTACAATAATTAATATTTTATCAGAAAATTATATAGGAATACAATAAATTGAACTAAGTAATACTAAGTACTTATGTACTCATTAGAAATTAAATATGCATGTTTTGTAAATAAAAGTATACCTCAGATAGGCAGATTTATTCACCACTGTCCCCGGAGCAGTTTAATACTTTATTTTATTATTTTTTACTCTCTACTGACCCTTATATATTATATGTTAACTTAAATTTATTTTCATATAAATTCATTTAATTATGATCGACTGTAAACCAATTACCAGACAGTTCATCAAAGGCTGATGAAATCATAAATCTTATCATTAAAGAATCAGACTTTCGCATTAAATAAGAAGTCCCAAATTTAACAGTAACCCGTTTTCCTTTAATTCTAGTTTAAGGAGACCTTTTACTTGAAACGGTCGTTGGTTTAATAATCCACTGAATAGGTCGTTAAATTATGAACGACCTTCCGTACAATCTAATTACGCAATGGAAGGTAAATATCACGATAGATTCACCCTTTTAAGATCGGGTTTTGTTAATTAAGATGTAGCGAGAACACGTCTTTACAATTTCAGACTCCCCTTTTTTATTTAATAATATAACTTTCTCATGACGAAAGTCAAACAAAATCAAGAGATAGAGAGGCAAAATACAAAATAAGGTTCATTTAGACAATAAAGTTATTTTAAACCTCCTAAAATTTATACAATTTCAGTAGTAGGTATATGTTTTAATCTCAGGACTCGAAAGGGAGCTAAGCTTAAAAGTACTCTGAATATTATTCTGCTTAAATCTAAAATTTTTATTTATATTGTAAGTGCAGTTAAATTTAATGTTTTTGTTTTTTATTTTAAATTGATTTTGTGAATAAACACGCTCTATCTCAACAGTGAAACAGATTCCCTAAGCTGTGAGATGACCTTTCCCGGCCAACGATCGACCTCGTCGTTTTAAGAGACTTGATGGCTGCCCGCTATCCATCGCCCCTTTTCTATTTCCCTAAACGCAGGGGAATCTAAACTAAAGTAGTTTTGTAATAGGTGCTTTAAGAAAATTGCGTCGCTCCTTTATTTCTATGGTAAAGGTGTCGGATAGTTGATTGTTTTTTGTTTCTTCTTACTAAATTCCAATGAAAATTACTTTTAAGAATGCCTTTGACTAATTAGAAATTATATTTCAATGTTTTTACATTCATTACTCCTTTATAATATGTATTCATGCAACCATGACTCGGTATTTGAAAATATAAAATATAATTTTCATTACTCTAGCAGATGCCAGTATGTCCGTAATCTGTTTTCAGGGTTCCGTACCCAAAGGGTAAAACGGGTCCCTATTACTAAGACTACGCTGTCCGTCTGTCAGTCCATCTGTCAACCGTGATAGTAAGACAGTTTAAATTTTCACAGATGATGTATTTTTGTTGCCGCTATGACTACAAATACTAAAAAACAGAATAAAATTTATATTTAATGGGGCTCCCATACAACAAACGTGATTTTTTTCGGAACCCTGCGTGCGCGAGTCCGACTCGCACATTGACCGGTTTTTTTTATTGATACTTGTCACTTGATTGATAATTTTGGTACTGTACATTCGCAATGGTTTTATTTTTTTACCATTGGTTTTTTTTATCAGTTATTTAAGTATTTCTTCAGTGTTCCGGATTCACGCAATAAAGCACTTAAAAAACTAAATGTATAGAAGTAGGTACAAATATTTTGAACAAGAAATAATTTTGCTAGTCATTTTCGTATTTGTCTTCATAAGCTCTGTTGCTTTAATACCAAATTGTATGTTTTAAGCTGCTTACACTCTTTTGTTGAACTTTTCGGCTTTCGTTACTTCGGACATAGAAGAATGCCGCCTTTAAACAATGAAATAAATAATTATAGTAGTTTATTTCTGCTTTTAGTCATGAAATGAGCATTGTTAAGTACTTTTTAAGAAATTGTGAAGCTTTTTAACTTTCTTTTATACCTATTGAGTTGATTTCAGGTATGAAAATTAAAAAAAAAAATCTTTTTGAATTAATACAATTAGATTATTATTATAGTTTTAATATTTTATTGAAATTCAGTAGCTTGCATTTTTTCGGTTCATAAAATAACATTCATGTTATAAATACGCTCATTTGCGAATTTCCCTGATAATCTTGTCGTGTAATCTCTTGAAAGGACTTATTCTGTTCAAAGTTGTTTTTAACATTTTCTTAAAACGACAATTTTCTGGCGTCGTTCTTCTATTACCTGGTAATTTTCGTTTTTAATTTCCGGAGCGGGAAAAGTCTTCGGATCTTTACTCATCGTAGATGTATTGAGTGAAGGGTTTGTTATACATTATTTTCTTAAAATAGACGTTCTTGACAGTTTCTTAAAGTTAAAATTCTATCGTCGGATATTTACGAAATAACATAGGTACTTAAACTTTTGTCGTAATCAGACTAAATATACTGAATATTTCTAGTAATAAAACACTTTTTACGGATTACAGCGCGTATATTATTAATTCCTTTTTGCTTTAGTCCTCCCGTGACCACGGCCCCTGGAAAGGTGTCGAAACGTCGGGAATTCTAAAAAAACAATAAATACAAACTAAATAATTCCAAAACAACACCTGAATTAATAATATACGCGCTGTAATCCGTAAAAAGTGTTTTATTTCTAATGTACTGTACGCGCGAAAGTCTTAGAAGTGTATATACTGAAATACGTTTATCGTTAGTACATTTTTTTTATATAATACTATATAATATACTAGAAAAAATAGGACTCGCACCAGATCATGTTCTAGTATATTATTTAGTATTATATAAAAATAGCATTGTGAATGCTTAAATCTCAAAATTTCAATCAGTTTTTTTATTTTATATTTTCATTTTTAGTTACCTGTTATATTTTTTCTGCTCTTATTATAAGTTAATAATTAGGTTACGAATAAGTATGACCCCTAATAAATGTCTTTTTTATATAAAATAACGTCAAAATTAACAATGTCCAATAAAATTTAGTTAGAAAAAAAAATAACAAAAATTGCAGGTTCATGGAATTGTTTTCAACCAGGCATGAATGATTTGAAAATTTACCTGAGGCTTTCCAAAATTGACCAATCCATTACACCAAAGAAGATTACTGTACTCATATACTAATAAGTAACAGCTTGTCCAAATTAATTCCCTTGTCAGGATTTTGCCAAAGTTTACGGATAGTGGTCAATCTGCAAATAGTTTATGAACTTTGCTTAGTTTGTGGTTATTAAGATCTTGTAGGCTTACTACAATATTAAGGTAACTTTAGTTAAAATCATTGGAGAGGTCGGACAATTAGGTAATTCAAAGCTAAGGGTCCTCGAAAGAGCCTTTGATGAAAAACCTTCGATTACAATATTTTAATTAAAAATCTCGAGTATAATGTTGACTGAATTCATTATTATTAAAGTCGCAAAAATAATTGTTATATTAAATTCAGACAACAAGAATCAAACGATTAGCCCAAATTAAAAAAAACCTTTGATTACAATATTCTAATTAGAAATCTCGAGTATAATGTTGACTGAATTACCTCATTATTATTAAAGTCACAAAAATAATTGTTATATTAAATTCAGACAACAAGAATCAGACGATTAGCCCAAATTAAACAATGCTTGTAAAATACATATCAAATGAAGCATTTATACAACAAAGAGATGGTAAACCGAAAAACAATTTGAAATTTAAACGTTACAAAATAGCTCTCCAATTTTTTCTCATAATACGAACAATTTTATTTCTGTGTTAGAGTAAATATGATACAGATAAAAGTACTGTTGGTTAATTGGAAGTTTCAATTCACTGTTTTACTATTACAGCCGATTTTGTTGCTTGTTTGGTAATTTTTCATTCGATCGTGTAAAATACAAAACAATATCGGTGTATATTTATTAGTTGAAATTAATTGAAATTTAACAATGTATTTGATTGTTTCAGATGCTGGGCCAAGAATTCGTGTATCACAGGAGATGATAAAACCGACAAGAGTGTAACAAAAATGATAACGTGACGAAATATGTTTCATAACGGACATTTCCACAAAGCGCGGACTAAAATATGCGTTGCGAGCATGACGTATCGTAATGATTTAAAAAACTGGCTACATGAAAAGAGAAAAAGCAGACATCCCGCCCAACCAGCCTGTTTCAATTTGTACTGTATTCTAGTTGTGACGTTTTTATCAATGCACACAGTCAACTCGAACACTACAAACATGAATCGTCAATCCGCTGATAGAAGTACCAATAAAGATTTTATTTTGAACAAGCAAAACGATCAACCAACCGAAGAGGGCTATGATGATCACAACCAACCGCATGCAAACGAAAACGTAGATTATACAAAAGTCAATTTCGATAACAATCCTTATTACAATAATGAACATTTTCTACATTCCAACAACAAATTTTACAATAGTGAAAATAACGCTTATAGCAACTATGATGACTATAAAAACTATTACTTGAATCCTTCAAATCCTATTCCCAAGTCAAATGTGAAATTTAAAATAAGTAGTAGAATAGTTCAAACTAAATATGGAAAATTACAGGGCATAGTTTTGGCTATGGATGAACATAGATATTTGAGTCCTCTTGAAGTATTTTTAGGAGTTCCGTATGCCACACCTCCTGTTGGATCTAACAGGTAAGCATTTTTGACTGTCTTATTGCATATAATTTTCAAAGAGTAAAGACAGTAGATATGTTATTTGCCCATTTTTCTACAATAAATATGGCAAATAAGATAAAGTAAGAAAGTACAATGGTTTTTGTATTTATACAGTTTCATCTTTGTAACCAAACTATTTTCGCTATAAGAAAAATGAATAGGCTTACAATGGCAACCGATAGCGTACATATAAAAATCAACAAAAGGTTGATAATTTCGTTTTGACATTGAATAGTTGCTACTTTTTATATACTATTAATCCAAAAATAATCACTGTCTTGTGTGCATTAAATCAATGAGATTGCAGATTATAATCTAATTCTTAAGTTACCTATTTATTCGTGTCAGTCAATGTCTTACATTAGATTTCATATGTCAAATTATATGATACTTTTAAGATATTAACTACAGAAACATAAGAACGAGTACACGAGTACTTTCAAAACTTCTTTGTGTTTCATCTCCATTGTTAATCGCACGATGCCCACTGCTGGGTAGACCTTTCCCAAGTCCACGCCATGATAAACAGTATTTAGTTCTGTGTTGCCTGAATCCAATGAATCACAGTTACTTTTACCAAATCGTTCGTCGGTCTAACTTGTAGCCTATCCACAGAGGCCGTGTCGTGTTATCAAAATAAATTATATATTTTTTATGTTGCATAGGTTCAGCCCAACAAGAACCCCATCGCCGTGGGATGGAGTGAGGGTGTCAGACAGGCCAGGTCCCGCTTGCCCGCAGAAACTACCAGATCTTGATGACGAACGGACCATATTAGAGAAAATGCCTAAAGGCAGACTAGAATATATAAAAAGACTGATGCCTTATCTTAAGAATCAAAGTGAAGATTGTCTATATTTAAACATATTTGCGCCGTTGCAAAGTGAGTATATCTTTAGAATTTCAATTTGAAATTTTATATTATTTTTATCCAATCAATATAATATTATCTGTTAGACAGAACATCATAACCATAATGCAAAGAATTAACAACATTAGAATCAAAATAATTTGCATCCTCGATTAGTTTTGATTAACCGTGGTCTAGTAGTTCACCCACCAATTTAAAGACGCAGGGTCTCGAACTTGTTTCCCAGAGGATACAATTTGTGCTCAGTTTGTTTGGTGGTAGGGTTTATTTTAAGTCCGCTTGGTTAGCTACCACCATCTCACCTAACGCCATAACAACAAATAGAAAATTGCTGTGTTCGGGCAGTTAGGTAAGATAGCCAGTTCCTCAGTGATGAGAATTCCGGGTGTAGTGCGCTTAAACTTTCGGCCTTATCGTCACTTAACATCAGGTGAGGTGAATGCCAAGCACTATCTCGTTGTGGATAAAAAAGTAAACTCCTGGTCCTTTACAATTCTCGTCTTATGCTGTTTTTATCTGGTTGATTATGTCTTGATTTCCGATCATAAAAATTCAAGTGCTTTATTTAAATTTTGTTCATTAAAGTTCTGTTATTTATCTTTGTTTTCATAAAATTAATGAAGTATTCCTTTTTCAGTGGACGAAACCAAATTAGCACTGCCTGTATTAGTTTACGTCCACGGTGAGAGTTACTCCTGGAGTTCCAGTAATCCATACGATGGTGCGGTGCTCGCGAGCTACACTGACCTCATAGTTGTTACGTTAAACTTTAGACTAGGTGTTTTAGGTAAGTATGAGTCACTTTAAAATTCATCATCATAATCATTATCATCATGATTGTCATTGTTATCATTTTAATCATCGTTATCATCATCATATAATATAACAACGGTATGCTGTGGAGATTTTATTGCTCGTGACTATGCATAGAAGTAACTTTTAACCCATCGAAATATTTTCTAAAATGAAAGTATCTTTTACTCATTATTTTGAGCTTGTTACACGGGGTGAGAATTGTTAAATAATCAAGTGATTTATCAATATAAAAAATTCTAATAAACTACGAGCCTATGTGGCAAAAACGTCTACATGTAACATGACCCCAATCTTCCGAATTAGTAAAATATTATTATATAGGTAAAGTGTAACTAACAATCTCATTAGCATAGTATAAAAAAACATTTTAATCATTGTAATAAGATAAAGCATTTTAGCTTGCCCAAAGCTTTTTTGAATGACCTTGATTTTCTTTAAGATCACTCAACGAAAGAATCACAAAGTAGTCTATTTACACTCCTCTGTGCCGTCAAATATTATTTATTTTGTATTGTGGCTTTATCCTTTATCTCACTGGAAACAGACGCAAACTTCGTTAAATTTGTCTTTGCGAGAATAATTAAAATGGATTAAAACTTTCGTCTTTTTTCATTCCAAAACATCTCAAATGTCAACTGGCCCAAAAAGTTTTGAACCCTTGAAACATAAAATTTAATCAACCCCCGGCTAAAACAGTACGAAGGCTGGTAAGTGGGCCAACAAAATTCGGTCATTATGGAAACTTCTCGAAAATAATGCCATTAGTCTTTTGAATACTCCGAAGCCGTAAGAATGTTTGAAGGAAACAATTTTATTTATTTTGGTTTGTTCCATATTATGTTTATTATTAGAACCAATTTGTTTTTCTTTTGCTCTACTCCTAATCCATATTGCTCAACTTCTAATGTAAACAATATTACCTGCCTTGTTATTAATAAATTGTGAGTTGTTAATAAATGAAAAGTTTGCACCTTTAAGTTAAAAGTTTGTTAGGAATAAGTCGCTTTGAAACGTTAAACATAAGGAGTAATATTGTTAACCAATGTTTTTGGTAAATTAGGTGTTAATTTATTCTTCGTTTATTAATAAAGTAGTGTGAATTCAGCTTCAACCTTGTGTTACTGAGATTGTGGCAGTATTTTGACATCTTATCTTCCACACATCATGTAAAAAAGTAAATAATTTTCTTCAGTGTAATTTTATGTTTCGTGCAATGATAAAAAAACGTAAAAGCTAATATTGCAGGGACCAAAAAATAATAAAAGCTCTGTAAGTTTATTTTATGCATTCAAATTACGCATATTACTCGTATTATATACGTCTATGAGCTAAATTAACTATGGAATTAAACTCAATGTTTCGATAAAAACATGAGCAAAAACGAACCTTAAAATGCAACCGATCGCATGAACAGATTTCGTGACTTCTTTGTTTTTCATGAGTAAAAAAAACAACTGCACAGGTTCGATAGCATTGCACTTGGCTTCGTAACATTTTTCGTTTGATTAAAACAGTGGTGCATTTGTATAATTTAAATCGAAGCCCGCGACCTTCAACTGTTAATTTCGAACTTAGAATGTAAATTGAAAACAGATAGGACCCTCTTCTGCCCCAATGAGTAGTTGTTCATTGTTCAATGGTTATTGGGTATACTATTGTTCTGAAAACGACATTCAATTAATAAAGTTGAAGGAACAAAGATTTAAGTTGAGCGTATACGTTATTATTGCTGAGTTACAATTTGTTGAAAGTAGAAGACTTGCTACACAGAAAAACTTTAACGCAAATTTCTCAGAAAAGAAAAGTCTTTCTTGCAATATTATACTCATACTCTGACAACTCCCCGGGACTTCTAAAATAAATCTTTTTTCCTTGGCAGTTGTTCCTGACTTGTGCTTTTGAACTTTTATTAGTACTGATAGCTTATTCCGTTTCAGGATTTTTGAATGCAAATCCGGCTCCCAATTCAAAAGCAAGAGTGGCGAATTACGGGTTGATGGATCAGATAGCAGCACTTCATTGGGTGCAACAGAACATCGCTTTATTTGGAGGCGATCCAACGAACATAACGTTGATGGGACATGGCTCGGGGGCTGCATGTATAAACTTTCTTATGATATCACCTACTGTTATGCCAGGTGCGTGTGATAGGCAGTTTTCATTAACGCTTGTTGATATAACCCCAATGGGGTGCTTCGATATTAATTTGAACCCTTCTTCATTCGAAATAGGTAGTAATAACATCAGAATATCGTTACTTTCTTGCTGATTTAAATTAAATGAAGATAGATTTTGTAATAACAAAACATTGTTTTCGAAAAGGGTGGGAGGGTTACTCCCAATGCGATTGAGAATATCGAGATCGAGTTGGAATCGAGTAAACGTCGAGTAGGGGCGCAGATTTTAGTGGTAGTTACAAGCAGAAACCATTGCAATAAAAAGAATTAAAGCAAACTTCCTAAATTAACTTTTCTTCATAAATTGTGTTAGGTATTGAATCAGAAAAGCCAAAACGAAACCTAGTTGATTTTTCACGAAACCTTATTTTACGTCTTGGTTTCAATCTAGCTTCTACACACACTGCGGGCGGCAGAAATTAATTAAGTAGATAGGTTTAGCGTTGGAGCTGACCTGGAATTGGTTGCAGGATTAGTTGGCGCCGTTTCGTTTAAGAACGCTTAAGACAGAAGTTCTGTGGTAGCGACACAAATGAGCGAGTTGGTACTTGTTCCAAATTAGAATTTTACGCTTTTTGAGTGTTTGAAAATTCCAAAATAGTTTTTTCACAAACATTTTTAAGCACATACAAGGTTGTTAGATTCCTGGTAGTTAAAACTATTTATAACTACGGTCGAAATATCAACATTTCATGTCCATATTTGTCGTTTTCTGTAATTTCTACAGTGTTTACCTATTTTGGTATCCGAGTAAGGTAATCGATGTTGTCTTTTAGCTTTCAATTTCTGCCCGGCCGGGAATCGAACCCGGGATCTCTGGCGTGGTAGACCGGCATGTTGACCACTGCACCACTCAGGTCGTCAAAACTTAATTTAGGATGTTTAAAGCTTTGTTTTTTGTTTGCAGGGTTGTTTCACAGGGCGATTCTTTTATCAGGGTCAGCATTAAGTTCCTGGGCAATAGTTGATGACCCAGTATACTACTCGCTAAAATTAGCTAAGCACATGAACTGTACTATACCAGAGGACTTGACAAAGGACCACGAAGTGATAGTCGATTGTTTAAGAGAAGCGACGATCGAAGAGTTATTATCTATAGACATATCACCGCCAAACTTTTTAACAGCATTCGGACCGTCAGTTGATGGTGTAGTAATAAAAACAGATTTCGCTAAAGACTTCCTTACGATGTATTCAACTGGAGACTTCCCATCATTTGGACCTCTAAATAATATGAATCAAAATTTGAACACGCATAAGAAGAGGAGCGACAGTGGTAGAAGGTTATTTCAGAATAAATACGATTTGCTCTTCGGTGTGGTGACAAGTGAGGCATTGTGGAAATTCTCAGCCCATGACGTTCAAAATGGGATTGAACCCGACAAAAGAGACCGAATGCTGAGGTAAGTGAATAAAAGTCTAGTTTTCAAGGAGAGGATTTTTGTTTTTGAAAAATAAAATTACTACGTCCTATGAATTTTTGTCGAAAAATAAATGTCAAGTGTCTTCAATCCAATATCAAACTCGATGTTTAGAAAACAAATACAATTGTCAGATATTATAAATTTCCTATTTGTGTTATGAGTAATTTAATATTTAGTGCCCGTATTAATAAATACCTATTTCATTTTGTTTACTAGAATGAAGTAATCAATAGAACTATTTATTTACAGGACGTACGTGAGAAACTCATACACTTATCACTTGAGTGAAATATTCTACACAATCGTTAACGAGTACACTGATTGGGAAAGAACGGTAGAGGTTTGTTTTATATTATAAAGTAGAATAGAACGGAATAAATATGTCAATATTTTCTGTAAACATTAATATTCTGATTATAATGAGTATATTTGAAAGTCAATAAAAAAGAAACAGATTAGCTGATTTAATGAAATCCCTGCTGCAATTGGAATTGGATTTCAACACAAAAAAGTTCAAGCCCGTCGTATTTACATTAAAATCCGGACGTTTTTATTTAGAGGAGTATTTGAGATTTCCTTAATCCACCTCCCTCCTCGCTTCAAATTTTGTGACAAAGTATTGATTAACATATATTACCATAATCCATTGTTGTAGAACCCAATAAACACGAGAGATGCGACTATGGCGGCTTTGTCTGATGCGCAATACGTAGCCCCATTGGTGCAAAGTGGGGACTTATTGAGCGGCGGACCGAAGCCGGCGCCTACTGATGAAGATGAGCCGAGAAGACCAACTAAGACGTATTTTTACGTATTCGATTACCAGACTAAGGACGGTTTTTATCCACAAGTAAGTAAAACAAAATTACCTCATACAATTTATAACTTTTTTGAAAAATAGAATAGGCATCATTTATATAAAGAAAATAAAACTTTTATTAGCTTAATTGGAAGTTCTGTTTTTAAAGCTGGCTTTGCTGGCATAATTTGTCGAATCTTTGTCTTAAAACCTCATTTCGTCTTACCAAAGTTTCTGGTAATTAGTTCTCACAATGTAATTCCAATTTCAAATATTTTAAATGAACGGTCTACTCAATATTAGTAATCAGCTAAAATATTTCTCTGATTACTACTTCCTTCCAAAATGATTAATTCATCATATCCAATCAAAACTTTCTCAGATTGACATTATTTCAGAGTTAACGATGTTTGATTACGACAGTGATTTGAGTTCAGTGATCAATTATACAAATATTGAATGTTATCCTCTCCAATCTCATTATTTTCAAAAGTACCGAAAGTTAGAATTTCGTTCTTACACAAATTCAAATCGACCTTAAAAACTTATTTCTGAACCAGCAAACTTTCTACTTAAGTTTTTTAGGGTCCCGTACCAAAATGGTAAAATGGAACCCTTATGATGCGACTCAGTCTGTCTGTCTGTCACAGCTGGATATCTCGAGAACCACTAATGCTATCAACTTGAAATTTTGAATAATTTTAAATGACGTTTGCCCAACTATTTTGCAAATAAGAGAGAAATAAAAATATTTATATATTTTTTGCAACAGGGACTGAAAAGGGTCTTAAAAATTTGAAGTGAGGCTACTAGGACATATGAGAGATCATATAAAAGAGCGCTGCTTGCACATTCTCAAACAATTTTTTTAGGCAGAATAGATTTCGACTCATGTTGAAAAATGTAAAAAAAATACCGTCCCCCTCTCATCTACGAAGTTTGCATAGAGACTTTTAAATATATACGGATGATATGGCTGATTGATAAATACTATTATTCTATAAATAACTATCTCAAGGACAATCACATAAATTCTGTGCTTCGTTTAAAATGATTTCATGCATAAATAATAAATGAATATCTAATTATAACTAAATTTAATTTACCAATTATTTGTGATTTTGTGTACATACTTTATGTAACTTTTGCATGCTGAAAAACAAGATAAGTTATGCAACCTAATTTTAAATTACCAACATGTAAAACCATGTCTTTTGCAAATAAATTTTCATTCATTAGAAGTACCTAATAATCAAAGTTTCGACTAATAGAGAATCTATTACGAGATAGCTAATAAGATAATCTAGATGGTTTTTTTTGCCTTATTGTTTTTAAATAAATTAGATGGTTATTCGCTCATGGCAACCACTTTTGTATATTTCATCACCTTCTGTGATGCTATTGTCATTCCAACTAGAATCTTCTTTGTATTTGGCAAAAATGTACAAAAACTGTTTGTTACTTAATAACGATCATTGGCATTTTACTTACTTACACTTAACCGCCTCTGTGGTCTAGTGGTTCGCACACCCGTGTAAGACGCAAGGGTCCCGGGTTCGATTCCCAGGAGAAGGGTATATTTGTACTCGGTTTGGTTGGTGGTAGGGCTTATTTCAAGTCCGCCTGGCCAGCTCCCACCATCTTACCGAAGTCTGACGCCATAACAACAATTTAAAAATTGTTGTGTTCCGGCAGTTAGAGGTAAGATAGCCAGTTCCTCAGTGGTGAGGATTACGGGTGTAGTGTGCTTCCTTGTGCTTCCGTGTGCTTCCTTCGGCCTTATCGTCACTTAACATCAAGTGAGATGAAGGCCATGCAAGCGCTAACCCGTTGTGAATAAAAAAAAGACTTGTAAAAGTCATAAATAATATCTGCCTCAAGTTTCTCATTCAACACGGATAATTTTCCTCTCATACTCGCTATTCACTCCCATTTTTCACATTTCCCATATTATTTAGATACGAACTCGTTACAATGATTAAGTGCAGTTTTCATCCGCGCCATATTTACTTTGCTGCTTCCTACCAGAGAGTTTGCATTTAATCAGCAACGGGAATATCGGATTTTTTTTTCAGAACAACCGAGCTAATCAAATGTGCTTATTTAAGCTAACGATTCATAACGCTTATGTTTTCTTTTGGGCTGAGGGGAATATTATTGCTTAATTCCTTCATTAATTGCTCTCGTTTATTAAAGAGCTAATTGTTCTCTCGGGTATAATTTTGGATCAGTATTTAAATGTGGGGTTTACTTTATGCTTCAACTTTGCAAGATGGTTAATTAGTGTTTTGGTTGATTTATTTCTTATTCATTTTTAGTGTCTAGACACACTATGCCGAAGTTCGGCCAAGTTACGCCTGCAATTCTTTGTAGTAGTAAGCTAGTAACACATCTGCCGAAAATGACGTAGCGTTTTTTTCTTCGGTCGCGTAACTTCGGCATAGTGTGTCTAGACACTTATCTGTGTAGTATACAGGGTGTCCCAAAACTTTGCCACACGGAGGAAAAGTACAAGTACGTACGTATGTGTAAATTTATTTGTAATACCTACTTGTTTATTATCGAATTATAATATATATTTATTAATGAATACCATTTTTAAAAAATCTTAGAATGTAGTTCCAATTTATTATTCTTAAAATAAAAACTAAGTCTTTTAGAAAAAAATCCACCTTCAATATTTAAAGGTACTTACTTTGTGAGGCAAAGTAACTTGCTGTTTGTTATAAATCGACTAGTTTAGTGTTTTTTATCGACAATCGCTTGTAAAATCTAATCGAAAACCTTATTTCAATGAGGTGGCAATTCGATTTAACAAGTGATTGTCGATAAATGCGCTAAATGATTAACCTGCAAGTCGCCTGGAAAATCAACCCGTGTGAATGTCCCATAAGAATATCAATAGCAAATCAATTTAAAAAAAAGTTTGCAGACTTATGACATTAAACGCTAATGCCGATACGACTCGACCTCTTCGGTAAAGCAGTTTTATATATTTCATAGATCTTACTAAAATGGCGATGTTAGGACATGAAAAAGCTTGCTACCCATTATTTGATAGCGTCGGATGTCCTGAAAAAGTGACTGACGTGTCTAACGCTGAGTAGACTGGCCTAGATATTTGAAATTTCCGAAGTAATTTCTTGGCGGTTATAGCCGAGGAGTATTTTACCGGGATGATATTAGGTGGTTCTGCTATGAATTTCAGTCAAGGAGCGCGGAATGAATTTTCGTTATAGGACGCGGTGTTTATGTTTTTCTTTGAATAAAATCACAGGTATTAAACGCGTTTGAACTAAACATGAGGAGCTCGGTGGCGCAGTGGTTTACCGCCTGGCCGTGCGATTTCGGAGGTAAGCATCTTTCGCTAGGGTCGGTCATAGGATGGGTGACCAAAAATTTACTATCGAAAGTTCCTCCGCGCTTTGGAAGGCACGTTAATTCTGGCTGCATTTGCAGTCATTAACAACCATTAATCCATGTTGGGCCTGCGTGGTGGATTATGGCCCATCCTCCTTATCCACCCATAAGGAAGGCCTGTGTCCCAGCAGTGGGGACATTAAAAATGGCTGATGTCAACAAACTAAACATAGGTGTTCAGTTTAGTTTAAACGCGTTTAATACCTGTGATTTTAATCTAATAAAATGCAACGCGAAAATTTAAAAGTGTAACTTTATATTTTACATTTTAGATTTTGTAGCATAAGTTTGTCTAGCAATTAAATTTATTTTATTTGGCATCCATGTCTATCTTGACATTGAAATTTGTTTAAAAAACAATAGAAGTAATATATTGGGATCACATGGGCGTGGCGTCATCAGACATAACAATCAACAAACATTATTGGACTAATATTTGTTGATTGTTATATCTATGTTTTTTTTTTAATTTTTGTTTTTATAAATTAATAAATAATTACATATTTGACAACATCACATACATTACTCCGATTCCAAAGTAAGTAGCTAAAGCACTTGTGCTATGGAAATCAGAGACAGCGGTGGTATCAGAAACACCCAGACCTGAGCCAATATAGAAAAGTTCGTTTTCTAAATTGACCCAACCGGGGATCAAACCCGGGACCTCAGAGATGGCGACACCTTGAAAACCGGTGTACAAAGCCACTCGACCACGGAGGTCGTCGAGTTATGATATGTATATTGAAAGCACTATAATTAAAACAATGAAACCATAATATAAAGAAAGAAAAAATATTCATTATGCATTTTCTTTCAGAGGATGGGAGCAGTCCATGGGGAAGAGCTGCCTTACGTGTTTGGTGCACCACTCGTCGACGGCTTTAGCCACTTTCCTCAGAACTACACTAAGTCTGAAGTGTCGTTGTCGGAATCTATGATGCTGTTTGTATCCAACTTTGTTAGAACTGGGTAAGAAATTTATACTGATGTTAGAAATGCGAAAGTAACTCTGTTTGTCTGTTTCTTGTTTACTTTTTTAAGTCTACTTAGTTTGATTGGAGTTTAGTGAAAGACATAAGCTTTAGCCATAGTAAGTGCTGTAATGTTCATGAACACGGGAGGTTAAATGAAAACACTTTTGACTATTAAAATTAAGGCGATCTTTAAAGACAATTAACACTTTTTGAATGCCAAAGGTCAATAAAAGATCCTACGAATCTGAAATTACGATCTATATTTATTTTTATCGTTATACAGATACGTATTGAACCAGAAATACGATTCAATTATTTTGGCTTGATAATTCTTGTAATTTCGAAAATACCTCTTTAAAAACTTATGTTTAAGATTATTTAGAGACAACATTATTAGGTATCCAAGTAGAGATTACTTTAAGTAATATGTATCATAAATATTCGCAATAATCACCTAATCTGCCAAATCGGGCTCACTTCGCGCGCGTCGTTTTCTCATTAGAAGTATAGCATCTTAACAGTACCTACGCAACTCCACTGCAAAAAAGACCTTTCCACTTTTCATTTTAATTAATAATTAACATAAAATATTTCCACTCCACTACTCAAAGTCTTCCAGAATGTTTTTGGCTTGTTTCGCACAATTGTGTTCCACGTCTTCTTCATAAATAAAACATTGCGGTATCACAGTAAGTAGAGGTTCGTGACCTGACAAAATATTTACAAGGCATTCGTTTCGAAGAAGCTCTGAAAGCTCAAAGCAAGCTTTTTACTAATATATTTGTCTTGTTTGCTTTATCAATATCAAAATACACTGACGTGGTGGTTTTAGAGATAGTGTTTGTTTGCTCTTGTTTGGTTAATAGTAACTATTATAGTGCAACAAACTTATCTGACCCAGTGGCCAAAATTGGAATTAAGTGTTTTGATAATATGACATCAAAATGTAATTTGTATATTGACCAACAGCGACGTCGTCACCGGGTCAGATATGATTGTCGGTCTGAAGGTACCATGTTTAAAAAAACTGCAGTTTCTTGTCTATACAGTCATGTGCTTTTGTTTATTCGGGTGCTTCTTCAGACGTTTTAAGTCTATGGTCTAGGATCTGACATTTCCGAAGAACCAAAAAGTAAAATTTAAGTCAAATGAAGGATTGGATTAATTTGATTATGTAGTTACATTTTACTTTATGTACCTTATAAATGTAAGACTCGCTATGAACTATTATAATAATGTCATATCCACTAAGCAAACACTAAGAGACTTAGAATAATAATAACCTAGAACGATAGTTCCCTACAAAGCGCACTGTCAAAAGTGAGGCCAAAAATACGGAGCCGAAATGGCTTAGTTTTCAGATTTTTATCCTTCATACGTTACCAAATCATACTTATAAGAACGAAAGAGTTTTAATAACCTTTAGAGGAGTAGTTACAATTTTATTGGATTTTAGTTACGATTAGGTAACGAATGAAGGATATAAATCTGAAATCTAAGCCATTTTGGCTCAGTATTTTTTGCCTCACTTTAGAGACTCGACTTCTAGGTGTTACTATTCTAAGCTAAGAGACAAAAATTATGATAAAACTACTTTCGAATTCTGCTCACGGAAACTTCATAGATCTAAAGAGATAACGAAAACAATACCCCAAGAAATTTGTAAATTGCACTAGGTCTTACTTGAACTCAAACAATATTGCAAAACTTGATTTTACTTTACTCAACAAGTAACTGTTATTCAAAAAACCACTTTAAATTCAATAGCCTAAGGTCTCATGCAAAATTATCCTTCAATGGAGTTTCACTTCTCTTAGCCAAGTTTGGGGAAGTCCTGATAAGAAGTTGCGATGCGATAAGTAACTTAACGTCGTCGGTTTTAAAGTCAGTTTAGTTTGAACGTTTCCTGGGAATTGTTGCAACCTATTGTTTTATTAGTAAAGTTTGTGATGGTTCTGGGAAATTTAATGGCGTCTTAATTTATCAGCACGAAGGCTAAGTTGTTAACAATAATACATGTTTGTTGAAAGATGCTGCTTCTGAATGAATTTTAAAGACTATTTGAAATGAAAAGAGACTCTTAGATTGTAATTAGTATTGAAACCATTCGTCCACATAAAAAAAGGTTGTAAAGTTTAATCGCAGACCCGTGCAAATAGCGGTTCTGCCGATTGACCAAAATATTTTTCGTCGAATTTCAGTTCCCAAAAAATTTACGCACTAGTTTCATTTCCCAAATGAATCTTTAGCAAATTTAAATTTCGAATTTATTAATTTGGTCAAATTATTAAAAAAAGTCGTGCCGCGGCAAAAGCCGGCGACGTGCCAGAAACGACGTTTTTATACGTTAAACTTCCCTGCTCCCGTCTATTACACACATTGTCGGAGTATGTTATGCCAAACGACACATTTAACTTAATAATACTTCGCAAAATGAAACATGACCAAGTAATTATTTGTCAAACAATAACTTGCCAAAAAGAGTTCTGCTATCTAAAAAATGCTATATAAGTTGTTTTGACAAATGTTTTTGTGCCAAACTAAAATTTGCGTAAAATTGTTTGCGATGTGATATTTTGGGAAAAGTTTTTTGGCCATACATTAGTAAATCGCAAAGACCACATAATTGAACAACTATCGGTCCGCTTTGTAATGTTAGTAGCTCAGGAATGAGGTTCCAAATTGACTTAATTGAACAACAAAAAATCAGGTGTTCCATCGTGAATAAGGTTTCAAAATACGGCTAACACCTTTATTCCTACGGACACTAGTTTTACCCAAATAACATGAAATATTTTCTTTCTGAGTTCTGATACAAATTAATTATATTTTGTCCCAGAAACCCTAACGATAACATTCGCCAAGAAGTGGTTCTACCAGCATCGAGGGAAAGAAACAAGTTTCGTGGTATCAACTGGGAAGAATATGACTCCACACATCAGAAGTATTTGGAAATAGGTTAGTTACTATAAAATAATTTATTGTACATCGGCTATCAAAGATCAAAATATGAATAAAAAAAACATAATTTACTTTACCACATTGTCGGCGTGATTAATATGTATATCCATGCCTAATTACAGCTTTCTAGTACTAAGAGTCCATAAGTTAGGCTAGAGACGGACAGACGGACATGGCGAAACTATAAGAGTTCTCTGTTAAGAAATGTCAAAATGTCTCATTGTAGTCTGTGGAAAGGACAAGTGTCATGTCAAAAAACAGCGCTACAATCGGTGGGTTTTTAAAATTAGATAAAAAATGTAACAGTACATTACCTAGCAATAATAAGTAATCGGTGAAAATAAATAAAAATAAAAAAAATAAAAGATAGTCGAGCCAATCTTTTATTCTTTTACACGTTCCTTGTTGACTACGGAACCCTAAAAATGACTGTTTGTATTATAAAATGACATCCTAATAATTATTTAATGTTTTATGCTACAACTTTTTTGTTAAAAGTTAAAAGACAAACACTGATGAGGGTATTTCCATTGAGATCTTTTGTCTCAAAATAATGCTGACATAATGTTTTGTAGCTTGTTCTAAACACATGACACCCGGTCAATTTTGTAAAGGAAGCGTGGGTGCGCATATTTTTTATGAATTTGGCCTTTGGAAATAATTGGGCCTTATATAAAAGGTTTTATTCTGAGCTCATATTGCACCCTTTACCATTAGTCATGCTAAATATAGTTTGTAAAACAAAACATTTATTACCTAGCATAATTTATTATACTGGATGATCAACTAAAATGAAGTTATTTCAGTACCTAAAATAAATTAAGAAGAGAACGAAACAAAACATATTTATTTCTATTAAGAGTAATAGACGACCCATTGTGTAAGGTCGTTACGCCAATAATATCGTAAAAAGAGCCAACTCATATCATGGTAATGGTATCTATCTTTATACCATTACCGTGCTACTTGTTTCAATTAGGCGAACGTTCTAGAAAAAGGAAAAGCTAAGTGTGTTAGTCTCACATATTATGTTTTCATTCATATATAGTCCTTATTAATGTGAGCTTAAGTTCTAAATCAGAGTATAGATGCTCTTACAAGTTTAAGTTACAAGCAGATTTACAGGCGAATCTGTACGCGAGAACGTGAAAGGCTTAAGGCAAATTGAATCCATTGAAAGCATTCTGTTTGAGTGAATTATGTCACATAGTTGTAGTAAATAAGAAAAAGATATTATGTACGTTGGTATAAATATAACTATTGTGTTGTGTTTAGATCAAAGTTTGCTTTTTGACCAATCAACTTTATGGAAACGGATTCTTCAGTTAAATAAAAGCTTGTGTTTTAAACATACTATTTTTGAGGATACACAGTTAGATAAAAAATGTTTTAAGTGGCAAAAAATATTGGATTAAAACTTGTATAAACGTCTTTATTATATATTTATAAAAACTGTTTCAATTATGACAGTGTTTATTTAGACTTTACCAAAGTATTAAAACCATTATTGGTAGCTGCCTGCCCAAATACTTACGAAGCAGTACGATGAAGAAACAGTTAGTCAAGTAGTTCAGGACACGTTATTTTATAAGAAGGTATTACATACTTAGATGGTCTTAACGTTTTTTATTTGTCTATAGGTATGAAACCTCGACTAAAGAACCACTTCAGAGCGCACCAGCTCTCCGTATGGCTTCGCTTAGTTCCCGAACTCCACCGTGCAGGAATGGAAGACGTCGCAGCTCGACACAATCTCTTCAAAAACCACAACGAACAGGATCTATACGAAGGCATAGTCCGACCAGATCCACTCGCACGAACTGACAACGAGCAAATACGACGAACAAACGGCACTTACTCCGACACCGCATTAACCACTGTCGATACAATATTAGCTACATGCGCAACCATTCTGCCCGGACGAGATCTGCAAACAGTGAACGCTACGGATAATACCTTGGCCAATTTAGAGGCAGCGGGTTACGCCGCATATTCGACAGCCCTCAGCGTTACGATAGCTATCGGGTGCTCGTTGCTTATACTCAACGTGCTTATATTCGCGGGCGTATACTACCAGCGAGATAAATCAAGGTCACGGGGTAAACAACAGCGTTTTAATGAAAAGCACTTCGAGACTATATCAGGGAAGCATTCCCATTACCACATGGACCCTACACACGCCCCAAGTTTGGTAGTGGACGTGGAACGACAAAACAGGAAGAAGCATATGATGGGATCGGATGCCCATTTAGCGAATTTGAATTTCAAAGGGCCTTTAGACGTCTCCAAGTCACCTCCCAGTCCGTCATTGAGTATAGAAAATATGATGCTTCCAACGAAGCTGGGTAGCAGGAACAGTAGTTTCAGGATACCTAATGTGACTTACCCACAAATAGGGGGATATGCGACTATGCCCAAGAATTTGAACAAGTTTAATAACTCGCCGCCCTTGCAGGAAGTGAGGCAACAGAAATTCCAGCCTCCGAACGGCTCGGCAGCGCAGAGCTCTCCAGGGAGGGACGGAGAGAGGGGCCCACACGCGACCCTCCGGAGGGGGAAGCCCACTCACACCCCTAACCTCCCACAAGCCGCCATTGACGAAATGAGAGTGTGACAGTTAATTCCATCTGACTTTACATTACAGGATTAAAAAGTGTTTCTGCCTCTTTTAAAAGTGTAATTCATATGTTATATCGGTGCGTGATTGTAAATATAAGTATGGACACGTTGAATTTTTTAGGGAAAATGTTACGAGTTTCTCAATCACTGGAATATGATTATCGATTAAAAAATCAAATACCTATATTAAATAAGATTTGTTTCATTTTAACGCAGTTTTAACCTTTGTGACAAAAACTAAAATAACCAATATAAGACTATTTTTTGATTTCAGAGATATCAATTATAAAACTGGAATAAATTCTTGGATCATCAGTTGAAAAAAAATTAACTACTATAATTATAATTTCAATAATAATTGTACTTATTACAAAAAATAACAGATGAGACAAGAATGATAAATTATCATTATTATTATCTTGCACAGTAAATACAGTCGCATACATTATAATTCATTGAATGACGATAAATTAACGATAACCAATTAGTTTTCATATTATTTACTAAATTGTATAGTCATAAATCTATTCAAATGACTAAGAAACACACCAAGACCTTAATAATTTAGATTTAATTTCAATTATAGGTATTGAGAAATGCTAGAATTGTGTGCCTCCTAAATTTGTTTCAGATTTCACCTAATAAACAATACGATCTCAAATTGAATTTCACAACTATGAACATTTTGACAATAGAATTAATTTAAGCTTAATACGAACCGTATAAAATAGGGTCAGATTCCCCGAACGGAATACTATGCAAATATGGATGGAATTCGTTTGTTTTCACATTTATTTGTATTCACTTGATTTGGTTTCAAAGCTTTGGGAGTTCGTTCGACTTTCATTACATCACTATCAAGTCATCTTTGTCAGAATTTAGCGGAAACTATTTAAAATGTATGTTAGAATAATTGACCTAGTCTATTTCCATGGATGTGAAATAAGTAAAGGAGACATAATTTTACAAAACTATAAAAGTATTTGCTTTATAACAACGATAATAAAAAAAAATATCATTATAGTAGTGTTGTAACTTGCTGAACAAGTGGTGTAACTGTACAAATTACAAAATACTATTTAAAGTTGTTAGTTAATAATGGAAAAAAAGGAAAACTTATGCGGAACATCTAAGCGAATTTGTCATGGTGGTAAATCAGATCCATTCCTTTCGAATACCAAAAACTAATACCAATGGTATTTGTTTATTGCCGTTATAAAATTTCTATTTCCATCAAATACCAAATTTATTATAAATTATATAAAAAAAAAATTTGGTATTCGTTGGGAATAGAAATTTTATAACGGTAATAAACAAATACCATTTGGTATTAGTTTTGGTATTAGAAAGGAATAGATCGTAAATAAGAAATCAGAAATATTTATTTGCACAATATTGGGTACATCATTGAGGTGAATGACAATGTTTATCATCATCATCATCGTAAGTCATCATTATCATCATGTCAGCTGCACGAGACCCACTGTTGGAAGTAGGCCTCGCTCGAGATCTCCACATCGTTCAGCCTGCGCTGCATGATCTAAGAAAAACAAGGTCTAGCATTCCGGGAGTGACACTAGCTTAAGTTACTATCCAGTTGTGCGACTTTATTGCAACAATAACAAGCTAATAAAAATAGAATTTATTTCTGGCACACTACAAAATGATTATAGTGTATTTTATTGTGATTTGTTTCTTTTAACAAACGAAACAGTTAAAATTAGAGATAAATTAACGTAATTTTTAATACAGATAGCGGAGATGACGTAGGCAAGTGTCATCCACGTGACCCTTCTGTCTCGGAATGCTATACCTGGCTACATTATACCATGGCTGCTCGCATCCAGCGGCTACTGAAGAGAGAATGAACATGGTCACTTTCGTTTAATATAATAAATAAATTAGTAAATTAAGAAGAGAACGAAACAAAACATATTTATTTCTATTTAGAGTAATAGACGACCCATTGTGTAAGGTCGTTACGCCAATAATATCGTAAAAAGAACCAACTCATATGGTAATGGTATCTATCTTTATACCATTACCGTGCTATTTGTTTTAATTAGGCGAACGTTCTAGAAAAAGAAAAAGCTAAGTGTGTTAGTCTGAATATTATCTATAATTTTAAGGGTCAAGATAACTATTTTTTTCATGTACGATTTGTACATCTGCCAAAGTTGAGTAAAAATTATGAAAACAAAAAAACGCGTAGGTATATCAAAAAGTTAAACCACTATTTTACTCGTATTATCATATCTCAACCACAGAGTCCATAATAACTTTGAACTTAACATACCTACAAAAAGTTAAAGTTAAAAATAATTGGAAATAGACAGCTTTGGATATCTTAATGTGCTGTTGACCATTTAACTATTATTTCAAAAGGATTTTGAAAATCGCTTAAAAGTTCCGCAAAAAAAACAATAATCTCCTTTGTAGATGTTTTATTCGCGCTTTCATCTGTATTCTCGATACAAAGTTTTATCGATAGGAAAATTCCTTCTCACCACTCGGTTCGTGGGTGGCCGGACAAAGGCCTTTGCGGGCTTGTTTATCATTTGCCACTAAGCATTCCACAAATGTACTGTACATAAGTTTAGCCCAGTCCCATTTGTGTGTAGGTGGTAAAACATTTAGCTGTATGCATTATTTCTCTCGAAATTAACGTGTGTGTTTAACTCTCATTTTTGGCATTAAGTAATGCGATAAATAAATAAATAAATAAAACAAAAAGACATTTATTGTTCTTTCACACAGAGTAAATACAATAAATGTTCAATATGGGTAGAATTCAATCCCATGTCAAACGGGATATGGAATGATTACACTACTTATAATTCGATACGTTCTATTCCGATGCATAGGGAGCAGTGACGTTTGTGATACCTAATGCAATCGTAAATTAGACCGCTAATGAGTTAGTATTTTTTATCCGCTACGGGTTAGTGCTTTGCCTTCATCTCACCTGATGTTAAGTGACGATAAGGCCGAAGGTGGAAGCACACTACACCCGGAATCCTCAGCACTGAGGAACTGGCTATCTTACCTCTAACTAGTGTTGTAAAAGAACTGAGTCTTTTAGTCCTAATTTTGCGACTATAAGTTCTTTTTGCAGAACTCACGACTAATTAGTCTTCTGAGTCCTGAGTCTTGAGTTCTTTTGAGTCTTTTCAGTTCTTTCAGTCCTAAAATTTCTTGAGTCGTTAGATTTATTCTAAGTCCTTTCGTTTTTTTTCAGTCCTTTGAGTTCTTTGAGTCCTTTAAGTTCTTTGAAGTCTTATGAGTCGTGTGAATTATACAGCAGGACTGCAGTCCAATCAAAAAGACTCGTGTCATGAAGCCTTTGAGTTCTTTGAGTCGTGAACTATAAAGTAGAGGACTGCCAGCCCAATCAAAAGACTCGCACATCATGAAGTATTTGAATTGTTTAAGTAGAGGACTGCAGTCATAGTAATCACTTATAGTAAGTTCGAATAACAATAAATATGTCTCAAAAAAATAAAATAATGTCAACCATCGTGACGTTAACCGACTTCAAAAAAAGGGAGGAGGTTCTCAAATTGTCTGAATGTTTTTTTTTGTTTTTTTTGCGGGTGTGTGTGGCTTTCTACGACTGCTGGTTAAAAATACACCATCTATCTTCTTCTTCTATATATAAAAGGAGATGTTCCCACTGACTGACGTATAAACACACGCACAGCCACAACCGCTGATGGTAGAAACGTGAAATTTGGACAGATGTTTATTTTCATAATGTGAACAACGAGATTCAAAATGGCTTTCAGTATGTAAAAAATGAATCCAAAGACTTAGTGCAAATGGAAAGCTTTATTAAATACTTAGAAAATTTTTGGTTTAAGATGCATTCATGTACTGTAATAAGCGTATTTGGCGAACGCCACAGCACTAACGTTCTTGAGGCGTTTCACTCCAAAATTAATAAGCGCATCAACAAAAATACTGTGACAATTATGAGATTACTCAAAGTTCTGGAGCACATTCATACAATGGAAATGGTTCCAAAAAAGAGAAGAAAGGATCAAATCATTAATGATGATTTCATTACCAGCGTGCAATTAGAACTTGTAAATAAATAAATTTCCATAGGTCACGCATTAGAAAAATTGCGCACATAAGTTTTACGGCTATGCCACACAGACAATGCTTTAAATATTGTATAAAAGAATTTAAGTGGAAGAACACTAACACTACAATTTGATAACTTTTTTGTATTAAAATTTACTAGATGACAAAGCTATTATTAATTAGTGTGACACAACACTATTAGTTGGGGGTATCATTTTATTTTAAAAGTCCGACGATACCTCCAGGGGTATCGCCAGGGGTATCGTGGGTCCGAAATGTCCCCGTCGATCATAAAAAAAAAAAAAGATTAAATGATAAAAAGTTTATAACTTAAATGTCGTTTCTTTTAATGTGTTTTCAATAAATCTTACTGTGTAGGCAAATTTTTCGTTGTGTGTATGTAAGATAGAAAAAGCCGGTTTCGTCTTCTGTTATTCACTCACACATTTTCATACTACGAAATTTAATTAAAAATCTGAAATCGTATTTCAAATTTTTTATTTATTAAACATAATAAAATAAGGGTTCCATACATCCCTGACAATACAATTCAGGAAGGTATATGTCATAACTGGAGATGGATATGCCAATAACTTCTCCACAGCAATTGCACGTCGTACCGTCTTGAATCTTGACATTGTTGTAGCTATCCAGATTTATGTTGCGAATAGGTAGCAAATTCCAAACTAATCTGAGTACAATTCGTCGAGGCAATTTTAATTCCAACATTTTCTTTTTAAACGTCGTCACCTGCTCATCCTGTAACAAAATCATACATTTTTAATACTAATTTGTCAATTATTAATTTACATTTAATTGTTAATGTCGTGTCATATTAAAGAAAAACAAAACTATGTTAATACATACTACTTTTACAAATTCATCCTCAGGACGCTCTGGTAGTGCAGCCGTATCAAAAAACTTAACGTAATTGTTTCTAGTATACAATAATGAAAAAATTTTGTAATAACTCAAATCATATAACGAACACATTATATTTGGAATCTCGATAAACATTATTATTTATTTTTACTTTCCTTGAATAAGTAAGTGATACTCTCATGTACGTCAGTAAGTAATTACAAAATGTAGGTAATTTATTTTTAATCTATTTACGTCCTACCCTACAGAGCTTCGAGAATTCGAGATAAGAAACGCCAATAATTATACGCTGAAGTATAGTCGTAAGATGTGATAATTCCTTACTTATTGGTTCTGTGGTTTTCCTATTGAAGGATTAGACTTATTTACATAACTAATATCATTTTAAATTATCCGTGTGCTGTGCGAAGTGAAGTGCGAACAGTAGGAACCAGAATTATGGCTGACGTCATCGTCCCAACAAAAGTAAAGCGAAAATCTTTAAAGGCGGACTATTACAACAAAACAGAATTGCATTTCGAGTGTAAAACATGTAAGAAACAATTTTCCTTAAAAACATCACATACTGTGTTAAAACATCATATTATCAATTCACATACGCCGAGCACTTCAAATACATCTCCCAACAATTTGGGTAAAAAGAGAAAATGTGCATATTATGACAAGTTGATTTTAAATTTTATAGTACATGGAAGTCACTCTTTCAACATTGTTCAAGAAGAACATTTTAAAACATTAGTCAGCCAATTAAATCCTGCATATTCGTTGATTAATCGGCCAAAATTGGTAACAAATATTACAGATTTATTTAACAAAAAACAAGAACAACTGAGGGCGTACCTGAATACTATACCTAATAAGATATCTTTGACCCTCGATTTTTGGACTTCTGTGACAAACAAGCCATATATAGTAGTAACTGCTCACTTTATGATGGAATCCAAATTGATATCATTAACACTTGATTTTGATTTAATGCCATATCCCCACAAAAGTGCTGATATATTAAGAAAAATAATTGAAATATTAGATAATTATAACTTACAAGGAAAGGTTTTATCAATCACAACAGATAATGAAGCTTCCAACATAAAATTCATGCAGTTATTAATGCTTTTCAATAATGAGTACGAAGATGTACAACATTTAAGATGTCTCGCGCATGTTTTAAACCTTTCAGTAAAAAATGGCTTGAAGCATATTGAAGAACCTATAAGTGCAATTTCACGTTTGATCAAGCATATAAATTGTTCACCCAAACAAAAACAAACATATTTTGAAGTTTGTGATCGTTTAGGAGAAGACAAATTAGCACTTTTACAGGATATGCCCGTAAGATGGAATTCGACATATATGATGCTGAAGCGAGCATTCGCAATGAAGTATGTATTGAAACATATGTGTGAGAATATAAAGAAATATGAACAATTTAACGTGGATTGGGATGATGTGAATAATTTGATCAAATTCTTGGAACCCTTCTATGATGCAACATTATATCTATCTAAATCCCTTTATCCCAGCATTTATTATGTTGTTCCCATTCTTGATGTTCTTAGTAACCACATCACTCAATCATCACTGGAGACAGATAACGAACCGCTAAAAAAATGTTTCGAAGCTATGTATACAAAGATTTGGGAATATATGCCCTACTTACGAAACGATTTTGCCAATTTTGCTGTGATACTGGACCCGCGACTAAAGAACAATTACTTTATAGAAAGAGGTAATGTTGAAGAACCCCTAAAGCAATTTAAGGATTACTTTAAAAAAAATATATTTAAATGATGCAACCGCGGACAACCCTGCTGATAACCCTGCTGAACAGTCAGCCAAACCAAAGAGAAAATCAATATTTGCCTCAGTATATAAACAAAATCCTTTATCTAGAGACGAAATCGAAAGGTACTTAAAGTTGCCACAGGAGCCAGAAGATACTGATGTACTTTCATGGTGGACAATTCAGGAAAAATCATTTCCTCAGTTATCCAAAATGGCGTTTGATATTTTAAGCATTCCGGCAACAAGTGTTCCAAGCGAGCAGGCATTTTCAAAATCTGGAAATCTGATAACGAAACGGCGAAACCGCTTGGGTAACAAAACCATAAGAGCATCAATGTGTTTATCTTCGTGGCTCAAGATATTTAAAGAATAAAACTATTATTTAAATATAATTCATTGTAAGAAGAATACAGTCTAAATACAAAAAATCAAAAATTAAAAAATATATGAAGTAAAAAAAACATAATGTTATTCTATAAATATGTATACTGTCTGTACCTATTACTCAATTAACTTAATAGTATTTCCTTTTTATAAGACCGCTTATATTGTTTATCTGTAATGAGTCCTTACTGTACTGGCTCATATAATTTTTTTATTTCTATTTGATTAGAAAATTTATGAGAACAAATATTAGTATTAGTATTCAGTTATTATTTTTAACGCAGTCGGGTTTTGTTTTCTTAGATTTTTTTTTCACACTTTTAAGTGATTAATATAGGTAGGCACACCTCTGTAATTTGATTATTAAAGTTATTGATTACTCACACTTGTACTTTTTTTTGTGTAGCAAACCACTATAAAATTAATTAAGCTTATACAATGACATTCCACCTTAAGAATGGACCTGATCATCATCATCATGTCCTCCTCACCGTATCCGGTGATGGCGTACCTTACAAGATAACCTGGTCTTTGTGACGTGATCGAATGTGGGTAGCGAATCCAAATTTGATTTTAGAAACACGATCACAAGGCGCACAGTGTAGCTGCCCTGTCGCGTTATAATTATAAGTTTAGGTAGGTTTTCGTAAGACTGAGCTCTTTTTTAAAAGGACTCAGTCGCGAGTTCTTTTCGTAAGGCTGAGCTCTTTTTAAAAGGACTCAGTCGCTAGTTCTTTTTAGGAAAGCTAAGTTTTTATTTAAAGGACTTAGTCTGGAGTTATTTTTGTAAAGAGTGAGCTCTTTTAAAAGACTCAGTCTCGAGTTCTCTTTGGCAAGACTGGAGTTTATTTTAATAAGACTAAAAACTCAGAGAGGCTTGAGCTTTAACTTACTCTTTTTTGACTTGAGTCTTCAAAAAAAGACTCGAGTCTCAATATTAGGACTAAAAGACTCAGTTCTTTTACAACACTACCTCTAACTGCCGGAACACAACAATTTTTAAATTGCTGTTATGGCGTCAAACTTAGTTAAGATGGTGGTAGCTAGTCAGGCGGACTTGAAGTAAGCCCTACCACCAACCAAACCGAGTAAAATGTACCTACTACTGGGAATCGAACCCGGGACCCCTGCGTCTTACACGGGTGGGCGAACCACTAGACCACAGAGGCGGTTAAAAAAGTGAGTTGGTATTGTGACCTTTGATTGTAATTTACGTTTATAATATATTTAAATAAGTAAATAGGCTACTGCTGATATTTTTGAATTAATGAACTTCTCATATCATTGGGCATCTCGGTCCAGTTACATGTAGCGTTTGCAGGTTTAAGCCTGTGTAGCCGAAAATGAATTAATTATGAGACCACACCTAAACTATGATGTTTCAGATAAAAAAGAATTATTAAAATCAGTTAATAACTGGCGAAGTTATAATAAAACATACATACAAAATGTCGTCTTGAGAAGAACGTCGTTTTTGGAAGTCGGTTAAAAAATCAGATTTAAAAACAGTTTGATATAATGTAACTTGTTTTTAAAACAAAGTCGATTAAAACTTTTGATAGGTTTTTGTTTTCTGGAATTTAACACCAGCCTTTAATATTCGATGGAAATTACTTTACTTTAGTACTGTGATTTAATATTTATATCCCAAAATAACAATGGATGAAATTGACGGCCAGTCCTTTATTACTTGAACATAAAAAGAGCGTGTGTCAAAATTAACACACAATGTTTGCTGCTTTGTTGTGTTCCGAAAATTTTCGGACCTACAAATAATTATGTCGCTACAGATTTTCTGGCAAAGGAAATGTAACATCGAGTAGTGTTGTGAATTAATTTACCGATACAACGACTCAAGGTCGGCTAAAGTAATTTATTACGTAAGAGTGAACACGAGAATTCGAACTGGGTTCCAGGAACGAAATAATTGTTGTTGTCTGGGAGAATCTGAAACTCTGCAATCTCGTTATAATTCGTTGATTTGGTCATTTAAATTTGTAAATTAGAAAGTGAATTCAAATTGTTAACATTGGATAGATGTCTATCCAATGTCTATCCAATGACGACCTCCGTGGTCAAGTGGCTCTGTACACCGGTTTTCAAGGTGTCGCCATCTCTGAGGTCCCGGGTTCGATCCCCGGTTGGGTCAATTTAGAAAAACGAACTTTTCTATATTGGCTCAGGTCTGGGTGTTTGTGATACCACCGTTGTCTCTGATATCCATAACACAAGTGCTTTAGCTACTTACTTTGGAATCGGAGCAATGTATGTGATGTTGTCAAATATTTATATTTATTTATTTATTTATTAATATTTATGTCTGTCGTTCTTGTGTCATTATTATTCTTCCGTGAGTTTTGCTTTAATTATTATTGTTCAATTTGGATTCTTATGTGGCATTTACTCGGGTTGACTTGGCAGACGACTTGCTGCTGATTTTGGTCATTTAGCCTTTTTTATCGACAATCATGTAAAATCTAACTGCAAACATAATTGCAATGAGGTGGTGATTTAATTTTGCAAACCATTGTCGATAAAATAGCTAGTTGACTAAAATGAGAAAGTCGCCTGCCAAGTCGATCCGTGTATATACCACATATTATTATGGGTTATAATACAAGGGTCGATTTAAGGCCCCTATATAACTCAAGTGGCGCCCTCATTTTTATTAAATTTGTTGCGAAAATTCACATGTACAGATTGAAGCTAAGGTTCTATAGTTTATTTAAAAACAATAACCACAGTAAAATTTTGTTCGTTGTAGTAGTAGTTCGCAAAAGTGCCAAAAGTGGCCACAATAAATTTCATTATAATCAGGGCGCCACTTGAGGTATATGTATAGGAGCCTTAAGTCAACTGTGGCGGTTGACTTTAGTCATCTATTAAGTGGATTGTAAAATTGAATCGCAGGTAACACATCGGTGACGGCAGTGTTTTCGTCTATGTAGTCGATGGCGTAACCTAGGTAGCAATATCAGATAAGTTTGTTCAGTCAACTTTTTTTTTTCACCTGCCGCCTTGTGGCAAAAGTCTTGCGGCTTTAGTCACTCGTCTAAACCTCACATACAGTACATCTGTTATTTGGGATAAAAAGTCATAAAGTGTCCTTATTCTCTGAACGTTACTTCCAAAGCATGGAGTAATTTGAGATAAAAAAAATTTGGTCTCCCATACCATCATGAAAGACTCTTGCGAAAGTTGCTTAACCTCCGCAATCGCAGGGACAGGCGCTAAAACACTGCGCCACCGAGCCACTCACATAGAAATTACATACATACATTGACATTGAAATTACGTAAAAGCAATCTCAGGCCAATCCAGACTTTTTAAGTTCCTACTGTAGCAGTTACCAAGGAGTTTCTAGCGCAACAAAACAAAATAATGACGGTAGTGTTTTCGAATACAACCAGCCATGGTCCCAAAAAACAATCGGGTAGTAACACTAGCTTACGTCACTATCAAGTTGCGCAACTTAGTAACAAGCAAAAAATTATGGATTTTTTTCTATGTCACACTCATTACAAAATTATTATACTGAATTTTAATTGTGATTTGTTTCTCTTAGCAAACGAAAAGTTCAATGAAAGATGAATGAACGTTATTTTCAATACCAATAGCGAGATGACTTAAGCTTATGTAGACAACGTCACTGTGACGTCACTTCGTCTGTCGCGGAGTGTTATAACAGGCGCAGTATAGTAGTTTATGAAACAAGGTTGGTAAGGAGTTTTAAAAAACTTAGCAACCGTGTGCCATACCACGTTTTTTAATATATTTGCGAGAAAACATTATAGGTACCTTCTGAAATAAAAAAAAAACCGTAAACAAAAACGCACGGTGGTTGCGTGCGGTAAAATTAACTTTCCGCACGCTGTACTGTCATCGAAAACACACATTTTCGAGCAACTGTATTGAAAAATAATAATTGTACCATGCGAACAGCGGACCTTTTGTCTTAAAGACACACATACTTTTTTATTTTCGTCAAAGGGTTGCTTCAGTTTACAGTCTCGATTTGTCCCTTGTCCTGTCCTTCATCAAAAACCTCTTTGGTAACGTAAAGGGTAACTTTATTCGATAGCCACCAGAAAGGGTTGAGTGAAAAATAACATATTCGAACTTATTGGCGTTCGATGGAAAACTTTAGTGAAGTTAAGGGTTTAAAGGGGAACGCAAATACGTCAAGGTGTTTGCAAGGGTGCTGAGCTGATTAAAAATAATAATATTTTAAGCAAATTTAACATCACCACATACTTGAGCTGTTCATCATTGCGATAACGTTCTAAAAGCATAAAATAAATAAAAACATGTGATTGAAGCCATACAACTTATTGTGCCTATTGTAAGTTCGACCTAGTTTAGTTTATTATTATTATTATTTGGAAGGGGGGATGCCAGCGAAGCCGGACGGGTGATCAGTCTCCCTAATCGGAACCATTTCACCCAGTTCTCCAAGTCCCCTGAAAGCTGGAAGCTGGGGGAGGCGGGTTATCGTTTACCCCACCGGCGTCGGACCCTCGAACCTACCTGTGCGCTTACAATACCTGCTGAGTTGACTTATCGTTAACTGCTTTAGATCCTTTTCCTTTAGCTTGTCCGCTACAAAGAGCTCCCAACGCAGCGATGCATACATCGGGCATTCTGCCATGAAGTGGTAGCCTGTCTCTTCTTTTTCTTTACATAGCAGACAGGACAGATGGGGTCCTCTGTCCGTTGATAACTGCCAGGTGTCTGTTTAGTGGACAGTGTCCTGTCAGTACTCCTACTATGGTTCTTATATTTCTTCTGCTTCGTTTAAGCAGTTCTCTGGTTTTCTTCTTGTCAACTGATTTGATGAAGATCTTAGACTGTCTGCAGTCCTTTCTTTCCCTCCATCTTTTGTTGGTCTCTCTAGTTGTTTTGATCTCGATAATATTATTGGTGATTCTATGTGAGATTGGCAGTCTTGGGCCAATGAAGGGTTCATCAGCCCCTTTCCTAGCCAATTCATCTGCTTCTTCATTGCCTTTGTTACCTTCATGTCCAGGTACCCAGGCAATTTCTACCTTAACGAGGTTTGCGAGCTCCTGAATGCCTTGTTTGCATTCCTTTACCAATGCTGAGGTTGTCTCCGATTTGTCAAGGGCTAATTTAGTTACTAAAGTATCAATTATTTTAAGCTATTTTTTGTTTACATACGATAAGTGGCCACTTTTAACAGTAAAACTCCATTTAACTAAACGACTGGCTAGAAAATATTGTTTAAGCAATAAAAAGAAACACAAAGCTTCTACGGAGTGCACTATAGAGAGATAATTCACAATTTCGTCTTTATTTAAGCACTATGATTTTTACCAATGGCGGCGCTAGTGTGCAGACTAAGCAGCCCTAAAACTTCGTCTTTTTTTGACATAGGCAATTTTTTGTTCCACTGCTGGGCACAAGTCTCTGTCTACACGATATAACTTGAACTCCACGCGGGTGAAGCAGGCGGAAAGCTATTAGTTTACCAGTGAGAAAAATTCTAGTTTTAAACAACATTTAAAATTTTGTATACTTCAAACGGAAAAAACATTCTGACAAAAAATTACCACTTAAATAAAACGCCGTTTTTTCTGTCTTTTTTCCTCAAGCCAGAAAACTTTCCGTACCTTTTACTAGCGGGATGTACCAAGTTTTTTTAGAGGGGCTGATATTTATTTAGTTCTATATTTACGAGTAGCACTTCAGTGTCAATCTTCATGGAAAAGTTTTTGTTTGCGAAGACGTTGCCAGGCAGAATAAAAGGAAATAAAAACATTATGTTAAGAACTAGGTGAAGGTTGTATAAACTAGTGGCTCTGTGAGTAGTAGACCTCGCGATTGTAACATTTTTAATTTTGAAATTGTTGCCGATCAGTTTACAATAATAAAAGTATATTTAAACTACTAACTACCAACTAACTTTGATTATTTAGAAACCCATCTTAGCTCAGTTTCGGAAATGGCGAAAATATAATTTTATTTATATTTCGAAAAACTGAATCGATAAAATATTCAATATAATTATCGAACCTGCTCACAAACTTCTACGAGAATCGGTTGAGAAATGCGACCTGTAGAGAACAGCCGGACAGACATACAAAAGCATTTTAGCCTTCGACGCTTCGCGCTCGCTCGATAACATATTTCGATTATACAATAAGCCCATTAGTTTGACTTTGAATCATTCATGTCGAAATGGGCTGAAACTAGGTACATCATCAGATAAAATCCCTTTGCCTCAAAAGAAAATGTCGGTAATATGGACAAAAAACAATAAATTACGGAGAATGCCAGATAGTTAAAAGCAACGACTTTAAGCATCGAAGAACTGATTTTTTTAAAGCAGGTACAAGACAGAGTTACAGGAATAAAAAGTTATACAATATCAACATAATATGCCATGTCGCTCGTCTCATTTCACCGACTCGAATCCAATTATGAAATCCCTCACTACTAAATGTCCTTCCAATGCTAAGTAGGTTACACTGTATTACATTAATAAATATAGCTCTGGTGTTGACTACGGCATATTTATGGCCAAACTTATGTCCCATACGTGCCACAACACAGAAACTGTACCAAAACAGCTTTCTCAACTCTTGAAGTGAGAAGTAACGAGTCGTGTCATCTGCCGAAATAAGCACCAAAGTTTTAAAGCGATTTTACAGTGAGTTCCCGTGATTATTCCGGTTTGACGCCTCCGATATCTTCTGAATGTATGCGTTGTCCTTTGGAAATAATTTATGACGCATCTCTCGTACATAGTAAGACGTTTTGCGGCGGTTCATTTGGGAGAAAAATGCTGCCCAGTTTAGAAGAACTGAGCGTGTTAGACTTTTATATGAGAAAAAAGGAAGTTTAAAAACTAAAACCCAACTACGGAAAAATCGCGTTCTAAAAAGAAAGATACAAGACGTCCAAAATGCAATAAAACCGTAGTCACATGCCAACTCCAGTCTATAGCCGTTCGTGTCATGCGTTATAAGACAAAGTGAAAAATTCAAAATGAAAAATGATACAATATTAAATGTGTCGTTTGTTTTCCAAGAATAAATAAATAAATATTATTAACTTAACATTCTACACATTACAACTTGGACCAATCCAGTCGTAAATGGCGAAGCCATCCATGGCTAAAGATTCTCAAGAAAATTTGTATCTTGAGTAGAAAGAGATGCCTCTATACAATTCACTAAAATGAGAGCGAGATGGGAATACATATAAAGTATATTATCTCTATGGTGTGGTTTGCGGTAGACACTTAGGTGGAAAGCATTTTCAAAAGGAGGCCTTACTGATGAAAATGTTATTGAGTGTATGAGAATAGATTGATGATAAAAAGCCTTTTAAGGAATTAATTAATTAAATTACGCAGCATGAGTAAATGAGCAAAATTTTTCTAAAGCAATTTTGTTTTGGTTCAGCCACCCTTTCGAAATACCTGAATACTTTAGTACCATGTCACATTAATTATTACGTTTGTGGAGTACAAAAGTATTTAGTTTCGACTACACAGAGTTTCCTTTCGTAGAGCGCTAATCTAAACTTAGACTTAATAATTAAATATATTTTTATTTCATTTTAAATCAATAATCTGATAATTAAATCTGATTTCAAATCTTTATCTACCTACTTATTCTTAGATTTACCATATAGACAGAGTTAGGGTTGTCACCTTTTTTGGAGGTAAAATAGTATTTTTTTCAAAACATTGCAAAAAATATGGTACTTTTGGAAAGTGCAAAGTGGCCACTTTTAGCACTTTCGCGAACTACTACTATAACGAACAAAATTTTACTGAGGTTATTGTTTGTAAATAAACTATAGAACCTTAGCTTCAATCTGTACATGTGAATTTTCGATACATTATGTACTTAGCGAGCAATAAATTTAATTAAAATGAGGGCGCCACTTGAGGTATAGGGGCCTTAACCCCAAAAATCGGTCGACATTCATCGACAAATTGACTGACATGACAGTGACATAAAGTTGACGTTTACTTGCCGTGACGGGACGAACGCATTTACGAACAACGTAAATGCGTTTCGTGCGTTCCAGTCACAGTTAATACATAAAAAGTGCGACAACTGAATTACCTATATACTTATGAACGGGTGCTGCCAGTGGGAATGGGTCTGCTTCTGCCTACTTGTCTTAACGTTTATTGAATTGTATGAATTGATATATATATATATTTTGTAATAGCCTAGGCTGAGCCTTAAATTTTTAATTAAGCTTGACACCTGTAAATTGATTCAGTAGAAATGAGCTAATTAAATAATGTTATTTATTTATGAATCTATGTTAATGGTAACATGTATGAATACTTTGAATGTAATGTCTGGAAACGATATACATATTTGTAAATATCGTTCCTTCTAATAAAGCTGATAAGTTTTTTGCGCCCATTTTTCTTGTCAGCTAAAAGACGTCATAATGGGTGGTAGGATAAAAGAATTGACGATTTAAAAATGCTTGTTATGTAAGCTTATTTGAATAAAGAATTTTTCAATTTCAATCAATTTCAACCGATGAAAATATAGTATTATTCGTACTATATATTTTTTTCTGTAACATATTATAGTACAATTGAACAAAATATAGCACAATATAGCACAACGGAATAGTTGAAGGAGTTGGAGAAACTTGGTGATCAGTTAAAATAGTTGAGACGTAAACAATCTAATCAACTATTTAATCGATATTCTGATAGATAACTAAGTATGGGATTCCTTATTAAAGTTGCAAGGTCTCGTTAAGCATGGCCACGTTATAACGGTGACAACGCCAACGCGACGAGCGAATTCGAACTTGGGAACAGTTTTTTTCTAATAATATATACATTTTTACTTAAAATATGTATTTTTTTCTGTAACCATTCTTCATACTTCACATTTTTTAAAGATTCGTAAAAATGACCACGTATATTGTTTTCGTGACAGGCACTGAGCAAGTAATCACCACCGTGGTGACAGGCAGGACGTACGGACGGCAGCACGTCAGGTTATACAGTTAAACTACGAAAACAGCTTTTATTACGTAGGGCATAAAGGCGGTCTCAAGGTCAACATGTATAGTCTGAGGTGCCGTCGTGTGTACAAAAATGACTTGTTTTTATGGCATATCACAGTTTTGACTTCTCATACCATTTTGTGCTATCGCAGTAATCGTTACACACAGCATTTTTCTTAAAAATAAAATCATTTTCTTTTCAGTTTCTAATTCTGTTCCCGCTAGAGGTCAGATGTCTGCTCGACGGGGTTAAATCGAGTAATCCTATTAGTCGGACATGAGGTTCATTTAGCTAATAACGAGCGAGCGAGCACCACTCACTCGAGGGTACATTTACTATATATGAACAAGATAGCTAAAAGATAACAGCTTCTATGAGAACTAAGAAATTGGTAGGAGTCTTTCGATATTCTAAAAACATTTAAACGCCAAAATAGTAACGCAAGAAATGGCTGACTTCATTGTTTATAATGGTATTGTAAACAAATGAAGTCAGTTGTGGTGTGGTTGACTTGACAGGCAACTTGGCAGGCGATTTTAATCAATTATCATAGTACTTTTTATCGACATTTGCTTGTAAAATCTAATCGCAAACCTTAATTCAATGCGGTGGCGATTCGATTTTACAAGCGATTGTCGATAAAAAGCGCTAATTGACTATAATCGTAACAATATCTATAGTACTTACTCCTTTAGGAGTGACAATCCTATCAATACCTTATGGTTGGTTGGTTAATCGCCAGGAGGACATAATAATGTCTTCTTGTTTATATTAAAGCTTTAAATGCAGGCATACTACTTCTTGTGGCTTGGCCACGTAAAGCGACGAACAGCGATGCGTCAAGCGAATTCCTATTAAATGGTGCTTGAAGCCCTGATTGCGATAGAGATTTCGCTCGTCTCTTCGCGTGGTCAATAGCTTATATTGTTCTATATCATTGACAAACGCCAATTCTTATATTATAAGAGAACGCTTACTATTTTATTTTAGCCTCCATTTTGGACAGTCTAGCTAGCGTAACCCTTCAAATAAATGCATAGAGCAAAGTAAATATTTCACTACTGGCTTAACCATATCCAACTCAATCTTATTAACTTGGTGGCACTAGCAACGTACAGAGTACAGAACAGGGTCGCATTTTCAACCCTCAATGCAGAGAGCTTTTGTAAGTTTTACTTCTTTGTCTGTCTGAGACAAATACAAGTTTGTGCAGTTGTAGCTCTCAAACATATGAACCGAGTTTAACGTAGCTTTTTTCAATACTTAGTGAGGAATTACTAAGTTTTAGATGTGTTTAGTAAAAATTTGGCAGTAAAAACTATATCATGATGTGCTGATGATTCAGTCAAGACAGTAAATGATGTACTTTGATGAAGAATACTCTAGATAACGCTTCACGAACCAAAACAGCGCGTAAATATGGCACCAAGCGACAAAACTAGTAAATGAAAAAACGGTGTTGATAAGTTTAAACTAGTTGAAACTAGATAAGTTTAAACTTGTTGCCTTTTCTGCTCTCTTAAGCGCAGTTTAGTCTGTGTTAATATGCTCCCAGTTTTAAAGTGTTTCGTTATTCGAGGTGCACGAACCGGATATCTAGGGTATTCTTGATCGAAGTGTGTGTGTACCTTTTCTTAAAAGCTTAAGAAAATTCATATACGCATCCCCCCGCGGGTGAGTAGGGGTTCGTATGTGGGACTCGCCAGGAGGGGATCGCAACATCCAACGTTACGGCTCCCTCCATGACTGCCTCCCGTGATCCCATCCAGCCGAGTGGCTCGGTGGGATCCCGGGAGGACGGAATACCCACTAAAAACAACGGCACTTGCCCTCTCGCCGCCGGATGGCCCTGAGGGACTCTTGCAGGATTCTACCTCATTGGACCCGGCGGCCGGCCCGACTAACCGGCCCTCCTCGCGGTTGGGAGATGGAGCAAGTTTAACCATCTTCCCAGACGGTTGAGACCGTGCAATGCAGACGATGGGTCACCCCCCACCGCCCGCTTGCCCCCGTTAAGTGTGTATGTACCTACCTATACATGCGGAAATCTAAGAAGTGTGTTTTAAATCTATTTCAAAACATGACGTTCTTAAGTAACTTTTTCTTCTGACAAAACACGAACTTTCCACCGCCAGACAGTTTCACTTTGAACCAGTTACCGACATTATTTTTTAAGACCTAATAATGTCTCCTCGGATTCAAAGAAATAAAAACTGATATAAAAGTTATGGGAGTTACGTCATAAATTACGTTTATCACGATTTACAGCTCACGGCGAGACAATGGCCTATAACTTTTTTATTTACTTGAACCAGAATAATAACTATTTGTGTAACAAAGAAAAATGTCTTACAGTACTTTTGGGGTTTTCTTTTATCTATTACTTCCTTGTAAGACAAAAAAAAAGAAGTATATCGGTAAATAATGTTTATTTTTAGTCTTTTTGTCCTTTAAGTGTTTATGATTATTGGACATCATCTTCTACCTCTAAACAGGGTGTTAATGAATGAACCTCGGAACATCAAACTAAACAACTTTTAATATGGGACCAACTCTGAAATCGCGAAAAAAATCAGCTTTTTCAAACATCATCAAAATGTTTGGATTAGCTGATTTTTTTTTTCGTTATTACATTTTTGTATGAAACAGCAGCATTTCTTTTTTGCTATTTCAGAGTTGGTCCCTCAGTAAAAGTTGTTCAGTTTGATGGTCCGAAGAAAATGTTTTTTTTTTCATTTTTGGCTCATTCATTAACACGTTGTTTAAATGCCAAGCAATTACGGAGCATCGCTTGAGCATGGCTCGACCAATTTGGCTGATAGATTTTTTGGAACACTCGTACGCAGCAAGGGCGTTTTAAATAAAAACAGTGTCCAGAAAAATCACAATTTTCTTAACAATTAAATGAAAAAAATAATCAGCTGTTCCATAGAAAACATCAATATCCACTCGACCCAAATGTATGGAACAGCTTTTTATTTTTTAGTGTTGTACTTGTTGTCACAAGTGCTTGTAACAGCTTAGACTGAATAAATGAGTTTTGAATTGTTAATAGGCAAGAGTTGTTTGAGTATCGTAGTGTACTATTTGATGAAATTGCGCTGGCTTGCAGCGAAGAAGTTAAAAAGTACTAGAAAATTTCGCCGCTCCCACTAGCGACTCGGTAGCATAATTGGTCAGTGCATTGGGCCGGAATCCCAAGGATGCGGGTTCGAGTCCCGTCTGAGGTGCTACGGGTGAGTCGATTTTTTCTAGTATTTTTTCTAATATTATTTATCTTACTATTTGTCATTTGTCTGCATTTGCGCCGAGACAAAGAGATTTCCTCACTATATGAAAAGATAAGATATTGTTATTACATTATCCATATGATAGCCATCTATAATGTCATTGGCCATCCCGTATTACCCGTCAAGTTCGGAAGAACGCGTGGTTGACCCCCAACGGGGTAATCCGCAATTGCTTCGTTATTGAATTCATTTGGCTTATTACGAGCGAGCGCTCATAACTCCGCCTAACTGAATCTATTACTAATTCACAATAACTAGTTTCGGTAATATAATCACACACTTGGCTTTAGGAAATTATTGGGTTAAGACGATTTAGTTTCATATGGGTGAAAGCTAGCCCTTTTAGATTAAAATTACAAAATCTAATTATTATATATCGCAAAGGTTAAACGCTTGTATGTACGAGTATGCACAGTATGTATATACAACAAAAACATTTTTGTACCTCAAATAAAGTTATGGTTCATTATTAGTTTGTTTGCATTGTATCAGATCTTATTTCATTCAGAAATTCTTTTTTTTTAATTAGACAACATCACAAACATTGCTCTGATCCCAAAGTAAGTAGCTAAAGCACTTGTATTATGGAAATCAGAGACAACGGCGGTAAACACAGACACCCAGACCTGAGTCAATATAGAAAAGTTAGTTTTCTAAATTGACCCAGCCGGGGATCGAACCCGGGACCTCAGAGATGGCGACACCTTGAAAACCGGCGTACTAACCACTCGACCACGAAGGAGATTGTAACAGGTAAGTAGTTTGTAACGAAAACTTAAAAAAAATAACGTCATTAAAGAAAACTATACTTATATAAGTTTACTCATAATAATCGTGTACCTGCTCCCTGACTATGTAACTTTGTTGCAATCAACTCTGACAGAAATCACATTGCTGCTTTAGCATGAACCGATGTGATAACTATCTTACTTAAAGCAGCAATGTAACTGCGGTTTCAATCGATTTCAATCGAGAATTGTTAGCAACAGAGTTACTTAATCAGGGGGCTCATGGATAGAATAACACTTTATCTTTAAAGCAATTTTCGTTTGAGTTTGCGATCAATAAAATATCTGGCTTACTTTTCCATAAAGCGAAAACGCTAAGTACACAGCGCGATGAACATTAAAAGCGAGAGGGACATTAAGCGCCTTGAACACTTAAAAGCGCATAAGCACAGCTTAACCAAAACTGATAAAACTCGTCTGGCATAACCTAGGTTCAAAACATTTCCGTCCATTGTTCAGCATTCAGCAAATACAGCGCATTATGAAGTTTCAGCATCTTATAATAGTTTGCACTACGAGAGTAAACTTTATTTTCTTGTTACAAGTTACAATTGTCGTCTCTTTCCGAGAGAGACGAGTCAAAGACAAAGAGTCTTTGAGTGGATTCGGGATAACACAGTAGTTTTGTGCAACCCTTGGCATGCCTGGTGGATGAAAATTACACTACATGCTTGGTCTGGCAGGCCCCAATTAAAAAAAAAACCTAATTGATTTTACTAATACTATTACTTATACTATTTCTAGTATTTTTAATATATTATTTATATCACTTTTACTATAGTTTAAAATATTATTGAACCTACGTTATTAAGGAAAAAAAATCTATTTTAGTAAAATAGTTTTTAATTACAAAATGTCATTAAAATTTTCAAAATTGCGAAAGATTAAAAATATGTATATGACGAATAACTATACCTTTAAAAAAGTAAATAATTATGAATTATTATTATTTTCAGCAATAAAAAACTCATCGACTAAAAGTAACGTCTTTTGCCTGAATCACTTTACGCACGTCCTACTCACCTGGGCCATATTCAATAAAAGTTACAATTGCATTTACAATTATAATTTTCGATACATTACTAACAATGTTAGGCGACTTGTTACTATTCATGTAATACCCTCAAACATAAACAGCAACGTACGTCGAATTGTAATTGTAAATTACAATTGAAAGTTTTATTTAATAGGGCCCAGGAAGCTCCGGACGGGCGGGGAGGGGATTGTTATGATGGCTAGTTCATAAACCAAAGCTATCAAAAGCTATTTCGAAATAATTAATATTATAAGGCTATCAAAATATTTAAAAAGCTACCGCTAGACATTATTAGTCAGCCAACAGAAAAAAAAATTTAAGAAATAAATTCTTTTATTGGCTTTTACAGCACAGTTTCTACTCTACCAAGGAATATATTATGGAAAAAATGACATTTTGACTTAATCTGAATTATTTATAATAATTTTGTATGCTAATTTGACATTTAATTTTGAATAAAAGATTTCTGTTGACTATTTTGTAATTATAATTGATGTCTTAATAATTGTCTCCATAGACAGCTGACACTTGTTAACATTTGCATGCTCACAGATTTAAGGCAGAATATTGTTGAAACTTCGGATTAGAAACATTGTCATCCATCTCATCATTTGAATATCAAAACAAAGTTGACAGTTGACAAACACGACTAAACGAGCACACGGATCGGCACATGAACTCGCGGGAGGAGTAAGGCAACTATTTCTAGGGCGGGGCGGGGAGTGTCCCTTCTATACACAGTACTTTATCTATTCTGTGATACTTACCACATAAAAATAAACCCCAGCCAACACAAAATCCTTTGTTCAGTTTGTGATGAAACAGGCTATACAGAACCGATTACCTGTTTATACTCGAAGCTTAGTTCCGAGTTACAAGTTGGCCGTGTTGAGAAATCGAGTTAGGTAGTTATTAGTTACGTACATCGCTTTGTCGATACATTGTTAATGCCTTGTTTGCGTTGCCACTCGTCACACACGCAGATATAATGGATTCAGAAGTTTGTTGCGGCAAAATTTGGCAATTAAGTTTGAAACTGTTGGAATATACAAACGTGCAATTACATTTGTATAAAATTAGCCCTTTAAGGCCTTAGTACACATGGAACGTTTAGTATTGGAGATAGCGTTTTGGCGACTCGATTTGCTTTATAAATAAACGAAGAATAAGGTTAACACCTAAACGATAACCCGCTTCCCCCAGCTTCCAGCTTTCGAGGACTTGGGGAACTGGGTGAAATGGTTCCGATTAGGGAGACTGATCATCCGTCCGGCTTCGCTGGCGTCCCCCCTTCTAAATAATAATAAAGGTTAACACCTAGTTTCACCAAAAATATTTCTTAGCAATTGATGCTACAAAGCATTTTCACTGGATCTAGCTGCCGAAAAACAGACTGTTTTGTTGAGGTAGAAATTTATCTAAATATTTAGGGACAAAATATTAAACAGAGAATACAATAAATTAAAGTAGAAGATTAGATTATTTAGTTTTGATACAACAACAGCTTATTAAAAAAAACAGTTATATATTATTTCCATACATTGATGTAATGTATGTAAAGTTCATCAAAAACTATTTTCTGCAAATATTTTCTTTACACAACTTCAAACAACCTTTTTTACAGGGACGTTTGAAAAATAAATTATTTGTACGCAAAACCAAACAAACAATCACAAAATAAGGAAAAAAGCGATTCAAATTTCTCTATGAAACCTTCTGAAAGTATTCTTTTGAACGAGTTCACCATGATCGTAGGGTCATGCGTGTAATAATCATATCAAAGAGTTTCTCCTACGCTTTGATGCCATTGTGTTTCATTTTGAATAAAACGAGATAACCTTACATTTACTGTTCAAATTTTGAAATATTAACATTATAATTATTTTGTTAAATTTAGAAAACAGTTTCGTTAATTTTCAGTCATTCGTACATGTGCGTATCAATGCAAAAGATCTGCGCAACCGCAACTGAATTATGTAAATAACATTATTAATATTAAATACTTTTACAAAATCACAGCGCCATAACATCAGAAAACTATAGAGCTCCGTCATCTTTAAACATTTTTAAAGAGTAACACAAGGGAACTCCCTATTTCAATGAATGATGCAATGAAGTGATTGACGTATTTAGGTATATTCATACTTATGTTAAGATACCTAAATACGTCAATCACTTCACTTGGTCTGCCATAGAATACTGCTATATAGATGTTTCATAATTTATGGAGTAGTCCGAAAACTTTTATGATTTGGTTCAACCAAGCAACTTTTGCAGAGATCACTGAGATCAGATTGGTAAGCAAAAATGGTCTAAATATGTTCTGCATAATTGTAATTATTACATAAAAAAACGTAATTAATTATTATCGGCGACGTGTTTGGTGGATTAATTTATACTTACAAAGATTCTTTACCATTCTCTAGAGTCGAAATGGTGTTACTTGAAGCTCTGATTAATACCTTTGGGGAAAAAAGAGTGATTTAATGTAGTGTAGTTGTACCTACTGCTAAAGTATTCTGTGACGTAGCGTTAGCTAGTTTTGGAACGCAGATGTGATTAAGCGATTTAGTCTGCTCTGTATGGCTCTCTAGCGGCCAATAGATAATCCTCTGTGGATTGAATCAATGTAGTAACAAATGGTGTAATCGGCATACATTATAAACCTAGCTCCTAATGTTATAATAGTAAAGATTCAACAAGATAACAATACTTTTTTCAAGGTACGAAGTTTCATCTCCTATCTCACTGCCTTCGATATTAATTCCTATCCTAATCCTTCCCCACAGGGTCCATTCTATCTCTTTACTAAATTTCATCAAGAAACTCAGACATGAAAACAGACAGACAGAGCTACTTTCACATTTAAAATATTCGTACGGGCTTAAAAATCGATTCAAAAGGTCAATATTGTTTCTTAGTATTATAACAGATACATTATTCAAGATAATGTAACAATGTCTACATTATAAAATCCTGCTTGGACACGTTAAAATCTTCACGCGCAAGTGGAGCAGATTAAGCCGTAATAACATGCAAATTAGTACCTTATGCCGCAGAAAATGGTCGAAGTGAAACACTTTGGTCGGTAAAGGAAATAAAATTAAAGACACTGATCACATAATAACGTGCACAGACAAAATTGTAAGAGACCAATTTGAGTAGGGTTATCAGCTGATGGTATACCTACAAAATCCTGACAAATAGCCTAAAAATAAAATGTTAACTAGGTATACAAAAAGAAAGATTTCGTTTTTTTATTATTTTAGTTGTGAAATTACCTATTCACTGCAAATGTAAGTACCTAGGTCCTAGGTTGTTGAGTGTGGCCCAAGAAAAAAAATAAAGAATTAGCTTAATTTCTAAAGTTTGCTATGTTATAATGTGAATAATACAAAAAAGCCTGACATTTAGAAAACGAACTTTTCTTTTTCTTAGTTCTGGGTGTTTGTGGTACGGTGAGCAACGAAAGTAGCTTAACACTTTAGTACTTTGTCATACTAACTTTTTTGACAAGAGTTTCACTTTAAAATGTGAGACACCTGTCAAACAGTTGCTATGACAAAGTACTAAAATGATAAGCGACTTTCGTTGCTGACTGTACAGAACAGAACTGTACTGATATGTTCGTTGCTGTTTGTGCGAAGCCGCATCAGTCGCGCATTCGGTGTGACATATACCATAGCATTTCATACGTTACAACAAGTTTGCTGTTGCGCGTTGGGCAGCTCCGCGCTGTGCTGCATCCATCCGGTTTGATCCAGGCTTTAAGATGATCGTATCGAAATCGCTTTTACTTACTATTTGGACCAAGACCAAATTCATGTTTTATTCATAGGTTTAAGTTTTAGTTTTACAGGTACACAGAGCAAGCAACCTGTGGGTTTGCTTATTTAGCAGTTTAGTATACAAGCTTGGAAAATCATTTTCGTATTGACATAGTCATAGTTTTAAAGTCAAATCACTTACTAAAGTAATTGTTTAACAATCCATACTAATATTGTTAATGCAAAAACAACTCTGTTATTTACGTTTTCGCGCCAAAACGGCGTACTGAGGAACTAAAATATGAGAATACGGGGTTATTTGTAAAACACCAACGTCCTCTCTGGAGTAGATTACATACATCATAAATAACAAAGTTTTTTCTACGACTTTTCGAAACAGAAATGATTTTTTAACTTTTCAAATAAAAACGACTTTCTGAAAAAAAACAAAAAACTAATTATTTTCATACAAAAATCGATCAGCTGTTCGGAAAGTATGGAAAGTCTTTTTCTTTTGTTTTTATTTGAAAAGTCGTAGAAAAAACTTTGTTATTTATGATGTATGTAATTTACTCCAGAGAGGTCGTTGGTGTTTTACAAATAACCCCATATTCTCATATTTAAGTTCCTCAGTACGCCGTTTTGGCGCAAAAACGAAATAACAGAGTTACTTTTGCATTAACAATATTAGAATGAATGGTTAAACAATGACTTTAGTAAATGATTTGACTTTAACCACGCCTGCGAGATTGTTTGTGTTATAGAAATAACCCTGTAGCTGTAAAATGGACCTTGTAAAAGACGAAGTTGGAAGCTAAAAAGTACAAAAAAACAGGAAAATGATCTTTTTACAACAACGACTTTCCTAGGAAAATGTCGTCATATCCTTAAGTGATAGTCGTCATATACTCTACAGAACTCCAAGAAGCAAAATCCACTAAATCCAATATATTTGTTGAACTCTGCAAATAAAATTCACTTAGACTTACTTAGTGAAGTTACGTAGTGAATTTTTCCTGTTACCCGACAGGTAAAAAATAACTTTCGTTACTTAGTGAACTACTCACTAAGTACTTTTTAATAAATAATTATTCCTAAATAATACGATATTTCTATCAAACTGGATTATAGTTACAGAATGTACAATATAAAGCATCCTAACCTTATAAACCTTTTTTTTTTCACAAATGAAATTTTTATTCAAAAAAACCTATCAAAATGCTAATTACTCCATTGTTTATTTTAGTTAGTTAGTGAATTTTTCCTGTCACCCCACACTTTATAAGTCTTGTTTGGATTTTCATTGAGATTGTCGTTACAGGTTTTTTTCATTTACCTACTCAAAGAAACGGCTCCTTAAGTTATTTTATTAGGGTTTCAGTTGGATGGAAGGTAAAGTCGATTCTTGAAGAAATCCAATTTTTGAACTTTGATCTATAATATATTAACAACAAAGCAAGAAAATAAACAAAAAAGTCTTTTGAAAGTGAAATTTCACTCCACTTTTATTAAGTGTAACATTACCCTAAGAAAAAGAGGCAGCTTTTTTATAAATTATTCAAATATCATCCAAATAGTATTTCAAAATTGGAATTTTGTATTTATTCTTGACGTTTTCCTTGAAGAGGAAGCGGATCGTTTCCTTCATAAATATTATTATAATTCGAGTTTTAAGAACACTCGATGTTGGTTTTAATGAAAGCTTAGCCTTGAACCCAAAAGAGAATTATCTACCAACAAACAAAACATCTCTGTAACGTTACAAAATTATTATAGCACATCAGTTAATAGTTAAATAAAGACAAACAACGAGATGACTGCCAACGATAAATCGCGGTTGTTATGAACATCGGAAACATGATAATCAAAACTTCTGAAATCGATTTCTATCAACATTATTGTCGATTTTTATCTGTATGTTCACGGAATGTAAATATATAATCTTTTTCAACTTTTCTCAACGTAAAGTATGAGCCACTGGAGCTGTAGTAATCACACTTTTGTGTTCACAATAAAAGCACAAAATAGAGAGACTACAGAAGTTAAGCTTAGTTTTGCGCGTTTGAACAACGCACATACACACACACACACACACACACGCGCACGCACACACACACACACACACACACACACACACACACACACCGACCGATGACACTGCACCGTGCACTCGAACTCGTTTGAGATTCCGGTTATTCCGTGTCGGAGATTGCAGCGATCTGAGATCGGATCGCATGAACGGACCGAATCCTGTGTGTTTGAGCTTTCAGCACATAAATTCTGTAGTCTCTTTGTTTTGTGGACGTATTACTTGATATTAAAGTGTCAAATACAATGTATCATACACAATTCAATTAGCTCCTGGCTTATTATGTCCATGTAACAATATGGTATAATGTCTAATATCATCTTTGTGACGTAGTTGGTCTCCTGAATAAACCAATACTAATTTAAATAATATTTTATCTGTTTTATGAATCATCTTATGCTTATAAGCTAGTTACTTGATCTCGTAATGTATGTTGACAATTTGACAAAAGCTTCAAAGATACGTGACGAAATATTCCTTAGTAATGTATACTCGTAGCGCAATCACGTATATGCCGTCCATCATAAGATATTGGAGCATGAATTTGTAATGGAAGCTTCTTGAAGGATTATGAACCATATATGGAAGATAATAAAATTGATATACGATATGCTTGATGAAACTGGAAATCTTTTTGGCTTCAATCCATCGCTTTGTTTTGTTGCAAGATTATTTTGTAGAATTATATTATGGATAATATAATCTGTGATTACAGGGCGAAGATACAAGTGGGCATGCCCAATAGATCACGCGTAAGTAAAAGGATGGAAGTGTAAGTGCTAATATTAAAATATTTAAATGTTCGCGCCAATACCGTGGTAAAACTCAGGACATTAAATAAATAAATATTTATTGAAAGAATCTTACATCACACTCTTACAACTGTTCTAAACATAAGTATACATAATAGGGAAAAAGATAACATTACATAATTATTACAGATTGTCATTTATGATTTTGATTCTAATTTCTGACGGATGTCTTTTTGTCTGAATCTTTAGCATTCATATACATGTAGGAACAGAACACCATAGGGGGGTGGTATGCTAGGGCATTTTCCCCGGAAAGTACATGTATATACATGTAGACACGTGTTAATAGAGTTCTCAGGGTATATTGTATTTGCTTTGATGGAATTTTAAAGCAAAAAGCACATTTGACTAAAAAGAAGAGGAAGAAACAAACCCCTAGCATGACTATTGAAACGCGATATGATATAGAAATTTATCACGTTTAACTGTCAAAGGGCAATGGATTTTGACAGTTGGGTGTCGCTTAAACATCACGCGATTTATATCGTGTTTCGGTGGTCATGCTAGGAGGCCAGCATTACAAATGCATCGCATAAAAAAATCACGCTGACTTCGCCGGCAGATTTTCAACGGGACATCTACGCATCCCTAGGGAGCTTTTGGTACCATTGCAGCGACGGCAAACTATTTGCGAAACAATTGGCAGAAGGGGTTTTAGCACTAAGAGGAAAGATCCTGGGAATTCTAACATTAAATAAAAATAAAGCGTTTATAATTTTACTTTGTGAGATATTCCAAAAGAGCTTCAAATTAATCACTTAAAACTAGCCAAGTGCGTGTCGGGCCATGCGCAGTAATTGGGTTCCGCAGTTACCTTATGCAATAAACATATTGGCTATAAACTTATATTTACTTCGTGAATGTCTAAAACTAAGTATACTTAATACCTAACTATTCATTTAAATTTACTCTACGAGAACTTTTCTAACATAAATTTATCTTTGTTAAATAATCGTCATTTTTTGATATTTTATTCTACTACTTTTTTGGCGTATGTATACATGTTCATGCTTAACTTAAGCTTTTTAGTACTTAGGGCTTCTGAGCTAAGCCGCGGACGGACGGACGGACAGACGGACATTGCGAAACTATTGACTTGACTATGGAACTGAAAAAAGCATTATGCAAGCCTTGTCCTTGAAGCTATTTAATTGCCTCGAATGATTAATCAGCAATGTAAATGCTAACTTACCGTTCTCGGTTGTAATATACAATTTTATATAAATGTACAAAAACGTTGTCTGTGCTCGGTAGGGCTTTCTCCCTTCGATGTACAATGTACTACTTTTCACCTAACTATCTTTGAAACAAATCTCGATAATAATGGATTTTCGATGGTAGCTAAAACATAACAGTAATGAAATCCCATAAAACTTTGCTGCGTCACCACCCGAGGAGCGCGACAAGTTCGACTTTAATTAAAGAAGGTTGTCAAAATAATGACCACATTACAAGCACTTCTGAAATGTTAAAACCGTAAATTTTCGCATTTCAAGCCAAAGCAATTATACTTAAAGATTATTTTCCCAAAGTTCTCCTTCCAAAATATATAAGGACACACAAGAGGATACATCCAAGTTCGATCTCAAAAGTAACGTATTTTGAAGAGTTCCCAACATTATGAAAGCAAACAAGTACCAACAACATCACAACTTTACCTGTTTGAGCTCATATAATTGGATTATACTCAGTGTAATTGGGTTTTTACTTGGATGGAACTCTGGTTGTGTTCATCTTATAAGGATTTTGATTTTGCAATAATTTCAATAACATAATTTTTTTGAGATTAGAAGAAGTTATTTTAACTTCTTTTTGTTTATTGCCGATGTGAGTAACTTTTATTAACATCAAATGAACATGGTTTAAAACTAATTGTTGACACTTTTTTGAGTCGGGAATCGAACCCGCGACCTTTGGATATCCGGTCCAATGCTCTGACCGCTGAGCTACCGAGAGTCCGAGAATGATCTGGTGCGAGTCCTATTTTTTCTAGTATATTATTTAGTATTGTATAAAATAGCATTGTAAATGCTTAAATCTCAAAATTTAAAAACTTTTTTGAGTTTTGTTCCGGTCGACTATAAAAATTTTGGCCTTTTGGTTGCCTTGCTCCAATTTTAATTGTTTTTGGCCAGGAAAAATCTGTATGTAATTGACGTAAGATGTCATTATCCACATACAACTTTATCTATGGCGTTACTTCTTTGACATTCACAAGTGCTTTTTGTTACAAGTACTTGTTAATGTCAAAGAAGCTGTCGTAGAAGCGTTACAAGCACAAGGCTGTTGCCTAGACTGAATACCTATAAAACTATAAGTTTTATTTCAAATTGGTTAAGTATAAATCCAAACACAGCAGCGTAAATTTTCTAACAGCGCTTAATAAAAAACAATTTATCAAAGCCATATAGGTTTTGATGAATACGCCGTACATCAAAATGATTAAAATTTCAAAATGCTGGTAAATCAAACAGCGCGTCGTCACGCACGAATGCTCCGCAATCACGTAGTTACCCCGATGTTGAACACGTGAAATACGTGTGTGATAGCACGCGTTTAATAAATAATTAGCAACGTACGCTTTAGTTTAAAATAAAGTTATACATGATGCAACTTTTATTCCGTATAATTTATTCACTAATACAACATAATTATAAGCTATTGATAACAAAACAAAATGATACTCGTATTAAAAAAAATTGAAACACATGACTCTGTAGCTATTTTCATAACACCCAACACACACGCAATTCTTTGATACATTAGTCGTTTTACCTACGACGGACGGAACGGAATGGAGGCCGTATATGCGTTTGGGGTTAGAGGTTGTTTGTATGTATGTCTGTTACCATTTTTCTCGGAAACGACTGAGCCGATTGCGATGCAATTTTTTGCATTCAAAGGTTTCATTTTAGAGCAGTTTCTTAGACCTGTGGCATGGTGTAGACAGCCAGGGGGCGCAGCAGCAACCAGATAAATTGGTACTTGAAACGTTCTCAAAAACTACTAAACCGATTTTGGTGTTGTTTTTTGTACTCAAAAGGTTTTTTAATCTACAACGGGTTTCAGCTCACATAATCTTCGGCTTTCAGCAGACCTTCAGATCATCAGATCACCTTGTAGAGCCTACCATGGAGACCACCACAGAGACACACAGAGAGATTATACATGGTGCTAACACCCTGTATAATCAAAATTATGACGTTTACATTATCTTATAAAGCTGCACCACAATTTGCTATAAATAGACGAATATGAAAACGCTTGTTTTTCTGAGAACAGATGAGACTTACATCTTATGTAACTTTTCCCCTGACATGCACTTTACTCGGAAAAGTCGGAATACCAATTTAGTTAAAAGGGGATCCTTTTGTTGATGTCAGTTCGAAATAAAATTGGTTATAAATCCTCTGCGGAGTATTATGTGCTTTCATCACACTTTCCATACTGACAAATTACTATAAAAGTTTCTACATACTTTCTCAGTCTTTGATTTCCTTATTTTCATCAAACTGAATATGAAATATTTATAAACAGATTTTAAAATTATTTTGACATTAAAGATCTCTTTTTTAGAATATGAACTTGCGTAAGAATTTACTGTATCAAGTTGCACCAAAACTTAAATAACTTGTTTAAAACTCTAAACACTTAAATGTATTGTAATAGTAGGCTAGTGGCTCAGTGAACTGTAGACCTCGCGTTTGTTTGTCAAAAATTACGTAGCTCAAATTGTATGTTGTTTAAATATTAATCTAATAGCTGATGTCGCCACGTGATTATCAGAGCAGTACTATGTGCTGTTTGGTAGACAGGTATTCTTTTATTATATCTACTCGAAGCTAGATGGCGCTTCTAATTTTGATTTTTTTTCGAAATGGTTAAAAAAAGTTTTAATTTCGAAAAACTGGCTCGACAAAAAAAACTATATGATTTTGGAACCTGCTCACAAAATTACACGAAAATCGATTGAGAAATGCGACCTGTAGAGGAGAACAAACAGCCGGACAGCGGGATAGACATACGAAATAATTTTTGCCCAGGCTGAAGCAGAGACGCTCGGTCAAAAAACGAGTGCAATAATAATAATTAAGCAGCTTCGTTCAGCTCGGGAAATTAAAAATGTAAGACTAAAAAGCTTGATAGTAAAACAACTGCAATAAAATTGTATTGCAGAGCTTTACATACTTTGTGACAGAACGATAGCATTTTAATATTTACAATGCTTTATTTTTGTTCTTTGCAATTTTTAACATAATTCTTTTACAACGCTATTAAATTATCAATGTATGTACAACACAAGTGATCACTGTCTTTTATCAATTTAATCGCATTGTAAAACAGTCCATTATATTTGTTTAAACGATGGCGTAAAAAGCTTATGAGTTATGATGAAAAAATATATAATGTAATAGTATTTTATGATACAAGGTTGGTCACGAGTTTTAAAAAACCTTAATAACCGTATGCCATACTACGTTTCTCAATACATTTGCAAGAAAACATTATAGGTACCTTCTGAAATAAAATAAAAACCGTAAACAAAAACGCACGGTGGTTGCGTGCGGTAAAATTAACTTACCGCACGCTGTACTGTCATCGAAAACACACATTTTCGAGCAACTATTTTGAAAAATATTTTCCAGATAATAACGCATACATAATACAGTCTGATGCATGTCGCGGGAAGCCACTTGAATTGAGCTAATATTTTATGAAGAAATCGAACTTTATAACTGTACTTTAGTAAAAAAAAAATGCTCTAACTACATGCAGTTGTGGTGTATTGTATTATTGTTAATAATTAGACCAATATGTTATAATAATATATTTCTGAGCTGAAATCAAAATGAAGTCCAACATTTCAAAGTTACTAAAGACTCTTAGAGTCCTCTTAGAATAAAGATTCAAATATGGTTGCTAGGAGAAATTCAATTAGATAGCAAGGGTAATGTAACTCCTTAAAGTTAATCCAACCCTTACCTACCATTAAACGTAGTATGAGCATACCAATAAATTTTCAGTCGTAAACATAGTAATAAAAAGGGTACAGTCAGCGTCAGAAGGAGAGAAGCGTCTAAAGCAGTGGTTCTTAACCTTTTAGTGACAAAAATGGTACTATTAGAGTAATTATTGTAACTTACCCCCATACTAATAAAGATTGTATATTAAACCCTTACTAATAAAGATTGTATAGCAGATGTATAAGTTACACAGTGTTTTGTCCCTTTCTTTTTAATGTCAAACTTAAATAGTTTGACAGAGAGTCACCACTGTGTAACTAATACATCTGCTATACAATCTTTATTAGTAAGGGGGCAGATATATAGTTACACAATAGTTACTCACTGTCAAACTATTTAAGTTTGACATTAAAAAGAAACGGACAAAACACTGTGTTACTATGCATCTGCTATATAATCTTTTTAGTAAGGGGGTTAATATATTAATAGCATATCTTTATTGAACAGTCTGACAGCTTAGACGAAATCTAAAACTGTGATGCTATGCTATCGTACCGATATTGATAACTTTAGATGCTTGAAACAATGTGCTTACTTGCTTGCTTACTACATAAATGAAAGAGAGATAGAAAATTAAATTCAGCAATACAAGAAAAAATAGAATAAATACTAAACAGGATTTTGGTTAGTTTAAACAAATCATCATCTTTCCTATACCGATTGTACCATTGGATCTGTGTGGCCTAGATGGGTTCATAGCAGATGAATCATGGATAAACAGAAACATTAATGTTGAATTATATAGCAGAGCTCAAAATTAACTGCACATTTTAGTACTATGTTACACCAATGATTGCATTACTATAGTAGGATTGTAGCTTATTGAACAAGCTGGCGCTGTTTGGCACTATGGCTAGTTAGTTTGATACCGTTCTAAAGCGAGAAACTACTTTTGAGGCCGCTTGTACGCAATTTTATTGCTAGTGAATTGATAAAAACTGCAGATTTTTGTGAAACCTATCAGAATATTGGTCGGTTGTTTTTTTAAACGTTTGGTAAACAAAAAGGCTGTACTGTGTAATGAATAATGAATTGAAAACAAATGTACAAAAGGTTCGTTTTAGTTAGTTTTCCATCAATATTGAATAAGATAAGCCTGAAAGATGCAAATTTTTCAGTAGCATATACTTACTAATTAATTTTATAGAACAACTAAAATTTTGTGATTTTGGTATGACAAATGACAACATATATATTTGACAAAAACACATACATTGTTCCGATTCCAAAGTAAGTAGCTAAAGCACTTGTGTTATGGAAATCAGAGACAACGGTGGTATCACAAACACCCAGACCTGAGCCAATACAGAAAAGTTAGTTTTCTAAATTGACCCAACCGGGGATCGAACCCGTGACCTCAGAGATGGTGACACCTTGAAAACCAACAAAGCCACTCGACCACGGAGGTCGTCAAACAACAACAACAGGCTTTGATGTAAGTATTGTATCAAACGGTAAGTGTAAGTAATGTATTATATTAGTAAGTAGCAATAAACTTCTGGTATTGAACACTATCTGCAAGTTTGAAGTCAGTATTGGGTAAAACAAATACAGTTATTGATTTTTTTATTCGTATAGAATGTACAGGATTTCTCATATTGATGTCAAACATATTTTACTAATTGATATACAAAGCAATTTGAGTTCCCTTTTATAATAATTTTGGTAGCCTGCGGGTGAAACGTGTTTAACACTGCATTGAATATGCAGATTTAGAGGTATTTAATCTGAATTGACAAACCAGCATGCAATGCTCATGTCGTTCATTAGAAATTAAATGGATTTAAATCTAATACCTGTGATTTTTTTATCCACTACGGGTTAGTGCTTGGCCTTCATCTCACCTGATGTTAAGTGACGATATGGCCGAAGGTGGAAGCGCACTACACCCGGAATCCTAAGCACTGAGGAACTGGCTATCTTACCACTAACTGCCGGAACACAATAATTTTTGAATTGCTGTTATGGCGTCAGACTACCAAACCGAGTAAAATGTACCCCCCTACTGGGAATCGAACCCAGGACCCCTGCACTTTACACGCTAGACCACAGAGGCGGTTGATGTATTTTATTGTAAAAGATTACAAATCAGATATAACTGTTGTTTACAGCTAGTAATTAAGATAACATTAACTGATGCAAATGCACGCACTGATATAAATCAAATCACTAATGAAGAACGCGTTAAATAAATGAATCATATAATATCAAAGGCGGCAATATCCACTCAATGACAGTATGAGTAAAATGTTTTTTTTTTTGGTTTATTTTTATAGGACAATGCCGGGTTTGTTACTAACTCAATTTTTAAACAGTATTTTGTATAGGATTTTGCCACATTTAGTGTGTAATGTGTTTACTTATATAAACTACATCTATAGGTGAATAAAACACCATTTTAAGTTAGTTTTTGACATTAAGTGGATATTGCTGCCTTTGTTGGAGGTGATTCAAATATTTTACTAAATAAAAATCAATAGTTACCATCTTGTAATTATACAGGGTGTAAGGGACAGCCCTCCCAAACTGACAGGGTGCATCCAGTATATATATCTAAGATGACAGGTATATATATATAGTATATCTAAGATGACATATTTCTGAAACGTTATGGAAATAAAAAATCCTTATTTGTTTGATTACCTTGCACGCAATGGATCGTTAACATTGCGGGCCCGTCGCACAGCGAGCAAGCCTTTGGCTGCCACCGCTACGGGGTCGATGCGCTCGCGCCACGTTCATTCGCCATAGCTGATTCCTCGCGTCGTCGTTTGTAAGAGAATTTTATTGTTCATTTTTTATTTTAGCTGTTTTATTTTTCAAAAATGAAGGGATGCGTCTAGAGAATGTAATTTTACATTGAAATATTAAATTAAAAAATTGTTATTGTTTTTTGTATGGTTCGTACTAAGGAGCTGAATGCATCCTGTCAGTTTGTGGAGGGCTGTATAATTGTATTGTTCGTGTAGATTAATAATAATGGTTAGTGTAGAATAGTATATCATACAATTAGTATATAAAATACGGATTTAAAGCGAGGGCTGAATGAAGAGATGAATCACGAGCAAGTGAAGGATTCTAACGATTGAATCACGACCGTAGCGAGTGATTCAAGTCTTAGAATACTGAACGACGCGAGTGATTCATGGCCCTCGATATAAATACTTTTTATACAAGAGTTGCATACTATATTTTATACCATGACTACGAGAAAAAGAAACATTTAAGCGAAAAATATTTTTCCACAAGGAGTTTGTATATCGAGTACTCTTTGCACTAGGAGTTTGTAAAGAGTATTTTTTGCACAAGGAGGTTGTATATATAGTATTGACATAGAGGTCGAATGTGTGTTCTCAATTCAAATACCAAAATAGTGACAAGTGCTTTTTATTTACTGTTTATAGTGAATAAAATAAGCTTTTTAGAGGGGAAATGGTATAAAAAAACTTTCGAAAGAATTAACTTTCTTGAAAAAGCTAGCGTTTATTGACAAAGGTGATCCTGTGATACACGATATCCACTTTGATCAATGTACGTAAATACAATTTCTATTAGACTTCACAGACGTTTCTTATTCCTTTCTCACATTAATTAAATCCAATTACGTGCTTCAGTTGTAATGAAACTGAGATGGGAATACGACCCCATAAATATCCACTTGTTAATTCTTTTAATTGGTAAATTTAATGAGTAGGGAGAGTGCAGGCGAATGTGATCGCGATTTCAGCCAGAGCGGGTAATGGAATTAGAATCGGGTGGGTTTGTAAATTAGCAACCACTTTCTTTTATTGTGATTAATATAAAATTGTCTTTTTTAAAGTTTATTTTGTTATTTTTTTAACTAGCTTCCACCCGCGATTTCGTTAACGTGGACTCTGGGAACCTTTGACTAGGATAAAAAGTACTCTGTTTTAATCCAGACTATAAACTGTTTGCCAAATTTCATCTAAATCCATTCAGATGTTTTTGCGTGATTGGGTAACAAATATCCAAACAAACAAATTTACACATTTATAATATTAGTATGATAAAAATTAAGCAACAATATCAGACACAACAATGTTTGTACACACGTCGGCACCTCAGACAATACATGTTGACCTTGAGACCGCCTTTATGCCCTACGTAATAAAAGCTGTTTTCGCAGTTTAACTGTATAACCTGACGTGCTGTCGTGTGTACCTACTTAACTGATTTGTAGCATGTATCAAACCTCGTCGGAGGCAATATAGCAAGTATTTATTGTAAATTCCTTGCCTTTGATAGTATCGAAACGTACTTTGAGATTGGCAAAAAAATCTGTTTAGCGTTAGATGGGTATCGTTTTTTTTAGCTATAATCAGTTATTCGTTTTTACTGTCTTTTCCTGATACCCCTACTTCCTTACTAATATTATAAATGCGAAAGTCTGTTTGTTTGTTTGTTACGCCTTCACATCTTAACTACTGAACCGATCATCATGAAATTTTGCATACACGTTGTCAGGGGTATAGAAAAGGACATAAGGTACCTTTCATTCCGAAAAAATGATTGTTCCCGAGGGATAGCAAAAAAACTTTCCACTCAGACGAAGTAGCGGGCGGTCGCTTGTCATATATATTTTATTTTCTGTAATGTTTTGAAATTAGATACTCGACAATATGGAGGACGTAGATTGAGATAAATCAAATCAATTAGCTACTCAGTAAATCCGTGTTCGGTCTCAAAAAACGAATGATTTCAAATATAAATTGTTGAGAATAAAAAATAATGCAATATTATTGAATATTAAGGTTAAAAAAAATTGCCGTAAATACCAAAAACTAAATTCTGTAGACAATATTGAGGGCGTTGACTAGGCTAAGTCATTGGTAAAAATTAGCTACTTACGAGTATATAAAAAGCTTTAAAAAAATCAAAACCTCAATCAAAAACCTTGAAAAAAATATCTCTAAAAACCGCTTCAAAAACAAACAGCTCTAAAAAGCAAGAAATAATATTAAAATCTGTATAATTACTACTATAATACAGACATAATTATTATCACTTAGCAATCGGTATGACGAGCATCGCTTTATTGTGCGTTTTGCCATCCCTATTTTGTGGTTTTGTGATACGCAGTTCTTCTCAAATACAGGGCGTTAACAAAAAAAGTGAAAGTGCAATAAACAATTAGCGATTTTCTTTTTACTTTTTCAGTACAATTTTTTATAAAAGAGTTTATATTCTTTTCTTCTATAAGTAAATCAATATTGTTATTGGTATAATTTTCCCGAAAACAAATCTTATTACTTATTAGAAATAAAACACTTTTTACGGATTACAGCGCGAATATTATTTATTCAGGTGTTGTTTTAGAATTATTTAGTTTCTTATTACTTAGTTTGAAAAGACAATCTTAATCTCGTATGCTCCGGATATCGACAATTTAAAGTTAGCTTCGTTGGAAACTTCTGAACAGGCTTAGTTTAAGGTTTAAGATAAACATTTTGACGACCTTCGTGGTCGAGTGGCTTTGTACTCCGGTTTTCAAGGAGTCGCCATCTCTGAGGGTTCGCTCCCCGGTTGGGTCAATTTAGAAAACGATTTTTTCTATATTGGCTCAGGTCTTGGTGTTTGTGATACCACCGTTGTCTCGATTTTGATAACACAAGTGCTTAGCTACTTACATTGGAATCAGAGCAATTTATGTGATGTTGTCAAATATAAAAAAAAATTGATGCTGAGCAAAATCAGTAGAAAACTTCCGTGACGGCTCAAGAAAATAAAACTCAAGGATTAAATCGATGTAGAACGACAATAAAATAAATAATAAACCTCATAACATTATATATTATTATATTCTTATTACTAGTTTTATAATCATAATAGCTTCATAAATTTGAACGCGTGGAAATAGACTCATAGGAATTATCCAAACTTTTTTCTTTGCGAATGCCATTGACATAGTAAATACCGATACGCTCCGAGATCTACTCGAAAGATCTATTCAGTGCGATGTTAAACATTATAATGCTATAGTTAAATAAGGTTGAACCATCTACTTATAATATCTATTTAAAAAATGCTTCGTTGTCAAATAACACTCGAGAGCAAACTGCAAATCGTCATTTCATTTTCAAACTGTCGGAAATCTGTTACAAAAATAATATTTTTTTAAATTTTGTAACAGAGACAGGACAAAGTGACCGTGTAACTATTATGAGTTCATAAACAAAATAATATATAGTGAAGTAATAAATATCGTGGACATACCGCAGAATGCTACGCATAAGTTGGACGGATCATATTACCAACGTCGAGGTCCTTAAGCGCATGACTAAAAAGTTTCTGACGACCATGCTGGTTCGGACCATTAAAATAAAAAAGTCGCTTATCTTGGTCACAGCTTGAGAAATCCGCTTTATTGTCTTCTCTAGACCATCATGATGGAGAAGATTGCCAGAAAGCGCAAAGTGGGAGGACGCAAAATGTCATGGCTTCGTAACATACCGGTTGGTATTAAGACGGTTGAACAGTTGTTCAGACTCACCATGGACAAAGCCAAATTCAAGGAGCTGATGGCCAACCTTCAATAATGAACCGGCACTTTAAGAAGAAAAAGAAGAAATATCGTGTTAGAACACATCAGAGCCTTCGGCTAACACCTCCAAATCCGAACACGAGACTGAAAGAACTAAATTACTGTCACCTCTACAGCATCACAAATGTGAAAGAAAAAAGTTGCCTAAAAGCGTTACATGTAGCCATTGCAATAGGATTGAAAATCGCCTGTACATTCAGGTTATAGCAATGCGCGACGAATGGAGTCGACAATTTTTTTCGGGTCGTTTTATAAATTGCTACCTTGACGTAGGTGTGAATCGAATTCTTTCATTCCGTTTTTTGCCACGCTTTTCATATTTCTAGAATTTTCGGTTGAATAGTTTTGTATTGTCTTCGGTATTTTGTAGGAATATTACGTGTCTAGCCGATCATTGGTTTTGTAAAAAAGTTTTATCAAAATAGCCTTCATGTTAATTACTCAACCGATTATCATAAAATTTTACATAATACACACTGTTAAAGGGAAAAACCATGGTCAAAAAAATTTAACAATTCCTATAGAAAGTTGGTAAAGTCATAAAAAAATAAATTAATGCTTTGGCTGTGTTCCTATGTTTTGATTTTTATAATTTCGTCAAATGTGATTTTCAAATGGCAATTTTTTAGATTTTTGAAGATTAATATCTCTTTTTTATAATTTTTCGTTTCGTTTATTATTTCTGAAAACTTTTATATTGGAACCTAAAATGAATCAATCACGCAACCACGGAACACAAACATATTTTTGTGAAATTTGGCAATATGATAGTTTATAGCCTAGATAAGAACATAGGATACATTTTCCGAATGTCCACGCGGACGAAGTCGCGGGTGGAAGTTAGTATAAATCATAAAAAGAAATAAAATAATTACGATAAATATTTTAATAGTATTTTTAAATTTAGATGTTTAATTAACGGCAGGTATTTAAAAAATATACTGCTGTTTCATCTTAATCAATTGTCAAAATATCTGTAAAGATATTTAAATTTAATGTCGAGGTATTTCCTTACATTGATGAAATAACGCTGGCTTGCAGCGAAAATGTGGGATAACCACGGGTAAAATAATTCCCGTGGTACCTTTTAGGAACTATCACAGGGACCATGGACAAAAAAGGAAAAAAATCGACGATGCCACTAATGACTCAGTAGCTCAGCGATAAAAGCATTGGACCGGACAACCCATGGTAGCGGGTTCGATTCCCGTCCGAGAATATGATCTGGTGCGAGTCGCATTTTTTTAGTATATTCTTCAGTATCTTTTAATGATACTTCTAGCTGCGGAGCGGACAAGCTTTTATTTGTTTTTTTCCTTCTACTCAATAAAGCTTTAAGAAAAGAAACAGTAAATTAGATTTTCTATAGCTAGGTCTTAGCAAGCTGAGTTTTTGTCCCTTTGAAAAGCTTTTTATTTATTTATTTAGTTGTATAAGTAGTCTCAGTTCTTTCTTATGATAGAAATAAGCTTCTTTAGAGTAATTATTTAACTATTTGCTAATGTTGGAGAGGAATTTATTAATTTTGAATTTTTGGTCTCAAACAAAATTCAATTTTTCAGAAGACTAGAAAATTTATGCCTTACTGGTTAACACTGGCATCGACTTATTTTGGTCACCAACGCACTTAATTGACCGAGCAAACGCGAAGCGTCTCCGTTTCAGCTTTGACAACAATTTTGAATGTCTGTCTGTCCGGTTGTTCTTCTCTACAGGTCACATTTCTCAATATAGTTCCATTTCAATATGCTTCCGAATATTGTTTAAATTCGTATTGCGTATGCTAACGAACTAACAAGCGCTGCCTCAATTTTTATTTAATAATAAAAAAATGTTTTAAATTTATAAAACAATACGCTTGTTAATTGCAAATTGCAATTAACAAGCGTATTGTTTTATAAATCTATTATAGAATCAACAAATACCTTTTAGATATAAATCATGCTAAGAATGATAATGACTATCAGCCATTTTTAATGTCCCCACTGCTAAGGCACACGCCTTCCTTGCGGGTGGATAAGGAGGATGGGTCATGACCCACTACGCGGGCCCAATACGGTTTGGTGGGTGCTAACGACTGCAAATGCAGCCGGGACGTGGCTTCTGAAGTACAGAGGAGCTCGAGATAATTAATGTTTGGTCACCCATCCCATGACCGACCCTTGCGAAAGTTGTTTAACCTCCGCAATCGCTGGACCAGGCGCTATACCAATGCGCCACCGAGCCACCGATGCTAAGAATAAGCAAGAGAAAATCAAAACAAAGTGGTCTGATGGAAAAAAAATGCAAAAAATGATGGAAATAATTTAGGTATCATGAAAAGAAAACATTCAATATTGAGTCCACTTCAGTATCTTGTAAAATCGTAAAAGGCTATAAATTTTAAAAGTTATTATAAATTTTTTCACCTCTAGCACTATAAAAATGAGGGACTTCAAAATAATGATACTTTAGTGAAGTCGAACAAGTTTTATTTATAATTAGCTACAAAAAAAAATTAAAGGTTACCCTTTATTGAAATAGATTTACGAAGCAGTACTTTGGAATCGTTCAATTCGATTCCTCGCCGCCATTCAAGGTGGTGCTTAAAATTTTCTTTAAACTAATAATCTGTTCTTTCGTCGGAACCCTGCTATCGAGTAGATAATTAACTTGGAAGCTAATTAAATTTGACTTGAATCAGACAGAATAATATCTGATTATAAGATCTGTTCACTTCATTACGCCACGAATAAGATCTAATTGCTCAGTTATGCAGAGTTCAATTATCAAATGATCAGAGTATTCGCGTGGAAAGTGTACACACGACAGTACGTCATATATAACACTTGTACTGCCAAATCAACTTTTATTGCGTAAGGCATAAAGGCCAACGAAGCGATGTAAATGTCGTTTTTACCTGACTGCAAGAAGGGTTATGTTTTTAGCACGTAACCATGTATGTAAGTTTATTGGTTTAAATATTCTTTATTTTGTGGTATCATCTACTTTATGATAAAATAGCGTGACCTTTATAAAGGTATTTGTGTTTTTAGCCAAAGATAAACTTCTTCAATAGATTACTAAAACAAACAATTAAATTCTTAGACTTATTTAAAAACAAACTTACTTTCATTTCAATAAAATTATTTTAAAATAACTTGCAAATGTTACTAAAAATAATTACCAATAATTTACCATTAGTGCTCAAACATACACACAGCATGCGTTCTGGTCATGATCGCTGCGATCTATGCGATATATATGGGATCGGAACGCAACCAGTGTGGAAGGGATAAGAGAACTCCATACATCGAGCACATCGCAGCAATCTGCGGATCGGATCGCATCCTGTGTGTTTGAGCTCTAAAGATAGATATACTACAAAAGTTTAAGGATTCATATTATTGTCATCTAGTATAATCCTATTTTCATACAGTTCTTTTTCATTTTCGTCAAAGACAAACGTACTCATAAAATTAATGCAACCTCACGTTCATATTTGAATTTCAATATGAAAAAGATCACCACAATGTTTACCGTAATGGTTGTGGTCGAGTTCTTACAAGACAATCCTTATAAAATGATGCTGTTATCTACTTGCAAACATTAACTTAGTTTTATTCAAAGACACCACTGCTGGGGCACAGGCCTTCCATATGGGTGGATAATGAGGAAGGGCCATGACCCACCACGCGGGCCCAATGTGGATTAGTGGGTGCTACTGCAAATTCATTTCATACAGTCCATTCGCTTTTAAGGAGGATGGGCCATGACCCACCACGCGGGCCCAATGTGGATTAGTGGGTGCTACTGCAAATTCATTTCATACAGTCCATTCGCTTTTAAGGAGGATGGGCTATAACCCACCACGCGGGCCCAATGCGGATTGGTGGGTATTAACGACTGCAAATGCAGCCGAAACCAACGGCTTAACGTGCCTGCCGAAGCACGGAGGAGCTCGAGATAATAAATTTTTGGTCACCCATCCCATGACCGACCCTTGCGAAAGTTGCTTAACCTCCGCAATCGCTTGGCTAGGCGTTATACCACTGTGCCACCGAGCTCCTCCACCACCGAGCTTTTCAATAGGTATGCATAATTTATTTTGCTAAGCTGAAAAACACTGAATATATCTTTTCTATTTCAAAGAATAAATTAATCACATCAAAAAATTTATGAGAATTCTATTAAAAATGTTAAGGTAAGGCAAAGAAATTATAAATACAATCCAAAATACAAATTAACAGTAAAACAGATGAGAGATAGAAAAAAGCACAGAATAAATAAAGAACTATAGACAGTACATTATTTACACACCCGGCCTAATGGCCAGTTCGTAACAAAAATATTACCACCGACAGTGAAATTCATGTTGTGTTGTGTTCATTGAACAAACACTGAATACAAATTATGTAGAAAAAAACTTACCTTTGACTGTCTGCACCACCATGTCCTCCTCAGACTCGGTACAGAATAAATATTAATTCGGCACGGTTGTTTTTCTCCAATTTTCTCCCGTTAATTCACACTAAATCAAACTGTTATTTCACTAAGGGTTTGTTGATTGAATAATTCACACACTCACTGAACAATAATCGAATTTGTAAAATTTTAATATTGTGCGTTTATTTTGAAAATAATTAATGTTTACAAAACTACACGGCGCTAAGGGCAGCCATTTTCATACTGTCGCAGGAGCCAATCAGCGTTCAGTATGGCGTGTCTGCCAGAGTTCCGAATCTTAATAGCTGCGTCATGAAAGCCAGTTGGTCATTTTGAATTTCGAACGAATGTCATTAAGCCCTGCAAATGTAAAAGCACGGAGGAGCCAGAAATAATAAATTTTTGTCACCCATACTATGACTGATCCTTGCAAAAGTTATTACAGATGCGCTAAGCCACTATTTCTTCAAACCATATAACAATGGATAACCCATTTCCCTAATTTCACCGGATATCTTTATTAATTATGGTATATTGATGCGTATAATTTTGTGATGTAGGCAGTTTGGTTGTAAATAATAATTATTAAGCTAATATTATCGTAAATCTGGGATCATTAAACGCGATTGAATTGTTTGCTCAACTGGTGGCGTTCAATTGGATGATTATTATAATGTTATATTATAATATTTAATGATACCAGTTCAATTGAACAACTATAGTTAAAGCCACACATTGTGCCCTGAAATATTTATTAGGTTTGAGAAATTATTTACATAAAAATAATGTAGGTAGTATAAGAAATAAAACACTGTTTACGGATTACAGAGCGTATATTATTGATTCAGGTGTTGTTTAAGAATTATTTAGTTTGGATTTATTGGTTTTTTGAATTCGTGACGTTTCGACACCTTTCCAGGGGCCGTGGTCACGGGAGGACTAAAGCAAAAAGGCTGCTCATATTTTTAAGTGTTTTATTTCTTTAAGTGTTTTATTTCTAATGAACTGTATGCGCGAAAGTCTTAGAAGTGTAAAAAAGTAAGTTATTAAAATATGTAATTTAGGATTTTACTTTTTACCACAAAGCAATGCATTCGTACAATATTATTATTATTATCTCACTATACTGAAACGGAGTACCTAAAGGTAGTTAAGATACATATATACGTGACAGGTGTACCAAGGGTCGGAAACGGCACAAACACGTGGCTGAATTTATTGCAACCCTTTTGCGTAGGATAAAAATAATGTGTGAAACTGCTGAGCTGTGGCAACGCTACGCCATTAGGTTTGTTATGTAAACCACGAGATTAAATGGAAAATTCTACCATTTATTACGAAAACCTCATTATATGTTGATGATGTGAAAATAAATAAAAATGGCTGTATGATCAAGGACCCCTTTGCTTGCCCAATGTAGGGAATTTCAGACAAAAAATCGGATACCTACTTAACTTTCTTATAAGTATTTTTGTTTTGTCTAGAATTTTGCTGTTATTGTTTAAGCAGATGGCCATGTAGCCAAAGCTACATAGCAAAAAAAAAGTATTTTTGTTTGTTCGTTTGGTATGGGGCATATTTGGACGTTGACTCTAAACACAAGAATTGCATTACAATAATAATTATTGTAAAAACACAATCCATGCAGTTATTATAGAAGGTACTAATTTTTGTAGTTTAAAATTAATAATATTATAGTAAACTTGCAAATTTTAAAATGTCAAGCCTTTTCGGCCTTTTCAGCTGTATTACTTTATTTAGATTAAAACAGGTCTTTAAGATTGAATTAAAACTTTGATACTCAAATTGAGATCTTTCACATTCACAATGCTATTTTTATAATAAGATAAATAAAATATAAGAAAATATTCTAGAAAAAATCGACTCACCCGTAGCACCTCAGACGGGACTCGAACCCGCACTCTGGCCAAGCGTCTCGGTAATTACTTTTTCTACACTAACCTGACCGGGGATCGAACCCGAGGCCTCAGAGATAGCGACACAATGACACCCGGTGAGAGAGCCATTTCATTGACTGAAGGTCATCGCATTTTCAAAATTCATAAGCTTTGAAGTTTTATTTGAGAAAAAATATCTTATTTGTTATTATTATTATCCTCTTTTCTATGAATTACATGATCAATTTCTCTCCAAGTCTCTGAATGATCGTTGCCAATTGATTTACAATACGTCTTAGTGAGCCACTTCACGTGTGAAAAAAGTAGTATCATTAAAGAGATAAATCCTCCTGGACAGAGATGGAACGCTCGAATTACAGAACTCCTTTAGTTCCAGATTTGTCCGCGTCAACGCTTCAGCGTTGAATTGTCGACACGTCCGTTTTCGGCCATTCGTGACACCTGACGCAAGTGTCTGATTCCTCAGTCACGTGCGGAATGCAATTGGATGCATGTGACGATTCTTGTGGCACCTTTATTGGTTTCGATGTTTACTTGGAATACGTATTTGGTTCCTTTTCGCAGACACGTATGCAAGTAGTTTAAGAGGCTGACATGAGCCAACTAGCGCTGCCAGTCGATTTTATTTTATTTATTCTAAATAAGCCCAATTTCTTAAAAAAAGAATCAGTCAAGGTCTTGTGAATGACGTCTAATGTTTATTGAATAACGTCACAACATTACAAAATGCGTGCAATAGTTTAAAAACGGGTTTGAACCAACAGTGGCCACTTTTAACAAAATCGTGTTTTAAACTGTTTGAATGCCTTTTCAAACTGTGTAAAGTTATTCAATAAATATAAGACGTTATTAACAAAGCCTTGACTAATTCCTTTTTTAAGAAATTGGGCTTATTTCGAATAAATAAAATAAAAACGACTGGCGGCGCTAGTTGGCTCATGTCAGCCCCTTAAAGAAGTCACTGCTGAGTAAAGAGTTAGAAATTTTGGTACGTGACCATTCAATCCCTATAGAAAAATAAGGAGCTTATTCTTCTATTCTATAGGAGAATTTAAATATTTTTCAGCTGTCTACATTTCTACATAGCTTTTTTTATTTATTTATTTAGATAATTATAATATTGCTTATAAGAGTATTTCAACATTTAATAATAAAAAAAAGTTAGTATTTTATTCGAAATTGTAGGTACTATAATGTTTATGTGATGTAAAGCTAAGGTATGTAGTTTCCAAAAGTTCATAATAATGGATGTTTAAAGTTTACTTGGCTGTTCTGGTTCAGCCTACCGAGGAATTGGCTTGACTGCGTGCCAACCTTGTTGCTTCATGCCCGTTTTGACTACTGTCATGAAAACTCATTTAATACGGTTGAAGATCATATCTTTTGAAACAGTACTATTATTTCTTGTACTTCTTTTGTTTTATTGCGGTTTTTTTGTAAGGTATGGTCAAATAGTATCACACTGATATTATTCCTGGATTCCTTTTGTTTCATTTTAATGCAGTCTTCAATATACATCGCTTTTGTTTTATTTTAATGCGGTCTTTAATATACTGCGTCATTTTTGGTCGTTTTGATCAACATTAAGGGGCTAACATGAGCCAACTAGCGCCGCCAGTCGATATTATTTTATTTATTTTAAATAAGCCCAATTTCTTAAAAAGGAATCAGTCAAAATTTTGTTAATAACGTCTAATATTTATTTAATAACTTTAGCATAATCTTCATAAAGGTTTTGGTAAAAATAAGCTGCTAAAACCGTCTACAGAATCCGACGCATGTGCAGTGCGGGAATTCAATGCAATTAATCTTGGTAACCAGACCGCACGATGCAGCTGATTCTGTGATTAATTAGTATTAGCGCTGTGTAGGCGGTTGGATCGGCTTTACATAAGTAAAGCAAAAATATTTCTAATACGCTTTAAGAGGCTACCGAACCTTTGGATTAAGCCCAATTTGGTGAAAATATTGTTTAAGACCATCAGCCATTTTAATGTCACCACTGCTGGGGCACAGCCCTTCCTTATGAGTGGATAAGGAGTGTAACGGAACGTTAGGGTTTTATCTAAGGCGAAGTGTACGAAGAGTAAGCAATGGTTGGACAGGTAGCTGAAGACGTTTAGATTTGGTTTATTGTAATATAACATTTATTCGCACTCAATATTTCATTTCATACAGTCCATTCGCTTTTAAGGAGGATGGGCCAAAACCCACTACGCGGGCCCAATGCGGATTAGTGGGTGTTAATGACTGCAAATGCAGCCGAAACCAATGGCTTAACGTGCCTTCTGAAGCACGGAGGAGCGACGAGATATTAAATTTTTGGTCACCCATCCCATGACCGACCCTTGCGAAAGTTGCTTAACCTCCGCAGTCGCTGGGCCAGGCTGGGCCAGGACCATTGTGCCATTGAGTTGATCAAAAAAATTTTTTCTCTTCTCATGCTCGTAAAGTTTGTCTTTTGGCTGCATAAAATCGTTTTTCATGCTCTAGTGCACAAGTAAAATCTTCGTAAGTCTCAGATTCTAAGACAAAGGTCGTCAGGTAAACAGCCACTCACGCAATTATACTTCGTAAAATAGTAATTTCCTCACAATCGAAATAAAATGCAGAGTGTGTACAAGGTGTTACCAAAATACCCCTAATGCCGAATATGGTATATAGGGACCATCAAACTGAACAACTTTTACTATGGGGCCAACTCTGAAATCGCGAAAATAAAATCAGCTGTTTCATACAAAAATTAAAATCGAAAATATCAAAATGTATACAAATAATAATATCTGATATGAGGTATGACTAAAAACCAGCTTAAAGTTTCTCTAACAACTGAAACCTGCTTAATGACTGTCAGGATTCACTCGTTTGTCTTTCAGGTCACGTAGCTTCCTTTGGGAACATAGCTGAGGTAATAGCTATAAGTGTAACTGCTGCAGAAATTGTGCTGTGATTAGTAAAGTCTGAACTTGATAAAATGAAATATTCTGAACTTCATAAGCGTGATTAATATTAGGTAGTCAGAAAAGTTCGCGGCCTTTTTGTACTAAAAATAATAAAGATACCACAGCAAGGAACATGTTTATCATCAAAATTATATGATCTGAATCTGCTAAACCATTTTTTTGCAGTTGTGTTCGACAGAGCATCTTCTCCATAAACATTACAAACCATTTTTTGAGCACTAGCAGCATACATTTTTTTTTCGTCAAGGGTCTGAAACTTATTCGAAAAAAAAATTGCAAAATGTATCTTATAAAAAATATTAAAAATATGAAAAAGCAAGATAATTATCAATTTGTTTTAACTAAACCGCTATTACCAGAAAGTCAGCTGTTAAATAATATATTACATTCCCGCCTAAGTTTAGTATTGCCAGAAATAAATAACACGCAAAATTCATGCTTCAAAAAGGCCGCGAACTTTTCCGATTACCTATTATAATGTTTTTGTCCTACATAGGTACATAGAATATATAATTACATATTTTTCATACTTAACTTTTCAAGTAACAATTTATAAACCCTAAAGATTTTTACGTCGTACATGTGCTTTTCGTACAATCGTGAGTCGCACATTTTTTCCCGCCAAACACAAATCGTCAAGTTATTTCGAATGAAAAATCGATTTTTTTTTATGTTTTTGAATAACAAATGTTATTGTTTATGGTGTTAGTAATCTACCCCTGCGAGGTTGTTGGTGTTTTTCAAATAAATGTATACTAGTACGATAAGATTTCACTAAACCTACTAATAACTATATGATACTCTGCGACAAATTGGACCTTGCAATAATATGCAATTTTTTTCACAAATAATATAATTGTCATTTTTTGATATAAATCATATTATTCGTTACACACATATTATTACCACGCGAACAAATAAAATTGTATTATAATCCTCAACATCACGAAAAATGTAACGAGTGATTTCTTTTCCGTTACATTTTCGCAGCCAGTTCATCTCCGGCAAAGTATTTACTGCCTCAACTCGATTATTATCTAAACGATTCCGATGCCCAGGAGACGGGACGAGGAAAATTCTGTACAACCGATTATTGGCTACGAATTAACACGATCTCTAAGAGATAAGTCTAGAGAATACTTACTTAGATATACATGTTAATATATGAGAATGTTGCGAGAATGATTAAGTACTTAAGTTTCAGTTGTATTTTAACCGACTTCTGACTGTTTATTGTTGTAATGGGCTATTTACATGCGTCGATTTTAGTCAACTTTGACGGTCGACTTTCTAGTCACCTTCGCTTGTATTTCGTGCTTTTTAGACCTATTTATGTTAAAACCTATTTTAGTTTTTATTTTCAGGTTTTTGAAGCAGGTTTTCTAGATGTAAAGACTCTTACAATATAGGTAATATATCACTAGTTGGTATGTGTGGTAGGTACTGTCATTACACAAGAGTTACTTACTTTTAAATCGGAGTTGTTTATTTGTTTATTTTATTGTCATAAAAATAGACATATAGACACCTACATAATGTAATGTTACTGCTAGAGTACGAAATACGTTAATGTACGCATTAACTAGGTAATCTGCAGATTACCGGGTATGATTTTTTTATGAAAGTAGTAAATTTCTGCACTTTACCTGGTTAATCTGAACATTAACGGATGCTACACCGTTAAATCGCGCAAGACCGTGAGTGAAATGGCCAAGGCTTCAGAAAATATAAGTTTTAGAAATTCAGTTTAAGACCTCTATTGATAGCAAATTTTACAAATATTTCATTCCTGGAGACTGCGGACTCGACTAGTTAATCTGCAGATTTACTACTACTACTTACTAATCTGCGCTCTAACTGATTTACGCACATTAACGGTAACATATACATTCCTATATGTTACAAGTAGGTGTTTGTACCGTTGTTGTTTCCGATTTCCTTAAAAACACAAAATGCTTTAGCTACATACTTTGAAATCGGAGCAGTGTTTGTGATTCCGTCCAATGCATATTTATTTATATTTTAGTGCCTGATAAAAACTTTTCTTGACAAAAAAAAACACTGATAGAAATAGAAAAACGTAATACGCAAACCCCAATCTCATAAAATATTTATTTATCAGGATTTTTTATTTTTATTATAAGTCCGGTAAATTATGGAAGTAGCCTTCAATAAATGATCTTAATTTCCGCAATAGTCTTACAATTATATTTCGTCGCTTCATTCTTTGATATAATTATTAACAAGGTAGTCCCTTTAACCTACAGGCAACATCGCACGTCTTTAAAGAGTAACTTAAAAAAAAAAACAAATGTCATTCTCAGCTGTCATTTACTCGCGTCAAGCCTCTCATTCCTTTTTCGTGCGTGGCAACGAGCGCACGCGCCTTAGCTCAAAAAATGCCTAAGCGCAGTGCACAAGAAAAATTGCAACATTACGAAAGGAAAATAAAGAAATTAAAAGAAAAAGAACAATTATCGCAACGTCGACGAATTCGACACATAAGCTCATCGGATGATGAGGAAATTATTCCAGGTATGTAAACGTTTAGTGAACTGAAAAACACCTTCACATTATTCTTTTTAAAGTAAACAAACTTATGAATTCAAATCTTGCATTAATTAATTCAAGTTTTACATTGTAATTTTCTACCCCCATTTTATTCATAAAATAAAAGTGAGTTAATAGTTTTCTGTTTACTGTTAAAGATTAAACTTAACTAATCTTAATACTGAGATAATTCGAGATTGACTGCGGGTCAATCGCGAAATCATAATTAGCTGCGGGCTAATTATGGGTCATACATTTATGACATAATAATGTAGAACTTACCTGCGTTTATAAAATAAACGCTCGTTATCTACAACTTGTTGTCTGCGGGACAATACATGTACACGTTTTAATGTGTACTTACTTACATGCTACCCTCATTTTACACGATTTTTTTTTTTATACCACTATTTTTTTTTTTTTCTTTTTTCTCTTACCTTTTTTCTTCTAAAATACAAAATAAACATAAGTACATGTTTGTTTTAGACACGTTGAATATTGTACAAACCGAAGCAGAACCGGTAGCCGGTCCATCAAACGAGACAGAATGTGTTGACCAAGTAATATCTGAACAACCTAACCCGGCCGATGAACTGCCAACGGCAGCTGTTCAAGAGCCTGTGCCGGAAATATCCTTAGATCCAGAGATACTCTCAGCATTGGGAGCATCCTCCTTTGAGACACCTGACTTCGGTAACGACATACATGATAGCCTGGCTAAATTGTGGACACCATTACTGAAAAAAGGCTTACCGAAAGAAGATAAAGAAAAAATCATGAAGGATAAAGAATACCTAGTACCCGCCAACTGTAGTATGTTACAGGCGCCAAAATTAAACGCTGAAATTTCGGCCGCAGTCTCCGACGTAGTCAGAGGACGAGATAAAAAATTTCTCGGTTTCCAACAACAACTCGGAGCGGGTACCTCGGCAGTAAATAGGGCAATGGACACTTTGATTTCGTCGGACAACAAGATACAAGCCCTAAAGTATTTAAGTGATGGGTGTCGCATACTGGCGGACTTACACTTTTGTCTTACAAAAGATAGAATAAAATTAATTACGCCCAGTTTAGAAAAGAATTTCCTTCACGTAATACAAGACTCCGAGAGGGACGACACTTTATTTGGCAACTCATTGTCCGAGAAAATTAAAGCTAGCAAGGCCATTGAACGTCAAGGCCATCAAATAAGAAAAATAACAAACCCGAAGCCTGCTGCAGTCCAATCGGCTGTCACCCGTCCTGCTTTCCAGGGAAACTGGTCGGGACCTCCTCGTTACCCGACGAACAGGGGGGGGCGGGGAGGTCACAGTCACAGGGGTCAGAGACCTGTTCTACCACCACGGCGGACCTTTTTACCACCAACTCCAACTCAAACGAGGGGCTACAATCAGCCGAAGCCCCGTGCACCGCCACAATAATACAGGTACACGCTGGCAGAATATTTTACTTTTCTAATTGTTGGTCTCAGATTACAAATAATCAGACTGTACTGTCGTGGATTCATAATGGATATTCTATACCATTTCGTAAACAAGTTGTTCAACCTGTAGTACCAAAATCTAGCTTTTCTCTCGAAGAAAGTCGCCATATGGCTGACGCCATAAATAAATTAATTGAATTGGGAGCTGTCTCACAATGTACGCCATCAAACGATCAATACATTTCAAAGATCTTTTTAACGCCTAAGGCAAACGGCGGATATCGCTTTATCCTAAATCTAAAACCGTTGAATAAGTTTATAACAAAAAGCCACTTTAAAATGGAAGACTATCGGACCGCATCGAAACTTATACCACACGGCGGTTTTCTAGCAACGATAGATCTTAAAGAGGCGTACTTATTAGTCCCTATATGTAGGGACGATTGGAAATACTTAAGATTTAACTTTCAAGCTCCAAATTCAATCAATTTGCTAACCTATGAATTCACAGCTATGCCATACGGACTTTCCGTGGCACCCAGGATATTTACAAAAATAATGCGGGAGGTTATGTCTCACCTTAGAAAACAAGGTTATAAGTCAGTTGTGTATCTCGACGATATCTTATGTATAGGAGATAGCAAACTAGAATGTGAAAAGAATGTCAGTGCAACTTTAACCCTTTTACAGTGTCTAGGCTTTGTCGTAAATTACGAAAAGAGTAGGTTGGAACCCTCTCAAGTCTGCACTTTCCTAGGTTTCGTGTATGATACACGACATTTCACGTTATCATTGCCATTAGATAAACGCGAAAAGATTGCGCAAAAAATTGGAATATTTTCAAAATTACCCAAATGTAAAATTCGCGAATTTGCACAATTGATTGGTGTTCTAATTGCGGCCTGCCCAGCCGTCAAATACGGGTTTTTATACACTAAATATTTGGAACGCATAAAGTTTCTGGCATTAAAACAACATAATGATAATTATGATGCAAATATCACTTTACCTAGTTTAATTTTGGAAGACCTTAATTGGTGGCGTGACAATATTCTTTCAACTTTCTGCCCCATGAGAACTGTAGGTTACAAAAAAGTAATATTTACCGATGCTTCCCGAACTGGTTGGGGTGCCGTATGTGACGGTAAAAAAGCTAACGGGAAATGGAAACAGGCAGAATTAGAACACCACATTAATTATTTAGAATTGCTTGCTGCTTTTTTAGGATTAAAAAGTTTTGCAAAAGGAGACAATAATTGTACAATATTGCTCCGTATAGATAACACCACAGCTATTACGTATATCAACCGCCAGGGTGGTATTCAGTTCCTACATCTGAATAATCTGGCCCGATCCATCTGGCAATGGTGCGAGAAGCGCAACATTTGGTTACAAGCGTCCTACGTCAATACCAAAGACAACTGCGCAGACGCCGAGTCGAGAAAAATAAACCCCGACACTGAATGGGAACTATCTGACAATGCATTTCAAACGATAGTAGACAATTTTGGTTACCCAAAAGTTGATCTTTTCGCCTCTCGCAACAATGCCAAATGTGAAAAGTTTATTTCTTGGAAACCGGACCCAGATGCCTACACAGTAGACGCATTCACGATCAGCTGGCAAACTGATTTTTTTTATGCCTTCCCGCCATTTGCACTCATATTAAAATGCTTACGAAAAATTATCGACGATGACGCCACTGGTATTTTAGTTTTCCCATACTGGCCGTCTCAGCCCTGGTTCCCACTCTTGCAAAGTATGCTCGATACCGATATATTATTTTTTAACCCAAATAAGCACCTCCTGCAATCCCATTTCAGAGACCACCACCCGCTGCACCCAAAGCTTACCCTGGGTGCCGCGAGGCTCTGCGGGCGGCGTTCACACGCCGAGGCGTCCCGCCAGAAGCCCTGCAGCTAATGCTGGCATCGCTGTCGGACAGCACCGTTAGGCAGTACAGCGTTACATTGAAACTTTGGTGGGAATTTTGTACGTTAAATAATACAGATGTTTTTGAAGGCTCAAAAACATTAATACTATCCTTTTTATCAAAACAATTCAGTAAGGGTTGCTCTTATGGCTCGCTTAACAGTCACCGGTCAGCACTTTCATTGTTCCTAAACAATAATATTGGCTCAGACGACTGTATAAAAAGATTGTTAAAGGGAGCGTTCAAGATCAATCCAGATCGCCCTAAATACAGTTCTATCTGGGACCCACAATCTGTACTTAATTACATATCTGATTGGTACCCAAACGTTGAATTAAGTTTAGAAAAAATTACAAAAAAATTGGTTATTTTGTTAGCCCTATGCACAGCACATAGGGTCCAGACATTTTCCCTTATAAAAATGGAGAACATCCTTATTACTCAAACCGGTGTTAAGATAGCCATAAGTGACATTATTAAAACTTCAGCCCCGGGCCGCAACCAACCCGTACTTTTTCTACCGTTCTACCGCGAGAACGTTTACATATGTCCAGCTTCAGTCCTCAAAGATTATATTTTTGTAACTAAAAATATGAGGACTTCGAACGCAAACAAACTTTTACTAACGTACAAAAGACCCCACAAAGCTGCCAGTCCCCAATCCATCAGCCGTTGGATCAAACAACTATTGGCAGAGAGTGGCATCGACGTAGGTACTTTTAGCGCGCACAGTACGCGCCACGCTGCCACCTCGGCTGCACGGGCATCAGGCCTTAGTGTAGACACAATCCGAAAGACAGCTGGCTGGACCAGCAATTCTACGGCTTTTGCTCGCTTTTATAATCGACCGCTTATAAGCGAAGGTGATTTCGCAAATGCTGTAATGTTTCCTAAGAATCAGTTAGGTTAATAATATTCAATTATTGTAAGAAAAGTGTATTGTTGATTATGGTTTTTTGTTTTTTCCTTGACTATATAGCCAAATTATTAAAAATATTTACTAAATGAAAAATTGTTTTATTTTTTCAATAATAAGTTAAATTACGGAACAAAACTTTAATCTCTAAAAGTCTACCTTGTTAATAATTATATCAAAGAATGAAGCGACGAAATATAATAGATGATCAAACGAACTTCCAAGTGAAGTTCGATCGCTATTATATGAGTCGCTTCATTCGAAGATATAAGAACCCTCCCTACCCAGTGTGACTCAGATCGAAAACTGTGTAATACAACCCCAATAAAAGTTTTGTTCTGTGAGAAACTCTAAACAAAATGAGAGGCTTGACGCGAGTAAATGACAGCTGAGAATGACATTTGTTTTTTTTTTTAAGTTACTCTTTAAAGACGTGCGATGTTGCCTGTAGGTTAAAGGGACTACCTTGTTAATAATTATATCTTCGAATGAAGCGACTCATATAATAGCGATCGAACTTCACTTGGAAGTTCGTTTGATCATCTATTAATTGTTTCATTTCAATATACATGTTGTTCACAGTTTCCCAAAGCTTTTAAAGCCTGTATAAAAGTGGAACAATTACTAACGTGCAAGGGGTGATAATACGCGGCTGCTACTAATATGAGGTCGCCCGCCACTGGCGTTTAGCCAGGCGGAGGTTTCCGCCACTGGCCTACTGAGAGCAAAACAATAGCTTTTTAATTGTATAGTAAATTTTTGTTTAATAGCCGTGGGAAATGTCAGATTTAGGTTATACTTCTTAAGAAAAACAAAACAAAAAAAAGAATGATTTTTTTTGAACTGTTAATTCATGATTTCTACGAGTATGGGAAAATAAAACACCGAAACTCCGTTCACTATGCTAAAATTATTATAAAGTATGTATGTATATATTTATTCTGAGCTGTGTATTGTAGCTTGAGGATGATTAACTGCACATCGACAATACGGGGCTAACTCCCACAAAAGTATTGCATTGGTAAAATCTTCAATTTCAAAAGTACTCATTATAAATATTTTGGATGAAAATAAAGACATCAATGTAACTGAATATAAAAATCTCAACACATAGTCGTAAACTTAAAACAGTAGGTACTTGAAGATATTAGTTTTAATCAGAAATTTGGCAATACTAATTTATTTTTATGACGTAGTGTTTACTTGCATGGTAAATCTTCGCGTTTTGTATAAAATTGTTTGTGCTTTCTAACAAATTTCTATTCCATTTCTAGTCCATCAAATGTGCCAATCAAATAATGCCAATGAAACTTCTAGAAATAAATTATGACATTATATTATTAAATTATATTATGTTAAATTACTATTAAGCGAGTTAAAGTTATGCGTTTAACATATGCTCACCAAATTTATGCCAAAAAATTAGTACAAACAAACGTTATGCCAAAGAAATCATTCTGCGAATATATCATTATATGAATATGCCATTATGCAAACAACTTTATGCCGTACGTTATGCCAAAAACGAAACCGCACCCATTCCTCATTACCAGTTTGCATAGGTATTATAAATATTTTTTACGACAAAAAATTATATAATTACAGAAACTTATTACTTCCTCTTGGTGCATCGCAGACAGTTCGCCGACAAATTGATGCTATGGCTCCGGATTGTCGTGTTTCTTTGCAGCGTTAAAGCCTACACTTACCCGCGATATAATCATTGCTCGATACACACTTAATTTTTTTTTTCTCTCTCAACTAGAGGGATTTGGAGCACTCTCCCCTTTGCGCGGGGAAAGGAGGCGGAAATCCTCATTGGACTTCCCCATAGCCGGTCTATGGGGGGCATGTTAGACTCCTACTGACTAAAACCGCCTTGAGTTTGGTTGCGTGCCCAGAAAGGCAACGAACCTTCGTCGCGAACAAAGCGACCGACCTCCCTCAGGGGAGAGGACGGCGCAGACGTCACATTTCACCTAGGCGATTGTGCGTCGAGAAAAACGACTGATTCACCCAGAGGGGGGCGTCGATCGTGCTGTTAGCAATTGAGCTGACTGCTTGAGGGGGATCGATCAGCCAAAGAGGGCCGCTAAATTACCTTTTTATAATAAACGACCCTCTTAAGTCTTGGCTACATTCCTAATCCTGGAGAGATGCTAGTGGAGCAAAGACGTCTAGAAAAAGCATATTAGCTTAAGCTTAAAATATCTCGGGGTTGTGTGCTGTCGGCAATACAGATACAGGCAGAGAATTTCAATCTTTGGCTATGCGCTCAACAGCCTTGGTATGTAAAGTGGCGAACAGCGAATTGACTAGCGAATCCCTAATAGTGCATGGAATAATAGTGAATTGATCAATTTGCGATGAACGAGTTGACTGTGCAATGAAGAGAGATTTCGCTCGTCGCTTCGCTGTTCGCTGCTTCGCGTGGCCAGTTGGTAAAAGAACATAGTGAGAGGTGATCACAATTGTTTACAAGTTAATCCCAGTTCTTTTGCTTTACTCTCAAAATATGATATTTGCAACTACTAAGATGCATGTACGTCGCTACTAGAAAATTAATTTGAGAATTTATTTTTTACAACGTGTCCAAGGAGGTCTTACAACCTCTTAAAACTTGTCAGTTTTCTGAATGGCTATCAATGCGTCTCTTTCTCGCTGTATAGAAAATAAAAGAGACGCATTGATAGAATTCAAGAGAGATTTGAAGAGGTTTTAATACCCCCGTTGGACAGTAAATGATGCTGATTGATGATGAAGAAAACATCACATTTTAGATTCATTACCAAAGTCATGATCGTCAAAAATCTGTCTTGATACGAGTATACAACTTCTGTGTCGCGACTATGTAACGGCAGAAAATTTGAATGTAGCAAGTAGACTTTACAAGCCCCATAAATAAACATGACTGCAATGACTAAGCAAGTGACCACGATGCATGCTAACATGACTTGCAACTTATTTGCATTGCAGTAAAGAATTACCATACCATACTAATGAAGTAATGATATTACGAAAATTGATGAAGAACATGGAACGCAACGATTAAAAACGTATTAAAAAAGATCTCTGTTGAAAACAAACTACTTTTAAAAAGTTATTTTTTGCAGATACGACCCTTGTCGTTGCAAACATCTATCACAGTATAAATATTAGTTTTAACATTGAAAATGTTTATGAGATCGTTTTTGTGGGAGACTGTAATTTGGCTATATTATTATTTTCAATAGTTATAAAGATAAACGAAAGGTATGGTGTCACTTTTTTTGGAAAATCGAAAATGGTGGGAAATAATGTCAAAATTTTCCGTATTTTCGGACAAAAAGTAGATTATTCTGAAAAAAAAGCCGATATCGAAAAAATGAAAAAATCTGCCGAGGCAAATAGGTTGTGTACCGTTTGGAAAATAAGTTTTGGAATCGGTCAAAAATGTGGGCTGGGCAGGTGCCCTTTTTATTTAATGATTACCAGATGAAAAAACCCCTCGAGATATATCGAGATACATTGGGCTACATTTTGAAAAAAAACAGGATCTCTCTTTCTTTTACGGTCTAGGCTGTAGCTTATACTTTGTTAACCAGGGCTGCCAGATTGGAGATTTTTCGCTATTTTGGGGAAACAATTTCGGGGGGAAAAAATCTTCTCTTTATACAAAACGTATCATTATGGGGAACAAAAATCGCGCTTAAGGAATTTTTTATACAGTTTACATTGATTTTTTAAAAATAAAATTGTGGTTTTCAGGGTTTATAATAATATTTCGGGGTGGTAAGCATGGTACCTTGTCCACCATATTCTGCTTGTGCCCTTTATTTTGTTACACGTTGTATAAACATACGATGTAAGCTAGTAAACGCCAGCACTATAGACACTATTATAATATCTACAAGAAACAGTATATACAAGAATCTATTTTTTAGATATACCATCATTAATAATGAAGATCGGATACATACGAGTACCAGTAAACAGAACTTGCGTGTTATCCAGCCATTGGCGCAATGTTAAACATAATACAACTTGTATCTTTGTATCCCCAAAAGAACAAAGAAGGAAGAAAAAAGGATAAAGGTCGATTCCCATAGCGCGTACAAATGTTAGTGAATGAAAGACTAAAGTTTGGTATACCTGACACCGGTCGCACAAATAAAAAAGATGTCTGTGTGGGTTTAGATAGAAGTCTCGCACTGGGGCCCAATCGTACTAATTTTCAACAATAAAAACCGTAACTAAAACTAAGTTTCAGTTTCGTTAACAGAAATACTTATTCAATGAGAATTCTAAAGCTAAACCAAAGATTTTTGGTTTTATCGTTCAGAATTATTATAAGCGCGAATGGGGCCGGTCGTATTTGTAAAATGCTACCGTCATTTGTTTTGTTGCGCTTTGAACTCTTTATACACGGGTGACTAAAGCCGCACGACTTTTCCGCACGGCAAAAATTTACTGTGTAAAAGGCAATTTGACCTAGTCCGGTGACTAAAATTTACCGTGTGAATTCGTGCCACAAACTTATCTGATCCGGTGGCCAAAAATAGAACTCACTGCAAAAAATGAAACCTAGGACGTCATCGACTACATAGACGGCAGCGACGCCGTCATCGATGTGTCACTGAGTCGCAAGGGATCCGTGTAAATCCCACATTACTGCTACAGAACTGAGAATAGTTTAGTTTGGCCTGACATTGCCGGTAATGTATATTGTGTTCGTGCACGAAAATCCGCGATTTGTTCGGAGCGGCTCTTGTGTTTTTAAATTCTGTGATAAAGGTCAATTCCAACGGCACGTGCGAGTGTCAGTGAATGAAAGACTCTCGAAGTTTGGTATACCTGACACCGGTCGTTTGACTTTGTAGTGCTAAGGAATTTCACACCTACTGGTTTAGAAAAAAGCTGACACATTGGAGTTGTATTGGTTTTCTTTTACTTGTTAGTGATGTACATTTTCTTGGATGTTCTTGTTTGACGTGGATTTATTGTAACAGCTAATTACAGGTATTTTTTGATAATAATCCTTAAAAATGTTTACATAATTTGAACATGTTCTTACAAATTATAGGTGTGGTATTATCTACAGTGTAGATAATGTAGTTTCTACTGTCTATAGTTATACAGATTACATCAATTATTTACTCAGTAAAGAGCAACCGCGGTGAAACACTGGGTGCTACCTAACATGTATCTTTAATTATTTTACGTTTACTTAAGAATAATACCTTCCACAACATTTCCCAAACCAATGAATTTTCTAAAATCAGCAGACCGTTCCAGACTACGTTCATCACAATTTTTGTGTCCAATGCAGCAATGCCAAACATTTGAAAAACGGGAAGCTCTATTCAGCAGAAACAGTTGAGCTGAGTCTCGGCACTTCAATCTGAAGACAAACTAAATTAAACAAGTCAGTGACCGGTGCAGGCAAACCAGGACTTTAGAGCTGCACAGAGGGCAAGACTTTAGCGACTTTTGAAGATTTTATACCCGACTGCCAATAAGGGTGAGGCTTTTTGCGCGTATGTCTGTGGGTTGGTAATGAAAATGGGACGCTTCATTTAGCAGAAACAGTTGAGCTGAGTCTCGGCACTTCAGTCTGACTTAAGACAGACTAAATTAAACAAGTCAGTGACCGGAGCAGGCAGCTCAGATCTTTGGAGCTATACAGAGGACAAGATTTTCGCGAGTTTTGAAGATTCTTAGTATAAGACAGAGGCCTATCGGGCGTAAATGTGAATGAGAGGTTGCTGTCACAGTTCCAATCAAAAAAGTAAAAAAGTAATCACAAGTGAGAGATGGCTTAATAAAAAATTGTAGCCTTGATGTTTTTGTTAAATGATGTGAAACAACAACAGTTGCGTGTAGTAACAGATGCATTTTATGATGACTTTTATCTCTTAGAAGGATAGCATAATAGGAAAGGACGTAATATGCTCCTTTTACTCTTTTCAATGTGGATTTTCGCGAATTTTCGTCAGGTGTCATTTTAATATCATTACTATAGATGGTAGGAATTATATTAGGTAGTAGAAAATAGCGTTAGTGTTGGCATCGCTTGGTAATAACCCTAGTAGTATTTACGACTTCATTATGTTACAATACATTGACGTTCACGCAAACATTTGATTTGCACTTTACTTAAAATAAATGTTCAAAGGATTTAAAATCGCTTTTTCTCTTGTTTTAAAATGGAACACGCCACTTGGATCCACTCTCCGCATCTATTGTTTGCGCTCTCAGGACCTGCTTACAACCTAACTGGAGTCTTGAATAGGACTTAAGATTGCATAAAGGCTTGAAATATCATATCGTGAGATAATGAAAGTTGTGACCATACACATTTAGATGCGTCGTGGGAGCTTTAAAGCTAATGCTGTGGGCGTAGGGTTAACAAAGTTGGGAATTTTGCGCTATAGTAATGAGCAAAATGAAACTTGTTTTGTGTTGTGCCGAACAGCTAAACAGTTTTGGCAGACTGAGATAATAATTCGAAAAGCTTATTATAATAATTATTTAATATTTGTATTAATTATGAAAATACTTAGTGAGAGAGTACTTAATGCTTTAAAAATAAATTGGTTTGCTATTTTTTCAGTGACGATTTTTTAATTTCAATTTGTTGACGTAGTATTTTTCTTGTACAAAGCCACGGAGTAGCAAAAAAAAAGTACTGAGACATTTTATTAGGAAATACCCACACTATTTATATGAATTCCGAATTCGTCTGAAGGGTATCAACTAATTCGGTTTTTTCACATGATCAAAAAGCCTTTTACCTACACTATCAATCAGTCATTTTCCTTTAACATTCACACAAAGTCATTTAGCAAAAAAGAACTATTTAACCAATGCTTACATCCATAGAGGATTTATTTAACTTCAAAACCTTTTTCTGGTTTGATCCAATAGATATTGTAATGGAATACGGAGCCGTTAGGAAGAGTAATCGATGACTAGGGTTGGGACTATTACAAAAAAAGAATTGGACAATGTTCGTTGTTCGATTAACTTGATTTTGAACCATATACGTAAGTAATTAACAGTGTCACAGAGTGTAACGAACATAGTTCGATTCTCGTGATTCTTTTTATGTAATAAGTTCTCGGGTCACGTCATTCTATTCTATGTATTTGTGTAAAACGGATTGACCATCAGCCATTTTTAGTGTCCCCACTGCTGGGGCAAAGCCTTCCTTATGGGAGGATAAGGAGGATTGGCCATGATCCACCACGCGGGTCCATGCGGATTAGTGGGTGCTAACGACTGCAAATGCAGCTGGGACCAATGGCTTAACATGCCTTCCGATGCACGGTGGAACTCGAGATAGTAAATTTTTGGTCACCCATCCCATGACCGTCCCTTGCGAAAGTTGCTTAACCTGGGCCAGCCGCTGTACCACTGCGCCACGGATTAGTGAAATCAAAATATATATTACTAGTGGCCCGCCCCGGCTTCGCACGGGTACAATGTAGTTACTAATGTGGTGAGTGTGAAGTTATTAGACTGTCTATATAGGTATATTAGTGGCCACAAAATTAAGGACGCCAGTCGATTTTCATACAAACGAAGTAATTTTTGAGCATTGCTTCTCCGCCAGGGATTGACCGAGCGGTGATCTGGTGATGGCCATCCAGGGAGTGAATGGAGGAGATCCAGATTTCTATAGACACCCAAGTGATCTGACCAGCATTTTCAGAGATGTAAGGATATGTTTAAAAAAACCGCGAATATAGTATAGAAATGTATGAAAACTTGCAACTGTAAATTCTTATGCTTACATCTCTTAGAATGCTGACCAGATCAGTTGGGTGTGTATTGCTATCTGAATCTTCTCCATTCACTCCCTGGATGGCAATCATCAGATCACAGCTAATTCAATCCCTAGCGGAAAACCAAGACTTCAAAATTACCTCGTTAGTATGAAAATCGACTTGTGTCCTTAATTATGTGGCCACCACTATATGTATATACGACGTACACAACATACGCAAGGGGTGTTATAAGTTTGACTAGTGTGTGTCTGTCTGTCTGAGGCAACCTAGCTCCCAAACTTATGGACCGATTTCGATGCGGTTTTTTATGCATAGTTTGTACGTCGAAGTCAATCACAGCAAAATTAGCATTATATCACTTTTTAACCCTGTTAGGTGATAAATATTAAAAAAATACGAAACACGTGTTCAATTAATTTTGTGAAAGAATGTCTATGCCAAATTTCAAGTCAATCGGGCCAAGGAATCGCGTCCTCCCATACAAACTTTGCCACCCTGTTTCACCCCTTTAGGGGTTGAATTTCGCAAAATCCCGTCTTAGTGAGCACCTACGCCCTAAAAGGAGCCCCCATGCAAAATTTGAGACTCCTAGCACTTGTAGTTTCTGAGCTTTCGTGATCAGTGAGTGAGTGAGTGATTTTCCCTTTTATATATATAGATTATCAATATTACGTCTATTTACGGGTTTAGCCTGTTAATCCAATTAAATAATAATTAGTTGTGCCATAACAAACTAACATAAGACTCAAAAATATGTTTTATACCATGTTCTTAGTTTGTGTGCCGGGTATCCGATGATATAATATATCATAAGAAATACTTAAGACGAAGGCGAACAGTGAGCTTCCCATACAAACGTAATACCAAAATGATTTTCAATTTGAGCATAATTAACTAATCATGTGATATTATTCGGATTAAGACAGTATATGTCTAGGTTTCTATTAACGACCTGAGTGGTGCACTGGTTAACATGCCGGTCTACCACGCAAGAGGTCCCGTGTTCGATTCCCGGCCGGGCAGAAATTGAAATGATAAATTTTTATATTCAATACTTAAGTATTTCATGCATATATTGAGTTTCTTTTTAGAATGTTCATTGATGTGGTGTGGTAAGCCGTTGATCCCGGCTGCATTAGCAGTCGTTAACACCCACCAATCCGCATTGGGCCTACGTGGTAGGTTATGTCCTATCCTCACTTATCCACCCATAGTTAAGGCCCTTGCTACAGCAGTGGGGACTTTAAAAATGGCTGATGGTCTGGATGGTCTATTGATGCGAGTTATTTAACAAGTCTTCTAGCTCAAAACACGTTACAAAAAACAGTCGCGGCAACCACAAAGAATTGGCCGCATTCTCATTTTTCCGAAATAAAAAATCAAATACAGCCCCATTACTTCCTCAACGAAAGAATTTCCTTTCACCATTCGGAATCCTTCGCACTACTTTCATTCAACCCACAAAAAGGTTTTTACACTTTGTCAGTAGAAAATATTGGAATGGCATATCCCCAAAGTTTGGGTTTTAGAGCCGGGTGGAAGAATTATTGCAGGCTTACCCGGCTGATATAAGAAAGCTTTCAACCTGTTTCCGATAACCTAATGGATAATGGTGCATTAAAGGTAGAAAGTTTTGGTGAGAATTGACTTTTTTTAACAAAATTTTGGGATAAGTATCCCAATTAAAGTACCTTATAAAGTAAGTACTTTGGAATAATGAACTTATTAATAAATTAACTTTATTGCATTGTTCACTAACAAACTATATATAAAGACAGTACTTTGGAATAATGAAATTATTAATAATTTAACTATATTGCATTGTTCAGTAACAATCATAGTCAGTTACACATGCAATTGTTTTATTAGATAGTACAACTCATATTGCTTCATTTGAACTTCACTGTGATGGAAAATGAAGTCACTTTAAATGCTGAGCTCATTTTTCAAATTTTGACGACTCTGTATGAAATATACAGGGAGAAAAAAGCAGCCCTTGACGAGTTTCTTGCCGGTTCTTCTCGTTACAAGGTCCCCCGCTTAGGGTTTGCGAACCGATGGCGTAGCTTCTTTGACATTCACAAGTGCTTGTAACAGCCTAGACTGAATAAATAAGATTTGAATTTTGAATTTTGTATTGTTTTACCGTATTCATGAGACAACTTAAAGTTACTTAAAAAAACAATAGCTATAACTTGTATTTCATAAAAACAAACCATTCACTTAAATTGTTATGAAAATTTATATTTTAGTGACAACTTTACGATACAAATTATTTTAAAATGTTTGCCTAATATATATTTTATTTATTTGCTATTTTCGAACCCAACCTAACCTTATTGTATTACTTCATATCCGTTATACAGTAACCTAGTTGGTATAGTCGCCCACTCAGTATTTTTTATCACTCATGTATACACTTTTCACTGTTAACTTAGATTATTTCTTTCCCACATGTATCTGCTCGTATACTTATTTGAATAATGCACTGAACTTAACTAGCATGTACTAGTACAAAATAATTCCATGTTGGAAGAGCTTAAGCACGTTCTTTAATCAAAATCTTGATTGCATTTGCAATCTTGCAATGTGACCTCTACTAACACATTTACCTAATACAACGTAAACGACATAAGTACAACAGGAGCCGCACTTAGAAACCTGCTTCATTATGTGTCGTGTTGTTGCATACTATTATTATGTTAAAAATACTCTTGTATCATAACATATTTTTTATAAAGCAAAATCGTTCTATGACTGCATTGATTTATTTCTAGTGATTAATATTGTTTTGCTTTCAATAAAAAAAATACTTAATTCCTTTTTCAAGCTTAGACTTTATTTCTAACTCTTCCAGCATTAAAACAACCAATTTCATAGTAACCACAATAAAATCCAAACGAGTATAACGTTGTACTAAATTTCATAATGCAACTCCAACATTAACCAGTATCATTATAATAACCATTATGTTATCCAAACGAGTTTTTGAAAAACAAATCAATGCATGATTGGATTCTAGTGATTAATATTGTTATGCTTTTAATAAAAAAAAATACTCAATTTCTTTTTCAAGCTTATACTTTATTTCTAACTCTTAACTACTCACGCTTGGACCCCAGTAAAAATTAAAACGTTTGTTATTTCTCGACATTTGATTTTATTGCCACCTAGTAGCTTCCTTAGGGTGCTCCCACACAGCAATTATATAATGTTACATAACATCGTGTAACACGATAACAAATGACAGGGTGTAACATTTTGCTACATTTTGTAAGAGAAAAAAGTTAGAGAATGTTGCATAACATTTATTATATAACGCTATATCACTGCTGCGTGGGAGCACCTTTTAACACTCATCGCGACTAAAAACAGCTGCTGAGGTGTTCCAGCATTAAAACAACCAATGTCATAGTACCATAATATCATCCAAACGAGTGATATAATGTTGTCCTAAATTTTTAAATGTAACTACAACATTAAAATAACCAGTGTCATAATAACCATTATATTATTATCCAAACGAGTGTTATAAATTTGTTCTGATAATGAAACTCTGTCGAAATTATGGTTACCATGACACAGGTCGTTTGAATGTTGGCGTATCCATGGCATATCAATGCTGAATATAAAGTCTTGTTTGCAACTGTACATAATTAAATATTAAAACACTCATGTGATACCTACTATTATCACACGAGGCAAATTAATACACTTAATTATACAACAGTTGTATAAATAACTAGTTTGTAACCTTCATGAAATATAATCTCGCTTTGAACGTCCGACTCAAATTGTTTGAAAGCAAAACATCCACAGTTTTCCTCTCTCAGCTCAAAAGTATCAGGAATCGTTATTATAATACCATTATATTGCTGCACTCGACCCCAATACTTCCATTTGGCAAAAAGCATTTTCCTCTTCATTGCTTCAGAAAGCTTCTCACTAGTTTCATTGAGCAACGGAAAAGGTTGTGTTGAACTATTTTAGTGCGAAAATGGTGTGGAATTCCTGTGAGAAGCTTAGGTACTTGCAATTTTCTGATAGGATATTTTAATCTAGTTTCATTAGAAGAAAAAGAAAAATATCAGAAAGACATTTACTAACAAAGTTATGTACTAAACTATTTCACTTTATCTGTTTTACTACTTAGAATAGATGAAAATTGATTTACTTTCAAGACTAATAGCCAAATTACTATGCAATTTAGTTTTGGCTTCGCTTTTATCACTCATATTTAATGCATCAACGCCCGAGCGGACGCAGGCGGCCGGATAACAATGGAATATCTATTGTGTCTCATTTTCCCGGCGATGAAGGGTTAAAGTTGTTAAAATATACAGGATTTTACAAAACAACCAGCAATGCCGTATATGGTAGATAGGCACCACCAAACTGATCAACTTTCACTATTGAACCAAGTCTGAAGTCACGAAATAATTAATTTTTATATGAAACAGCTGGTTTTTTTCGATTTCCGAGTTGGCCCTACAGTAAAAGTTGTTTAGTTTGATGGTCCCTATCTACCATATTCGGAATTGCGGGTTTGTTTTGTATCACCGTGTATAAAAATGTATGTATCAAAGAAAAAATAATTGTATAGCATGAGCTATAAATATAAAATAAATAATTAAATTTTTATCAAATTGCTTTTAAGCTAGTTATAGCATCTATCTTTACGACTTCCGTAAAGACGATATTGTATTAAAATCACAAAAATGCGACACATTTTTCAAGAAAATCACATTAAGGTTGCCTGAACCGGTGAGATAAAAATATTATGCCAAAACTGTTCCGTTGAAGTTGACGGGTGTTGAACAAGATTGATACGGTGCTCATGACACGTGAAAACAGCGTGGCTAATTGATGGGTTAAGCGATTGGCACAATCGTCCATAAGTATCTGAGCATTTTACCACCATGTCGCACCAAATATTGCCCTCTCAACTGAACGGAAGATGTGTGATGGTAAGTGTGACAAAGTACTAAAATGTGGAACTACTTTTGGTGCTGACTGAAGGATGTTAAGCGACTCAAGAATTCTGATAAATAAAGCTATAGGTGGTGAACATTTTGATAGATGTATGGTGGTTTTTTTCCGGTAAGATCGTGTTTTAATATCAGTATGATTTTTTTATACTTATTTGTCAGCCACATGACACTGGGCATGAATCCCAGCAGTGGCTGTCACGCTCAAAATCAAATATGCATGTAATAAACTTACCATAATGGGTTACATTATAATAATTACTTTGAGAGGCTTCAATATTAAAAAAATATATTGATTTCTATCGTAGTAAACATATTATTATATAAAACAAATAGACTGAATGCAATAAAATAAATAAATAAATATTTGACAACATCACGTACATTGCTCCGATTCCAAAGTAAGTAGCTAAAGCACTTGTGTTATGGAAATCAGAGACAATGGCGGTATCACAAACACCCAGACCTGAGCCAATATAGAAAAGTTCGTTTTCTAAATTGACCCAACCGGGGATCGAACCCGGGACCTCAGAGATGGCGACAACTTGAAAACCGGTGTACAAAGCCACTCGACCACGGAGGTCAAATGTCACTAATATTTTGATTTAGGAACAATTTTCCATCGAAAGCTTTGCTATGAAGTTTTTCAAACTTCAACTTTTTCACATCGAAAAAGGTCAAAGACTTCAAACTTCTCAGAAGCCACAACTAATTCCAGCCCCAACTCCACATTTTCAGTAACACAGCAATGCACGTAATCAGAAAACTTTTAGAGTATGGTGGCTTCGAAGGCAAATGAACTGACCGAAAGAAAACTAATCAACAATCTCTTTATTCTGGACCACGCGCGAATGGGTGTAAATGGACGATTTATTGCTGAAAGGATCACAATGGTGATGGAGGCTCTAGAGTAGTTTATAAGTCTGTTATTGAGGGCGTGAGATACCGTAGCCATTGGGCTTAGCTGCACTATTGTTGTTATTTGTAAGACGGAATAAACGGTTAGAAAACATTACAACATATGACACACAATTTAAAAATTGCAATAAGTATAACCCAACCTAACCTAACTGATCGATAATTTCTAAGCCTTTCGCGCGTACAGTTCATTAGAAATAAAACACTTTTCACGGATTACAGCGCGTAGATTATTAACTCAGGTGTTGTTTTAGAATTATTTAGTTTGTATTTATTGTATTTATTACCAATTAATAAATACAATAAATGACAACACCTGAATTAATAATATACGCGCTGTAATCCGTAAAAAGTGTTTTATTTCTAATGATCGATAATTTCTTGAAAAACTTATAATTTATTAAAATTCCTTTGCAACAATCGCGAATTTGTAGTTAGACTACGAATGGAAAACCTACGATATTTTTTATGGAATGCTTATTATTTTGTGAATAAAAAGCCGTTATCCCCTATATCGCATTTAATTACAAAGTCTTCACACCCAACACGGTGGGTCAGCCATTTTTCCCGGTTCCCGGAATTTTGGGTCATGGCGACTTGGGGCTGTTCCATAGTGGCTCCACAATTTATGGGGCTTGTAAACAATGCGTTGTAACACAAAGGTGATACTGTAAACTGTGAAAGGAAGTGGTTTCGGCACGGACTATTGTTATATTGTCATATTTTCTTTTTTTACCTCAATAAGATTTTGTTTTAAACAGCAATTTGAATGTCTGTTGTTCTTTGTTTACATTTAGTTTTATCATTTTATAATTACAGTCGCTAAATTTTTCAGATACGGGTGTAAACAATAAAATTGTTAAATGCCAACTAAATGATTAACGATGTTTTATAATCCTAAAAGTGGCATTCTGATGTAGACGACCGCGATTTTGACTACGGCGACCGCGACCACTGCGACCCACTGCTTAGTATGATGGAGCCCTAAACAACGGAAGAAGAAGGCACGGAAATTCATTATCGAATGAAAAATCACTTAACGAGATAAATTGTATTGTTTTTCAAGTGTCTACAATATAGACACCAATATAGACACATTGACGACCTCCGTGGTTGAGTGGCTTTGTACACCGGTTTTCAAGGTGTCACCATCTCCGAGGTCCCAGGTTCGATCCCCGGTTGGGTCAATTTAGAAAATGAACTTTTGTATATTGGCTCAGATCTGGCTGTTTGTGATACCACCGTTATCTCTGATTTCCATAACACAAGTGCTTTAGCTACTTACTTTGGAGTCAGAGCAATGTATGTGATGTGGTCAAATATTTATTTATATTTATAATAATATATTTATATTATGCAATGTATTATTATCATCATCATTAGTTTTATTCCGTTCTATAGTTTGTCTTTTTATTAATATTTTCTTATGATTTATTGGACTATTATATTATTCTGACTCCCAAATGCAATTGCTACAATGTCCTCTCTATTTATAGCGTTATGAACTCTAAATAACTGAATCACTTCCTACCTCATTTTCTTCTTGTTGTCTAAAATTCTAGCTGAAGCACGTACGCCGGCCACCTGCGATAAAAACCTTTTTGATAAACAGCCTTTCTTGGACCTCACCATTGTAAGCTCACCACTAAATCACTGAGTAACTGCACTTAGTGGTGTTGAAAATGGCCAGTTACGTTTTTTTCTTTTTGTGAGGGTGGCAAATGCGTGCATTTACTTGTTATTAACGGGTTATGTTTAGGTTTCGTCGCTTGCGTGGTGGTACTTCACTAAGCCACTGGACTAATATATAAACTTTTTAGGGTTCTGTACCTAAAGGGTAAAAACGGAATCCTGTTACTAAGACTCCGCTGTCCGTCCGTCCGTCTGTCACCAGGTCAGTATTATTGAACCGTGATAGTTAGACAGTTGAAATTTTCACAGATGATGTATTTCTGTTGCCGCTAAAAAACCAATAAATCCAAACTAAATTATTCTAACCTGAAATTAATAATAATATACGCGCTGTAATCCGAAAAGTGTTTTATTTCTAATGAACTGTACGCGAGGAAGTCTTAGAAGTGTATATAACCAATAGTTTTTTTCCGAACCCAAACACATCACATCACTACAGGTCGTATCGCCTGATTTATACGACAATCGAGCGTTGATAAACTGCTGTCAGTACCCGTCTGTGAAATATGCTCATCCGAAATACGACGCACTTTTTTTCTCACCCTTTTTATCAAGTATTTTGACAAAGATTCTTTTAGGGAGGCACATTCAAGGTATTATTATTGCTTTAGAGCCAGTTTTAAAGGTTCCGAATTTCCGATAAAGTTCCGACTTTCTCGATATAGAGTACAGTCGAGTTCATAAATAGGTAAGCACTTTTGACAGATGTTGACTTTATTACAAAGGCATAAGGTTGATGAACTGTCAAAGGTGCGTACTTACGTGCGTGCGTGCGCGGAAATAAAATTGTCTTAGTAAATTTATCATTTTTTAAATTGGTCCATGTCGCCATGTGATACGACCAGTGCGGGAAGTAGGAAGTGAGCGGGAAGTTAGGATTGAAATTAATTTCTGCACTGTTTTCAAAGCCCCCTAGCATGACCACTGAAACGCGATAGCGATTTATCAGGTTTAACTATCAAAAGACTGATGGATTTTGACAGTTGAGTGGCGATAAACGCTATATCACGCGGTATATATCGTGTTTCGGTGGTCATGCAAAGGAGGAACGTAAATGTGGAATCTCCAGCATTATTTTTTCAAATGTAATGCTAATATTTCAGAGCATAAGTGAGAAAAGATAATTGTTAGGTACACTTTTCTATTATTATGCTCAAGAAAGAGATAGCACCAACTTTTATAAAACATTACAATTAATTGTGTCACTAAGTGCGGCTAATAAAAAATTCTCACAACCTCTTGCTAAACCAAAGTCAGTTTGTATTAAAAGTGTTTACATAAGAATGATAAATTATTTTCAGGCATAAAGAAATATTTGAGGCAAAAGAAAATACAATTGGAATAAAAGCCAAATGCCTATTCATTTCGTAAAGGTAAGTACTCCTTCATTTCAACAGAATGATTTATCTTTTACTTCCTTAAGGATTCTAACATTTTTTAAGTGGAAAAGGAGCATACGAGTACAATAAAGGTCAATAATATTAGGTATTTTTGTTATTTACATCAACAGTGTATATCACCTGATATAATGAATACTAGTAATGAATATATGACTATTAGATGCCATAATATGAAAAAAAACTTGTATATAGGCGATGGTTTAGCTAGTATAGACGCCCAAGTAATACTCTCTAAGGCCTACATAACATAGCCTAGCCATGCAAAAAGGGCGAATTTTCTCTTCATTGTGCAGACTAAACGCTCACTGCTTGCCGCTATTGACATGATAATATGACATCGCACGCCATGTATTAAAATTCGCTCGTCGCTCTACCCGTCGCTCTGTCTCGTGGCCAGCCCCCCTACCGCCTAAGTCTAGGGGGGCTGGCCGACTAAAGTCGCCTAGCAAATCGCTTGGAAAATTGACCCGTGTAAATGTCCCATAAGACTTTACTCGGGAAAATGTACATTACATGAACATAATATTTGATCTTATATACTTTTCGTTTTCAATAAATAAAAGCATACAGAGAACACACTGTATAGTATAATATCTAAAATCAAAACTCAGAATTCATATAGTTATACAAATGTCAGAGAATATTTCACGTCAAAATGTCCACTGAAATATGGCAACTGTAAAGAGATGTGTACATTCAAAATCTCCGCTCAGTTCCGACTTGAAATAAAGTTTCTGACATATAGTTGATACCTAGAAACGTATGAAATCCATGAGCATGCAGTGGCCGCAGAGCGATTTAAGCTATCCCACTTTTCGTATGAGAGAAGTGCATATTTCAGTCACTTCAGAACATATTTCAGTTTCGTCTAGTACCACTACATTTTGACGGCTGGGTTGATCTGGTTAGGGAATGGAAACCCAACGGATTTAAATCTTGGTAAAGATTTTGTATGTTAATTAAGAGCTTGTGCACCCGAGTATAGCAGTTATAAAATCATTATTGTTATAAACAAATAAATATTAAACAACATCACAAACATTGCTCCGATTCCAAAGTAAGTAGCTAAAGCACTTGTGTTATGGAAATCAGAGGCAACGGCCCAACCTAGTCCTGAACCAATATAGAAAAGTTCGATCAAACCCAGCCGGGGATCAAACCCAGGACCTCAGATATGGCAACACCTTGAAAACTGACGTACAAATCAGAGTTCGCTACAAATTAGTTAGGAGCTCGGTGGCGCAGTGGTTTAGCGCCTGGCTCTGCGATTGCGGAGGTTAAGTAACTTTCGCAAGGGTCGGCCATGGAATGGCTGACCAAAAATTTACTATCTGGAATTCCTCTTTACGCGTTAAGCCGTTGGTCCCGGCTGCATTTGCTGTTGTTAACATTCACTAATTCCCATTGGGCCCGCGTGGTAGGTTATGGCCTAACCTCCATCCACCCATAAGGAAGGCCTATGCCCCAGAAGTGGGGACATTAAAAATGGCTGATGTCGATTGTTATACAGTATGAGAGGTGAGTGGCTAAACACCCAATGAAGATTTTATAAAAGATCAAGAGGTTGAAAGATAACGTAAGGTTTCAAAAGAATAATACTAAAATCGATTATCTTACTAAAATATTAATTTTAAGTGTAGATAATTATGCAGTTTTTCATTCAACATGTGATCAAAATTACATGGTATTCAAAATACCTACACCAGCAGTAAAAAAGTATAATAATTGATTAGGTAAATAAAGTGAAGTAACTAACCAACTTAATTATGAGATAAAATTTCTTCTTCTCCCGTCGTACCGAACTAACAAGCGATCTATCCAAAGCTATTCTAATGAAACAATAAATTAAACTCTGTAACTAATAGCAGCAATCAACACTAAAGCCTAATTAACCCCAAACCATTGAGGCTTCGAGTACAACAGCCAGTTTGGAACGTCAACGCGAAAAGTTGGATCATTTGTTAAACGGATAACGCAATTAAAAACATCCGACTAGGTAATGGTTGATCACTGTTCGAAATTGTTCTGACAGTGTTATTTGATATTTGAAGAAAGATGAAAGCATTGAAGGGTTAGAACAGGGTAGCTGGTAGTACCCTAGTTAATGTGACCTCCTTGGTCGAGTGGCTTTGTACACCCGGTTTTCAAGGTGTCGCCATCTCTGAGGTCCCGGGTTCGATCCCCGGTTGGGTCAATTTAGAAAACGAACTTTTCTATATTGGCTCAGGTCTGGGTGTTTGTGATACCACCGTTGTCTGCGATTTCCATAACACAAGTGCTTTAGCTACTTACTTTGGAATTGGAGCAATGTATGTGATGTTGTCAAATATTTATTATTAGTATTGTATCTGTAAAATTAATTTTAATTTGCAATTATTTAATAAGCATTAGCAATAATTACGCAAAGCGTTTCCAAACAACAAATTACAGCTAACAAGTCACAACCGAGACAAAACTAAAGCCGATTACTTCCTGAGCAATACTCTAGATGGCAGCACCTGTCTCGATAAACCTATATAAGCGTTAAATTGAATTCCTGACGACCATTATCTTCTTGCTGCGTCATTACGAACACTTTAATAAAGGTTTTAGAAAATAGGTGCACGTACCTTAAGGAATTTTGTAAAATATTAAAGCGCTGTCTGGAATGTACGAGAATATGGGGATTATTTTTAATTCATATTATACTGCTGCACGCGGTCGGAATACGAAATCTTTATTTAACACGTCTGTTTCGTGGTTTTAGATAACACTGGAGGTAAATTCGATTAAAGAGAACGATTTGCTATAGTGCTACACTTTGTTGATCAAAGCGCGAGCGAAGCGACTCCGTTTCAGTTTGGGCAAAAATGCTTTCGTATGTCTGTCCGTCTGTTCTCCTCTACAGGTCGCATTTCTCAACCGATTCTCGTGAAATTTTGTGAGCAGGTTCGATATTTATTTTGAATTTTTTGGCGATTCAGTTTTTCAAAACGGCAGAGTTATGGGCAAAGTCATATTATTACAGCAATTTCGAAAAATATTTTTCAAGTATGTCACAAGTGCTAGGTATACAGCGCGAAGAGCCACTAGTTAAGGCTGCGTAGTCCACACACTAGCGCCGCCATTGGGAAAAAAACATAATGCTTAGATAAAGACGAAATTACGAATTATAGCTCAAACAATATTTTCTAGCCTGCCGTTTAGTTTAATGCAATAAAACTCCGTTAAACTAAACGACAGTCTAGAAAATATTGTGTAAGTGATTAAAAGTACCACAAAGTTTCCTCGGAGTGCACTACAGAGAGATAATTCACAATTTCGTCTTTATTTAAGCACTGTGTTTTTTTTCCAATAGCGGCGTTAGTGTGCAGACTACGCCCTCTTAAATTGTTTTATATACTGAAATGGGGATTTCAGACCACATGAATGAACAATTTTTACTAACCTAACCACGGAATCGCGAAAAAAATATCAGCTGTTCCATAGAAAAGTACAACATCAACTCGACTATAATGTATGGATCTGCCGATTTTTTTTTCGCGATTCCGTGGTTGGACCCATAGTAAAAGTTGTATATAGACACTTATTGATTTTATAAATAACCAACTCATTTATTCTTCAACAAACATCAAATGTATGATGTAATAAGTAAGTACTAGGATTATCAAACAATAATGTCTTATTTTTCTTACCCACCAATTCGCATTGGGCTTGCGTGGTAGGTTATGGCCCATTCTCCTTCTCCAACCATAAGCATAAGGCCTGTGCCCCAGCAGTGGGGACATTAAACATGGGGACATTAAAAATGGCTGATATCGAGATGTTTTAATTTGTTTTCACAAACAATAACACTCAGAATAATTTCTTATCATAATTATAAAGAAAAATCCTGAATGTAACTGTGATATAAAACAAACGGTGATTTTAAATTAAGTATTAAACTTCTTATTTTTAAATTGCAATGAAAATTTTTGCAACTTTCTACCAGTATGCTAGGTCAGGAATTTAATATGCAAAGCTGAACATTTTCAGAATGTTTGTAAGTGGCTCGTCATACATTTATAACTTTCAAAGTGGAAATGTTTAAGCTTAACATTTTGTTTTTCCATGTTAAGCTTAACATTTTGTTTTTCCGTGTTAAAAATCAAAAATAGAAACTTTTTTGTTCATAAATACTAAGCTTCTTATTTATAAACCAAATCTATGCACTTAGGTCGTATATAATTTGTATATATGAACTGTCTTTATAGGTATTTTAAATATTGTAATTTGTTCAAATACTAGCAGTTTAAAATTTCAAACCCAACTTTACCATGTTGGTGCGATCATGGCGCACGCCAAGCGAGATTCGGAACTCCCGAGTATACACGGGGCGGCGCGACGTACTGAGCGCTGATTGGCTCTCGTGACTGACAGTGACAGTGTGAAAACGGCGTCGTGTCACGCAGCGCCGTGTGAAAAATTATTTTCAAAATAAAAGTTCAATGTTTTATCGCGCTATTTTTCCTATTAATATAGAAGTAAAAAGAGTTCAGTGCATGTGTGTGAATTGTTTAATCAACAAATTACTAGTGAAATATCAGTTTGTTTTTTGTTGCTTTATAAGCATGCGGGTGAAAAGCTGTCGCGGTGTTCTTCGATTATGTGGTGTTGCAGATAAATAAGGTAATTGACCGTTTTTTCTACTTGAAATCTATTTGTCGGATTGAACCATATAAATTTAATTATCGGTGGGTATTTAACCTACGTATATCAATAAACCTACTTTTATCAATAACAGTTAACTCATTCTAGTGTTATGCCTATAAATTCTGATTTAGTTTAATTTCAACTCAACTGTATCATTAGCAATACAATTTGTTTCTATCAGTGGGGACTTAAATAATAAATTACTTTTAGTTGCTAATTTGTTATGTAGTAAAATGTATTAAAGTCATAGCTAATTAGACCCACCCGGCACTCGACCAGATCCGCCTTGTCGTTCGGCGTCAACTCGTTGTCGACAGTTGGTCCACGAGTGGACTACGCGTTGTTACTTGTGAACTTCGCGTGATCAACCAGTGAACCTCGCGTGGTCAACGAGTGAACGTCGCGTGGTCAACGAGTGGACCGCTCGTAGGCATTGGTCTTCGCGTGAATCATTCGCGGGCAGCGCGCGGTCCACTCGGGACCCGTGCGTTGTCAATGCGCAGTCAACGCAAGGCAAGCATGCGAGCAGCGAGTTGTCTCCGAGTGGTCCACCTGACGTCCGCGCGTGGTCAGCTTGCGAACGAGACGATCCGGTGACGATACGGAGTTGATGTAATGAGCATTATGAGCGCATATCCATAGCAGTCCATATAAAGAATACTATCCGTTCGAGGCGAGGCGGTGCCGGTCGGGTGCCGGGTGGCTCTAATGAGCTATCACCTTTAGTCGATAGTCTTCCCAAAATAAATAAATATCAACTTTTGACCCCCATAGAAGTCATGGCCTACTGACGTTTGAAAGACATTCTCTGGCTGGTTTGCGTGGTCATAGAAGTTTAATATTCGTTTCTTCATTCGTAATAATGCACCTGCAATAGTCGTAGAATATTTTTTTTCAATCTAAATAATAAACCAAAGATAATATTCTTTGGTAAAGGAAGTTTCACATCCCTGAAGTTCGTACATTAGTAACTAAAAGTAAATAAGCATTTCGTTTGAGCAGGATAAAAGATAAAATAAGAATATTAAAAAATAATAAAATATTATAATTAAAAACAAGCCCTTGGCTCAGGACTTCCTTATTTGAGCGGAAAATTCCGAAAGCAACATAAAAAATGTTCCTTCCTGCAAAAGGAAGAAACAAGGTAAAATATTATCTTTATTTTATCTGAATTGCTTACGTTACATCAATGTAAATTACCTACGCATGTACATAGACTGATTCATGGTTGTAATTTCACAATATTAATAATAGATATTTTAATACTTATGACGCAGTGTGAACTCGATATGAAAAAATCTATGTTTAATACAGTATTGTGACCAACTTCACTTCAGCGTGCTTAGGTTGTGGTACAATACGGTGTATTTTAATCTGTGCTGCAAAGCTGTGAAGTTTCTGCGGACCACATTCATTTGTCGAATTAATCGCATTGTTTGTTGTTTGTATGTACCTAACTATATGAGTTTAGGGTATGGGAACTAAATAACTATGAATATAGTTAAATGGCTTCATGCTACACCTTAAACCAGTATCGAATTATCGAAACTAACCTATTTTTGGTTCAAAGGTAAACAATCAAATATTCTTTATTTTGAACAGATAAAAACTTATGTTTTAGTTTCATACACGATCTTGATTATTTTACGGTTAAAACACGATGTTCGTGTCTTCACTCGACTGTAAAACATGCACAGACAAAGTAAATTTTCATTATTTTTATATTTTTAGATAATACTTACGGCCTTTCCACAAAAAAATTTTAAAACACTGTTCAACAAGTGTTTAACTTAGACACTGTTTAAATATGATGCTGTCACTTTTTTGACAATATTGTTTGAAAGAGACGGCATCACATTTGAACAGAGTCTAAATTAAACAGTGTTTTTAAATCTTTTGTGGTAAGGCCGTTAATGTTTATTAATGTCTAACTTACGACTAATATACAAGGTGTTACAAAATATACCTAATGCCGCGAAAAAAAAAATCAGCTGTTTCATACATTTTGATAATTTCGATATTAATTTTTGTATGAAACAGCTGGTTTTTTTTCTCGGTTTCAGAGTTGGTCCCATAGCAAAAGTTGATCAGTTTGATGGTCCCTGTATACCATATTCGGCATTAGGGGTATTTTTGAAACACCTTGTATAAAAAATAGGTATTGACATATAGAAGAATATTCAACGGTTACTTTTTCAAAAAGTGACTTTATGCTCAAAATTGCAACAAAAAAAATGAAAAAGTTAGGTTATTTTCATGCCTTAACATATGAAGAAAAAGACAGACAGAGTTTTTCGAATATGGTAAAAAAAAACACCACTTCCACTATCGTCGCTCCAATTGCTTCTTCTGTCTTTCAATTTTCACGGGATTTGTCCGCTTTTTCCTAAAACAAGATAAATTATTATGTTTTTACCCCCTTACTAATAAAGATTGTATAGTAGCCCCCTTACTAATAAAGATCGTATAGCAGATGTATAGCTTACACAATGGTTACTCTCTGTCAAACTATTTCAGTTTGACATTAAAAAGAAAGGAACAAAACACTGTGAAACTTACATCTGCTATACAATCTTTATAAGTAAGGGTGTTAATGACTATCGCCTTACCCACACCTCCCATGATGTATTACTTATCCTTCATACCATTATCCTACTTAATCCTACTAATAATGTTTTTTATGATTGTTTGAATGTTTGTAACTTAATCACGCGAAAACAGCTGCACGGTTTTGGATGAAATTTGGCACACATATAGTTTATAGGCTGGATTAAAACATAACATTATGTATGATAATTTCTACCCCCACCAAAGGTTCAGTTAAAACATAAGATAATTTTTAACCCGGTTAAAGGTTTTCTTCGAATTTTTCGAATGTCCACACGGATGAAGTTGCGCGGTCGCTAGTCATAGATAAATTTTCTTTTCTTTTCTGTGCTATGGTAGTAAAAAAAGCTTCAAATTTTACTCACTCAACCTCAATAATGAATTCCGCTCCCACTATCGTCGCCCGTAATTCCGCTGTCTTTCAATCTAACGGTACTTGTCCGCTTTTTCTCCGATCCTAGAACATCAATCTTCCTCAAGCGCACCGGGCCCGAGTGATTTTTAAACTGCTTTTGACATAAGCTTTTATTTGACGACAAGTCGCTCATCACGATCCCTTTTTAATGGATTTAATTTAAAATTCAGTTTTTTAGCTATCTAATGACATCTGCTTGAAGATGGATTATCGTTAGAGGTTTTATTTTTGGAGATTCTTAACTTAAGCTTAATATGTTATTCTATCGGTATTTTGGAATCGATGCTAAAATCAGAATCATTATATAATTATTTGGTAAAGTTAAGTGTAAAGGTAGCTAAAATAAACCAAACGTAAAAAATATTCAGTTTTAAATAGATTAATTGTCATGTATAAGAGTTTGTATCAAGTACGTGGTGCCTCATACCTACTGTATTGTGTATGTATTGTGTTTTCAAAGATACGTCAAGCAAAACGAAAATGTTAATAAATGTGGGTGAAATAGGTGGTAATGTCTTATCTGAAAACTATTACACCAGGTTATATAGGTACACTATTCGTGAGTTTTTAACGAAATTAATTAAATTTATTTGCATTTCTGCAAGTGGAAGTCATGTCGATGCAAATATGTTACTTGTTTCAACGAGAACAAGGTTCAAAGCTGCTTTCGAGTTAAATTTTTAATATAACAAATTAAAAGTTAACAAGAGTCTAGCTCCATTACTAAAGGCGTTATAACCACTGAAATACCGAACACCTCGCAAACATGTACCACACTTATTGGCACTAACACACTGCAACAGCTTCTTTCAGTTTTCACCTAATTACTCCCCCAAGAACTCAAATAACTAGAAGATTATATTCTGATCTTGCAGGCCATTCATATCGCATGTTATACGGTCTTCTAGGGCTGAGAAACTATTGTTTTTTTATCGATACTGAACAAAGAACTTAAAGCATTTAGCTGCCTCAAAACATGTACCTATATCATATGATAGTTCTGTACCTTCCGTGAAAAGAGGTATAACTCTAAAAACATGATTTTCGGGAAATTGACTTTAAAGTTAAAAAAAATCTCACTCTTCAACTGAGAATGATAGAATAATATAAGTGCTTGTAGACTGTAGATGGTTAAGCTAACTTTGTTTTCTTGTATTATTTAAAGATAAAAGTCTTACAGATTTTTCAGTATTCATGAAATTGTTTAGTTACATCACTAATCACATTTATTTATTTTGTTTATATTGATGTAATAAGACTTATATCATTTTTCACCATGAAAATCTGCTTTCGTGTAAAATGTTAACTGACTTTATTTTTTTGTGTCTGCCTTTTCAATTGTATGTTTTTTTTTTAAGTTGTAGAACAAACATTGTTGAACACACTCTAAATAAATTCAAAATCGATATACCTCGAGTTAGATCAGTTTTCACTGAAGGTACAGAGTTGTCCATAAAATCGGATCTCAGTACCGTATAGGCTAATGTATGTAATAACTTTTGCTGTAATAATTTCAAAAGCAATGGCGCTGACAGTATATCGTAATTGTTTTCTCTATGTGAGATCACAAGTTAATAAAGAAATAACACAAAAATAATAAGAATATTAGTAGTTGGTGCAATATAGGTATTGCTGCAAGCTATAGTGGCATTACAGACTGAAACGTCTCCTTTCAGTTATCAGCTAATAACTTCCGCTGAAATGAACTTAGATAACCGGTGGATTCTATTCGTTTCTAAGCCCGTTCTTCCAATCTTGGAGCTAGAGCCATTCGTGCCGCGTATTACTGATCTTATAGTGTTGTGTAACTATCGATAGTTTTATCGATAGAACTATCGATATGTACCGAACACACAACTTTAATTCGCTAATTTGGTTATCTTAAATTCGTGGCAAAACAGCCCAGAGAAAAGCTTAGTTTAAACAAAATTTTGTAAGTTAAACAAACAGTTTGACGATATCGAAATGCCATTTTTGACACTTTTTTAACGACAAATCCCTTGAGCGTTGTTGATGCTACATGGAGCTGACTTAACTGGTGTTGAAAAGGTATCATCGACAGTTCAGCTGTTTAACTACTGCAAGTGGCATGTGGAATAAAAAAGCTTAAATGAAACGCAATCTAACCAAATAAAAAGAGTTCGATATCATTAATCGATACTATAATTACAACGTAAGCTCTTTCGCTCACACGCGACTCGAGTACATTTTGTGTGAACGGAGAAGAGATGTAATTCCATTTCTTTGTTATTTTGTGTCATGTTTGCTTCGCGTGATTTGAAACGTTGAAAATTTCATTTAAGATCCTTTGTCTCGGTCTCGTGTTACATAATATCGTTGAAATGTTATTTATAGTAAATAATTTGGTGAACTTCAATAGAACGTCTGAAACTATGTATGCTTGGCCTTCACCTCACCTGATGTAAAGTGACGATAAGGCCGAAAGTACACCCGGAATCCTCCTGGTAGCTAGCCAAGTGGACTTGAAATATTCCCAACCCTCAACCAAACTGAGTACAAATGTACCTCCCTCCTGGGAATCGAACCCGGGAGCCCTGCGTCTTACATTTGTGGGCGAACCACTAGACCACAGAAGCGGTATTCAGAACCAAACATTATCTTCTTTAAAAAAAGAAATTAAAACTCTTTATTAAAAAAACAAAAATTATTAGAAATTAAAAAAAACCGACCACTCGGTTCAAAACTTATAAACAACCCTTTTTATTTTATTTTCACTTTGAACTGTCACATTCTTACAAGTAATAGTCCTATATTTAAAAAAACTAAAAATAAAGCTAAATATATTTATTATTATACTAGCGGCCCGCCCCGGCTTCGCACGGGTACAATATAGTTACTAATGTGGTGAGTGTGAAGTTATTAGACTATACTACAGGATATCTTATAATAATATATAGTGGTGGCTAGTAATTAAGGACGCCAGTCGATTTTCATACAAACGAAGTAACTTTTAAGCATTGCTTCTCCGCCAGGGATTAACCGAGCGGTGATCTAGTGATGGCCATCCAGGGAGTAAATGGAGGAGAACCAGATTTCTATACACACCCAAGTGATCTGACCAGCATTTTAAGAGATGTATAAGGATATGTTTAAAAAAACCGCGAATATAGCATTAAAATGTATGCAAATCTTGCTACTGACAATTCTGATGCTTACACCTCTTAGAATGCTGACCAGAACTGTTGGGTGTGTATTGCGATCTGAATCTTCTCCATTCACTCCCTGGATGGCCATCATTAGATCACAGTTAGTTCAATACCTAGCGAACAACCAAGACTTCAAAATTACCTCGTTTGTATGAAAATCGACTTGTGTCCTTAATTATGTGGCCACCACTAAATATGTATATGTATATACGACGTACACAACTAACGCAAGGCGTGTTATAAGTTTGACCTGTGTGTGTGTCTGTCTGTCTGAGGCAACCTAGCTCCCAAACTTATGGACCGATTTTGATGCGGTTTTTTATGCATAGTTTAAAACATCTAAGTGTACAGACGGCTGAACTCCTAAGCCATTTATCCGATTATGATGAAATTTTGGTGAGTTGTTCTGCTTACGACCGAAAAGGTCCCTGGCTAAAAAAACGGAGCATTGCAATACGCATGCCGGGTGCAGCCAGTTTAAAAAAAAATATTATCAGGATTATCAATCTCGATCATCCAACACACATTTTCTTGTTATGTTATCCGGTTGCAAAATAAAAAGGCCATTCGGCGAGCTGACTCTCGAGCACGCGACATTAGATCTGGCCATGGGAGAAACAATCACTGCGCAGATCTACACCAGCCGCTCTTAAATTTTGTCCCTGTGCTTTATTAATAGCAAAGGCGACATGACCGGATATTGCATTCTTTTAAAATTAATCTGAATAAGGAAAAATGACAGCACTGACAACATAACGCCATAGGTACTATTCAATGAAATGCATTCTACCTACTCTCAGAAGAAATGGCCAAGGAGAATGTAATACTACGTTGAAATGACAAATGATATTTATTTTTCTTAATTAATCAATCAAATGCACAAAGAAGTTTCAATTCCGACGTCGAAGTCAAGCACCCCAAAAGTAGCTTTCTCCCACTTTTTAACCCTGTTAAGGGATAAATATTAAAAAAATACGAAACACGTGTTCAATTAATTTTGTGAAAGTATGTGTATGCCAAATTTCAAGTCAATCGGGCCAAGGAATCGCGTTCTCCCATACAAACTTTGCCACCCTGTTTCACCCCTTTAGGGGTTGAATTTCACAAAATCCCGTCTTAGTGAGCACCTACGCCCTAAAAGGAGCCCCCATGCAAAGTTTGAGACTCCTAGCACTTGTAGTTTCTGAGATTTCGTGATCAGTGAGTGAGTGGTTTTCCCTTTTGGTAACGTGGTTTGTGTTTGACTGATGTAATGACGTGAAAACTGATGACGTGAAAAAATAAATAATATCACTTTTGTTTAGTTTTGTAACGCGACATTAAATCCTCCAACGATGTATTCTGTGCTCCAACGCACACACGCACACTGTTTTGATAGATATATGATTGAATTTTTGAAGTGCAAATTGACTCTTTGACGTAAGGAACATACCTACATTGTTTAAACAACCGTGAGTGCTTGTAATTTAATATGAACTTTATGCAATAGTAATAAAGCTCAAATTGACTCTACGTTTTAGTTAGAAAACGTTTGTATGGGAAAGAGAAAAGGGCTGTTTTAAAGGTTTTTCCGGCAGTTATTCGAATTTTTCTCGCCGTAAAAACCATCCTTGAACTTCAACGAACATTTAAAAAAAAGAATTGGCCAAATTGGTCCAGGCGTTGTTGAGTTATGCGCTTAGCAACACATTTTGCGATTCATTTTTATATTATAGATAGATTACACATAAAACAATTATTTATAGTTAAATACGAGTCGATTATGCCTAAATAGCAAACGAGAAAATATATTCAGTTCAATTAAAAGATAAAATTTAAATACCCACTACTCATAATATTTCTTCGTTCTTATTTTTTTTTTGTCAAGTACAAATCTTTTAAAACTCTTTAAACTTCTTTACAAATTCATATTTAATTGAAAACAATTCCGGCTGCGTTCAGACGTCAACACGCGACCCGAGCTCAACCCGAACTCAACTCTTACTCAACCCTAACTCAACCCGAACTCATCTCAAACTCAACTCGTACTCATCTACTCAAACGCAGCTCACGCTTTATTAATGTGTTATAGGACTCAAAATTGTAAGCGATACATTTCAAGGAGTGGGCTGCTGTTGAGTTAAATTTATGTTGAGTTCGGGTTGAACTCTGGTAAAGGCTCAACCCAAATAGCAGCCTTAGGATAAAGTACTTAGCGAAACTAGTGCAAGAAATACTGAACTATAAAATATAAAAATACAATTATTAATAGTTAGAGGATTATTGTCTTAACTACCGTATTCTCATTTCCACGCCTCAAACAAAAAGCTGTCTTACAAAAATATTTGCACAGTCCCGTTTCTAAAACACCAGCCTCAAATAGTTATGCAAAGTGCGGATATAAGCGAGTGCGCCGCACCACAGTAAATATAATAGCTAAAGCAGTATCTGCAACAATGGACCAATTATTGGTCCATGCCGGAACTATGCCCATATTTCATACAGGGTTACTTGTAAAACACCAACAATCTCGTAGAGAGATTACTAACATCATAAACAACAACGTTTGTTCTACGACTTTTCCGAAAAAAAGACAAAATAAATTCGACTATCCATACAAATGTCTGAATAGCTGATCGAGTTTTGTATGAAAAGCAATATTTTTTGTCATTTTCGGTGTTTCACAAACAACCCTGTGTTTTTACCCACGCTTTATTGGAGCGTTGGCTTTATTCGTCATATTGAAACTATTGTTGCACTAACATGTCAATGTCACTCTTTGCCTTATCTGTTTTTCAATTAGACACAGTTCTAAAGTGCTCAACGTTTTCATGGGCCGATTGTACCTAGTTGGGTTACTGTTTTGGCTATATATTTTCTGTGACCGCACAGTAGCGCGGTGAATGGCAAGTCACCGCCTGACCACGGCTCCAGCGACTCATATTTTCGTATTCAGCTCATTTACATGTGCCTCGCTCGTGCCAAGAGACACTTACTCCAACTTAGTTCGTAATAACTACTGTCGCCACACGTCCTGTCTGTAACATGAAGTCTATCAATGAATACTAAACAGATATTTTGTATGTTGTAGTTAGTAAGAGTAAGAAAATCAATGTGTAATTTAAACAAACAAAGAACACTACAGCATATAAAAAGGCTAAAATGACATTGTAATATAGGTCTATAAAACTTGATATTCTAGCAGTTCTGCACGCTTGGGAGTAGAGTTTATTAGGTATTCTTTACAAATAACGAATATAGAAGAAAAAAGATAATTATATATTTGGAAAATCATGCACTGAAAAATTACTTGCATTCAGACAGTTGATCTTGATAAGTAACTAGCCATCTTCTTCACAGATAGAAGAGAGACCAATTGTACAAAGTTCTAAAGCATTAATATTCCTGAGGATTAAGTTTAGAGGTTTTTGAACACAGACTTATCTTTCAGAGTAACAAATGTCTTAGCACCGAGATAAGACAAGAGTAAGGTTTCTCAGAGTTTAGTACGGACCTTTCATAATCTCTAACCATTTACAAACAACCTGAGCGCTCAACTGTTTGTCACAAGTAGGCACTTTGCTCGTAGACATAATTATTATTTACACATTTGAGATTATTTCGAACATATAATTTAATTAACGCCATCGTATTAGATGGGTAGGTTTGTCTTATTATTAAATTATCTCATCTAAAATTTATGACTTGTAATAATTAAAATAGGCAAATTGCTACTGCCATAGACCTAAATAGAGTTTGATACAAGAATTTTACAATTAATTTTCTTTATTGAGGTCCTCAACTTGGATATTACGATTGCGTCGTTTTTTTGCCTTTTTCTATCATCTTGGTCCTTTGATCACTAAAGTAACATCTCATTTAGTAAGTGATAATAATTATGCTTCTTTTTCTGGTCAGCGCGGAACAATCATTGTGGAGATTCTTGGTACAAAATAGAGTGACTACATATTAGTTAAACTTAGTACAACGTGCGCTCGAGCAACGCACACACACATAGACAGATTAGACAGCTCTCACCACCGACAACACTGCGTCACACGCTCAAACTGTTTTGAGCGTAGCAGAGATACCGTGTCAGTTTGATGTCGCATGTCGGCGATAGGTGACTCCACTCGACCACGGAGGTCGTCAAAATAATCAATAATAAGTGGTTGTGGTCGAGTGCCTTTGTACACTGGTTTTCAAGGTGTCGCCATCTCTGAGGTCCCGGGTTCGATCCCCGGTTGGGTCAATAATAATAATAATTTATTTAAAAAAAGCCTTAGAACTAGTTACATAAAGTTAACAAACAAATAAATTGCGGCTATATATGGCTAAATTAAGTGTCCTATTAATTGATAGTTCCCCTGACCTTCATGCTAGGATAAACCTGTGTTATGAAAGTTATTTAATAAGTTGCTCTATAAGCTTAACTTCTGTCCTGTCTCTATTTTATGCCATTGGAGAAGCCTATACCCCACAGTACGTGTCGTGCGGTTGATATGATAATTACTTCACGAAAAAAATATGCACGATCGTTAATATGTACAATACTTTCAACATTAGTCTCTTAAAATCCGTAATCATGGTGGTACGAACAATAAGATAACTTTTGGCATAAAATTAACACGAGACCATAATTGAAACCACAGAAGAGGGAAACTTGGCCCCATTTTAAAACCAAACACACTCTTGGGGCTGACATCAGCCGACAATGGACCCCAACAGACTATTCCAACTGAGCGAAAACGTGTACTGGAATTTTCCATTGGTCCTTCGGGCCGGATCGCGCGGGAGACTTTTATTTAAATTTTATTTTTATTTCAGTACAAACCAGTGCAGTGGCTGGAATTAGATAAAAAACTGATTTGTAAAACACTTATTTATCTGCACAGTTTTGATAAATTTTTGGCATACTTCTTAGTAAAATTTTAAAATATTAATAAAATAACATTGCATATCTGCATTCTGATGAGATTATTTAAAAAGTAGAATTCTTGATACCTACCTTGTTAATACTAAAAACAAAGCAAAGCATGCTGAGAGCTAATATCAAACATACCTATAATTTCCAACTGAACATTTGATTTGTACAAGACTTCTATCTAAGCTTTACAATGCCATGGTTAAAGTATGGATGCTATCGTTCAATTGTCGGATTGCGGATAAAAACAATATAAATCGCCACTAGGACTTAAACGGAAAAACAGAGTCTCGCTATCCCCAAGCAAACTGGCAGTTACGTCAGAAACAGCTGACAAATGCGTCTATATCGAACCCGGGTCCAAACAAACAACGCACCGAGTGCTCTGGAATAGACGGTCAAATGGAGAGTTATGCGCGATGGAATTGAATTTGAAAGGTATTCCGTCAATATGAGGAATGTGAAACATTTGAATTGTTCGCTTTTAACAGAATGGGTGTTTTAAGCGTTCCTTTTTTATTCTATTCTCTATGTTTCATCTTTAACATTCACCCTATATTTTTAACCGACTGCAATGAAAGTGTTTAACATTTGAATTGTTCGCTTTTGAAAGAATGGGTGAGTTAAGAGTTTCTTTTTTCTATTCTGTATAATGTTTCATCTTACCATTCACCCTATATTTTTTACCCGACTGCAAGGAAAGTGTGTTTATCGGGCATATATCTTACATACATACATACATACATCAATTTGTTATATGTTTGTATGTATGTATGTGTTTATGTAATATTCTTTATTACCTCATATCTTTCAAACAGCTGAACGGATTTTTATCAGTTATAATATATCGTTAGCTTTTTCCTGACAGCTCAAGTGTTCTTAGGAAAGTGACGTTAAAAAAACAACATGGCGGCTGTGCGGTGCTATTATTTAAAGTAAAAAAAAGGTTTTTTTTAGAATACTGCAATATGGGTATCAAATTAAAGGGCTTATCACAAGGATTTCAAAAATGTACATCATTACCGTAATATATAATAACTAAAAGACATTAATTTTCACCTTGATTATTATGTCCATGGTTCTTTATGAGTAAAGTACCATCTTATACCCTAACAATTAATATCAAAATCTCAGCAATCAACCAAGTCTTCAGAAATTTCTTTTAAGGCATTGCGATTCAAAGGCATTATATTTTAAGTTGCAAACTCAAGTGGTGTTCTTTTGAAGGGAATATCGGCTATATTCCTGTTGATACAAAGGTGAAATTACAATGGCTAAGGAAGAACCCTCGAGATCCCCTCGTATGGGAGCTTACAGTTAATCTAAAGACTCTTTAAGAACCCATTATAGCTGCCTTTGACGAAGTTGCTTCTTATATCTTAATCTCCATCATACTGTGTATATAGAAATTCGGATACAATCTTCTTAGCGGGTAAGAGAATGCGCCTTGTCTTATTTATGAATTCATGTTTTGGAGTATCCTATCCATCTGACGGTATTTGCATATTCTTAGTTTTAAATTTTTCTCAATAAATATTTTAACTGTCTGGTCTTGATTCATTAATATCTGAAAGAGTAAATAGTATTTTAAAAATGCTCACACTTTAATGAACTCAAACTAGTGGGTCACAGATAATGCATATTTTTTGTTGTAAAATTAGTTAGGAACTTAAAAGTTCAATACATAAAACAATGTAGTATCGAAACGCGTCTATTATAAAAAATCTTCTTCTCTATAGAGAAGCTCAGCTATTTTTCTTCTTCATATCAAACCATATAGTTTATTGGCACCACTACTGCCATAAATTTTGCCTCAATAGTTATTAAGAGACGCAAAAAACGCGGTCAGGGACGCTATTGTCTATATTTATCAGAGAACATTCTTGCGAAATGGGATCCACTAATTTATTGTGTAGCATCTCGGAGCGGTCAGCTCTCAATTCAACCTATTTTTTGTATGACCTAGTGTTGTGTAGGTATCGATAGATAATAAATATAAATATACGGTTTTTATTTTATCGGTAAATCTGTTGATTACACTAAACTTATTTGATTCGAAAGTGACAACAAGAATATTGTTTCTTGTACTGAGTGTTTACAATATTATCACTACCACAAAATGTCACGGGAGCCTAATTGGTAGGCTGTCAAAAAGGCATGTGATTCGAAAGTTTTATTTACATATCGTGTTATTTTCGGTATTTATCTATCTTTTGGTTACTTAATTTCAATAACTAGAATCTTTATTTTTACTTACCAATTTTAAAAAACTATTATTTTTTATCGAATTCAAATAATACTCCAGTCTATCGACATGCTGTATTAGTGACATCGAAAGTCGATAATGTCACAACACTAGTTTGACCCACGTCACCCGCGTCAACCGCAAGGGATTCGGTAAAAACAGCCAGGGAAGTTGAAGAGTCACTCGGTAACTAGCAAAACTTCGTTTGGGCTAAGTCACCCTCATGTATGGTATGAAAATCTTTCTAATGATAGTACATGGGTTTGAAGCTTCGATATCTTAGATATAAAAGAGCACACAAATATGGCACCGACTGACAATACAAAAAGCGATTCGAAATTTTGAAATTCGAATCACCACATGAATATTTTTATCTGGTTACAAATTATTATTCTTTCCAAATTCAACTTTAAATGGTAAAAAATAAAGAAGATAATATTTTGCAAAAAAAAACGCAAAGTTTATATGGAGGGCGTTATTTCGAGAAGTCGTTTTGATACTCTGACCGGATACTCATAGAATTCTCTTGATCAAAGGTAAAAAGAGTTACCTACTTTAAATTTTTTTTTAAACATTGTGTAAAATTCTTATAATGTTCATTTATTTATTTATTTATGCCACACAATAAAAATATACAATGTGACATTTTGGCAAAGCGAACATAACGACTTGTGGTTTTTAATTTTAAAATTCTGCACTAAATTCGCTCACAGTCATAAACTTAAGTTTCTTAGTGTAGTCATTAAATTTTCATATTTGTGAGTTCAGTGACTTGTCTGGCACTGCAATGTATGAAGTCATATATACTGCTCTGTCGGTCTGTCTGGTAACTCTAAGTCACGAAATTTTTGATGAAAATCAAAAAAAAGTTTACTATAAATACCACGTACGAACATCGTCGTCAAGGCTCAAATATTTCTTGATACGATTAATATTTATTGTAGCCAAGGAATTTTTCGCAAAAACTATTCAAATAAATCAACAGCCTAAACGCTTATAATACAACCACTTTTTCTCTTAAACACTTTTTACCAATCCTAAAAACAATCAATTCCAACACCCAAATAATTCAACAACCACATTACACAAACACAACCTTCGCACCCTAAAAATAACGTAACGTTATGCACGAAAAAATGTATTTTGCATATAATAAATTTGCTTTTGCCATCCTGCGTACGATCGAAGGTCGAGGCCGACGTGATATAAATATTAAACAGAACCTTAATATTCAGCACTGGGTCCAATAAAGATGGTATATAAACAATGGGCGACTTGAAACGCGCATAACTAATAATAATCCAACGTTATTATGAGGACATATTTTACAGGGATCGTGGTTTGGGAAAAATGAACGTATATTGAGACCGTGTTTTGGTTTTTGGATTAAATGGGGAAAACAAATGAAAGTCTATATTTGACACATAAAATTGAGTCATGTGTTCTTGAGACTAATTTGTGTTCTGGTAACTATGTCTTTGCGTTGTTTTCGAGGAAATTATGCTCAATTTTTTTATGATAATAAATAGTCAATTATAGCTCGATGTTGATGAGTCATATCTGAAAGCTTTTTATTGGTGAGCTTTGTTAATTATTGGTCACCTATATTTTCGATATACAGAGACAAGGTTTTAAAGCTACGCTTCCATCTCAACCAATAGTACCCAGTACAAAGTAAAACAGTCGCAGAACATAAAAGAAAGTTTTTCTAGTGTCTCTTGAAAAATTGTTAAGTAGATACTACAAGAATAACGTTTTAGTTTAATGAATTATTTGTTAACAAACGTTAATATTGAATTAATAATAGATTATACAACAAAAGAGCATAAAATGAGTTTTATGTACGAGTTATACACTTTGCTTTTCACTTCGATTGTGAGAAAATTAAATAGCAATATCGCAAAAACAAGTTTATTTAACGAAGTTTAATTGCGTGTGTGGCTGTTTACCTGACGACCTTTGTTTTAGAGTCTGAGACTTAGACGAAGATTTTACTTTATGCACTAGAGCATGAAAAGCGATTTTATGCAGCCTATACCTAACATAAAGACGAACTTGAGACGACAAGCATAAGAAGTGAAAAAGATTTATATACTCTGAATATCTCATGTAGCTTATATTATGATGTAAATGTTATCACACGAATTCTTTATTTTTCAGCAAAAAAATACACGTAAATTTTATAAACTTTTCTTATCACAACTACACGAATAACTAACGTACATTTCTACATGCATTTACTTACCATAAACTGGACTTTATGTAAAGTACCGGTCTATTTTACTGAGCCTACAATCCACCATGTATTCACAAAAGCATACCAAAAATCACCTTTATACGTATACCGACAAAAATCACTTTCGCGAAACAAGGAACTAAAGATTCCTAAATAAAAACTTCCCTCCGATCGCATATACATACAATACGGTAAAAACCGAAGCGAAAACATTATCTTTTACAACAAGCTTTATTTTATCGGTTGACGCATAACTTTTTTACTCTATTTCATTTACATTTTTCTGTATTCAATTGAAGGGCTTCGAGTATAGAAAAGGTATTTGACGACACATTGCTTAAGACATAGGTTCCGTATAGTTGACAATAAATTTTATGTAAAAAAATAAGTACCAAATATCATTACATGATTGTTTTTGCTCCAAAATTCTTTTATGCATTTTATGGTATGTCTTATAAGTACTGTTGATTAATTGGTTTTATGGTCAATACAGTAAATACTTCATTAAATCACAATCTTAAAAAGAAACTATATACTGTAAGTAATAAAAAGACTTGTAGCAATGTGTCGCATAATATAACCCGCAACAAAAACACTGAACAAAATAAGAGACAAGCCCTTAACCTTTTTACACTCCAACAGAAATCTTTTCAACACAACCATAAAACGAGAACGACACACTTCACCATCTGGTAAACATACAAATATCGTTGTTATCACACTTTCAAAACCCTTTCTAACATTTCTATTATTATTCGTACGGAACCCCAAAAGTATCGCAACTATCTCGCCCTCTACAAAAATAAAATTCTACGAGGGCTGCCTCTAGCCTTTTTGTTTACTTGATAAAGTGCTCCTGAGGTGTTGCTTCTAACGTAAAAGGCATTCGATATAGTCCCTTCACAGCCCGCCATTTTATGGCATTCGTTTCTCCATTGTTTTTTTGAACGAATCAAAATGGCTGACGATGTTTGAACGATGAGGTTGGAGTGTTATTTAAACAATTTAGGTGTGATTTTTTGGCAAAGAACAAAAATAATTTAAAAGGTATAATTTACCACGCGGTTATCGTTTACTTTCGTGTTGCAAGAAAAATAATTAATAAAATAAGAGAGATTTCTTTAGTGTAAAAGAACATTACACTATTTACACTATTATCTAATAGCAAGATGTATATATTTTATAATGTTTTTTACAAAAAAGAAAACTGGAAAAACATATTAAAATATATTTTTTTTAATGTTGACAATGTTTGTGCTGCTTGCAAATATTTATGTCAAATTCTTAAAAACATTTTGTGAATTTTCTTCAAAATAATGATATCCTTCGGCTTTGTTTTCAAAGCGGTCTTGCTTAATTTTTAGTTTCAGCATAAGTAAGATTTATTGCACAATTTTAAGGCAACTGCATAACTGCAATTTTGTTAAAAAACTGTACTTTAGAGGATGAGCGAAATGGTTGATATTCTGAAGACTAGTACGATGACAAGCAAGTCAGCACCTATCACATAAATTACATGCAGCTGTCAAAAACAAAAAAAACAATCACAAACTCACTGTCGCCGTACTTCACTTCTATCTACGTACTTTCTACACTCGAATACAGATGCGACTATCAACATTTTTTTTTACCCTGCGCTATGACAGTTAACACTGCGCAGCACATCTCAATCTATCCAATCCATATAACTGTTGGAAATGAGAAACTTGTCAACAAAGCTCTTGACACCATGTCTCTAGTCTTCACGTTCTCTACGCGTCAGAGCTGCACTGGGGCGCGCTCAATCAATCTTAACGCACGTCTTGCTACGTCGTAGCATTGCTGTAGCAAGCTCGTAGCACTTCCATTACATTCGTAGCGTATAACGCAATCACGTAGTCAATATTATTTGACAAAAGGCGCCATTGTTGGATATTCTCGGAGTGTTTACGTTTTAACTATACGCTAATATTAGTTTTGTAGTGGAATATTTTTTTGGGTAAATCTAATAATCTTTACTCCACTCGGTGCATGGTTTATCAGCTGGTGGTACTTGTAAGGCAGTATAAGGGGAAGGTGTATTGCTGTCAGTGTGTGTGTGTGTGGGTGCAGGTATTTTACATGTGCACTTATTTGTGGGCGGGCGGGCGGTGCACAGATTTCTTACATGTTTTACCACCTACTGTGTGGAAGTTGATGCCAAATATTGTTATTATTTAGCATCTATTATCACACCAGTGGCCCCACTATGAGTTGATGAAAACTGTTTGACTCGTTTTCTCTCTTTCACTCGCAACTACTGTGAGCAGTATATCCGATAGTTTACGGTAACGTAAACAGTTTGCATCAACTCAAGGTAGAGCTATTGATTCTATTAAATTATATACTCTTTACTGTTTCTTAGAATTATTAGCTTCGTATACAAATTGACTGCGCCATTATTCTAGCATTGATAAGTCGCAGTTTACTACCTAACTTACAGTTACGGAATTAACAATTAATCCGACAAATTGGTCTGAGTTACCGCCGACCATGGCCGCTGGGTAATTGGACATGAATAATTTATTTGTTCATTCACCGTCTTGGAAATACCAAGATTGATTCTGATTGTATTGAGTTTGACTATCGTCGAGTCAAAGTGAAGATATAACATCGGCCATACAAATAAATAAATATTTGACAAGACCAAATACATTGCACCGATTCCAAAGTAAGTAGCTAAAGCACTTGTGTTATGGAAATCAGAGACAACGGCGGTATCACAAACACCCAAACCTGAGACAATATAGAAAAGATCATTTTCTAAATTGACCCAACCGGGGATCGAACCCGGGACTTTAGAGATGGCGACACCTTGAAAACCGATGTACAAAGCCACTTGACCATGGAGGTCAACAATATATTTAACTAACACTTTCTGTTGATATTTAATTAACACTTTTTGTTACAGAAATAATAGAAAATATTTTATTGTTATATTATTTTTGCTTAAAATGATAGTGACTATTTTTGTTGTTTCTTAAAATTCAATATTCAAATTGTAAAAATCAAATGGTATAAAAACCTAAATCTTTTTTATTATTCTACGAATTAACATAAAAAAACCTTATTTTCTTAACAGGCTTGTTTATAAAACGAAATTGATAGAACACAAAAATATCTGATTAAAATATTTATGAGCTGTCGATGTTCTGGAGTGCTTTGTTTTCATTAAGTTAATAAACTAATTGAGGTATTTTTTTTTAACTAAAGTGGTTTTCAATAAGAGAGGAACCTGACGAGAAAATACATATCAATATTACAGGTTACAATCTTACTCACGCTGAATATACAATCCCTAATTCATGTGTAAAACCTCTTTTTTCATTTCATGATTTACATAATCCGAGGAATATCGGTATTTACCAAATCTGTCTGTTATTTTTCATTGAGGTTTACTACCGACACGATTTTGTTATCGTTGGCGATCAGCATTCTTGATTTACATCAATACTCGTGTTTCGGTGACTGCGTTTGATTAGTCACAGGATGCTGTGAGTGATGAGGAAACGATCGATTTAGTGACAGTGTTGATGATACGTCGAGTTTTCGTCATTGAGAAAAACTTTTACTTACTAAAGTAACAACGACTGGCATTCGAACGTGTGAGTGTGTAGCGTTCTGTCACTGCATATAGCCATCGAGCTGCATAAAGCAATTTTAATATGGATAGCCAATGCTTAACCCATCAAGGCCTGGAAAATAAGACACAAGAGATATTCCATTGTTATCCCGCCGCATTCGGCCGCTCGGGCGTTGATGGGTTGAAGTATCGTGTGTGCTGAGGTTCTAAGAAAAAAAAATTTAACTATACAGTGAATTTTTCTCCACATTTTGAATTTCAATTTTCCCGTTTTATCACTTTGGAGTGGGCATTTTCTATCTGCACTACATACTAAAACAGTGCCAAATATCAGAAACACATATCACAATGTACATAAGTGCTCATAATGACTGAGGCTCATATTACACCGAGGTGGAATCGAAGCGAATGTAATGGAAACATTTCCAAGCTAAATACCAGCCAAAAAATAGGTCGCTCGTCTTCCGGGAAATTTACGTGCATTCTCGGGCTTTTCCGCGTAGTATCTAGTCATAATTGTTTTCAATTTACACAATGGACATGGGACTCATTATCATAAAATCGGTTCCATTTCATCGCTGTGTAAATTGACACAAACGCGTCATGTGTGGCTTTCGGATTTATGCTGCACAAATAAACATGGTATCCCGTGCCCATTTGGCACAAATTAGTATGAAACTGGCATTACCATAATTCGACTAATGATCTATGAGGTACTTTGGACAAGCACTACTATGGAAAGTCGATAATGAGATTCCGCTAAAAATATTCATTGCCTTCAATATAATCATAATAATAATAACGCTTTATTGTACATTGGAAAAAAGATATTACAGAGAAGCAAACAATAAACATGGACAAGTACACAAAAAGCGGCCTTATTGCTATGTAGCAATCTCTTTCAGGCAACCTTGAGTAGAGAAATATTAAGGGGAAGAGGACTGGAAAAATACTGGAAGGACAACAGATAAAGACAGAGAAAGTGTAATTATATAAAATGAAAGTTGAAAGGGAGATAAGAAATACTGGCATAGCGAATAAACGAATAATGTGATATACCTACCTAATTTCATTAATTTAGTCAATTTGTCTATTTTAAATTGCCTGTAATCAGCCTTTTTACTCTGTTTTTTACTAAATATTTTCATTCAGTCTACATTAAGGAGGCAAATACTGTAGAACAGCAAAACTAGTATAATATTTTGTGCCTAACAACTTGTATACGCAGTATTAGCAAATAAATTATTTATATTCTTTTCTATTTTATTCTACGATCACGCATATATTGATGTTTTTAATGACAAGTATATGCAATTTATCTACATTCATTTTTAAAAATAATCGCCTCTCTTTCACTCGCTGTCTTTATTCTCTTCGGAATAAAAGCTATTTTCGCAGATCAACTGTTTAATTAAATATGCTGTCGTGTATACACTTGAGTCCTAAACACAAAAACTATACTTGAAACACCAGAAAAACTAAACGATCTTTAAAATTTTCAGTAAATATCCAAAATTAAAATAGCTCAATAATAAATTTGCAAAATAAGCGTGTAAAATTATCTTGATAAGGATAAATTTGCATACTAATAAGCCTGTTATGTTATATTTAAATTGAATCACTCATTAATCGGAAAAGTCGTTTGTAGATATTGGGAAATTGCTAACATTATGAAACTCGTTTAATAGTTAATACAATACAAACATAATTTGTTATTAGTTGATTAACATATTTTTGTCATTATGTTCCGGTCTATGCATTGCAGAATTGTTTTTGTTCATGACTGAAATACTCTCAATTTCACTTAATTTTTTTTTATCAATTTAAATCCCAGCTATGTAAAAACTTTTTAAGTTAACCAAGAATTTGATTCAAGCGTCGGTAACCAAATAAATAATAGGGGTTAAAATATGAAATTGCCAATTTTTTTCTCACGCACAGAGACTCTCATATATTCTATGATGATAAAGATGCTTCGGTTGTTTATTTCATGATAATATGATCATGACGGCCAACTACCTGTCAGCAATAAAAATATTTCTGATTTTCTTTCCTTAACTTTTAGAACTCCTTTTTTTGTTAGCTGAAATGAGCTCTTATTTTGTTGTAACTTAGCTGATACTTATTTTTTTCGCGTAACCTAAGTGACATACGTTATCTTAGTGTTTATGCATTAATGCATAAAAGTTTTTAAACATTAGCGTTCGTGGTTGTTAAATAAATTTATAAAATGTTAGTATGGAAAATTCAAATTTTTCAAAATTCTCAATACAAAACGGCAATTTCATACTTTAACCCTTAATATTAATTCTTTTAACCACCTCCATGATTCAAATGCGTTAATTGTGCGTTGGTCCCGGCTGCATTTTCAGTTGTTAACGCACACTAATCCACTTTAGACCCGCGAGATCTAATGGCCCATTAATCATTAGTTTTTCTCATTGCTCTGAAATATTATCATTTAAGTACATTTAAAAAAAAAAAACATGTTGGAGGTCACTCATTAAAGTTACGGTCTGATGAAAAGTGAGGTAATGAATTTCAATACTTTTCTTCTCGCACGTGCACCTCCCGTGCGTGCGTTTGCGGTTTCACATGGCCACACGAACCAATTTTAAAAAATCATTTTTTTCATTGTCTTCGTTTTTCTTTTTTTAAAATGAAATATAACAATGAAAATTTCTTTTTACTTTTTCATTACTTTTTTTTCTTTCTTTTTATATTTTTTTTCACTTTTTTCCTTACGAAAAAAATATGAAAAAACAATTATTTTATGTTTTCTCATTTTGCTTAAAATAAATAGTTTTTTGTATTTATTTTATTTGCTTGAAATGCGGTAAAAATACATGTGGTTACTGCATGTGGTGTTATATTAAAAAGATCGTACACATTTCACTACATCTAGCATGCAAAAAAATTTAAAGATGATTTTAAATGATCTCCGGGTTTGGTACATTTATGATAAAAAAGAAGTTTAGTTAAAATGGGTAAAATAAGTACATAAAATTAACTGTCCCTTCTTAACAATTTCATAGACATGCATTTGAACTGAGAGCCCATTTTTAAATCATGGCGAATCAAACTGAGACTTCAGTCGTCAACTTTAAGACAAGGTGCAAAATATTTTTTGTTTTAACATTATTTGGCGCTTATCTTATGAATTAAAAAAAAATAGAAGGTCTGCGTACCAGCAATGGGCCATTAAAGTAACTGATGGTGATTAATTTATTTATAAAAAATATAATAAAACACTTTTTTAATAAAAAGTAAAATATTAAGACCCCTATAATAGCTCACTTATCAGTAATATTCTTCGTAATCCTAATATGATTGAGTAGGTATTCCCTCCTCAGTAATACTACCTTCGGTTAAACTTTCGGTTTACGTCAATCGAACTAACATTACAGTGTATGTTAGTATTACCGCTGTGACGAAACCAAACAAGATTTCACTATTACCGCTCCTGTTACACAACACGGTATTAACTAAACCTCTAATAACGGGAATCAATATATTTGGTATGCGAGAATATTATTACGATGTAGATATAATGATTTAACTTGTAAACAGTAAAGTATTTAATTTAATTTTGATCGTTTAAAACCGTCAATGATTTCGGGCAGCATTCTACGGAGTCTGTGATTGAAAATTTTGAGTAGTCTTCTTTGCCTTATATTAAATAAAATAAATTGTCAAATTTGACAGTTGGTTACAATTTGTCTTGCACCCGAATGATAGTGCTTGCCTACCAAACTATTAATACCAGTATTGAGTATCGATATTTTATATTGGACAGTGCTAAAAACATAACCCTTTTATAGCAGTCGGGTAAAAATGTTAAAATTTAAAAATAAAATGCGTTTCCCTTAATTTTTTTTCTATTTTTATTAAACAAAGTAAATCGACATGTTATATTTTTGAAAGGTTGTCCATTTTAAAGCACTAGAGGTGTAAATAATTGCACTGTACTTATCTGTGACACTTAGTGGCGTGGTGTACAGTACACCAAGCTTTTCTTTATGCACCAAAACTTTTATCTCAAAGTAAATGTGCTTCGTTTTGTTGAAAGCCTGTTTCATTGCTATTTGCATTAAAATTTTCATAAAAGTTTTTTGGTCATAATTAACCGTGAAAGCTTTCGGAAGCGTAGCTAAGTGTAGTTAGTGTGTTATGTTTATGTCACTAACGCCAAGTTTAACCATAAAACTTTATTATGACTTTAACATGAATTAGATAGGTGAGTTATATTCAATCTTAGCCTAATGCACCTATGCACACATAAGAAATCCAGTAAGAGCATTATTATCATCAAGATTGTCAACCACATCAAGTCATAACAAGGATAATAAAGTATACAACATGTTACAAAAATACAACTAATGCCGAATATGGTATATAGGGACCATCAAACTGAACAACTTTTACTATTGGGACCTACTCTCAAATCGCGAAAAAAAAATCAGCTGTTTCATACATTTTGATATATTCGATTTAAATTTTTGCATAAAACAGCTGATTTTTATTTCGCGATTTCAGAGTTGGTCTCATAGTAAAAATTGTTCACTTTGATCGTCCCTATATACCATATTCGGCATTAGGGGTATTTTTGTAACACGTTGTATAAGCATAACAACATTTTTTATTAAGCTCTTTCAGAAAATAAAAAATATCATAAAGTAGTTTTCATTTAACATAAGTAAGTGTGGTGTTACGTAGTGTATCGATACTACATGTATCTATTCGGAGCAACTTCCACAAAACTTGAAGACGGCTTAAGAGAAAAATATTAGATCTTGCTACTTAAGAAGACAGGTTGTTGCTAAGCTTCTTCCGTTAGTAGCTCTAATGACAGAAGTAATACCGCCTCCAAAACTTATAGTTTGAGACTGTATGTAGAAATTTGTTGATGAAGATGTTGTGTGGAATTGCTTATAGTTGCAGATAAATAAATATAATTAATACCTTTTATGACTCAACCAGTGAATAATCTACGCTCAGAGTATTGTAAACATTTTGAGATGTAACGGATTAACCCTTCAACGCCCGTAAAATGAGACACAATAGATATTCTATTGTTATTCGGCCGCATGCGTCCGCTCGGGCGTTGATGAATTAAAAGTACAGTACCAAAAAAAAACTACTATAAACGACGGTCCGAGAACATAGCATTGAGGTAGTTATTTTTTAAATGAAAACAAAAGAGTTTCAATTTATTCTAATTCAAATAACAGGAAAAATGCATAATGTAAAATCATTATAAAATTCTGACACAGATAGTTTTATGACTATATTGGATTGGAAGTCACGTTCTCAAAGGCTAATTTCAAACCTTACACCGGCACTGCGACGTGACGTTGCGAGAGTCTCATTTTGATATACTTTATGTTGAAGAACTTTATTTTGAATTGCTATTTGAATTTAATTGGAACACTGGAAAGTTAGTAGGTAGTGTTAAATGATATTAATCAAATGACTTAAAAATATACTCTTAAATTGTATTCTATTTATTCAAAAATACAATTATCGTTATTGAGTACAAAAATATTACGTTAAAATTAGTTGACATGTTTCATTACGTTGGTCTTAAAAAAAAGGTTGAGAATAGAAGAGTAGAAGATGTAATAAGCACGCAAGATACATTTAAGTACGCGTAAGATAGTAAATAGTTACTCAATTTGTTAAAACATTAAAATGTCTTAAATCTCAATACTGTATTTAAGATGTTTCCTGATATGTTATCCTCAACCAAGGTTAGTAAATGAAAATCCCTTTAACAACACTCTACTTTGACCAGAAAGTTAAACTCAAACTTTTGGGACTCCATGATGTATCGGAGGCGATTAAACAACGCTCAGAACATCTCATCTGCATACTTTCAAAGCAAAAATAGATAATGAGAGGGTTCCTAAAAGTCTGCTAACAGATGAGGGTCGGGTCCAAATGATTTGCATTGTCACTCACATTCATATTTGAACTGTTTTCGGCTAACAAGGGAACGCAAATTATACTTAAATTATCCCAAGAGAATTAACCTATTCTCAATAATAGTTTGGCCGTTACAATTCCTACTGCTGATTAGTATGAAAGCCTACTTTTATGAGAGGGATTTTCTGGTTTCAATCGCTTTATGCTTATTTAAGATTTTTTTGGACAGAGTAAAGTTTAAAATAGAAAAGGGTAAAATACAGAATTATTGCCCATTATTGGCAACTGTATAACTTTGGTTGGAGATACTGATTGTCAAATTAATTTATAGAGATACCAATACATACACAAATGTTTTAATCTACCCAATAAATTTAACTCGAATATTTGTTGTTCGAATTTTTATAGTATTTAGCAGTATTCCTATTTTTTGAACAAGCTGGATTATTTATTTGAATAGATGTTAAAAATAGAGTAAGTACTTCCAAAAATATAACTACGTAAAATCGTAAATTCCACTCATTAACTAAATTCAGCAATATTCGCGATCCTATTCTAACGATATTTTGATTTACTTTATTGTCAGGGCACTTCAAAGTTCTTGAATGTTGTCTGCGTATCTCAAAGTCAATTCAACTTGAAAATCGGAAAACGATAAGGGTCGGGTTTAAGTAATTTGCTTTGAAATATAACGCTTTGACGGATCAAAATCACGTTCTACTCAATATTATTTTTATCATGCAGCCATTTTGGGAGCATATTGGGATTGTTTTCTGGATACCTTTGAAGTTTTTTACACCAGTACCTTTATTTTGTAAATAAAACGCAATTAACATTTAATTTTGTTAAATACATTTCCCCAAATATTCGTTTCATTGCGCGACGCTTTATTATCCTTTTTGGTTTGATGGATAGCACTCAATTTCACGGTATTTGCCCCTGGCAACTCAATAATGAATATAACAGTGAAATGCACTATTTAAATTTATTTTGCATCAACTGTAGACTAAGTCGATTCATATGGGAAAATATGAGACAATTTTTTTTAAAACTAGCGACCGCCCGCGACTTTGTCTACGTGGAAAGTTTTTTTGCTATTCCTCGGGAACAATTATTTTTTTCGTAATGAAAGGTACCCTATGTCCTTCTCTGTACCCCTGGCAACGTGTAAGCAAAATTTCATGATGATCGGTTCAGTAGTTAAGACGTGAAGGCGTAACAAACAGACAAACGGACTTTCGCATTTATAATATTAAGTAAGGAAGTTAGGATACTAAGCTTAAGAATATTTACTAGCAGCGTTTATTTGACAGTAGATTTATATTATTAACGGAATTTCGTTACTCGTTGGAGGGCGAAATTCGTTCTTTTTACTTAATACACTACACCATTAAGTAATAAATTCTCACAGTAAGGAGTGGGTGTTACTCTTAGAATAATAACAACCTAGAACAATAGTTCCCAACAAAGCGCACTTTTAAAACTGAGGCAAAAAATACTGAGCCAAAATGGCTTAGTTTTCATATTTTACATCATACTGCTCGGTAACTAGGATTTACTAGTATGGTAAGAGGCTGTGTAAGTTGGCATGTGCAACACAGTGCATTGTTTAGATAGAACGTTCCATTTTCAAATCAGTTTACAATTCAAGCATAGGGTGAATGCTTTAATTGTAAAGTACACTTTACCAGTCAAAATCTAGTCTAAAGTCAAAAAATTTCGGGTGCACTCGATCCAATAGCGCCCTTTGCGAGCTGCGCTCGCACGGGCGCCAGATTGGTTCTTGTTGTGTAATAGCTCGCTTACGTCCCTTGTGTAACAAACTACTATTATCTTTCATACGTTACTTAATCGTACCTATAAGAACGAAATTCTTTCAATTTCCCTACCTTTAGGGGATTATTTATTTTATTGGATTTTATTAACGATTAGGTATTGCATGAAGAATATAAATCTGAAAGTTAAGCCAATTTGGCTTAGTATTTTTTGCCTCACTTTACATACAAGGACTCGGCTTCTACTCTTACACCACTAACTATATTACGTTCTAAACGATTGTGTCAAAAAGGATATTGTTCTCAGTTTTAACTAGTAAGCACGATACGGTTGTTTTATCTCACGAAGACGGTTCGGCTATGAATGTTGTTAAGCGTGCTCGTATTAATAATAATAATAATAAAAGCCTTTATTCAGACATTCACACATTAAATACATACATTTTAGACAATCATTTTGCATATTAAAAATCACAAATAACAGTATTAATTAAATTATTTATTCCATGTCTGTTTGCCTTTTGCAGACAAAGGCCTCCCCAACTCTTTCCACCTCTCCCTATCCTATTGTAGTCCATCCTCCACCAGCTGTAGTTCTTATTTTATCAACCCATCTCCTTAGCAGTCTGCCATGTTTCCTTTTTCTATTCCCAGTAAACCAGGACATTATTGTTTTCGACCATTTTTCCTTTCCCCTAATTGTATGTCCCGCCCATTTCCACTTGACGCTCTCGTATTACGTACACTAAAATAATATGCATGTGCACGCCAAGTAACAGTATCAGCTGCAAGTTAGGTTTTTATTTTATATGAAATGGAAATAGAGTTTTATCATAAGGTCTCTAATGAAACCTTTATCTTGGAAATGACTGTATGCTCATATTTCCAACCCATTGTAATAATGAAGATAAAATCGAGGTAGTATCGCCCTCGGAAGTTTTCAGTGAACTCGCTCACCATTACAAACAGAGCTTAATCTTTAGCCCCGAAGTTTTGTAAGCGAACGTGCATAAAATTTTCATGGCCCAGATTGGAGCCCTTCTAATGATGGGCCGTGCCCGTCTGGCTTTTAACTAATGGGAAAGTTTGTAATGTCAACTTTTACCAACTTTTATGGAAAGTGTCCTGTTAATTACTTGTGCTCAGTTGCTTTTTGTAATAACCTGGCTGGCGAAATGCTTTTAACATTTTTAAATAATAAATTCATAAAATTTGATCAACTATGAAATTTTTACAAAAATAATAATGCTTGAAATTGTTTGGGTTTAAAAGCCTACGCATAAAATGTTTTTTTTAATCGTTACTGTAATCGTATTTTAGTATGATGTATATTATTGTAAAATCATTTGGTATTATTATTACTACTATTAAAACTTTGAATAACCTTTTGGCCGGTAGAAAGCCTGTCTTATGCAGGGTTTATTAGGATGAAATAATAGTTTGTGAGTACCTTACGTGGTTTTGGTTAGCGGTAATAACCTATCAACAGTAAAACAATCATTGCCCGAATCACTTTTAGACGTGGGTCTGATATATTAGGTTCTAAGTTATCAGCTGTACTGGGTAATGAATTACTATCTATTTTATTATTTGAATACTCCCATTTATCAGGAAAACTATTTATTTTAGACTTAAAACTATAGGGTGGATGTTTGACTATGTGGTGTATCTGATTCTATTTACCAAACTTAAGGCTTGATATATTTTTATTATATTTTATATTTTATTTACGAAAACCTGTGACGACGCCCTCTCAATCTAGGCTCATAAACACTAATATATGTTTATTAAAAAAAAAAATAAGAAAGACAAAAGACAATCAACAATGAAATATACCAACTGCCAAACCTCAAATTAACGTGATTGTACAGCACAATTTTCAGAATAGTGTGTCATACAACTGAGTGCTGTGTTACGCTAAATTGTGTTCGCTGATTTATTGGGTCCATTGCTATCCATCACGCGCTATCAGAGGTATTCAATTATAGTGCCCAGACCTCCGTGTTTCCATTAAATCATCCATCAAAAATAATTGACGCGTCAGAAACACTTCGTTAATACCATTTTGCGGACCAAACATTAATATTGTAGTCTAGACTTCTAGCAAAAAATGTGTCCACTATCAATTCTTCACCTTCGTAATGGCACTTCACAAATTTCTTGTGGTGACGGGAATTTTTTTCGTTCACAGAAAATCAGAATCTGAAGATGGGCTTCCTGTCAGAGGATTGAATTATGACCTGATGGTCATATATGTGAAAGAGGATGAAAAGAAATATCTGTTTTAAACTAAAAATATCCCGTCTTATTTATATTATTGAGGCACAGACTGCGCAGAGCTTAAATGTTCAAAGAAAGATAAAATTGGTGCATAGCCTTGCGTTTCCAATGCATTGACTTAAATTATATGTACAGCAGTGCATATAAATATAAACAAAATTTCTCTTTTGACCCTAATTTATTAAGTAAACGTAAGGTAAATACTGTGGTGGTTCACGACAGAATTACCAAAACAGCATTTCCATCACGGAAGCAGTTTTCGCACTTTTGGACTTTTAAGCACTATGTTTGTACGCCGGTTTTCAGGTGTCGCCATCTCTGAGGTCCCAGGTTCCATCCCCGGCTGTGTCAATTTAGAAAACTAACTTTTCTATATTGGCACAGGTCTGGGCGCTTGTGTTTACCACCGTTATGTCTGATTTCCATAACACAAGTACTTTAGCTACTTACTTTGGGATCAGAGCAATATTTGTGATGTTGTCTTATATTTATTATTTACTTGTTAAGCCAAACAGTCAATTATAAATATTTTGACAGAGTTGTGTTCTCACTATCTGTCGGACTTGTTTCGAAACGATGTTTATTTAACATTGTTAATTGACTAGTGGAAACACACGCTAAACAAGAATCAACCTTCCTTATACAGATTCCTGAATTCAGACCTTTGATTAAGCTTGTGTATGAAATATCCCTTGTTGAAGTTTAAACCCATCTTTTATCACAATTAGGCAACGTTTGAAAGACCGATTTTATGTCGATTCGAAATAAATCATTTAGATTGAGAATATAGAATCACCCCCTGTACTAATTCTGTCAATCTCTCGCCGGTGTCTCTACCATGAGTTGATGCAAACTGTTTCCGCTACCGTAAACTATAGTTTTCTCTCTTTCACTCCCATTGACTGTGAGCAGCAGATCCGATAGCTTTCGGTAGCGAAAACAGTTTGCATTAACTCATAGTAGAGCTATGTTATATATAGAGTATTGTTATTTCAACTGTATTTTGGTGTTAGAATATAGAATATTATTTCTATCTACTGTTTAGAATAATGCAAATGCATATACTTAATTCTTCACAAATTGAGAACTTTACCAAGGAACAGTAAGTGTCAAACGCCAGTTCTTCGCATCAGAAAACTTATTAATTAAATACTGGTCAGACCTCTGAGCCCTCAGATGAACAGGAACGGGTAGAGCTTAAGTCAACTACGAGTAGACGCTACTGACTTAAGTTTGTGTGGCCATGAAAATGAAATAAAGATACTGCAGCCATTTCAAGTAGTCATAAAAGAGATTTCCATTTTCGACGAAGCAACACAGAAGTACGAGTAGCGTGGATGGTTTCCGTGGTTCAAATATACGCTTACCGACATACCGGGAAATTTGATTATTGTATTAATTGAATAGTCAAATTTCTCATTAGGCCGCCATGGCAACTGAATTTCGCAGTCAGTTGTGAAAAAGGTATTTTTATTCTTTCTTGGCGACAGTTGCGACAAAAGAATTTTTATTCTGAATACGCAACCAGTTGCCAACAAAAAATTCCGAGTACACATTTGATTGCTCATTTTCTGTCTCTAAAGTTCAGAGCTCTATGCAATATGTTTTAAATTAAGATGCTCCTTCCGATATAATTCGTTCATCACTACAAAAACACTTCTGAAAATTTTCTTTTCAGAACTTCAATGCATTGCTAAAATTAATAACATAATGAAAGATTCTTTTAGCACAATATGGCTGCCAAATTTGGGGCTTGTTTGGTTCATTTGTAGCTTGTCTCTTGTGTATGTTCTATGTTCAATTTCTCTCAGAGAGAGTTTATAAAGTGGTGCCAATTTGCTCCATTAGATATGATTGAATATGAACAAAGCACAAAGGAGATATGGTAGAGGTTGTGTGGCCATTCAAGAAGCGATTATTTAAAATAATAATTAGTGTTTCTTAGGGCCAATTCATTCAACTATAACAATAACAACGATATTCATTTAAATTATATAGTTTAAAGGGCTAACATTATGTGCATGAAATTTTTAAAGTAACGAATGCATTTAATTTGATAAGGATTAATACTATTTATATCCGTCTAAATACCTTACCAATTACCACATTATTTGTAAACATTATAAAAAAAGTTAAAATTGCTATAGTTATCATTAAAAGATAGGCATATGCCATCGCGGATTTTTGTAGACCTATAAAAGAGGAAGAATTACATCATACAATATTTTGTTATAACTCAAAAGGTTTAAGCAGCCTTTTTGACGTAAGCACCCAGTCGGCTTAATTTTTGCCGACATTTTCGACATTTATCGTCATATTTCTACTAATTTACATAAAATCTCAACTTATTATACACCTTAACCTTTCCCAGGAATCACTATAACAATTGGTGATAATCGCGTGAAAATCCGTTCAGTAGTTTTTGAGTTTATCGCGAACGGACAGACAGGCAGACGCGGCGAGGGGCTTTGGTTTATAATAATATCTTTAAGTAGAGATTAGTTTTTTTTTACATTATTATTCGATAGTTAAACATGCCGTATGTATTGATGAAATAGTAGAGATGTTAAAATTAAATTACCTAATTAATGTTTTTATTCCGAATCGCTGATTCTATGGCCGAGGGTGGAACAAGTACACGCCAGACCAGCCCTGCGATTCTGTAAAATCAGACGACAACTCGCAACTCCCTTCGCAATTCACTCTCACTTCGCATCTCACCTCGCTTGACCTTGACCTTGACTTGCGTTGTACCTAGTGACAACCACACTCAACAAAATGTTAGTCGAGTTTTATCGATTCCAGTTTAGCTAATATGTGAGTTTTAAATTAAAATTTCTTATTTTAAGGAATTTGATGCAGCAAAAATAAAAAAAATAAAAAACTCTTAATTCGTGCCATGAATATAATCCCTATGCCTTAAACTGTATGTCCACGGCGTCCGTCTCCTCGGAGAGAAAAAACCGGATCGAATAGCGGCCTATATATTATATTTGTATGAACTTTTGTCAACTCGACATCCGGCGTCCGAAATCCGTCATCCGTTCTTTTGACGGGCTCCGAAGATTTTGCTTGATCGGATGAACCGCTAAACCGGAGCCTCGATTCGAAGTACCCCATTAGAATATAAAATACATATGGACTTGTCCATGGCGCAGCCACCCGACGTCCGTCTTCGTCAACCGTCATCTTTTGCGACTTGCCGAACTTGCTTATTGCGACAAGCACTTGCGCTGCGACTTTATTTTGTTCACACAATAAAGTTTTTAGGGCAAGTTAATATTAGGGGTTAAAGTATGAAATTGCCGTTTTGTATGGAGAATTTTAAAGAATTTGAATTTTCCATACTAACATTTTCTTAATTTATTTAACAACCATGAACGCTAACGTTTTAAAACATTTTGCACTAATGTTTACACACTAATATAACGTATGCCACTTAGGTTATGCGAAAAAAATAAGTATCGGCTAAGTCACAACGAAATAAAAGGTCATTTCTGCTAACCAAAAAGGAGTTACTAATAAAAACAAATGTTAAAAAAATATCTTCACGTTTTTAAATTTGAGATTTTAGCATTCACAATGCTATTTTTATATAATACCAAATAATAAACTAGAAAAAATACGACTCGCACCTGATCATGTTCTCGGACGGGAATCGAACGGGACGGGAGCATTGTAAATGCTAAAATCTCAAATTTAAAAATGATGTAGCTTTCTTATCTTAATCAATTGTTTAAAAATATCTGGAAAGGTATTCAGTTGATGTCGAGGTAATTCCTTGTAATTGGTGAGATGGCGCTGACTTGCAGCGTAAGAGTTGATATACTAGGAGAAATTCGACATTCCCACTAGTGACTCAGTAGCGCAGCGGTCAGAGCATTGGACCGGATATCCAAAGGTCGCAGGTTCGATTCCCGTCCGAGAACATAATCTGGTGCGAGTCGTATTTTTTCTAGTTTATTATTTGGTATTATATATCTTCACGTTGTTGTAATTTATCGTATAGTGTATTAAATGCCCCATCGAGGTATCTCTCTTGCAGGAGAGGGTGAAACCCAAAACTTTTTTGTCTTCTGCGTCTTTGTACGTATATTGCAAGAAGTTGTCGGCATTCTAACGTAAAAAAGGCACGTGCACATGACATCTCAGTTGCACCGCAGAGTGATATGTGGTTCGGGATTGGATCGGATCCGGACGCAATGGACAAACGTGATCCGTCTCCGTCATCCGTCTCCGTCGAAACGCCCGGATCCGTCATCCAAGAAAAAACCGGACCGTGGACAGACCTATAATATTTTGTTAAGAATCCTGCTTTGTATAGTTACCTATATTAAGGCCCACTTGCAGTAACATTTACTAAATCTCGACTTTGTTAAACTTAGATGTAGCCCTTATGAAACTGTGAAAATTTTAAATATCGATTTAAAAATTTTACATATTCGTATGAGTAAAGTCTAGGTTTAACAAAATCGAGATTTAGTAAATGTTGCTGCAAATCGACCTAAGTACTCTTTTTGTATATATTGCTCATTGAATATAATGTCAATGTCTTGTTTGTCAATATTCTTCCTTGCGTTTTTTAATACAGTGTTTACAGTTTAATTTTATTATTTTCTTTCCCAAGATCCTATAATATCAAAAAGTATGTACTTTAATATGGTAGCAGAGCGTTAAGTTACCGGAAATAAAATTCAGATAGAATTTACGTCGAGAGTTGATGGAAAAGTCTATCGTTGAATCAGCAACAATCCAAGTGGGAGACACGAGAGCTTCATGAGGCGAACTTATTACTACGAATTTGTCACAAGACAACTGTGAGAAAGTTTTGCGATATTCTTCAGCGAGGGAAGTATGGCTAGAACTACACCGCCTGTATGATGGCTTGCAAAAGAGTAAAGCCTGTGCATGAAGTTCTTCAGCTACACAGTGCAATCCAGTGGTGAAGTGTCACTACATATTAGCAAATTGAAGAACATCTGGTCTGAACTTACCAGGGAACTCCAGAAGGAACACCTGAAGGAAGAGCTACCAGAACTACTCGAAGACGGCTGAACCGATTGAAAGGATCAACTGTCGTTTAAATATTAATAAAATATATTTATATCATCGCTTACATTTTTATTACATATACATATGCCTAGCCCCAAAAATGTTAAAAATAAATAAAGCTTTTTAAATTTTGAGTTTTTAGCATTCACAATGCTATTTTTATATAATACCAAATCAAATACTAGAAAAGAGTGGCTCGGTAGCTCAGCGGTCAGAGCATTGGACCGGATATCCAAAGGTCGCGGGTTCGATTCCCGTCCGAGAACATGATCTGGTGCAAGTCTTATTTTTTCTAGTATATTATTTGGTATTAAATAAATAAAGCTTTAAAAAAAATAAGCTGTTTTTATAGCAGTTTTTTTAGGTTTTCTGTTAGCACATCATGTTAAAAATGTATAAATCTACTGAATCTATTACCATTTCACAAATTGGAAGGCCTATCCAAGAATGAAATGACGAAAGAAAACTTGTAAAGGGTTTTTGACCACCGATAAATTAAATATGACGTGAACGCCATAGGCTATTTACTATATTTCGTCTACGTTATTGCCCTAGAGCTAAATCGGCGTAAGATGGCATATCCCTAGTTTGCCTCCTTTGAACTTCAGCAATTGTTTGTAGCTCTTCTAGTCTCTCTTCTTCTGAAATTGTGAAAGCCGGTATTTCTGCGCGATTGCACATGTTGTGCAAAACACAGCATGCAATAACTATTTTTGCAACTATGTCTGGATGATAATTGAGCATTCTGTGTACTAACAAGCACCTAAATCCCTCTATTCCCAGGAGTCTTACAAACCAGTATAATAAGTTTTACCTAACAATATAAAAAAAAAAAATTATCAAATTTTATACAATAACATGTAAAAAAAAAATTGACATTAAAATAAAAATGTTTTCTGAAATAACATCCTTGTAGGTGGTGGTGGTGGAAGGCTTGTGGCTCATGAACATCCTTGCTTGCACAACAATAATAGCAATGCAATTGTCCAGAAATTCAAACCGTTGACAGACACACCTATCTGTTGTTCTGATTATTGAGAATAAATACAAGTCATCTGGATATATAAACTCAAAGCTTTTCTCACCATCCTTTACATCTCTTACAAAGCATTACAGAAAGTAATATTAAAACTGGACGATCACCGCAGGTAAATTGTTTACTAGTGACCTATTTTATAATATGTTGTTGTTACCATAAATATATAATAATGTTAGTGTATAAGTCTAGCATTCCGGACAAACCGCCGTGGTTTTTGGTTTGTTACGATGAAAAAATTTTGTTTTTGTAAAGTTAAATAATAAAAAAAAAATAGTTTTTCACAAATTAAATAGCTATATAATTTGTGGTTAAAAACTACTTGTCAGTGTTAAAAAATAAAAAAAATATTCACTTCTAAGACTTTCGCTCGTATACAGTTCATTAGAAATAAAACACTTTTTAAACACTTTTAGTCCTCCCGTGACCACGGTCCCTGGAAAGGTGTCGAAACGTCGGGAATTCTAAAAACCAATAAATACAAACTAAATAATTCTAAAACAACACCTGAATTAATAATATACGCGCTGTAATCCGTAAAAAGTGTTTTATTTCTAAAAAAAATATTATTTTAACATTGTTTGTAGAGGACTTCTTCTATTTTCACTCGTAAAATAGATACTTTTTATTTGACACTTTGAATCGGGTTCACTTGCGAGGTGAGCATCGAAGTGAGGGCGGAATTTCCTTACAGAATGCCACTTTTTATGTCATCTCATATTTCATCTGTCAAAATCTCACGGTCAATTTTAATTCAACACGCAGACTATTAGCTGCCTCAAATTCCTTAAAATAAGAAATTTTAATTAAAAAAACGCATATTTGCTATAAAGTTCTGTACCAAAAACTCAACAATTGTATCAAAAAACTGCAATCAATAAATCTCGACTAACATTTTTTTGAGTGTGGCAGTCACTACAATACAGAACTCACTTCACTTCGCAAGTAAATAGGTGATGCTTACAGAATGCAAATTTAAGTGAGATTGAAGGGAGTAGCGAAGTGAGATCTGATGCGAGAGGTTGTTTAATTCGAGAGGTGGACGGATAATTAGAATTGTGAAAAGAGAAATATATGTAGCTTACTCCCGCAAAAAATATATATGCAGGATGCACCGCCCGTCTGCCCGCAAAAAAATGCACATATACTGTATAATACCTGCATTTAGCAAGACAGCGACACACCTTGCACCTTCACCTTAGATAATTAGAAGCTTCAGATAATTTTCATACCAACGAGATAACTTTGAAGCCTTGGTTCTCTGCCGATCTGAAGATAGCTACCCAGGGAGTGAATCGATGAGATCCAGATTGCAATACACACAACTGATCTATCAGGATTCTAAGAGCTGTTTTGATATGCAAAAAAAATCGCGAAAATAGCATTATATTGTATGGAAATTCATCATTCACATTAGGGGACATTCTACAACCACTCTACACCCCATAAAAGTAAATGTAATCGTTTCCTTGATCGTTACGAAAAATCCTGTCACCTCTCGGTCTATACCTTACAGAATGCCACTTTTTACATCATCTCATACTTTATCTGTCAAAATCGGTAACCTATCCCAAGGTCGAAATTTTTTTGATCGAATTTCATTTTACTGAAATCTTTTCGACTGTTTTCGTTTCGCCTTTTTTGACTTCGTCGAAATTACGTTTTACCGATGTCTTATTTGGTCGAAAAACTTTTTACCGAAGTTATGCGCGGTCGAAAGAACATTTCGTCGAAGTATTATATTCCCGAACATTCATTACACCACTGATTTATTTGTCATATTTTCAGTTCACCAAATGAAAAACTTTGAATACATTAAGTAGGTTAGGTTAGGTTAGTGTTTTGACCATTCGCAGCTCTATAATGCTTGCATGCATGGTGCATGCTTGCTTAATAAAACATGTATTATTATAACAAATATCGATTATGTCAAATGTTACCTACATAATATAAATATACCATAGTTGCGGTTGCGGCCAAATAGTATTCGGTAAAATGTTGTTCTGGTGGTGCCAATACTAAAAAATCATTTTGAAAATCGGTGAAACGTAGTTCGGTAAAATGAGACATATGCCAAATGATATTTCGATGGTTTAAAAATATGGCAAACAATACATATAGCAACAAAAACTTTGGTCAACCGTTTCCGTTAAATTAAATTAGGACAAGTAAATTTCGGACAAGTTATCGGTTCCCGTCAAAATTCTCGCGGTCAATTTAGTTCAACTCGCTGACACGCTCGCAAGTGCAGCGCTAGTGCACATGCGAATTATCAAGCGAGTTTTGAGAATACCAATCAAGAAACTCACAGCGGATTCAGATGCGAGGTCACGAATGATGTCTTACAGAATCGCAATGCAGCTGCGCAACCTGATTAACCATACCTCGTAGTCGGCTGGTATTCATCCGATACATTCTATCCATGTACAGATATACAGCTGATCAAACCAAAAATTTGTAATTAACTCAACCAATTTTCAACTTTAAATTAAATGGATAAAGTTTATTATAATTTGACTACAATTTGGTTGTTCCAGACGACGAAACGATACATCAGATCTTGAGATCGTCTTTATGTCCTACGTAATAAAAGCTGTTTTCGCAGTTCAACTGTTGAATTTGAAGTGCTGTAGTGTGTACAGTCACGTCTAAAAATATGAATACAGTTTAGAACTTTGTTACTTTGTTGTACTTGTCATTTGTCATGATTTCTGTTTAAAAAAGTAATAGGTTTTTGAGTGACGAAGTTCTAAACTGTATACATATTTATAGACGTGATTATACATAATGCATGTTTTATTGCTAAAGCATTGCTACTAGTCCCAGTTATTAGAAATTACTAACTAGACAAAGTGTTTATATGAAGTGGTTTATCCTAGAGTGCTGTCACAGGAGCTCTTAGTAATTCCACAAGGCTAAGCAATGTTCTAGGTATTTTCCTGTTATCGCTTGTATCATATCCTATCCTACCTTATTATAAGACGGGCTTCATAACAAACAAGAGATACTGAAAGCTAAAGCTGAATAACTAAAGTTTCAAAGTGACTGTCGTATTATTAAAGCAACATTCCAATGCCGCGATTCAGCACTTCACTCTCTACTAGTTCGTGTTAGTTCTTGAACACATCTCAATCATAATTAAAAGTCAAAACTTTAATATTGACATAGGTATTATTTGAGTTAAGTTCGCTTATTTTAACTGTGTAGGAGATAACATTCGTACAGAGGCAATAGTTGAGTGTAGTTACCTAAATAGGTTAGGTAGGAATTAATTAAGCCTTTTGAAATTATTCATTTCTCGTATAAAATTTAGTTTTTTTTTCTAGTCACAGGTTCAATTTAAATTAAAAATACAAATAAAACTAAACAGAGTTGTTGAGCTTGGATTATAAGTGTGACCATAAAAATGGCAGTCGAGTAACTCAACGATTTTATTTCAATGATGTTTAGAAGATGACATTTCTTAGTTGCACTTTGTTATTTTTTCATGTTCAACTATAAATAGGATCGAGTGTGCGTATGTACAACCGCAAAAAACATAACACTACTTGTAGTAATGTGATGTCTGGTTGATATTGATCAGAAAATTCAGGGCGTAATATCAACTCGAGGGTTTAATCAATCGAAGTTAAAACAATATTTGTCTCTGTCCGACATCACTTGTGCTGGGTAACTAATTTATTCCATACAAATCAAGAACGTCTTTAGTTATACCACCGTGATTGTTTGAACGGAATATATTAATGACAGTGAATTTATATTTACTTAAGACCTACGTTTATCATGCTTTACTTAATATATAAGATATTTCAAAAGCTTTAGTAGATGGGCCAGATAAAGGTGAGAATTATTGCAATAATTTAATGGAACAAAATAATAGTCTTTTCATTAATCAAGTTTTAAACTAAACCACAAACACAAGGGTGTCCCGAAACTTTGCCAGTCGCAGAGAAAGTACCTTTTTAAAAATAACTGCAAATTTATTCTATTTTTTGAATGTGGATAATTCAGGAACGAATACCTATTTAAAGAAATGATAAAATGCGATTGTCACAGTTGTCCTGTTTGTTTTGTTCGAGGAGAACTCGTGACGAGTTCTCAGGTATTTCACTGTCAACTCCATTTCACCATATTATTATGCATTATGACGAGCATAAATTGCTTAACAACCATATTTAAGTAATCGTATTGCATCAGTGAAATACATATATACCTTTGAATTCACTCCAGTTTGTAAGCATAAGGCTTTGTTTAGAAAACATGTTATTATTTCTCCGACAAGGTAAAATGTGCCATTTGTAATATCAACGGCGATGCTCGAAGGCTACACGTGCCGAAACAACAAACCGTAGAAAATACACACAACATCTGAAGGTCTAAAACTTCTAAAATGACAAGACAGTATCCTTACTAATTCAAAATAAAAAAAATCAAAACTCATATTTTGTTCAGTCTAGGCTGTTACAAGTACTTGTGAATGTCAAAGAAGCTACGCCATCGGTTCGCAAACCCTAAGCGGGAGACCTTGTAACGAGAAGAACCGGCAAGAAACTCGTCAAGGGCTGCTTTTTTCTCACTGTATATTTCATACAGAGTCGTCAAAATTTTAAAAACGAGGTCAGCCTTTATAGTGACGTCATTTCCATCACACATTAACAAAGTTTACAAACATAATTGTTATAAATACGAAAGGAAGTTTGTTTGTTTGTGTGTTACGCCTTCACGTCTTAACTACTCAACCAACCATCATACAATTTTGCATACTCATTGTCAGGGATACAGAGAAGGACAGAGAGTACCTTTCATCCCGAAAATAGTAGGTACTGTTTCCGAGGGATAGAGCAATAACTGACTGAACGCGGACAAAGACACGGGCAATCGCTAGTGTTTATATATTGCATATTATTATGTTTCATTTCACAAATCTTTAAATGGTTTTGTGAATTACTAGTAGCCAGCAACTTCGTGCGCGTGGACTTTGTTTCATGTCCTCATACATACATTCATCCACTTTACATCCAGTTTATTCTTCTCATCCCATCTATCTCTTAGTTCAGGCAGTCTTTTGTCCAATCTATCTCTCTAAAAATTATCATTTTTGATTCAGTGGAACAGGCTTCAAAATGTAACAAGTATCGATATTAATTAAATTAATAAAAAACAATATTATCGATCTCGAATATTATGATCCCAATATGAAATGGATTGCTGATGTTTCATAAATTAATGTTACTATTTTAGTCTTCATAAGATTTTTGCAACGTATTAGTAATGTTTCATCTGCAGACTTGCCTTTTTAACCTCCAGTACAGTGAAAATGTTAAACGCAATTTTATAGTCACTGGTTTTTATACAAGCTCGCTGAAAACACGACTGAAGCATTTAGGTCTTTTCTAACTCATATTTATAAAATTACAAATAAATAAATAAATATAAATAAATATTTGACAACATCACATACATTGCTCCGATCCCAAAGTAAGTTGCTAAAGCACTTGTGTTATGGAAATCGGAGACAACGGGTTACCACAAACATCCAGACCTGAGCCAATATAGAAAAGTTCGTTTTTCTAAATTGACCCAACCGGGGATCGAACCCGGGACCTCAGAGATGGCGACACCTTGAAAACCGGTGTACAAAGCCACTCGACCAAGGAGGTCGTCAAAATAATAATTATAATGTTCATAATTGAAGAAAAAGCTCTCTAAATTAACAACTATCGTAATAATTATTGAAATTAAATTCATTTAATTTTCTGTTTTCTTCTTTTACATATATTAACCTTTGTTTTTACATTTATTTACTTGAGTTTAAGCTTATCTTTTTAAATTTTTTTGATGCAACAAAAATCGACATCAACGACAATCAATCGACATTTACTATAAAAAGAAGCGTAATTTCGAATGTTTGCTTTAGAATAAAATAAAAAAGAAACAATTTGCTTTGCAACACTTGAAAATAATTACGTTTCCAATCCTTTGAGCTAACAGCAGAGCGAAATGCGCGAGATTTAGATTCCAGACAGTGAAAACAAAATCGATCAAGCGGAAATGCAAATTCTAGAGGATAGACATTATAAGGTGGGTTACAATCTGACAGCAAACCTTTTATTTTAATTGTTTTTATTTACTTTTATTTTAATTGTATTACTGACAACACAGTATACTGAATACAAAGCTGTAACTATAATAATATTACTCATTTTGCATAGTTTTTGTGTGAATAAGACTAACTGATTAGATTCACCTGATTCACTTTACGTACAACGGAATGTTATATTAAGTTAAATTGCTGTTTTCTAAACTTTGATTAAGAATAACTTTTTATTTTGGACTCAGATCACATTATGACAAACCTTATTGTCAATGCCGCTAGATAAAGTTGTTGAAAAAAAAACTTGGAAAAAAATTAAAGGGATATAAATAAGCAAAAATTTTATTTTCTTATTAAAATATTTTAACACACATAAAACGTTATTGCAATTTCTAAAATTTGATGAAGAGAGCAAAATCATTCTGTGGCTTAATTTTTAACAACATCAAGATTTGCGAAAAGTTGCAAAATATATTATTTCGACGTAAGATTTTTGTAAAACTTTTCATGAAATAAATTTATTATTATTGTATCTCCGTTTTGGATTTTACAGAATACCCGCCCGGTCCTTTTGCCAGGCTTGCGTGGCACGTAGAGGCTCTGTGAGATTGATTTAATATGATGTGAAGTGTGTGATGCACATGCCGGGATCCGCTCCCCACTACACGCATTAGTGCGCAGACGGAAGCAGACCCCGGCAGGTACATAGATACATAGATTTTATGCGGCATACAAAAACAAAAAGGCCCCTTTGTGGTCCACCCCTGCTGCGGGGACGAGGGCCGGAATCAACTCCCTGGAGCACTCGGGTCCGTGGTGTTGCTACTCACCAATAGGCTCGCCACAAGCTGCTCTACGTGCTTATTATTATTATTTAAGTAAAGGTTCCTACTTAAAAACAGTGCTTTGAACCTACTTCATGCTATCGTCCTTTCAAAAGACGAAATTTTCAAGCGCTACCTCAAATCGCAAGTGTGTAGCAACCCTTAACTCTAGAACTACAGCTAAATGTTATTTACCTGCGTTCCTTTTAAACGCTGTAAGAACATTTCAACTGCATCTTATTTAAATTTAAAGCCAGAAGAAAATTATGTCACTGAATAAAATAGGGATTAAAAAAACTGAATATGAAGTTAAGTGGGTACTTCAACCCTCCAGCCAAACTGAGATTCAGGCAAAGTAGGAGGCGGATTGACGGCGGAAGTAGGTGGACTATAACAGGTGCGTTGTTATGGTGACGTTAATAAAGCTAAGGCTCTGTATTCACCCAGACGCTTTCCCTATCCTCTTGCGCTTTCATCAGAGACATGCCTCACCAGGGAGAGCAATATCGCATGCCCTATCTTCTCAAAAACGACAAAGTTTAAACGGCATGCGTTTGACGCGAGACGAATAAATTGAAGACGAAAGGGAACAGGGAACCGACTCGGTGAAGACACACCATGAGACAAGCTCGCAACAAAAACATTTTTGACTGCTGGCTTTTGTGTTACATTCTCACTTTTGTGTTACATTCATTACAGAGTAGCAAACCGGAATGTAAGCATCTACTGTGTATTTCACCGACTACTGACTCGTACAATGGAATGCAATTATAGGTTTCCAATCGGATGCATGCCTTTTTCTACAATGAAAACTTTGGCCCAAAATAATTTTGAATTGTTTTTGTATATTTCACTTACATTGACTCGTCTAAGACTTTCGCGCGTACAGTTCATTAGAAATAATACACTTTTTACGGATTGCAGCGCGTATATTATTAATTCAGGTGTTGTTTTAGAATTAATAGTTTGTATTTTTTGGTTTTTTAGAATTTCCGGCGTTTTGACACCTAAATAATTCTAAAATAACACCTGAATTAATAATATACGCGCTGCAATCCGTAAAAAGTGTTTTATTTCACTTACATTGTTTCAATTTTGTTACCTACCTACTTCCTGGTTACAATTTGTTTTATAACAACTTTCTGTAAACTGTAGATAAACTCTGCCTGTTAAATGGCTTTCTTTTCACGCCTCTGGAAATATAATTCGATAGTCTTATAAATCGGATTTCGCAACAAAGATACCTCTCACCTCACCTTTTGGCTTGTGATAATTTATCCATACAAGAAATCTTTTTTACATTACTTAAATATTTCGCTTATCAGTATTAAATATTCCTCGATACCCTAGTCAAAGGTTTTTTAAATGTCAGCTTTCCTTATTCGTCATAACAGTAAAAAATATTTCAACCATTTCTGTCTCTTTTTCGAATGAATATTTTTTAAAGTTGATCTTATTAAATTACACGGTATGGTAACACGGGTTACGTATTTCAATTAGGTTCCATCTTGGCACGTCTAGCCATAATCACTAGCAATTATGGAGTGCGGCTGTGCTGGCGTTAACACTCTAAAGTGAGCTAAGTGGGGATGGGCGTGCAAAGATTTTTAATTGGTTGGATGAAAGTTTAATTTTTACAAAAGACTTTGAAATTGAGCTTTAACATTTTTTCTTATCATACGAAAACACGCAATGGAAAAAACTACTTGTCTAAAATTACCCTGAATAATTTAATATCTAACAAAAAGTTATTATATGATGAAAACAATATTCAAATTTATGAATCGTTATAATAATAATTTATGTATTTCGAATACATTGAAGGCTTTTTACGTGGCAATAGGAATCTGACATTATACTTTTTAGATGATGTAAAATCAACATTAATGTCGTCAAAACATGCATTTGAGGTCTTAATAAATCGAAAACTATAATCTATATGCGAAACACTCTTTGCAATTGTTTTGTTTTGCGAATAAACTTCACTTTTCTCTTAACTTCGTCAACCTTCGTTCAAAATTGTGTTCTTTGTTAAAAACAACCAAATAAGCAAACCCCAAAAAGACCAACGACCGGCATTTTGAATATTTCATGCCATTTCTTGTACTGTTTGTCGCAGTTCCTACTAAATACGTCATGTTTGTCTGGCGGAAATTGAAGTCGCTTTAAGGTTTTATTTGTTGAATTCACAGTGAAATTACCTTGGACGTAAATTTTAATAAGGACAGCTAAACTGAAGCTTTTACAGCTGAAATTAATTTTGGAAAGCTCTTAAACATTTTGTATAGTAAAATTGAAAACACCGTTTCTATACTTACCATTCCAGCTTTCGAACAATATCAAATTCAAATAAAATCAGACTGAATTTATCTTAAAATTTCCTTTCAGAAACTATCTCTTTTGAATGGAAAATATTAGAGTGGCCACTATTTTATTTTGAGTATTATCTGCTTAGGTAGGTACTTAATTGATTTAAAAAAATCGTCACATTTCCAATAAGAAAATCAGTTTCTTATTTAAGTTTTATATGCTAAAAAGAGATAACATATTTTTTTTATAAATCTAGATTCATTGTAAAAGTTTATTTTCCAGAAAAAAAAAGTTGGTAGGTATTATAAATTATAAAAACAATTTTATTTCGACTTATACTATCTACAATGAAATTACAGTAAAACGAATAAGAATAAAATAATAAGTATCTACATTTATTTATTTTTTTATTTATAAGCCTTTATTGCCAACTAAATAATTTACAGTCTTAAAATTAATACAAAAAAACTAATTATTTATGGTGTCGGCGTGTTTTAGAACACAGAGGCCTCCTCTAGCATTTTCCAAGTATCTACATAATAATTCCTAAATATTTTTGTAACCTCTTTGGTAATACCAACACCCTATCTATCTTTTATATGCCGTATATTTCTCAAAGTAAACATTTTTACGGCATATGTTACGTGCGGTTTCATCGAGAGCTATCAACTGTAATTGATATTGTTGACAATTGATTGACAAATACAGGGCCCAATTTAATAAATGTGGCAATTGTAAATTATTTTGTCACTTTGATGTCTATTGCGTCAGCCAACTTGAAATACAAATATACTTATCAAACTGCTCACTGACATCGCAATATAATTAAGGAATAAGGAATTGTCAATATAATTTACAATTGTCTCGTTTATTAAATAGGGCACAGGTTAAGATAGAAATTGCATAATAGCTTTGATAAATAATCGTATAATAGTTCACTAAGGATTTTAAAGTAAAGTGAAAAACTTTTAGGATGTTTTCAAACGTGAATTAATAGCCGACCACGTAGTCTGTCTTCACCGAGTCGCTTCAACTTTCAGTTCAACTTGAGCAATATTGCCTTCAAACCGTTACCCTTTTAACTTTCTGCCATACAAAATTGACGTTTTCAATATTGCTCCAAACCGTGCGTTTTTTACTTTAAAATTTTATGCTTTTTTTGAGAAGACAGGGCATGCGCTATTGAATGCAATGAGACATGCCTCTGTCGAAAGCGCAAGAGGGACGAAAAAATGAGTGTAAAGATCAAGTCAAGAAGACACATCTTAGGAAAAGCGCACGGTTTGGAGCAATATTTAAAACGTCAAAGTATTGCAGAAAGTTGAAAGGGAAAGCGCACAGTTTGGAGCAATATTGCTTGCGTCTGACGCAAGTTGAATTGAAAGTTGAAGCGACTCTGTGAAGACAGACCATTAGCTGTCTATCTTAGGGTAAGTCCACATTTGTAACATTTTGGCGTGTCTTTAACATTACATAGCTGGTTTGGTTCGGCGAGCGCTGTGATAATACTGTATTAAAGAGACGATGCATGATAAAGACACGGGTGTTCTGTATGAACCTACTCTTATAGTTTGTAACTCATGTGGCCGTTAGCTAATAGTTAATCAGGCAGTTGGGTTAAATGATATAGTTTTGTTATTTTATACCTGTCAATAGAACCGTAATATGTCAAAGTGAGATTGACGTTATTAGAAGTTTCGACTTATACCGAAACGGTGTTTAACTTCGTGATACAATAAGTAGTTGGTAACGAAAGCTATTATAGCTAAGTTTAAGGATATCGACACTTGATATTTCGTTGTGAGTTTCACTCTGGGAATTGATTAAAAGTTATCATTAAGTAGGTACCTGTGTATTACAGTGATGCTTGATTGTCAAATAGCTCTTAGCAATCTTCGTGTTTTGGCTGTCATCGGGTTTATAGCTTTGCGCAATTCCAAATGTTAAAACACGATTTTTTTGAAAAAAAATCACTTTGCTTCATAGTTGGTTACGATGCAAAGAATGTGTTCGGCAACTACTGTAAAAAGATTCATTTGAAAAAAAATATCATAGAATATTTTGACTACTTTTCTTAATTAAAGAGCTATGGAGCTTATGTATTGTAAATTCATTTTAACTCAATTGTTATTATAGTAATTAATACGTTGTTAAAACACTAACATAAACATGATTATCCAACAATTTTAATAGCAATAAAGTTAAATACTTCTTTAAAGAATTAAAGCAGAATTTTCCGTCCCAATTCGCTTGAATGGCCCAAACGCGTCGGCGAACCCACCACATTCGATTTTAACACAAAATGAGTTAAACAATTAAAAGGGAATACAAAATAGCCCACTGAATTTATTTACTGTGCCGCGCGCAGAATTACAATGGCCTATTTTGGGTGTGTTATAAATTTTCTTATAACAGCGTAATGTACCCTCCAATTCTGCTAATGTTGACGTAACAATCGCGTCTCAATGGTATTTCAATAGTAATGCTTTTCGTGTTAAATGTAGGATTTACACGGGTGACTAAAGCCTTTTGTCGCACGGCGAAAATCGACTGTGTAATGTGGTATTTACACGAGTCGACTTGACAGGACACTTGGTAGGCGACTTTATTCAATTAGCGCTTTTATTGACAATCGCTTGTAAAATCAAATGGCAAACCTAATGTCACAATGAGGTGGCGATTCGATTTTACAAGTGATTGTCAATAAAAAGCGCTAATTGACTAAAATCGCCTGCCAAGTTGCTTGCCAAGTCGACCCACGTAAATACCGCCTAAATGGCAATTCGGCCTAGGCCGGAGGTGACTGAACAAACTTATCAGATCCAGTGGCCAAAACTGGACCTAGTGTTTTTCATTTTGTTTCTTAGGACACGCCATCGACTAGATATAGACGACAGCAACGCCGTCACCGATGCATCACCTCTGCGATTTACTTTTACAAGTGACTTGCTAGGTGACTAAAGTCAACCGTCACAGTTGACTAAAATCGACCGATGTACCTAAATAGCCCATAACAATAACCGTGTCAAAAAGCTATACAATTGAAACACTATTGAGACACAATTGTTACGGGAATATTAGCAGAATGGAGTCCATCGCTAATACCCTCGTTTTTCGAGATCGTTAAAATTCTTTTATGGTCCACTGACAATTCAATTAAAGGTTGGCTATTGGTCCATTTGTCTCTGATATTTATTATTATGTTCTTTCCGGGCAGAGAGCACGGTTAGTTAACCTTTTTGTAGCTTTTTTAATGGAATTTATGGACTCCTTTTTTGTGTTTCGGGTAAAGCGAATCGTAAGAATTTGCTTCGATGATATTATCGTGAGGTTTTATTTTGTGTTAATTTTTTTAGAGCCTGATTCGGAGGTTCCGGATATTTTTCAAATAACTGTCAGATAATTTTACTCAAAGTTCCAATCTCAAATTGAAACGAAACATCGGAAGATTAAGGCTGGCCACATACAGACGAAATCTGATTCAGAATTCTGAAACGGAATATCAATAATGTATGAAAATTTCGAAAGGAAAAATACCGCATCTATGTGGTAGATCCATATATTTGTATGGATTTGCTGCAATCGGAATGCCGACTTAAAATTCCGTCTGTTATTGGAGGCCTTAAAATGTAAAACTGGCCTTTAGAATACTAGATTCTTTAACCCTTCAACGCCCCGAAAATGTGACACAACAGATATTAGATTGTTATCCGGCCGCATGCGGCCGCTCGGCCGTTGATGAATTAAAACACAAAAACACAAAACTACTAAAGTACCTACTGGTTTTTTTAGTAATAAAAAATGTTTTATAATAAAACGGGTTTAAGATACTTACCTAATAAATCGTATTAAGCCAGAAAATTCTTAAAGTGTTAGTTGGCTTATCTGTTTCTACTGAGAAAGCAACTGCGATATCTTAACAAGCTTCTTTCACTTCAGTTACTTCAAACAATCGGTTTAACTTTAACTTAGCAGTAAATTCGGCTTAAGTTCGACTAACACTGCAAAGTTGTTCCGTGAAAACCATATTACATTTCTTTAAAATCACCTTTGCTGTATAGTAAGCAATAACAATTAAACATTTCTAAAGCTCATACGATAGGAAATAAATTTTATACCTGAATGTCCCGACAGGGGTTCGTGACACTATGTAGGAAAAATATGCTCTAGTTAATTTGTTTTTAGGAGATATGAGTGTTCGATCCATTATGTAGTAGTCACTTTAAGCTCTAGGCAAATATCAAATGTAGTCAAATTGTGTTCAAGATCGACATACGAGTCAAAGCTTCAGCCTAAGTTAACTTACAGGAAACAAGGAGCTTTGTAATAGAAAAAAAAACATTGTTATTAGTAATTAATGGCATAGGTACATTTTATTTTACATGTCTGTAAATACTGTCGAATAGTGTTCATTATTTTAATCATCTTTCAAGATGAAACAAAAAGAATCTTACTTCTTCTTTCCATTTGAATATTCTTTTAAATTTCAGTAACTAACAAAAACTCTTATTCAATTTCAAATGACACAACTTTGAGAAAAAATTTCATTCACCCCTACTCATAACAATTCTCCAGTTCACAAACGACATCGTTATGTACAACCCTATACGCATGCGAGCCTACGGGCGTTATGTACACAGCGTACGCGCTAAAGTAAAGCATGTTGACTTCTTTATTTGTTTATTTGAGGGGCTCATTATTTCAGACCTTTAAAATACAGTACAATGAATGCTTTCAAAGAGTAAGTGGTAGAAAGATAGGGTAATTACGACTGCCCGATAAAACAAGGAGTGTAATGTCTTTGTGCCCAGGGTTCATGATGTATGTTTGTATGTGGGTATGTCAGTTTCTTTATTCCACCGTAACTTCTAAATGCCTTAACCGATTTGGATGTATAAGGTATCGTTAGAATCCTTACATCATTTTAAGTGACAATGGCTATATTTTTTTACAAATAAATCAATATGGCGACTGTATGACGCCACTTTCAATCAATCAATCAATTTTTTTTTCTTAATTATTACAATATGGGCATCAAATGAAAGGCCTTGATGAGCACATTCCAAAACTATTTAACTTGTCACTAAAATGTGTGAAATAAAATAAACATATTTAAAAATATAAAAAAAATATATTAAAGATACGACTGACCTGGCAAAACGAACTAAAAAGTTAAATAACAAGTGTCAATGCAGGGGATCGTTTTGATGATTAATTTTTAATCAAAGGGTCCCCCGACTGCAATGACACTTGCTATTTAACTTTTTAGTTCATTTTTGGCAGGGTAGTCGTGTTTTTAATACTTAAAAAATATTTTTTTGTACTGTGGGTTTGGTTTTGTTCCTTGGTAGTGAAAAGCCCTGTTTTTTGTTAAGTAAAGAGTTAAAGTCTTCTAAAAACTCAACATAAAAATAAATAAGGGTGATATTGTTTTTATTATGTACGCCTATATCATTAGAAATATTAGCTTTTGAAACTTTGGCTACTCTATCAAATATTTATACTTACATACTAATATTATAACAGTAATACAGACTATCCTTCAGTTTATTTATTATTATTTCACAGACAACCGCTAAACTTTAAATGGATCTGGAATAGATACAGAGTCCTGCAATAATTTGACGACCACCGTCACAGAATATATAATAGAACCCTCCGTGCTTGTCTGGTAGTGGTTCGCACGTCGGTTTTCAAGATGTCGCCCTCTCTGAGGTCCCGGGTTCGATCCCCGGCTTGGTCAATTTAGAAAAGAAACTTTTCTATATTGGCTCTGGTCTGGGTATTGTAGTTCCACCGTTGTCTCTGATTTCCATAACACAGGTGCGTTTGGCTACTTATTTTGGAATCGGAGCAATGTTTGTGATAGTGTCCAATATTTATTTATTATTTATTTATTTATAATTGTTACGAATTGCTGCGGAAAATAAAATGCCAAGCAAAGTTATAAAAGTTAGTATCTAATTAATTATGTAAGTTATTTTGTCCAGAAACGGTAATAAAGTTCTCATTAAAAGCTGAAACTCGTTTCCGCTTAACCCATCAAGACCCGGAAAATGAGACACAATAGATATTCCATTGTTGTCTGCCCACATTCGGCCACTCGGGCATTGATGAATTAAAATATGAATACATTATTGTTAACACATGTTACTCTCACATGATCAACTTTAATTCGCCACTTCACAACTCGAACACTTCGAATATCGCGACCGTAATGAGAACTTCAACGGTACATTTAAGTTCTGCATTAATTTGCATACTCTATGCCATCTCGCCGTTAATTAAAATTCATGTAGAGTGTAACAATTTTATAGTGAGGAAGGCTTCGTTTTTAATGACATTACTGTGGACTGAATAAAACATTAGAGGGCTTGTTTTAAACAAAGGATAGAATCTGATTATGAGGACTCCGTTATTAAAGAGATACTGTGGAATGCTCGACTGGTGTACCGTAAAAGCTTTAAAAGAATACTTCTGTTTTAATTAAGAAGATAGTTTTTGAGTGCTGTTTTAGCGCGGTTTTGTTTCAAGGTTATTCAATGACATTCATACGGTGTAGTGGCGCTATTCATACTATCAATTTTTACTATGACATTCATACAGTGTAGTGGCGCTATTCAAACTGATCAATTTTTACTATGGCACCAACGCTGAAATCGCGAAAAAAAATCAGCTGTTTCATACAAAAATTAAAATAAAAAATATGAAAATGTATGAAACAGCTGATTTTTTCTCGCGATTTCAGAGTTGGCCCCATAGTAAAAGTTGTTCAGTTTGATTTTTAGTTTTCTCGTAGTTTTAGAATTCATGGATAAAATATGATCTCAAACGTCTTAGAAAAATCTAAGAACAACTATAAAAACCACTGACAAGAACTGAGTTTTCAAGAAATGAAAGGGTTTTTAGAAAAATCTTAAAAAATAAAAAACAAGAACTTAATGAGAGATCTCAGAGATTGTGACACCATAAAACTCCACTTAACCACAGAGGTCTAGACAGTTAATAAACTAGACAGTACATAAGATCTTTATTCGCAACAATCGACTTTAAGCACCAAGCAGTTCATTTCAGACACAATAATATTATCATCAAAGCGAAGCAGCAAATTTCCTCTAATAAACATTCAACAGACATAATGAAATCGTTTGTACATCCCAATCTTCGTAAATATCCAGCGACATATCCCACTAATGGTCCATAAAGCTCGTAAAATGCAACGGGTATAACGGGAAGAAGGATCATGTTGCCATCAAAATAATAAATAAGGGCATTTCCTACGCCCTAATTAGCTGTGTAACTCAAGCACCGTAATGTTGGTTTTAACGAGTACCTACCATCTTACGGTGTTTGTCCACCAACGCTGTCACCGGGACGGAATGACGGCGCCGAAGTGTTATGCCGTTTGTCAACCGCAGCTGTCACCGGCCCCCTGATTACGTAACTCTGTTGCTAACAGTTCTCGATGGAAATCGATTGAAGCCGCAGTTACATTGCTGCTTTAAGTAAGATAGTTGTCACATTGGTTCTTACTAAAGCAGCAATGTAACTGCGATTTCTGTTAGAGTTGATTGCAACAAAGTTACAAAATCAGGGGGTGGGACGCCGGCGCCAATGTTTTATTATGACATCGATGATGACGATGATGATAAATGGTAGTTAATCTATGAATACCGGTGACGGCTGCGGTGGACAAATAGTATCATCAAGATGACTAGACGGGTGTTCGGTGGATATGATGTCATAATAGCTGTATCGGTGCCGTCGGTTCAAGTCCCATCGACGGCGTTGGTGGACAAACGGCGTTAAAGCCGAGACCTTCCGACGTTCACCTCACGTAGGAATTAATGAAACTCTCATGTCTCTATACTTTGATTTTTTAGAGCTTGTTAATTTTAGTGCTGTACTTAAGCTAGGATAGTGTCAATATAACAAGGAGAATTTATGAAATTTGAGATTTTCGCATTCACATTGCTATTTTTATACAATACTAAATATAATGCTAGAAAAAATACGACTCGCAGCCGATCATATTCTCGGACGAGAATCGAACCCATCACACGGTATCTCAGCGGTAAGAGCATTGGACCGAACTTCCAAAGGTCGCGGGTTTGATTCCCGTTCAAGAATATGATCTGGTGCGAGTCGTATTGTTTCTATTATAGTGACGGCGGCGTGCCGTGCTTTGTATTAAAGTATTGTTTTTTGGATAAATAAAAAGCAAGTATTCATTTATTACTTATTTTTATTATATAATCAGTAATAAAATAAAAATCATTCATAAAATAATTTATGTCAGACAATTAAAGTATGACAAGCATTTTAAATTTGGCGATATTACGTTATCAAACAATTAAATCTTTGTAATCCGAGCGCGGTGAGAATAGGATGGAACCTTGTCAAAGTAAATCCATGTTTTTGGCTGACCGGCGAACAAAGGCGTCTCAGTCGACAAGGTCCCATCTCATTCACATCCTGCGCGGATTATCTCAAGGCATTGAAAAATCAGCCCTCAGTTTACAACAACATTAAAGTCGTACTGATGATGGTCCTGAATTTAATTCTAAAATACACCAGTTTTACTGTACTTACATGAAATTTCTCCATAATTATTCACAATACAATTCATTGACTTCAATCAAATAACATCGACATGCCATTCAATCCAGTTAATGGATTTGAACACGATTTCAATCCAACGACATGAGTGAGTAGTGTTGTGTTAAATATCTGAACATTTTGAGGATTTATAGCGCTTCATTCATTCATTTGTTCGCGAGTAATTGAGTAACATTCAATTGGATCGTTACAGCAATATTGATTAATAATCATTTATTTTAAGTATATGATTCGAATTTTTAACCCGTCAATCGTCCCAGCGACAGACAGTCGCTAGAAAATTTGGTCGCGAAATGTCCAAACGACAGACCCTGTCTCTAGGACAGGAAATGAATGTTAGCTGTCATTTGTGCATTTTTAACTTCCGGTAAATTGTGATTGGTCAGTTCAAATATGGTGTTCAGTGCATCTTGCGTATGAATTACAAAATTCGGATAAAAAAAAAACAGACGTTTTGGATTTAAAAAAAATATAATCATCATAACAAGTAAGTGACATTTTTGTGATAATGTTTAACGGATAGAAAATGTATCTAGCTTTCTTAAAATATATAAATATATGATTATAAGGAAAAAACACAATTTTGCTATGACAGTTGGGTTTTTCCCGTTGTATGGTGACACTATCGGGTCGCCACCCCTCAGAGCCCCGGACGCTTGACGGGTTAAGAAATGTTTCAAAATAAATAGAAGCAAAATTTTGATTTTATGAATTTTAGTTCATTATGGTCATAATTTATGATTGTCATTATGGCAGCCCATTAAAGTCCACTGCAGAACATGACCTCTCCTGTGGAAAGTGGTTGCCATAATATTCACTATTAGACATTACTTAAAATGGTTATTTTTTACTTTTTATTTATTTATTTATTTATTCACCCTTTGTTACATAACGCAACCTAGGTAAGTCAACATTAGCATAAGTTTTTCATAAAATTTTAAAGTTACTTATTAAAAATTTCGCATTCTATAAATCTAAAATAAAATCACAATAATATTTCAAAAATAAGAGTTAAAAATGTAAAGGTAAAATTATTTAAATAACAGTTCATTCTAAAATCGAAAATAATCATTTAATTTCATTTAATATACTAAATTATACAGTTTGAACTGTTCTTCTTCTATTCTTTTGTCATTATTTTATTTTCATAATTTCAATATTTGGCTTTTGTTTTCATCTTACAATCACAATTACAACTTAACCATTTATTGCGTATCCTATGATATAATATCTAAGTGTCTCTTAATGAAAACATTATGACTAATTCTCCTACCAATTTTCGAAAAACTGTTCCAGCGTTAAAGAAAATGTTAGTTCAAATATTTCGAGTGTGCACCAAATGACTGCCATGAAAGAAAATTGCTCTAAAATATTCATAAGTGTGCTTTGTAAATAACTTAGAAACGTTTACATCGTATTTTGAAGTAGCTTTAAGCAATCATTTAGGTAGACTTTCTTGGATTATTTGTAGATTAGCGACCGCCCGCGACTTCGTCTGCGTGGAAAGTTTTTTTACTATCCCTCGGGAAGAATTTTTTTTTGGGATGAAATGTGGGTACCTTTCATCCCAAAAAAAAATTCTTCCCGTCCCTGTCATGTCCTTCTCTGTACCCCTGACAACGTGTATGCAAATTTCACGATGATCAGTTCAGTAGTTAAGACGTGAAGGCGTAACAAACAAACAAACAAACGGACTTTCGCATTTATATTATTAGTAAGGAAGGATGCTTAGGCAGTTTTAAAACGCCGATCAACAATTCATTTTCCAAAATATCTTTATTTTATTTAAAGTCATGAAGTATGATGATATTTTTTCAACTGAGTTAACTAAAAAGTATGTTTTTGACAGCTCCAAGGTTCGTTATATTAATTTCTCCTTGACACTTTTAACTCTTTCTTGATAAAAAGGTCATGTCAGACAAACAAACAGACAGGCAACGAGATATTTACGGGAATACCTGAGGTACGGTTTTCTGTTCCTAAACTGAGTTGTTAAAGAACAGAAAACCGTGTTCGCACTTTAATAACATATTTTTTACATCAATTCGAGTCCGTTTTTCACGGTGAGTTCATGAAGAAGAAACCAGCGGCTACAAAGTTTCTGTTGAACGCTTTTCCCTTTGAGAAATGAAACCCTTTAGCAAAATCGTTTTCCTTTCGCTAGTGTGTAGACAGCATTGCAATAAACAAAACAAGAATTTCATAAGCGTCTTTCCTAATAAGGTTTCCAGCAAACTTGAAAAAGTGAACCTTAATTGAAGGTCCGTAAGATCCCAGAAAAAAGTTACAAAAATATATGCGTTACCTTTTTATTTACAAATGTCCCGCTGGAGCACTAAGCGCAACTTCCATGAATAAATCATAAGACATCAGTAGAAGTCAAAACATGTAATGTGAAACTTGGGGCGAAGAATATTTGTTATTTGCGACCATAGAAGATGGGTCTGTATGGATATTCTTTAACTTTTCTCACTGTTTATAAACTGTTTTGATTAAATATGTATTTCGTTAGATATTCAAACTCAAAAAGTGGGTATCCACTTAGGTTCGCGAACCTCCGCGCTCCGCGAATCTGCAACAGTGCGCCATATTACGTGTGTAATATGGCGCACTGTTGTACGTGTGTGAACGAAAAGGGGGAGCATGTAAAAGTTCGTAATACCATCCACAATGAGCTCCACAAGCTTGCAACGTAGGTTCGCGGAGCACGAGGTTCGCGAACCTAAGTGGGTACCCACCCTAAGGTAAAGCTTAGATCAACTGCCTCTGTGGTCTAGTGGTTCGCCCACACGTGTAACACGCAGGGGTCCCCGGTCGATTCCCAGGAGGGGGGGTACTTTTGGACTCGGTTTGGTGTGGCAGGGCTTATTTCAAGTCCGCCTTCAAGGCTAGCTACCACCATCTTACTACATAAGTCTGACGCCATAATAACAATTTAAAAATTGTTGTGTTCCGGCAGTTAAAGGTAGTTCTTCAGTGGTGAGGATTCCGTGTGTCACTTAGACCTTATCATCACTTAACATCAGGCCAAGCACTATTCCGTTGTGGATACAAAATATGTGTCAGTTAATTTATCAGCCCACTACAGAACTTTGGCATTGCCCGAGGGATGTTGCCATATTTTTTACGCTTGGTAGGTGGTTGGATGGATCATGATTAATATTATAATATACACGGTAATTTTTTTATCACCCCGGATAATTTTAAGGATTATTCTACTCACGAAAACAAACAACTTTTATTATGGGACCAACACTGAAATCGCGTAAAAAGTCAGATGTTCCATACATTTTGATTAAATATTTTTCCACTTTTGTATGGAACAGCTGATTATTTTTTTTCGCGATTCCAGTATTGATCCCTTAATAAAAGTTTTTTGTTTTCATAAGTAGAATAATCCCTAAAATTATCCGGGGTGATAAAAAAAGTACCGTGTTTATATTCAATCGCTTAAAAGTCTACCTTAGACTATCGTAACTCGGAATAAAAAACTGTGTGTTCGGCGTACAGAAAGCGTACAGAAGAAGTAGAATTTTTCTGTTATAGACTTTTGCATTTGACTGTCGCAGGGGTCACAGGTATTTTCACAGTTCCCGATTAAGAGGGCGTAGTCTACAACTAGCGCCGCCATTAAAAAAATATCACAGTGCTTAAATAAAAACGAAATTGAGAATTATCTCTCTGTAGTGCACTCCGGAGAAGCTTTTTGGTACTTTTTATAGCTTAAACAATATTTTCTAGCCTGTCGTTTAGTTTAATAAAACTCCGTTAAACTAAACGACAGTCTAGAAAATATTGTGTAAGTGATTAAAAGTACCACAAAGCTTCGTCGGAGTGCACTACAGAGATAATTCGTAATTTCGTCTTTATCTAAGCCCTATGTTTTTTATCCAATGGCGGCGCTAGTGTGCAGACTAATAGACGCAGCCTTAACCCTCCGTACCAGTATCCGTGTAATTTGTGCTGATACGCTGTATTGCGCAATTTGCAGATAATGAACCCTGACCAGCAGTGGGAGAATAATTCGGATTCGGTACCGTTCAACGTCAGCTGGGTTTGATACAAACGGTACACATTCGAACGTTGATTTGATGCTCTCGGTTAGTTAAGCGATGGCTAATTGAAGAGTGCACTGTGTGTAACTCTAATCTCTCTACTCTATGACGTTTGTATTTGTATTCTTTCCCCTTACTAATAAAGATTGTATAGCAGATGTATAGTTACACAGTTTTTTGTCCCTTTCTTTTTAATGTCAAACTTAAATAGTTCGAAGAGAGTAACCATGTAACTATACATTTGCTATACAATCTTTATAAGTAAGGGGGTTTGACTACAACCTAAAAGTTTAGTTAAATGAATAGCTACTAAATTTGCGGCACAATTTTTCTATAGTATCTTAGTTAGGAATTTTTAAAAACAAAACTAAACACAAGGCCGTTTTTAACCTATTTGAGGACCTGGGTACATTAAGATAAGGGGGCCCCTATGATCTTGTTAGTGATCAAGTAGTATTTGTAGTCAGTAATTATTGTTTTTAGTTTTCGAAATACCTAAATATGTTTTATATGTTTTTTTGGTAATAAGCATCCGTTATCGTTTAGCGATCTGGCAGGAACTAGGGGGCCCCTATCGATCGCGGGGCCCTGGGCACGTGCCCAGAGTGCCCAGTGGGAAAGATGGGGCCTGAACACACTTCATTTCAAAAATGCAAGATATGACAATTTTCAGTAACACCATTAAATTGCGTTCGGTCAGAGAAATTTGAGCTTACGCTTACATCATAGGCTCACTCAGGCGAATACTTGCTTGACGTGTTCACTGATTTCACAATTCAATAAATCCATTAACAAGGTACGTTTATTAGCACCTAGTTTTAGTAAAATATAAAGTCAGCAACACTTGCGATTGCATGTGTTTAGAATAAATCGAATAGTCATTAACTATTATTTATGACCAAACAAAAAATTAATACCGAAAATTTGTAAGTTACATTATATCTCTTGTGTCATTTTTTGAGATTAAAAAAAAAATGTGTAAGTAAGTAGTTCTTTTCTTTTTATTGTAGCTGTAAGTTAAAATTTATGTAATGCTAATCCACAACATTCATACGTAAAAAACTGCAAGTCTATGTATAGCAACAAAATGTGTAACAGCTCTTTTACGATTAAATATAAAAATGTAGTAAAATCTGACACGTGTCACGCTTTATGGGCGCGTAAATGTTTGATAGACGTCGCGGGAGCGGTGAATTTTGGGCTAAATTCTGCGTCACCTTCGCCTTCGAGGTAACACTGTTGTCGCAATAAAACCATTTGCCAAAAGCACGGCGCTTACATGAGATAACATGCTAGAGACACAGAAAAAAAAATGCAAATGAGCATTTCGGAGTTTCACTATTGGGCGTAGTAGAGTAGAGTAGGCAATTTTCAAAACGAACGTGTCAAAGTGAATTGGTAGGTTTAGCTATGTCAAGGACAGTCATCATCTTTTTGGTGACCCTACTGCATTTCGAAAACTGATACTTAAGATCATTGTTTTTTCTGTACAATGCATAATGTTTCACATCTTTCAGAAGTCCTGTAAAATTCCTGTGCACATCTTTGGGTATTGGATAATTTTTCTGAAACACAGTAATAGTTATTTGTTCAACAAGTGAGCAAAGTTATTTTTTGCTGCGAGCGCTGACTCCACGAACTGCGAAGAAGTCAAGAATTGAATCACGAGCGTAGCGAGGGATTTTAATATAGACTACTAAGCACAGTGAGTGATTCAAAAGCACGAAACATTAAAAAAATTTGCTGTCGTGTGAAAGTTGTATATATTTCAAACGAGGTTTTGCAGCGAGTTTTCTCGCTGGTAAAGCAAAAAATAATTTTGCTGCGAGATTTACGCACCAAAACGCCCTTTTCGTGCTAAAGAGGTGAAAAACTTTTTTTATGTGATGATATGAAGGTCTGAGGTCTTTTTCTAGGCATTAGTTCAGTTAATTAACTAGCACCAATGCACCAGTCCTCTCGAATCTCATTACACTTGCTAATCTCATTCATGTCGTGTTGAACATTCACTTTTGATGCTCAGTTAATTCTTTGCAAATGGCGCGAGATCCGCAGTTAAGCGATTCAACAGTACATTAGCTCTCAGTGACCATTTTGTTCCGTGTTCCGAATGTTCCTGCAACTGGTAATGATAGTTCCGTCTCTCTTCTAAATGAGGGTGAATATTATTTAGTCATCAAGCGGTGTTTTTACACGACTGCTTAAAAACACAGAGTGTAATGTACAATAATATACTAGAAATGATACGACTCGCATCAGATTATGTCCGAGAATATGATCTGGTGCGAGTCGTTAATATATTATTTAGTATTGTGTTTTAAGAATATTATTTAGTATTGTATAAAAATAACACTGTTAATGCTAAAATCTCAAATTTAAAAAAGAGTGTAACGTGTTAAAGTTTCTTGTATGTTTGTGTTTATGTATGTTTCTTTTTTCAACCATAACTTCCACATTCCTTAACAGTTTGGATGAATACTAAGTGACACTGGCTATATTTTTCACGCCAATTTCAAAGGTGAACAATTTTTTTTCTTTAATTATTACAATATAGACATCCAATGAAAGGCTTTGATGATCACATTCCATGCCAACTAAACTACTACAAACAAACTAAAATGTGTGATATAAATAAAAAAAATATTAAAAGCTGCCAAAAACAAAAGAAGTTAAATAACAAGTGGCATTGCAGTCGGGGGACCTCTGATAAAAAATTGTTCCACAAAACGGTCCCCCGACTGCAATGACAATTATTATTGTTATTTAACTTTTTGTGATTTTATTGCACACAATAATATAATGCTATTGAATTTAAGAAATACATTAATAGTGAGTAAGAAACATTGAATTGTAATATTATATAATAGAAACAAATTTGTATAATAGAAACAAATTAATTCTAATATTTTGACAAGGTTAAATAAAATTTTTTTCTGAGGTTTTGGATTGCCAGTGGCTTTTTTTGAAAAGAAAAAAAAATGCTATTAATTTCGCTAAAAAGTGAGTCATAAAGTTGTGTCGAATTGAAAGTTTAAAAAGTTGAATAGCTGCATAATCTTTTCAGTGGTGATACGGGTTGAATATTCAAGTGGTTGCCATGGTAACCGCAGAGCTAGATAATCTTATTATTGAAGCTCAGCTTTTCGCCTAGAGCTTGGTTTACGTGGTAACCACCGACCTGTAGGTATGGAAATAACTTAAGAATTTACTTTCAGGTTTCTTCAACAGCGGTTGGTTATGAAATCTATGCATATAAAGTAGGGCTGTAGATAAGGGGAGCTTAGACTTGACTTATGTGAGTTAAGAACAGATGATTTCATAGAAAAAACCCTTGGAAAATTTAATTTACGTTGAATATTAGTCACCTGTACTGATATACTAGGCGAAACTTACTATGTGAACCTAATTAAATACCAACACCTTCATTAATATGTATTTTCGGGCTGTTTTTCCTTGATGTTTCCTGAAACACATTGTACATTTTGAATAAGTACATTTGGAACATTGATAACCAGTTTCTAGTTCAAATTAATTCAATTCTCCGAAGCATAACTTTGTCTTTGACATAACATCTCTTGAGATATTCCCGTTAATGGTACACCGACTAATGTATGGAATAATCAATTGGTAAATGATTAAACAGTTCATTACCAGCCTAATGTGATGAGGATTCACGTTATACCTTAAGTAAATTGATTATTAACTATTGGTATATTTTAATCCCTTCTGTATTGGTTATTTATAATGTAATTATTAATTCCAATAGAACACTACGTATTTAGTTTTGATACTGTGTAATTTCTAGATTATCGTGAAATAATAGTATCTACTCCTTGAATTAAAATTAAACATTATTGAAACCTAAATACCTAGTATGTATACTTCTTAGGTTCTAACTTGTAGCAATGGCCAGTATTTAAAAATAAACCTGGGTATAAAAAAAGAAAAACATTTAAAATTAAATATCTCTAAAAAGCAAGAAATAATATTCAAATTATTAGTTACACATAACATTATAATAAAACACGTTTCTATTGAAGTAGGAAGGGGCCATTAATTTTTACAAATTCTAAAAGGAGGAAAAAACAAAATAATAAACCACGCAGTGACAAATACGATATGTCAATTATGAATAATTTGATAATAATAAATGTAATACCAAATAATATACTAGAAAAAATACGACTCGCACCAGATCATGTGTCGTATTTTTTCTAGTATATTATTTAAATAGCATTGTGAATGCTTAAATCTCAAAATTTAAAAAAATAATAAATGTGTTTTAAATTTAGATTTTTCACAATGCTATTTTTATTATTAAGATAAATAATATTAGAAAAAATACTAGAAAAAATCGATTCACCCGTAGCACCTCAGATGGTCCCGTCTACGGTAATAATAATAAAATTAAATAAATATTTGACAACATCACATACATTGCTCCGATTCCAAAGTAAGTAGCTAAAGCACTTGTGTTATCGAAATCAGAAACAACGGTGGTATCACAAACACCCAGACCTAAACCAAAATAGAAAAGTTCGTTTTCTAAATTGACCCAACCGGGGATCGAACCCGGGACCTCAGAGATGGCGACACCTTGAAAACCGGTGTACAAAGCCACTCGACCACGGAGGTCGTCAAAACGGTGCTACGGGTGAGTCGATTTTTTCTAGTATTTTTTCTAATATTATTTATCTTAATAAACAATTAAGGACGTTTACATTGACATACATGGGTATACATTTACCTGTTGAATTGATAATACTCTGTTTACTCGCATATAACTAACCAGTCGAAATTTTTCTAGTATATTATTTATTCTGGTTAAAAGTTCCCTAATGGTTTTCTCGAATATCCACGCGAATGAAATTGCGGGCGGAAGCTAGTAATATTATAATATAAACAACTAATAGTAAATAAACAGACGTGAAATAATAGCCTGGTCTACGATACACAAACGTTATTGATCATCCAGAATACTAAACCGGATTGCGATTGATATTGTCTAGAATTGCTATTGTATACGCTATCGATAGTTTAGCTCTAGACGAGATTCTCATATCGATAACTGCTTTATCGATATGGTGATTGATTTGCGGTTACACGATAATATCTAAAGACGATATGTGTTCTATTTCGCCAACAATCATTTAGGCACAGCTATAATATGCTTCTAGGGGTTTGGTAAACAATATGACGACCTCCTTGGTCGAAGGGCTTTGTACACCGGATTTCAAGGTGTCGCCATCTCTGAGGTCCCGGGTTCGATCCCCGGTTGGGTCAATTTAGTAAACTAACTTTTCTATATTTGCTCAGGTCTGGGTGTTTGTGATACCACCGTTGTCTCCGATTTCCATAACACAAGTGCTTTAGCTACTTACTTTGGAATCGGAGCAATGTATGTGATGTTGTCAAATATTTAAAAATATATGTTTGAAGTTACTTCAGTAATAAATGAACTTAATGATGAAGATCTTTTAGCAAAATATATCATTAAATGCATTACTATTTTGTGCACGAGATGTCGTGAAAAACTACAAATAACTTAAGCATAACACCTCTGTAGACCAGAAACAGTAGTATTTTACAATAAAAATTTTAAAACACTACGATTGGGTTGGAGATCGTAGTGTTTGAAAGTTGCCACCCTAAAATGTCTGCCAATTGTGAAGATCATCGTAAAAAAACTGTAGATCAGAAATAAAACAATTTTTACGGATTACAGCGCGTATATTATTAAAACAACACCTGAATTAATAATATACGCGCTGTAATCCGTAAAAATAGTTTTATTTCTAATGAACTGTACGCGCGAAAGTCTTAAAAGTGTATAAAACTGTAGATCTCTATCATTCCTACTTCCTGCACTGGACTTAAATGATAGATAAGATGACGATTGCTTACAAAACTACTAATTTATAATTTGAGAGAATTTCCCTATAAAAATCTTTTGATAGCTGTTCAAAGCGACGCTACAGTTTACATACGAATGAACATACTTCGAAATCGAAGGAACACGAGAGAATTTCGCAATACGAAAACACTCTTTGCCTACGTAATTCGTGGCACAGGGTAAAATTATGATAGTATGGTCTGAAAATTTTTTTTTATTCATAAAATATAAGAAATATTCAGTTCTTTGATTTCTACGCGTACATAGTGTACTAGTGGCTCTATAGAGCTGTAGACCTTACGTTAATTGCGTATATCTATATAATATTATTTAAAAAGGAAAAATCACTCACTTACTCATCACGAAATCTCAGAAACTTAAAAGTGCAGTGTAGGAGTCTCAAATTTTGCATGAGGGCTCCTTTTAGGTGATCTGGTGATGGTCATCTAAGTAGTGAATGTAGGAGATCCAGATTTCTAGACACATCTTTGAGAAACCCTGGGGAGCTACTGCAGGCAATGTACCAAGCCTTGAAAATAAAACTTTTGGAAGCATTTGAGGAGTTCCGTTTACAAAACAATGTGTGCAATTAGTTTGCCATAGAGGTGTGTTTCGTAACAGGAACCTCTCGAGTGCTTTCAAAAGTTTTATTTTGAAGGCTTGATATGTCGCATGCAGTAACTGTAGCTTCCCAAGGTTTCTGAAAGATTAAGCAAATAATTCGCGATAGGGATATGATTCTTAAAAGGAACTCCTCGAATGCTTCTAAAAGTTTTATTTTGATGGCTTGATTTACCTGCAGTAGCTCCCCAGGGTTTCTCAAAGATGTGTGCAAATCATTTGCGATGGGGAGGTGTTTCGTAAAAGGAACCTCTCGAGTGCTTTCAAAAGTTTTTTTTGAAGGCTTGATATATCGCTTGCAGTAGCTCCCAAGGGTTTCTCATAGATGTGTGTAATTAATTTGCGATAGGGATGTGTTTCGGAAAAGGAACGTCTCGAGTGCTTTCAAAAGTTTTATTTTGACGGCATGATATATCGCATGCAGTAGCTCCCCAAGGTTTCTGAAAAATTTGTGCAAGTAATTCGCGTTAGGGATGTGTTTTGTAAACGGAACCCCTCAAATGCTTCCATAAGTTTTTTTAGAAGGCTTGATATATCGCATGCAGTAGCTCCCGAACATTTCCGAAATATTTGTGCAAGTAATTCGCGATGGGGATGTGTTTCGTAAAAGGAACCCCTCGAGTGCTTCTAAAAGTTTTATTTTGAAGGCTTGATATATCGCATGATACCTATACATTGCCATTTTATAAATCGTTTTTCGAATAGATTCTTTGATTCAATTTATGCATTTTTCCACATTATAGCACCTTTGCATTCGCTAACATTTTTTTTATTACAAAGAAATAATGTTATCATGCAAGAGTGGAAACGTGTCTTAAATAGATCCCGTCCTAATGGAAAACCCTATAGTGAAAACTTATCACACGTCATCACTACCACTCGAACCAACTTCTCCTACTGTTATTATTTTATTAAGCACACGGAGACATTTCGAGTAATCCCCAGACAGAAGTGACAGTGACCTTGTTTTAGGTGCGCCCAAGTCCCAAAGTGATGAATCGATCTAGAATACTGGGGACCTACCACGACAATAGAGTCACGATAATCGTACTATGTTTGCCATTCGATTTATTGCATAATTAAAGTCTATTTGGGGCGGAAAGGTTCTGGAATGGCGACCGCGCACCAGCCGACAAGGTCGACCGACGAACTGGTGAAGGTCATGGGAAGCTGGACGATGCGGGTAGCGCAGAACCGATTGTCGTAGAGATCCTTGGGGGAGACAGTGGGTGTAGTGCGGCTGATATGATGATGATGATGATGGAAGTCTGTTCGCTAAGAGTTAATAAATAATATTGAAACGTCTTTGAGCAGATACCAATATGTATGAAGGGCGTCATTTTTTTGCCGCGAGCACTGAGTTTTGTGGTACAAGCCCCGTAGTTGTTCTCAAGCGCAGGGTCGCCGGCGGCACCGTCCGGGTGCCTGTTGTAGGGAAATATTTGTAATGATTTTAGAAACACTGATTATTTATCAATTTTTCGCAAATAGACTAGACCTTCTAGAAGGTCTATGACAAGATTTCATGTCACCAAGCGGCACGAACGTTCGTTCGATTAACGTGTTTTGATTTCCGGAGTAGGCTCTCTGTACACCAATTGCGGTTTTTGCGGATCTGAGGTGATGGATAGTTTACTGGATGTTTCAACGTTTGCTTAGCTTTGAGATGGATTCGTTCTGGCCACCATTTTAATTCTGACCGACGAGAATGTTGGAGTAATTTAGAGGATTGCTAGATTTATTCTTCATGGCCATTTTTTTATCACGATTACGCTGTAGTATTGTGATCCAGTTACGCGATTTATGAGGTGTTATTATTTTAAGTCAATACTAAATTGTGGTGTTCATGTACATCTCATACCGAAACTGGCGTCCTCTGAAGTTTTTAATTAATAAGTTGTTAATAGAATAAAACTTCACATGGAATTTAAAAGACCCACAATCTAGTATTTTTGGAAGGTTCCTACATCTACAAATGTCTATATTTCGTCGTAGTCATTGTAGATGTAAATAGCAAATAGTCTTAAAAACGGGCACTTTAAGCAGTTTTGCTATCTACTTCTTTAAATCACTACGAGGGAATGTATCCTTCTATAAATACTAGACTATGGGTCTTAAAATTCCACGTAAAGTTTAAAAAAATGTTAAATAACATTAAACGTGGCGTCACTTTCGTTCTATTCGTAATTACAAGAATTCACATTTTAATTATTTTAATAGCTGCAAAGTGAAATAATTGAATAGGTAATTTTTATAAAAGTTGTTCTTGTTTTTGCTTTAATTTTATTTACTCTTCAATTCATATATTTTCATGTATAGTTTGGTTTATAAGTGTTTTGAAATCTTAATTTCCATCTCTGGAAATTAAAAATGTAACTGGAGAAAATAATTGCCTGGACTATAAAGTACCAGGTACTTTTGTAATGAACGCACAGTCAAAAGACGTCCTTATCCTGTACATTCGTTAGATACCGAATATTCTATTATATGCACAGTTACTAAGCTTCCAGAAAGCTTGTTGTGTACCTCTAGTACGAATTTTGTGAATGGCCGGGACAAATTAAAGTTTGGATAGGACAGCCCGCCGTCTGAGTAAGGTTGTTACACTGCAGGGCAAAATAATAGGCTGCTAGAAAAACTTTAAAAAAGTGGTATAAATATTCTCGTGCAACGTCCAAAAAAGTCAGAAAAAAAATGGTTGCAGAAGGATAACAGAAGCTTTGGGTGATTTGTAGAACCCAAACCTCCCTCAAAAACCTATAAATAAAAACTAAAATCAGCTTCAAAATTAAATAGCTCTCAAAAGCAATATATTTAAATCATTGGATACTCATATCAGTTTTAATGAAAAAAAAACGTCTATTGAAGGCGGGAGGGGCTGGAGGCCATTTATTTTTTTTACTTTTTGAAGCCCCACACAACTTTATTAAAATTGATATGCGCATCCAATAGTTTTCATAAAGTATTCAAATTTCCTTCATGTTATTACCAGATTAGTTAAAAAAAACTGTTGAAAATATTTAGTTTAGTAAATCAAAACGTACTTTCATACCCTTAAAATGATATTGTCTTTAGGCAATACGAAATGTAAACCTAATCATATTTCAATCAATCTGAAGTCGTCAGATCCACTTACCGTTTCAACATTATTACGAAGAAATTTCGACAGAGATAGAATCATTTATTGTAAGAAATCACTGTATACTCTCAAATAACATTAGGGACAATTTCCCTAAAAGCATTTTTCGTGAAAATATTCCAATTGATTCAACATTTCCTGAAATAAAAGCTCGAAGTTTGAAATGTCTTAAACTAATAATAGGAGATCAGGTACGCCATTTTGTCATTTATATTACTTGACGCAAGATTACGTTGTGCTACAAAGGTGTGCAGTGAAACTCATGAATATTTAATACTTTATGAAATGGATGCGTTCAACGACCGATTAACAATGATTATCTTATAAGCCCGCTTCCATACAGAGCGTTTCTTAATCCGAAGTGAATAATTCATAAGCTTCGTGTATATCATTGTAGTTTCATGAAAATTTCATTTCATGAAATAATCATGTTCAAAGACGAATACTGATTAATTATTTTATTAATTTAATTTCATCAGAAAAAATAGAATAATCAAAAATTACAAATAATAAAACAATTACAAAATATAAATTGCATGAAATAATAAAAACGTGTCCGACTGATTTTATGACAAACGAACACAGATTGAATTTGAAATTCACAAGATGCAACATTATCAAATCACTGATTATGTTCCTTAAGGTATTTTTTACCATTATATCATGTTCTTTACACTATTTAAATGGCCAACAGTGTAAACAAAATGGCTATTGCCTTGATACAGCTCATTTTAGGACTTTACCCACGGATTGTTTTATCGATTGTTACCCTTTTGTAATGAATTGGTATTTATCCCAGTTTTAATGAAATCCTGTTTGTTTGAACATAAACAATACTAAAATATGAATAAGTATTTTAAAGTTATTAATTTAAGGTATGATCTTTTCATTTACTTCCTGGCATTTAAACTCATTTTTAGAAGTGCAAAGACTTGGTAGAGCTATTATTTTTTTAGTAAAGATTATTTGGTATTTGGTTGTGTTAAAAATAAAATATCAACTCAGCTTTAGAACATTCATAGATAAACAAATGAAAGTTTATAATAATAATAATATCTCTTTATCTCCCACCCTTTCGCTCATTTCGCGAGTAAAAGAGAAGCTAATGGAATAACACCAACAAATCAGGCTTATTAAACGCATTCTGACAAAAATACTTCATCGGGCATCAAATGTACGGGGCGTACAACATTTCAGAGCAGACTCATATTTCAAGCTGAAAAAAATTTACTGTCTCCAGAGCCCTTAATTTCTTCATTTTCCTTTTCCAGCGAAAAAAGCGCAAGAAACGTTTAGTGTGTGACATAAAGCTGTACTGTAGGATGAAATTGTGAGAAACATCATTTTAATGGGTTTGCTCGTAAAATGAGCAATAAAATGAATGTCGTTCCAGTGTTGGCGTCTTAACCATGTATATTTTAAATAGGGACGCCAAGGGTTTGGACCTATAAGAAAACTGTGTTAGACGGTGACCAAAATAATAAAACATACATTTAAAAAAAACCGTCGACTTGATAACCTCCTCCTTTTTTTGAAGTCGGTTAAAAAACTGGACAAGTGCGAGTTGGACTCGCCTACCGTGAGTTTTTATTTTGTTGTTTCAGTAGTTCAGTTCAGTTCGCATAGTTTCGTACAAAGTAGGTACTTAAATAAAGATTAAATTCTTGATGATTTAATTACAAATGTATAGTTTTCAGACTTTTCCCTGTACTTGTAGTATAAGACGATAATACTTGCCAAATTTCATAGTTCTAGGTCAACTGAAGTACTCTATTAATTTTGATTCCCTTGAGATTGACGAAATATGCATTTTTTGCGGCATAAATGGCCGCATCTTACGTTAACTTATAAGTTTGATTTTTTCACAGTTTCAAGGGACTGGTAGACTTGTGTATATTATGGTTTTAATTTTAACTCGACTCGATACCTCCACGCGGCCCCAAGATAAAGGTTCTTAATAGACAGCCAGACAGGCGGACAATAAAGTGATCCTATGAGGGTTCCGTTTTTTCCTGTTGAGGTACAGAACCCTAAAAAGAAAAAAGAAACGCAGCCTTGTCATCGTGGCATTTAAACAAGATCTGTTTATTTTATCAAAATAAAAAAAACCGTTTACAATAAGTATTTAAATCTGACTTTGAAATGAAAGCTGTTACATCCCTATTTTCAAGATGAACTTAACTGTATTCAAAGGAAAAGTGACCCATTTCTATGGCTCGCAGTGTTTTGTGGGCACTTAAAGTGTTTTAGTGAGGTTATCATTGCTGTTAGCTGCGTCGGTCTTTCGTTTTAATTAGCTCGGTTTTTATTCGTATTCTTTTTTTAACACTTGGCACCTTTTATGGACTTCTTTATTATGGGTGACTGCAAAATGTTTAAGTGCTGAAACAAAATTTCTGTTTTTGTTTTAATACTAAATAAAGGTGATGTTATCCACTATCTCTGTTGAATATGGTCAACAACAAAAACAAAGAAAATGGCGGATTATTTAAAGCAGAAAATATATCAATAATGAATTAAACTGGAACTGTAATATTTACCTTAAGAGGTTTTGGATGTCGATACGGCGAATGGTGACCACAAACTCTTCATACACACTCTTTAATCTTCAGTCCCTGATGATCAGTGACCTGATGGGAAAAGGCCAAACTAATGATGACGTATGTATAACAACGTAAAACTCATGTTACCTCCTGAAAAAGGTCCGTTTATTACACAAAATGAGATGTGAAAACGATACCTACACGCATGTTGTTGATATCGAATATCGATGATAGAACATTAGGTCTTATTACATTTCGAAGTAATGGCTATTTGATGGTTGAGTGAATGTGTGTTACATTTTGTTATGAATTACTTTTGTATTTAATGTTTCAGTGAAATGCCTTTACGATCAAGTAGTTCGAATACCAGCTTAAGATCCAGAGGGTTCGATTCCCAGTAGAGTTAATACTAAAAGAATGGAAAATGCGAGCATCATCATCTTTCGCACAGATACTCTGATGGTCTGACACGCCAAAATGATACAAGTGTTTACAACTTTAGGTACAATATTGTACGGCCGTATCGTTTGTTTGAGAGATTTCGAAGCATGTGTTATTTTCACATTTCCAAGAGATCATAAGTATTTTTAATTGATACCTTCACGCGTTTCCGAGAAAAACTATCTTGAAATACAAAAAAAAACTAAAAAGATACTGCTAAATCTAATAATCTCGTAAATAGCGAGAAATAAGTTAAAGTATGTCAGAAAAGAAGATTTTCCCTTACCTTGGAAAATGTTCTTTTGCATTTGAAGCGCTTAGTTTTTGCGAAAAATTACACTGAGAAAAAATACTTTTTAGGATTTGAAGTTACTAAACTTAACGACGCTCAAGTAATCACTTATTACATTTAATTCACTAATGTTCGTAACTTTAATAACATACATCTATTAATTATTTGCTAACCAAAATAAAAGCTTGTGAATTTAATGATGCGACATCCAGTAAAAGCAACCGCAAGCACAATGCAAATGCTTTTACACCCAGCCTCGGAAAAACATGAAAATAAACAGTTCTGTGGTTGACGTACGTACAAAGGGCATAATTTAAAAAGTACGTACAAAATACATGAATAATTAATTGATTAATCAATTTTTAGCATCGAGGAAAATGACTGTCTGTCTGCTTGTTTGACAAGACATTTTTTTATACGAATGGGGATGGAAAGTTAAAAATAATAATATATCATGCTTAGCAGGTGAGTTGGAGATCTCTGTGTTGGACCTATTTAATTGTCGCCTTTTTCGACAACCCTTGTGATTATTTGGTTCCAAGTAAATAAGTCTGATAAAAAAGTAAAAAAAAATCAGGGTTCCTTAACTTATTACTAATTGCGACCCGCTAATATTTCCCTAGGACTTTGTGGCCCGGGCGCATGGGCCCTGCTTTTGAAAACAACTGCCTACCTTGTCTACAAAACTCAGTGCGCGCAGCGACAATCGACAACCGTCATACAGATTACGATAATTAAGCGACAGTCGCTATAACGAGACGTTTTCATAATATTTATCTCGGCGAACAGACTTATATCTCAGTTATATAATATTATATATATATGTAATCAACTACATGTGTAAACATTACTGACAAGAGGCCAATCAATCGCCAAACCGATATCCTCTTTCCCCCATACGTCACCGCGATCGTAACACCGAACCGAATATGAGAAATATAACCGAAAAAAAATATTATTCTACCGTAATCCAATCGGCGGTTATTGGCACGAGTGAAATGAAACAGCCACCGATATATTTAAGGTTTGTTGTTTTTTTAGGAGAGGTATTCGGCGATCGGAAAAGTGAAGCGAGTTTTGCTGAAGTTAGTTATAGGATGGGTGGGCAATACTTTTATAAATTTTTAGGGTTCCGTACCAAAATGGTAAAAAGGTCTGTCTGTTTGTCACAACTGGATATCTCGAGAACTACTAATAGTGTTTGTGATACCACCGTTGTCTCTGATTTCCATAACACAAGTGCTTTAGCTACTTACTTTTGAATCGGAATAATGTATTGTGATGTAGTCAAATATTTATTTATTATTATTCAATTTCACAAGCGCCTTGCTTGGTGACTAAAGTCGACCATCACAGGTGACTAAAACCGACCCATGTAAATAAACCCACCACTTTTCCGTATTCTATACAAATAAAAAAACTAAGCTAGGCTTTCAGATTTTACTATAATTCTTCGTAACCGTGGTTTCGTAAAAAGAAATACAATTCTTGATTCGAAACTGGTTTCGAATAAAGGTAATTTTTACCTCCTTCTCAACTGGTTACGAACCAGCAATATCGATGGCGGCCGAAGGGTATCTACCATATTCGGGATTATATGGGTATTAAAAAAACAGCCTGTATATATCTGTAACATTTTCATTAGTGATGCTATACGTATAATATCCGTACCACACTAAACGTGTAACAGAAAAAATAATGGTTATATACTTTTTTGTAATTAAATCACCGAATATTGCGGAAGCCATGTTTGTTAAAGATTCTGTTCACATTTTGTTTTTGTAGCGAAAATGGGTGAAGAAATGAACTGTACACAAACGCGAAGTTTGAGTTTGTTTTCTTTGTAAATACGTCTTTTCACTACTCAAATTAATGAATTATGCAAGTATACTTAATATGTGGTGTACCATTAACGTGGCAACTTTACCAAACTCGTAGTAACTGTACCATATCTTAGTGTTGTGTCATAAAAAACATATTTTAATGTTGTAGATAACGTGGTTGCTTACAAAATTAGTAAGCTCTTATGTAAGTGTTTATGTATAACCTCATTTTGTAAGTGTTTGTTATACCTATTAAAAAAAATCATAGGTATTTGATACAAACTCAAATAGTACCAAGCTGACCGTGAATAGACACTTTGTCGTAATTGTAGTAATTATTCGATTTTTAAATAAGTACTTACCTACCTTTAAACATAATGAGAAATCTATTCCGTATTAACTATTTCATTACGTCGACTTTATTTGTATTTTCTTTTACAACCGCAATCTAAGCAACATTTACTGTTGGCAAACTAAACATGACTATTTGCTCAATAGATTGAATGTTACATTTACTCACAGCACTAAATAAATTATGATCATGAAATTGTTTATACATAAGTACAGTTACGAGCAATGAAATAGACACTGTTATACAATATGTTACAAAAATACCCCTGATGCCGAATATGGTATATAGGGACCATCAAACTAAACAACTTAATATGGTACCAACTCTGAAATCGCGAAAAAAATCAGCTGTTTAATACATTTTGATATTTTCGATTTTAATTTTTGTATGAAACAGCTGTTTTTTTTTCGCGATTTCAGAGTTGGTCCCATAGTAAAAGTTGTTCAGTTTGATTGTCCCTATATACCATATTCGGCATTAGGGATATATTTTTGTAACACCTTATATACAATATGATAGTAATAAATCATATTATGACCTGAAACATGAGCTAGTACCTGTAAAAGATTTGAGAAGAAAACCAGTTACACAGGTCACCATTATTGAGTAACTCTGTTTTCATTTATTCTGGCATAAAACAGTTATTTTAGAACTATTGCAGTATACATCAACATTAAAAGTAATACGTCATAGTTCTCACCAAATTATCTGAATCCCTTATTACGGGAATTCTAGTTTTCCTGAAGTTGTCTCAAATTGAATGACAACGATTTTACCCCTGAAATTAGCTTAGCATTGCAGCTTTATTGGGTAACATGATCAGTGAAGTTAGTGAGCATTGGATTGCCACATATTAAATTATTTTATTTTATTTATGTTTACTTTATTAGGGACAGTACACAGCTCACTTTAAAGTCTAAGTAACAATTTCAAAATATAATTCTAAATGCCAAATTATGACTATCCAACAAATTAGTTATTTGATTCGAAAGAAATGGACCGTTGGTTATGCTTATGGTTAACCCTTCAACGCCGGCCCGGACGCCTGCGTCCAGCTATAAAATCATATGCCGTTCTGTAAAAGCCCGCGCGGACTCCTGCGTCCGTGCTCTTGCGTCCGCCCGGGAAGTACAGAAAAAATAACCACGGTTTGATCGCGTAGAACTAATTAATGAAGATGTTTTAGTCTTCAATTGTTAGTATTTGAATATGGCCAACATATTGATAATGAACACAATTTATTGATTGAATAAATATAGTGTAAATGCGAAGAATCGGGTAAAAAATACGGGGAAAATACGGCATTTTTTTTGTTCTGTTTGCTAATATTCATAGTTTTTAAAACCTTTATAAAAGTTTCCGGCGCACACGGCGCGGAAGGGTTAATAGTACTACAGGTTTCTATAGTGCTCATTTGTTTCTTTCGTTTGTTTTAGATGATTGACAAGTTGTTTCGCTGAGACTATCAGATTTGTAAGTTTAATGATAATATGTAGTTACAATACCTATTAAAAGTTTAATGGAATGTGTTCAAAAAGTCAACTCAGATTTTTATGTAATTATTGTTACTGTATAACACTGTTATACAGGGTGTTACAAAACAACCCGCAATGCCGAATATGGTAGATCGGCACCATTAAACTGAACAACTTTTACTGTTGGACCAACTCTGAAATCGCGAAAAATAATCAGCTATTTCATAAAAATAAAACATAACGAAATACCAAAATAAATGAAACAGCTGTTTTTTTCGCGATTTCAGAGTTTATCCTACCATATTCAGCATTGCGGGTTTTGTAACATCCTATACAGCAAAAATGAATTATGGTTAACTTTTATTCATTAGCGACTTGGGAATATTCAGCAACAGAGAAAACAAGACTAAATTAAATTAATTAAACAATACTTATAAGCAAGAAAAAGGGGCGAATACACAAATATTTACATATAAGCATTTTAAAATAATAATAGAGTAAAAAATGAAAGCCTCAACATTTCAGTAGAATAATAATGGAACATTTTGTGTAACTCCTATTTGTAAACATACTTGTACAAAGACTGCATAATTGTCACAACCGACAGAGAAGCATTCAATTTGTGCCCAACATACACTCACAAATGACTTTGCCGTAGGAAATGTCGATAGAACAATAAAGGGGACGGATACACGAAAACAACCAGGTTGCCATGGAAACGAATCAACCAGTGACTGCGCATCGAATGAAATCCGATTTTGGGATAAACAGCAGTGCTAGCGTTCGGCCATGAAACCAGTTAGTTTATATCGAGTTCTCATAAAAGTAGTTGATTTAGTTATTTTCAAGGCATTACGTGTGAACTTTATCTGAATAAAAGTATATTTTTAGAAAAGGCAAGTTGCAATGACCATCAAGTCAAATGGAGTGAAATATGAGCTTCACCCTTTAGAATTTTAGTAAATATGTTTTGAATTATTCACATTAATTTTCAAACAATAACAACTTTTGTTCAATAACAATGTGACAACTTCAAATAATATCAAATCACACCATAATACAAAATAGTAGCGTTGAACGCTGTACGTAAAATATCCCACTCTTATAAAAATAAAGCAAATGAGTGACTTTCCAGGCAACGTTCCTTAAAAACCTACTAGATGGCGCTGTCCAACATCCTTGCGTGATAGTATGGTATTTAATCGTGCTATAATAACATAGAGTACCATCGTAAAAGAATATGTTTTTGACAATTTGACAACCTAAAAAGCTGTACTCGTTCAAAGACAAGTTCAATTGCACAATACACTACAAAATGTTAATAAGTTTATTTATATGTTCAACATCATTTTTGTCGCCGTAAAGGATTATAAAGAAAACACACTGTAAAAACCATAAGTATTTTATGCTTCTCTTTGATCAGACTATTTGTACCACGTTCATACTATTACTGCCAAGGATGTTGGACAGCGCCATCTAGTAGATTTTTAAGGAACGTTGCCTGGAAAGTATCTCATTGGACTAAAACACACATACATAATTTATCAATCAATAATCGCTGGTTACCTAGCCACATTCGAAAATATATCACCTGGTGATCCCGTGACGTACTTTGACGAACTTGAAGTGCTACTCACAGTATACTGCCGAACTTCCACAGGGGAAATATGTTATTCTTCAAATGTTTTGATTGTATCTTCTGGGAAGAAACAAATACACAGAACGTTATAAGACGATCTTTTTACTTTCCAATACGTCGTTCAAAAACATCATTTTGCAATGTCGACTTCAAAAAGAGGTTTTTTCACTTAGTCTTCTCATGCTCGTAAGGTTTGTCTTTATGTTGGGTATCGGCTGCAAAAAATCGAACAAAAATAACAATTAATTTATAAACAAAGTTCAAGTCAAGTTAACACGCTATTGAGTACTCACATTTGTGAATAATATTCCGATTTGGTGAGTCAATTCGAAATGCGAAACAAAGCAAACGAGTCAGAATTATGACTGTTTTACCACTTTGTATAGAAAAAAATGCTGATTAAATCATACCTAACTCAAAATTCTATTTTTTTGAGCTATTATTATTATGTAAATTATATTTGCCGTATTATTTTTAAACCTTCAGATACATCACAGGACAATTGCAACGACATCCCATGACAAAATAACGTATTCCCATTCAAAATATCACGTAAATGTGTCGCAAAATGTTGCGGGATTTTTTCAGTTTTATTCCTTGTTAACAACTGGAAAACCTTGTTATCGAAAAAAAACCACCCCATTTGAATAAAAAGTCATTTAAGGCTTTTTGAATAAACCGAGTGCTGAAAAACATATTGGCTATTTGCAGTTAATAAAAGGACAATTTGCTATACGTATTTTTATTTTAAGCCACTATACGCTTCCGAGAGCACTCTACGAGCTAAAAGCGCAAATGGCTACTGCCTCTAACCACAGACTAGGGAAAGGCAGATTGATAAATGACTTTGTTGAAACTGACTTTAAGGTTCAAATTATGAAATAGGAGTTCTTCTGAAATAGTAAACGCGTCATCACCGTGTTTGAGTAGTGAATGGTTATCAATTGTCCGTTTTTGAAGCTCCTGTTAGGTATTTGAATTTTTCTGTCCCCTTTAAACTGGAATACTATTAAAAAGTTGCCAAAATTGACAAAAAGAGTTATTGAACCGATTGTGTAATTGTAGTTTTTTCTTACCATTATATATTTATTTAGGCATGTTTTTATGTGGATTACCCAATCCATCTTTTTGTCAATTTTCGTAACTTTTTAATAGTTTTCTAGTTTAAAGGGGACAGTTACATTTAAATTTTGAGGTTGCGGAAATTGTGAGGGTTTACAGTTAGGCATTTACCTGTCAAACAGATAACTTTGTCACGTAATGAAATGTGCCACAGCATTGGTTGAGAGTTCAGCATTCGGAAGCAAGCATTTTTGGCGAATTTCGATGAAAATAAGCTTTCGGTGTGTGTGATGAATAAATTAAAAAATAATCAAATCCAATATTATTATTTTTCTATTAACTGCAAGTTTATAAGCTGTGATGTGAATTATTCCCGCGTTATTAAAAGCGTCTACTCGTCATACAGATATAATATTGAGTGAGAGTTTTTGTCGATCAGCAGCCGTGAATTGAGTGGAGCAAGCATTTTAGGCGAACTTCAGAGCAATATGCTTTTGCTATACCGATCGCGATAAGTTGTGAACTTTTTAATGATGATGCGTTGAAGGCAGTCATTTAAAAATTCTTTTCAAGATTTAGATTTTAACTTGATTTTTATAAATGATTTGATTTTGTATTGATACTATTTAGTTCTATGATTTGATATCTTAATCTTAATATTATTTTACCAATCTGCATCTTAGGTAGTTCGTCTTCAAACAAAAAAAGCATTAAATTTAGATTTTTCGCATTCACAATGCTATTTTTATATTAAGACTAGTGGCCCGCCCCGGCTTCGCACGGGTACAATGTAGTTACTAATGTGGTGAGTGTGAAGTTATTAGACTGTCTATATGGGTATAGTAGTGGCCACAAAATTAAGGACGCTAGTCGATTTTCATACAAACGAAGTAACTTTTAAGCATTGCTTCTCCGCCAGGGATTGACCGAGCGGTGATCTAGTTATGGCCATCCAGGGAGTGAATGGAGGAGATCCAGATTTCTATACACACCCAAGTGATCTGACCAGCATTTTAAGAGTATGTAAGGATATGTTTCAAAAAACCGCGAATATAGCTTAAAATGTGTGAAAATCTTGCAACTGAAAATTCTTATGTTTACATTATCTTAGAATGCTGACCAGATCAGTTGGGTGTGTATTGCGATCTGAATCTTCTCCATTCACTCCCTGGATGGCCATCATCAGATCACAGCTAGTTCAATCCCTAGCGGAAAACCAAGACTTCAAAATTACCTCGTTTGTACGAAAATCGACTTGTGTCCTTAATTATGTGGCCACCACTATATGTATATACGACGTACACAACATACGCAAGGGGTGTTATAAGTTTGACTTGTGTGTGTCTGTCTGAGGAAACCTAGCTCCCAAACTTATGGACCGATTTTGATGCGGTTTTTTATGCATAGTTTAAAAGATCTAAGTGTACAGACAGCGGGACTCCTAAACCATTGATCCGATTATGATGAAACTTTGGCGAGTTGTTCTGCTTACGACCGAGAAAGTCCCTGGCTAAAAAACGGAGCATTGCAATATACGCATGCCAGGTGCAGCTAGTTCTAAATAAAAATATGTTGTGCATTAACAGGATCCTCAATCTCGATCATCCAACACTTCTCTATAATAAAAATCAGCTGTTTCATACAAAAATTCAAACCGAAAATATCAAAATGTGTTTCATACGTTACCTACTCTCAAGGGAAATGACCAAAGAGAATGTAATACTACGTTGAGATGACAAATGATATTTATTATTCTTAATTAATCAATCAAATACACAAAAAAGTTTCAATTCCGACGTCGAAGTCAATCACCCCAAAAGTAGCTTTATATCACTTTTTAACCCTGTTAGGTGATAAATATTAAAAAAATACGAAACACGTGTTCAATTAATTTTGTGAAAGAATGTCTATGCCAAATTTCAAGTCGATCGGGCCAAGGAATCTCGTCCTCCCATACAAACTTTGCCACCCTGTTTCACCCCTTTAGGGGTCGAATTTCGCAAAATCCCGTCTTAGTGAGCACCTACGCCCTAAAAGGAGCCCCAATGCAAAATTTGAGACTCCTAGCACTTGTAGTTTCTGAGATTTCGTGATCAGTGAGTGAGTGAGTGAGTGAGTGAGTGATTTTCCCTTTTATATATATAGATAAATAATTTGGAATTCCGGCGATTGGGAAGGGTGCGGGTTCGAGTCCCGTCTGAGGTGCTACGGGTGAGTCGATTTTTTCTAGTATTTTTCTAATATTATTTATCTTAAAAAAAGCAACTAAATATTACCTGAAGTTAAACTGCCGGGATTAATAATGGCTTTTGAAGCTATTTTAAAACATGAGTGTCTGTTTACAAGTATTTTAATTAATTAAAATTTTATATTTACAGTATCACACTACTGTTTTAATACCTAGTAGAGAGAGACTTTGCTGGTAATACCTTAATTATGAGCATTTCCGTCGCTGCATCTTAATCGGGCCGAGTCAAATTTTCTTCACATTCACTGCTATCAGAGCTTTTTAAGCAAGAATAAAAAAAGCCTACGAAATTCAGTACAACAACAAGTCAAAATTGAAATAAAAACTTTTTTGTATTGCTTTCAAAATGGCGCTGATGACGCGCCCCATTTAGCGATACTACCACAGAGTCATAGACCATAGATACTACAAAGGAGTGATGTACATACTAAACCCATGGCCCATGTTAATGATAAAAAAGTTATTATATAACATTGTTTTGTTAGCGAAGAAGTGTTATAAAATATTACTTTAAGAAAATTAAAAAATATATATATTTAAAACCGTTTTGAAATTTATAACTCCAATTTTACGATATGAGAGTAAATAAAACCATTAATTCTTAATTTTTTATCACTAGGCAGTAAAATCTCCAAGTATATGTAATAGTTTCGAAGCATCATTTTCATTAATAATGCTTCAAAAGTTTTAATATATTTTTTATAAACAGGCAGATATAATAAATAACTCTGTAGCTTTTAAAACAAAACACGGATTTGCCTTTCTAGTTTTCACAAGCATTTGTTTTCTCGCTCGAACTCTTTGAGTGCGTCAGTATTGTTTTAAAACGATAATTATGAGTCTCCACCGTTTATGCAGAGCAATTTTTTATTGAGAGCTGTGACTTAAGCGATGGAAAGCTTTTTGTTTTCGAGTGTCGAGATTTATTGTTCGAGTTTTTTGAAGAATTGTATGTTTCAAAAACTTTATGGAATTAAAATTTGGTTTAACTGTATACACTGTTGACTCTACAGGGTATAAGAGGAACGCTTCCGTATGAGTTGAAAATAACATATATTTAGAAAAAAACCAACTTATTTTGTGCTCTTCTTATCTAGAATTAGTAACTCTACCATCTTTTTTTTAATGCCGAAGAAAACGCTTTTACGCGCTTCCCCTCCCGCAGGTGAGCGAGAGGGGGGTATGTGGGGCTCACCAGCCTTTTCACACCCTGCATTCAGTTACCTATACTTTATTATATCAGTTACTGCTGGGTATAGGCATCCCCAAGATCTCCACGACGTTCGGTCCTGTGCTGCCCGCATCCAGCGGCTTTCCGCGCATCGCCACATTGGTCTATCTTGTCAGGGTGCGCAGTCACAATTACAGAACCTTTCCGCCTCAACGGCCATCGGTTCTTCTCGCTATGTGTCTCGCCCACTGCCACGCTGAGCCGAGTTGCAGTTATACTTGACCATCAGCCATTTTTAATGTCCTCACTGCTGAGACACAGACCTTCCTTATGGGTGGATAAGGAGGATAGGCTATAACCCACCACGCTGGCCCAATGCGGATTGGTGGGTGCTATCGACCGCAAATGCAGCCGGGACCAACCGCTTAGCGTGCCTTCCGAAGCACGGAAATTTTTGGTCACCCATCCCATGACCGACCATGCGATAGTGCTTATGACTGCAAATGAAGCCGGGACCAACCGCTTAACGTCCCTTCCGAAGCACGGAAATTTTTGGTCACCCTTCCCATGACCGACCATGCGATAGTTGATTAACCTCCGCAATCGCAACCAGGCGCCAACAACCAGCAGTTATATTTATCTGTCTCTAATTATCAGTACCTAATACAACATGACAAACGATTTTATACCACAATCCAATATGCATCGAATTGCATCGGACCCGTGGCGTACCATAGAGTATTATCATCGGTGTAATAAAACCGCGAAACCAGCTATATTCCGCAAATCGAAAATAGTGGTGGTTTACAATAGTGGTTCGACATATTTGTAAGGTGCAAAGGTTTTGAGCAAAAGTATTTTAGAATTACTTATTATGTTTCACTTGATTTGTATGGAAGCTTTAAGTTACTTAATCATGTTTTAATTTAATTTTAATACCTTCTTATTTTTAAACAAAAAGTTACACGATCTTTTTATGTCAGAGATTTTTTCAATCGGGTCCAATTTAGGCCCCTCATATGACGCGAGCCGGGAAACTCGCGATAATGCTTCTAGCATAAATTATGATAATCACGATTACCCGTTTGTGAGTTACGGCGAACGTTCTAACAGGACCCGATTCTGTTTGAAGTTGAATTTTAACGAGCTCATAGTTAAGCAGCGCTGTAGCAGTGGGCAGTAGGTATAGTTCTTTTTGGCATGGTATATTTTTAATGTTGCTCTTATAATGCTCTTCCGTAAGAAATTTCGTTTTGATTTCAGAGAACATAAATTAAATTAAATGTTATTTTTAGGGTTCCGTACCAAAATGGTAAAAAGGGACCCTTATGTAGCGACTCAGTCTGTCTGACACAGCTTAATGCTATCAACTGTGGGGTATCAGATGAAAGAACGCTGTTTGCACATAAACAAAAATTTGTTCTTTGTTAAGACTGCATAGTTTTCGGCTTTTGATAATAAATAAAAAAAAACAGTTTGCCCCTTCGAAGTTTGCATAAGAAAATCTGAAATTATTCTGTAATTGAAGTTTATGTAAATATAACAGGAAAAATAAAACAATCTCTCCAAATAGCACACATTATCAGAAATTATTAATAATAAATAAATTAGTCTCACTATCTGACCTAAAAATGCAATATTCTACACTGGAACCCTCGGTGCGCGAGTCCGACTCGCTCTTTATCGACTGATAAGTTTTTGTAAACATAATAACATAATTTCCAATGAGATAAGTACCATCTCATATTGATAAAATAACTTTGAAACAACAGCGAAAGCAAAAAATATATATATTTATATACATAATAATATATATTTTGTGGTGTCTTTAGCCATAAGAGCTTTCCAAAGCTAATGACGTGGCTTTTTTTCTGGAAAGCTATTTATTTTCACAGAAATTGATAAATCTGATGCTTACAAAAGTGATTCTCTAAAAACTATACTGTTCCATAAATTCACTATGACATGTTCAACATACATGTATCTTATTTTGGGCAAGATAATGAAGCGTTAGAGCTTTTGCACTGAAAACGCGGCTTTCGCAAATTCTTGGTTTTCACGTTATAAGAAAAGTCATTGCCGAGTTCAGAAAGACAAACTTCAAGCTTGATTTCAAACAATCCAATATCTTTTGTTTCATCGAAATGAATTCTAAAGTCTGTACAGATGCGGCACAAATAATAAGGTAGTGTATATTTTTTGGCTGCGGTGAAGATGAAATAGTTTTATTTTTGTAAATGTGCATATTATACAATATTATGTACTAGTTATTGGCTGAGCGTGCGCGAAGCGTCTCCGTTTTAGCTTCGGAAAAAACTCTTTCGTATGTCCATCTGTTCTCTTTTACAGGTCGCATCTCTCAACCGATTCTCGTGAAACTTTGTGTAAGATATAGCATAGCTATTTAGTACCCTTCAATCCATACTATTAGCACAGGGTAAAAAAATGTGCTACTAGCATCTATGTGACTCTATTGATTAGAAACTGTAAACGGTTTGTACAGTCGAGTTAATAAATATGTAAGCACTTTTGACAGATGTTGGCTTTTACTACAAAGGCATAAAGTTGGTGAACTGTCAACGGTGCGTACATGTTATTGAAATCGACTGTAACTTGTGTTTGTACCATTCAAAAATTAAAATTATGCATGTAAAACTTAGATCGACTCGTCACCAGGATTGTCTCAGGCAGGATTCGAACCCGCGACCTTTGGAAATCCGGTCCAATGCTCTTACTAACTGAGTTACTGCTACCGTTTCATCTTTATCGGCTGTTATAACATCTGGAAAGATGTTTCTTTCGAATGTGGGGGTATTTTCTCATATTGATGAAATTACGCTGGCTTGCAGCGACGAAGTATAAAGTACTAGAAAATTTCGCCGCACCCTAGTGGTGCAAGTGACTCGGTAGCAAAATTGGTCAGTGCATTGGGCCGGAATCCCAAGGATGCGGGTTCAAGTCCCGTCTGAGGTGCTACGAGTGAGTAGATTTTTACTAGTATTTTTTCTTATATATTTAACTTAATATAAAAAATAGCATTGTGAATGTGAAAAATCTAAAATTTAATAATTATACAAAGAGTTACTGAAAGAGTTTCGTAAACTGCCCGTAAACTCCAGCCTTTTGAATTCTCAAAGGAGAATACAACAAGGTCTCAACAGTGATAAGCTAGAAAGAGAGCGAAAATAAAACAAGCTGGATTTAATGACGAAATATAACCGCAGCTTATTTCTTATGGAACCATGTCACGTGCCCCTGTCGCGTATATAATGCAGACCTCGGGGAGAAACAAAATAAATTGAACGGAATAAAAAGGCCGATCCACTCATAGGTTTTCATGCGCAAATAAAAAAAGACAAGCGTTTTTTATCCATAACACAATATTTTATGTTTAGCTACGCTTTTAATGTAAGTAATTTTCCCCTCCATTTTATATAAAACAGTACCTAATCTAAAATATTCGTTGTGCGGTACTTCATTGCAATAACCGGAAAATCAAAGGTATTATAGGTATCGAAAAATCCAAGCTTTAACCCATCAAGGCCCGGACAATGAGACACAATAGATATTCCATTGCTGTCCGGCCGCATTCGGCCGCTCGGGCATTGATGAACTTTGTTAATGTTTGCATTATGGAGTTAGATATCTGCATATTCGCATCTAATTTGTAATTTTTTTTTATTTTTGCATCAACAGTTTTATGTTACGTTTAGTTAAAACATAATAATCAACTCTATAATTTTCGGAACACATTAGTATGCAGAGCTTATACAAAGTTACGTTTATGAGTCTCTGAGCTAACATTAGCCACATCTAGGCTTTATGAAATACACACCCTAAATGAGACTATGGGCTTTGTCTAAAAGGGACCTCAATTTAACTACTTTTAACTAAATTTGGTCACAACCAAATTAGTTTTATGAAGCCTGAGTCGAACCGAATGCTAGTGCGTTGCAGCACAGCGCGTTGCGTTGCGTAGCGTGACGGCAAATGACGTTGTAATGTATGAAATACTATATGTTACACCGAACGCGCGACTGATGTGCAGCAGCCGCGTGGCATTCGATGTGTCATATACTGCAATCGCTACCCGCTGTGCTGCATCCGGTCTGTCCTTGAAACTGCGGTCACAGATTACTAAATAGTTGCTACGTAACTGCGGTGCACGGTTGCATCGCAAAAATTTGAATGTTCGACGTATCACAAGAGATGTGAAATTGATTAATTCTTTATTTATAAGTTAGTAATGCATATAACACACTAGTCACACTATATTCTAGCCCCCTTACTAATAAAGATTGTACAGCAGATGTATAGTTACACAATGGTTACTATCTATCTTACTATTTAAGTTTGTCATTAAAAAGAAAGGGACAAAACACTGTGTAACTATGCATCTGCTTTAAGGGGGTAGGGCTGAACTAATTTAATTAAAAATTTTGCCCTCTTATCCTATCCTATGTTTTGTTTGTTCCTCAAAGAACACCGTGTACAATAATAATAATAATGCTTGGACAATTTCAAACAGCGCCATCTAGCCCCAAACGAAGCAAAGCTTGTAATATGGGTGCTAGTCAACTGATATACTAATTATATACTTTTTAAATACATACTTATTATACATAGTAACACCCAGACCCGTCACAAAAATTAAAAATCATCATTTCAATTTCTGCCCGGCCAGGAATCGAAGCCGGGACCTTTGCGTTGTAGACCGGCATGTTGACCACTGCACTACTCCGGTCATCGCAAAGTATGCATGTTTTCCTTAGTCATACAAACTTATATTATTTTACAAGTTTGCATGTAAAACTATACATAAAACATACAATAGTGAGTTCATAATGAATTTACAACTACAATACAACCGTAACGACCATCCCGTTGGTTTTTAAATCATTATTATGCAAACTAACCAGCGTTCAGTTATCCTGGGAGTTCTAGGGATTTTTCAAGTAGAAAAAGAAATTTTCAAGAGAGATTTATAAAGTTTCAGGGAGAAAAAAATGTGTCTTATTACTAGTTTCCAGACGCGACTTCGTCCGCAAGTACATTCGAAAAATTCCTAGAGAACCTTTGACCAGGATAAAAAGAATCTTATGTTTCAATCCAGGTTATAAACTATCTGGATTACTTTCATCCAAATACATTTTGCTGTTTTTGCGTGATTAAGCAGATTAAGGAGAGGAGCTCAGTGGCGCAGTTGTATGGCCCAGCGATTGCGGAGGTTAAGCAACTTTCGCAAGGGTCAATCCTGGGATGGGTGACCAAAAATGTATTATCTCGAGCTCCTCCGTGCTTCAGAAGGCACGTTAAGCCGTTGGTCCCGGCTGCATTTGAAGATGTTAGCACCCACCAATCCGCATTGGGCACGTGACGTGTGGTAGTTCATGGCACATCCTCCTTATCCACCTATAAGAAAGGCCTATACCCCAGCAGTGGCGACATCAAAATGGCTGTTGGTCAAGCAGATTAATTAACAAACATTTAAACATACAAACTTTAACATTTTTATAATATCAATAGGGTAGTAGAATGAACATTATGAATGTGATGTAATCGCTTTGCACTTTGAAGAAGAAAAAAAATTGTAAGTAATTTACTCATTATATCAGCCAAACGACACCGATTGCTGAAGCCCCATAGAAACATATTGAAGAAAAATTTGTCACTCATCATAATTCCTAGGTAGGTAACTAGCATAAAAAAAAATAAAAAAGGTAGGTAACTAGGTACCTCTATTTTAGGTTAGCGTCAAAATCTTTTCTTAAAGGAGGTTAGCCTCTTGAAAGCGGTGTGACTAAGCAAGAAACTAAAGTAGTGGAAGAAAAATATTAGTCCCAATCCACATGTAAGGCTTTCACGGGAAATTCCCGTCTCCGAATGATAAATGTAAGTAAGTTTAAAAAGCCATTTGGATCCCTAAGGAACAAACACATACTTGAACTTTTTTCCTCTTCACTGCTCTAACAATGGGACGACAAATAAAAAGTCTGTGTGTCAGACAGAAGGTCCACTTTAAGGCCATATTAAAAAACGCAGTTCCTTTCACCTTTTAACTAACAGTTCGTCGCACAATCGACCTTTCGCATGAAGGTGAACCACACAACCACAATAGATCTTTCGTAGAAACATTCATCGCAAAATCGACTTTGTACACGAACGTGAACCTCACTGTCGATTTTTTACACAAACGTGAATCGCACTATTGTAATTTGACACGCTACGAGTAGAACTGAAAATAGTCTGGGTTCCCCTGAGATTGTCTGTACGAAATTCCTATGTGAGCAATCACGGAAATCCGCATTCTTTTCCGAGTGACTGTTCTGCCTAGTCTATATTTTGTGAAGGAGCATTTTGGTAGAGAGGCAACAATAACCGTATTGGAGTGTTTCAGATAACTTTTGCATTTGCCTTTATGTTTCTTTGATAGAAAATATTGTTGGAATACCAATTCAATGGTAAAATTGGTTTCCAACAGGAAATCTTATTGGCTTATACTGTGACATTAAAAGGACCTCATTTTTGATAAATATTGTCTCTATGAATTTTATTGTAACAGTCGATCGTCTAGTATTATGCATGCTGTTATGAATCTGATACAGTCGTACGTGTTTTGACGACCTCCGTAGTCGAGTGGCTTTGTACACCGGTTTTCAAGGTGTCGCCATCTCTGAGGTCCCGGTTTTCGATCCCTGGTTGGGTCAATTTAGAAAAAACGAACTTTTCTATATTGGCTCAGATCTGGATGTTTGTGATACCACCGTTGTCTCTAATTTCCATAACACAAGTACTTTAGCTACTTATTTTTGAATCGGAGCAATGTATGTGATGTTGTCAAATATTTATTTATTATTATTTATTTTCTTGCACATTGTCTAAAATTATACAATTTAAGTCTGAAAAAAGTTATTAGATTAGTAATCTTCCGTTCAATCATTTTTACCATAGATTGAATTGACGTAGTATAAAAGTTCTGGAAAAAAAAACAAATTGCAATCACAACTTAAGATTATCAAGCTAAGTACCTATCTAAATATCATACAGGGTACCTTGAACAGCTTTCTTCATCCAAAATTATTTTCTACTAAAATCTAAACAAAAAGACAAAATTGCGTTAGCCTTCACAATCGCTTCAAACATTTTGGACCGTGGACTCCTTAATTCCACCTTTTGTGCTGGAAACAAAGACCTGAGTGTCTACTACGATAAAAGAACCGCGATATTCGGACGATATTTGACATTTGTTTCACTTAATTTCAGACCCTATTCCTCCCCTCTACTCGAATAGCCGAGATTCTATTCATTCGCTAGCCTAAAAGCTTAAAGTAAGCTATAAACTCTAAAATTACAGGTCGTAGGCTTGTTAATTTCATACTATATAACAATCTCTGTGATTTACATAAGTTTGCTACACGTGACTTAATCATCTAATTGCTTATTTTTAGGCTTTAAGTTGGCGAACGAATTGAAGAATGTCGGCTGTTTGAGTAGAGGGGCTGGCAGCTGATGTCACGAAGCGAAACGAATGTTCTCCGATCATCGTAGTTCGGTTTTTATAGTAGGGTCTTTGACAATTAAACCATTGCCTCGTGTGGTAATGAGACGTTTCCCTCTTATACTGAAATTCACTTACTTAAAGCTATTGTCAGACCTCACTTGAATTTATACTGCTAGGATTATATCCATTGGTTCAAATACTTACCTTAAGACTTTAACCATTGTTTTATAAAGCTTAATCTCTGATCTTTACTTGAAAGCTTTGATCAGTGAAATAATTACTTTTTATGTATAATTACTTCCATTTACTTCGTTTCCTTTAAAAAAAATAAGAGGTACTTTTACGTTATATCCTTTCTTGACTAGGTGAATCTACATAAATATCTATGATTATAACATTTGTCTTAAAGAAGTTAGGAAATCCAAATTAACATTCAAATATTACATTTACTAAGCACAAAATGTGTGTGTGTGTGTGTGTTCCGTTTTTCTCTATTAAGGTACGGAATTCAAAAATAAAATTTTACGGGTTATTGTGAAACACTCTGTAATTGTAGGTACTGTACGGATCAAGATTAAAATTAACAAGAAACTAGCACTCACTTAAGGTTTCCATAACTCAATCTCAATCGTTCCGGCCGCCCAGAAACTTCATTCGCTAAAGCGAGATTATCGCCCAGTGAAAAAAGGCCTCCCTATTATGTAACTCTGTTTCTAACAACTTTTGATTGAAGCTGACAGAAATCGCAGTTACATTGCTGCTTTAGTAAAAATCAATGTGACAACGATGTTACATAAAGCAGCAATGTAACTGCGAATTCTGTCAGTTTCTTGATTAAAAGAACGAAAAGAACGGAAGCGGCCGAGTGGTTTTCTTTTTTAAGACGAAAAGAGATAGTGCTATAGAAAATGAAAAAAAGTGTAACCTAATAAATAATACCACAAAAGGACTTACTTAATTGAGCAAGTAATTAGTAACTTGGACAAACTTTTTCCTACCAAAGTTAAATGAAGATATTCATTCACACTTTGCTTTTTATTTGTTCTTATAGTTTCTTCGTTAATACAATCACATTTATATTATATAAAAGCTATATTCTAAATAAGTATTATATATATAAATTCTATAAGTAGATTTATGTACCTATTGTATTCTTCAATTAAGGTTAATTATTATATTAATGAATGTTTTTAGATCCTACTTTTAAAGCACCATAAACTGCCCATTCCTTATTTTTTATTCTGATCAATATAAATAAATGGTAGCCTGGAAGAAATTGCTTTTCAGCGATAAGGCCACCTATTGTTCCATTTTTTGTACTGTCCTTGTATGTTTTTATAATGGTGAACAATGAATGACTGAATACTTTATTCACTCATTCATGACTGAATCTTTATTCAGTCATTCATTCACATTTATTTTCGTTTCGTATATACTGCAATCTTCAGTGAATAAACTTATATTTATGACTATAACTTTTACATTAGGCAGTGTGACATCATAATCGAAATATAAATATTTATTGCCATAATAACACATGTCAGAAAACAATTTATTTTCCTAAGGTCCTGTTTCACAATCAAAAAAGTAATTTCTGAGTAGCTTACTTGACAGATGATTTGACAGTTATGATATGAAAAACATAACAAATCATATGTCAAGTAAGCTACTCAGAACTCACTTTTACATTGTGAAACCGGCCCTCAATGTAATGGTAGGTTTAAGTTACCAATATCTACACACGACAGAATATATCAAAGTTAAACAGTTGAAATTCGAAAACAGCTAAGTAAGGCATAAAGTCAACAGCTTGATACGTCTGATGTATACCGTTTGACTTTACAATTGAAAATAATTTGTCATTACCCTTTCTCTACGGCAAGGAAAGGGTTATGTTTTTGTCGCGTATCTAATATGTATGTATGTTTACATGTAATAATTTTTATAACCTCATATATTCCAAACGACTGAACGGATTTTTATCATTTATATATCATTAGATTTGTATTGACAGCCCAAGTTAAGTGACGTTAAAAAAACCAACATGGCAGCTGAACGGTGCTTTATTGCAGTGAAAAAAATGTTTTCTTTAGAATACTGCAATATGGGTATCAAATTAATGGGCATATCATAAGGATATAATCTTTATATTATTATGTGATAACTTTAATTTGCGTTTGTTATTCTGTTAGGTAGGTATATTATTTATTTGTCAATCCAAGTGTACACTCCTAAGCCATTGATTGATCGTTATATCAACAGTATTCCCAAATTGCTTAATAATATTTGGCAACACATTCTCCTTTATATTGGTGCTTCATCAATTTCCACTTCAGAAAACATAAAGTTACATAGCCTTTGTTGCGTTACATTAAAGTTGAAAATCGGAACAGCATTTATTAATTTTCTTGAGCCAAGTCAAACTTTGTTATTCAACAATATGCAAGAAATCAGTGAGTCAGCGAAAGTTACGGGGAATTATTCATTTTCTGTTGTTCATTGGTGTGTATTTATAAAATAATATACAATTCTTCTAGAAATTGTTACTCACTTGTAGTATATATTTTGTGCTATTACTAAGTCTACAGGTCCGTTAAAAATAGTTTATCATTCAATTTCGTGAAATGAAGTTTTAATTTCCAGAAGGTAAGCCGATGGGAATCGGTTTGTATGGACCCTTCGGCATTGGTGAGTGTTAAATTCGTTATTATGCAACCAGTGTTCAGCCGCTTTGTACTGCATAACTAATGCCAGCATTTTTAGCCCCGCCTGAAACTGAGCTAAAATGGGTTTCTAAGTAATCAAAGTTAGTTGATAAACTGATGAACACAACTTGACAAGTAATAAAAGACACAGAGTACAAACCAAAGGAAAATATGTTATAGTATTAAAAGTACAAAATTCAAAATATAAATTAAGAGTAATAAACCATAAACTATTAAAAAAGAGGCCGGCTCGGCAACACCGCCAACTTGGTTGTCATTTTGTGTGGTGCCATTTTTTGAGCGGAATGCTTTTTCCATAGATTTTAGTTCGCTGCAAAGACCCTTTTATCAAGTTACCCATTTGACTGTAGTTGTTATGTATTAGTCACATTTTTTTTATTATTTTGATCTGTAATATTTTCGTATTCCACTAACGAGATGGCCATAATAAAGTTTTATTTATAAGAAGCACAAAGTTATTTGTTGTCAAAGCACGTAAAAATCACCTACACTTGCAAACTATTCGGTCAATATAATTAACTTAACTACAGCAAATTAATTAAATTCACTTTCAAAGTTACCTTGCGAACCTAACTTAATTAGTCTTAAATACTTTCGAGAGCTAGCAAAAGGTGTGGGAGTAGACAAAATAGGGCATAATTAGATCTTACTACTAACTACATTTTGTAGAAAATAAATGTTAATTGAATTATTCGTGTAATTAAGAACCACTTTAAGTTCGTCTACGTAAACGTTGAACATATTATATTTTAGTTAAACCTAAAAAAACCTTACTTAAAAGGTACGTATTATTAATGATATTCCTTACAAAATGGAAATTTTCCAAACAAACAATTAATAACATTTGATTAATCAGTCAAAAAAAATTTACGAAGGAGAAACGAACCGGTGGAAATAATAAAAATTTCGGACGTTTATCTTTACCGAGAACACATCATCCGTGCGACACTTTTATTCTCTTGGGAAATTAGCGCCTGCGATTCTCGTACCAGTAGTGTGGTCCACAGTCGATATATTTGTATCGATTCTTTTAAAATCACTGACTTGTTTTTTTTAATTAACGGTCATCATCATCGCCCTGCCCTTATTTGGGGTTGGAGCAAATACATCCTTTTAGTTAATTATTTTATGTTATGCGTTTTATCTTTTTTATAATCCATCCATAATATCCATCTATCATTTATCTATAGATAATTTTCTAACAGTAATGTACAAATTATCAAGAAATTATTAAATTTATCAGCAGCTATCTGTTTAAAAAAATTTTGAAAGGCTTGAAATGACAAAGAGTTTCAAATTGTTTTATATTAGATAAGTAGATTTGGACTAGCTTCCGCACGCACTTTCTTCTGCCTAAAATATCACTTACCGAGATAATCTGAATGCCAAGTTCCAACCTTTTTCATCCAGTCAACTCAAACCAGTTGCGATAGTAAATCAATGATTCCGTCAGGTTAGAACAAACTGTTTTATAAGTTTAGATTTATACGTTAAAAACCTTTAAATAGGTAACACTATAACCTCATCGCATATTTTAGATCGTTAGCGTTTCCCCTCACTATCATTCACGAGTAACAACCAATAAAAAATTCCACATCTTGTCACATGAAAAATGAAGGCTTACCGCGGATTCATTTCTTGATCGATTGTAACCCTGGATACTTTACGAAGGCGCGTAATGTTTTTATATTCACAGATTACACCGTGGGGGCATTAATGTTTTTGCTTGAACTCGAACATTAGGGCTGATACCTTCAACGGCTCTTGTAAAGATATTAGTCGCAGCTTTTCTGATAGATACAATAGGAAATATTCCCAATAAATTAAAGAGTCACTAGTATTTTACAGTAAATTGACCATAGTGCAGAAAGAGCTTTTATAAAAGTCTCCATCGTTAAATTTCTTCGATCATGCTTTACTAATTAAAATTTATGTCACAATGCCGTTGCGAAACGTAATAATTAAGTTGTTGTGAAAATATATTTCGTTCGTGTTATTTTGGTAAAACACAGCCTCATTTTTCAAATTAAATAAGACTCCCTACAATATAAGCCTCGGCTATTCACACACTGAAATAAATAATAAATAAATAATAAATATTTGACAACTTCACATACATTGCTCCGATTCCAAAGTAAGTAGCTAAAGCACTTGTGTTATGGAAATCAGAGGCAACGGTGGTATCACAAACACCCAGACCTGAGCCAATATAGAAGTTCGTTTTCTAAATTGACCCAACCGGGGATCGAACCCGGGACCTCAGAGATGGCGACACCTTGAAAACCGGTGTACAAAGCCACTCGACCACGGAGGTCGTCAACAACAAGCCAAAACATTTTCCAATTAAAACATTAATAGAACACAACAAGTGAAGCTTATGGAGGGACCAAAATTGAATTATTATTGGCCCTCGAAAAACATAATAAGATGTCATGGAATGATAAATTGTTCGCAGATGCCGGATTCGACCAGAAAGCTATCAGTAGAACGTCGGACTTGAGTAATAAGAACAGCAACTTCCTGTATTGTTTTGCTAATTGAGTGGCAATAATATAATACTCTTATAATAAATGATAATAAAATAAAAATATGTTTTATCTCCAATAATAATGTCAATCAGCTAGTTTAGAAATGTACGAAAAACACTTTTTTTTTGTAGTATCAGATTATTGATTCTCTATTTGAGCTCAATTACAATCGTTTAAGAAAATTGTACTCAAGATTTTCTTTCTAAGGGCCCCCGGTAACGATCAATTGCGATTGTCAATTGGCGTCAATTACGTAAAATTTTTCAATCGCAAATTATGTTACCGGAGCGTTTAAGAAATAATTTTTGGAAATAGTTCCGTTTTTGCTTTTTATATTAAAATATTTGCATCTGCTTAAATATTCAAAATACCAAGGTAACCATTTTAACAATAAATCATGTATTTTTTCTTGAAATTTTCAACTAATCCAGCCCCCTAGCATGACCACCGAAACACCATATATATCGCGTGATATAGCGTTTTATCGACACTCACATGTCAAAATCCATTGTCTTTTGACAGTTAAACGTAATAAATTGCTATATTATCATATCAAGTTTTTATAGTCATGCCAGGGGGGCAGAATGATAACAACGTCTGCGAGTTTTTTCAGTGGCAATAAAACAAGATTTTCTGCGAAATCTTTGCCTATTATCTGCAAGAAAATTTAATCTTCGAGATAGTAAAGAGATTCGGGAGGCTATCTTCTGCCCTAATTTAGCATGATGGATCCAAAATGACGTCAAAGTGGTTCCACAAAAACCAATTTCCCTTTCGTATCATCTGCAAAATCTTGTCCTTTTTGTTACTTTACAATACAACAATGAACGTGAAACACGTTGCCTAAAAAGACAACCCAGATTAGCGTTCCTCAAGCAAAAATAAGCCTTGTAGTTTCCAAAATAAGGTACTTTTGCATTTGAACGTTTAATCTAAAAACGTAATCTTCCCATTTTCTGGTAGGAATTCAAACGCCCATGTGTAGATTGAAAAAAAACTTTGATGTTGTGAACACAGGCGATTGTATTTGGCACAATGGCGACATTAGAAGCGATAATAGGGGGAAAGGCGACCTTTTTAAGCTTGACCCAGTAAAAGGCATTGTTTTTGATATTATCTTCGCGAGCTTAAAGTGTCGAGCTTTGCGAAGAACCGTTTGTTTCTTGATGTGTAATTTTCTTTCTTCTTAAAAGAGGTCAACTAGTTAAAATGGCGTTGACTTTTGTAGGGATTAAGTGTTATGGGTTTGACATTCGGTTTTTTTAGTTTTGACATTGAGAAATGATAAAGTGACAAGATTTTGAATTTATTTAAAAAATATGATTTTATGGGTGTTTTTACATTTTTACGCTCATTTCCCGCTAGAGACAGGCACTTAATGCAGTATAAGTACTAAGTTATGACAAAAATATCATTTTTAAAACTTTCTGTTTAAAATATTGTCATTATTTAATAAAACTGTAACTTAAAAAGGTTTAAGTTGTTTTATTATTGTTTATTCAAATTAAATAAAAATACCTAAGAAAAACATTTAGACAATCTCACAAAGTTATAGAATCATTAAACTTTGTAGAGTTGAAGAGTACTGTATTTCTTGTCTTAGAATTTTCTGTTCATCATTTTGTCGTCAGGAAAAGAATTTCTTTAAGTAAAAAGCGTGGACAGTTCCGTGCAAAAGTTTTATCCGCGGTTTACTTCTAAACAAAACATCTGCGAGAAGCGAAAGAAATTCGAAACTTTGTCACTCTGAGCACAATTCATTTAAGGCTTTTAATGCGCTCGTGGAAACTTAATTTACATTTTAAAATGATAAAAAAATACATTTACGTTATTTAAAGTAAATGAAGCTACAGTAAAATGCCAAGCCTTACCATACGCCAAACATGAAGTCTTCCCGGGTCAATGTAAAATTCGCACCACCAAAAAAAATCCCACGGAATGTTGATGGCACTATAATACGATGTCTTTTGCTTTTGGAATTTGGTAAGGTCTAATAGAAATAAAACACTTTTACGGATTACAGCGCTTATATTATTCATTAAGGTGTTGTTTTGGAATTATTTAGTTTGTATTTATTGTTTTTTTTTAGAATTCCCTGAACAAAAACAACACCTGAATTAATAATATACGCGCTGTAATCCGTAAAAGTGTTTTATTTCTAATGAACTGTACGCGCGAAAGTCTTAGAAGTGTATAAGGTCTAATAGGTTTTATTCCAACCTCTATTGGTACTAGCTCCTCATCCAATGAACTTCTTTCATGGGGCGGACTCCAGTTCAACTGTAACACCACCTCTTTGTATAAAAAATCACCAACCTACTTTGCCACCCCTTCTCTTTCTTTCAGCTGGCATAAATAGAAACTCGTTGATTGAAACTTCTTGAAAGCAAACTGGGCCGTTGAAGGCGGTCTAGTTTGTGTCTTTAGAGCAGTTAACGGAACTTATATGAGAAACTGTGACAGATGTTAACTGAAACTTTAAGATAAGTTTAACCGCTTCAAATTGCCGTGATAAGTGTTTTTGAAATTAGTGGAATGGATATATTGTAAAGCGTCAGTATGAACGATGATATATTTTAATTACTATGGTACAAAATAGAGTTTTTGCAAGGAAATTGGTATGTTTAAGAATATGAAATACAACATTATCACTCAAATCTTTTTTGTACTCAGTAAAATAAGGTACGAATTAGTAGATTGTTTGACAAGGTTCAAAAGGAAGCAATTCCCATACGAGATATTTAGACTATAGTTCGAGTATAGAATTGATGACTTTTACCCGTGATAAATAATCTACTTTTCATTTCGAATATAAGGAAAGTAAAAAAAAATAGTTTTTCCAAAATATTTATTTTAAATTATTACTCGAATAAAATAAAAAAAAAATTGACAAACAAATATATGACAAACATTTTCAATATGGCAGTATAATACGGCAATATGGCATTATCTAACGAATAAAGCTTTATCAGGGCATTAAAAAATCAGCCCTTAGATTGTTAAGCTATCTTTACATACATACATCTTTTACTATCTTTTACTTTTGTTTTACTGATGCATCTTTTACTATCTTTTACTTTTGTTTTACTAATGCAAATCTCTTTAAACTTTTGACTTATGTTACAGGTTCGTGCCTTGGGTAATAAACGATTGACAATTTTATTGTGAATAAGAATACGATAATACATAGAATGCAGAAATAATAAAAATACTTAATCCGTTAATATGCCACAGTATATCAACGTCCACAAGATTAATGAGAATGCATTAAGATTGATCGTTTGAGCATATTGGTCACTTAACATTTGCCCGAAATATGTAATTAATTATACTTCCTCTTATTCATTACTGTGTGACAGAAAATTAAATGGTGATTCGTACAAATATTTTTTCATTTCAACTCGGATTTAAATCTCTTATTGACGTCAACAATTTTCTCCATAAGCCCATTGCTTACAATCATCTAAATAAAATTTTATGGATCAATCAGTTAAACACTTCTAATATTTTCACGCGTACTATTCATTGAAATAAAACACTTTAACTGATTACAATTATTCAGTTATTGTTTTAGAATTATTTGAAAACCCAGTAAAACCAAACCTAAATTAAATATACGCGTTATACTCGTAATCAAGGTTTTATTAAAATCAGTAATGTTATTTCAACAACACATTCAATAATATCTTAGTATTCGAAATTCAATCAACTGATACAGCCTTATCTTTTTCAATATTCTGTAACAACCAAAAATCACGTATAGATAATTGAACCTGTACACAAAACAGTGAAACGCTGTAACAAAAGCGATTTCAATTTGGTATACAATTTGAAAGTGTCAACTGGTTTGTGACCGTGTTATTGTTTTGTTACTAAAAGCACAATATAAAGCACAAAGGGTAAGCTTTTAAGTACTTATTTTAAGCAGCTTTAAAATTAAGTTTCGAGTGAGTCTGAACGCTTTAATTAAAGATTAACTACAGATTAATTGCTAATGGTTTTTTATTCAGTGTCGTGGAATAGTGGTAAAGTATTATTCAAACGTACATAATGTACATAATAATATGCGCCATTTTGCCATAATATTTGTAATCTTTATTTTATTAATGTTTTATTCTTGTTGACATTTTTTTAGACTAATGGAGCATTTACACGGTTCGATTTTCCAAGCGACTTGCTAGATAAATTGCTAGTCGGATAGGGCTTGTTATCTCAAACTTAATTGCAATGAGGTGGCGATTCTTTTTTACAGGCAATTGTCGATAAAAAGCAACTAAAGTCGCCTAGCAAAGCGCCTGGAAAATCAACCTATGTAAATGTCCCAGAGGTCAGAAAAAATCTGTTCGTAAAAACAGAGCTTAGCTGCTTCACTATTTCCGTAATAATAGAATATGAATATTATGAACTACTGCCACCCCGTAGACTACGGTATTTTATGTGTCCAGGGTTCAAGTCCTTATTTTTTACCGAACCTTTTAGTCTAAAACACCTTATAAATAACATCAAACAAAACAAGTTATGAATACTATAGTAAAGCACAAGACGGTGCTAAAAACATAGCTAATTTCGGAGTTTACTCATATCTTGAAAAGTGTATTACGATACGAGTAGATCAAAATCGCATCAAAATAAACACACAATAAAATTTATTCAAAAGCAAAACCGTGAAATGAGTTTTTGGACTTTGACACAGAATTAGTACAGTACTGACGTAAAATTTATTAAAAAAAAACTTCTCACGTACTCACAATTCCTAGAACTAATTTATTTCACCCGATTCCAATTATAATTCACAAACGTATGCTTAGCCCGTCTCAAAATCAACCGAGAGCTTGAAAGCTTCCGTTGGTGTTCAATACTGGGGTAATTAAAGCTTCACATGCTCCGGCTAAAGGGCTTATCACACTGGTGTTTATTTTATGACGTAGCAATAATAAATAAATAAATATTAGACGATATCGCAAACATTGCTATGGAACTTGTGTTATGGAAATCAGAGACAAAGACATTGAATAGAATTATTGAGTGGTTAGAGGAGAATCACTTAGAAGTGAACCTCGACAAAAGTAGTGTAATCCATTATAATTCTTATGATAGTGCAACAAAAGCATTTAATATAAATTTATAGGGACATATCAGTTGAGTCCCTATAAATCTGCCATGCAAGAGGTCCCGGGTTCGATTCCCGGCCGGGCAGAAATTGAAATGATGAATTTTAATTTCTGTGACGGGTCTAGGTGTTACTATGTGTGTATAATAAGTATATATTTAAGAAGTATATATGTAGTATATCGGTTGTCTAGCACCCATATTACAAGCTTTGCTTAGTTTAGGGTTAGATGGTGCTGTGTGAAATTGTCCAAGCATTTTTTTTTTAGTTTTTGAGATTTTAGCATTCACAATGCTATTTTTATATAGTACACACGACAGCACGTCAGGTTATACAGTTAAACTGCGAAAACAGCTTTTATTACGTAGGGCATAAAGGCGGTCTCAAGGTCAACATGTCGCACACTTGGTGCAATAACGTCAGAAATGCAAAATTTTGGTAAAACGAGTTTTTGTCACAAAATGATATCAAATAATCATCTACTTCCGGTGCAACAATATCGTAAATGTAACTCATAAAATGAACCACAGGCGGCGCAAGTGTCGTTATGATTTTGGCGCGTTTTTGTGAGCGCTAGCGCGAAAACGTCATGATTGGTCAGTTGCGCGCGGCCCCCCGCTGGAAGTATTTGTTTGCAGGTGCAACAACAACGTAAAGGTAATTATGACAAACTTTTTTTGGCAATTTTGAGGCAATAACGACGTAAATGTGCAGTTCTGATGTTGTTGTTCAAATTTCTATCGCGAATACTTACTGGCAATGTCATTTATTACATTTATGTTATTAATTATACATTATTACATTAATGTTAATAATTATATATAATGAAAGTACTATTTATTTAATTTCTATGGTTGATTAGTTTTTTGTTTGGCATTAATGGCGTTATAGCACAAAAAAAAACCACTTTTTAGATAACTTTCCGTACAACAATGTCATAAATGTAGGTTTACATGAGGAAATTAAATAAAAATTACCTTTTAAATTGCTTTTTTATTTCTGAAAATATCTTACCTGTAAATTATAGATTATTAGTAACAGTTTTATAATCTATGTTTCACAGGATTATAAATACATTTCATGCTATTAAACTAATAACTTTCAAATCGATCTCCTGAAAAAATCGCCAACTGTTATTTATGACGTTCGTTCTCGTTCACGTTCTCACGTTCTCGGACGGGAATCGAACCCGCGACCTTTGGATATCCGGTCCAATGCTCTGACCGCTGAGCTACCGCACATGATCTGGTGCGAGTCGTATTTTTTCTAGTATATTATTTAGTATTTTTTATTTATTTAAAGCCTCCTTATTCATTTATACGAAGGTTCTGCGCAGTGGAGACATTAAATTGGCTTGTAATGTTTGTAAAGTCTCGAATCTCATAATGCTCGTGTGATAAAACCCTAAGGGTGATTAACCGGGCAGAGCTTAAATCACAAAACATTCAGTTGAAACGCTCAGAGGAACTGGGTAGCCTTTATTTAAGCATTCGGCTAAGGTTTAGTTGGAAATTTATATTTTCACTTAGATCGAGATCCACTGAAAACTGGACTATTGCTTGGTTCTTACGAAAAACCTTATAGATGGTACGAAAAATGTAATCATAGAGATTTAACGTCTGTTTTTTTAAAGCTTCGATTTTTTTGTACGTCATAAGATAAAAGTTGTACTTGGCTTAATGTCTGTCAAAATACTAAGCATTATGTTATGATCGATTATTTGTAAGGACCAACAAAAGACACTAAAAAACCGGCCAAGTGCGAGTTGGACTGACGCACGAAGGGTTCCGTAAAAATCACGTTTGTTGTATGGGAGCCCCCCTTAAATATATATTTTATTTTAATTTAATTATTTATTTTTAAAGTAAATGTATAACTTAATATTCTGTGAATATTTCAAGCATCTACCTGTTGCCGTTATCAATATCGAGCAAAACGAGCTAAAAAAAGCACGTTTGTTGTATGGGAGCCCCCTTAAATATGTATTTTATTCTGTTTTTTAGTATTTGTTGTTATAGCGACAACAGAACTACAACATCTGTGAAAATTTCAACTGTCTAACTATCACGGTTCATGAGATACAGCCTGGTGACAGATGGACAGACAGACAGACAGACGGACAGCGAAGTCTAAGTAATAGGGTTCCCGTTTTACCCTTTGGGTACGGAACCCTAAAAACGACGGTGCAGTCGGGTGTAGGCCGCCAGCCGCAGTAATACCTAAAGTGGGTTTACACGGGTGACTTTATAGCCACTCGACTTTGAACACGATGAAAATCTAATGTGTAAATGGCAAAGGCCTAGGCCTCAGGTGACTGGCCACTTATTTGATCCGGTGGGCAAAACTGGAACTAATTATTAGTTCATATTGTTACCTAGGTTACGCCGTCGACTACATAGTGTAGTAGGATATACTAGAAGAATTTCGACGACACCACAGTGACTCGGTAGCATTGGTAAGAGCATTGGACCGGACTTCCAAAGGTCGCAGGTTCTATTCCCGTCTGACACAATTCTGGTGAAGTGAATTTTTTTTAGAATATTATTTAATATACTATTGTTTAGTTACTTCTGTGGCTGATTTTAATGGATAGTTTGTGTACATAAAGCAAACTAAAACCTCACGTCGGTGGGATTATTGGTTTTGCGGCTACCTCTGTCTTAATGCTTGTTCTCGACACACGAGTAATTTGCGGTGTTAGTGGCGAATAGACATAGTTAATTGATAGTGGTTCACCTTTCGCTACCATAAAATACATTTTACTTTGACCTATTAGAACATTTTTCGAAATGGCTGAATTATAATTTTCACCAAAGCTCCGCCATTTTGAAAACTTTCGAAAAACTGAATCGACAAAAAAAAAACATATTATTATGGAACTTGCTTACAAAATCTCACGAGAATTATTAAGAAATGTGACCTGTAGAGGATAACAACGGACAGCCGAACAATGGGACAGCCGGACATACGAAAGCATTTTTGCCCAAATTTAAGTAAAATCTCTCATTCTCGTTTAAAATTTTAAAAAGACTCGATAAAAATCTTCTCCATTGCTCAAAACAATTATAATTTTTACACTACACGTGTGCATTCACGCAAACGCATAGCTGAGGTTACGCCTCGCTAACTGTACATTCACTAATATGTATTGTGTACTTCTCTCTTTTTATATTTAATGAATAAACGTGTGTTTGAAACAAAAAATAAATCATTAATTTATGTAGCTTCCCCGTTACACATGGCTTTATGCGATAAAATTATCTCAAATATATTTAATAATTGCTTTCTTAAACTGGTTTTATTAAACAAAAGAAAGAACATAATAGAAACCAAACTCAAGGCACTTCAAGCATCCTGTACAAAACCACGCGCATTATAACGTTTGTGCATTTCTTAGCGCGTGTCCTTAGTGGCGGCGCATAGAGGAGGAAACACACGAATACTTGACATTGTATCAACGCGTCCGGAGTGCAAGTGCGAATACGTCGCCCTCTCTTGTACTATGAGACCTCTCGCACAATATGGTTAAACGACCTTAACTCCGACCAGAGGCCGTACCGGCTAACGCATCGAACTTCGGAAAGTCTGCCAGGCTTCAAATTAAAACAGATAAATCGAGCCCCAATCGGGTCAAAATGGCGAATCCCAATTCTTGATGTCACACGAACATCGATATCTTCTAAATAACTTCGGCGAATAGTGCAATAAGAAACTCCTTACTTCGATTTATCTGTTTTAAGTTGAAGCTCGGCAGACTCACCGAAGTTCGAAAAGTTAGCCGGTAGGGCCCCAGAGGCCGTACCGGCTAACGCATCGAACTTCGGAAAGTCTGCCAGGCTTCAAATTAAAACAGATAAATCGAGCCCCAAACGGGACAAAATGGCGAACCCCAATTCATGATGTCACACGAACATCGATGTCTTCTAAATAACTTCGACGAATAGCACAATACGAAACTCCTTTACTTCGATTTATCTGTTTTTAGTTGAAGCTCGGCAGACCCGCCGAAGTTCGAAAAGTTAGCCGGTAGGACCCCAGGACAGCGGGCCTATCATGCGCCCCACCACATAATTATCTGGACACTTTTCTCGCGTTAGCGCGAATGTTTATTCCCCTCACACCAAATTTGAATGTGAGCGGGACAGGAATCGCGGGACAGACAGAAGTGGAAAGACAGTGTCGACAAATGGTCGTGGAGCGTATGCTAATCGCGCACTAGATGACCATGACTCCAGCCAGTTTCTTTAGTTAACCCCATTATCTTCAGAGTGTATTAATTTGCTAAGAAAGGGCAGCCATCAGCGTATTCCACCGCTCCGCAACCCGCATAAGCGATGCGCTGCCACTCGGGACACCTACTTTCGTTTCCCAGAATGCAACGGATTTTCTCAGACCCGTAAATATGCCTCAGCCTTCCGAAGAGGTACTTTTGGAAGTTTGCAAAGCGCTTGAAATATGCAGTCTGTTTTACATGACAGTTTATTTCCAAAACAATTGTATTAAGGCTTAAAATTTAGCTTGAAATGCTTTTGTTGTGTTTATTTTGGAGGAAGCTAGAATAAGAATAGGTTATAGCTTTTAGAATATCTGTTTTATACTCAATTCGATTGATGAGTTTTTTTGGATAATAAAAAAGGTTTCTTGAAGGTTTGCTACGGAGAACACGAAATAATGATTTTTATTTTTTTCACCTATTTATTAACAATAAGAACATAAAACAAACAGGCTAGTTTACTTTATCAAAAAGTAGCTTCCGCAGATACTTGAAAACCAAAAGGCTCAAAAATGCCTGACTTTTTAAACAACCAAAAGCACAAATGGCTAACTTTTGTATTCAAGTTAATATAAGTTGGCCTCGAGTAGCTCTACAACACTTTAAAATAACAAAACATTTGTGTTTTATCCTAAGTAACATCCACTTGGCAGAGTAAGTTGTATTAAAACTACAATTTACTTAATATTTGCATTGATCTAATCTTTTTACAACTATAAAGCTGCGTTCAGACGATAAACCCGATCTCAACTCGAACTCAACTCAACCACAGCCCACTCCTTGAAATGCATCGCTTACAATTTTGAGTCATTAATAAAGAGCGGGCTGCGTTTGAGTTGAGTTTGAGGTGAGTTCGGATTGAGTTTCAGTTGAATTCGGGTTGAGTTTGAGTTGAGTTCGGGTTGAGTTTGAGTTGAGTTCGGGTTAAGCGCGAGGTGGGTGCAGTTGCATCGACAAAATATAACGAAGCTCATTAACGTGTTATAAGACTAAAAACTCTAAGCGATGCATTACAAGGAGTGGGCTGCGGTTGAATTGAGTTTGAGTCGAAGTCGGGTTGAGCTTGGATCGTGTGTTATCATCTGAACGCAGCCGAAAGCTCAAAATGGAGCTTAGTGAATCACTGTGACGTGTGCAGGACGCTGGCGGCGCGCCAGTCTGATACGAGATTGACTTATTGCTGACAGAGTTAGCACTCTAGCCGAACTAACTTAAATGTTTTTGATCATATTTCGGGAATTGAAAGTCTCTTTCGAAAGGGTGATTAAGGTTTTGTCTACAGAAGTGGATAAGAGGTGATTCTAGTTTAATATTTGGGAGCTCTAATAGCTCCAAAAAGGGTCGTCTTTCAAATCATACACTCACCATCACCAAAGCAGGCTTCATATTGTAGGGAATTTATCAATAAATTCGAACAAACTTAACAAGATTGTTAAGTAAAAAAAGTTCGTTTCAGTGTTTGTAACTTAAGATTGTCATTGTTTTGTTACAACTTTTCAGTCCTAATTTAATCTAGAGCTCAATGAATCATAGCGACGTTTATAAAGTACTGGCGTGACGCCAGGCCGGTCCCAGCAGATTGACTTATTGCCCGATAGTGCTCCCGTTCTGCTAGTTTAACAAACTTATCTCTGCAACATCATGTATCACAGCTATCTGTGACATTTGCCTGAAGTTTATTGATTAGGGCCTGGATATTCTTGGTGAGTGATGTTTGGTTATGGCACAATATTACGAGTATCAGTATCACAGTATTAAAAAAGTTTTAACGTGCGAATAATTTTTCTGCGATTCCTGATCATTATGATAATCTTTTTTTATTTATTTATTTTTACTGCAAACTTTACAACTATCATGACAGGAAAATCCCTATTTGACAGTGGGGGTATCTTATTTCAATAATACAATTATTATCACTAACTTACATAACTATCAACATTTATAACCACTTTTGCGAGATCACATCAAATTGCTTGAGAATATGTCAATTCTCTCTTGATCTTGATGTTTTTAGGAATACGTAAGCAGCAGGTAGGCAGATTGTTGCAAGGTCGTTTGTCGCAACGGCCTTGGTTTCTTATTCATAAGCACAAAAAGATCTCGTTGCATGATAGGTACGTAAAAAGGTGACTAATTATTATTAATTATATAATTTATTTCTATAGTGTTAGTAACAATCATCTAATTACAAAGCGATAAATAGGTATCATCGACCTTTTTTTTATTGTAGGGAGAATGCATTTACGCATGCCTCGTGCCTGGTTAGCAACGGGTAATGTGGGACTCGCCTTGATGAAACCATACCCACTAAACTCCCTAGTTTGCGCTTTCAAAGGCTACCCTGCACATGCGGGACCCGAAACCGACGCACTCGCTCTGTACAGGGGCCTGCCCGGTTTAACCGAAAAAGTCATCTCTTGTCTTCATACCCGAGGCACTCTGTAGTGGCGTGCCTACAAAGCTCTGAGAATATTGTGATATAGTTCTTTATTTACATAGTTCTATAGTTAATGGCTTAGCCTTTGTAGACTAGAAAATAGAGTGCGATCTCTTTCCAACTTGCTAAACGTGGAGATCATAGCCAAATTTATAATTATCCTGCATAGTTTATGTCCTGCAGTGGACTGTAATAGGTAATAATGATGATGATAAACATGTGTGAATAAAAACAATACTTACTTTAAGTTGGTATGACTTTTAAACAATTTTGATCTTTAACCTAAATATACGTCTTCAGCAGGTGCAATTGTCGCTTTTATTAAGAAAAAATCTTTTCCCTGCTAAGTTTGCTGTTGAAGTTAAGTGCTGTGTGAATCATAGTGATGTATGCATTTAGTTGGAATCTCGCCAGGGTGATATCAGTCGATTGACTTATTGACTGGAGCATTGTTCGCAAACCCGACATCATTAAAATGAGTGCTCTGAATCTCCTTTGTTGACTTTTGATGTTTAAAGGATAGATTTTTGTTTATTTCGCGTCAATATTGTGTTTTCAATTGCAATACCCGACCGAAAACGTTCTGTGATATTTCAACAGCATATTTGATGTGATGATTTTGGTGTGGAAGTGAAATAAAAATTAAGGAAGTCTCAGAAGCTTATAATGCTTCAAAGTCATGTCATAGAAACAGACAACAGATTGGTAACCTGAATCAGACCCAAGAAATTTGTTGACAAATGGTAGTAAATTTGTATTTGGTTTGTTATGTGTTAGGACACAAATCCACCACACTAAGACATAGATCTCCATTAACATTTATCTTCGCATTTTCTAGCAGTTACAATGAGATAGCCAGTTGACGTTGAGGGCCGAAATCCTTCTTTCGGAGTTCTTCATCCAAAGGTGAAGCTCGTCTTCGTATTTATAGTCAGCATCAAAAGCAGCTAATCAACAGCTATGCGATGGTAGTGTTCCAACTTACTGAACATTAGCAGTAGTGAATGACATAAGCAAAATTGTTCAAAAACTACTACCAGAAGAGATATGTCACAAAAATTGGTATTAGTCAAAAGCTTCTTCGTAATTTTTTACGCCCACATTCTTGTAGCCCGGTAAATCATACGAATGTTTCCTTATTCTAGTCAGGAAGAAACAATTAATACGAAGGGTTAGTGCCAGCTATCTGGCCGTCGATAAGAGTGGGCTTGAGTGCTTGGCGTTGAGCCAGTAACGGATTGCTGACAGCGCGTCGAGATTGTACCAGTGGAGGTCACTGGAAGAAAAAGTGTACTGTTCTAACTTATTGCGCAATATGTTCAAGATCAGATTTTAGCATTTCAAGCAGTTGCAAAACAAACGTAGTGAAAAGAAGAAGTCAAGCTTTGTGAATGCACCGTATAAATTCCGTACGAGTTCTTCCTAAACTTCACATAGGGTACTTTTGAAATAGTTTAAAAATTAAATCATAAAAAAATATAACGAACAAATTAACATAAAGATTTTTGGGTCTTGCTTTATTGACCGAACGAGCTCGAAGCGTCTCTACTTCAGATTGGGCAAAAATACTTTCGTATGTCTGTCCTGTTGTCTGTTCTCCTCTACAGGTCGCATTTCTCAACTGATCCTTGTGAAATTTTGTGAGCAGGTTCAATAGTTATCTATAATTTCTTTGTCAAGCCAGTATTTTGAATTTTGTGAAAAAAATATTGACCTATTCGAAAAATTTTCAATGTTAGAAGCGCCATCTAGATTCGAATAGATATAATACCTAACCTACCAATCAGCACATAGTACGGCTTTTAAAAAGCATTGCCAACCTCGTGGTGACATCTATTAGATAAATTTTTAAACAACATACAATTTGGGCAAGGTCTACAGCTCACTGAGCCACTAGTATCTAGCCCCCTTTCGGCCGCCATCGATGCTGCTGGTTCGTAACCAGATCAGAAGGAGGAAAAAATGCCCTTCTGTCAAGGAACAATCATTAATTAATTATTATCAAACTCAAAACTAACAGTTATCGTAAATAATGACAGGTCAGTCATAAAATAATTATCCGTTTTAAAATTATTTATCTAATAATTGAATTCACATTAACTTTACTGCCACTTGAATAAAATTATTCCAGGAACGTTTTAAATGAAGGACACTTAGTAAAGAACAAGACAATTTAAATACAATTTTCAAGGAAAGTATAACTTAAACTGCGAAAGGAGGCTTTAAGTCACAGTACATAATATGTAAGTAGCTAAAGCAGTATCTCAACTAAGCTTTTTTCCAAAGAGTAAAGTAATATAGCTCTTTTCTCGCTATACAAGGTGTTACCAAAATACCCCTAATGCCGAATATATGGAATATAGGGACCATTAAACTGAACAACTTTTACTATGGGACCAACTCAGAAATCGCGAAAAAAAAATCAGCTGTTTCATACATTTTGATATTTTCGATTTTAATGTTTGTATGAAACAGCTGATTTTTTTTCGCGATTTCAGAGTTGGCCCCATAGTAAAAGTTGATCAGTTTGATGGTCCCTCTATACCATATTCGGAATTAGGGGTATTTTTGTAACACCTTGTATACGCCGCGCCCGCCGCTGCCGCGCACGCCCCTTGCGTCAGAGCGCTAAAAAGCCTGCTGGTATTCTCATTGCGGAGCGAGTGTGACACATTGAAAGTACTAACACGATCTGAGTAACATTCACGACTATTATATTGATATCTAATCTGTGGCTGCACTGCAAACCTTGCTTAGAGCTCCCGTAACGACGTGTGCCTGTATTAATGCGCTGATTCAGACGTTTGTATGGAGTTGCGTTACTGCTTTAGCTATGTTTATACTGTGATTGAGAAGGCTCGACTCCCGTAAGACCCTTCATCAATCTAGTCGAAAGTTTAGATAATAATTAATGTTAAAGTTTAAATCACATTCTTTTCATCATTTCTTGAAGTTAAAAAGGAACGTCGACAATGTTCTGTACAGAATGTTAATTGTAATAAGACTATTCTTTGAGACATTACTTCTTGATTCATGTTGTAATTAAAATAGATCAAAAGATTTTCTTGTAAGCCATTTAAATCATTACGATAGTCTATTTGCGAAAAATGAGTTCAAAAATGTGGGTCTTATAACTATTGGAGCGCCTTATCTAACCATTGATGGAGTGCAAATATAATAAGATGTAAATACTGAATAACATATATCAGAAAATAACATTTATGGGGCATTTACACGGGTTGATTTTCCGGGCGACTTGCGAACCTAATTTCAATGAGATGGCGATTCGATTTTACAAGAGATTGTCAATAAAAAGCCCTAGTCGACTAAAGTCGCCTACCAAGTCACCCGAAAAATCGACCCGTGTAAATGCCTTATTAGCTATTACATAGGTACACCAGGTACCTAGTTTTCGGGAGATAATAATAATAGTTTTTTGACATGTAACTATTGACTAATAGTACCTAATAAATAAATATTTATTTTTTACCGCAAGTTTAACGACTGTTTCTATTGCAATTAACGACGCACAGTGACGTCTGTACGCAATTGCGATTTTATTCCGATATATTTTCACCCACGTTATGTATTTACTAGCTTAGATACAGATGCATTACTTCAGAGTCGGTCAAAAATTTTTTGAACCTATTTTTCACATAGAAAAATAACTACTTAATATCATATCATAATCATCATAGTATTAAAAAAAAATTATCATAGTGTTAAGAAAAATAATTACAAGTCACTAATAACCTTTTGAGTACATTTCAAACCCTCCACTTAGTTCTGAACTAAATTAAACGGGAACATTACCTGTCGCTGTACGCCCGTAATTATTTTGAGTTATGACTGTCTCGGAGTAGTTCTGTTTATTAGTCGGGTATGAATACATAGTGCCATAAATAATTGTCTTCAGAGGTTGCTTTTGACAGCCCTTAATTATTCATTAAGAATATCATAAGACAACAGGCCATTAAAATAGCGCACAACCTCAGACACCCCAAATGTTTATTTATTGCAATTGAATATATATACATTATAATAAACTAGCGACCGCCCGCGACTGCGTGGAAAGTTTTTTTGCTATTCCTCGGGAACAATTATTTTTTGTCCTTTATATATTATGTCCTTCTCTGTAACCCTGACAACGTGTATGCAAAATTTCTTGATGATCAGTGGCCCTACCATGAGTTGATGCAAACTGTTTTCGCTACCGTAAACTATCATTTTGTCTCTTTCACTCGCATTGACTGTGAGCAGTATAATCCAATAGTTTTCGGTAGCGGAAACAGTTTGCAGCAACTCATGGTAGAGCTACGGTTCAGTAGTTAAGACGTGAAGGCGTAACAAACAAACGGACTTTCGCATTTATAATATTATATAAGTAAGGATAAGATACTAGAAAAAATACGACTCGCATCAGATCATATTCTCGGACAGGAATCAAACCCGCGACCTTTGGAAGTCCGGTCCAATGCTCTGACCGCTAAGCTAGCGAGTCACTAGTGGCATCGTCGAATTTTTTCTAGTATATTCCACTCTTACGCTGCAAGCCAGCGTTATTTCATCAATGTAAGGCTCGATATCTAATTAAAATATCTTTCCAAATATTTTGACAATTGATTAAGATGAAATAGCTATATAATTTTTAAATTTTATTTTCTAGTATATTATTTGGTATTATATAAAATAGCATTGTGAATGCTAAAATCTCAAAATTTAAAAACATTGTGAATGCTAAAAATTCAAATTAAAATTGAAAATACATTGCTAAAAACATTTACTATTTGAGATTTAAGCGCATACTCGCAGACACAGTAACGTACTACACATTCAATAGAACATCAAATGGATACTATCGCGGTTTTATTAAAGGTTTTCGATGTTTTATTTCAATACCATACTATTTTACCTTTGTGCTTCAAACCGTACAGAAAAAAAACATCACTTCATATTAACCATACTGCGGCACTGAAATAACTGAATAGTTCAATATGAAATAGGTGTAAAAATCATTGCTTGTGACCATAGAAATAGCAAAGAACAACAATGAACAGGTGATCCAAAAAACGAAGTGCAAATGCGTGAAATAGTGTTGTCTTTCACGCTCTATTGGTCTTCTTGAGCGCAGCGAAAATTTTTCTAAGTCTATGTTCGTGACAGTTCAGAGCAGATTGACAGAGAGTTGCTTTTCCGCGCCTCTTTTCGTTAGTCAGTTGGTGTCAAATGCATTTTGCGTTACGTAGCAGCTTAAATTACATTGCTTTCATAGGCGGAAACGTCAAACGTCTAGTTTCCGATTCCAATACGGGAGAGTGGCAAAGTATCTTATGGGAAAACAGCACGATTTATAGAATAACTAGCGGCCGCTCGCGACTTCGTCTGCGTGAAAAGTGTTTTCCTATCTGTCAGCGAGAGTTATTTTTGTAATGAAATGAACCTATGTCCTTCATGAGAAAGATAAGCTAGAACATGAACTGGTGCGAGTCCTATTTTTTCTGGTATATTACTTAGTATTATATAAAAATAGCATTGTGAATGCGTAAATCTCAAAATTTCAAATAGTTATATAGCTTTCTCATCTTAATCAACTGTTTAAAAATATCTGGAAAGATGTTCAGTTGAATGTCGAGGTTAATTACTTCTACATTGGTGAGATGGCGCTGGCTTGCAGCGTAAGAGTTGATATACTAGAAGAAAGTCGACGTTCTCACTAGTGACTCGGTAGCTCAGCGGTCAGAACATTGGACCGGATATCCAAAGGTCGCGGGTTCGATTCCCGTCCGAGAACATGAACTGGTTATAGTCCTATTTTTTCTAGTATATTACTTAGTATTATACGATCCTTACCAAATAAATGACCTATTAAACGTATCTAGACCAGTTACTGCTTTTGTTAATTCTTGTCATTTAACAGAAGTATCTATAATTAACCCTTCAATACGGTACAATACAACATACCCTTCAATGCGTAACGATAAATTATTTATGATTAATGCTGAAGATAGTTAATTAATTTTATTTTGTTTCTGTTTTATTTTATTAAGCACAAACAAAAGTACCCATTGTCCCAAAATTAAACAATATCGATGGACTCCAGTATAGAACTCCAGCCAACCCGAAAGGCTTCAAGCATTTATTGGTTCAATTCCATTTGAGCACACACCCAACTGCGTTTATTTGTTTGGAAAAATATTCGCGCGCTCTATTTAAGGACGAGCGCTTCTGTACGGATTGTGATTTTATTCGCGTCGATTGCTTAATAGGGAGGGTTTAGGGTTAAGTTCGGTGGAGTGAAATCCGTTTACAACCTAATATAGGAATGTGACCTATTTTGAATTAAAGTAAATTAAAGGCATATCTGCAAGCAAACATATTCTAGCTTTCTGTGGACATTCGAAAAATTCCTATGAAACCTTTAACCAGAATAAACTGGGGGCCAAATTTCATCCTAATTGGTTAAGCTGTTTATGCATGATTGAGTAATAAACTGTGACATCTTCTATATAAATAAAAACCGGCGAAGTGCGAGTCAGACTCGCGCACGAAGGGTTCGGTAAAAACGGTTAACAAAATCATGTCTGTTGTATGGGAGCCCCCTTAAATATTTGTTTTATTTTAATTTAATTATTTATTTTTAAAGTTAATATATAACTCTTCTATGAATATTTCAAGTGTCTACCTGTTGCCGTTATCAATATCGAACAAAAACGAGCAAAAAATCACGTTTGTTGTATGGGAGCCCCCTTAAATATTTATTTTATTCTTTTTTTAGTATTTGTTGTTAAAGCGACAACAGAACTACAACATCTGTGAAAATTTCAACAAAACTAAGAGTCTATGACCTAGGCTGCGGACAGACGGACGGACGGACATGGCGAAACTATAAGGGTTCCTTGTTGACTACGGAACCCTAAAAAAGTGTTTCATTTCAAGTCATATCTTAGCTTTATTTCTATTAATCATAAGAATTAACCTTTCATTCGTATCACCCTAATTAAGTTAATAAGTCCTATTAGCGAGGTCTTGGTCCAAACTTAATCGTGCAAAAAACAGACTAGTCTTTTTTAGGGTGGGGAATTGAAACCATAATGTTTCAAGATGGCGGTCGTTAGTAAGCTTAGACAGAGAATATTATAGAATTAACACGGTGATAATAATAAAAAAAGATTGATCTGTGATGAATTGAAACAATTTTATGTATTAGTACGCACAACAGCACGGTAAGTTAAACAGTTGAACTACGAAAACAGCTTTTATTACGTACGTCATAAAGACGGTCTCAAGGTCAACAACGGTCTGACGTGCAGCTGACTGTACCTTATCAGTATCACCAAAGTCGCTTGTAAAATTGAATGAAGGTGACACATCGGTAACCGCGTCGTTGTCGTCTTTGTAATTGATAGCGTAACACTAAGTTCCAGTTTTAGCCACCGAATCAAATAAGTTTGGTCATCTGTGGCCTAGGCCAAATTGCCATTTACATTGACTTTTTCAGCATGTGGCAAAAGTCGTGCGACTTTATTCAACTGTTAAATCTCTCATCATTCAGCTTGTTGCATATCGTGCTATGTATAATGTCCCTTATGGTGGTAAGCATTGTGTCGTGTCTATAGTATTCTTGGTCTAAGTTTAGTAACCGACACACATTAAGTTAACGTGGCGGGATAATGGCACTATCCCCCGTGTAATATGGGGGTTGAGTTTATGATATGTGAATTTGTTTGGGTGGGAATGGGAAGGCTGTGGTCGTTCTACCAACAAATTGTTGGAAATTGAGGTGAAATTACGTTTTCCAAAAAGTTTGATTTCAGACAAAACTAGAGTTTGGTAAATAAGAAGCATATTGTTTAGAACTGCTTTATTGAAGTTGGTTAAACTGTTTGTACTACACTGTATGTAACCCAAACTAGATGGCGCTACAGTACCATCAGAAAAGATGCTTGCTGTTTTAGCGACTCTCTCGCTCTCTCGTTCCATGTCGCTGTGTGTGCAACATTGCGTTCGTTTTATAATAAAGATATTAATTGTGAAACTGTGTTTGCTCATGGACTGGACTTCTCCCATATAGTTTGACAGAGTCGTCAATCTAATTTTAATATTTTGCATTTTTGTTACTGATGTAAGATTTACACGGGTTGATTTTTAAGGTTACTTGCTGATTTTAGTTGACTAGCGCTTTTTATCGACAATCACTTGTAAAAAATAATCGCAAATTTAATTTTAACGAGATAGCAATTCGATTTTACAAGCATTATCGATGAAAAGCGCTAGCAGGCTAAAATCGACCAGCAAGTCGCCTGGAATCGACCCGTGTAAATGCCCCATGAGTGTCTTAATTACCTTCGTTACCTTATGAATAGTAAAATGTGAAAAGTGATCTTAGCATTATTATTATTGTCTGCAAACGCTTTATTTTAGTCAAAACAATGTTAGTTTTAATTCAATAATTAAGTTTTGTTACCGTTTTTATTGTACGAAACTCTCTAACAGCACAAACTATTTCATTTCACTGTAAAATTTCCCTGCAAGAATTCTTATATGACTTTGAAACAACGTAAGGTTCAATTTTCTTTGCATTTGTAGTTCATCGTTGCATTGCTGGCGTATGGCGATTCCAGCGGTATTCTAAATTCAAAAGCAATTTAGCAACGGTTACCCGAAATATGCCGCTGTTTGTAATGGTAGTGCTATTTCGTGCATTTGGCTTCAAATTGAATTTAACAAAAGAAAATTAACTAGCGGAAGAGCTTGGTGGCGCAGTGGTATAGCGCCTGGCCCATTGATTGCGGAGGTTAAGCAACTTTCGCAAGGGTCGGTCATGGGATGGGTGACCGAAAATTTATTATCTCGACCTCCTCCGTGCTTTGGAAGGCACGTTAAGCTGTTGGTCCCGGCTGCATTTGCTGTCGTTAGCACACCAATTCGCATTGGGTCCGCGTGGTGGGTCATGACCCATCCTCCTTATCCACCTATTATAAGGAAAGCATGTGCCTCAGCAGTGGAGACATTAAATATGGCTGATGGTCAAATTAACTATAATAGTATATTCCTGTATTTAAAAAATAAGCAAATGTAGAGAAAAGTAAAGAAAAAGCAAGTGTATGTCTATTATAGACTTTTGAAAATGAGAAATATCGACTGTGACTCATCTTACTGCTCAAAGCCGAAAAAAATTAACAGTTTTTTTCATATTTACATTTCAGATAATGAAAAGCAGGATTCCGCACTCAGAAGCAGGAATAATATAACAACAATGGCGATCATCTTCAGGTATGTCCTAATAAACAGTTACTTTTACTTCAACAAGTGCGCAAAAACTAAATAGAGCATTTTATTTTAATTATTATTCAAGCTAAATTTTACTATCCGTTTTCTCATATTCTACTGGTGGCACCTACACTAAAACAAAACACACCTATCATTACGAACCAACTTCCATGTTACCATTATTTTAATTTTTATTCAAGCTAAATTTTACTGTCCGTTTTCTCATATTCTACTGGTGGCACCTACTTAAAAAAAACACACCTAGCGTTACATACCAACTTCCATGTTACCATATTTTAATACCTAATTCTACACTGTTCCGTAAAATAAAACAATTTTCCGACACAAGCTTCTTAGTTATTTAAGCTGTGTGTTAGAGCACACAGGATGCGTTCCGGTTATGCGATCCGATCTCAGATCGCTGCGATTTATGCGATATATGGGATCGGAACGCAACCAGTGTGGAAGGGATAAGAGAACTCCATACATCGCATAGATAATTTGACAACATCACATACATTGCTCCGATTCCAAAGTAAGTAGCTAAAGCACTTGTGTTATGGAAATCAGAGACAACGGTGGTATCACAAACACCCAGACCTGAGCCGATATAGAAAAGTTCGTTTTCTAAATTGACTCAACCGGGGATCGAACCCGACACCTCAGAGATGGCGACACCTTGAAAAACCGGTGAACAAAGCCACTCGACCACGGAGGTGGCAGCGATTTGAGCATCGGATCGCATGACCGGAATGTATCCTGTGTGTTTGAGCTCTAAAATTACCTAGACAACTGAAACTCAGTTCATATGTCAAACAAGGAAAGGATACGGTACCTACTTACACAATGTAAAACTTGCGCTAAGAATTTCGCTCAATGCGTCCCAAACCTGACAGTCCATACATAAACTTTTGTCGAATATAAATCACCAGGGTTCAAACGGGACCCTTGAATAATTTGCGAGAGCTAGACCTTCATAACTGTACGAGAAATATGGAGTAAGGAAAAATTATATTGCCGAAGTTTTAGGGTTATGTAAGCTGAGACGATCGAATAAATTATACAAAAGAATTGTTTTGTCGAATATGTCTATAAGCGTCAGCGCCCACGAGCGATTTTTGTAGCTGCGATTATCGCGGCGTTAATCGCGGCGTTTTTTGTCGCTGGCTAAGTAAACTATTGTCACTATTGTCAGTGTCATTTCGGGGGCGATTAGTCGCTGCTACTTTTTGTAGCTCGTAGGCGTTTACGTATTGAACTCTGTTATATTCTCGTCGACAAATAAAACCCCTACGGATCATAAGATCTTAATACCAAAACACATGAATGTCAAACTGACAAATTCTCAAAAACACCAAATCCCAAAATGCCTGAAATCTGAAATGACTTGACTACTATAATGCCTGAAATGAAAAATAGCGAATGATGTACAGTTGCGCACAATGGTAGAAGCTAACGTCAATAAGTTGGTGCCTACACTTATTCATTCGTTAAAACGCAAATTCATATGAAGTGTTATGCTATTTTTTAAACGAAAAGTTGTATTATTAAACTAAACAAAAAAAAAATTTATTGTAAGCACGTTTCTTTAAGCAATTAATCGTTCGTGGGCGGGAAGCCTAAATATGTAATATAATAATAATAAAAAAAATAAAAATAAAAATGGTTTATTATCAACAAAATTATTACATATCTTGTATTGAGACAACTCCAGGGAGTAATTTGTAATACTCGTATTGGAGTGCCTCGCTCTTGCCTAGGTGCTACTTATTATACATATAACATACCTATATTTAAAGTAACAAAGAAGAAAAAGAAAACAGTTTTATCTTTTTATAGGTTAATTTGAATTACATTTCAAAGTACTAACTAATAATAACTGCTTGCATAGCAAGCATAAGTAGCGTAGTTATTATGATTATTTTATTACATTTTGTTAGGTATTCTTTTTAGCAACTTATTACATGTATTGTTAGGTGTGTGAGTGTGTGTGTGTGTGTGTGTGTGTGTGTGTGTGTGTGTGTGTGTGTGTGTGTGTGTGTGTGAGTGTGTGTGTGTGTGTGTGCGTAAATGATTTTGTGCTCATACTAATCTTTGTAGAATATTTTCTGTGTCAGCATATGTTAGTGTTCTCAGCCACTCCATTAACATTTTTTTACATTCGTAGGTATGCATTGAGTATATATTAAGTATTCGATTTATAATATTATAGATATAGGCACTCTGGCACAAGTACTGGCGTCTTGCAAAAACTGTACGTATTGGAGGAGAGACTGCAACAGTGCCTTTGCGTCTTTTGGTAAGTTTCGTGGGGTCGTAAGGTAAAGTCTTATGCATTCTTAGTGTACAATTTAAAATATATAGTTTTCTTACAGTTAACAAACCACTCAGCCTATAAAGGTCGTCAGTAGGGTACCTGTATGGTTTGAAATACATAACCTTTAAAAGAGACCTTTGTGCCCTTTCAAGGTCAAGGAATTTAATTTTGGAAGCCCCTCCCCACACTGTTATACAATATGTGATGATAGACTGTGCCAGGGCAACGTAGATTTTATTTAATAGTTCACTTGCCATGGCATACCGCAGTGATTTAAAGATCCAGATAAGCTTTCTTACTCTACCAATGACTAGTTCAATATGCGGGTGCCATGACAGTCTTTGATCTACCAATATTCCGAGATACTTTGTGTAGGTCACTTTTTTAATATTGGAACAATTACAGTTTGTATCAACTACATTATTACATGTATGAATTTTAATTGTAAAGTCATTCCCTGGTTGCGTTCTTTGGTTAGGAGTGAAACACATGTAATTAGTTTTTGCTGGGTTAAGTGTGAGAAGATTTGCGTTGAGCCAAACAGCTATATCAGCAAGACCCTTTTCAGCAGCACTCCTCACAGCTTCCCATGACCGGCCTGAGAAAACAACAGCGGTATCGTCTGCATAACAGAAGATCCGTCCGCCGTTGATCCGTAACATGCATAAATGATTAATATAAATCAAAAAGAGTGTCGGACCCAGTACACTTCCTTGTGGGACTCCAAAGGTTATATTTTCTTCGTTGCTTTTATAGTCATCAATTTTCACAATTTGTTTCCTTTCTGAAAGATAACTCTCAAACAGAGAAAGAGCCATGCCTCTAATTCCGATCTCCTCTAGCCTTTGGACAAGAATAGGTACAGAGACTGTGTCAAATGCCTTTTTGAGATCTAGGAAAACAGCGAGGCATTTGTCACCCTTATCCACCTTATTTACAATTTCATTTGTCAAGTCTGTTATTGCATCCTGAGTTGATCGACCCCTTCTAAAACCATATTGTGAATTTGATAATATATTATTTTCTGTTAAATAACTTGTTAGCCTTTTATTTAGAAGTTTTTCTATGATTTTAGAAATGCTCGTCAAAACAGATATCGGTCGGTAGTTGTTCACTTCTTTCGTGTCCCCACCCTTGTGCACAGGAGTCACAACGGAGCGTTTTAGAGCCACAGGAAATACACCGGTTTGAAAACATAAGTTGGCTAGGTTGCTTATTACTGGGGCTAAAAAGTCTTTACATCGTTTCAGCAAAGTTGTAGGTATGCCATCCCAACCACATGCACTTGTTGCATCGAGACTCATAATTATGCTATCGACTTCTTGGGGGTCAGTGTCTAATAACACAAATGATGACATTCGTGAGACTGCTGCATCCGCGGTGCATCGTTGAGTGACAAAACCAGGTTGTGATATTATTTCCTCTGCCAAAGTTTTGCCAATATTAACAAAGAACTGGTTTACTCTATCTACTGCATGGAGAGGGTGTCGAAATTGAGTGAGTAAATTAACACTTGAAGTTTTTGGAGCTTTATAGGGGGTAATTTCATTAATAGCAGTCCACAAACTTTTTGAGTTTCTCTCAGACTCCTCAATTTTCTTCCTATTGTATTGTCTTTTTAGCTTTCTGATCAAATTAACACAAAAATTACGGTATCGTTTGAAGACAATTTTTAACATTTCATTATGTGGTTCGGCTTTCGTTTTAAGTTGTAACTGATTTCTAAACCGAATACAGCGCAGAACTCCGCCAGTCATCCAAGGTTTCAATTTTCGCTTGCCACCAGTAACTGATACAATTTTTGTATTCCTAAGCAATTCAGCCCTGACCAAGTCAATCAATGCATTTGCGAATGTATTAGGGTCATTATAGGTACTGCAACAGGAAATGTCAACTGAAGCCAATGACTTACACACATTATCAAGATCAACTTTAGTTTTGGTTTTTTTCCTTCGTACATGTTCAGTTGTTGTACCATATAAAAGAAGCATTACCATAGAATGGTCTGTAATTGACGAGTTCAGAACTGCGACAAAGGCAGATGTGCTATTTTTATCCAGCTTTAGAATAGCATGGTCGAGACAGCTACTTCCTCTAGTAGGTAGACAGTGACCCGGTAGAAGGCTATGCGAAGATAGAACATCTAGGTATTTTAGTCGATTATTACGCTCATTCGGTGTTTCTGTAGGTTTCACAATTAGGTTGATATTGATATCTCCAATAATCAAAATGTTTTTATGTGAGTCTATAGTTTCTAAGTAGGAGTCCAGTGAGGTAATAAAGTTTTCTGCATTTATAATTGATGGCGACCGGTAAATACCCAAAATTGTTTGATCGTGAGTAGTTATTTGAAGTCCGGTTGCTTGTTTTAAGTTTAGTTCAGTTATTTGAGCTTGATGACAATTCCTTACAAAGGCTACAACTCCATCATTTTGGTTCAGGTTGTTAGCCGTGCAGTACGATGTGTAATTACTTATGAGAGGCACTTGTTTATTCGGGTTGAGCCAACATTCCGTTAGAAGCAAAATATCAACTTCAAGTGACAGTTGTGACAAACATAATTGCAAGTCGTCAATATTGTTATAAACGCTTCTAATATTTTGGGTGAGAACATTAAGATAAGGGTTATTATTACTAGGCAAGTATTTATGTAGGTCCTCTATGTTACATAAAGTAGAATCAGCTATACCTGTATCGTCCAAATCCTCTAATGTATTTAAAGTACTATTCATAAATTGAACTAATTTGTATTAGATTGTCATTGCTTTGGCCATAGTTGGAGTTATTCAACAACAAGAAATATTCAGAATTGTCAAAATCAGGGGTTTTCAAAATTTTAAATATAAGTGTTGAGCACGGTGTATGAAAGTGTGTGGGTTTTTTACAAAACAAAAAGTGAAGGTTTAATGATTGAATGCTAGTTAGAAAGTTTTGTTTGTGGTGTAATGTGAAGTGTACATGAAACGTGATAATGATATAACTAAATTGTATATGACTTTGATTATACAGTGAAAACTTATTACTAATAATAATTACAGTGCTAGATTTGCCACCAAAATAACAAAAATGCAATTGGTTATTAAGATAGTCGACATTAGACAACAAAATCACAAATAAGCCAAAGAGTTTAACAATGATTAGTCATGCACTCTGCAGAAGTTGATTAATCTGAGCTTCATTTGTGATATGGATAACTCGTGAGTTATCATCCCGTCGCACCAACACTTTCCCGAAGGAGGTCCAGCAATATTTAAACTTGTTTGACCTAACTAGGTCCCGCGCAAGGAAAAACAGACGAGCACCCTTCGAAGTTAGCTGCTCCGAGACGAACACAGGAGTATCCTCACGGGTCGTATGCCCCAAGTGCTTAGCTTGAAGTTTAGCTTTGTTATTTTTATTAAACGTCTTTGTTTTTCTCAGCAAATCCTGCTTTAAAATAGTCGACCCAAGTTCTACCACAATAGGGGTGTTGAGACCGCTGTCTCCTTTTTTGCCTTGTAGTCGTAAGATATCCTTTATATCCCGTTTCTCCATTTCAAGATTAATATTCTTGGCTAAGTGAAGTACCATTTTGATCAAATCGTCAGTAGATTCTCGATCCGTCCTTGGCACATTTTTAATTTCTATGCTATTTCTTCGCATTGTTCTTTGTAGATCCTCTACTCTGCTCTCCAGAGTCACAATATACTCGCGGTCCTTTTTAAGCTGTGACTCGAGTGTTTCAATCTTTTTTTGAAATTCTTCGTTTTGGCTTGTCAGAAGTGAAATCGAATTTTCGATGTTATAATTGGTCAGTTGTATTTCCTTTAAATCAGTAATTATTACTTTTGTTTGGTTTTGTTGAGTAGATATAAAAGATGTAATCAATTCCCTCATCTCTTCTCTGAACTTGCTGAACTCTGCCGGTAAATCGTCTTCTCTCATCCTCTTAGCACGGTGCGAAATAAAGTTAAGGGGAGAACTTTCATTGTCGTTACCTACTTCACATACATTCGACGCTGAAAAGGATTTGTTTATTGTTGACATTCCGTGCAATGCAGTCGACTCGTGCGCGTAGCAGATCTTGTAGCACCTCACGTAGCAAGCGTCTACGAGCGCAGCGACTACGAATAGTTAATGGGGAGCGAGACGGAAATTATGAAGACTGCCGTCTCTGTTTCGCGTCGCTGGTTGCGTTCGCGGCACGTAGCAGCGGAGCGAGAAAAGGACAGGTAGCACAATACCTTGTAAAACGAGTGCTGATATGGCAGGGGGGCGCCGTTTTCGTCCACAGTTTATGCTGATATGATCCTTATTGCGAAGCAGCGCAGCGCACGTCCACTCACGACGAAGGCACAGAGGCGAGAATAATAATCATAAATTTGAATGTATGTATGGGTTTTTGTTACTCAATCACGTAAAAATGGCTGAACGGATTTGGGTGTATATATAATGTAGTATGTATAAGCGTATATTAGAATAAGACATATATATTATCAAATGTAACCATTGATTGAGCAGTAATAAATCATAATCGAACCTATATACTCGTCTTATTTATCGGCTCCCGTGATCCACCTTATATGGCGACCCTGCAATAGGACTCCGCCTCGCGTCTGTGGATTACGAATGTAATAATGGGGCCTAATACGAATCTTTACCTCGTGCCGGTAGTACATCTTGATAAACTAAGTGCAGTCTACAGTTCATATAATTAAAATGGGTGGCTACAACACGAAGGAGACAAAAGAAGATATAGTTATCGCGCAAAATGCAGCTGGTGGCGGAAATTCGGCGGATGTTCGTGAACTGAAATTTCACATATCTACCACGAACATAATCTTGGCGACTATCTTTGGGTTGATGGTCATCGCGTTGGGAATTGTGGCTTATCGAATGTATAAGCGTTGCCACAAGAAATGGATACAACGGGAGTTTAGTTCGTCTTATTACGCGGCCCGGCGTTTTACTCCGACTTTTCGTCGTCGTCCGCATCCGTTCCCGTCTGAAAAACCGGAAGAAGTGTAGTTATGAAAGGTACAATTTATAAGTGAAGGCGCGAAGCGAATAGTGAAGTGAAAAGTGCTATGTGGGTTAGTGAGCGAAACGGCGAGAAAATTATATGGTAATCTTTAAAATTTTATTAGAGACATTTAAAGTTCTCGTGACACTATGTTATTTTTTTTAATGTTTTAATTGTGTAACCACTATTTTGCTTAAAACATATATTTTTCTTTCTTTCTCTTATTTTTTTTTGCCACATTAGGTATGAGCATTCCTCGTATAATTATGGAATGGCAGAAATACTTAATAAATTTTATGAAGAATTAGAATACATAAGAACTTATTTAATAAAGTTAGGCCCATCTAGAAGAACAGAAAAAGTGTTAAAGAAAAAATATGATGAGGCTAGTTCATTATACGAAGAATACAGTAATTATTACGATGAGTTACTCTTGCCAAAAGATGAATTAACTGAGGAAAATATTTTATATTTGAAAGAGTTTAATAAGAAAATTTATCAGGTTTATTCTAAAATTTTAGAACTTTGTTTCGTGCCGACAGTTGTAGAGGAAAACAAAAACGCAACCATGGAAAAATTTTCTTTAAAAACAGCGGATTCTCTGTTGCCTGTCATGACAGATGACGAAAGTATTACCAAAAGGTTAATTTCTAATATTGAAATGTATGATGCAATGCTAGACAATGATGGCAAAAAGTTATTAATTAATTTTGTCTTGAAATCTAGGCTTTCGGAAAGTGCGGAATTGCGTTTAAAGAAAAATTATGAGTGTGTTTCAGACCTTTTGAAAGACATGAGACAGATGCTTTTGACAAAGAAATCTGACACCGCGATTCAACAACAGCTTCAGCGGGCCAGGCAGAACCAGTCTACTGTTGAAGAGTTCGGTAAGTCCATTGAAAAAATGCTCGTTGAGTTGACTATTTCACAGGCCGACGGAGATACTCAAAAGTACGATATTTTAAAATCGGTCAATGAGAGAAATGCTATAAAAAGGTTCTCCGACGGTTTGAGAAACACTCGCCTCAGCACTATTATAGCTGCCAGGAATTATACAACACTGAAGGATGCGATCCGGGGAGCCATGGACGAGGAGTTGTCATCGTCATCATCAGAAGCAGTTGTCTTCAATTATCGGTCAGTAAGGGGTCAAACCTTTAGGAATGGTCGGTTTCGTTCACGAGGTTCTTATCATAATAGTTATGGCGCGAGTGCGGGTTCGAACTATTTTTCGCCCCGCGGACATAACGATCAAAGTCAGTCACGAAATCAACAATTCGTACAGAACGTTAATTCTCAAGGACGTAACCGGGGTAGATCACAGTCCCGAATTTTCCGTGGGTCCTCTTTTAGGGGCCACGTAAATACAATGCAACCGGATGAGATTGTTTCACGTCGCGATAGTGAGGGTCCAAACTCTAGTCAAGCGACAGATAATAATTTGGACAACGAAAATTATTTTTTTCGTGCATAATCATGATCATAAAATTAACTTTTGCAATGATTTAAACTCGGTTAACTTTAGCGTGTTAGGTACGTGTTATTCTTGGTTAGTTGACACCGGCGCCTCACTGTCCGTCATTAGATACGAACATTTAATTCAACAACAAATTCCTTTCCATTTAGAGAGAGCGTGTGTAAATGGACTGGGAGGAAAAGTGTACACCGAGGGATATGTATATCTAAATTTAGAATGGAATAATAGTGTATTCAATCACAAGTTTTACGTAATTAAATTTTTGCCTTGCCGAACCGATGGGATTTTAGGACAGGATTTTTTGACCAAATTTAAATGCAAATTAGATTTTGAATTAAATACTTTAAGTTTGATAGAAAACTGTGAGGAAATTACTTTGACCATGAATATAGGACAACTAGGACAGAATAATTTTATTACTATACCTCCGCGCTGCGAGTTTATTTATTATGTTGAGACAGACTATTTAAATGATTGCGTTATTTCTCCCGCAGAAATAAGTAATGGAGTATTTTTGGCAGGTATTATAGTAAGTCCGAAAAACGGCAAAATACCTCTTAAAATTTTGAATACAAGAGACACTAGTGTGAGTGTGAGTTACTTTAGACCGGAAATAAGTTTATTAGATAATTATTTGCTTTGTTCTTTTGAAAAATCCGATTGTAAAGCGGAACGAGTTAAAAAATTGTTTTCATTATTAAATTTAAAGCATTTAAATTCGGAAGAGCAGATCTCGATAGAGAACATTTGTGCAAAATACTCCGATGTATTTTACTTAGAAGGTGACAAGTTAGGGGTGACCAACGTGTATCAACAATCTATACAATTACAGGAGAATGCTACACCTGTATACGTCAAGCCTTATCGTTTACCTAAATCCCAAAAATCCGAGATAGATAGACAGATAGAAAAAATGCTGAAAGATGATATAATTGAGGAATGTCAGAGTGAGTGGTCTAGTCCTCTTTTAATTGTTCCAAAAAAAACTGATGACTCTGGTTTGAAAAAATGGCGTGTTGTGATTGATTACCGAAAGTTGAACGAGAGAATAAAAGACGATAAGTTTCCTTTGCCCAACATTACGGATATATTGGACTCATTGTCGGGATCAATTTACTTCAGTCATTTAGATTTAAATCAATCTTACTACCAAGTTGGCCTTGACCCTGAGTGCAGAAAGTACACTGCATTCACTACAAATCAACAATATCAAATGAAAAGACTACCTATGGGTCTAAAAATTAGTCCAAGTGCTTTTAGTAGGGTCATGACAGTTGCCATGTCGGGGTTGAACTATGAAAAATGTTTGGTATATTTAGACGATTTGATCTGTTTTGGACGTAATCTGACACTGCACAATAAAAATTTAATTGATATTTTTGAAAGACTCAGGAAAGTAAACCTTAAGTTAAACCCGATTAAGTGTCAATTTCTGAAAAAGGAGTTGTTATATTTAGGACACGTGGTATCAGGTGAAGGTATAAAAGCTGACCCTGAAAAAACCAAAATTATCGAAAATTATCCCATACCACGTAACGCTGATGAGGTAAAACGTTTTGTGGCGTTTGCCAATTATTATCGGAAATTTATTCCCAATTTTGCGGAAATAGCAATACCTTTAAATAATTTATGTCGCAAAGGAAATAAGTTTGAATGGTCGAGTGAATGTGATAAAGCGTTCTGCTTTCTTAAAAATGCACTGTCATCATCTCCGATTTTACAATATCCGGATTTTTCGGAAGAAAATGAGTTTATACTGCATACGGATGCATCTGGGGTAGCGATTGGCTCTATGCTTTGCAATAAAAATAACTTACCAATAGCTTATGCGAGTCGTAAGTTAAGTAAATCAGAATTAAATTATCCAACCATCGAAAAAGAGCTGTTATCTATTGTTTGGTCAGTTCGTTATTTTAGGCCTTACTTGTTTGGCAAAAAGTTTGTCATTAAAACAGATCATAGACCGCTAGTTTATTTGTTTAATCTCAATAGTCCGAGCAGTAGATTATTAAAGTTTAGGCTGAGTTTGGAAGAATATGACTATAGAATTGAGTACGTAAAAGGATCGAGTAATGTAGCTGCAGACGCATTATCTCGTATCGTAATAACGTCAGATGATTTGAAAGGCATGAACGAGCATATTATGAGTGTAATGACTAGGAGTATGAAAAGAAGAGAACAGGAGTTAAGTAGGAGCACTAGTACAGTCGAGAGCACTTCTACAAACGATCGGACTGATCACCCGAAAGTAGTAGAAATGTTTAAAAAACCTAAAAATTGCATTGAGTTAGTTTTTAGGGAATGTAATTTAAACGTGACAAATATTACAACGAAAACTGATAGTTTCGTTTTTGTAAGTGAACAATCTATGATTTATGCAGACCCGGAATCTCGATCATGTTTCGCGCGAGATGCATTCGTGAGGGATTTACGGCTATTCTGTAAACAGTTAAACGTCGACGAATTATATATTATAAAAAATTATACAAGCGAGAAGTATATAAAATGGTTAACCAATGAAATAAATATAAATAAAAAATGGACCGGTCCACGTTTGTGTGTAATTAGAGATGTAGAGAAAGTAAATAATAAAGATGATGTTAAAGTTTTATTGAATGACTACCATTTATTACCATCAAGCGGCCATGCTGGCATACGGCGTATGTTAAATAACTTGAAAAGACGGTATTTTTGGCCAAAAATGGAACAAGACGTTAAAGAATTTGTTAAAAAATGTGACAAATGCCAAAAGCAGAAGCACTCGTTGCCTACAAAGCAACCGATGGTTATAACAACCACCGCCAACTCTGCTTTTGAGAAGGTTTTCCTAGACATAGTAGGTCCTTTAGAGAAAGATTATTACAATAACTGTTATATACTGACGCTCCAATGCGAGTTGTCAAAATACGTAGAAGCATATCCTTTAGAATCTAAGGACACTGTTAGTGTAGCTAGAGCGTTTGTTGAGAATTTCGTATTAAGATATGGTATACCGCAGGAAATTGCAACCGACCGAGGGTCCGAGTTCATATCAAGCACCATGTCCGAGGTATGTAAATTATTGCAAATTAATCAAATTTCTTCCACAGCTTACCACCATGAGTCATTAGGCGCATTGGAAAACACTCATAAGACTTTAAATGCTTTCCTTAGGATCCAAACTGACAATCATTCGCGATACTGGAGTAAATGGTTGCCTTTTTGGAGTTTTTCTTATAATACAACTGTCCACACCGAAACAGAGTACACACCGTTTGAACTTGTATTTGGTAAAAAATGTAACATACCTAGTAATTTAAATTGTGGAAAAGTAGAACCGTTGTACAATACAGAAAATTATGCTTTAGAACTTAAATACCGTTTGCAAAAATCGCAACAAGACGCTCGAAATAATTTAGTTATAAGAAAATGTAAGAGAAAGAATATGTATGACAATTATGTTAACCCAATAGTGTATAAGGAAGGAGATATGTTGTTAGTTAAAAATGAAACAGGTAATAAGCTACAAAATTTGTATTCTGGACCATATAAAGTTGTTGAGGATGTAACACCTAATGTAAAAATTATAAAAAATGGTAAATTAGACACTATTCATAAAAATCGCACAAAATTGTATTATTCATAGAAAAAAAAAACTACATATTGTAATTTTTTTTTTTTTTTTTGCTTTTTGTGGGGCGTGTAGTATGTATAAGCGTATATTAGAATAAGACATATATATTATCAAATGTAACCATTGATTGAGCAGTAATAAATCATAATCGAACCTATATACTCGTCTTATTTATCGGCTCCCGTGATCCACCTTATATAGGCAAACAGTTTATAACCTGGATTAACACACAGGATTATTTATGTCCTGGTCAAATGTTCCCTGGGGGTGATCAATCTTTATAATTTAAAGAACAACGCATTGTTTTGGATTACGCTGGCACCCTGTATAACATCAGTTTGATATCACATCAGTGTCATCATGCAGTTTTCTGTTACTAGTATTGTTGGTTGTAGCAGAGGTGATTCAAATTCGAAGACATAGTCTTTCTCACAAAAAAAAAACTATTTACCTTTTTAGTATATTGTGAATTGTAACTTCAACTCCACACAAGGCAGCTACTAAAACAGTTGTGTGAACAATATTAAAAGTTCCTAAGTTAACCTGCGAACGTGCACGGGCGCTTTGTTCCCCGCAAATAATAAATCCCAATTATGATTTTAAAATTTTGAGATTTTAGCATTCACAATGCTATCTTTATCAAATACCAAATAATATACTAGAAAAAATACGACTCGCACCAGATCATGTTCTCGGACGGGAATCGAACCCGCGACCTTTGGATATCCAGTCCAATGCTCTGACCACTGAGCTGAGGGGACGTCGAATTTCTCCTAGTATATCAACTCTTACGCTGCAAGCCAGCGCCATCTCACCAATGTACAAGGAATTCGATTCCCGTCCGAGAACATGATCTGGTGCGAGTTGTATATTTTCTAGTTTATTATTTGGTATTCCAGTTATGAGTTCCATAATGATAATTAGCTAGTTGCATTAAATTTGTTGGAAGGCATGGAATCCAAATGATACTACATAAAAAGAGATTGATTAAAATTGTTTTTTTTTTTCAATTTCAAACGACTACATACTCTTCGTCTGAGAATTTCTCGTATGTTCATAATATAATTCTCCTTATTTGCTAAAATTGTTCGCACAAACACAGTAAAGGAGATTGTTCTAGACCGCCCTATAACCAACAAACATTTGACGTATACGTTCATTTTAATTAAATTTTAATATGCTTTTTAAAAATAATAAATTCAAGCGGACACTGTTTAATTCTTAATACGTTTTTAAAAGTGACCTCATTGATTTTATTACCAACTAAACCCGCCATCTTTCATGGAATTGTCAATGTGAATGTCACAAAAGATTTGATAGTGTAACAGTAAAGTGTAACTTCAACCAATAAATAATAACTGTACCTAAAAGGCATAATAAAACTGTAATTACAGTATTATTTTACTGTATTTATTTATTTATTTTTATTTATAAATCTTTATTGTACATATACACAAAGTAAGGTACAAACGGCGGACTTAATGCTAAAAGCATTCTCTAGCAGTCAACCAACAGTAAACAGATAGACACGAATGCAGCACAATCAAAGAAAACTAATATTTACATGCATACAATATAAATATTACATAAATACACACCATTAAATACATGTTTACATAATCTTATATAATATATAGAAATTATATACATACATATATATAATTATACATATACACCAAATACCGAGTTTAGAAAAGTGTTGACACTGACCTTCTCACATCACGGGCATAAGCCCTCCAATAAATGTGCATGAGCTTGTTTCTTAAAAGAAAACTTACTTACTGTATTTGAAGTTTAATGCTTTGTACAAACCAGAAATAGCGATTTTAGAAGGAATTACTTAAGTTTTCGTTTATTAAACATATCTCAAAATCTGTTTCTTTTTTTTTAATAAATATGTTCTCTAAAGTGTCGGTTAAGAAACTTTGTTCTTATTACTAAGGGTAATTTACAAATAGAAAATGATTTTTTTCTATGCTGTTGGCTCCAGGGCGAACAATGTATGGGCGTAGAACAATCTCATTTGCTTGCTTCAAAATGTTATGTCACATAAATCCTATATTAGAATGTTTAAGGTAATTTGACATTTTAAGAACCGTTTATATTTTCAAATTGATAGCCGAATTTTGTGTTTTTCAACATTTTAAAAGCTATAGCACATTATCACGGGTCGTGTTACACAACACGTGAAACTGCTAACTCGTACTTACCGCCGTAATATTAATATTCCAGAAAATAAGTTGCCTCTTTTCGGCGCAACACAATCCCTTGGGTAATAACTCCTTTTTCACTGTATAGCCAATATTTTATACACAAAGTAAAAATTTCATGCTCGGAAAAATCTTTATAGTTCTTGCTGCATGGAAATAGAAATTACTAAAAATACACTTGCATAAAGTGGTGCTTCAAATATTTATTTCACGTGAGAAATAATTTCAGAGCTTTAGCTTTTTTTGTGCGGCAGACGAGCGGATATAATAAATAAATTTGACAACATCACATACATTGCTCCGATTCCAAAGTAAGTAGCTAAAGCACTTGTGTTATAGATATCAGCGACATCGGTGGCACAAACACCCTGACCTTACCCAAATAGAAAAGTTCGTTTTTCTAAATTGACCTAACTGGGGATCGAACCCGGGACCTCAGAGATGGCGACACCCTGAAAACCGGTGTACAAAGCCACTCCACCACAGAGCTGCCGTCGTATCAGAGAACACAGTATCTTTACTTACTGTGTTTTCACTTTTATTGTATTACTGTAATAATGAGCAAGAGCTCTACCCGGCAAAATTTTTGTTTTATTTTTAGCACTTATGGTTCCAGAGATACGGTTACTAAAAACACAGTAACTTTTACGAACTAACACCAATTATTAAAACAAAACACAGCATGTAGGTATTACATAATTTGAAAACAGTAAGTAAGAGGTTACTGTGATAATGGTAACAAACAATAAATACCGTAAGAAATACACTTTAGATAAGAACACAGTAAAACGCTCTTGCTAGTATAAAACACAGCATTTTTTCTAAATACTGTGTTATAGATTAGCTCAAGATTTCAAGATTATAATATATCACCTAGCAACAATACAGTATCTAAGATACTGTGTTATAAGAGAATTATGCTGGCAATCGATTATTTAAGTTCCTTAACAAAATAACAGTATTTAACTACTTACTGTTTTTTTACCTAGACCTTTCGAGCGCGGAAACAATATTTACTGGGTTTTAACTAAGTATAAGGGACGTGCGGGGTAGGTAGGTATAATTAACTCTTGTGATGTTATTCATATTAAGACAGTATTTGTCTAGGTTTCTATTAAATAAAAAATCCAAAATACTAAACATAATATAAATACAAATACAAATAAAAATGTATGCGATTTACAATTTTGTATGTATAAATGTAATTGGCATTTATTTTGAATTGGGTTAGTATTTTGGAATTTTTATTTAATAGAAACCTAGACAAATACTATATTATTCCAAATAATATCACAAGAATAGTAAATTGTGCTCAAATTGAAAATCATTTTGGTATTACGTTTGTATGGGAAGCTCACCGTTCGCCGGAGCCTTAAGTTACTGTTTTTATAATTATTTTAAAATATTATGGTTGATTGATCTCATGTTTTTAATAAGTAAAAGTTTTAACTAGATATTATTATAATTTGTTAGAAGTTTGCTAATTTTTTATTTTTTTGTAGGGACAACTTTTTCCAAATAGTGATTAAAAAGACTTTTAGAATTTTTTAATTTTGAGATTTTAGCATTCACAATGCGATTTATACAATACAAATAAATATACTAGAAAAAACACGACTCGCACCAGATCATGTTTCCGTCCGAGAACATGATCTGGTGCGAGTCGTGTTTTTTCTAGTATATTTATTTGTATTGTATAAGACTTTTAGAAGATTATTATTTAATGTAAAAGCCTAGAAAGGCATTTGATTTGAGACTGATTTGTTTAGTTTAGCTGTTTTACCAGTAAAATATTATTAGTAATTATTTGTTTTATATACCTGGACCATATTCATGTTTTTTCAATTCATTTTACTAAAGAAAATTATATCCTTTTTAGTACAAAAACTTGCAAAGTTTAGTCTATAACACAGTATTGTAAAATACTGGATTAGACCAACTATCGCCAGCTTTTATCGTTTTAACTTAAAATACAGCAACTTGACTTACTAGATTCACAGTCAACTAAATTTTGTTAAGTAAATTAGATTAAAAAACAGTATATTAACAGTTACTGTGATGAAGTAAAGAATTTAGCAGCTTCTTTACTTAACTTAATCACAGTATTTAGTAAATCTTAGCTAGTACACAGTAACTATGTCAGTTACTGTCATTTAGTCTAGTACAACTAATTTTTCTTATTTCTTTTTACCAACAAGAACACAGTTATGCATTTAACACGAAATATCATAAAGATACATAAAAAATAAAAATACACATTTTAGCGCAACGTTATTTTTAATCACTCTACATTCTAGTTAGTTTGCTAACTTTCATAAATTTGTCACAATCGAACATTGTTTCCAAAAAACTTTTCGCGCGTTTTTCTCGAAACGACTTTTTCAAAGTTACTGTGTTCTCTGATACGACGGCAGAGAGGTCGTCAAAACAATCACAGTGAATTTTTTTAACACGTAAACATCTAACCACTTACCCTAACACCCGTATTCACAAACATCACTATAAGGTCTCACAGTGCCCGCCGATGCACAGCGTCCCACGAACCATTCACACGTTAACATTTAAAACAAACGAACCAATCACAGAGCTTTATTTCAACGGAGTGCGTTTGCGTCCCACGAAACGTTCACTCGTTAACATTTACAACAAACGAACCAATCACAGAGCTTTACTTCAACGCAGTGCGTTCGCGTCCCACGAAACATTCACTAGTTAACATTTAAAACAAACGAACCAATCACAGTAACATCAGTTTGAGTGTTGTTTGTGAATAAGGGAGTAATGTTATTATCAATACAATATTATCTTATTTACAAAATCTCAACATTTTCATGGCGCAAACTATCTAAACCCACGGGATTCAAGTATCGTGTGCACTAAATAGTTCGCGAGATACAAACTTGTTACTAACAATTTGTACTCGTGTACGAAGTTCAGAAACTTTACACTGCAGCTTGTAGAAAAAAACGGTTGCAATGTTTTTAGTTGGCACCTTGAGGCGGAAGTTTTTAATTTTTAAGTGAACCTTGCATAAAAGTAACTTACGTTTTACTAAGCACTGCAGTACTGCTACACTATCATTAGGCGTCCCGCCCACGCGCGACTTTTTGTAGCTGCGATAAACGCGGCGTTTTTTTGCCGCTGGCTAACCAAGGCACCCAGTGTCATATTAATATTGAACAATATCATAAAGCGCATTATAGTCCACTGCAGACAGGACACAGCCTTTCCCAGCCTTTCCTTTTTGGAAGGATGTAGCCATAATCTCCACGTTAGCAGGCAGGTTAAAGATCACAGTGGTTGACCGTTTTCATCGGAAAACGCATTTTCTTGTCTACGGAGGTGTTAAAATGGAAAAAGGTTCAACACAACATAAGCGCCTTTAGAACACGTCTTTGTGTAAAATACTACTATTATTTATAAAGTGGTACACGGTTGCTATTTTTCTATTACACCAAACGCCACACTAAGAAGAATATTTTATTTGCTTTTAAATCTTTTTAGCATCTCGCCATCATTTTGAAAATAACTTAGCTAATCACTTAAAAGTTGCACCAAAATATTGCAAGCTGGCATCGTATAAATATTTGGTAATACTAATCCACCTTAACTTAAAGGCTGGCATAAAAGCTTACCACAAATGTCTCATAGAAAAAAGGACTTACGTTACAAGACTTTAAGTCTAAGTTTGTTTGGCATAGCTTTGTTCATATAAAGTCAAAAATAAATTATGTGGCTATAGACTTAATAAAGTAACAGAGCGTTGCCTCGGCTTACTCCTATAAGCAGCTTAGACAGGGTCTTTATAAGTCCAGCTCATTCTTAAACTTAGGGACTTTGTAATATTAAAAGTTAAGTGAGTTACGTTCATGAAATAAAATACTAGGATGTAACTATTTTATCAAATAACTAGACTTCTAGATAATAAACAAAATGTGAACATTTTCAGATGTTATTAACAAATACTTCAAAAATGTATTTTTCGCTTTGAATAACATTTTGTTTCATTAATTGTTTGCGTAATGTTTCACATAGTTTTTAAAAATATCGATTTGTTAAATTTGATAAAATATAAATATTCACATTTTATATAATTATTAATAGAACAATAAAATTTTGAACGGGTAAAGTTTTCATCGCGAAATTTTAATGAGCACATAATTCAAGGCAGACATTTTAATTACTTGTTCTCACGAACGTCCGAACAAAGGGAATCCTTTGAAAAATTTAAAGTTTCAATAGGGCAAATTGTTTACAAACAAAACAGTATTTATTTATTTTAAAAAAAGTTTTCAATTTTAGTGAATAAATAATTTAATATCAAGCACTAAGTTTTAAGGTTCAGATTACGTTTTCATTTTTTTACTGAATTGTATAAACGTTTCGTTACAGACACGTAAATTATAATGAGTCTTTAGTAATATTATTAAGACTGCGTTTCCCATAGCCAACTTAGAAACCACTCCATGCGTCGTAATTTTTACTCTCATACACTTTGCGGAAAACAAAAATGGTATATTTCCGAGGTCATTGCTCCCATTCGGAGGCATTAGACACTGTGGGTTACTTAGCGGTGGGTGAGTGCAGTCACAAAAGATAAAGTAGACTAGAAATAGCGATAGGATCAAACCGCAGTTTTCCGTGCACGCACACATACATTTTTCGTACAGACAATCTTAGGCCAACTCGGGCCTTTAAAATATTGCTATATGATCATAGATGGACGATACAACCACTAGTGGAGCACTTTTTAGATGACTTCAAAAAAAAAAAAAAAGGTTATTCATGTATGTTTGTTTATTCTACCATATTTTCTAGATGCCTGAATAGATTTGGACGTGTGATGTATAGTTCGAATCCTAACATCACTCCAAGTGATAACTAGTATAGATTTTTTTAATAATATGTCGGCTGCATAACGCCATTTTGTAGAAAAAAAAATGTTTTCTTCAAATATTACAATAGGTATGGGTTTCAAATGAAAAGCCTTGATGAGCACATTCTAAATATGTAAAACTATATAATTTGTCTCTAAAACGTATGAAATAAAATTAAATAGTTAAAAAAAAAATTGATAAAAACAAGACTTCCTTGCCAAAAAAGAATTAAAAAGTTAAATAACAAGACGTGTCATTACATTTGGGGGACCTCTTTGATTAAAAATGACATGTTTTTTTTTCATCCAAAGTTTCCTACGGCATGGGTAGGAAACTTTGGAAGAGAAAAAAAACGAAAGTATTTTAAAGTATTTTAAATTACTTAACTTTCTCTCTATAACTGTGAGTTGCAATAAAAAAATCATTATTTTAGTTTTACCTACTGACGTTTTTTAAACGAAATAAAAATAATAATAATTCAATTGCATATTATAGCTATAAAGACATTAATACGGGCTTGAAACTTAACCCGACCACTTCGTATTTTTATTAACACAAGTATTTTATGTATGGAAAAATAAAGAATTTTATGTGCACTGCACCATCTTGGTGGTAATATAATTGTCCATTTCTCTTTCCCGCTATTGTATTTTACTGTCCTTTAATTTCGTTTGCAGAGATAAAACTGTCTGATGGTCGCAGCAAAAGCTAATTTTGTTTCTATTAGATAAATTCTCAGGGAAAATATTGTTTTGTTATGACAGAATGTACGAGTAGGTACTTACATATTTATATTTACGAGAAAATAGTTTCTCTTTATGACTGCGGATTTTCATGGGAATACCCATGGAAAAGCATACACACTTTTCGAGGAGTTACGTAAGCAGGTGATACAATCATTTTTGTAGTGAAACCAAATTATGTATTATTAGTCGAATTCTTGAAGAAGCTTTTTAACATGTATTTTTGTAATACATAAAAAGAGACGATAAACATATATTAAAAGCTCAAATACGTCATAATAGTTAAAGATTTTGATTATTATAGTGTACTTTATAAACGAATAGTTACGACTTGATGCTACTTACTAAGTTCAAGCGCCAATTTGTGAGAACAAAGCTATTCTATTCTTGCAATCTAAACAAACTTTTCGGTACAAATAGGGCGGTATAAATGAATAATGTTGCTAGGAAGCACGTCGGTATAATATCACGCGGACGGATCTCAAGTCACGTGTCACACGGCGCGGTGTCGTGAACATCCTAACGACGTGAACACTTCACGGAGGATAGGGTGACCATTGTAACATAAGTATAGTTAAATATTTTATAATGAGATTAAAATTAAAAAAAGTCTATGTCTTAGACTGACCCCGTAGTATGGCCACCGAAATATGAAAGTTAATATAAACATTATGCACTTAGTTCGTAGACATTAGTGCAAATTATGGAAAATAAAGTTTACCGTAACCAGTATTTTCATATAATACGAAATTAAAACCACGCAATAAACACTTTGTTAACAAAACATTGTTCTACGAATTCCCACTAATATTATAAATTCCCAATTATTATATGTTTGGATCTTTGTTACGCAAAATAACGCAAAAACAGCTAAACGGATTTGCATGAAAATTTGCATACAGATTTTATTTTAATTTTATTTTTACTTTATTATGGTCAGTACACAGCTTACTTACAGTCTAAGTTACAATTTCAAAACATAATTCTAAAGACTAATTATAACTATCCAATAAATTACTTATTTGATTTGAAACAAATGGATGAATGAAGTTTTATTTTGCCTGTTTACCTTACCAATGGTTCTCAGATAGCAACATAACTGATGGCTTATAGTTATAACCTGGATTAAAACATAATAATACTTTTTATACTGACCAAATGTTTCCTAGGATCCACGCGGATGAAGTCGCAGAAAGCTAGTATTCTATAAAAATGTTAACATTCAATTATAAAAAAAACTATCTTTTGACGATTTTTCGCGATAACGTGAATCAAAGTCAAGTGGCTTCGCAATGAAGATGCATCGCAATCTTGTAGTATCGCAATAGCATTCATCGAAGTTTTGACAGAGCCCGGCGACATATATGAAAATAGTCTTGTCGTTATTTATTATTATCACTATACGCACACTAGACACACATATACATGCGTCAGCCGAAAGAAAACAGTGAGTCTGTGCTGTATGTACAAATTTATTTCGAGCTGACTGAAATTTCCCATTGCAAACAAACAGTATGGTTACCGTACTACGCTCGACCCAGCGTCGGACGTACACACTGCACTTTTTGCTTTGCTAATGATTCTCAAACGAGGGCCCATCTAACTTATAACCACTTTTCACTATTCTGCTTGCGTCGCAAATTATGATATTCATCTGAAAACTTTATAGCTGCCCTCATTTAGTTTAAGTTTGCTATTTATTTGATTATAAATGTGAATAATTAATACGTCAGGTCAGTTTTTGGTTCACTCTTATGGTTCGTAATGCGTTTTTTGCATACAATGTATCCATTTATGTGTTTAAGCTAATGCTTTATCATGAGGTCGGTGAAGTAATAAGTAATTATACAACATGTTACAAAAATACCCCTAATGCCGAATATGTTATATAGGGACCATCAAACTGAACAACTTTTACTATGGGGACAACTCTGAAATCGCGATAAAAAAATCAGCTGTTTCGTACATTTTTATTTTTTCGATTTTAATTTTTGTATGAAACAGCTGATTTTTTTATTCGCGATTTCAGAGTTGGTCTCCTAGTAAAAGTTGTTCAGTTTGATGGTCCCTATATACCATATTCGGCATTAGGGGTACAGAACAGATACATACAGATACAGAACCATTATCGAATCATGCAGTAATTTCTAAGTTGGAGATGGGCCTGTTAGTTCAAGACCATATTATTCAGTATTTAGTTCAAGACTTGCCTATATTTAATTTAAGTTCAAAACCTATTAATTATACTGCCATTCCAAGCCGTCGCAGACATTTGCAATGAAAAACTATGTTTAATTAACTTAAGTGAAATGAAGTAAGAGAACCCTCTGCCTCTTTATAATGGGGTTTTTACATGGGTCGATTTTCCGGGCGATTTACTAAGCGACTTTAGTCAAATAGGACATTTTATCGACAATCGTTTATAATATCGAATCGCAAACCTAATTTCGATGTGGTGGCTATTCAATTTTACAAACGATGGTCGATAAAAAGCCCTAGTCGACTAAAGTAGCTTAGCAAGTCACCTGGAAAATCGACCCGTGTAGATATCCCATTTCAAAGAGTCAGAGGGATCGTCAAGGGAAAATCGATCGAAAATCGAAAAGTGGATTTAATTAATTATTGGAATAGTATCTATTAAAATGCTACCACTCATTAATTGAACAAGTATTTAAAATGATAGTTACTTATCTTGTTTTACCGGGTTCCGTATTAACTCAAAATGTAAAACACCTGTAATAATAAATTGTGATGTGATTTAAAAAAAAAATAAGCTAGCCTAATCTTAACTCGACCCCAATTTTAAATTTTTGGGCTTTAAATACACTTTAATTTTTTAAGGGAGTTTTTAGGGAGTTTAGTCTAACATTTACTGTTTTTATGCAATGAAGATAAAATATTTCATATAATTTCATTAAAATAAATAACATAACATTAACCTTACCTTGAATAAATACAAATTTAAGAGATTGTATATACAGATGGGTGTAAAATATTCTCCCTGTTCTGAAGGGAGCTAGCGACTCATAAATGAATAAACCCTGGTTTCTGAGGTACTTTATCGGAGGGGTCCACATTATCTGGAAAAAAAACCGGACAAGTACGAGTCGGGCTCGCCCACCGAGGGTTCCGTACCTACATTATAAATAGTTCAGAAATCGAGTCTCAGTGTTTTCCTAGCTTCACCCAAAATTCAGTACCCAAAACGGACGGGTCGGTGCATTCAGCAGACCGATCGCTAAGTCATCGACCACCACAGTATACATTTCAACCATGGAAAGTAATTTGTTTTACTGTTCAATTTTATTATTTTCCATGGTTAAAATATACTCTATGGCGACCACCAACCCACCGCACCTGCTTGTATTTTATATCGGTATATCGGAAACATCGCGAGCACGCCTTTGAATGTGACATCTATATTTGTTTTATTTATTATTTTTATGTTTGTATAATACTACTAAGTACAAGACACTTAAGTAGGTAGGTACCTATTTAGAATTGTGTTTAATTACATTACAAAATTATAAAAATAGGGCTAAGGGGCGGGGTTTATCTGTGCTACTCGTTTGACCGCAAAATTAAGCTGGTTTGTAATAGGAAAATAAGGGAATTTAAAAGAAAAAAATATAATTATCTATGTATTGGTATTTGTTAGTAAAATATACACGTAATAATAAACATCATCACTTAATTTTAAGTTTATAGGTCAATTAGAAGTTAAATTATGACCGCGCATACCGTCGTTTAACCTCGATGATTGAGTACGTACTTTAATGACTATTTTTTTTATGATATAATTATAAATGTATAGTTTTAAGATTTTTTTCTATACTTGTAGTATAAGACAATATTACTTGCCAAATTTCATAGTTCTAATTCATAGTACCCTATGAATTTTGATTCCCTTGAGGGTGTCGAAATGCGTTGCCGTATCCGTTTTTTGAGGCATTAATGGCCGTATCTTTTTTTTACGTTAACTTAGAAGCTTGATTTTTTCACAGCTGCAAGTGTCCGTAGATTTAAGTATATGGTTTTAATTTCAACTTGATACCTCCACGCGTTCCCGAGATAAGGGTCTTGATAGACAGATGGACAGACAGACAGACAGTTAATGATTTAAGTACAAATGTATAGTTTTTAGATTTTTTCTTGTATTTGTGGTATATGACGATATTATTTGCCAAATTTCAAAGTTCTAGGTCAACGGGAAGTACCCTATGAATTTTGATTTCCTTGAGGGTGTCGAAATATGCGTTTTTCGAGGCATTAATGGCCGTATCTTTTTTTAAGTTAATTTAGAAGTTCGATTTTTTCACAGCTGCAAGTGCCCCTAGATTTGAGTATATAATTTAAATTTCAACTCCATACCTCCACGCGTTCCCGAGATAAAGGGTCTAGACAGACGGACAGACAGACGGACAACAAAGTGATCCTATAAGGATTCCGTTTTTTCCTTTTGAGGTACGGAACCCTAAAAGTAATAAAATTAACTCTGAACCAGATAATGTAGATACCTCCGATATACCACCGACAATAAGTACCTCAGAAACCAGGCATAAGTAAATAAAAGTTAACTTTTTACTTAATCTAGATACAATAAAATATCTACTCTTGTGCTAACAAAATGTCATTGCTTTTACATACTTAAGATATTTCAAGTGTACTATCTGACTCGAAACTATTTAATTATTGATAAAGGATCACGTAGAGAATCGGTAACATTAAATTTCATTGCTTAGGTTATAGTACACTTGAAATATCTAAAGTATGTAAATCCTTTAGATATTTCAAGTGTACTATCTGAATCAATTGTTGATAAAGTATCTCGTAGAGAATCGGTAACATTCACAATTTACCTACATTTTTTTGACATGATCAAAGGAAACTTGCCAGTCATGACCCAAAAAAGGTTGCATTAAGTTTTACATAATTTATGACGCAAATATTTTTGAGGACGGACACTGCAAGCAAGCCATTTTAATAATTCACAACCGGAGTGGGCAGAAAGGGAACGCAGACGAATCTTATCCTTGTCTTGGCTGTCAACCCAGAATTACGTTTGTGAAATACCTTGGATTGTTTTGTTTTAGTTCTGTATTAGTTCTAAATGATGGTAGTTTTTCAGATAACTTCTGAATAAAGGGTTAGCAACGTTGTGCTGGAATTCGAAACTGATAAATAGTTTTAGTTCACAGTTAAATAACAACAACAACTTAGTTTCAAACTAAGCGAAGCTTGTACTATGTACACTGAACACACTGTATAGGTAGACATTACTATAAAGTCTGTGTATTTGGGAGGGAAGAGGGAGGTTATACGCTCATATTTTTCATCAGTTCAGTCTGTCAGTCTGATTAAACTTTGACTGATGCCAGAATGGCAACTTGGTTACAAGATCAATCCTTAGGACGTATTCGAAAACACTATCGCCATTTGTTTTGTTGCGCTAGGAGCTGCTACAATACTCATCATCATCATCATTTATCAGCCGCACGACACCCACTGCTGGGTATAGACCTCCCCCAAGAATCTCCACAACGATTGGTCCTGCGCTGCTCGCATCTAGCGGCTTCCTGCGACCTTCACCAGATCGTCAATCTACTTTGTCGGAGGCCTACCCACGGAGCGTTATCCGGTGCGCGGTCGCCATTCTAGAACCTTTTCATCCCAACGGCTATTGGTTCTTCACCCACTGCCAGTTGAACTGAGCAATCCTTCCATCGATGTCAGTTACTTTAGTCCTCCGGATCTCCTCATTTCTAATTCGTTCACGCAGGGAAACGCCAAGCATGACTCTCTCTTATGCACGCCTGGTGACCTTGAGTCTTCTACACAATACAATACGGGTATAAACTCGCCTTTAAGGTAAACTCGTCACAATATTGTAAGTCTCAAAACTACAGAGACATTCTATGATAGCGAATAGTAATTAGGTAATATAATGCCAAGATGAAACTTCGGGAGAAGTTAAATTAATTATATCCCGTTTAGGCCTGAGATTGCGAAAATTGCGATTTGTTTTAAGCTGCTCTTTCGTCTGTTTTGAGATGCAGATGTTAGCACAAAATGTTAAGCAACAGATTTTCAGTCACGAAGAAGATTTTATGCTTTAAACAACGTATAATGTACGAATTGGCTGTGAAAATTCAATAAACATTAATTTTAATGAAGACGATAATAATTTCATGGTTTATTGAAAGGTACTGTAAGTTATTTAATACTTCAGTCTCAACTAGAACAAAGCAAAATAATAAAGCATCACATGAGAACAAATTCAATTACGTTGATACTTTTATCGCAAAACATAAGATATGTCAAGAGCCCACTTTATTTAACTTTCGGTATGCATAAAAATTTGCTTAGACCCTTGTGGCATCTTCTCAGAGTTTTCTTAAGTAACTGAGCCAGTGGGTAAGTGAAATTGGTTTACTTTTTACGCATATGACTTAATATCTTAAAAGCTAAAGAAGGCTTTTTCTGAAGAGTTTTGTATAAAAAAGTATGAACTCGTATAGGGAATGTATATTTTATAAATAGAGGTATTATCTTACCATTTCTCTTATTTCGACTATCTGTCAAATAGAAAATTTACCAAAATCTAGTATCTACTTAAAACCTATGCAATCCACTAATCCAACTTTAAATCGTAAAACAATTAAATTGACAGATTAAAATCACAGTAATTAAATGGGTTTTTAGACTATATAAACATAGGTATTGAAACACCTACCTTTTCCCGACGTTTTGATCGAGTTACATTGGCCGTGGCCGCGGCACGGTGTTTAAACACTTACTTTAGTTTAAAAATGCGTTTAATACCTGTAATTTTTATCTAATAAAATGGAACTCGAAAGTTTAAAAGTGTATTATATTATATTGTCTTAAAAAACTTGGATTTGTATGATTTAGTCTTAAAACTCTATTTTTTACTGTATATGACTGAATGAACGTGTCATACATACTTGTAGCATATACCTAGTTCAGGAGCTCGGTGGCGCAGTGGTTAAGCGCCTGGCCCTGCTTTTGCAGAGTTTAAGCAACTTTCGCAAGGGTCAGTCCATGGGATGGGTGACCAAAAATGTATTATCTCGAGTTTTTCTGTGCTTCGGGAAGCACGTTTAGCCGTTAGTCACGGCTGAATTTGCAGTCGTTAACCCACCAATCCACATTGAATCTGCGTGGTGGTTTATGTTTCATCCTCCTTATCCACCCATAAATAAGGCCTGTACGCCAACAGTGGGGACATTAAAAAAGGGGATGTCGATATCCCCAGAAAGGCCTGAAATGGCTCTCATAAATTTAACTAATACAATTAAATTTATTTTGTAATAATATGGTATTACATATTCTTGCAAAATAAATTTAATTATATTCTTGATAAAAATAAGCAAGCTTACGCCACTTAGATCATACTATCAGTGAAGGTGCCTCATACCTAGCGATACCAGATGCGTCAATTTGCCAGCTGTGACCTAAATTTCATATAAGTAACGAAATCTGAAACTTAATGCCATAGAAATAAAATATTACAGATTGTTTGGATGATAACTATCCTTAAGTTGTAATTGTACTTGGTGTAAGAAATAGGTTAGTATCTATTAAACCTTGCCATAAAAAATTGCTAAAACATTCTAATAAGAGCTTTTCATCCCTTTATAAAAGTCATAATTCAATTTTATAAAAATAACAGTCGCTCACAAGCTTAGAACGGCTAATGACCGACAAAACACTTTCAATTTATCCCTACATTATATATAGCAAATATAGCTAACGAATAAGTCCTTCTAGGCTTGAAAAGTCAGCCCATCACGTATCCCTAAATCTTTTCAGAAACAAATCACTACCGATCACAATAATATTATTTGGCTGCAGTCTTTTGTTATTTCTGTGCCAGCAAGAAGTCATCGAAAGTTCGATTTCCATCTGAATCCATGGACGGAACTAGCAGACATTCAATTTTATTATTGGATCGCATCTCAACGAACCCATTCATCAGTGAGGCGTTTAATAAAAATCTCTCCGAGGAATTCTCACCGTTCGAGAGTTCGACGATGTTTTTCGTACCTTCCGCAAAATCGTGAGATTTGTCAACGCTTCCATAGTGTATTGTATGGTGTGAAAGTAGTTTACTTACATCCCCCCGAGACCACGGCAGCTGCAAAGGTGCCGAAACATCGGGAAATAAAAAAATCTTGTAAGAACTAAATTAAACATCAAAAAACGTTTAGTAAAACTGCGCGGTCGCAACAATGAGCTGAGAGGCCGACGACAGTGCGCAGTGGTTATCGAGACGCAAGACGCAGGACGCGCGCGTGTTGATGTTGTGGCCGAGGTGTAAGTTAGCGTAGTGTTAGGATGGGTTACCCGCTTAGGTTCTCGAACCTCGTGCTCCACGAACCTATGTTGCAGGTTCGCGGAACTCAATGGCTATTGTATGTTCGCTATTGCGAACTTCTACTTGCTTCCCCTTTGCGTTCGTTTGGAGCGCACACCGAGATTCGCACACGTGTACACTATGGCGCACTGTAGCGCGCTCCGCATTTGCGATGCGAACACGCGAACAAAGGATGATCTAAATTTAAAATTTAATTTTCGAAAAAAATAATTGTTAACGAGGGATAGCAAAAAACAGACGAAGTCGCAAGCGGTTTCTAGTTTTAAATAAATCTATTCAGCAAAAACCGCATCAAAATTTGTCTATTGATTTGGGAGCTACGTTGCCTCATATAGACACACACAGACATACACACACACACACACACACACACACATACACACACACACACACACACACACACACACACACACACACACACGTAAAACTGATAACACCTCTCTTTTGTGTCGGGGGTTCTAAAACATACCGATGTAAACTTCACTGTGCCCTATTTGTTCCGTCTTGGCTGGCATCCAGCTGAATCCAACTGACATTAGTAAAGAAGTTACGAACCATAATACTGTCGTTTTATTAAAATAATGGCACCGGCTGATCGCCCTGCGGTTTATCTCAGAATATTTTAGGTGAAGCTTAAAATGCGATACTAAGGAGGAATTTTATCGGCGAGATATTTGATAATATTACTTTTTGATGGGCTATCTCGTAAAATAGGAAACTGAGGTATACGAGTAAGTATATGTAGTAAAGAAAAGATGAGTTATCATTACATACGTAGCCCTGACGTATGTGCACTAACACACTGGGACGCCATGGCGACGTCGCTGGCTACGTAGCCATGAATACCTCTGGGTACCTACCGTAGCCTAATAAAGAAAAGATGAGTTATCATTACATACATAGCCCTGACGTATGTGCACTAACACACTGGGACGCCATGGCGACGTCGCTGGCTACGTAGCCATGAATACCTCTGGCTACCTACCGTAGCCTAATGAGGTTGTCAAATAAGTACTCAGTAGCTACTGACTCTAGAGTGCAAACTATCGGACGGTATCAGGATGGGTGAACATTAATATTTTATTATCAACTAAGATTTGTGGGTAAGACGACGCTAGCGAATGCTTAGTAATAACACCTACTTGTTAGTGACGATTATTCTATTTGACATTAACACTGACTTTAACTATCGACACAGAATTAGTTTATTAAAGCACAGAACGGCCACACTTCGCCTCCCGCCGATCCGAAATACCGCACCTCCCCCCACAATCGGTAGTAAGATCAGAAGTTCATTCTCCGGGGCCGTGTCGCGCGCGCGAGTTGTTTGTACTAACATACGAGCTCAAGAGTCAACCCTAAAAGGTTCACGCACACATTCGCAGCGTGTACAAATGCAATCTGTTTATGTTGTAGTTAAAACGTACTTTTTGTATGGAGCATCCGGGGTGTGCTATCGATGGTAGATTCCTATAGGCAATAGTTATTGGGAACGGATAACGAATTCGTTCGTTCTGTATCGAAACTCAATTGTTTTCGCACTAAACACGAACACAGCCAGAGTCACCAGAGTATTCAGTCTCCACATAGGGGCCGGCCGTCGTAGCTTGCAAATTGGCGACGTAGCCAAACCGTAGCCAAGTGAGTTAACTGTCACACATTTCAATACGAATTGTTTGGTTACGTAGCTGGCGACGTCCGTCGCCATGGCGTCCCAGTGTGTTAGCGGTCTATTGCTGTGTATATGGATTCCAGTTGCTTTAAATATAATCAAGATCCTTTGTAGTTACGAAAAAGTGAATATTTCATGCAACTTTTCTTAACATGATGGTAATATAGTGACAACTAAGATGTTTTAGTGTGTAAAGTGAGCTCTAAGTTCAAGTTAGCTTAAATAGTTCTTGACTTTTTATTTCAAATTAGTACCACCACCTAACTTTATTCTGCAAAAGAGTTGTAGGGTTGGAACGAACTCATGGTTTTGAAACATTTAAATTTGCCAGAAATAAAATATTTTTTATGTGCATAAATTTACATTACTATCACACACAACGTACAAAATTCCAAATGAACCCGAATGTCGGGTCATTTCAGAGTGTGTTCCTTTTAAAGGCTTGTAAAGCCCACTGCGGTTCCAAACTAGAAATTATGGAGACATTGTGACAGGCTTTGTGTTACTGACGCAGACATTCCAGAAATTTCTCAGGACAAACGGAATAACCCGATGGAATTATAGGGAAATATGCTGAGCGATGAATAAAAATGATAATATTTTACTAGTTCTATTCTTAGAATAATAACAACCTAGAACGATAGTTTCGCGCTCTGTCAAAAGTGAGACAAAAAATACTGAGTCAAAATGGCTTAGTTTTTCAGATTTTTATCCTTCATACGTTACCTAATCTAATAAGAACGAAATAGTTTCAATTTCCCCACCTTTAGGGGATTAGTTACTATTTTATTGGATTTTAGTTACAATTAAGTAACCTATGAAGGATATAAATCTGAAGTCTAAGCCATTTTGGCTCAGTATTTTTTGCACACTTGAAAATACAAAGAGGCTACCAGGTATTATTGTTCTAAGATTGTAATTATTATCTGGGTATTGCAATATTATATCATACCCTATTCAGTTCTTTAGCCCATGTCAGTCTTTTTATATAAACATATGATTACATTTTACGATTTATACTTGTAACTTTCCCTTTCTCCGATCATACATAATCATTAAAAGACCATAGAAATGTACATTTTCCGACCTCAAACAAACAATGTAAATGAAAATACAACACAAAGGAAATACGCTGAACATTTCAATAATTAATATTTGAACTACCTGAACAATGGACTCAACATAACCGAAGCCTTGCTTAAGAATAATCGATTGTATTGTGATTTACAATAATACTAAGCAAATAGTGATTTGGCTTAACTCGGTTTGTCTCTATAGTCCTATTTTCTCTTTTCAATACTTATTTCTTTGATTTAAAGACGCGTAGCCGCGTAATACCTAGACAATGTCACAGTACTATGTTTTTTTATTGGAAAAGAAAATATTCAAAATAAGTCAAATTGAGATTTTAACAAATCAAGTAAATTGTTTCCTAAGTCCTAATTAATACAATGATTGTAGCATCGAAGTTTTTATTATACAAAGCATGATTTTTTTTCGAATAAGAGTTTAGTTGATGGTTATTATTATTAGCAAAAGTAAAAAAAAAGTAAAAAATTGCATTATTCAAATAAACTTAGTAATTAAGCGCTTTTGAATCGTCTATATTTTTCTACCACCTGTTCCAGACTTTTTTAACTGACAAGAAGAACAGGCGCAAGAAACTTATCAGCTTTAACAGAAATAAGTAACGATATTTACAAACTTAAATAAGAAAGTAAACAAATGATAAGTACAAACGATAAGTAAACAAATGAGGTCCCTGATCAATTATTGCTAGAATAAATCTGCGTTCATTTTAAACATTATCACTTCCAGCTAGTATGACTTTACAGTTTACAAGTCTTTTGCTGGTAGTAAAGTCATTCCTATATCTACAGTAAAGCTTTTTTTTTATATAAAAGTCAACATTATGCCATTTCGAATAAAGTGGAAAAGAGCTTCCGGCGAAGAAAAAGATTGACATAAAAGAATCATAATTTAAAGTAGAAAAATAAACCATCATCAATGGCGTTGTTTGTTTTCTGTTAGCAAAACAAGTTTGTTTTCAACCTCAGGGCTGAAGGAAAATGAGGTTCGATAATTTCAAATCCTTCGAATCAAAAGGCAAAAACATGTTTTGTTTGTTTTTTATATACAAATCTGATATTGAGTTTCAAACGAAACAGGGTTGCCTAACATAAAACTTTTGTAAATATAAATTTAGTTTTTAGAAATATTTTAAATATTGTATGAAATGCTCAGAGACTGGCCGAGTTTGGAAGGAGTCTAACTAGCAAATTGATATATTAGTTTATGACTCCAATAAACAGTGTCCTGCCATGAAAACTGTTTTGTTTTGCTGATATTTATTAACTTATAAGGTTTACGCGCGTACTTAACATTACATTACATTAAAATAAACCAATTTTATAAAGAATTGTACAGTATAATATGCATAAAAAATACAAGTACTATTTTATAAAGAATCAAAGGGTAATGAAACCAAGTTACTAAGTTTTCACAATTTATTGAAATAACCTTTACATAAACTGGCAGAGATTTTACACCAACTGGCAGAGATTTTATACAAACTGGCAGAGTTTTTTACATAAACTCGCAGAGTTTTTACATAGACTGGCAGAGTTGATGCTTGTTCGGCGCACAGTACAAGAATTACCCTAATAATGGCATACATCCGCTTAAATGTGCTTACCTTAAAGTTTAAGACCAGTCAATACTAGATTGTCTATTGGTAGTCAATACAACAACTAAAATCATTCGAGTCAATTTATTTGAAAACCTTTACAAATAAAGGCTAATGTATTAAATAAAACTTAGTATAATTTGTATCTATTAATATTTTACATATATTGGTTTACTAAACAAGTTGTGACGTCATAATGACTTTATTTAATTTGAAGGCAAAAGACAAAAAAGGATTTTACTAAATTGATAAGCCCCTAATTCTGTTAATTGACTACAACAGTAACCCGTAACACGGCAAGAATGCGACGGTTTGATGAGTACACAAAGGGTTAACAATTTAACCCTAACGCGTGAACAATATGAAGCGACCCAGGGTTCGGTACAAGTTATAAAAAAAGTAATAATCTGTGCTTATTTTCTTATTTAGCAAAAATTATAGAGACATTATTCTTCTAAAAAAAGGATTAATGTAGGTTAACTATTTCTCAAGCACACATCCATTACACACGTCAATCTGATAATGACCTTGATCAAAATCGGATCGCAGTAGATCGTGGTAGATTGTTAATCTACCACGGTCTACTATAAATCTTGGTAGGGTTGCCAATTTTTTTGCATCCGCGTGATATCGACGACTTTAGTGATGCAGTGGTCAACATGCCAGTCTACCACACAAGAGGTCCCGGGTTCGATTCCCGACCGGACAGAAATTGAAATGATGAATTTTAATTTCTGTGACGGGTCTGGTTTACTATGTATAATAAGTATAATTATATTTCGAAACTTTATAGGTAAGTATATCAATTATCTAGCACCCATACTACAAGCTTTGCTTGATGATGATGATGATTTGATTTTGAACCTCATATTGTTAGAATTAAAGATTAAAATAGATTGAGGTAATTTGACAGGTTGTGGAAGCCTAGCGAGCTTTTGATAGTACCGATCAATAATTATGATTATAACATAAATTTAAAACTTTTTTTTTCGCTGTTGCTTTCATTTTGGGTCACACTCGAATCAGCCAGGGGTCAAATGTCTTCAGTAACGCCCGTAACCTCGATGACCAGTTAACCCTGCAAAGTGCACCTTGCTAAAGACCCGCTGTCGGTATTAGGAGCTTACCTTTACAAATTTGGAGCTTAATGTTAGGGCTGTCAGTAAAGTTCTGGCTTTTTTTTACTAAATTTAGATTTTTCGCATTCACAGTGCTATTTTTATATTAAGATAAATACCCCTTGGGATTCCAAGGGTGCGGGTTCGAGTCCCGTCTGAGGTGCTACGGGTGAGTCGATTATTTCTAGTATTTTTTCTAATATTATTGAATGTTTTTTATTAAACATTGATGTTTTTGGTTGTACTATGCGATTAATTGACAATAGGCAGTGATCTACGGCACTTCAGAGCGCTTGCGGTACAAAATGACGTATTTTAATCTTAATTTTTTTCTCTTTTCCATACATTCTCGAGTGAAGTTGCAGCGGATCACTGTCTATTGTCAGTGTCAATTTAGTCACATATGTGACTAGAGATTATAGGTATTTGTGTTTTATTGTTTATTATATTTATGACTATTGTATATTGTCTGTACTGTATTTAGGCAAAATCTTTTACAAGGTCTCCCGCTTAGGGTTTGCGAACCGATGGCGTAGCTTCTTTGACATTCACAAGTGCTTGTAACGGCCTAGACTGAATAAATGAGTTTTGAATTTTGAATTTTGTCTTGCACTAGAGGAAAAGATATAGTTATTGTGATAGCTTCTACACACATGTCGGCGGCACGGGTCGCCGGTTTTTGTCGAGCGGCACGTTTGTCAAGCTAAAAGCTGCCGGGCGCATCGCGGCTTGCTCGGCGGCAGTACCGGCGCCGGCGGCGGTCCCGCCGGTATAGTGTGTAGGAACCTTAAGGATAGTAAAAAACTTCAGATCATAGCCTAGGTGTAACCACTCGCTCATTTCATAATTATTGCAATTAATTAAAGCCTGTTACACAGGACAAGTTCAGAGAAAGTATAATTTCCTGACGAAGCACTTTAACATAAATACACTGTGGCACTTTCTTAATTTACCTTATTCTATAACTCATAATTATTATGAAGAATGACAAAGTTCCACGCTATAAGGAACAACCAATTATACTGAGTTTCTTGAAAACTACCGCCACTTCAATATTACTTGTGACTTTGAGCAAAAGGCATGTGATTAAAGTAATTAAATCAGCGAGTTGCCTTGCACGGGTGCATAATTTATGTTCGAATTCTTCTCCGACATTAAAGAGGAATAATTGTTCAGAGGCAATAATTAATTCAGGTTTTGAAGCGATACTAATTTGTAAATAAAGAAACTCACAAACATACATGAACCCTGAACACAAAACACTCTTCTTTTTTGGGAAGTCGTTTAAATACAGAGAGCAATGTTATTTAATGAAATAAAAAATAAAAAGATCTAATAACTGTGTTATTTAACCATCAAAGTCTATTAATAATGACGCGTTTTATAATTAGTACTCCTTGTACACACAACGGCACCTGAGACTATACATGTTGACCTTGAGACCGCCCTTTATGTCCTACGTAATAAAAGCTATTTTCGCAGTTCAAATGTATAACCTGACGAGCTGTCGTGTGTACTACGCGTTCACTTCATGATTGCCGCTACCTCCCGGCCCGCTTCGTCATACCGCACCCGCGTCGCCTCTTTAGTACGGATAGCAACGCAAAGATTAATTACTACTTACGTTCATTATTTGTGTTGCTATAATGAGTAATAGAGGAAAACTCCTACACAATGGCGAACGTAGGTAACTGTTATATAAGTTAATGACACACATATGTATAAAAATAGCATTGTGAATGCTTAAATCTCAAAATTTCAAATAGTTAATGACACACTTTTAACAAGAAAAAAATGAAAAACAGTTGATAACGCCATTATGACGTTCTAAGCCTTAATATCAATCAAAATCAATTAATCATAGCGCCGCACTGCTCAATTAGTCGCACTCAAGTCGCACTATATCAGATAAAAAACATGAAAATGAAATGAAAAATAATTTATTTTCCACCAAAGTTACATAATTTTCTAGGTATACAAATCAAAAATTCTAGGTAACAGTAAAAGCAATTGATTGACTGGAGCCTAAACTAGGGCAATCCTGTATTTTGGAACTCCAGGCCTCATCACCCGTGGTGATAGACGGCGTTAGGGTGTGGTACTATACGGTACGGTAAGTGTGCGTGAGGGTATATGTGTGTTGTGGAAATAGCTGACATTGGGGAAAGATAACAAGATATAAAAAAAATTAAAAATATCGAGTATGTTTTGTGTGTGTGTGTGTGTGTGTGTGTGTGAATGTGTTTGTGTGGGTGTATGAATGGCTGTGTATGTGTTTGAGCGAGCGAAGTGTGTTAACGTAAAATGGTAAAAAGTGATTCAGTCTCAATATAATTCATGTTCATGATGTAGTCAGTAACTGTTCGTTTGCGTTGATATAGTGTTTTTGGGTAAATATCTAGTGCTGAGTTTAATTTGTTGTATACATTTTTCGTCTACAGTACCGTTAGCTGTGACATCATAACGGTCGACGACAGCAATCACGAAATAAACGCGTAGTACTTTCATTTTAACAAAATTCAATGTGTTGTGATAATGTGAAATAACCAGGTTTAAACTAACACGTACATGGACGCTTTGTGGAGAGTCGGTTTTTTTTGCGTATGATACTGCCTCTTGACGGAGCATCCGCAGTGCACAGTACCAGATAGAGCTCAGCTTACGTTAACAAAATCATGGTCGCGTTAATTAAAAGAGTTTCTTCTGTAAAACATCGACTCTGTCCGAGCGTTTATTCTGTAGTACGTTGAAATCACGTCGGGTAGCGACCGTGCAACTAAAATAAACGAACAGGCTGCAATTAAACTTTACGAGTTCGAATCGAGAGTGGCGCAGAACTATTTGCAGGTCTTTTCTTTATTCAGGGTACCGCGATTCGCTGGAGCAACTGGTTTAATATTTAGAAATAAGGCAGCTTCGCGAGGAGCGCCTGTCTATTTCGTATGTGACTAACTAGCGGACGCCCGCGACTTCGTCTGCGTGGAATTTGCTATCCAGTTGGGAGCCAAAAAATATTGTGACCGAGCACAATATTTTTTGGCTCCCAATTCCTCCATCTCGAACGCATATCCATCCCATATCACATCACTCCTACCCAAGATATGGTTGACAAGGCCTGCTCGGCGTGGTGTGTGCAAATTTTCACAGACGGGAGCAAGTCTGAGACTGGCAACGTTGGGGCCGCGTGCGTCAGGATAGACCCTGAACACACGTACGCGACAGAACCAGAACCTACAAGGCTTCACGACGCATGCACTGTCTTCCAGGCGGAACTATTCGCCACTCTCCAGGCCTGTCTCGTTGCCGAGTCCGATGGGTACCCCGAGACAATCAGATCCTTCACCTTTTTACTCGCTTGGCGAACTTTTTCGAATATTCACGACTTAAATTCCTCAAAATTTTCTTCTTAACTTCGTTGGGCTACACCCCCATAACCCCCATAACCCTTCACTTCACGCTTCCTCAATAAGTACTATTAGTTTTATATTGGCATATGCATCAGCGAGTTGCCAGCATGTCACGCGACGTGCAGACTATGACGGATGAAGCGCCTGTTGGCGCCTGCAACAACTCGGCGTGCGCCAGAGTTCGGACGGAGCTTGAGCGGCAGATATCTGAGCTACAGGATAGTCTCAGGCGAGCCATAGATCTGGTCCTCCCCGGAAACCCCTCACCGCCGTCACCTCCACCTCCGGCCTCCAAATAAGGCACTAAAATGTACAGAACCTTGAAGTTTTTCAAAAAGGTCTAAGCCAGGCCATCTGTAAGCGCAGCCGCTGATAGTACAGTTTTGCTTCTTTTGTAAGTCCGCCCTCGAAACCTTTCGACCCATTTACAAATCCAGCTGCAGCCTCTTTGCTTCGGTCTGACTTGAAGAGGTTTTTCATGAAGAAATGACAAATAATTTATTCATTCTAGCCTGATTTAACTTACAGGAGATTTTCACTTGGAAAGTTTTGCAGTTAAGCGTTACCAAGTTTAACAGTGGAAGATGTAAGCAAAATCATAAAGGTGAAAACCTACGATTAGTTTTTAAATGCCTTTTAAGGGTTCCGTAGCCTAATGGAAAAAAACGGAACCCTTATAGATTCGTCATGTGTGTATGTCCGTCCATCCGTATGTCACAGCCACTTTATTCTGAAACTATTAAGATTACACTGTTGAAACTTGGTAAGTGGGTGTATTCTGTAAACCGATTTAAGATTTTTATACAAAAATGCAAAAAAAAATAAGGGAGTGCGGAGTATCGATAGATAGGTCTTTATTCAGGACATTGAGGTTCTTTAAACAATTTTCAAAAGTTAACCGTTTTAAACATGTACACTTCCACAGTTGCATTTATGTATTATGCTGTTGGGGTACCTAAATTTATTAATAAATAAAATAAAAACTAAGTAGTAAAGAAAAAACCTTAAAACACGTTTTTAAAACGAACTAAAAAGTATACAAATCGGACTAAAAACACACCTATAAAAATTGACGATAAAAACGTACTGAGAAGTATAAAATAATTATGTCCGTAAATATTTATAACCCTATACAGAAGTTTTAAACCTAAAAAAGTGGGGCGCATTTTGTAATATGTATATCAATTATTAATGTCTTTTGCATGTGCCTGAAGACGAATCAAACGAGCCCAAACTCGATGGGGTTGTGATATTATTATAGAGTTGCTGTGACCTTCTCCCGGCTCCATCACCAGATCCTGAAAACCGTCTCCCATCAGAGTACTATTCAAGACGAATCAAACAATCCCAAACTCGATGGCGTTGCATGGTTTTATTACAGAGTTCCTGTGGCCTTCTTCCGGCTCCATCATCAGACCTTGAACACTATTTCACATCAGAGTACTCGTCAAGACGAATCTAACGAGCCCAAACTCGATGGCGTTGCATGGTTTTATAACAGAGTTCCTGTGGCCTTCTTCCGGCTCCATCATCAGACCTTGAACACTATTTCACATCAGAGTACTCGTCAAGACGAATCTAACGAGCCCAAACTCGATGGCGTTGCATGGTTTTATTACAGAGTTCCTGTGGCCTTGTTCCGGCTCCATCATCAGACCTTGAACACTATTTCACATCAGAGTACTCGTCAAGACGAATCTAACGAGCCCAAACTCGATGGCGTTGCATGGTTTTATTACAGAGTTCCTGTGGCCTTCTTCCGGCTCTATCATCAGATCTGTTCAATGTCACCATAATATTGCATTGTCTTTCAGTTCTGACCTAGATTAGAGTTTCAAGTCCTTATAGTTCATAGGGAGGCTACAATGACATTAAAATCGTTTGCAAAATTTGTGGACAAACAGAGAAACAAACAAATAAATAAACGAGAAAGCTACCAAATTAAAACGTGCTTAAATTGAATAAAACTTATAATCTACTCTCTTAGAAACTATTTGGCACAGCAAAAGGCGAATCAAAGAGCTAGTATTTCTTTTAGTACAGTGCTTTCATTCAAAAAAGTCTCCAATGGGTGGTAGGAAAATATAGACAATTCAAAACCACTTAATATCTAAGTTTATTTGAATAAAGAATTTTTCATTTTCATTCTAATATTGCATTTTAAACTATATCAGCCTTTATTTAAAAATAATAAATCTTTTTCGCACGAAACTTCTAAATGGAAACATAAAATAATGCCGAGTGGAAATGTTAAATTCCCACTGAAAAAGCCTTTTTGGCAAAACTTTATCCACTCAACTTTCCTGACTAATGTGCATAACTTCTTTCCCATGTCGTTGGACAGTAGAAATGTTAACCTAGCGAATTTAAACGAACTGTGTGTACTCGCCCGTTCTCTGGATATTGGGAAACTTTAACACCAATATAACGTATAGCCACGGTCTATCAAAGTTATGGAAACAAATGAATGTGATTCCATTTTTTTTTAAAGAGTTCCAAACTCAAACTCATTTTTCCCGCCAAAACTAAGGTGGCATTCCGATGTAGGTGACCGCGACCCTCAACCGCGACGCAACTCAGTCATAAAAACATGCAACCCTATCGAGTTTGGGCTCGTTTGATTCGTCTTGACAAGTACTCTGTTGGGAAACGGTGTCCACGTTCTGATGATGGAGTCGGAAGAAGGCCACAGGAATTCTGTAATAAAACCATACAACCCCCTCGAGTTTGTGCTCGTTTGATTCGTCTTGGCAAGTACTCTGTTGGGAAATAGTATTGTAACGTTGTGATTTTCTCTAAGAAAAACAAAGTTTTATTTTAATATTCATTCATATTTCATCATAATTATTTATTTACAGGTATTAAACATTTATTCAATATATTTGTGTGGAACCCTAAACAATGCAGGCTGCGTGAGCCAGTCGCGGTCGCGGTCGCGGGTCGCAGTTGCTTACGTTGTGTAGGGCTCCATAAAAATTCCTGCTACGCAGTGGGTCGCGCAACTAGCCTACTGATTCTGTAACTTTGTTGCAATCAACACTGACAGAAATCGCAGTTACATTGCTGCTTTAGTAAGAACCAATGTGACAACTATCTTACTTAAAACAGCAATGTAACTGCGGTTTCAATCGATTTGAATCTAGAATTGTTAGCAACAGAGTTACGTAATCAGCCCCCAGGTCACAGTTTGGCATCGCAGTCGCGGGTCGCGGTTGCCTACATTGAAATGCCACCTTTGGGAGGTCTATCTATTCGAATTCCTACCAAGTCTAAACAGTATAAACAGCAGGTGCTTAAGTGCCAGAGGTGTAAAACAAATTGCCCGACATAGCTCAGAGAGGATATTGGCTCAATATAAAATTACTCCGACGCCCGTGCCGTGACTTGTAATGGCTGTGGGGTTGCTTCAGTTTTTCTACTACGTGGACTAGCTATAAACACTTTTAAGATCGTACTTCGTAGCATAAAATGCTTCTATTTAAGTTGTTTGTATAATGTTGTGACGAATCAAACCAATTGTCTCCAAAGTCAACGTATATTTGAATTATAGAATTATTGAAACAGTAGTAAAAAAACCTAAAAAGAAAAGAAACAATATAAATATATAAACTGTCCGTAAATACCGAAATGTTTACACTGTTATCGGCTTTGGGACTTAGCTTACCTGATACAGGTTTTCTTAGTTTTTGCTATAAACAGGCAACTGCATAATTCACATTTTGGTTTATTGATGTTATTTTTTTTTTTTTTTAGTGACTTTTATTTAAACATGTTTGATAGACTGACTATATCAACCCGTTTGATTATAGGTCAAACCGAATAAAATATTCTATGAGAAAGAGGTGACATTCAAATTATTGCTTTTCAGAACAAACGTAGAAATTTGACAGATAGTTTCGTATTTCATAAAGAAGGTTATAACGTGAAGGAGGTTGTGCTTTGTTTTTACTTTTTCTGAGTTTTGCAGCTGTCATGGTCAAGAGGGATTTTCGTACGTTAAAATAAAAATAATCGATTTAATAAATTTATTTGATATGGAATAACAATATAATGTAATGTTTCAACGCTGTAATAACTTCATTTGACATCATAAACACTCGGTGGTTAAAATGACGACTTCGACACACCATAAACATAATAAATATGACTGGTAGACTTTATGAAGCTCAGCTCATTTTCATAAACTCTTTACGACTATCACAAATGCTATGTACCTACGTATCATCTTGAGGTGAGAACTTTACGCATAATTCCTTCATAACAAAATGTCATCAAGTGTCTCGAAGGTGATGTTTCATCTCGCGAGAAAATAACATGGCCTATTTTAAAATTATAAGTTATGTTGTCAAAGTTAGACAACGATGTTTTCTTGTGAAAGCTTAGCGTAGGTTGCCCTCAGGTCATAAACTTGTTTGCATGAATGTTTGTACGCGCATCACGCAAAAACTACTGCACGAAATTAGACGCGATTTTCACAGTTGTATTTCTGCAAGTCTAACTTAAAATTAGCTGGTGCATGTTTCATCTTGATACGCCTACTGGAAAAAACAAACATACAAACAGACAGACATGCAAAAATAAAAAATAAAAGTTTAGGTTATAAGTCATTCATAGACCCCTCATTTACAATTTTCTTAAATATCTTAAATGTACAGACATCGGCCAGTTACAATTGTGTTATATGTATAAATAGATAGTTCTTACTATCTAAATTCCTTTAAAGTAGGTTAAAAGGTTTTAATGACATTATTTAAACTCAAGTTCTCATCTTAAACTATTGACACTCTACTTGTAAATTGTTACTACTATTTTCAGTTATAATCATGACGCAATATTCAAATTACATACCATCCAGTAAATTTATTTCTCCACTCAGCCTCTAAAAGGGGAGAATACCGAAATTACCTTCTCAACTAAAGAAACCACTACGAAAGCTGATGTTGACTAATACTACCACATTTCCGGAGGTAGTTCCTCAAAAAGAATCCTTCCCACTACTCGCAGTTTACAAAGGTTCAAATTGAATGGGACGACTTTAAAAGAAACATACATTTGGTTTATAGCTAACTGTGAGGCATCCCGCAAATCCCGTCCCAGAAAGTAGGGATAAGAGCGTTTATTTGTTCAGACTAATGCACATTTTATGCGGGGGCCCGATCCTTATGACTTACGTGACGTAACTGTGTGGTGCAAGATGTAAGAAAAGGCGATTTCTCTTGTAACGTGTCGTACTAGCACAAGTATTAACAAACATTTAAACGACCGTTGACTACGCGAACGCACTCCATTGAAATAGAGCTCTGTGATTGGTTCGTTTGTTTTGCAGTACTATTATTCTGTGGTTTTACGTATTACGTGTGATTTGTTCGTGGGACGCTGTGCATTCGCGGGCACAGTGAGACGTCATAGTAACGTTTGTGAAAACAGGTGTTAGGCAGAAGTGTGTTGTTATGACCGTATTCGAAAACTCTTCCGTCATTTGATTTGTTGCGCTAGAAGCACAAAATTTAAAGTCTGTGTTTTGCTCAAAATAAACCGATGGTACACTTTAGCCACCTTTACTAATAAATATTGTATTGCAGATGTATTAGTTACACAGTGGTTACTTTCTGTTTAACTATTTAAGTTTGACATTAAAAAGAAAGGGACAAAACACTGTGTAACTAATACACATGTTAAATAATCGTTATAAGTATATTTAAGTTTGTAAATATCGTTACTTATTTCTGTTAAAGCTGATAAGTTTCTTGCGCCTGTTCTTCTTGTCAGTTGTCAAAAGTCTGGAACGGGTGGTAGAAAAATAAAGTCGATTCAAAAGCGCTTAGTTACTAAGTTTTTACTTTACTTTTACTTATCTTTATGAGTAAGGGGGTAGGTATTTATACCTACAAATAAATATAGTAATTAATTATTTGATGTAAGGCACTATTCATAATGTATTGTATTCTAAAACGTTTGTATCGAAATTGTACCAGCGGTAAAACTGCTTGCCTTTGAACCATAACCCGCACAAGCAGGACGAGAAGAATAGGCCTCCTCGTAAACTTCGAGTCGTAAATATGAAAAAGAAAAGATTTTTTTTGTGAAAAAATCCCCTTTCGCGAGAATTGATGCGGGAGAAACAACAAAATGAACACGAAACGACCTCACAGACTTGACTGACGTGCGGACAAATATATCATGGACGTTTGTTAGAGTAATAAAATTGTTCGTGACAGAGACTTATTCGTTTTGAGTTAAGATCTTGATTTGTGACTTTTTTACGTCCTTTCGCTCGAACAATATAATAAGAATGTGATCAAAGCTTTATTGCTGTAAGTCGATGTCAACACATGAACAACAAAACAATGAAATACTAACGGAAATAGTTAGTGAATGGCAGCATATTTCAGAAAGTTATTGTCGTGGTCGAAGAAACAGAATGTAAAAGTGGTGGTGGGCAGGGTATATATTACCAGAATGAATCACAGCCGGTAGGCGAGAAGACTATTCTAATGGCAACCCCGCGCTAACATCCGCGGTAGAGGACGACCGCACAAGAGATGGACGGATGACATCCGGCAGCAGCCTGGCATCAATTGGACCCGCGTGACGTCGTTAGTGGACAAGCAGAGAGAAGGCCTATGTCCTAAGACGGACTCTACAATGGCTGCAATACATATAGATTACAGGAAGTAATCAATTACCATTATTCATAAATTTATTGTAAATATTCGTAGTTCTTTTTAGAAATAATTTATGCAATTATGTAATGTTTACGAATTTCACTATTGAATTCTGTCGTTTTTTTAAAAGGCAAAAGTTTTTTTAGTACGATTTCTTAAAAGGAGACTGAAATTTTTTGAGCGGTGGAAAGAGAGAGATAGAGCTGTAGGAATATGGAGAAATGTGATTCAACAGTAATCCTTAGTTAGCTAAACTAAGGATTAAGATTCACTTCCTCAGTTAATAATACATTCGTTTAAGAAGTGTAAGAAAACATTTTTACCAACTTGGTTCCAATCATTCCTTGCAAATGAGAATCTTCTTGTCGCTAGTTATATCGTTGTGTCGTTATCTGTACTCAGAACTTTCTCACCAATTCTTAATGAGAAATGTCTTTTACGTGGTCTGAAGTACGCCGAAAAGTTCCTGAATTATAAAGTTCGCCGAAGAAGAAAAACTTTTCGAAACTTCGATTTGGGCAGGGCAACTTTTAAGAAATACATTAATAATCAGTGTTTTACTTTTTGTCGTGCTGATAGTAGGACCTAAAATACATTTTAACAGTATTTAAGTATTTTTCCTAGTAACTCTTAGGGTTTAACTGCCAATCGTAGGTAGGTAGAGACAAGCAAGTGTGGTGACGGAGCAACTGTAGTGTGATGATGGAGGAGTTCCAAATATAAGATATACAAGCTTTCAAATCTTGTAGGGGAAAGTCGGATATTTTGGACCGCCAAATAAATTGGACAACCCACGTATTACATAAAGTATTCTTTTAATTTCTTTATTGGCAACGCCCAGCGATACGCAGCTAACTTCATTACGTATCGGCCATATTGATTCGCTGTGACTTTGAACGTGTGTGTTTTGTTTTAAAAATATTTTTTTTTGTCATAAGAGTTACAGCGCTTTTACAACAACAATCAATCCTTTTTTATTACTGATAATTGCCAAAAAATATGTAATTTTTTTAAATAGATGTTTGAAATAATAAAAACTGTGATAATGGTATTTTTTCATTTTTTTTCATTCATCTTTGCTCAGTAATTAGAGTCCTCTGTTCGTTGCGAAGCCCAACGGCTTGGGTAAACTACTATGGCCGGAATACTAAGGGTTTTCCATGTTTTATTTAGCGGAAGGACCCTAATGGTATGACCGCGCAATTCTGCCTACAATTGGTTTCCCATTCCGGTACATTAATGCTTTATTGAGTTTAGTGGACGAAAACTTTACATATCAAATGGATGTTGCTAGAAGAAGAAGATATTAATTTGTTAAATTTAATATTGATTTGTTTAAACTCTAAATAACTATTGAAGTTAGTTATCAATTTAACCAGGGCCCGATTTAATAAACGTGGCAATTGTCAATTCTCTTAACGGTTCGTTATACATTTCGATATCAGTGTGCTATTTTGTCAGATTTTTTTCTCTTTTCAAATTGGCCGACGCATTGGACATCAAATTGTCAAATAATTAACAATTGTCACGTTTATCAAATCAGCCCCCCTAGCATGACCACTGAAACGCAATATGATAATCACGTTTAACTGACAAAAGACAATGGATTTTGGCAGTTGAGTGTCGATAAAACGCTGTATCACGCGATATATATCGTGTTTCGGTGGTCTTGCTAAGGGGGCTGGTCCAAGGGGCTGGTTACGTAACTCTGTTGCTAACAATTCTCGATTGAAATCGATTGAAAACGCAATTCCATTGCTGCTTTAAGTAAGATAGTTGTCACATTGGTACTTACTAAAGCAGCAATGTAACTGCGATTTCTGTCACTGTTGATTGCAACAAAGTTACATAATCTGGGGGCAGGTATTTTAAAGTGTGGATTTCATACAGTCAAAAATATAAAAAAAAAACATTTTAATTGATGTTCAAATACATCTAGATCTAAAATTAAATACAAACTTGCATCGTAAGTAAATAGAAAATACGCCATATTAATAGCGTATTTTCTATTGACTAATTATAGTCACACCACTTGGCCTTTTAACAATAGTGTCTGTGTGTTTAATTCTTTAGTGAAATAAGACTATTTAAATATAAATAAATAAATATTTGACAACATCACATACATTGCACCGATTCCAAAGTAAGTAGCTAAAGCACTTGTGTTATGGAAATCAGAGACAACGGTGGTATCACAAACACCTAGACCTGAGCCAATATAGAAAAGTTCGTTTTCTAAATCGACCCAACCGGGGATCGAACCCGGGACCTCAGAGATGACGACACCTTGAAAACCGGTGTACAAAGCCACTCGACCACGGAGGTCGTCATACTATATAGTTCATAGTTCTTAAGGATAAATTAAATTAAATCAAAATCATATTACTGTCTACAATCTAATATTAGTGCACTATTGCTGATTACAATTTACTATTCAACTCACCACTTGTCTGTTTGGCTCCACCCTGGCGTCTCTTTTACAGCAATACGTAATGTAACTATAGAAAATAAATATATAAGGAATGTAATACCAAATAATATACTAGAAAAAATACGACTCGCACCAGATCATGTTCTCGGACGGGAATCGAACCCGCGACCTTTGGATATCCGGTCCAATGCTCTGACCGCTGAGCTACCGAGTCACTAGTGGGAACGTCGAATTTCTCCTAGTATATCAACTCTTACGCTGCAAGCCAGCGCCATCTCACCATTGTACAAGGAATTACCTCGACATCAACTGAATACCTTTCCAGATATTTTTAAACAATTGATTGACTGGGTTGCAGCGTAAGAGTTGATATACTAGGAGAAATTCGACGTTCCCACTAGTGACTCGGTAGCTCAGCGGTCAGAGCATTGGACCGCCCGCTGATACATAACTACCAAATTTTCTGTTATGTATAAACAAAAAATTTGAATGTACTGTAATACTAATACACATGGTAAGCGACAGTATAAATAAAAATGACATTTCCCTCCCTAAATTCTTTAACGTCATCCCGCCAGTCATATTTCTTCATAAACCAATTACCTATCGCGGAAATCTCAGCCGAATACAAAACAAAAGGGTGGGTTTTTTTTAATATTCATCCCTTTACACAAAGGGGCACAGCAATATACATGCTAATGTTTGCCGCGCGATTTCCACCACTCGTTGTTTTGTTTGGACTGGCGTTTTCACCTGATATCGTTTACCTTTAATTTTATCAGACAGCTTGTAAACATGCTTCTGCTGTGAAAAAATGAAAATTTTTCTTCAAATATTTTTTAACTTTATAAGTAAAATGCACGTATTTTGTTATTTGTGTATAGTCAATAAACAAAATATATTCAAATAAACTTAATAATTAAGCACTTTTAAATCGTCTATATTTTCCTACTACCCGTTCCAGACTTTTTTAACTGACAAAAAGAACAGGCGCAAGAAACTTATCAGCGTTTACAGAAATAAGTAACGATATTTACAAACTTAAATATATCGTTACCAAATACAGTAGGTACAACAGGATAATTAACAACAAAGTACTTATGTGTTACATGTTTTCTTTTTTTTAATAACAGTAAATACAATGTTACATCATATCCACGTATTTCGGTCTATTAGATAATTGTCTACTTTATATTTGTCTACTAGTCTACTTTATATTGCATCGTTACCTGTTTCTATCAGCATACCTGAAGGTAGACTACTTCCTGAAAGGAATCAGCTATAGTGATAAGAGTATTTAAGCTGCTAAAAGTAGCAGAACATTGTGATTACTGATGACTAAATAATTGAAAGACTTTACATGTATCATGTTTTTATTAGAGACCGGCGAACAGTGAGCTTCCCATACAAACGTAATACCAAAATGATTTGCAATTTAAGCATAATTAACTTTTCTTGTTATGTTATTCGGATTAAGACAATATTTGTCTAGGCTTCTATTAAATAAAAAAATCAAAAATACTAACCCAATTCAAAATAGTTGCCAATTACATTTTTTCATAAAAAACTGTAAAAAGCATTAATTTATTTTTGGTTTGGTATTCTGGATATTTTGTTTAATAGAATCCTAGATAAATACTGTTTTAATCCAAAAAAATCACAAGAAGAGTTAAATAATATGATGAAATTACAAATCATTTTGGTACTTATGTTTGTATGGGAAGCTCACTGTTTGCCAGACTCTTAACTCAGCTCAAAGCAATGGCTGAAAATAAATGTATTCTGTGACTCTTAAGCCTACTTTATACCAAACAAATGTAATATTTTTTTTTTATTTCACCTTTAACTTTAAAACATAAGTGTTTCATGTAAGTAACAAAGTTATGTGATTTAACGTTATGCTTCTTCCCTTTAGAAAATGAAACATTTTACCTATAAATTGCAGCCCTATAACCCCATTTCGCCAGTTTCCTATAAATTATGAAACATAATAACTTTAGGTGAGGGTGCAATCTTTCTAGCGTAACTTTCGCACTCGCGTACAAGTTCTCGAGCGTATCGGTGCTCGCTCGTGCATCTCAGATTTACGGCCGTTTGTTCTCGACCACTTCACTCTTGCTGTCTTGTTTTTGTGATAACTATACATTCATAGACTATGTGTCAGGAAATAGGCAAAGCAGATATATTATATTATTTAAGATTGAAAGCATCATTACTAAGGTCCGTGTTTGTAAACCGCTAAAGCCATCTTGAGATCATATTTGAGACGAACAGCATTTCAAGGATGATCTTAAAATAGCTCTCAACGCTGAGCGTGGTTTATAAATACGGGCCTTTAACATTAGGCGACTTAGCAGCGCGGCAGCTGCTCTACTTTTGCGCGACAGTGGACAATACAATCATTAGAAGCTTTGCTATTTCGTGGCGTCTCATTATTTGGCTGCATAACTAAACGCGTTACACGCCATACTAACTGAAGTAGCACAGCCAAGCCAATAATCAGAGTAATATGAAGGCATCTATTGCTGTAACGTGACTGTCACGCAGCTAAGTCGCTTAATTTGAAAGTGTTCTTAGCCTACACTTTTAGCAAATTACCAAGTATTATATATTTTTTTAGTATATCATAAAGAACTTAATAGCCATACTTTGTCCTTTTAAATGTTTCTCATGCTGCTGGATGAAAAAGCTTTTGCATATCCCAGTTTTTAAGACTTACGAAACTATTAGTTTCAAAAGCATTAACGCCTTAAATAAACTCGAAGTGATCAGCTCAGCTTTCGATAATTTGTCAACTGCCGACGGCTACATCGATCAGGATTAGATACAGCCTCATCGGTCTTTGGCCGTCTTCATTGCGCTTGATTATAGCGAATTGAGATATGAAACCATTGGAATTTTAGACGGGAAACAAAATGGGGTTTCATCTGATGTAGGATTTAGTGTCGTATTTGTCTTTGTAGTTGGAGGGTTAAGAATTAGTGATAGGGTGGAATTAATTACTATAAACTAATTAATGAAGTTGGTCCTAACATCAAAATTGTTCTTTTGTAGAAAAATATAATTTCACTTCGCATTAATCCTATGCACTTTAAATAAAAATATTCCGCGTATTTTAAAAATATAATTAATACTAAATAATATACTAGAAAAAATACGAATCACACCAGATCGATTCCCGTCCGAGAAATTGATCTGGTGCGAGTCGTATTTTTCCTAGTATATTATTTAGTATTATACAAGGTGTTACAAAAATACCCCTAATGCCGAATATGGTATATAGGGACCATGAAACTGATCAACTTTTACTATGGGACCAGCTCTGAAATCACGAAAAAAAAATCAGCTGTTTCATTCAAAAATTAAAATCGAAAATATCAAAATGTATGAAACAGCTGATATTTTTTTCGCGATTTCAGAGTTGGTCCCATAGTAAAAGTTGTTCAGTTTGATGGTCCCTATATACCATATTCGGCATTAGGGGTATTTTTGTAACTCCTTGTATAAAAATAGCATTGTGAATATTAAAATCTCAAAATTAAAAATATAATTAATATTAACTTCTGGCAGAAAAAATCTTAGACAAGCACTTTTGAAGGGGTTTTGCATTTTTTTATTTTTTTTAGCATTTAGAAAATAGCGAAAATAATAATATTTTCGCTATTTTCTGTAAAACAGTGTAATTGTTCCTCATCAAAGACACCTACTTAATAAATATTTTTTCCCATTAAGACTCCAATAACATTATTCTTCAACCAAGAATCCGTTCAAATCCCACGTGACAATTTCGGAAGCAATTTCACGAAAATATTAAACGTCAAGTTTAACTCCTTTGGGGAATTAAATTTTAGCGATCCCTGAGAAAAATCGTCTTCAATTACATCTCGACGGGCGTTCCTTCAGAAAAATATTCAGAAAGAAAAGTATAAGATATTCATGCATGTGAATAAAACAATAAATTGTCTTTGCTCAAATGAATTGGATTTATAAGAAGAATAATCATAATTTGATCAATCGGTGGATGACTAGGTTTTAAGAGGTCTAGGGTATATTTATTAAGTCTAGACTGTTACAAGCAGTTTTAAAAGTCAAAGAAGCTACGCAAATGATTCAGAAAGCCAATAAAATATATATTATTTGGGGGTAATACAAAAACAATTTGGCTGTTAAAACAATATTCCAATCAAAGTATTATATAATTTTTCCTTTGTTTGTTCTGAAAATGTCTCGAGTGTATTGTAGTGTAGGCACAGACGCTGCCAATCACACGCTAGATTAGCTGTAGAATTGCTGACTTCGTAAACAATATTAAAAAACAATGATTTGCACATACTAACTGTTTTGTTATTGAGATTTATAGCTTTTATTTTTGCTACAAAATCGAAACCGTAGTTTATTTCACAAGTTGGGCAAGATTCGTTTCAAATTATTTTAGTGTTTTCAGTTAATTTGGCTTGTTTAGGTTCTAATGAGGAGCTCGGTGGCGCAGTGGTTTAGCACCTGGCCCTGCGATTCCGGAAGTTAAGCAACTTTTGCAAGGGTCGGTCATGGAATGGGTGACCAAAAATGTATTATCTCGAGTACCTCTTTGCTTCGGATAGCACGTCAAGCTGTTGATTTCGGCTGCATTTGCAGTCGTTAGCACCCATCAATCCGCATTGGGCATGCGTGGTGGGTTATGGCCCATCCTCCTTATCCATTCATAAGGAAGGTCTCAGCAGTGGGGAAATTAAAAATGGCTGATGGTCAACAGATTCTAATGTCCCCACTGCCTGCTGCAGGCCCATTTCCAACCCTTGAGAAAGGTGCTTAACTTAGTTCGTAATGCGAATGCGTTAACTCTTCATCATTATCATTATTATTAAATAATATTTATGAAACAAAAAACACTAGTTAATAAGTGTTAACGAAAAAAAAACTACCAACTTAGTCATAGACAGTATTATGTCGTCTTGATAACAAAGACGTTTGAATTGTTATCTCTATAGAGAATACGATTTAATAACTGAACAAAGTTTTTACATCATCTTCGGGTTGCTGGCTCGAATAATTTATTCAGAGTCAACTAAGTTTTATGACTCAATTTGCAACAGATTGGAGGGGAAATTAATAATAAAATTCGGTAAGTATCAGAGATAACAACAGAGTTATTGCAACACTTCTGCTTTGTTAATCGTTTTATTATAATAATTAAAATCAAGTTTTTAATCAAAATCATAATAATATTATTTAAATAATACTTATTACAGACTCTAATGATCATTAACCGCGTTAGGAGTTAAGGAATCACTCGTTTCCTAATACTATAAAAGGTGGTTAGTTTTTAAATAAATAAACTATTTGACAACATCACATACATTGCTCCGATTCCAAAGTAAGTAGCTAAAGCACTTGTGTTATGGAAATCAGAGACAACGGTGGTATCACAAACACCCAGACCTGAGCCAATATAGAAGAGTTCGTTTTCTAAATTGACCCAACCGGAATCAAACCCGAGAGATGGCGACACCTTGAAAACCGGTGTACAAAGCCACTCGACCACGGAGGTCGTCGTTTTTCGATATAAAGATGATGATTCCTGAAACAAAAAATGTAGTACCTACTAAAATTAGCTACATTTTGATATACGGAATAAGGCTTAAGCTGCGCGTTCTTGTATGGATTTATATGGCGCGAAAAAGCCGATGCAGTGCACACAGTGCCATAGAAATCCATACAAAGAAACAAATCCGTATATAATACTGTTTTTCCAAGCTTAACCTTTTTCGGTCTCTCAGAAACATATATATCTCTATGGATACATATATAGATATGTAATAAAACTGTAAATTCTAAATGTTTGTGCGCACATCATACAAAAACCTTTGAACGGATTTTGGTAAGCTTTTTACAACTTGGTAGCTTGGGATCCAAATTAAAATTATTTAAGGCATGTTTAATCTAATTTGGGTGGGTGGAATCAGGGAAACAGATTGAACTCTACGCAGTACTAGCTGTCATACACTAAGGAGGTCTTTTAAACTGGTTGCCTTATTAGGGTTCCGTACCAAAATGGTAAAAAGGAACCCTTATGGTGCAATTCAGTCTTTCTGTCGTCTGTCAGACTCTGTCACAGCTGGATATATCAAAAACTACTAATGCTATCAACTTGAAATTTGGAATAGTTTAAGATGACGTTTGCCCTATTTTGCAAATAAGAATGAAACAACAGGGACTGAAAAGAGTTTTTAAAAAGTCGAAGTGGGGCTACAAGAGTATTTGGGGTATCATAATGAAAGAGCGCTTTTTGCTCATACTCAAACAGTTTTTCTTTTTGTATTATGATGGTACGGAATCCTCGGTGCGCGATTCCGACTCGCTCTTGACCGGGTTTTTCTACTGTTCACGCGGACGAAGTAGCGGGCGGAGGTTAGTCTATCATAAAAGCGAAAAAAGACACTCGACTGCTTACGCGCTCTTCGGGATCGACGAACTGGTCATTGCCTATCTGGCTCTATAAGAGATAAAGAAGCTGAAAGTTGTGAAGCTGAGTAATACATTTTAGTTTAACTCTTCACTGGGGGCGTTTATGATATTATTCTTTTTTTGTTGTATTTGTTATTGTCAGAAGAAGCTTCTTATGAAAGAAAAAATAAAGAAAATTGGGCGGAAATTTCAAAAAATTAAGAATACTTAACCACCATATTAAATTATTTCTTTGACATTTTTTTATTTAACCTATTTTGAGAATTGAAACTTTTTTAATGCAACCTTATGGCGTTTGATATAACATTGACAGAATGCGTGCTGCAAATATAGTCAAAGAGGATGTAAAAAAAATAATATCGTTTAAAACAGATGCTTCGGTCGTAAAATAATAAATTTATCGTTAAAGATATTAATATTCATATTTTATTATTAATAAATTAGTCAATATTCATAGTTAAGGCAGGATAACGTCTGTTGGGTCCGCTTGTTATTATATAAAAATGTAGAAAAATACTAAATAACTTACTGGCGTTTCAATGCAAAGCTTTAACTATTGAGCTTAGGAACGTGAAAAACTGTTTTTAAATTAATTTTACAGGAAGCGGAATTCGACGTGGAGGTACGATGGTGCGGGCAGCCGCTGCCGTAGGTTAAAATATGCTTTCAAATTAAACATGCTATAGTTAAAATCTATCGATAAATAACATGAAGTGATCTATTAAAGTGGTTCTGCAGGGGACACATCCCCACATTAAGTAACACTTAGGGCATGTCAGCGTATTAACTGGGGCAAGGCTTCGACCCTCGCTGCCCTATATTTTATTCAGAACCTCTGGAAGATTAGGGCTTCAGTGAAGATATTGCATACAAAACAGCTCATGATGTCATTCATACCTAATTCTTTTTTGTTTACATCCCTATTTTATAGCTCATTTGGCGTGCCATTGTGCGTTAAGCAACTTTCGCATTCCAGCTCGGGTTGAGGGTTATGGTACCTTACCTACATCCTCTTTAACCATTTTTAAAGGAAAGCTTTTATTATTTTTATTAGAATACCATAGCAAGATCTAAAGCAGTGCCATTTTGCAATATCACATAAATTCATACGTATAATTATTAATCATTTGTTACAATTGAGCAATTCTAAAATAATTACTACAAACAGGTTCAAAAGCATTTAAGGCAACTTGAAGCCATAAAAATCTCCTCTTTGCTCACCAGCATATCACTTCACCATTCATTGCAACCCTGAACCTTATCTCAACGGAATAGAGATCATTAAAATATCGGTGTATCCAACTTGCTGTCATGAAAACAGTCTTCTCGCTTCCACAGATAAAATGAACTGAAGGTAATAAAGTTGTCGTCGCAAAGTTAATTAAGAGACGCGTGTCAGTAGCCGACAACGAGCTAAATTAAAATATATAGAAGCCTAAGCTGGAGATTTACTTGAAATGCGCGTCATGGGAGTAGAGAAGTTAAATCTGGATGTCTGGGAGAACTGGATGTTGGACAGTTTTCAGTATTAACAATGTGCTTCTTTAGGCCTAAAATGGTGACATTAACATCAATTACGTAAAAATTGACAATCGCAAATGATCGTTACCGGAACGCTTATCTCTTTCCGCCCCTGGAAACAATTCTCGTTTGAGCAAGGGTACTGCTAGCGACAACCGGCTGAGCACTGAGCGGCCGCGACCGAATGGTTTCTATAGTGTTCCGAGTGACAAAAAGAGATAGAGCTACGGAAAATGCGGGGCAAGTGGGCTAGAAGGCTAGCGACAACCGGCTGAGCACTGAGCGGCTGCGACCGAATGGTTTCTATAGTGTTCCGAGTGACAAAAAGAGATAGAGCTACGGAAAATGCGGTGCAAGTAGGCCAGAAGTTACATGCTTAACCCTAACTAATTTTATGGATTTACATTATTACAAATGTTTTGACGACCTCCGTGGTCGAATGGTTTGTACACCGGTTTTCAAGGTATCGCAATCTCTGAGGCCCCGGGTTCGATGGGTCAATGTATAAAATGAACTTTTATTTATTGTCTCAGCTCTGGGTGTTTGTGATACCACCTTTGTATCTGATTTCTATAACACAAGTGCTTTAGCTACTTGTATTGGAATCGGTGCAATGTATGTGATATTGTCAATTATTTATTTATTTACTAAAATGAAATTAAGTTATGTACTTATAATGGTACACATAGGAAATAAAACGTTTTCCAATGCGTTAGAAAATCCACTTCCAGCTAGATAATATTGGAAACTAAGAAGTTCCATTAAAGAGGATGCTGTTTCTTCATCGGGCATGTTACGTAACTGTAATTCGCCGTAAGGAAATATGTTTTCCTCCGCACCTGAGCTGGTAATTAAGGCAATGACTCGCTTAAACTAGGATGCTAAAATGGCCGCTGTAAGTGAACCTCCCGCTGAATCATTTATGTGTAGAACACTTTTACACTTAATATTATTTATGATACTCGTAGATACTTTTACATTCACGATGTATAAGGATACTTTACTACGTATCTTAAAACCTTTTGCCACCTGCTTATAAATTCTTTTTAGAGGAATTTGATAGAAAAAAATAAGTATTTTATATTTTCTAGGGCAAAGCTAGAAAAAGTATTTTACTATAGAACAAAATTAAGCTGTCACGATATCACATGAGAAGTAATAAGCATCTATTATTATTTTAATTATTGAACAATTATTGTAAAGTTAAGAGTGTACAAACAGCAATTTCTTTTGACTATTCGAATTTGTAGTTACATTTTTAATACTGTGTCAGACCATACGGGCCTAAAAGGGCCACCTTTGGAGTATTAAAAATGTATTAAATTTAGATTTTTCGCATTCACAATGCTATTTTTATATTAAGATAAATAATATTAGAAAAAATCGACTCGGGTGAGTCGATTTATTTAGATTTAGTTAGTATTTTTTCAAAGGTGGCCCTTTTAGGCCCGTATAGTCTGACACAGTTAGAAAGATGATTAATTATTACAGGTGTTGCGCAAGCGAACTATCGGGTCACAACTTAATGTTCACGATAATAAATTATAACTCACATTTTACAACAATGAAAAATTACCTATTCTTGTTTACGACTATTGTGAGTTTATTGTCTGATAAATTAATTAGGCATGACGAATCATTTTATATTCAATGTCTTTAATAACCCTTTTTATTGCTCTAAGATTAAGGTTAATTAACCATCTTAAATCTTAGGTCGTTACCAAAAATACTCGCACTAATAATAGGTAGTCGAAAAAGTTCGCGGCCTTTTTGAATTCTGGCAATACTAAACTTAGGAGGGAATTTAATATTGTTTGACAGCTGATTTTCCGATAATAGCGGTGAAATTGATAATTGTCTTGCTTTTTCATATTTTCCATAATTTTTTATTAGATACGTTTTGCAATTTTTTTTTTGATCATGGTTTAGACCATTTAAAAAAATGCCGCTGGTGCTCAAAGAAAGATTTGTGATGTTAATAGAAAAGATATTTCGTCGAATACTACTTCAAAAAAATGGTTCAGCAGCTTCAGGTTGGTAATTTTGATGATAAAAATGTTCCTCACTGTGGTAACTTTATTTTTTGTAGTATAAAAAGGCCGCGAACTTTTCTGACTAACTAATATTATGTTAGATACAGTTAGTTAGTTTTGTAGGTAGGGCTTAAAAGGATGATCGACAAACTTCTCTTTACCAGTTTTTTTCCTAAGACACTTCCCAATTTGTCAACTGGTGGAAGATTTAGTAGCTTAGTCTTGTATTCGAAGTAACTTTAATCAAAATTATTTGAGTAACAATAATTGATATGCAGCTATGAAATAATTCAATAAGTTTGCGAGTAATTTCATAAAATCATAAGCAGCATTTTGTTTAGTCGTCCAGTGACCACGGTCCCTGGAAACGTATCGAAACGTCGGGTAATCAAAACACCAATAAAAAAACCAAAACTAAATAATTCAAAAATAACCACTAAATTAATAATATACGCGCTTTATTCCGTAAAAGTTTTTTTTAAACAATTTTAAGGTAATCTTAACAAGGCAATCGAGTATACAAATTGTTACTAGCACCCACCCGCGGCTTCGTCTGCGTAGCCATTTTCCTATACCTTGTAAACAGTACTTTCTAGATGGCCTGTGTCCTTTTCTGTACCACTAACAACGTATATGAAATAGTAGAATGTTAGACAAGGGTCAAAAGGAAGTAATTCCCATACGAGTTATTTAGAAAAATCTTATTTTTTCCAGATATTAATTAAAGTGATTTGTTTCAATGTTCAATTTTATTTCTTTCCATAGGTAAAATGTACTCTATGGCTATCGATGTCTCAGCGATTAAGGTGTTGGAATGCACCCATCGTAAGCGTTTTCATTGCCGATGAGGTAACTCTATAATTGGTCGACTTTGTAACCAAATACAGTTCTATTACAAGCTTTTATTTCAAAACTCTTTTTCACCCTAGGGTGGAACGCAGAGTTTTTAACCCGCTGCTCAGTTTAAATATACATCACTTTCCGAATATGAGAAATGAAAAATATCATGGTTGGGTAGGTAAGACGTGAAAGCGTAACAAACAAATTCACTTCCACACAAATTATATAAGGTAGGATTATCTAACAAAAGAACTTCAATAAGATACCAATCATTTCCAGATGATCAAGACAATGTAACGATCTCAACCAAATAGGTCGTCTAACATAATATGCAAAAGGAGATGGAACTATTTTTCCACCCGCCAGAACAACTTTCTCCTGATGGCTTAACTACGCCTATATCCTGGCCCGTAAAGATTTTCCGCTGTCCACCATTTAGGGCATGGTATTCCAGAGGACATTACCCGACTCGTAAACAGGATCGTAAAATACGTCATCTACTTTTCCGGTCAGTTGCTTGATATTTATTTGGTACTTTGTAAGCAAGTTTGCGTAGAGGATTCGTTAGGGTCACAATTAAAACTGGATGGAAATTTTTTGTATTATTTTGTTCTTTTTTACTTTTTGATATGCTATATCAAAAGGGTTAAATCTTCAATGAATTTCAAAGAAAAGAAAAATGGTTAAATTATTTTTAAGATATTGACGTCTCTGAGGTCCAGGGTTCAATCCCCGGTTGGGTCAATTTAGAAAACGAACTTTTCTATATTGGCTCAGGTCTGGGTGTTTGTGATACCACCGTTGTCTCTGATTTCCATAACACAAGTGCTTTAGCTATTTACTTTGGAATCGGAGCAATGTATGTGATGTTGTCAAATATTTATAAATATTTATTTATTTACTATCATTTATACATTAAAATAACAGTATGAGTGATTTAACCAAAAAAAATATCAATGGTTTCTTTTCTTAGGCGTGTTCAAATACCTACAAGATATTTATTCTAACTTTGTGTTTTTTATGTTTATTTCTTCCACAAAAAACAGTCGGTTCGGTACTGAAAACAACTCCTTAATGTTTATCTCTATATTTGTAAGGGACAATGTCTACAACAGGTTTCAGAAATAGAAACCAGAATAATAAACAATTTAGTCTGCTATCTGTTAATTGTATTCTACTGTGCTAAAAAGGGAATTTACAATGGGTACATAGTAATAACGAGCTTGTTAATAAATATTTTAGTTTATCACACAGATATTCACCTATAGCTAGGGAAATTCAAGTTTAAACTACATGTTCACTCATAAATTTTTTACATTTTTTTTTTATTTTTTATTTAGGAGTTTGTTTTTTTGAAACATGGCAGTCCCATCGAACCCAAATATAATTATTACAGTACAGAGCCAGTGCATATCATCGTACCTTTATTGTTTATACTTACAAGCTAGGTTGTATAGCATCATGGCGGATAGTATCATTATTGCAGCAAATAGTCTCAGAAAATAATAAGTTTATATTACCAGATTTACATTGTAGTGAAAATTTCAGTCTCTACCAAAATCGAAAGTGGTGAAATTATTTTTTCCAAACCCTTTCACGTCCACGTCCTTTAAAATTTTTTTTTATTACGTAACTAGCGACCGCCAGCGACTTCGTCTGAGAGAAAAGTTTTTTTTGCTATCTCTCGGGAATAATTATTTTTTTCGGGATGAAAGGTACCGTATGTGCTTCTCTGTACCCCTGTTAACGTGTATGCAAAAATAATTCATGATGATCAGTTCAGTAGTTAAGACGTGAAGGCGTAACAAACGGATTTACAATGTAGCAGAAATATCTGAATTTTTTTTTGAAAACCCTATCTATTCCAGTTAAAGTTGTACGTCCAAAAGTTTATAAGTCGTCGACAAATATAATAATATGAGGCCTCGCCTCTCAACATAATTTGTCTCTCGAACTGGAAACTCATAAAAATAGTTTAGCATCAATTTCGTTGAGTTCGTCAGTTGATCTTTATTATTATTTATAGTCGTCGATTTTCGATGGAACAACTTTGTGGAAATCTAATTTAGACTATATAATTTGATCAGTCTGTGGCTGAGCTTTTGGATTCCATTTTAGGGTTGCGTACCTCAAAAGGATAAAACGGAACCCTTATAGGATCACTTTGTTGTCCATCTGTCTGTCTGTCTCGTCTGTCTCGTCTGTCTCGTCTGTCTCGTCTGTCTCGTCTGTCTGTCGGTCTATTTGTTAAGATCCTTTTTCTTGGGAACGCGTAGAGTATCAAGTTGAAATTAAAACCATATACTGTAAGTCTATAGTTCCTTGAAGCTGAGGAACATCAATCTTCTAAGTTAACGTAAAAAAAGATACGCAAATAATGCATACGAAATATCTATCTGGTTGTTGTTTTTTTTTTGTTTGTCATTGTTAATACTCTTATATTATATCCACCGATTTCTGGTACAGTTATCTTTATCATCATCATATCAGCCAAAGAAAAGTCACAACTGGGTAACGGCTCCCTATGCAGCTGTTTTCTTGATTTTAGTATTCACTGGATTAGATAAAATTGAAGAGTTTAGATTATGTAAGCTGGACTAAATGGGCTTGGGCTAGCCATGTGTGTCGTCGAAGCGATGACAGGTGGAGCAAGTGCGTTTTCGTCTGGAGACCTCGCACTAAAAGAAGTGCAGGTAGACGGTGGTCTACCATCTGGCTGGTGAGCCAGATGGTCTGACGACATATCAACAGCCTCCGGACCACTCTGGCCTAGACAGACAGAGAACAGGGCTGCTTGGATGAAAAGTGGAGAGGCGTATGCTCAACGGTGGGCGGAAATGCGCTGAAGAAGAAGAAGCTGGAGTAAATAAATTAATACCAGTTTGAAACAATATTGATACAAAAATCTTTGTTTACGTGAATTAATTTTATTACGATTTTACAAAGAGATTGATTAATTATTCATGTTAGTGCCAGATCAAAGGAATATCTCCTAATGGAAAATAATGAAACCAAAATGTGTAACGTAAATCTTAGCTATAAATTATTTATTAGACAAGTTGAAACATAATTTGCATTTCATTTAAAATAGCAAAAGATGAAAAGCTTGGCGAATGAAAATCTTTTTTATATTTTAATAATAGAAGTTTAACATTTTTTTTTTTAGTTGTTTAGTCTTTCTTTATACAAAATAAATAACTGTTCACGAATACAAAGAAATTAATATTGGGATTAGCATTAACCCTTCAACGCCTGGAAAATGAGACACAATAGATATTCCATTCTTATCCGGCCGCCTGCGTCCGCTCGGGTGTTGATGAATTAAAATACTATTTAATCTCTGATGTTGTAAGTTTTTGTGTGATTTTAGTTTATATCAGTCGGAATCAATTAACATTGTGACATAATTATTATAAAATACAGGGAAATTCGAAAAGAAGAATAGGAAATCTTGCGTTTATTCGAATGAAAGTTACGGATTAGAAAATTCATTATGGATCACAATTTTAAACTGTTATGTCCCTTGTGTGAGGATTTTTGTATTATTATTTCTTTTTTATATACGAGTCACTATTAAAACTAGTGGTTCCGTGAGCGGAATCTTGCGTTAAAAAGTAGCTCAAATAATTGCATGTTGTTTAAAAACAAATAGTAATATACGCAGTCATCACTCCTGTAACAACCTTATTATTTTTAATTTTCGAATATTGGCCAGAAATGTTTGATTGATTTTGAAGTATAAAGTTTTGAGTCTTCTAAAAATGAAAACAAAATTTGCTTTGCACCGTGTTATTTTTAATCATTTATCAAAACGGCCGAAATATTTTTTATAAGTCTCCGACATTTTGAAAAAAAAAACGAAAAACTTTCGTTAAAAAAGTTCTATATAATTATCGAACCTGCTCACAAAATTTCACGAGAATCGGTTGTGAAATGCGACCTGCAGAAGAGAATACGGACACCGGAAGGACATAAGAAAGTTGAGAAGTAGACCTCTAGCGCCTGATGACATTTTTGCCCAAGCTGCACCAGAGACGCCTCGCGCTTGCTCGGTCAATTAAATACCATAAGATATGTTACGTATGAATATAACATATTATTATAAATTTATATATTAGACGGGAAAAATGCAAAAAGAAACTAAGTACATTAAAAATACAATCTAATGTTCCTTGTACCGCACATCCAGGGTACCTCAGGGAAATCTGGTTGAAAACGAAACACTGCCTACAGTGAATGGTATAGTACTGGCACGCAATTCGAGGTAATGAGGGAATTCTGCAATTTGACTGCCTCAAGTTCACGGTTATGGTCGCTTTTGATTGGCTGTCTCGTTTCAACTTTTCGAGTCCGGCGGAGCTTCCCGTACAAAATTTGCAACAAAATGATTTACAATTTAAGCATAGTTAGCCGTTCTTGTGATGATATTCGGATTAACACAGTATTTGTCTAGGGTTATATTAAATAAAAAATACAAAAAAACCCAACTCAAAATCAATACCAATTACATTTTTTCATACAAAACTGTAAATCGTATTAATTTTTATTTGGTTTGGCATTTTGGATTTTTTATTTAATAGAACCCTACACGAATACTGTCTTAATCCGAATAAAATCACGAGAAGAGTTAATTATGTTCAAATCGCAAATCATTTTGATATTACGTTTGTATGGGAAGCTCACTGTTCGCCTGACTCTTAAGTTTTGTTTTTTTTTTCCAAAATGATTTTATTTTATTGGTAAGGTAATTTCACACTGCGACTGATCGAATTTAAAGAAAAATGTTTTTTCGCCGAAAACCTCACAGACACAAAAATTATGCAAATAACCAACAAAATTGAATTTTTATATTTTAAATACTCTTAGCCACATTTTTTACTAATTATTACGCAGTTATGGTTAGTTTTTTGTAGCCGAGGAGCTCGGTGGTGCAGTGATTTAGCTCCTGGTCCAATGATTACGGAGGTTAAGCAACTTTCGCAAGGGTCGGTCATGGGATGGGTGACCATAAATGTATTATCTCGAGCTCCTCCGTGCTTTGGAAGGCACGCTTAACCGTTGGTCCCTGCTGCATTTGTTAGCACCCACCAATCCGCATTGGGCTCGCGTGGTGGGTCATGCCCCATTCTCCTTATCCATCCATAAGTTAGGCCTGTGCCCCAGCAGTGGGGACATTAAAAATGGCTGATGGTCATTTTGTATCGCTTATATGATAATTAAATCATTTATTTACTGGAACATGTAAAATTGTAAAATTATCAGTTCACAATATCCATCTCTTTTTAATCCTTTTAGAGTTTTGCTCCTATTCACTCTGTAACTTTATACTGGATTGTATAGTTACTAAATAAACACATACAAGGAAAACCACGATATTAAGGTTTTTTCCATATAAAATCCCTTTGAATGTTTGGTTTCGATAAACTATATACTATGGTTTATCGAAACCAAACATTCAAAACAGAGTCTATGAGAGTCAATATTTTAATATTCGATAGTTATGCAAACCATTCGAAATGGGATAGCCAAGGGTGACCGTAAAATTCGATATTTTTGGGACCCGCAGTCTTATTGTCTCATATTTTCGGCCCCTCAGAAAATTGAACTCATGAATTTCGCGAGAATTTATCGTACGCACTTTATGTTTTGTTTGGACATACAGTGCGGTAGTCTGGCTGGCTGTCCTGTCCATTGTTTGAAGAAATTTAAATTTTATATTGACCAATTAAATATTCATACTATGTTAATGCAGTATAATCCTTCTGGTATTGTGTAAGATATTTCTGATAGTTCAGAATGTGACAATTAAAATTCTGTTTAAAATAAATATTCGTTATAAAATTGTGCTGGTTGTGTCTTCGTTGTGATGATTGTGGAAGTCAAAACCAGTTCCTGCGAAGCGCATAGATACTATTTTATAAAGTAATAATCAGTCATGTAGCGTCAGTTTAGACTAAACTAATACGGTAAGTGGAAACGAGAAGTCTTATCTTAGCTTGTCTATCAGTATTTTTGGTGACGTTAAGGCGAGCCAGTTCACGATCTGATGAAAAGATTGATTTTTGAGCTTTCAATGTGAAGAACTGATGTAGAATTCTACTTCACAAAAATTACTGTTGACTGAAAAAAAAATAAAGAAACACAATAACCAAACAAGATATTGAAAAATGGCTTGGTAAAAAATATCCTGAATAACACCCATCGTCAGATTTCGTATTTTTCAACGACAGTGATATGATTTTTTATGCAAAAAGGATAGCTTTTTTTGTTGATCTAACACTATAGCTGAGTAGATTTTTGATAAATGATCCAGTATTGCAGAAATCAATAAAAATGTACTAAATTTCGTCAAATTTTCTGGCGCAGCGACAATTAAAGTTATGCAATAATCAACCATATTCTAAAGAGATAGTGAAAGAGTAGATTTCGTGAACTGGCCTTGCCTTAACTACTATTGCTCTTAACCCTTTAACGCCCGGAAAATGAGACACAATAGATATTCCATTGTTATCCGGCCGCATGCGTCCGCTCGGACGTTGATGAATTAATAAGTGCCATCTCAACTCAAACAATTTTTTTTATTTTTTTTTCAAACAATCAATTCGTTTCACATTACAAAGATAACACAATATCAATCTGGGATAGGGATCTCGTATTGACGGAACAGTCAACCCGTGTGTATGTCTGTACACACTCTATCGAACCAAGGATAACAAATAGATCTTATTACTTCGACCTCGCGTAGATAGATGCGAACTTTTTTGACAGCGGCCCTAGTAAATATGGGTGCTGGGTTTTTTGCGTAGGGTTGTCAACTGCGTCGGTAGGAAATAGTACTGAAACATCTCAGAAATTGTGTATTTTGGACTATGTATGCTGAATGACAAAAAACGCTCTTTCCGAATCACTATTGGAACAAGTCTTACCCGTTAACCTAACTAGAAGAAACGACCTGTACCGGTAGAGAATTATTTTATTTATTAAAGTGGCATATACTTTTGAAATATACTGTTTTATTTCAACTGTATATTTTGAAAGGTTCCAGTATGACTTTAAAAATTTTGATTTATTTTCCGATTTTGTTACTGTAACATTCTGGAATATTCCACTCGATTTTCGTATGGTGCGTTCGATTTCGTTTTCATTTCGTTAGTTTTTCTAATTCCGTACTGGAACATTTCAAAAAATTACAAAATACTTAAAATATTGCATTGCTACTAACAATCTGATAATAAACTATTGTTTTTTTTTTACGATACGTAGCCAGATCAAACCTTAAGATTAGTGAACATTCAACTTAACCTTTCAAAATATCTAAAAACTATAATTTGCATTTTCTCAAAACAACATAATTTGAATTGTTCCGGTTCTGTTTCCGACCGAACATTGCTTTAGCAAAGTGAATATTTTTTATTTGCGTTTGCCTGTAATCCAAGTTATCAAGTACCTGTAAGTGATGTTGTTTGTACACGGAGCAGCTCACTTGGAGCTTATCTTTGTACAGTCTTACAGCTCATCCGTGTACGAGCGCAACAAGTGTTGCGTAGTTGCTATAAGAGCAAAATGTGTTACTGTTGGTGTGTCTGCAGGTATTTGCATGTATTTGACCGATTAAGCATAATATGCATTTGTAAAAAGGCAAGCAAAGCAAAGCATTGCAAAAAATTGAAGGCGGGCGGTCGGTGCATAGATTTCTTGTATATTTTACTATCTGTTTGTGGAAGTTCTTGCTAAATATTGTTTTTGTATCAATTTTATTCAGACTAAGGGCCTGTTTCACAATCAAAAAGTAAGTTCTGAGTAGCTTACTTGACAGAAGATTTGACAGTTGTGGTAAAAAGTATGTCAAATCATCTCTCAAGTAAGCTACTCAGAACTTACTTTTCGATTGTAAAACAGGCCCTAAGTGTGACATAGCTCTCACATGAAATATACTTACAACTTAAACATCTAATATCTTTTAAATAGGAATGACAAATTACTAAGACTTATCAAAAGAACATTACCAGGTTAAGTTGTATAGATTCATATGGCCAGATATTTACTTATGCATTTTGTAATTATTTACTTGTTTATGTTGTAAAATTATTGAGGTACTCTTCCATAAAATAATAACACTTTTGTATGAGGAACTTTTTTTAATTATTGAACATTTTGCTTTTTGAAAATTCTGAATTCTCTGAAAGGTACCAGCCCTATGTCACAAGCATCGGTATGTTGCTCGCAATGAGGTTTTCATACATTATTAGTTTGAGGCCCGATGTTATGGAATGTTCTTGCTATATAGAGATTTGTACATAATTTAGGGGGGAGGGATTATATTAACTGTTTATACGTTAAAGGCAATAACTGCTTAAGATCCTATATACATTTATTTTATATCGATATTTTTTATATCGATGAAGGTATATGTACATATTATGAATATCAAATGATAAATCAATACATATATGTTTGATAATAATATTAATAATGCAGCGGTTAAAATAGCCTCTATGTGTTGGATCCATATATATTATATACGCAAGCCTAGAACCAGTTTGGCCCGTAAATTCGAAAGCGAATAAAAATTATAAATTATTAATTTGACGATGGTTACATTGCATTCTTATGTTTAAACTAGTTTGAGTAGTTCGATGTGCATTTGCAATTAATGTTAATAATAAATTATTTAATTTTAAAGCTGGCTGCTAATTTCAAGTACAAATTGGTATTTTTTAAAAGTGAAGCAAATAAAATCCATTAAATTATATTATAATCAATTGGTTTAATATCCCCTGAAATATTTTTACATAAACTTACATCGTTATAATAAACACCTATGAATAAATAATAAATAAATATTTGACAACATCACATACATTGCTCCGATTCCGAAGTAAGTAGCTAAAGCACTTGTGTTCTGGAAATCAGAGACAACGGTGGTATCACAAACACCTAGACCTGAGCCAATAAAGAAAAGTTCGTTTTCTAAATTGACCCAACCGGGGATCGATCCCGGAACCTCAGAGATGGTGACACCTTGAAAACCGGTGTACAAAGCCACTCGACCACGGAGGTCGTCAATATTATATAATAACATTTAATAGCCGTTCAAAATTTAACATAGCTTCTATGCTTCGCCACATAATGTTAGTTTGCTGTTTCGAGCGAAGTGGAGTAATTTATGCTCTGATATCTGATATCCGGTAGTTTACATACCAACGTATGGAAGCCTCTAAGTTATCTGGGTGTAATAATAAATATTTGGTTTAACGATAATCATTATAGTGTTGACTGTTTAAATACTGATTGAATGTAAGCGTTTATTCACATGAATGCCTATTACTTAACGATTTGCTCACTGAATCCTTAATGATACTTCATATTTTTTGATGACAGTTTTTTTATATACAAACATTATTACTTGAAAAAAATATTTTTTATTTTTTAATAAAAAATATATTTTTATATAAAATTGAGATAAACTATGATAAAAAATACACAAAGCAACTAACTCACAAAATATTATTAAAAAAAGTGCAATTATAACAGAATCGGCCGCGTACATACTTGTATGTTATGTTCCACATTTCATATCTTTTCATTACATAGGACAGCAATAAAAATATATTTGTTAATAAGCAACTTATTACTTGGTTATAATAAATAGCTTTTGTTTTCTAAACATTTTGAAACTAAAAGTATTTTAAATTAAAAAGTTAATGCGCTTTTACGACGCCGTTTATCTTCTGAAATTGGATCTGAAGTGACAAGTTTCATTAAGGACTTAAAAGACACAGTGTAGCCTTTATAATGTTGTGATGAAAAAAGTCTTTGATCATATTGTACTTTTTATAATGGTCTGGATACACAAAGAATCGCAACTTTGGTTTCTTTTTGGTAGTAAAAATATAACTGTATTTATATAAATATTGATTTATGCCGACAAGTTACTCTTTGCTTATCTCACTTACACTTTGCTGTTTACCAGGATTTGAACCTGTCCTATGTTTTTGCAGTCCCAAGTATTTTGCGGAGTAGGAACGGAAGCGCAGAATCGCTAGCGCGTGCCTGGTCGGGTCTCTCAACCCGAGCGCAGAAAAACACGTTCTTTTTCGGACGCGAGTGCGTTGCAAGCTGCGAGAGGGGTGGCATAATGATTATCTAGTCGATATACAAGGTGTTACAAAAATACCCCTAATGCCGAATATGGTATACGATATATATGGTCCCTATATACCATATTCGGCATTAGGGGTATTTTTGTAACACCTTGTATAATAGCGGTGGCCACATAATTAAGGACAGAAGTCGATTTTCATACAAACAATATTAATTTTGAAGTCTTGGTTTTCCGCTAGGGATGTCCGCAACCAGGGAGTGAACCGACTGATCTGATCAGCATTCTAAGAGATCAAGGATCAGAATTTTCAGTTGCAAGATTTTCATACATGTTTATGCTATTTATGCTTATTCTTGGTTTTTTAAACATATCCTTACATCTCTAAGAATGCTGATCAGATCACTTGGGTGTGTATAGCAATCTGGATGTCCTCCGTTCACTCCCTGGATGGCCATCGCCAGATCACCGCTTGGTCAATCCCTGGCGGAGAAGCAATGCTTCAAAGTTGCTTCGTTTGTATCAAAATCGACTGGTGTCCTTACCAGACATGCCAAGGGTTAACACTCTAATACAAACAAGCTGCAGTAAATAGTTATCAACAATATGCGCCCCTTTAAAGCCATACTTACATAAGCCATGCTTCATTTTTCATAACGACGTATACCGCAGCCTCAAGCTACACCCTGAAGGATCGCTATAGCCACAATGCATCAATGTTGATGTATCGCCTCGCATGGAATATAAAATGTTCAATATGAACATCAGCTAAGCTTATCTTGGTTAAGCTGTTGTTCAAGCCTTCATTTGTATGTAAAATACAAAGCAAGGAGAAAATATAGCGCAACATTCTTTGTTTTCATTGATTTTATTTCTTAAGGATATAAATTTTATGATTTTATATTGTTATTAAAGTATGTGCTTAGATATTGCTGTTGCATTAGTTAATGGTAATTAAAAAACAAAGCACAATTTGTTTCAATGCCACGTGTCAAGTGTTTTTTACTTATAATTATATACATTCTAGCATGACCACCGAAACACGATGTATATCGCGTGATATAGCATTTTATCGACACTCAACTGCAAAAATCCATTGTCTTTTGACAGTTAAAGGTGATAATTAGCTATATCACATCGCGTTTCAGTGGTCATGCTAGTGAGACTGGTTGAAGGTAGCACTAGGCCGAACGTGCTCTATATCGATGTTAGACGACAAACCCTGAAACACTTTAAAAATACACTATCTACCATGAATTAGGGTTGAGCAAATCTCGAATCCAAGCTTAATGTTCAAGAACACACTGAAATCCATCAAAATTTCCAAATACCCACTGCATTTATTTCCCTGATCTTTAAAGTAAAATGGAATAACTAAACTAAACAAAGTAAAGGAAGAGCATTATACTCGTGAAACTTGTTCAACAGCCTAACCTCAAGGGTGACGCACAATAGAACAAAAGAGTTCTGCGTGACAAACTTTGGCAAGGGCTTCCACAAAATATGGGATAAAACGGGACAGATATTTATAAATTTTTACCTATAATGTTGTTACAAAAAAAACTTATTGTAGGTTGCAAAAATATGGGATACGTACGGAACGGGATGGCCTTTCGTCAATTCTTGTTTATTGTTTTAATCTAATTCTAGGACCATCTATCTTATAGTATATATAAAACAATACTAAATAATATACTAGAAAAAAATCGACTTGGCACCAGAATTGTCTCAAGCGGGAATCGAACCCGCGACCTTTGGAAGTCCGTTCTAATGCTCCGATCACTAAGCTACCGATTCACTAGTCTAAAACCGGTTTAAATTAACGGTACTTTTATTAATTAAATACTACCTTTTAATTAATTAATAAGCTTTTGAAGGCTTAAAATTTTATGTGATGAAATCGTTTAAAATTTGTTGTTTCTGAAAAGAATGTTAATCATATTATTTCAACTTAAATTTTTGAAAGTTTATTCATTTCAGAAACCTTAATATTGTTTTGGCTAGCACATACTTTCTCTTAACAAAATTTAAAAAATACTGAATTGAGGATTAGTATGTATTTAATTAATATATTTTTATGAGTAACATTAGGTTTTAATTTCTCTATTCTGTTATATATCTATTCTATCTATTTTGTTATTTCTCTATTATATTTTTTTATTTCAGTAGATTTTTAGAACGCTTGGCAACACTACTCCAGAGATTTACTGATGTTGCGTGTCTCAGAAACAATATGGGCATTTCCTTATCTAATGTGCGGTTTCGTTGGTACGCACAATAGATACGGGAAACGTATTGTGATAATAATACCAGTATGCTAATGTTTGTACCATTTTGCGTTAAAAGTATTACTTGTGAGGTAAAAGGTTTAATCCATTTGACGAAAGGCTGAAATATTTGAGATAAACATACCTATTACACATTTACTCATGGTTTCAACAGCATCAAAAGTCATTTTTACAAGCTTTTATTTAGTTTCATTACAAGAATCTTAATTAAAAGAATTAAGATTCACCCGTCCCAATGTTTGTCTGTAATAGAATCTTGCAAGTTTTTGTCCCACTTCCCGGTTACCGATTGAGCTGAATTAATTATATATAATCGGTATTATTCTTAATCCAAAATGACCGCCGTAACAAAATGGCGTAACAAATTTTTAACACAGACCCAATTTTTTATAAATAAAAGCGTGCTACATTGTCATGGAACAAGAAAAAGAAAAATGATAAAAAAAATATGTAACACGCTTTTATTTATAAAAAGTTAGGTTTATCATAAAAACGCGATTTCGCAAAGGTATTTTTCTTATCAGGTTTACAAAAACTTGTTTTTATTTTTATTTTTATTTTTCTGTTAACAAGTAATAAAAGCTTGTTTTAAAAAAAAATAATTTTCTTATAGATGAGTTATACTTGAGTAAGTCTAGGGCTTGATTAGATAGGCTCTTGAAAATAATAATATCTTTTCCTTATTCCGCCCAAATTGGTGTTTAACTAATTCGCCTTTCCAATCTGTCGATATAAAAGGCTTGTGCCTTAGCTAGCATTGAGGACATCAAAATGGCTTGAACACAGTAATGATAGAAGTCAAATAAAATAATCAAAAAAATCTCAGCACAATATTTTGAACATACATCTGAAAAGACAATGAACGCGGAAGTGACACCGCTCAGCTGGCTATGCGTACATCGTTGTCTTCCGCACACAATAATTACGCTTCCGATTCGAGGGACAAAGATAAACCATTAATCATCTCCTCGTCGTATTAATCTCTGCTTCTGTATTGCTATCAATTCGCTTTGCTGGATAGAGAATTTAAAAGTAAGCTTTGATAAGGAGTTTGGAACTTTTTAATTTGAAGGCAGAATGCGCAGTTGGCAAGAGACGTGCAATATAAATTAAAAAGTTATAAAATCATCTTCTCTAACAATGACTGCGTAATAACATCGCGCATAGAACACTAATGCAATATCGACTTCGTAATTTTGATGGATTAATGGCCGAATACTCAAACGTCACTCAACTTTGAGAGGTTCTCAAACATCGTCCTGTCGCATCAAATGTCAAAGATACGACAAAGACAGCATGATGTTTGAGCGCCCCTCAAAGTTGAGTATCGTTTGAGTATTCAGCCATAAGTTGAATAAATATAGATAAATAGGTTTGATAAAAGAAAAGTTACTTCGAATGTGTTTATTTGTAAAAATCCTCTGGTGACAAATTAATTAAAAACAATCAGATATTTGACTAGTCAACATGATTGGTTTTGGTTACTTCGAAAACACAAAACCTCATTTCCATTCTGTTCACACAAGAGTGGTTGCAAACTTTAAATTAGCACAGTCCGAATACGTCTGAAATTATGAAAATAAATACGGATTTCAGGCACGACGCCGTCGCACCATGTCGAAACTTATTTCATATTGGTTGTCATTATACTTAAATAACTTAACTTTTGACGACCTTCGTGGTCGAGTGGCTTTGTACACCGGTTTTCAAGGTGTCGCCATCTCTGAGGTCCCGGGTTCGATCCCCGGTTGGGTCAATTTAGTAAACTAACTTTTCTATATTTGCTCAGGTCTGGGTGTTTGTGATACCACCGTTGTCTCTGATTTTCCATAACACAAGTGCTTTAGCTACTTACTTTGGAATCGGAGCAATGTATGTGATGTTGTCAAATGTTGTCAAAATATTAAATAAGCTAGTAGTAACCTGTATCTTTTTGAATTGGGAAACCCGAAAAGGAGGAAAAACCTTACAAAACACATTCCATTTTCTCAAACTCCAGAGTATTACATAGCTTCCATACTAATGAGTTGAAATTACTCCGTTTTCAATTACTAAAATTTTCCAGTCCGCCATTATTCGATCCTAATACAATTTAGAAAAGGCTAATATACCCAGAATAAGCTGTTTTATAGTGATTGTAGAGGTTCGTTTAATCGTAAGTGGTACACTCAATTAGTGTAATATTCTTAAGTGCTGAAACTGGGAGATCTCAACTTGAACATTTTCCCGGATGAATATGGAAGAACTATTTTGTTTACAAATTTCAGCACTTAGGACGAAAGATAATTGTAATAATCCAGAGCGGTATAAGCATACCTACAAGTAAACCATTACTCAAAACCATCCCCAAATAAAAATATTTTTTAAGTTGTAGGTAAATAGCACAGTTACGGCTTTCAGTTATGTATTTTCAGTAAGTATTTTTAGTAAAAGAATGCTACTTTTATAACAAAACAAATGATGGTAAATTGTTCACGTATTATAAAATGATATACATCATAGTCAATAATTTGCATATTATTTTCATTGCAAATGCAGCAATTAAAAATCTAATGAAATATAATGAAACTGTCTATCGAAAATCATTATCGAATTTATTTATATTGGGAAACATTTCGTTAATAGACGATAATTAATGACTGTATTAAAAACAATTTATTTCGATTACTACAAAAAATTTGTATCGCAAAATGAGTATATAATTCAAACGAATTTTATAATTACTGTTGCTACAGTAAAACTAAGAATTAAGTACTTCTAAGAGAGATATTTGAAAAAAAAAGGCTAAGTTATAAACTTACACCAGACACTCCATTTAAACGTCTCGTATAAATCTCCTACTTCTATTACATAAACAGAATAAATGCGCTAACCCACTGCGGCATAGAGCTCCTTGCTCCTAGTACAAGTATACAAAACAATACAAATTAATTCCTTAAATAACTAATTTATTCCTGTTTTTTCTACTGCATCATTTATAAGTATGTTCAATATAAACTAAACGTATCTCTTGTAACTTTTTAAGCAAACCTTCAGCTTGAAAACACAGTAGGTAAATTATTTAAAATAACTGAAGGCAGCGTAACCAACTACAAATATTTACGTACAACGGAACATGAATATGCATCTTTCCTGCTATCCAGTCTGGTGTGTGGTCTAAAAGGGAGTACTTAAGCGGATAATATTTAATATTTTATTAATTAATAAATAATATATTCAGTAGCTAGATCTTGTTTTCTAAATAACTTTATTCAATTTAATTCAGTAATAATGATTAAAATCAGAACGCAGCTATTAAATAAATTAATAAAATTGAATACATTTTTATAAACTTTCGAGCGGGTAGTTTCATAAAAATATGAGCAGCCTTTTTGTTTTAGTCCTCCCGTGACCACGGCCCATGGAAAGGTGTCGAAACGTCGGAAATTCAAAAAACCTATAAATACAAACTAAATAATTCTCAAACAACACCTGAATTAATAATATACGCGCTGTAATCCGTAAAAAGTGTTTTATTTCTCATGAACTGTACGCGCTAAAGTCTTAGAAATGTATAAATAATTTTCCTTTATTCCAGGATAGGTTTGAATATTTTACAACGACTAGGCGTAGAACTTATACCTAAGTCACTTACCATCGTGCTTATATCACTATATTTTTTCTCTTGACAAAAATAAAACATCTACTTGTCGACCACGTGACAGGCAGTCGGGTCACAAAATTTAACATTGTCTATGTTATTTCAGATTGTTATCTTGTATGTATGTATGTTTGTTTGTATGTAGGTATGTATGTTTATATGTAATATTTTTTGCATCATACTGCTCGGTAGCTAGGATTTACTAGTATGATAAGAGGCTGTGTAAGTTGGCATGTGCAACACAGTGCATTGTTTAGATAGAACGTTCCATTTTCAAATCACTTTACTATTCATAGGGTGAATGACTTAATTGTAAAGTAAACTTTACCATTCAAGCTATGTAAAACTCCTTGATGAACCAATCTCTTTTCTTATAAAATGACGAAAGTTTTTTGTGAAAAAAAAACAATGAAAATGTTTTTTTCTCTAGTTCCCTCTAATAAAATATTCATTTTGTCATACCTATATAAATGTTTTATTTACCTCGCATGAATGATGTAAAGTAGAATGCTTACCTCGGTTGTAAGACGGGCGCCAAATTGGATCTTGTTCTGTAATAGCTCGCTTACGTCCCTTGTGTAACAAACTACTGTTATTACCTCATATCATATCTTTCAAACGGCTGAACGGATTTCTATTCGGATTTCTATAACGGGTTTCTATTCGGATTTCTATATCTTATAACGGATTTCTATCATTAATATATCGTTAGATTTGTCTTGACAGCACAAGTTTTCTTAGGTAAGTGACATTAAAAAATAACAACATGGCGGCTATGCGGTGCTACTATGAAGTGAAGTGAAAATAATAATACTGCAATATGGGTCAAATTAAAGGGTTTATCATAAGGATTTCAAAAAGGTATAATATCATGACCGTAAAAAGACATAATTAAAATAAATTTATTTATTTTTATTTTATATAAAACCGCTTGTCTTTTATCTTTCAGACCCACACTTAAGCAATGCACCCGAGATAGAGTTACTTACAGTGAATCTTTAACGATGCCTTATTTCTGCTTGCTCACTTTGGGTTGCTAGCAAAGCTGAAGAGTTGTAGACTCAAGTGTATTTCTTTATTAAACGTTATTATCTCAAGCGGCCTCTACTCTGTAGAGTTCAGAAAAATAATTTGTAGTATTTGTGCCGTTACGTTTTTTAGCATTATTGCTATTCAGCAAAAAAATAATTACTGAGGTCTTATGCCTTGCCCTTATGGGCACCGAGGACTTTTTCTAATTCTTTGTATATTTTAACCAATATCCAAAGCTTTACAAATAAACCTCTTTTAACCTCAATGAGTCTTCACCTGCACTGCGACACACAAGTGACGCTAAAAGGTACTAAGTAGCACGGCAGAGTAAGACCATTGGTGTCTGCAATCAGACTCGCCACTTAGGTTGAGCTCATTGGACAACAGTACACACCTGTCGTTCTCCACGCCATAAACTAAGGATGGGGTTACACTGATTCCATTTCTATTTCTATGTTTAATTGCTTTAATATCTGAAATATGGTGTTAGCCTTTGTACGCACTGGCGGTTGATCGCGGGGGCGGCTAGCCACTTTTACATTTTAATATGCAACCGTTCGTAATCGTACGCACTTGCAGTTGAGTAACCGCCACAAAATTTCATATTAAAATGGAACCGTGCGGCTGGCCGTCCCCGCAGTTAGCCGCTGGTGCGTAAGAGGGCTTACACTGAGTCGATTTTGATAAGGTCCTGCAAGCTGTACAGTGCAAATACAGTTGCTGATCGGAAAAACTAATTTCTAAAGATTTCACATTCAAGTTCGATCTCATACTAAGGCCCGTATTTATAAACCACTCTGAACATTGAGCGCTATCTTGAGATGCTCTTCTTATAGAAACAGCAACTCAGGTATGATCTCAAGATAGCTCTCAACGTTGAGAGAGGTTTATAAATACGGGCCTAATGGCCGAATACTCAAACGATACTCAACTTTGAGGTGCGCTCAAACATCATGCTGTCTTTATCATATCTTTGACATTTAATGCGACAGGACGATGTTTGAGAGTCTCTCAAAATTGAGTGACGTTTCGGCCATAAGACACCCTGTGTTGTGAGATAAAGTTTGTTTTATTACATAATATAAAACTAGCGGCCTTTTCAGGATAATAAGTATTCTATGTTTTAATCCAGAATATAAACTATTAGGTTACCTATGATATTGTTGTTTTTATCTCACACACTGAGAATCTCATAACTTGTGTGATGTAAAATATTTATCAGTTGCTAGATATTACATCAAATTATGACCATATCCGTCAACTATATCAATAAGTATATTTATTTTGTTCTCTTAGCATTAAAAAAATACCTTGAAAGTGACTCTTTTTTTGTTAGCGAAAATGACCACCTTATCCGTTGTAATTTAGCCGAATCTTATTTTTTCGCATGTTTCCGAAGTAAGCTTAATGTTCAAATATTTGTACATAAAAATATTGTTACAATAGCATTCACGGTTGTTAAATAAATTATGAAAATGCTTGTGTGGAAAATGCAATTGGATAAAAATTATCCATAAAAAACGTCAGTTTCATAAGTGAGGACCTAATATTTGTGTGCCAATTTCATACAAATCCGTCTAGCCGTTAGGCGTGAAGAGGTAACAAACACACACACACAGAGAACCTTTCGCATTTATAATATTAAAGTATACCATACTGTAATATTTATACTATAATATACTAAGTATATGATCAAATAACTCAATATTCACATAATACCCATTTTGAAATGCATGTTTAGTTTCGACATTTATAAGAAAGAGATTCTCTGAACTCTTAAGCGTTTCCAGTTAAACAGATGTTATTTAAAATAGATGAATGAGTGTGCATACAACCTTATGTCCCTCGATACCATAGGTAATTGGAGCAAATGTTTTATAGTAGGTAAAAGAGTTCACACAAACTCGATTGCAATCAATAGAAGATTCATGTTTTCATACCAATGTGTACCTAGCAATATAGAAGACTTAAATATACTTATTTATATTTTTAATTGAAAATCAATCAAAGTAGAAGTTAAGTACGGAATACAGGTTCCAATTTTAAAACTAAATTTAATGTTAAGGGGCTTACATGAGCCAACTAGCGCCGCCAGTCGGTTTTATTTTATTTATTCTAAATAAGCCCAATTTCTTAAAAAAGGAATCAGTCAAGGTCTTGTGAATGACGTCTAACATTTATTGAATAACGTTACAAAATTACAAAATGCGTACAATAGTTTAAAAAGTGGTTTGAATCAACAGTGGCCTTTTCGAACTGTGTGAAGTTATTCAATAAATATTAGACGTTATTAACAAAACCTTGACTAATTCCTTTTTTAAGAAATTGGGCTTATTTAGAATAAATAAAATAAAATCGACTGGTGGCGCTAGTTGGCTCATGTCAGCCCCTTAACTGAATGCAAAACGGAATCAATTCCAGTTGAACGTTTCTTGTAAGATTGGCAAATTGCACTCAACGCTTCGAGTGAACGATTCAAATTCTATGCAGCGACAACATGCCAATATACATTTCCATATTTCCTCACCTTTCAAGTTCAGTATAAGTAAGTAAGGAAAGCTAAAGTACAGGCACACCCCGGACATTCCATACAACTGATTATAAACAGATGACGTCAGATGACGTTTTTGTACACGCGCAACTGTGTGTGTAAGTCTAGGGTTACCGTGCAGTTCGGCGTTCGATTCATAATTCGAACTTTTTGGTAAATAAAGTTACGGCGCATTGACAAACACGACTATGAACTCACGGGGAGGGGTGAGGTAATTGATTCTAGGGCGGAGCGGGGAATGTCCTTTCTGTACGTAGTACTTATACCTCTTCTGTGGTCCAGGTGAACTTATTCCAAAATGGCTCAAATCTTTAAATTATAAACGTTAAACTCATAGGGACTTGGTTGTCTAGCACGCACGCTACTGTACCGAATGCTACATAAGATGGTTACGTTGCGTAAATTTTAACGACCTGAGTGGTGCAGTGGTCAACATGTCTACCACGCAAGAGGTCCCGGGTTCGATTCCCGGCCGGGCAGACATCGAAACGATGAATTTCAATTTCTGTGACGGATCTGGGTGTTACTATGTATAATAACCCGCTTACTAAAAAAGATTGTATAGTTACACAGTGTTTTGTCCCTTTCTTTTTAATATCAAACTTAAGTAGTTTGACAGAGAGTAGGGGGTAAGTATATATTTAAGTAGTATATCAGTTGTCTAGTACCCATATTACACGCTTTACTTAGTTTGGGGCTAGATTGCGCTGTGTGAAATTGTCCAAGCATTTATTTATTTATATTTTTTTGTTGCCTTTCCTAGTAGGTAGTAATAAAATGCAAAATCAAAACATTAACTAATGATACATAAATAGTAAAACTAACAGTCAGTTTCGACATACAGAATTTAAGGATTTCATTAATGTTTATTTTTACAGAGAAATAGTCACTAAAACTATTTCTTTTATAAAACGCAATATTGGTGTCAGTAGAGCAAACAATTTCAGTTAAAGTTAATTAGGGCAGAGAGCTGCCCAATTTAAATGAAGGTAGATAGACCCGTCCAATAGAACTGAACGAGCTTAATTTTGAAACCAATTAAATAAATAACAAATATTATTGTAGCTATACCTATAGAAGTATACTATACTAAATATTATTGTGTAAAAATAGCATTGTGACCTCCTCCTTTTTTTGAAGTCGGTTAAAAATAGCATTGTGAATGCTAAAATCTCATAATTCTTATAACTAAGATTTTGCAATAATACTACTAACTAGAAACTTTTAACTAATGCTTACTTACGTAAGTTGCAACTATATTAGAATTGTAACGAAACGACACTTACAACAAATCTTATTTTGTTAGAAACTCTAGCTTGCGAGCATGTCATTTAATTTATGACAATGTGAATTAAAACATTTGCAAAACATTCATAATAAACCTTGGTTTGCTACCTACCTAATTAATCAAATGATTTTTTCAGCAATTTTTTGTTGTGTCAGATATTTATTTATTTATTTTTATTTCATAGGAAAACATACAGTGACTTAGAAGCGTTATAAGTAATCCGTGTAGGAGTCTATGCACCATGATAAGTTTTCGCATATAACGCCTAATGTTTGCAGATGAATATGAAAAAAATCATGCATTCACACACTAAATACTAAGCATTAACAAAGCAATAAAGGTCACTTAAACATAAGCGCAAATACACACAAATTAAATTAACAGCCCGAACAGACAGTCGTAGAACCATCGAACCATTTCTGTTCCATAACATTTTGCATACTTCGTGCGCTATAAATTAATAAGTCTAAAACAGTAAAGACTACAATTTTATTATATTCTACAGCCGATCTAATGAAAAAAGAGTTGTGACAATATTTTGTCGCACACTGCGGCAGGGCAAGACATGCCGGTCGTCTTAATGTAGTTTCGCTGGTACTTGGAGCTGAATAAATAGATAGTTATTACTTCAATGTAAAAACTAGTTTTGCTCATAAAATGTCCATACATGGGTGTTAGTCCTAGAAACGACCTTCCGATTCATCAAATAAAAGATAGAATTACCAGCTCTCGCCACGCTTGATTTGGTGTTCATTGTACCAGAACGATATCACCATAAATTGCGCTTATTTCTGGGGAAAACATGTTTGCTCGGCTCAGCGGTTCCGAGATGTTTTCGATCAAGCGTTTTTCTATGGATTACTTTTAAATACGTTTTTATTTGAATCTGAATAATAAAAATATTGCTTTAAAGAAATGGTATGAGAATTAACTGCGTGGACTAAAAACTATAAAAAAGGTAAAAATTAATTTTTTTTAAACAATTTGTACAGAGTCGGCTCAGTTACAGATTTATCATAAAGTATAGATATTATTATAGTTAATGGCTAGATAATAGTTGAGGCAGGATCTCTCCGCCATATATTCAGCGAAAAGAGAATATCTTCCGTCGAGCTAAGTGACTTTGCACGGGGACCGCGGTCCAAGCTTTTGGATTTGTATTTATGCGAAGTGCTTAGAAAACTTGGATATCGTGAGTCAGGTCTTCATACATTTTTGCCTCGATGTTAGCTTGACGTAGTGCGACGTCACGTCTGCGTAATGTTTACATATTGTACTTTTCGCTGATCCTGCATTCTTCGTCATTCGTCGATTGCTTATGTAGCGGTATGATCGCGTCGCTACAATAATAATCATAAACATAACTACGCAAAAAAGATATGAAATGATTTATCATTCAACGTTTTAATATTTCATTCTCTTCAAAGATAACAAAATTACTTTTCAACTGTGAACGACTCGTCCGGATGCGATAGCTCACAATCAGCCGCAAATGAAAAATCGCACAAAGCATAGAAACTGCTCAGTTATGATTTCCCTAGGTGCGGCTGGGAAATACGGTGAAGCGGAACACCGTAAAGGCAGTTTAAAAAAAAACTTGTCTTTGGAATTACTTCTCTTTATTATTTGTGGCTTAAAGCTGTATTGTCTTACTGCGACTTCTTTGAGCTCGATATTACGGGCCGACATTTTATTATCAAACAGATTGCAGCCCCTTTTTTTTGATTAGAGTGAGGGCAAATACAATCTTTAGGTATACCAAACGGCATGTTGGACTCGGTCAGCGCGCAGGAAGCCACTCCTGGGCTGTCTCTCGCCGCCCCCGGCGCCCTCGTCGAGCCTAAATAGTAGGCTCGGCGGGGGAGCCGGGGGGTTCTTACCTCTCCCCAGAGGAGGGAGAGGGAGAGAGCCTTCTCCCGAACTCCCCATAAGGTTACCTACTCAGGTAGGCTGACCAGATGGGGTGGTCGAGAGGAGGCACCACTACCAACTAAACCAAACAGATTGCAGCCCTGCGATTCTGTAAAATTCAGACAACAACTCGCAACTCCCTTCGCAATACACTCTCACTTCGCATCTGAACTGAGATTTAGTGTTAATTCTTCTAATTCAAATTTCTAATTCGTTCTAATACGTTTTAACTTAAATGATTTAAATTTCCATGGTTTTTGACGTTATTAGAATAAACTATATCGGGATTTACACCATGTACCTGTTTATTTTTGAGACTCCGATATTTCGGCGCAGTTGCATGCGCCATGGTCACGGAAGAACTGTCGGAGTCTCAAAAATAAACAGGTACATGGTGTAAATCCCGATAGTTTATTCTAATAACTTAAATGAGTATACAAGAGACAATTGAAATGAAATATTCTTGACCATAGAGATTATTTATTAGTCTTGCAGCTCGCCAGCCTCGAACGAAACGCACAAAGAAATTATTGATTAATCTATCTTTGAAATAAATTGAAAATACTGTTTGCTAGTATCTTTTTCTAGCTATAAATTTTGTTGGGCCATTCTGGAAATAACTCCAATCAGAGTTGCCGCGTAAATCCAAAATATAGGTTTTGGAAATAGTTCACCAAATATTTCGTTTTACTTAGGTCAAGGCCCTTACTTTGGATTTTCTTTTTTTGAATACGTGGGTTCTTTATACAAATTCGAAAATGAAAGATTTATTTTCTCTGTTAATCATCTTCAAGTGCATATTTTGAAAGTAAACAAAGGGGTTTAGGTCCTAAATAGCTTTCAATGTAGAGGGCAAATAACCTAACATATTTGATGCATTAACTCATAAATCCAAAGATCGATATAGTTTTGAATCTAAAGCTAACTATTTTGCAGGTGCGCGGCTTTGGTAACTTTGCCTTTAGTCAAAGCTCTGTTCACCTTTGTAAGATTTAAACTTAGAGATTATATTAGTGTGCACTTAAGTGCAAGACCGGTAAAGGAAATTGGGCACTAGATTGGGTTTTGATAAGAAAAAATGAAATACAAAAAGGAAAGAATATTGGTAATACAAATTTTTTAATTGTTCTGTCTGAAAATGCACTACATAGATCAAATGTGCATTTATATTTTATTTATAAGTAAAAAAAAATATAATTTAGGTACTTTAATAATGTAAAACATTCGATTGCTCACTTTCCGATCAGTGTTTTTTTTGTTACTGACAAAACAAACAAACAACTTTAACTTAATTTGACGGGATTTCGGAATTATGCGTCACTGAATGCAGCTTTGAAATATCCACAGACAGAGGTGATTACCGATCATAGCAGCGATCTAACTTTTTTTTCAGACGCGCAGAATTCTATTTCAGCTACGAGCATTCGTTTATTCCGCATTTCGTGTCGTCTGAACAAACTTTGTTCGATTTCATTATTTTTCTAACAAGATTTTTCCAACAAACAATATTTATTTTCAATCTTTTGATACTTTTTAGGAATGTTATACAATCTAGACTAGAGAGAAGGAAAAATAAATACCTAGACTTTAAGTATTTTCTAGACGTTTATCAATAGAGGCGAATCTAAAAAAAATCTTGATTGATTTGAGTGTAAACCGCAAGTTTATAAAAAAACATCTTTAGCTTTTAAATTAATTTTAAATTGTTCTGGCCAAGTTGGCCATGAACTAACTGTTCCTTGCCAAACAACTTTTTTTAAAGTCCAGAAAATGTGTTTACAGAGTTTAGCGACTCTCGTATTTCTACTTAATTGACACTTACTTAGATTAATGTCTAGGGGCGGTGTGTAAGCAGTACAAAGAATGGACAGAAATGCCAGTTCCTGTGTTAGTGTCTAGACACACTATGCCGAAGTTCGGCCTAGTTACGCCTGCAATGCTTTATGAATGGGTAGCAACACATCTGCCCAAAATTGCGTTATTTTTTCTTATTAAAAACGTTGCCGCCGAACTTCGGTCGCGTAACTTCGGCAAAGTGTGTCTAGACTATTAGACTGGATTAAAAGTTCTATTTAAAATACGGGAAGCAAGCGAAGAAAGATAAAATCTGAAGGAAAACAGCAAATAGTTACTTTCGATCATCAGCCATTTTTAATGTCCCCACTGCTGGGGCACAGGTCTTCCTTATGGATGGATAAGGAGGATGGCCATAATCCACCACGCGGGCCCAATGCGGATCAGTGGGTGTTAACACTGCAAGTGCAACCGGGCCCAAAGGCTTAACGTGCCTTCCAAAAAAAAAGAGCTCCTCCGTAGCTCGAGATAATAAATTTTTGGCCACCCATCCCATGACCGACCCCAGTGAAAGTCGCTTAACCTCAGGCGCTATACCACAGCGCCACCGAGCTCCTCCTACTTTAAAAAAATATAAATGTTTTTTTACTATTGGAGAATGAAATGCCACTTTCTTACTTTTGGACACTACAGAATCCCCGATTTAATAAGTTTAACCGATTTGTTAAACCATACATTTATACATTAACGAAAGTGTATGTTTAATATACAACCCTGTGTATCTTCTTATTGTTCAAAGTAAATATTTCAATCAAGTATAATTTAATGGCAACAACGACATTGAGCTAAGGGAGAAGTTGTCAGTCTTGTAACCTAGACACGATGAAATGTCTAGTTTCAGTAATTAACTCAACTGTAATGTTTCTCAATAGTTCCTCACTACTTCGCTAACTTTGTTACCTGAATAGCAGTTTTAAAAAGATGCAAATTTACCTTTAGAACTTATAGCCAGGAGTTGCAGAATAATTTATTTTTTCTGCTTTTTTAAAGGTGATTTGTTTTGTCACATTAATGAAAATAGCTAGCTATAGCTATATCAGGACTTATCGAACCGGGTATTTGTTTATTAAATTTATTTATTTGAGTGCGAAACGACATAAAACTACACTAAAAAGTTACTTTTATCTTTTTAGTGTAGTTCTAAAAAGATTAAAGAACAAAGCTAAAATCGCTATACACGTTAATGCCGTTATCGAACTTCCAATGTTATAATGGATATTCACAATCTCAAATGAATTCACTAAAATATTTACATTTTCATTTAACCACAACAACTTTCTAAAATCCCAAAAGTGTATTCAAATCTGCCTCCTCTAAAAGTTCCTAAGCCCTCCCGAAAAGGCGGAGATAATTGAGCGGGCGCGCGACACTGATAAATCCGGCTTTAATAAGTGCCTACACATAACAGTTTGGAGACGACACGATTTCATCCGCTCCCGATAATGGTGTCTGTGTGCGAAATTAGTAGTGTAACACTAATCCTCTTATGCGGAGAATCGTTTGTCGTACGGGATTAAGTGATTAGATTTTGTAATAAAAACAATTGACGTTGTATATTTTAATAAGTGTTGGCAAATAAGTTATAGGTTGTAGGTTAGTCACCGCACATTTCAAACAGATTGGACACGTATTAGTATATCTGCATAATAATAATTAACTGACACTTACAAATATTACGAAATTTTAACTTAACTAACTTTGACAATCTGTATTATTTATACTTATTAATAATAATGTACCAGCGAACAAAATTAATTCATTTTTATTGTGATTTTAGCATTAACAATTCTATTTTTATACAATGCAAAATTTAATAATATACTAGAAAAAATTCGACTCGCACCAGATCATATTCTTTATAGACTTCCAAAGGTCGATTCCCGTCCGAGAATATGATCTGGTACGAGTAAATGTTTTTTCTAGTATATTATTTAGTTTTGTATAAAAATGAAATCAGTTTTTTCTTCTTTTTAGAATAAATAGTAAAGTTCCAACTTCAAACGTTCAATGTACTTCAACTACCTATACCACTGTGCCCACGCTGTCAACTGTACCTGTACCTGTCCGCCATATTTTACATCCAAAGACCGCATCCTACTTTTCCGATACCCACATATCAAGCCAGGACAGTGTCAAATATAGGTACGCCTTTGTTAGCTGCTATCCATTTTGCTCGAATCTGTGGTATAGACCTTTGCCATTTTGTTGTACTTTCATTTGTATGTAATTTTTTTCCTGTGTCCTAAAAGATTTGGAACAATGTGCAACATTCTTTCAGACCTAAAGTTAAAATGTTTGTAATGACCCTTTTTCACAAAGTAACCAGACATAAGTACAGATCCTTTCAAAAGTCGTTGAATATTTTTTAGAAATACAATCAACATTATTTATATAAAATCAGTGAGTGAATTGAAAAAAAAATATATTGTAATATAATTGAATATAATATTTCTGGTTTTACAACTGCTGTGTTTTTTTCTATTACTTTTTCAATTGCCAGTGAGTATCAATTTTACAATACACTAATAATTCTAAGGTATATAAAAAACAACACTTTTATTAATTAGTACTAAACACATTTTGCAACTGATCATGAATGGGTATGGTTTTATATGATTTTCCGCGAGAAGTCAATTTAACGGAATAATACTTTTCACCAACTTAAACAGACACATTCTCAAGACCTTGATGAGTGTCTCGTCATTCCGTGTTCCTCGCCATCGTCACGTCCCCAACAGACATAAACTCCAAAAGTTTTTATTAACAACAAGCCGAAATCCTATTACGAATAACAATGGTGAATTTATAAAAACGTCCACCTTACTTAGGACAACGTAAGCCTGGGCGAAGTTTTCTCATTTCCCTAAAAAGATTAACACGTTGCGGCCAAACGTGACTTGAGAACTAATTGCTTTCTGATTAATATTCGTTTTGAATTATCTGACCCAGCTTTTGTGGGTAAAACTTTTTTTCAAAGATAAGAGATTAATATTAATGATGAGGTCATTAAGACGAAGTTCGGTAGTATTTCGGTTAGAACAGGTGAGTTGGTGTAACTTTTTAATTTTCTAATTGACCCGTCTGAGACCTCAGCATCTGTAATAATTAACTCGTGATCATTTCATCAGTAATTTAAGAATCCCCAATGGTGGAGTACTGGCATACCTTATGACTTGATAAGGAGAATAGACGCTGTAATGAAAGGAAATGATGAATCCATTATCATATCAGCTACACGACACTCACTGCTGGATATATATGTCTCCCCAAAAATCTTTACATCAATGGATATCTCTAGTTATAATTTAAAAAAAAATAACTCACTGTGTCGTAATCGACGCGATTAATAAATAGTATACGCGGAAAATAACACTATATAGTTATCAAACTAAATTAAAAAGTCCTACCCAGTCCGCTTAGAAGAAGAGTTTCAACGAGCAACGTATTTTTCGGATTTTTCTATGTCATCCGGACACTGCTCGTCTCGGCATAGTTCTCCCCCAAGGATCTCCTTGGCGGTCATTATGCGGCTTCTGCCAACCTTCACCAGGGCCTTATTTAATAACGTGACAATTTGTCAATAGTCATGACTTACATTGTTGTGTAGCTATGAGTAGTCTGTGCTATTTTCAAATTGGTTTTCGCAATAGATATAAAATTGTCATGACAGGTGACAAATTGTCACGTCTATTAAATAGGGCCCACATCATTGATCCACCTAACTATTAAATATACCAGAAGCAAAATAAATTATCCCACATTAAGCGCTCTTAGTGAAACATACAAATATTTTCAGGTACTTAATCCTAAACATTACACCGCTATAGATGGAGCAAGTTAACAAAAGCGCAACATAAATTTGCCGCGGAGACAGCGAAGCGCGAAACTGGCGGTACCTAAGCGCGAGTAGTTGCTACTCCGATAAGAAATGTGTTTACAACCTACGATCGTTTTGCGATATCGTCAAGATAAAGCTGTATTTATTTTGATTAACGCCTCAATAAAAGTTGAAATACCTATCTATTAAAAACTTCAAAACACGTTATTTATATCAGATATGCGTACTTAAATAGTAACTATGCAGATTTAAATATTATTTCTTGCATTTTAGAGCTGGTTCTATTTGAGTTAATTTTTTTTATTCAGGATAATAAACAGTAGTGCAATATTGATTACATGTGTATCATTAAAATAAACTAGTATTACTTATTGTACCACCAGCACCATTATCCCCATCTTATAAGACGTTTTAGAACTTATAGGTTTTTGAATGACGTTTTTTATCTTAAATAACCCATACTCCCGTTTTTAATTTTCCTGACTCTTTTTTATCACACTCACGACCAATCGTGTCGTGGTCGTATCGTATGAAGTAAATAACTTTAAATGGAGTGAATTTTCCGGAGACATTAGACGAAATCGCACATCTCAGGGTAACAGATAAAGCTGCGTAAAATATAATGTCAAGCGTCTTTCGCCTTGCTTTTATATCGGAATGGTTTGCATTCGTCTTGCTAAAAGACCTTGATTTTACACGTACATGAAGAGGCCTGTTTGTAGAGCAGTAACCTCGATATGTCTGTAGCAGTGACCTTGAGTACAGGGCATGTGAACTTTTTGAGATGAACTGGGTCCCTTGTAAAGGATTGTAGGATCCGTCGTGAAGATCCGCTTAGGCCGAATGTTGCTAAGCGTCAAGGATAGCGTTAACCCTGCATCACACAGCGGTAATCTTAATTTGCCATTTATAAACAATTTATTTCTTTCTCTGCATAACGCAGCGAGCCTGGAGGAAGAAAAAACAGCCGCCCACATACTGCTGTAATGCAGAGGGTTGGCCCCTACCGGGCGAGGTACCTCGGCTCACCGGGCACCGTCCAGGAAGCGGTCACGAATTTGAAAGCGCTAGGAGCGTTCCTGGCTGAGCTGGGCTAGCTGGAGTGATCCGGCCGCACACCCTCCAGACGCAAATAAGCGCAATAGACGTCAAGTTGCGGAAACCGTCCGTATTACTAAGAAGCAGAAGTAGAAGATCGCAGCGAGCTTTAGAACCAACGTCAACTTAGAACACAAATGTACACAATAGTACTTTTTTTGTTTCTAGGTGTTTAACATCTCCACTGGCATAGCTAATATCTTTGATAGATTCCTATACCTATTGCGTTATTGTTCAAAAATATGTATCATAGTAACTCTTAGTAAATTACGGTACAAACGACAGTTTGTAAGGTTAGAGTATAAGTAGTTTTTGTTTATGTTAATTTAAGAGTCAGCTACTGTAGCATGACCACGAAAATATGATGTGATATACGTGATATAGCGATTTTTCGACACTGAACTGTAAAAATTCATTGTCTTTTGACAGTTAAAAGTGATAAATGCAGTTAAAAGAGATACATGCTAGGGAGGCTGGACGCACTTTGTGACTTTTAATCGGCCGATATTTTGATCGTTTTAAAATTCAGTACGAAGTCATAGCGCATTTAATTATTAAAAATAAACCAATTACCCGCTCCCTGTTCAATCTAAAATGTCAAATACTAAAATAACTATTGGCCGATTAAAAATTACATGTTCGCTGCGCAGTAGCTGTAATGTAAATGAAGCGAACAAGCATACCATTATATTATGTCTGAGTGTCTTTTTTTTTATTGTTAACTGGGCAGGCATTTGACCACCATCTAGCTTGGTAAACAGGATGTTTTCTAAGATGTACCACGCTTGCCCAGGAAATGCCTATTCACTCTTGCCTTGAAGAGATCAAGGTTGTAGTTATTGGGGAACACATGAGCAGGAAGCGCATTTAATTCTTTAGCAGTTCGCATGGGAAAGAAATGTATTGACAAAGCACTTGGTACGGACCCTTGGAGTATCTACTATGTAAGGGTAATATGTTAACCTGCGTCTGGTACGGAAAAGGGCTGGAGAGACAAGGTTGTGCAGTTCTTTCACACACTCTCCAAAGTGTATTTTTTTGTTATTCTGAAAATGTATATTTGTTATAAATAAGGTTTCTACCTTAGTTCTAAGGAGATTTGACTAATTACTAATACACATACAATACTAAAACAACAGTGAGATAAAGCTTAAATCATTCAAACAGAATGATATTAACGATACCCTTTCTCGATACAGGCCATTTGCCAAAGGCCATCTTTGTACACCCAAGAACTTTATCTCTATAGCCACGCTAAAATGGCTCTTAACCTCTTGAAATTAGGTCGGTTGTTTAGTATAATAATGCGTACATCCCTTTTAAGCCTGTCCGTTTTTAATTGCCCCCAGAGGGCTCATATGTACCAGCTCTGCTTATAAATTTTAATAACGCTTCAACCGGAATAAATCAAGAACTTTGCCCGAACAAATTTGATAATGCATATTTTGTGTTAACAGGCTGATAATGTAAAATCGTGTTTGTAACATTTTTGAAGTGCGTATATCAATTTTGCTGAATTCGATGTCATACGCTAAAAGCTATTCGATAAGTTACATTGTCATTATAGCCACTTTATTATGTGTAACTAACAAACAAATGGACGAAACTATTTTAACATAATTATTGTTGTTAGTGCGTAAATAAAAAACGGTCAAGAGCGAGTCGGACTCACGCACCGAGGATTCCGTAACATCATTCTGAAATTTACATTTTTCATCAAAAGTTGAAAAGTATGCAACCTAAAAAAAAATTTTGAGAATGTGCAAGCAGCGCTCTTTCATAAATATGATACCCCATATGCCCTAGTAGCCTCACTTCAAATTTTTAAGACTCCTTTCAGTCCCTGTTGCAAAACAAATATAAATATTTTTATTTCTCTCTTATTTGTAAAATAGTTACGTTATCTAAAATTATTCAAAATTTCAAGTTGATAGCATTAGTAGTTCTCGAGATATCCAGCTGTGACAGACAGACAGACTGAGCACCATAAGGGTTTAAGGCACCATTTTGTTACGGAACCCCAAAAATTCGCTATACCAATTAAAATTAAGCATTAAGCGGTTAATTCCTATGCATAAGGTATGCAATTATAAAAATACATTATTAGTTATATATATTCTTACATGTTATAAATTACTCTATAGAATATTCATGGCTACGAACTACGGCGTAGCAACCGTAACGCCTATGCTACTAGGCAATGTCGTCATTTCATTCTCTATTTGTAGTACACAAAATTACGCGTACGTTTTTAATCATAACTAAACTAATCATAATAATGAATAAATCCGTTATTTTTTTCTTTTTGTTCAACGACGACGTAAAAGTATTATTGCTCATTTTATGTTTACCTTATTCAATAAGTATTAGCGTTTAAGTATGAAATTGCCGTTTTGTATGAAGAATTTTAAAGAATTTGAATTTTCTATTTTAACATTTTCTTAATTTATTTAACAACCATGAACGGTAATGTTTTAAAACTTTTATGCGATAATTTTAAACACTAAGAGAGTAAAATAAATAGTATCGGCTAAGGAGCTACTAATAAAAAGATACTTTTTTTAAAGTTAAGGAAAGAAAATCAAAAATATTTTTATTGCTGACAGGTTGTTGACCGTCATGATCATAATTCGAAATAAAAAACCGAAGCATCTTAATATTATAGAAGATAATGAGAGTCTCTGCGTGTGACAAAAATTTCGTACTTTTACCCCTATTATTTTTATTAAATTTTAGATTTTTCGCATTCACAATGCTATTTTTATATTAAGATAAATAATATTAGAAAAAATACTAGAAAAAATCGATTCATCCATAGCACCTACCTGAGGTCTGAGGTGCTACGGGTGAGTCGATTTTATCTAGTATTTTTTCTAATAATTATTTACCCTATTATTTTTATTAGAAAAAAAAACACAATTTTTAATTAAATCTAATTAGCCGAGAAAGATGATTAATTAGTTAATAAAGAAATATTTGAGTCAATACTGCTGTAATTGCTCCTGAAAGTTTACCTGATTTTCATTGATTCACTATCATGTAAACATTTTATTCTCGCTTCTAGACAAACTTTATAATTATCTATTACAACTTTTGAATTATTGTTAACCGAAATGCGTGTTAACAGCCGAACCCATAAAAAGTAATAACTAACGGTTCAATTCATAAACGTAACTGCTTTTGTTTCCAAATTTATGGGCAATTATTTAAACATGTCGCCACATAATTTAATAAGACGCACAGAGATATTGCTACATTCACGTACGACCGGTTGGAAAAGTAACTAAACGCTTTGAGTACCATGTCATACCAATTATTAGGTTTCTATAGTAGCGTTGTAACTTAAACAAACCATACTTAGTTCGACAAAGAGTTAAAGTGTTCAGACAATTCTGAAGCTTACTCTTAAGTGTTGATGTATGGAGATACGCAAATAATATGTTTATGTCTTCAGATTTATAAAGGTGGAATTTGGAATTGCTTTGTGAGAAGAACCTATGAAGGTTCATTTGAAATAATTATATTATATATATTATTATAGTGAATAAAATAACTTTTTTTTTAATTTTAAAGCAAGTCGTTGGACTTTCGGATAGTATTTTTTTATTTGAGTTTTCTATGATGAGATTCACTTAAGAGTCTGGCGAACAGTGAGCTTCCCGTATAAACGTAATACCAAAATGATTTGCAATTTCAAATGCAATTCGGACTAAGATAGTATTTGATTAGGGTTCTATTGAATAAAAAAAATCCAAAATACCAAACCAAATAAAATAGCGCTTTTTATAGTTTTGTATAAAAAAAAATGTAATTGCCATAATTATACTTTGAATTAGGTTAGTATTTTGGATTTTTATTTAATAGAACCCTAGACAAATACTGTCTTAATCCGAATAATAGCACAAAAAGAGATGCTCAAATTGCAAATCATTTTGATATTACATTTGTATGGAAGGCTCACTGTTCGTTGGACTCTTAACAAGATCCTCTATCATCTCCACCATGCCGCTCAATTATTATTAGCATCTTGAAAGCAATATTTAATTGGATGAACCTTAGTTAAATCTACTATTACGTAACTCCAAAAATAACAGTCTTTATTATTAGTTCTTTTAAGCATTTCTTTTTCTAAATAAAAAATCTATTAAAATATTTCTTATTCTAAGCAACATCAAAGAGGCAATAACACCAAGCTAAAAGGCAAATGTCGTTCCAATAGGCAAGATGCGAAAATTCCAACTTGATTTTTTTCCAACCCAAGGGTGCGAATAGTAATCTGATAGACAATCAGATCTTTGACGGCATTGTCTCCTCAGAGGTCTGTTGGACCCTCATTCTAACCCATTTCAAACGTCTGACTCCCACAAAATGATTTAGATTTCCATACAAAGCCCTCTGTAATGCAAGGCGCAATTTATTTTTTCCTAAAGCCACTTATACTTGGCTTCTCTTTAGCAGGAATTTCTGTAGATTGACAACCGAAGGGTTGAAAGGAATTGTGCAGCAAAACTATTTATTCCATTATACTAATAATCTTTGAAAAAACGTTGATTTCATAATGTTTTCTTCATTATAAAACATTGTTTTAAATTTGTTTACTTAAGTAACCTAAGTAAACAGATTTAATTATTTTTAATTTCAATGTTTTAATTTTAAAAATCAACACTCTTACGTCTCTTGGATTATTATATTCCTTTATAATATTATAGTATACATTTAATACCTTATTCATATGCTTATACTATTTTGTGCAATTTTTTTTTAGTTCGAATTGGAACAACGTCGACTGATGCTACGTTGTTCACTCGTGATTAGCATTCCCTGGTTGTAACGACAAATATTATCAACTATTATATATTATTATACTTCCAACATTGTAATAAAAATAAATTACGTAACACTTTCCAATACAAAGCGAATAAAATAAACGTCTCCCAAAATCTGATGATGACTGATTTATTTCAACCCTTTGAATAGTGGCATGATAACAGAACGGGAAAAAAATTAACCGCAATGATATATGAGTGGCCGGAATCGAATACGAAGATCGATAAGGGACGAGAGGTCTGATTGATTGCCTATTGGGGACCCCTTGCAAATTCCCACATTTGTCAGACGTGACAAGGACGACTGTCGGTAAATTATTTCTTTTACGAATATTATAACCGGAGCTGTTTGGCAAAAGGCTTCATATATGAAAGTACCACTACTTTAAATTTAAATTTGTTGTATCTCCACAGATATGACAAATACACGCTTCGTGTCATGTTTGTTCAAAATCCAAGCAATGCAGGTTAATACAACCTCACGATGGGTAAGTACGTACAACCGACGAGATCGAGTTCTAATTCGAATCGAATAAACGACAAACAGTACAATGGAAACCATGACAACCGTTACGAAAATACGAAAAAACAGATTTGAACATTGATTCGATCCTGATGAGAACTCGATCCTGTATATTTCATTGGTTTTGTAATTACGATCGTCTTTTGTTGACAAACGCTCTCAGGCCACAGAGTAAACAAAAACCTTTGGTCTCCGCAGAACTCATTTTCTGGCTAAAATACAAGAAAACTGGGTGTAAACTAACAAAGAGTAAATCTGTCTTCAGTTAAACAGACATACGTACCTATATATGAAAAAGATTGAAATACCTTTCTTTCCTTTTATTCTTTCATTCATATTTGCTTTCCGTTTCTTACTACAGTCAAATTAACTAAATGCTCGTCATAAACACAAAAGTTTTAATTCCATTTCTGGCGAGCTTTCAAAACGCGCAATCGTTTCGAACGATAACGACTCAATCGCTTTTTAGTTAATATCGTTAATTAAATAACGTTATTATTACCGCGTCGCTTTTTAACGATATAATTTTGCGGCTGAGCATAAAATGTTATGTTCATTGTTAACAATCTTGTTACCTAAAGCAGAGTTGCTGAAGCAAAATTTCGTCGTGTCTACTTGAAATTTAGTATTTACGTTTATTAAATAATAATTAAGGTAATAATAAATAATCTTTGTATTTTTTTCAAAAAGAGCATTCTATTAAATATGAAAACAAAGGAAAAGAAATTTACAATATTTTATAACACTTTTTACATGCTAGACTTGCGTTCAACATTTTTAAAAACTATTTTTTCTGACAGTATTTGTGCAGATAAAACAAAAGAAAACTTTTTCCAAACTAGTGACAGTGTTTTATGTTTGTAAATTCCAATAAATCCTCTTTCGAAATATCTGTAAGTCAATCATACTTTAAATATTTGCATTCCTAGCTAATATATCAGTCGCAAAATTGAAGATATTCGAAACTTTTTCAGGCTTCTATTATTCTTTGAGTTTATTCTAAGCTTATATTCTAGAGTTCTTAGAATAAAATGGAAAAGAATGCATCGCCAAAGCTAATTTATTTTTTAATATTACTTAAGGGTATCTATAAACTTTGGCACGAAGCCAATTCCATATATTAAAAAATCAAATTAGACGTCTCTATTCATAGTGGTGAAAGCTGATAAGTGTAATCTTGAATTATTTCAATGCCTATTCAATTTGGAAAATGTAAATTGTTGTGAGATAAAAATATCATGAGAGATAATTGAAATATATTCCCATTCAAAATTCATTGTATCCGTATAGTCCTATCGTTAAGTTCTACTAGTAGGACTTAACGGAGATTACTAAAATATGTTATGTAAGTAAGGTACTTAGTAAAATGGGCGTTCATTTTTTGCCTTTAATTTTGCCTTAAAAAGTAGAGAAAAATCAGAACCTTATGTTTCACATATGCCTTGTGGTCAAGTGGGCGGGAAGCCTTGATTATTTTTATTTGACTAATTTTAAAATTGGAATGAAACACTTTTAGGCTTCCCGCCCACGAGTGACTTTTTGTAGCTACGATTATCGCGGAGTTAATCGCGGCGATAATCGCGGTGTTTTTTTGTCGCTGGCTAAGTAAACCCTTTGTCACTATTATCAGTGTCATTTTGCGGGCAATTAGTCGCTGAGCTACTTTTTGTAGCTATTGAACTCTGTATGTTCTATTCTCGGCGACAAAAATCGCTAGGCGATTAATCGCTAGTGGGCGGGAAGCCTTACGGATGCAAACGCGACTTATTAGTGGTTTTTTGATGTTGGAATTTAGTCTTTTACTTGTTTATGTTTTTGCTTTTCCTAACGTTTCGGCACCTTTGCAGCTAGGGTTGTTACGGGTTTTAGATTAAGATTCTTTTTATAAAATATGTTTGAGACTAAAAATATACATTTTTTTTAAACATCGCATACATTACTCTGATTCCAAAGTCAGTAGCTAAGGCACTTGTGTTATGGAAATCAGCGACAACGGTGGTATCACAAACACCCAGACCTAACCCAATATAGAACATTGTATTTCAGATAATTTTAATAAAACCAAGTTAGCAGGTTTACCTCAGTAATTTTATGTTACTAACATTCTATCGTAGGTACATCAACGCGCATCGCCCAAGTAATTTAATTTTGCTGAGAGTAATGTTATAAAAGTAAAAATTGGCCATAAACTAAAGTGGGTGAAAGAAGACGAGGCGTAAGTTATAAACTTACTCAAACTTAAATTATTTAGAAAATCATTAGAAAAAGACAGTTATTTCCTTTTTTGTTTCAGTTGTAAATAAATATATTGTGAACACCATATTATCATACATTTCTCAAGCACTTGTAATATGGAAATCAGAGACAACGGTGGTAACACACATTTAAGAACATTATACAGTCATGTCTGCGTTAAGCACGTTCCTGCATTAAAAAATCTGCTGTGCCCCGCGTTGCGTTTGCGTCTCAGCAATTATCATAGAGAACAAACATGTGTCAGACACATGTAATAAGGCTTCCGGTAACCATCAATTGCGATTGTCATTTTTTCCGTCAATGCCATTGTTAGAGCAATTGACAATCGCTTCAATTGCACATGTACCCCCTTACTAATAAAGATTGTATAGCCGATGTATGTGTTACAGTGTTTTGTCCCTTTCTTTTTAATGTCAAACTTAAATAGTTTAACAGAGAGAGTCATCGATAAATTTTCACGTCAATGAGCGTCAATGATTGAAAAATTGACAATCGCAAATGATCGTTTCCGGAGCGTGAACGAAATTCGCGCTATACGCCGCGTGGATCTGCTCTGCCCTGCGCCTGTTTTCTGCGTCTCTGCATACGCTTACTCTTATCACTTAGACAGTACTTTAACACTGGAGTTTATGTGGGCCGATGTCATAATCCTGGCATTATTGGTACGGTTAATGTCGTTTCGTTTCACGCTCGCGCATAAACGGCTCCCTCGTTTGCAATACGTCTTCCCGACGTGTCGATATATTTAAGATTATTTACACGTGTCGTTCATTTTCAAGGGATTTTGTTGACCTTAATAAATCGCCTAATATTAAATCATAAATTATTGTTTGTTTAATTATTTATTTCGGAATTGTTTCCAAAATATTTCTTTTTTATTCAAGGTTTTAGCAAACGATTATGAAAAAAATACTTATAATATATCAACTTTTAGTCGTATTGTTGGGTTTTTTTATTAAAATTTATTTTTCTTTATTTGCAGAACTTAAGGGGCGGTTTGCTCACATGAACATGGATGGTGAGTGTCGTTTAAAAATATGTTATAGATTGAACATAATAACACAGGAAGCAGCGCTAAAAGACAAGATTAATGATCGTTAATGAAGTGTATGTAGTATATTTATGATGATAAATTGATGCAGTATTTTTGTTTGGTCAAGGAAAGTGGTATGAGTACTATAAGTTCGATTAGTGAAAGCTTTGTTTGATTTTATGAAGGCGTTTCTGCTTTACGATTTAAATAACACGATTCACTCCGTGTAACAGTCTGAAAAATGGTTGCGCTTTGTTGAGTGGAACTGATGTATTATAAAACTATGCTAAAACTTGGAAAGCCTAAGTATTTAAGCAAGGATGTTTCCTACCTTACCTTCCAACCCTCAAAGCACGGAAGCGCTCAGTTGTAATGCCATAAACTAAATTTTTAGATTTTTGCATTTCACAATGTTATTTTTATATTAAGATAAATAAATACCAGAAAAAATCGACTCACCCGTAGCAGACGGGACTCGAACCCGCCTTGGGATTCCGGCTCAACCACCCTTGGGATTCCGGCTCAATGTACTGACTAATAATTATGCCACCGAGTCGCTAGTGGGAGCGGTATTTTTTTCTAGTACTTTTTACATTATCGCTGCAAGCCGTTATTTCATCAATGTCAATCAAATCAAGTCAAACAAATCTTTCATGCGTTCGGTAAAAACACAGCTCCCAAAAAAGGCTCTCCACAAACCACAAGTTTCACACCGAAAACCGCAACGATCCTATTAGGCATAAATTACTCTCACTTTTATTCATAAAGGCAACAATAGATCGAGTCATGAATATGCGATGCCTTTGTCAACGGTTTAGGCTTGTAAATAAATGGCACTCTTAAGGCGACTGTACTCTTTATAGACGTCAACATTGTCGCGGTTACAGTTATCAACTCGATTTGCATCTATAAAGGAGATCCAACTTTTGTGTATGCATATCTGACGACCTCCGTGGTCAAGTGGCTTTGTACACCGGTTTTCAAGGTGTCGGCCATCTCTGAGGTCCCGAGTTCGATCCCCGGTTGGGTCAATTTAGAAAAGGAACTTTTCTATATTGGTTCAGGTCTGAGTGTTTGTGATACCACCCCTGTCTCTGATTTCCATAACACAAAAGCTTTAGCTACTTACTTTGGATTCGGATCAATGTATGTGATGTTGTCAAATGTTACAATATTTATACCTCTTTGGTTTGCTATCGAGATAATTATCAAAATAGAAGAGATAAATCCAGTGCGATGAACTTATAAATATTTTCAATACTTCTACTAATATAAGGTGAAAATTTAAAATCATTATTGACTAACCGAGTGGTGCAGTGGTCAAGAAGTCCCGGATTCAATTCCCAGCTGGGCAGAAATTGAAATGATAAATTTTAATGTCTGTGACGGGTCTGGGTGTTAACATGTATAATAAGTGTATATTTCAAAATTACTTATAAAATATCAGTAGTATATCAGTTGTCTAGCATCCATATTACAAGCTTTGCTTAGTTTGGGGCTAGATGGCGCTGTGTGAAATTGTCCAAGCATTGTCCAAGCAATTATCAGTCAACTAACTTACTTAGATCATAATTACCATGTTTTTAGCGAATAAAGTCTTATTATTATTATTATAACTTCTGTGTGAAAAAAAAATCGATTGGTAAACATTCTACATAATTCTGGTGTGATTTTAACATATAAAATACGAAACAAATTCGGAAAAATTAGATTTTATCGACAAAACTAAAATTACAAACGTAATAACTTCCATTTCAAGTCAATCAGACATAAAGAACAAAAAGTTAGTACCATATTTTTTGTATTGTCGATGAAAATAATTAAATGAACCAAAAGAGCCAACTAGCCCTTAATTAAAACACTGAACACCAGCTTAAATGATTCTTTGTTGCCTTAAAACTTTGCTTAAGTTCATGAAATTTTACGATCATTGAAATAATGAATTATGATTTGTGCGGAGTTCTCAATAATTGTTTTATTATGGAATTCTCGAATGAAAATTCATAGCCATTTCTGATTTGTGGTTGGCCTTTATTTCAATCGAAATTTTTTTGTGTACATAATTAAATAAAATAAGCATAATAATGGCTATTCATACATATTATAATCAGCGCGATAAGAATGGGATGGGACCTTATCAAATTAAATCGAAAATGACAGTTATGCAGTCAAGCAACGTTAGCGAAAATTCTAAAGCTATTTAAATAAAAATGAATTAAAAAACTAAAAGATTTACCCCTTTTTCCGCTAATTATTAATTAATCATTAAAATAATCACACAATAATATAATATATAAATATCGCAATTAAAATAAAACTCGAGCAGAAATCCACGCGCACAGTTCTACACAAATAGCATTATGCTAGCATCTACGCGAGTTTGCTGTCGCTACTGCTGCTGGCCGGCGGACCGAGCGCGTCTCAGTTCTAAAAGGTAGCATCCTATTCTCATTGCACGCGCATATACCAATTTATGTAGGTTCGTTATTTTTCAGTGATGTTATAATTCATCAAAAATAAAGAAATTATAATAAAAATGAATTACGCAGGACCATAATGCATTTCTGGTGTCTTTTTCATCTGGGAGTAGATGTTGACTTGTATGTACTATTACTTACTGTGTGCTATAAGTTACACATGTACCTACTTACTTTTATTTATCTCAGCTATAATTCGTTTACCTACAAAAAATCATCAATTTGTTAAATTCACGAATTAACATCCCGGCGCTTACAAAAAAATCTACCTATTTCTTTCCCAAGAATTGAAACTCTGAATAAAAGTTAGCCTTAAAGAGTAATAAATCGTTCGGAAGTTGAGCACAAATTTGGTTTTTGGCTAAAAGCTTGGCATTACGGCGAGCCCTGAGCAGCTGTTTCTTTCGACACGTCAGAGTTAACGCACGGAAACGTATTGCGCCCTAGGGCATACAAAACATACGGGGGCGGAAAACAAATGTTGGTAAAGGACGTGTTAATCACTTTATTTTTGTTTCTTTTTCAACATTTGGAAGACAAATAGTATGCACGTAACTTGTGTATGTATATGATATAATATGACCATCAGCTATTTTTATGTCCCCACTACTGGGGCACCTTCCTTATGGGTGGATAAGGAGGATGGACCATGATCCACCACGCGGGCCAAATGCGGATTGGTGGGTGATAATATGTAGTTATATCAAACCTTTTTTACTTTTGAGGCCCAATTCAACAAGATTAATAATACTTAATAAGATACTAGAAAAAGAGGACTGGCACCAGATCACGTTCTCGGACGGGAATCGAACCCGCGACCTTTGGATATCCGGTCCAATGCTCTGACCGCTGAGATACCGAGTCACTTGATTAATAATTTAAATGGTTTATTTTCGATACAGCTTATACCTTTTTTTTCTTTATTTGTTTAAAAGGTTTGATCGACTAATCGAACATGCCAGCTCCATCTTACCCTAATTTTAATAACTAATCCAATTTAAGACTTTGAATGGCTAAGTTGATAATAACTTTAGCGCTTTCCGACAATTGTTCAGCTGGCCTAGTTTGTAACTCAACTGACAGCTTAAAATGATCAACACTGATCAAATTTGCAATTGCATTGCAGCTACAGTTAAAATCAATCCGACAACTTTCTATAAAACCCAGCAATCTCTATAAAACTTTGATCAGTGCTACTGCTACTGGTGGAATGCAAAATGTTATGCATTTAATTAGGTATATTTCAACTACAACGCAATGCTAAAATTCTTGCGACTATCTTATGTCACAGATAAAATATGAAATAATAGTTACAGTTCGGTCCCCTATTATTTAAACCTGTACTTGTTCGAAAAAGTTAATCACAGTTGCAGACTTCTACCTACCTGATTCGGCGTTAAAACCTCCTTTTAAGACTGAATAGGTTAGGTACATTGAAATGAAAGTCAATAAAATGAAGTCATAATTATTAAATTTAGATTTTTCGCATTCACAATGCTATTTTTATATTAAGATAAATAACATTAGAAAAACTAGCGACTCGGTAGCATAATTGGTCAGTGCGTTGGGCCGGAATCCCAAGGGAGCGAGTCCCGTCTGAGGTGCTACGGGTGAGTCGATTTTTTCTAGTATTTTTTCTAATGTTATTTATCTTAATATAAAAATAGCATTGTGAATGCGTAAAATCTAAATTTAATAATTATATAGCTGTTTCATCTTTATCGATTGTCAAAACATCTGAAAAGATGTTTCTTTCGAATGTGGGGGTATTTCCTCACATTGATGAAATTGCGCTGGCTTGCAGCGAAGAAGTTAAAAATACTAGAAAATTTCACCGCTCCCACTAGCGACTCGGTAGCATAATATTGGTCAGTGCATTGGGCCGGAATCCCAAGGGTGCGGGTTCGAGTCCGTCTGAGGTGCTACGGGTGAGTCGATTTTTTCTAGTATTTTTTCTAATGTTATGAAGTCAGTCAAGACTGACATGATTGCTGATTAGCAATAACATATCAGAACAAAATGTACCACATTAAGGAATTAACAACGTCTAAAGATATTTTATACAAGCTAAGAAATAATAATATTAGATAGTGGGAAAAGTTCGCGGGCTTATTGTATTAAAAATAATAAAGTTACAACAGCGAGGAACATTATTATCATCAAAATGCTTAACCATTAGTTGCAGTAATATTTGATGAAGCATCTTCTCCATTAACATTATATATCTTTCTTCGGGAACTAGCAGCATTCATTTTTTTATTAAGAGTGAACCCTTATCGAAAAACAAATTGCAAAACGTATCTAATAAAAATTATTAAAAATATGAAAAACAAGACGATAATTATGAATTTTACCTCTATTACCAGAAAGCTGACTTTCTGACAGCTGACTGTCAAACAATATATTACATTTCCGCCTAAGTTTAGTATTGCCAGAAATATAACACAAAATTCATGCTTGCTTTTCCGATTAAATTTTTTCGTAGCATAGCATATAAATATATAAATAAATATTTGACAACATCACATACATTGCTCCGATTCCAAAGTAAGAGGCTAAAGCACTTGTGTTATGGAAATCAGAGACAACGGTGGTATCACACACACCCAGACCTGAACCAATATAGAAAAGTTCGTTTTCTAAATTGACCCAACCGGGGATCGAACCCGGGACCTCAGAGATGGCGACACCTTGAAAACCGGTGTACAAAGCCACTCGACCAGGAAAGTCGTCAAACAGGTAATTAATCTCAAAACAAACATCCTATCTTATAAGTGAAGGTCGGCAAATGTATTTCCAACTACAAAATCCCAACAGCACTGCAAAACTGTCCATTATAAAGCTGAAGGGTTAATTCTGTCACTAAGTGACATCAACTTCCCCTAAAATCACCAGATTTTGTTAACCCCACGTCATAATCCTACAGAATCCTTTTTCATTTTCGAGTTTAATCTGTTTAGCGCATTTCGCTGGCACTCGCTGAGTCCTTTGATTCCAAAATGATATAATTAAATATTAAATTTTAATAACGGTATGACGGAGCAGAATAACGTTCTAATTTCAAGAAATGTCTTAGGATTTGCTTTGTTAGTAGTTTGGATATTAAGTTTATGAATTTGAAACATTGCTTTGCGCAGGACAATAAAATTAATCTTCGGATTAAAATGAAAAAACAATAATGAGTAATGTAGATGTTTACTTGTTTGTTAGGATAAAAATGCGGCCTAATTTTGCTTTCACAATATGCTCAGTGGTTATAGGAAAAAAATCTAAGAGAATTTTAAATAAATACTTCAATTTAATCTTGATGCTCTTAAACCTATTTAAAAACTTGCTAAAAGTTTTAAAACGACATCCGTCTCAGCAAAAATTTCATCACGAGACTAAAAATACTTCCATTCATTTTAAGCAACAAACGTAATCAAAGGATAAAATAAGTCTCTCAAACAAAAACCAGATCTATTACAAACTGTTTACAATTCAAATTCCTTTAAAGCTAGAACACGTCACGTATCCACCTCGTGTCACGCCCCGAGATTCCCAGTGTGTCGTGACGTGAAACAATGCCTTCACGTTGCCGCTCCATGGAATTACACGGCAGGTAATGCTAGGAAATATGGAATTAACACGTCAGGAATTACATTGGATCGGATTATGTTGAGTGTACGTGCACATTAATGTATTCCGATGTCACAGATGCATTATTAGTAGTTTAAGTAAAACTTACGCCTTACCATATCAATGTAAAGATATCAGCTAGTATGTCGCTTTTAAACCCACAGCGCTTGAGTGATTTAATAGAAGCAGTGAAGAAGACAAATCATAGAATAAAAAATATTATGAAAAATTATAAAGTCGGTGGAAAGATAAAAACGCTCGCGTAATTTTGGGCGAAAATCAGTTATATTATTATTATATGTCGACAATATAAATCCAACTACATAAGCCTAATCTAAAATTATATAAAAAAAAACCGAATGTCACAAAAGTATATTATGTTCCCAAACTAAGTTTGACCATCTACCTAACATAACCCTTCTTGGGAGCTGGTTAAAACTTTCATCAAATCAAAAAGGAAACTATGACATCAATTCAGGCTATGGTCATCAAAACCAGGGGCCCAACCGCGCTGATTCTGAACGGTGACACCAAAACCATTACGTTCTCATTTAGGTTATATTTACCTAAAACATATTAAGTTTAACTATAGAATTCTCATTTAAATTGTCCAAGATTGGCTTCTTATGCCCGTTTGCACTAAACTTAAGAATCGTCTAAGTCTTTTCCTAACTACAACTCGACCAAGATAAATAGACGCATGAAAGCTGCATGCTGATGTTAAGTTTATGACACCGTTTTAATTTGGTCAAGTTGAAGTTAGGAAAAGACTTAGGCGATTCTTAAGTTTAGTGCAAACGGGCATTAGACTCCTTAGGCCTAGTTTTCAACAATTTTAAGAAAACTGAAGCAAGTGTTTTTCTGTTAACGAAACTGAAACGGTAACGATTTAGCTTTGGTTTTATCGTTGAAAATTTGCGCGATTGGGCCCCAGGACTGTGAAGAAACGTGACGTGACAAAGTAGGAATAATCCCGTACAACGTGACGTTTTACGTTATTATATCCTGAGATTTATGACTGGGAAATGAAGTTGTCACATTCGAACGCAATGTATGGAGTGTACAGAAGATCGCCGAGTCACATAAATTACGGAAAATTAAAACGTGTGGTCAACGTTGTATGTTATATGAATATGTCTATAAGGTTGAAGTTATTCATCTTTGGTTCAAAATAAAACTCTTGATGGTGAGATAAGTTCACGATTTGGTGAAAAGATTGATTTTTAAGCTTCCAATGTGAAGAATTTATGTAGAATTCTACTTCACAAAAATTATTGTAGACTGAAAAAGAAACAAGTTAACCGAACAGAATATTGAAAAATGGCTTAGTAACTCTATAAAAAATACCTGAATAACACCATAAAAGCTTCGAAAAATTAACTTCCAATCGTCAGTCTTCGTTATCTTCAGCGACAGTGATATGTTTTTTTATGCAAAAAGGTAAGCTTTTTTAACGATCTAACACTTTAACCGAGTTGATTTTTAATAAATGATCCAGTATTCCAGAAATCAATAATCTGAATTGTTCTAAATTTCTGGCGAAGCTACAATTAAAGTTATGAAATAATCAACCATATTCCAAAGAGATAATAAAAGAGTAGATTTCGTCGTCGAAACAGGTTTCTTTTAAAAATAAAATAATAAATAAATATTTGGCAACATCGCATACATTGCTCCGATTCCAAAGTAAGTAGCTAAAGCACTTGTGTTATGGAAATCAGAGACAACGGTGGTATAACTAACACCCAGACCTGAGCCAATATAGAAAAGTTGGTTTTCTAAATTGACCCAACCGGGGATCGAACCCGGGACCTCAGAGATGGCCGACACCTTGAAAGCCGGTGTACAAAGCCACTCGACCACGGTCGTCAAAAATAATCCAATATTTTATGAAAGTGATATCTTATCCGGGCTAAAATCCTATTTTAATCCCGTGAACGTAAGAGTGCAAGCTGCAACCACGTACGGAGATATGTGGCGTGACACGGGGCGTTATCTCGACGTGCCTCTTCACGCTGCCTTGTCGCGCGATTTATAACTGGGAAATGAAGTTGTCGTGCATTCTAGCTTACACGTCTCAAGAACATTTCTATGCATGCACTTGGGGGTTAAGGATTTGTTGTTTCTGTATAATTGTGTGTGAAATTTTTATATGGATAATGGTTTGAGATCACAGATGCACAGTTCTGCCAGGAGGAAGTAGGTATAGTTCTGTATGTTTTTAAGTATAGTACTTTCTAGGATTTTAATGGAAAAATTAAACATGCTGCGTTTGGTTGCAAGTATTTTTTAATGAAAATTGTAAATGTCACCATTTTTTACTGTTAATATTTCATAAGCATATCGCTAATACAGTAGAATAACCCGCAAAATAAATCCGTATACTTACTCCCAAAATGTGGATTTCGTTATTAGTAATAATATCTATTTGAAATTTTGAGATTTAAGCATTCACAATGCTATTTTTATATAATACTAAATAATATACTAGAAAAAATAGGACTCGCACCAGATCATGTTCTCGGACGGGAATCGAACCCGCGACCTTTGGATATCCGGTCCAATGCTCTGACCGCTGAGCTACCGAGTCACTGGTGAGAACGTCGAATTTCTTCTAGTATATCAACTCTTACGCTGCAAGCCAGCGCCATCTCACCAATGTAGAAGGAATTAACCTCGACATTCAACTGAACATCTTTCCAGATATTTTTAAACAGTTGATTAAGATGAGAAAGCTATATAACTATTTCAAATTTTGAGATTTAAGCATTCACAATGCTATTTTTATATAATACTAAATAATATACTAGAAAAAATAGGACTCGCACCAGATCATGTTCTCGGACGGGAATATAAAACTATCAGCTAAATCTATAAAACCATTTGCCGTCTATTTTTATATAATGTCACTATTTCAAATGTGGCCCATTCATTGACACGTTATCCTAACGCGCCATTAATGGCCGCAATGACAATATCTATAACCACCAATGGGTCAGAAATGGGACACTATTATCGAAATGCGACCGAGATTGGTGCCGAATGGCCGCTCGTAATACTTTATTCTGGTATTGTCGTATATAAATATATGACAACACTTATGAGCCCTTCAGATGAGACTGAAATGGTCATAAGGTGCTGCTAAATTGGTTGGTGCTACAAGAAAAGCGTAAGACAGAGTTTTCGCGATTTCTTAGTAGCTAGCCAGATCACCTTAAAGTTTGCTCTTACATTAACGAAATTTATATGATTAATATTGTAAAAAAAATATGACCCACGCTCTAAACCAGGGGGCCGATTACGTAAATCTGTTGCTAACAATTCTCGATTGAAATCGATTGAAACCGCAGTTACATTGCTGCTTTAAGTAAGATAGCTGTCGCATTGGTTCTTACTACAGCAGCAATGTAACTGCGATTTCTGTCAGAGTTGATTGCAACAAAGTTACATAATCAGGTGGCTGTTCTCGTAAATTGAAATAATTGTTTCTGATATTGTACTAAAGCCAGTTCTCCGGAAACACTATGTTCACCATTATGCCAGTTAACTATAAAGCCTACCTGTTATTGTTTATACAACATGTTACAAAAATACCCCTAATGCCGAATATGGTATATAGGGACCATCAAACTGAACAACTTTTACTATGAGACCAACTCTCAACTCACGAAAAAAAAACAGCTGTTTCATACATTTTGATATTTTCGATTTTAATTTTTGTATGAAACAGTTGATTTTTTTTCGCGATTTTAAAGTTGGTCCCATATTAAAGTTGTTCAGTTTGATGGTCCCTATCTACCATATTCGGCATTAGGGGTATTTTTGTAACACGTTGTATAAAAATGTTAGAACCAAAATTTTGAATGAGTGCGCTTCCCTATTGCGAAAAACTTTGATTTAACGATAGGTAACTAAAAACTCACCGAGGGTTATTAAATTAAAGACAATGGAAATACTTAACTTTATCGTACGTAAAACAACAGAAATCCCATCAAAATAATCAAGGCAAATTCCATAGAATCCACAGCAAAACACAGGTTTACACGGTGCAGGGAAAATTGCATGCAATTTGAGTAGCGACCGGCGACGGCATTCACTAATAGCACAGTATACTGGGCTAATAGTTTGGCTGAGACTAACGTTTGTGGTGCGCCGTTACTGCTGCGTTAATAAATCTTTGGAGAACTTGTGTTAAGAATTTTCTTTATTGCAACAGCAATGCAAGTGTTTACCTGCGTAAACTGATTTGTGACCTTGTACCACGTAATTGTGTTACTCAACATTTATCAATCACAAAAGACAATCTGTAATTTCGTGCTATGCTTTTATTAGAAAACTTAAGTGACATTCCTGATGGGGCATTTACACGGGTCGATTTTCCGGGTGACTTGCTATGCGAATTTAGTCAACTAGGGCGTTTTTATCGACAAATTGCTTGTAAATTCGAATTGCCACCTCATCAAAATTAGGATTGCGAAAAAATATATTCCCCTATTCGACTAAAGTAGCCTAATCGACCCGTGTAAATGCTCCTTAAGTAAGATATCAAAGCTAGTTTGAACATGTAATTTTTTGTGAAATTGTTAGATTCCTAATACAACCGCCGTTATTATAGGTTTATTTTCCAAACATAAAAAAATATATATTTCAATTACAACTTTACTTAGGCTTAAAAGCTCGAAATAAACTCTTTCCGAATATCCAACGAATCCAAATTTCAGAACGGGGGTAGTTGCGAAATTTCCAGTCAAAGTTTCAGCACGTGCGAAGCTTAAAGCTTTCCTGAAACGTTCCCAGAGCGATATAATGTTACATTCATTTTTAAATCGTAATAAATGTTTTAAGTTTTGCTGCAGAAGAAACGTACTAGCAATTATTTCACAGATCAAAGATATGATAAATTTTGTAAAGTGTGTACTACCTATAAGCTAAAAAGAGATAAAATAGCTTACAGAGGAAGTGCTGCATATTTAGGGCCGTTGTCACAGGTGCCAGATATTTTCTAGTTTACTTACCTGACATATTTTCATACAACTAAGTACTCTTAAGGCAGGCCTCAAGAGTAACTATAATTTAGTCAATAGTCAGTTATTCAAATAAACTTAATAATTAAGCACTTTTGAATCGTCTATATTTTCCTACCACCCATTCCAGACTTTTTTAACTGACAAGAAGAACAGGCGCAAGAAACTTATCAGCTTTAACAGAAATAAGTAACGATATTTACAAACTTAAACTTCACAGGTGAAATATGAATAGAAATATTTTAGGTGATACAGGCTCAAGCAAGCATACCTTGGCCTTTTACAGATTCAGGTATTATTTAGAAAAGCTCATTAAGAAGCATGTCATACTGACATTTCAACAACCAAGTAAAACTCATGCTAAGAACATAATCATTCTTAATAATTCTTACTATTCCAAATTACTAGGACTTCAAATATACTCTACTACATTTCCTCTATGTCCACTTGTCTTTATGACACTTGACTAGACACACTCCATGCAGTCTCATGCAGTTGATTTTCCCCGAAGATTTCTGTTGAAGTATGGAGGCGAGTGCTGCAATTCGAGCGGAAAAATCTGAATTGCTCAGCCACTGCAATAATGCACTCTTCACGATCTATTCTTAGCGATATCGCTTTATAATTGCAGTGTATATAATCAATTTGGCATAATTTTTCAATAGAAATAATATTCTTTCTTCAGAGATCTTTTATTAAATCATTTATTTGCTAGAATATGGTTACATTGTTTGACATGTTTAAACTAGTCCAACGTATTTTATCGAGTAGGCGTCTACGTCAATCGTCAGTTTTCACATCGAAAAAAAACGTTTATTTTACAAAACATGTTTTAAAACGGACTTATAAGTATAAAATAATATCTCCCGTAAAGATTTATAACCCTATACATGTCTTAAACCTAAAAACGTGAGGCGCATGCAAAAGACAATTGATCATAAATCTTACAAAATGCGTCCCACGTTTTTAGGTTTAAAACTTCTGTATAGGGTTCAAAATGTCTACGGGTGCAATTATTTTATGTTTTTTAGTCCGTTTTAAAACGTGTTTTTTTATAATTAAAGTTTTTTTCACTATGGTTGTATGGTTTTATTACCGAGTTCCTATGTGGCCTTCTCCCGGCTCCATCATCAGATCAGTTCCATGACACCATAATATTGCATTGCTTTCCAGGTCTGATCTATATTCAAAGTTTCAAGTTTGTGGACAAACAAAGAAAGCATTCTAATAGAACAAAAAACGTGTATAAAATGACACCGTATCTTAGTATCGATGTGACATATCTGTGGTAGGCTAGTGCTAGTGGAGCTGCCGTTTTAGATGCACTTCTATGGATTAATTTGTCTAATTATATTCAGTGCATAAACAAAACGGTCTAATTTTATTACTATTTTTTCAATTTGTGATTTCCGGTTTAAGTAGTTGTCAATTTGTATACCTAAAAATTTTGTTGCACTTACGTTTTCTATTGTGTCAGTCTTATTTTGGTAATTAATGTCAATTTTATTATAAGTACTATCAATTGTTTCAAATTGTATATATTTAGGTTTTTCTAAATTAATATTTATATAACCAATATTTGGTTATACCATTGTCATGATTTTATCAAATTTGCATTTCGTTTTTAGTTTAACATTTAACTATTAAAGTTGTATCGTTCGCGAATAAAATACGCCTTTGTTCAGTGACATTCGGAAGATCATTAATGTAAAGAAGAAATAGTAATGGACCTAACACACTCCCTTGAAGAACGCCGCACTTGTTAGTAAGAAATTACGAGGTATAACAATTTCTAGAATTTTTAATAAAATTAGATTGTGTTTTTTCGTAAACACGTGAGCACACGATGACATACGACTCGCGATCTTCTGCGGATAAATCTTGATTTGTATTTATTTACCTTTACTTTACCTTTTATTAACTAGTAGATAACATATTTTATAAAAAAAGTATTAAATAAACATAATATTGTATAAAAAGAGTTAGTTAAATTACATTTTATCAAAATTTTAACTTGAATTAATTATTTAGTTATATGTATATCGCCGCTATACTGCAAAAACGTATTAAATGATGTTTTATCGAAAAATGAGTTAAATACATGGTTGGATTTAAATTTTTGTGCTCTTTCGTCTGGTAAAATGGATTAAATGATCAGAACGGTAGTTTAGAAGTTATGCTGAGGTAAAACGTATTATACTTCACAATGTCGGATATACTGTTCAACAAAAACGTAAAAAACAGAGTTAATTGCATGATTTAGGCTACAGTCGTAGGTAAAATCAGATTACCACGATATAGTTCGATTCTTCAGTAAAAACTCTAAAATTCTGCTCAGTAACATTAATATTATCAAGTTTTTGAACTGTCCAGAATAATAAAGCAGCAACGTGCTTGTTCCGATTCTGCCCACCGCATGTGTCCGAAAAAATACTTATTTCCGTGACATGTGGTGGTAAACAGGTAAAAAGATAGTACAGCAGGATACTACCGATTTCGCAGCTTCCCTTTTTCCGTTGATTTCTGCCTAGAATAATTAATTATTCTAGGCAGTTCAAAAACTTGATAAGAAGTTTTTTGAGTCCGGACACTCTTATATGGAGGCGAACTCCATGCTTTCCAGCATAGAAGCTGCACAAAAAAATATGAGTTACCTACTCGATGACTGAGTGTAAAAATGTATTCCAACGCGCTAGATCTAAGAGTTTCTACAAGAAAGGCGTAAAGAAAATTGACAAAAATCGCTGTCATGTGAAGGAATTTAAATATTATGAATCCAAAAGTTAAAAGACTTGTCTTAAAAAAAATTACCTTAAGCTACTAAGGATGCAGAAGGAAACACAGTTCATTGGCTAAAAATAAAGAGAATAAGGTATGTGAAAAACTAAATGAAGTTTCAATCACGACATGAGTCTTGATTTTTCTTGCATAATCATAAACGTAAACATAAACGCCTCTGAAAGCCAGGCAGAGACTGAAGCTCATCATGGCTATAGTACGAGAAATAAGAAAAGGAAGTTGATGTCAGCTGAATCAGCTGATTGCACGACTACGTCATCTTCTAAATGCCGAGGGTCATTTCCCGACGAGTTATTACAGCTTTATGAATATTCTTTACCTATCAGCAGCTCCAAAAAAAAAGATCTTTTGAATTTGTCTCGTAAAAAGGTAATCCCAGAAGAGCACCATGCTTGGTATGAATCTTTAAATGATGACTCCACTTTAAAAGATACAGAATTCTGATTTTGTTTTGGGTTTTATTAAATGATTAATTACACACTGTAGGTAATTGGATTAATGCCAATTGTTTCTGTCTTTTTTCTTTATTACAATAAAATTATAATAAAAAAGCATCAGCTCATCTTTCTTTTGTTTTTTTTCGTTCACAAATTTTGTCATCGATTTAACAGAAATATTTCCACATCAGCGTCAGGCAAAAAAAGGTATCTTATACTAATTTCATCAATTCTCCTACAAAAATAAAGATTTTTACTATCTAATCATGCTCTTATTATGTAAACGAATATACTCAACGTTAGTTTCGCTCATTTCATTGTACTCTTACTAGTTTACTAAATAATCTAGTTTCTATTTCTACTGCTAAAATCAGTTAAATGAAGATCTCCTGTTGGTTTTATTTGATTTACAAAAAAACTTACCAGGTATTATAACAAGCGATTAATCTATATTATATAACAGGAAATGAAGTTTACATGGTTAGTGTTCTTAAGACTGAATGTCATTTTTTACTGCAACAATTTGAGTCATGAAAATTGAAAATGGGATATTTCATGCCGATAAAATGTCGATTTAGTACTTTTTCACGGTATTTTTCGCATCAGCCTTCAGGTAAAAAAAGGTATCTTATACTAATTTCATCAAAATCTCCCACAAAAATAAGGAGTTATACAATCTAATCATTCTGTAATTATGTAAAATGAAAAACAAAACTTTAATTTCGCTCATGTCATTGTACGCTTACTAGTTTACGAGATAAACTAGTTTCTATTTCTACTGCCAAAAAAAGGTAAATGAAGATCTCTTGTTGGTTTTATTTGATTTACACAAAAAGTTACCAGGTATTGTAACAAGCGATTAAACTTACTTGTATAACAGGAAATAAAGTATACAAGTTTGGTGTTCTTAAGACTGAATGTCATTTTTAAAGCAACAATTTGAGTCATGAAACTTGAAAAATACGATATCTCATTTCGACAAAATGTCTATTTAATACGTTTTAGAAGTATAGCGGCGATATGTACTTGAATTAATATAAGTATTTTCTTCAACCCTAACAAAGTATCCAATTTGTTAGTTCCAACTTGAAACAACAGATACACACTAATGTCATTGTGGAACTACCAGCTGGAGTTTCAATGTGTGTTCCCCAAAATAGCCTGGGGGTGTTTGGAATGGCTATTGTGTGAAACTAAGTACATAATTAACCTATGTCCAATTGTTTAGAGCTTGTGTTAAAGAAGTAGAAATTTCTCCTTGGTATACTCGTACACATCGGTTGTGGAATAGGAAGGTGTTTGGTTTACATCTGCTAAGATAAAGGTTGTTACACCCTAACTTTCACTAATAACTCTAACTCTGCTCACAGATCGTTAAAACAAATTACGGATTATTCAGGGATTTTCAATTATGTTTGAAGTTACTTATCACTGTATTCATCTTTCTACATTGATTCGAAATTGTATATAGATAATCGCTTTAGACTCCTTTGTTCATTTTATGGATTTGTTGAACCAACTTTTCTTATCATAGAAAAGTAAAACTCAATTTCAAAATAGGTAACTCAAGTGAAAATATTTTATTTTAATTAGTTTTACGGAACTGCTTTAAAATTTAACTGGTCCAAAAAAGAAGGTAACACTGGGATATTTTTTAAAACAACAGACGTTTCTACAACCCATGGTCAATGAAAAACTCGGCAGGTATAGTTAAAACTTGCAGTTTGGCGAAGTCACCTGACCACTCAGTTTTTTTTTAATCTATAAAAAGGGCAACATTTTTTTGGCCTTAAATAAATGAAAACTCAGAGTAAAATATTGACAGCAGGAGCCCAATCCCGCTAACGATACCGCTGACGATTGAACGATAAAACCAAAAAGTTACCTTGTCATTAAGGTTATATTTACCTTAAAAAAACTTTGGTTCGCTTTATAATTCTCATTTAAATTATCCAAAATTGACATCCTAGGCTCCCTAGACATAGCTTTCAACTATTTAAACAAAACTAAATGGAGTATTTTTCTGTAAACAAAACTGTAACGGTAACGATTTAGATTAGGTTTCACGTTGAAAATTTGCGCGATAGGGCCTCAGATAACATAATTTTTAAATCCAGAATATCAATAATGGCGATGACCGCATTGCCGTGCCGTGTGGCGGCAAATAAAATAACGGCGTTATACAACATTTTGCGAAGTTGGGAGTAGCCACAATACTAGTAATTGGAAAAAGGTACAAAATACAGGAGATTAACGTGCACTTATTTTTTAAAGCTTACTTTATAATACTTGATGACCTAAGTGGTGCAGTGGTCAACATGCCGGTCTACCACGCAAGACGTCCCGGGTTCGATTCCTGGCCGGGCAGAAATTGAATTGATAAATTTAAATTTCTGTGACGGGTCTGGGTGTTACTATGTATAAAAAGTACCTATATATATTTAAAAAGTATATAAGTAGTATATTGTGTAGCACCCTATTACAAGCTTTGCTTAGGTTGGGGCTAGATGGCGCTGTGAGAAATTGTCCAAACATTTATTTATTTGCGCCAATTCAACGATTGTGATGTTAAGAACAGCATTATGTTTATCATCTCTAATGCCGTTGGTAATGACTGCATCAGCCGGAAAATGATACTCCCTATTCTCGACGAAATACTTTCCATTATCACGCATGTACTTTATCACTCTATTAATATGGTGTCATTTCATCCGCTTAGAAAGATGTTCACGTTACCCTGCTGCCTAAAAACTCCAAACCATCATCCTTCGCCGATTTAAGGCCTATACCTATTTTACTTTTCCCTACATAAGTTCTTTAACGCCTTGTCCATTCTCAATTATCCACTTTCCTTTTTAGCAACCAACTCTATAACCCATATCCAGGATCCGTCCAGGTCACAGCACTACCACAGCATTAGTTAACGTGTCAGACGATATCAGGTCAGGAATGGATAGTGGTAAAGTAAAGATCGTCTATTGTTCATGTTTAAGATTTAATAGTAAGCGTAGCGTTCAAACGGATAGAATGTTTTCCATTTGAGTAGAGAGGTAAGGTTAGTTTAGAACTATCACCAACAAAAAAATATCATATTAACGTGCGAGTTTCATTTAAGCCACCTAAGCTATTTTTTTATATTTAAGCATCCTCCCGCCTCAGTTCAAAGCTTAACCCTTCCCTGCCCAAAGTGGCCATAAAACGTCACGGCTGTTTCGGATTTATACGGCGCAGTCCCTCGTTTCATGTCATGTGTAATGTGGTCACTTGACGCCTTTAATTAGACAGTTGACTGTCGGGCACGTCACTAAACTTATGTTGGACATGTTTTATGAGGGACCTCCGTCATTTGCTTAAAGATGGGCTCGGATTTCTCGTTGAAACTTTGAGAACTTGAATACGGTTATAGGCTTGATTGTTACAGGGCTATGTTTGAAGTATAAAAGTCTGGAACGGGTGGTAGGAAAATATAGACGATTCAAAAGTGCTTAATGATTAAGTTTATTTGGATGAAGATAATATTTTGACTTTGACTTTGGGTAAGATTGACATTCACCAAATAGCACAATCATACTACACTAGTACAATAGATAGTGCAATAATATTAATTAAAAAAATATATTTTCTCTTTACAATTAAATAGCATGCAAAAAAACAACCTAATTATTTTAAATAGCACTTATTTAATAATATTAAAAAAGTAATGCGCGGAAATCAAAAATATTTATATCACTCTATTTTTCCTCGCTTCAACTGATTTCGTCAAATGAATAGGTACCAATCACTCATTTGTTTTTTTTTAATTTACGCATGCCCTTCCGAATCCTCAGATGATGTCACTTTAACTTACGTGAGCGTTGTAAATCTATAATACAATATAATCTCTATTATAGTATCTGCATGAAAACACACAATACGGTTCGGAACGCGGCCACAGCTTTCCATTTTTTTATTTTACCTCCTTGGTGGCGGAGTTTCATTGAAAAAGTTTGTTCCATTTTTTAATCACATGACTGATAAGAGTTTTTATAGTAACATAACATGCCTCTAAACATGATATTAAAAAAAAGATGCAACGTGTTTTGCACAGAAACTGAAAAAACACTTATTAAAAACAAGCATTCATGAAAATTAAAATTCTGCATACAAAATTTATAAAAACGAAAGATAAAAATTAAAACGCGTGTCAATTTTAATTTCTTGCTCATAATTTAAAAGTGCACTCTTTAAAATTGGCCGGCATCCGACTCTCGCTGCGTTAATTTACTCCAGAAACATAAAATATTGAGAGCAACTTGTAATTAACGCGCAGATTGCGTCAATTTGCAGTTATTAACTGCTAAAATAATGCAATGAGGTTTTTTAATTTTAATATTAATAATTAATGTGGCTAAAAAGAATTATTAGTAATAGGTATACATTGTTCACAAATTAACTTACCACCTACATAAGTAAGCAATTTATGATTCTGACATGCATAAAAGTGTGGCAGCCCCGACGGATTTTTCTTAAGTTTGTTATTTATGTATAGGTCGATAAAATATGTATAGTACCACATCACTTTTAGTCGGGGGACATTTGTAAAAAATATTTAACTCTTTTTCAAAAAACTAACTAATTTCAAGTCATGTTTTTTTTAAATTTTTAGTTTTCCATTTTTTATGGTCCACTTCATTTTGTTAGCCTAAAATTTGTATTAACATCTCTATTTTCTGTGCTAAATCAATTAAGGAGGTACTGTCGCGCTCAATCGCCCCACCGGAACCAATACTGAAATAACAAACAAACTAATTGCCTAATGGCACACAAGCACAACTTCCTTCGAATATTGAAGCTCCATCCATCTTTATTTCGGCGCACAATGAATGGATATTGATAGCTCGGTAATGTTTTCCTGTGTTTTGTTTGAATTTGTTTATCGGTTTTAGGTTATCGATTACTGTTGTTTTTGGACAACTTTTTTAACAGTCGGTAAAATAGCAAAGGTTTATGTACTGAAACTCACTAGAGCTTATTAATGTGTCATAAGACTCAAAATTGTGAGCGATGTATTTCAAGGAGAGCTGCGGTTGAGTTGAGATATGAACGCAGCCGGAACTTGCTTGTCTTAAACCTCGCTAGGTTCTATGTTAGAACTTTCCTAAATTGACTCGGATCTGGGTGTTTGTGGAATGTTATTTAATATTTGTATTACACAATTGCTTTAGCTCCTTAATTTGAGATCAGGGTGACGTATGTATATATTATTGTTATGTATCTTATCTTTATTATATACTAGCTGCCCTGCCCCGGCTTCGTACGGGTGGCGCCATCTATTAGTTATATTGCGATTTAAAATTACATAGAAGAGAAAAAATGTTTTTACGTCTTTCCGTACATTTTTTTGAAAATTATATTTAAACAAACCCTGTCCAAATAACAAACACAAAAAGAAAAGTTTTTTTCCTTCTTATTATAATTAAGATGATATTCCATCTGATTTATACATTTACAATCATAAAACAATAATTTGTTAATTATTATATATATATATTTATTGTTTTTAAATACAATATAAAAATTGAACATATAAAAATATTAAACTAGTTATTTATTTACTACAAGTTTCACTTATACTAAACATGAAATATAATATTCAATAAAACACCTTTATAACAGAGCGGTCATTATTATCTTTCTTTTTTGACAATACTAAAACAAAAGAACATATCAGAAATGACAAAATAATATAAATTATTCTAAAAAAGGTGGAATTAGGCCACAACAAGATTATTTAACGAAGTCGCCTAATCCTAATGTTGATACTCTGTACGGCTTCAAGGATGAAAGTAACGCTGCAGGGCTTTAATAAATCGCTGATGAAACCCATTACGCACAACACAACATTTATTCGGCGACATAATTTTCTCTGTTTCTATGTCAAAGGAATGAGCAGTTAGTCCGGATCTCGACCATTATTTCCGAGGTTTACCTCCAGTGATATATGACAGGACAACGTTGATAAACGAGGTAGCCCTAAGACGATTGCTGGCGTCACTTTTTCCTCATAAACTGGAGTGAAGGGGGAATGGCTCACATTTGTTGTGGAATGGTACCGTTCTGGTTACAGCTCATAAAACGCTTGTTTGATGTTCATTTTAGTTTTTTTGGTGAACGTGTGATGCTATTTTGTCATTGTCGATTTTCTTAAATGGAAAGAAAACTTCCATTTTAATGTTTTGAAACTGGAATCAGAAGAATTAAAAGTCAATATTCGTCTCCAACTACTCCAGTGGAAATGGAACAGAAGGATTGTTTATATTTTCCTGTATAAATAAAATAATAATTAAATTATTTCGAATGCAAGAATCAAAAAATATTACGGCCTTTTCACAAAACACTGTTTAAGAAGTGTTTAACTTAGACACTGTTTAAAAGTGATGCTGTCACTTTTTTTAAATCTTTTGTGGTACGGCCGTTAATGTTTACGGCCTTACCACAAGAGATTTTAAAACACTGTTTAATTTAGAAACTGTTTAAATGCGATGTCATCTCTTTCAAATAATAATGTCAAAAAAGTGACAGCATCACATTTAAACAATGTCTAAGTTAAACACCGGCCTTACTACAAAAGATTTTATAACACTGTTTAAATGCGATGGTATCTCTTTCAAAGAATAATGTCAAAAAAGTGACAGCATCACATTTAAACAGTGTCTAAGTTAAACACTTATTGAACAGTGTTTGAAAAATCTTTTGTGGTGAGGCTGAGGATCTAATGCAGCAAAAATTATAAAAAGCACTTAGTTAACTATAATCAAGGTTTGTATTTCATATTATATCATTGATTCAAATATATTACCTAAATGTAACCAAAACTAAGGCCGCTATAGTAGATGATATTGCCATAACATGAGAAATAAGCGATTTGATTAGGACAAGGAAAATGTGCTGAACCAACCCTTTATAACTCGTCTCAGTATGAAAGGTTCGCTGATTGGAAGGACGCAGGTGTTGCGACATGCTCCGATCAGATCCACGATTCGTGCTTTGATTACCGAGCAGTTATTGTTATAGAAAACTAGGAAAAATATTTGTATGATATAAATATTTCATATTTTTTTTCATCAAATGAGTTACGTTTATGGAGGTTGGGCTTGGTATTGGTCAGTATGAAAGCAATTTTGTAAATTAATTTAACATTTTACTGCGTGATAGAACCCACAAAAGAATTCAAGTGTATTTTAATGACTCGCATTATTAAAGTCGTAAAGCCCAACAAAACTTGTGACACAAATCCTACTTCCTACTAATATTTAAGAATGTTTAAATTTTTGGATGTTTGGCACAACGATTGTTTATAGTCTGGATTAAAACATAGGATACTTTTTATCCCGGTCGAAGGTTATCTACAGATTTTCCGTATTTTTACGCGGAAAGTCGCAGGCGGAAGCTTGTTATATTCATAAGTCTAAAAGTAATATGTATCGCCAGCCGTACAACATCCACAGCTGAGGATTATTTAACTAAGCCTAATAGTTACTGAAGCCTTTTCCAATCACCACGATTAGCAGTAGGATTAGCGATTACATTGGTACCAAGATTCCAGAAAACACTCTGCTGTCCCTTCTTCTAAATGGCTGTGCTCCTTAAGTCGACTCCTCTGACAGCCACAGGACAAGAAACGGATTGAATACCATAACAACACTCAATGGTACACAATTAATTAATAAATTTTTTGAAGATTAAAAGATAAACAGCAGAAAATGTGAAATTTTTTCAAACCACAAAATCGTCGCAGTTAAACTGCATACACTCCCCTAATCCTATCGAATCAGAGCTGAGCTTTCACACGAAAAAAAACACGTACCAAATTTGTCTGTCGTCATCGTAAATTACAATTTTGGAATTGGATCGAACCGGTTTCATCCGGAATTTACCGCTCTCCAGTAGGTCTATGCGCGTGACGGGAATAAGCTTATGTAAATTAGGTGCTACGTCACAGATTCTGTTCGTTATCGGGAACAATTTTTCGCTAGATAAAACGTCGGGCCCTTATCACTTCGGAGTGATGCAGCAAATAGAATTTATTTTAAGTACACATATTCTGACAGTGGAGATAGTTGAACTCTATTTTGTGAAAACTTTAACTTTAGTATGCTCATATGAGTTTCAGTTTTTTTATTGGCATTTGCTGTTTTCATAGAGTTACGTAGATTTGATACTGTGGACATTTTGATATAGTGTCCACTATATCATCATGCATTCATGCGACTTAAAGGGATGCTATGCATGCACCTGGTCACTAATGCCCCTTTTAGTATCAAGCGATCACAGCCAGTCTTCGATCGCCAGTCCTTAACAGTATTTACAATGAAACCGATACCAAAGACTAAACCGCTCCATACAACAAGGACTTACACGCACATTCATAATGCATGGTTAGAATCCGTTCATTTTCCGTCGTAACTCATTTACAGTCGACGCTCACAAATGCACAGCGTGGGTTTTTCAACCGTGCAACTTTCGGAATCTACAATTCAGATACAATGCAAACTTTAAATAAACGAGATACTTTTTTTCAATGAATTTAAAGCGGGAAGTATGGAAAGTTTGCTAATGCCATATTCGCTGCGGAAATGCTGTAAAGTTGGTTATTAGCAATGTTTAAAAGTGGTGTATTTCTTTCTTCTATTTTATTACATTGGAATTTTTTACCTATCTAGTAATTTATAATGATTATGGATTACACGATTATTTTACTCGTAACTATTTAATACTAAATAATATACTAGAAAAAATACGACTCGCACCAGATCATGTTCTAGGACGGGAATCGAATCCTTGTACATTGGTGAGATGGCGCTGGCTTGCAGCGTAAGAGTTGATATACTAGAAGAAATTCGACGTTCCCACTAGTGACTCGGTAGCTCAGCGGTCAGAGCATTGGAACGGATATCCAAAGGTCGCGGGTTCGATTCCCGTCCGAGAACATGATCTGGTGAGAGTCGTATTTTTTCTAGTATATTATGTAGTATTATATAATAATAGAATTGTGAATGATAAAATCTAAAAATTTAAAAATCTAACTATTTAGTTATAAGAAAAGAAATATTGTTAGGTAGGTATCATGTCGAACTTTAGCTCATACCATACCATAGTTAGTTAAGTATTAACTGCATTATGTTATCTGTAAGTTATGATAACTGGAAACAAAAACAGAACCTGTGAAACTAGCCCCAATTCTAATGCAATAAACCAACGTCATTCGTATTATATTTGTTATAATCAAACTCAAAATCAAACGTCCACTGAGAAAAGTCAATATCCGAATTACATTCAAGCGACAAAATATCACAGTAGCTTTGGCTCAGAAATAATATACCATGAAACATGTCGAATTGAAACATTCTCCCAAAGGGCGCTCGGGGCGCACACGAAACTTACTGAACGAATTCTCTTGTTGTGACGAATTCGAGTTGTACTACGTGACAAGGAGGTTTTGCGTGACAAGGTTTCACGTAAATTCTGTAATTCAGTACATACAAAATGGACATCAACTTTGAAAACCCTGATTTTTATCTGTGAATTTAGATAAATATTAAGATTTGAATTTCTTGTGGTTAGTAGTAGAGAACATTATTTCATTACTTAATTGTAAAGATATTTAAATACTTAATTTAAATCAGCAGTAGTAGGTATCATAATCAAAGTAGGTTAACAATCTAGAAGTTGGTTAAAGATAATTTAAATATACCTATTATATTATACTAACGGCCAATCGCGACTTAGTTTGCGTGGATACTGTTGTTTTTATATCCCTATGAATCTAGACAATGCATTTTGTTGACAACTATCCTTCAAGGAATTATAATAATCTGTGAATATTAATTTTTGATTCTTAATATCAGTAACTCAAAATCTGTGTAATCAAAGTTTCCCAAAGATCATCAATAGATGGCACTGTCATTCCACATAAAACGTTCGTGGCGTGGAATCGTGGTATTATAAAATTTATCAATATAAATACCTATAAATAAATAAATATTATGTGGCCCGCCACATGCACACGGAATCTGATTCGGAATATCGATAACGTATTAAAATTCGGAACGTAAAAATACCGCATGTGTTCCTTTGATTTCAATGTATTAGCTGCATTTGGAAAATTCCGTTCTGGAATTCCGAATCAAATTCCGTCTGAGTGTGGCCAGTCTAAATATTATAAATTATTTATGACATAAAAATATAGTTAAAATTAAACTTTATATTTATAAATTTTATTTTATACATTTCCAAACATCGTGGCACTTTGAACCAGACGAAACGGAAAACAAATTTTTGATGCAAAATTTCGATTTTAAAAACCAAGTTACACTCTCCAATACTAACATTCTATAGGTACTTACACAAAATACGTTTCATAAATACCACAATTAATTTTTCTCGCACAGTGGTTAGTGCAAAATGCCAGTAACAGATTCTTCACTAATGAATATAGGATCGCATTCTTAAATTTTTACCATCCACGTTCCTTAAATGGAATTAAAAGTTGTGGGTGAAGATGATTAATGATTCCGAAGATGATGCTGTAGCTTTGCTTACCACTTGTGTGAAAAGGTAGGTATGTGGACAGAGGAAGCTATAATGCCATTGAAGAGACAAACATAGTCATAGCTTTATAGTGACTATAAACAGTACAAGCTCTGATTAGTTTAGTGATATCATAGTAAAAATATAATATTTTTTTAAATTAAAATTATTGAAAACATCTTTTATAATTTCTTGCGATCTTGGAGTTGTTTTATGGTAACGAAAATTGTGTATAATGTATTATTATTTCTCAACCCTAATGGCAAGAGTTTATGTATTTTATAAAAGTATACAACTTCTCAGTTTTGATAATTGTTTTCTTAAGGTTACTGAAACCTTAGGCGAGCCATGTGCTTGCTTCCATCGAACTGCTTTTAAAATTAATAAGTAAGCACTGAGGAGCTTGGTGGCGCATTGGTATACCGCCTGGCCCACCGATTGTAGAGTTTAAGCAACTTTCGCAAGAATCGGTCATGGGATGAGTGACCAAAATTTATTATCTCGAGCTCCTCCGTGCTTCGGAAGGCACGTTAAGCAGTTGGTCCCGGCTGCATTTGCAGTCGTTAGCACTCACCAATCCGCATTGGGTCCGCGTGGTGGGTCATGGCCCATCCTCCTTATCCACCCATAAGGAAGGCCTGTGCCCCAGCAGTGGGTACATTAAAGTGGCTGATAGTTAAGTAAGCACCGCTGAAATGTGAAAATAAATTAATTGTTTCAAGCTTACTCTATAGCTATCGATATCATAAGATCGGGAATATTAAAGCTTGCAGTGTGATCTGAACTTATATCATCAGTAGTAATTAGACCGGCTGTGAGGGAAATTTTTAATGTTGTACGGCAGATTCATAATTAATTAATTGTGGGGTCGTGACATTCGGGGGTTCTGTATAACACAGATTAGGTTTATACCTACAGAAAAAAACATTGCAATTATAACGCATTGCGTATGAAATTAATGATTTAAAGCAATGATATTAAAAAAATACTTTTTTAATATAATTAATTTTATGTTTAAGAAAGAAAGAAAGATTTACAAAAGATTTACATTTTTAAAGAAAGATTACATTTATTTTGAAACCACACAATGATACACAAGTAACATTACAAAGGAGTTTTTGGCGCCATTGTCGAGTTCGGTTTGGTGTCTATTTAAATTATTTTCAAATTGATTCATAGTGGATATTGTGTCTTAAAATTGATGCAGTTATATGGTACAAGTGTCTACGCAACTGAACAATATGTTATTTTAATTGAAATAGGCGCGATCTTGGTTGTGTGAAGCTGAAACTTTTATTGAAGTGGTGGGTTCCTCGGCAGAACTAACCGAGTCTAACTGTCTAACTAAAACTGTCTTGATATACTTGGTGCCAAATGCTCCAAGCAGCATTGGAATGCGATGCACCCGCATTCTAATGAAAAATTAAACATTACCTACCACTAAACTATTTAACACTTGACACTGGCAAAAATTACTTCCAAGAGGAAAGTAGATTGCCATAACAAAAAAAAAGAAGAAGAACATTACAAAGACAGTACAAAAAACTAAACACAAACTTTTTACGAATTACTTAAATTGCGTCTTTTTTTGAAGTGGGTACTTTTTGTGTTCTTATATTGATTTTTGTGTGTCTGGATAGTTTGTTTTTTTATAAAAGAAACAAATACTTTTACGTGTTTTATGAACTATTTTAATCAAAAATGTATTCTTTGCTGATACAGTGAAGAGTGTGTGGTGTGAATGTGACGTAAATAGTTAATTAACTCGCACCATTACAAAACACAAAAAAAATATTAATATTTCTTTGTAAGTTATTATATTTACACTACATTATAGACTTTTTATTTAAAGGAGGAGGGAGAAGGAGGAGCATGTGGTTATTTATAAAAAATTTCTAATTCTGGTTTCTGTGTTTTTTTTTCTGTGCAAAATATTTTTATAGATCATTTTATTGTAAATTAGAAAGAAAACTCTACTGCTCCACATTTTGATGAATTCATTAGTCAGTGGTGTAAATTTTACCGAGTAAATAGTAACCATACTTATTTTTTCTTGGTAAAATTTACCGCGATGTAATAATTCTGTATTTTATATTACTAAGATTTTTAATGTGAGGCTCAAAACCACTCAAAGCGATCTATGATGTTTCTAGTCGTTTCTTAAAAAAATACAGGGTAAAAATGCCTCTTTTAACCACTCCCAAGAACATCAATAAACTTAACTATGTAATTTTATTTAAAATTTCACTCCAAATGACTAGTGTCACAAACTCCGCTATCAAAATGAATGTGTTTAATTCAGCATACAACATTTATTTCGTACGAGCGTGTGAATGCGAATGGTTCATGTTTTATACCCTTTCCGTTAATAAAACACTGTGTCAACTAGGGTTACCTTCTTTATAAAAAAATACAAGTAGCAATCAATCGAATCGATTATTACTTGTAAAAATATAGTACACTAATGCTAAAAAAATTGTAGGTAGGTTTTAAATTGTTTGTATTAAAAATTTACTATTCTGCTCTCCTTAGCATGACCACAGAAACACGATACAACAATATATCTCTTATATCTAATAATGCTCACAGTCTGCATAAAAAACAATAAAAAATAGTTTAGTCACATTAAATAATTTTTCAGTTACTGTTTTCCTGCTTTTTTTATCCTTGGTATTATAGGATAGTTTCAAAATACTCCTAGGAACTAGTGTCACCAATGTACCTATTCATTTATTATCGCATTGTCTGCTCCATATTGTATATCGCGTGATATAGCATTTTATCGATACTAAACTGTAAAAATCCATTGTCTTTTGGTTGATAAAAGTGATAATTCGCTAATCATTATCATCGGTGGTCATGCTAGAGATAATCTATTTCACTTTCTTTTTTATTTAACTACTTACTTAATTATTAGTATACTCATTATTATACCTTAGGTTTTTATTTTATTAGAAATTGATGTTTCTCTGACGGTCATGTTTACCTTTTGGATATTGTTTTTACTTAATTTAATATAAAGATCTATTCGATACTTCTTTCCATATTTTATAGCGCAGAATGGTGTATAATTAACAGTTGATGGCACTTGGCCAATTAACTGTATTGTTTCGCATAGTGTATTAATATGATGATAGATATATGTATATAATTATTATGTTGTTTTACTTTTGGTTTTATTTTGGCACTTTTACCTTACTTACTTACCTTAGGTTTGGCAACCCTAGCATCAACTCACGGGTGAGATACGGGAACCAGTCGCATAGAAAGCTAATGGTCAAACCAGTGACACTGCGAACAACGCAGAGCAAAATTGTGGTCACTGGCTCGTGCGAAACATGGTCCGTTGTGTATTTATAAAGTTAGCTGGAAGTGGTTTCGATATGACAGCGATAATCTAGGCAAGTACCTACCTTTCATACAAATGTGAAAAAAGAACAAACCTATACTAGTTGAACCAAATAGGTATATAATGACACCTATTAAATGTAAACTTTGTTAATTATTGTGATGGAAAATGAAGTCACTTTAAATGATGACCTCATTTTTTTAATTTTTGACGACTCTGTATGTATATATCAGAATATACAGGGAAAAAAAGCAGCCCTTGGCGAGTTTCTTGCCGGTTCTTCTCGTTACAAGGTCTGCCGCTTAGGGTTTGCGAACCGATGGCGTTGCTTCTTTGACATTCACAAGTGCTTGTAACAGCCTAGACTGAATAAATAAGTTTTGAATTTTGAATTTTATACTTAGCACTAATCCATTGATATGCCAATATATCAGGCCACTTCATTAATAATTTTGGTCAAACACATTGACTTTGAGCATTTGATTGAAGCTACGTCAGCTAAGTCAGTAAATAGCAGAAGTTAGCAGAAAGCTAATGAGCAATAACGAGTACAGTTTATATAAATTAAAAAAAAAAACAGCGTGGGAACTAGCAATGGCGGCCTGTCCCCCAAACATGACTACCGAAACGCGATATTGATATAGCGAATTATCACGTTTAACTGTCAAAAGACAATGAATTTTGACAGTTGAGTGTCAATAAAACGCTATATCTCGCGATATATATCTGTTCTGTGGTCATGCTAGGGGGCTGGTGTACATAGTGGGGTGAGGTATGACCTCGTACGGATGCGGGTGTAACGTCACTCGGTAAGATATACCAAAAAACACGGTGCTGAACGTAAACCAGATACTTTTCAGTTTTATCACACACCATAGTAAATACCATAACAAATAAAAAAATGATAATATTTTTATTACTCCAATAGCTGTTTGATTTCCCATTTTCTAATCATCAAACCTCAATTTAACAACAGTTTCTAAAAAGAATTATGACGTCAGTGTAACTAACGTCAATGTTCCCTAATCCATAATACATCGATGAAGCCGCTTCTAGTGCTTCATTACATGTCAGACTTCAATAGACGCCACCGCACTGTGTATGTTAATCTACCCTTTCGCATGCATCGTATGCATGAGGGATCCTTTGTTCGATTCCTTTTTGATTATACAAACTATTTAGAATTTACAGATTTTGTAACTAGGACTATATTATAAGACTTTCCCTTTGAATCAAAGAAGGCGTGACATCGCACCTATGTCAAGACGGCAGCATTGGGGAATGATATGGAAACCTGACTCACGATATTAAAGTTCTCTAAGCCGCTGATCATAATCAACCTGTGAAGTATCCATCTACCTGTAATACACTCTCCCCCACTCTCGTAATACTTTACGTCAAACACGAAATAATATAGTTTTCTCAATGTTTCTGGCAAATAAAATAGATGTACCTCATTTAATTCACTTACATCACATACCTAATAGTAGTAGTTTTTATGGAGCTAAACTAACTACGGGCTAGGGATGTTTGATCCGGGTGTCTTGTATCGATATTCCGGATCACAATGTATTGTAATCTACCGTATCGATCCATGGATCGATTCTATTGCATAGATAGGATTTTTTGGGATCGATCCAATATCGAATTAAATATTTGACTTTAATACAGACATGATATTAAGTACTTGTGTATTTAGTAATGTATAATAAATATAAGATGCCAATACTCAAATTTTGAAGTACAAATGGTATTATAAAATCGAGTGGTTGTGTGGCGTAGTTTGTATCGCATTGTATCGATCCACACAAGCATCGAATCGGATCGAACATCCCTACTACGAACGGCCTTATCCCGGCCCGCCTTCACTCAACCGGGAGCAAGTCATAAAAAATTCACTAAACTCCCCTCATCTTTTAGACGGTAACAATGTTATCGGTAACGGCGTAAAACTCGTCTAGAGCGCTGCAAACTTTCATTTGCTGGTGGCGGAATACTGAACTAAACTACCTAACTCAATTATTAGCATTAAAATAAGACACTTTTAAGAAAGATTTTGAATAAAACCTCAATTTGATTAAAGTATTTCTAAAACATGATGATCTAAAAGAATATGTAAAGATAATTTTCAAACTAAACATTGTTTGGAAACTACAGTAGCGCCAATATCAACTGAATTTACAAGATGGTTGCTGTCGAGCGTCATTTTTAATCTATTTCAGCGAGATGGCTGCTTCGGACGAGAGGGCTGAAGGAGGTTTATCAAATTTTCCGTTTTACAACCTTATGGTTAGTAAGAGGAAATAGAAAAACTTTGCAATGTTAAAATGAAATTTCAGTTTAAAGACTTAAATGTAATTTTGATTTAAACTAACTTTCAGTAAAAGGGGTATGAGTAAAAAGTGGGTCATTTTTTTTTGCGATGTCGCTTCCAAAAATCTCTTTCATCTCAAAGACCTTATCGAAATAACCAAAAAATTATTCTACAGCGTAAGTCTATCATGGGCAGTTTCATAAATATTTTAGTTTAAAAAATTAATTTCGGGTCATTTTTTTGGCGTTGTCGCTTCCAAAAAACTATTTCATCGCAAAGATCTCATCCAAAGGGGCAAAAAACTATTCAGCAGCGTAAGTCTAGCATGGGCAGTTTTTGAGATATTTAAGTTAAAAAAATAAAATGTGGGTTATTTTCTTTTTTTGGTGTTGTCGCTTCCAAAAAACCATTTCATCGCAAGTATCTCATCCAAATAAGCAAAAAATTATTCTGCAGCGTAAGTCTATCATGGGCAGTTTTTGAGATATTTAAGTTTAAAAATTAATTTGTGGGTCATTTTCATTTTTTGGCGTTGTCGCTTCCACAAAACTATTTCATCGCAAAGATCTCATCCAAATAAGCAAAAAACTATTTTGCGGCGTAAGTTTATCATGGGCAGTTTTTGAGATATTTAAGTCTAAAAATTAATATGTGGGTCATTTTCATTTTTTGGTGTTGTCGCTTCCACAAAACTATTTCATCGCAAAGATCTCATCCAAATAAGCAAAAAACTATTCGGCGGCGTAAGTCTATCATGGGCAGTTTTTGAGATATTTAAGTTAAAAAAATAATATGTGGGTTTTTTTCTTTTTTTGGCAATGTCGCTTCCACAAAACTATTTCATCGCAAAGATCTCATACAAATAAGCAAAAAACTGTTTTGGCGGCGTAAGTCTATCATGGGCAGTTTTTGAGATATTTAAGTTAAAAAAATAATTTGTGGGTTTTTTTCCTTTTTTTGGCAATGTCGCTTCCAAAAAACTATCTCATCGCAAAGATCTCATCCAAATAAGCAAAAAACTATTTGGCAGCGTAAGTCTATCATGGGCAGTTTTTGAGATATTTAAGTTAAAAAAATAATATGTAGATTATTTTATCATTTATCTCAAAAACTGCCCAATATTGGGAAGTAGATCATATCAAGAGTCATATTTAATTAATTATTTTTTTGCTCATTTGGATGAGATTTTTGCGATGAAACATTTTTTGGAAGCGACAACGCCAAAAAAAGAAAATAACCCACATATTAATTTTTAAACTTAAATATCTCAAAAACTGCCCACGCTAGATTTACGCTGCCTAACAGTTTTTTACTAACTTGAATGAGATCTTTGCGATGAAATAGTTTTTTGGAAGCGACAACGCCAAAAAAAGAAAATAACCCACATATTAATTTTTAAACTTAAATATCTCAAAAACTGCCCACGCTAGATTTACGCTGCCTAACAGTTTTTTACTTACTTGAATGAGATCTTTGCGATGAAATAGTTTTTTGGAAGCGACAACGCCAAAAAAGGAAAATAACCCACATATTTTTTTTTTACTTAAATATCTCAAAAACTGCCCATGATAGACTTACGCTGCCTAATAGTTTTTTGCTTATTTGGATGAGATCTTTGCGATGAAATGGTTTTTTGGAAGCAACAACGCCAAAAAAAGAAAATGACCCACATATTAATTTTTAAAATTAAATATCTCAAAAACTGCCCATGCTAAACTTACGCTGCCTAATAGTTTTTTGCTTATTTGGATGAGATCTATGCGATGAAATGGTTTTTTGAAAGCAAAATCGCATAAAAAAATTAACCAAATATTTTTTTTAAACTTAAATATCTCAAAAACTGCCCATGCTAGACTAACGCTGTGCAATAATTTTTTGCTTATTGGGATAAGATCTTTGCGATGAAACGGTTTTTTGGAAGCGATATCGAAAAAAAAATTGACCCACCTCTTCTTAGAAAATTACTCATACCCCTTTTAGGTCTTTGAAAGATATTAGAAGTCTTAGCTAGATTTTTTACAACATTTTTTAATTGAAAACAACCTCAATTATTTTTATTAATATTTCTGTAGCTTAAACATCTGATCTTATGTTTTTTTATCGAAAAAAAACAACACAATATACGAATCTAATCAGTGTTTAATTTCTTTCACTTCCAATAAACATTCAGTACGGAAAACATTTCTTTAAAGACACTCAAGGGTGCAATGTCCGACACTTATAAATGTTTTTGTTGGTCGGTCACGACCACAGGAGCATTTTGGTCGAACAGAGCTAAACATCCAGCTGTCACCACAGCTCTACATATTGTTTTGTTTATTTATTGAAGGTTGTTTTCGTAGGTAATAATGTTCTAACAGGCCAGCCCAATTGAAAATAATTAAAAACAATTAAACTTTTAACGTCTTGTAAACTCTTCAAACATAGTGTATAATAAGAACGTATATACATATTTTAAAAAGTATATAAGTACCTAGTATACCAGTTGTCAAGCACCTATTTACAAGCTTTGCTTAGTTTGGGGCTGGATGGCGCTGTGTAAAATTGTCCAAGCATTTATTTATTTATTATAGTAGTGTATTAAAAATGTACCTTCCAAATAGTGCCCGTAGTAATGGTTTAATATTTTCGTTCGTGTTTGTTAGATTTATCAATCCCAGTTGGATTATTGAACATGAACAAGCGTAGTTTTTAGTGTTACATGGTCCTGCTGATGCACAGCGTACTTTAATTAAGCATTTAAAAATATTGTCCAGTACTGTGTAGTGCAGTTGTGAAGTATTAGTACAGACTCTGTCCGATTAAAGCATCTATTGTAACGATTTGCAGTGAATCCCCAGGATTTTCTACCATTTTAATTGCCTGCGCGAGATCCTTCGCAGATTTACTTTGAATTGGTGTAAAACCGATAGCGGAGTGATAAATTGTGGTTTAATGGCTTTGATACTATACGGACTTTCGCTGTCAAATATCAAGAACTCTGCATCTTTTTTAAGGTCTCTTTGCAGCTTGCAACAAAGACCTTTTATTAAGTAAATTATCTAAAAAGTTATTATGCTCATTTCAGTATAACATGCCTGGCACAAATCAAAAATAAAATAAAATAAAAATATTTTTTTCGTGAAATCGTACTAACAATATTTTGTGTTGAATCTTCCCATTGAGTAATCTTAGATACTTGTTATTTAGATCAGTACCTAAACATGATTATCTGCAATATGTTAATATGATCGAAGGCAAAATTTATTAAAATTAAATTATAATTGTTACCAAAAAATGTTAACAACATTTTTTTACTTCGCCGGTTGAACATTAAAATGTTACATTTTTATGTTTCTATGTCCTATGAACAAGAAGCATAGTTAAAGTAGGGGTTTATTTTACTCTAAGTTTGTTAAAAACAAAGGATAACAAAGATTTACTGTCTAGATTATAAAAAAAATCAAAATGCATAAAAACTACATCTTTTGGATATTCTAGAACCACGTTATATTTAGCACCATTTTTCAAGCAATTTTTACTTCTATGACCTTTCATTTTCACTATAATACTTCCCTCAGCTCTCGAAGTTCCGTTAGAATCGCAAATGCAATATCAGCCGTTACTATCGAGTTTATTTGTGTATGGTGAAGTGACTTCGCAATTCAGTGGCGGGTGTTGTTGGAATAAATTGATTTTGAACTTTTATGATGATTCTAGTTTAACTTCTGAGTTATGGCATACAAGGTTAGTATGTACCTTATATGCCATAACTAATAAAGTAGTATTTATGGTATAAAAAAATATGAATAATGATTCGTATTCGATGCAAACTCTGAGCTAATCGACTCATTTAATTCGTTAGGTTTTTTAGCATTAAGCGCCTCCGCCATTTATAGGAGGGATCCTGAGTGGAGATCCGAAGCTTCAAAGTTACCTCGCTTGTATGAAAATAGGCCTGTGACTACTTATTTTTGCTCGCGAGAGTATTCTCGCGGTCTTAAAAATTCAAAGTGGGGCTACTAGGGCACGTGGGGTATTATACGAAAGAGCGCTGTTTGCGTATTCTCAGATATCTTTTCTTTTTTTAGGCCATATAGTTTTGACTTTTGTTGTAAAATGACATAAATATTCCCATCATCCCTCATCTTCGAAGTTTGCATAGAGAATTATCTGAATTTGAATTTGAATTTTAATGTGATAGAAGTTCATTGGTTCCACTATCAGCCAGAGATGGCGCTGACCTAAAACTGCAATATTCTACATCACAGAAAAATAACATTAGTTCCACTATCAGTCAAGAGATGGCGCTGACCTAAGACTGTAATAGTTATTCTACTCTGCAGTATATTTTTATTATGATGGTACGGAACCCTTGGTGCGCGAGGTCAACTCGCCCTTGATTGGTTTATTTTGTTTGTGTCAGTTGCAGTATAGAAAATAATCATTTTCTCTTTCCCCTTATTTTCCTGGTCTGACAGTGACATTACTATCTACTCCACTATCTTAATGGCACCTCACGCTGCTCAATAAAACTTTATCGCAAACGGAAGTATTGAACGAGATGTATCGAAGTAGGTTAGATACATTCTCGCTTACGGGTTTTCAATGGCTGATACCTGATAGTAAAGTTGTGTTATTGTATAGCATATCTTTAACATAAACACTATGTGTACTCGTACTTCTTCTTATCACCCGTACAATGGTAAGGTATTAAAACCTCTTTGGACTCCAAGAAGATTGATCCTGCGCTGAACGCATTCAGCGGCTTCCCATGACTACGACTGTTACCACAGGCCATTATGTAAGTTTCCGAATGGTCAAACGTTACTTTTGCGTTTGCGTAAAGATTCAGAACTTATTATCATAGCACTTAAGTCTTATTTCAAACGGCAATATTTTTCCCACCAACGGCCATGTGGCGAAGCTATGAAACACAATTTTCAGAAGTTATTACAAGGTCCAATATGCGATCCAGCTCTTAAATTTAACTTTTAAGGCACGATGGAACTCTCACACGAAATTATTACATTGCGAGGGGCGAAAAAGTTTGCAACGAAAAAAAAATATAAAAAAAACTTCACCAGCCCGAAGCCATTAAAAGTTCTATAAAATTTATTAACGATCGCGTCTACACACTGCATGTCACTTACAGCAAATTGGAGCTTCAAACCTTAAAAATATGACGATAAGAACTAATTTTAATTTTCCTAAACTTTGCTTTAGTGTGGTGCCAAGATACCTTGTGCATTTAGTGCAAGCTAAATTAGCTTCTATTGTTGAAGCGTCAAAGTTCATCGGTTATTATAGTAAAATGAGTTAACACGTGTGATTCTCTTTGCCGAAGTTTGATAGTTTGGCTTATCCAGCGTATCGAATAATGGTTTCCTATTACTTTGTATTGAAAAGTTAATGGAACGTTGTGAAGTTGAAGAACATCAAAGTTTCGGGTTTAAACTTATCTCACACAAACTAGGATAGTAGCTTGGTTAACTATACCTCGTCATAATAATATCGCTAATATGCCTTCGGAGATAAGAGGGGAGGGGGAACGGTATTTTTTTTACATTTTTCATAAAAAGTAGAAAACTATTTGGCCTAAAAACTAAAAAAATGTTTGGGAATGTGCAAGCAGCGCTCTTTCATATGATACCCCATATGCACTAGTAGCCTCATTTCGAATTTTTAAGACCCCCCTTTCAGTCCCTGTTACAAAAAAAATATAAATATTTTTATTTCTCTCTTAATTGCGAAATAGTTGGACAAACGTCATCTAAAACTATTCCAAATTTCAAGTTGATAGCATTAGTAGTTCTCGAGATATCCAGCTATGGCAACCTATAATAATAACGCTCGTAGGGTGGAATTGAAACATGCGTGAAACGCGAGTTTGTACACTGTCTTTTGTACAGTGGGTGTATACCCTGCACTGCTGCAGCCGAGGACACCGATGTTGCTTTCTTGCCATCACGGTTATTTTGGAGAGCCCATTTAGTCCTTTTAGCTAGTCACCGCCTACCAATTTTTCGGTCTGGAGACTATGATAAGGCATCTGCCTTCTGGACATCTGTCCAGTAGTCGCTTTACATATTCCAAATTCTAGTGCATCTAAATCCCAACCCAATAGCCTACTAGTCCTTAACCAGTAGATTCCATTTGCTGGGGTACAAGTCATGTGCTTTTGCTGAGTATATTAATCTGAGTGCTCAGAGATTATATCCAGCAGGTGTATCATCCAGCAGGTGATTCAAGTAACTAAAATGGCCTCAACGTGTTAGATCCATATCCCCACAAGCCTTAAAAGACCGGGTCATTTTTGACCCGAGAATTCCTAAGCGTACATATTAAAAATAATTATTATAAATTATTTCATTATATCATAGAAACCTAAGCAGATCACTATCTGGTGGATTTAATGACCATACTATGACATATTCCGCGATCTTATTTAGCTATAGGTACTTACTTGCTAGAAAAACATATCTTCTGTTAAACAAGTCTATTTTAAAACAACAACCCCATCACATCAGAACTACTTAGACCAGAAATTTTGCTAAAAACTGTTGGAAGATTTATTTGAACACGACACAGTTTTCAACTACAAAATCTGAAACCTATAAGTGGACAAGAGTAATGTCTCAATACAAAATATGTACTTAGATATTCCCAAAAAGATAAATTTCGCCATAAAACTGGAGAGAAAGCAGCCGTTGCTGGTATTTCGATTTCAGCGTGAGTTTATTCGGCGGTTTCGACGGCACACACAATATCTTGAAACGATAAATTCTAAGCGAAATATGGTAAACGATTTTCTTTAGGGACATTTATATGCAAAGATAATGTAAGAAATACGGTAGGAAATGTAATTATCTTTATTTTTTATTTTCTAGGGAAACGACGAACTGAGTGGTGCACAGCAGTGGTCAACATGCCGGTTTACCACGCAAGAGGTCTCGGGTTCGACTCCCGGCCGGGCATAAATTGAAATGATGAATTTTAATTTCTGTGACGGGTCTGGGTGTTACTATGTAATAAGTATATATGTAAAGGTATATAAGTAGTATATCAGTTAGTTGTCTAGCACCCATATTACAAGCTTTGCTTAGTTTGGGGCTAGATGGCGCAGTGTGAAATTGTCCAAGCATTTATTTATATATAATAATCTTGGTGAGTATAAATATCTTAGTAGGAATTGTATGTAAACTGTAATAAACCATTAAATGTTACCTTTTTTGGCTATAAGTAAAGTTGTTCATACGCAAATTATTAAAAGATCATTACGTATTTTTCTAAATTTGTCTGATGTTGAAAAAAAAACGTGTCGTGTCGTTGTCGTCTCGTGACTTATAAAACTAACAGTTTGCGTGCTAACCACATGGGGGCTATTCTAAACGTCGTAGTTTTGCAAAAATATTATGCGATTAAACTAAATTCCGCGAGAGTGTTCACAGAAATATTCTCCCCTAGTATTTTCATAGACGCTACTTGTAATTCAACGGCCGATGAACATGAACAGTTTGAAAATTTATCCTTACTATAATATATCCTTACTAATATTATAAATGCGAAAGTCCGTTTGTTTATTTGTTACGCCTTCACGTCTTAACGTAACTGAACCGATCATCATGAAATTTTGCATACACGTTGTCAGGGGTACAGAGCAGGACATAGGGTACCTTTCATATATTTATAATGTAAATATAAATGCGAAAGTCCGTATATTGAGTTTTTGATTTAATTAATAAATGTACAAACATTTATTACACTTACATAAAACTTTTCAAAACTATAACATGAAAATGTGTCCATATAAAAACGTGTCTTCTCTTAAAAAACATAGGGTTGAATCTACGGATAAAAAAAATTACCTTAGTACCACATTTGCGGGAAGCACTTTTGTTTTATACCAGACTTAACTAAGAAGTTTATAAATCTCTAAAATTTTCACTTCATTTCGCGACAAAATCTCATCAAAAGTAATGTTGCGTTACGTAACCAGCACGTTATATTTCAACTCTCAAATTAAGCGTGTCTCCGCGGGATTACTTCGCAATTTGATACATCTTCACATCGTTTACACCTCGAAATGTCTACAGATCTTTACGATGAAGTAAAATGTGCCAAGAGATCTTGTTCTAAATTACTGAACTAAGATGCTCTGCGTCAAATAAATTGCATCATTGAGATTAAGTATAATTTTCACGGTTGGTTTTTCTTTTTACTTACTTTGTGTTACTTACAGACTTGTATTGTATGAATGGAATAAAGTAAAATGCACTTTATTATGTTTTCCTAACATGTATCATCTGTACCCGGAACTTCCAGTCAAAGATTGGTTTTGCAAGTCACATACGGGCGCACGAGACGGCGAACTAACATCTGCTGAAGATGAGATAATATGCTACAGTTGCCGAAGCCGAAAAATCGGCTGGAAACTGATGATGAATTTTCACGGTTGGTTTTTCTTTATTACTTAGTTGTGTTACTTATAATTATACTTGTATTGTATTAAGGGAATAAAGTAAAATGTACTTTATTATGTTTCCTTGGAGCATTGTAGTCTTTTTTAAGTCTCAATCAAAAAGATCCTAAAGTAAATCTTTCAAAACTCAGCATTATTTTTCAACGCATATTATTTTTAACACTGTAAGAAACCTTCACCATTATTTAAATGTCAGATTTATCTTACCTCAAAGTAATTTCCATTTAAATACAATCCATAATCCTTCTTAAGCAGTCCAATGTTTTTGTGAATTTACCACGTTCCTATTTCATCAGCACCCTAAGAAAGGGCAAAATTTTAATTACTCAAAGTTTTCGTATTCATGACCACGGGATCGACCTAATTGGCGTGAGTTGTCATGGAGCAAGCTCTTTCAGCGGGAATCATGAGTTCAGAATTACAGTTACAAACTTAGAGCCCCCGATAACGGGGCTTAATGCTGACTTTAACTGTTTCGGTGTTCACGTGGTGAGCTTTAGCGGGAAAAAGGAATTGATATCGATGTTTTTCAAGGAATATGTTGTATTGTTTTACTCAGTCATCTTATTAAAAAGGAGATTTAATTTGTTTTCTTTTTCATTAGAAAATAATTTTGTAAGTATAGTTAATTTGAATTGGAATTTTCATTTTTATATTTATTGTCATATAATTACACAAATGAAACATAATTGTTGATCCGCTAGGATCCTCTGAGATACAAATGAAAAAAAAACATGAAATCGGTAAAGGGTGATAATACGCAGTGAGAAATAAAAAAGTGTTTCCAAAATTTAAAATAAGGGCAGCAAGTTTTTATTCACAATTAAATAGTTAGTACTTTTAATTTGGAAACTAAGATACGCTTTATCTCCACTTATCTCTTTAAAAAGTTTTCATTGACGTTACTTAATCTTAATTCGTATAATAATGCGCCAACTTAGACCAAACCAAGAGATCAAAGGAGTACTCAAAAGTGACATTACTCGAAGCGATAATAAAAGATCAGAGATACCAAGGATGATTGTTTAATTTCTACTGGCGTTTTATTATACAGATTCCATTAAGACTGTAATAATACATCCTCGTAAATTTGAACAAACTGAATAGGTACCATGATGCAGATTTTTAAGACTCGTTATTTTAAGGTTTACATGTAGATAGACTAGAAAAGATGAAAAAAAATAACATAATAAAACAAAAGTAATATTTTGTAAAAAAGATTGTATTTGGTAAATGCAGTATACTCTATAAAATTGGTTTGCCATTTTTATTGTAATGCTTTGACATCAGTTTATTGTTTCACACTAGTTAGCCTAAAATTTCATCTTGGAAATAAAGATAGATACAATAATATCTTTACTGTATAGTATATCACACTCACTCAAGATAAATACAATGCCAAATTCATTAACTTTAAAGACAACTAGCTTAATTCAAATTTATTATCTTGTCTTCAGCTATTTTTGGTAATTTGGGCCATTTTTACGGTCCCTGTACTAGTTTCCGTATCATTTGAAGACCCAGAATTCGAATGTTCTAGTGTACTAGAACTACTTTTACCCTTATCACTTCTTCTTCTACTTCTTTTTAAGCTTCTGTTCAAAATAGAATTGGATCTTTTTTGTTTAAGCTTAACAGCTTTTTCAGGAGGTTGATGAATACTCTCAGTTCGATGTTGCAATTTGTTGAGTCCAAAATTAGGTTTAATTTGTGCTGTTTTTTCTAAATCACTGACTTCTGGTAAGTGTAGGTCTGTTATACAGATATAGTCTTCTTTATTTTTCGGCACTATTCGGCCAGGGTTTATTTTCACAGGAACAATTTCTAACTTTCTTTCAAATGCCGTTTCTGGTCCCTTAGAATCAAGCATATGCTCAGTCGGCGATTCAACTCCACCGACAAGTTCCTGTATTAGTTTGTCGTCGCCAAATTCATCGAGAATGTCGTCAATGTCATCGTTGACATCGTCATCATCTTCGTCGGAGTAAACAGAAGAAAATGACGTAATTGAACCTGTTGTTTGTGAATGGAAATCATCAGGTAATTTAACTCTCGGTATATTTATTGGAATGTCAGTTTGACTGGGTGAAGGTTTAATTATTATTTTTGGTTCAGTATCAGACATGTTACTTGAAGATATTATCACCCTTGGATATTCTCTTTCTTTTTCTATTACAGTTTTACCAGGACCAATGTAATAAGGATTTGATTGTATTTCGAATGATCTACTATAAGGTTGATTTAAGTACGGTGGCAAGGAATCTATATTCTCGTATTTTTTATGTGAATGATCAGTTTCTGTAGTGCTTTTGGATGTTGAGCTTCCAAATGACGAAAGTGGTTTTGAATTCTTATAAGCAAGACGACGATCTAACGTCGTTGTTCGAGGTGGAGGCTGTGGAGGTACTCTTAAACGGTCAGATTGACTTTCAGTACTACCAGCAAAGTTCCTAAAAGTCTGTAGTGAATTTGGTTGCAAAGATAGTCTTTTTTGAGCTTTCGGCAAGTCTGGAAGTACTTTTGGAAAGTTCCTTTTCTTAATGGTGAGAAGAGCTTCTTCTGCAGTAAGGGGTTCATTCTTTCGATTTTCATCACGTGAAGTGACATTAATATCGTTTCTGAAAGTGATGGGTGGTAGAATATCAATGATTTGGTTGCCATTTTCTAGTTTTTCTTTCATTAGTTTTTCGTAATTAACATCTGTAACAGGATCAGACGTGGAATGTTTATGAGATATTTTTAGGGGTTTTCCTTGTTCAACAGACAAAGTGACCACATTAGTATAAGTTTTGTTGTCTGATTCATTACCTGGTTTTATAACCACTAAACTAAGATCAGTCTGAATATCACTATCAGCTTTGGTTTTTCGTAATGTATTGTTTTTACTAGAATGTCCCTCCTCACTGTGATCAAAAGATTTGGTTATTTCTATTGGTTCTTGCTTTAGAATCGAATTGGTTCTTGCTGCTGGGGTAGCATCGATAGCTACAGAAACTTTTTTAGACTTGGTACTTTCAGTTCCTTTGCTTTTGATAGAGTCACTTGATTTGCTGACAGGTTTCGTATTGGATGAATGTTTGTTGCTACTCAATGAAGAGTGAGAACCAAGAGCAGAGGTTGAAGTGGTTTTTTCTGACATTTGTGTTTTAATGACTCCTGAGTTTTTAGATGGCAAATGTTTTGTTTCATTCAACTTTAAAGTATCTTTTATTACCTTTTTCGAATCAGATAATAGTTCTTCAGATCTGGTGAAAGGTTTTGGTAAAGTAAGTTGTTTGTCATTATTTAGTTCTAAATTAGATTTCCTTAGTATACCTGGTGAGCATCTATGCATCATTTCATTAGTAATCCAATCTCTAACTTTAGTATGTGCATCTAAGGTACTAGTTGATAAATGTCTTCTTAGTTGGAATCTTTCACGAAAGCCACCAGAATCATCTGACTTGGGTGTTTTGCAGGGCTCTGGTTTCTTTTTACTTTTTTTACTATTATTTTTTATTTTATTAAAACTCATAGATTTAATAACACTGCAACTATTTTTTAGAGTTTGTAAGGCGCTTTTATCGTCTTTAGCGCATTTTTGACCAATCACATCCACTTCACCAACATCAGCACGAGAATTGTGGCTTACTTCCATTGTACGCTCACGTATTCTCAATTTTCTTTTCTTGAAATATAAAATAGAACAAATACCAACATTCACTAATAAGAACAAAACGCCAAGTGATATCACTAGCGTAATTGTAGCACTTGACGTCTTTACGGGCATGGCTATAATAGGTTTTTGTGTAGTAGAAGTATAAAGCTCGACCTTTTCTAATAAGTTTGGAGGCGGTGGGCGTTGAGGTAAATGTTTGATTGACTGTATTTGGCGGTATATTGAATCAGTATCTGGCCTGTAGACTGGGGGTGGATTCGGTTGTAGACGACCTACAGGTAAACTTGGTTGATAGGCACTTCGAGAACTCGTCTGAATTCTTCCTGGAGGACTGTAACGGGGCGTTTCTACTACTCTCGGAGACCAAATTTTTCTGACTGAATCTGTAAATAAAAAATGTGTTTAAATTATAATTTTAGTACCTTTCGTCAATGGTCTTTGCAAATTGAAATTGAAATTGAAATTTGCAATTTGGTCTTTGCATTTTGCAATTTGGTCTTTGCAAAAAATAAAGGACTTTAATTTTAGTTCAGTGTTGTTACTACCACGAAATTTTTTTTGAAACTTTCAACAGACATTAATTCGTTACTAAATACTTAACGAAAACAAACAATAAACGTGTAGTCTATCACAAATCTGCCCTAAATATCCAGCTCTAAATGACTGTATCAATAGTCCCAATAGTATATTATTGTAATTAAATACCTGTACTCTTGTGTGTTGATTTAGGCTTTTGAGTGGATGGTGTCGGCGTATACGCAAACAATGGATCCACCACGTATCTCCTTATCTTCTTAGGGAGGCTCTCAAGCCAGAAGTTTGTGTAGTTCGATCGGTACAAACTACTTATGTGGGGAGGCATATCTGTGAAGATGAAAAAAGTAGTATTTAAATAGAATTGTTTTGGTTTTCAATGACGACGTGCGTATATTAAAATATTTTTTTTTATATTAGTTCTTGTTGCGGCCACGTATTTTATTTTAATATAATATTGTTTGTAATTTCGTTTTGATATTTTGATCGTCTTTGCATAGAACGAAACGCTTCGTAGTGACAGTTCTCGCAGGTAGTTGCTCGCGAAATATTGTTGAAATAATTAATCCAGTGAGGGTACTTTGTAATTTGGTCGATGCCTCTCACTGACGTCGTACCAGTTCTCGGGACGGAGCTGCGCGGTCAACACCATAATATATCGGTTGCACCGCTGCTTATTGCGAATCCATCATTGAACATTCTTTCGTTGTGAATTTGGTGTATATGTGCTTTGTGATATACCAAGGACCCTGCCAAAGGTCGGCGCCGACAGGCATTGCAGCAGCAGTATATACCGGTGAGAAGGCTTGACCGCTATTATCGAAATATTCTCACTGGCCCGGTTTTGTTTCTTCGTTTAAAATTTGTATCGTTGTTTCAAAATCCTACAGATCGCCTCTCGGCTCGCGAGGGCGAGAATAGTTCTTTTTAACCGACTTCAAAAAAAGGAGGAGGTTCTATGTTCGGCTGTTTATTTGTTTTTTTTTTTTTTTTTATGTATGTCCACCGATTACTCGAAAACGGCTGAACCGATTGACATGATTCAAACGCCACTTTATCAGGTTTGATCCCCAGTTGGTCCCATTTTTTGAAAATTTTAATTCGGTTCAGTAGTTTTCGAGTAATCCTGAAAATACTGTAATTTTTTTGGTAACTTTTGCACGAGTTTTAACGGATCTTCAGACATAGCTTCTTTGTTTATAAACCAATTTAGATGATTCTTATTTTGTTAGAAAGGGGATACTTTAAGGGTGTTTTCCTTAAATTTTCTTCACATTGGACCTTGGACTTCGAAGATACACAAGAGAACTCTTCAAAATCAAATAGGATAGTGTATTAGTGATAACTCTACGGTATTGAAAGGTTTCGCATTAGCCATTTTTATTCACACTGCTGGTTGGTTACTAATGACGACATGTAGTAACTCAAACAATGCAGTTTTTTACTGAAGAACTGTGGCAATAAAAACTAGACTGATTTATTTTTGTTCATGATGCTTTAAGAAATCAACGTTACTCGATAAAATAATTTTACATTAGAATGTTAATGACATGAAGAAGTTTATTAAAAAACACTACGGACCAACTTAAGAGTAAATCACAAATTATTAAATTTAGATTTTTCGCATTCACAATGCTATTTTTATATTAAGATAAATAATATTAGAAAAAATACTAGAACTACGGGTGAGTCGATTTTTTCTAGTATTTTTCTAATATTATTTATCTTAGTAAATCACAAAGTTCAAATTTAAATAGTGTCGTATATTTGCTACGCATACTATGTGATATTATTTTTAAATAATGTATTTCTAAACATGTGACTGATTTTCTATAAGTAAAGGAATAAATTATTACTCAAGTGGCTTTTAATGTCTTTAAACAGTCAAGAATTTATTTTCATAAATATCAATTGTAGCACAAACTCCGCTTTGTAAATATCGAAGTTTTAGTACGAGAATTTCAACAGTTCAGAAGTAACTTAGGAAATAATTAATGGGTTAATTAAACTGCTAAATTTACTGTGAAATATGTAATTAGGATATTTTGTTGTTGCAAACAGTAAAATTAAGTTGTTTGTATCTGAATTTAGGGACTCGTGTTTTAACTACAGAATATATATTTTTTTTAAATAATATCAACCTATGTTACTTGTTGATAATATAACTTTCTATAGGTGACATTATTTTTAAAATTGGATCAGGTAGTGTTTGAGTTTATCTATTGCAAATAAATAATAATGTTTTTCAACATACGAACAGTGGCCGCTTCTAGCAAAAAAACTCTATTAAACTAAACGGCAGGCTAGAAAATATTGTTTCAGCAATAAATAGTACCATAAAGCTTCTTCTTAGTGCATTACAGAGAGATAATTCACAATTTAGTACTATGTTTTTTTTCCAATGGCGGCGCTAGTGTGCAGACTACGCGCTCTTGATAGTTTTGAATCTTACCTAATTTCAAGTATGATTGGTGTTCAACGTCATACTCTGGCCACTCCACGTTATATTTGTTCCATTGCTCTTTGTCTGATGTGAAGTACTTGTTCACGCTCTGGGTGTTAGGGGTTCTGAAAAATTATTAACTAGTGGTTCTGTGAGCTGTACACCTCGTTTTGCGCGGTCGCAGACTTAGGTACGTTTTCTGTATACAGATTCCGTATTCACAACTCTGTGAGCCAAGCGCACACGTTCAGATTTTAAATTAGGAATGAATACAGAGTTGCCAGATTAGGGGTTTTACCGCAATTTTGGGGACAAACAATTATTGGGGGGGGGGGGAAGAAAATTGTCATCTTCGTCGGCTTAACATCAATCCATTCCATCAGTCTGGTACAAATTTTAAATCATCAGTCTGGAAAAGTTCAAAGTTTTTGCCAGACTGATCATGTAATCTCCCTCGTATCATTTGGGAGGTCAAAAATCGTATTTGGGGTAATTTTTATTCTTCTCCTTATATAAAGTGTATAATTTTGGGAAAATAAAAAACATTATTAAATGAGAACACAAGGCTACATAAACCAAAACACCTTTGCTTTTTACGAAATTAAGAAAATAAAATGTCGCTTTGACTTTGAATTGGCATCGATAGCTGTCATTTTGTTGACAGATACCACATACTAATAAGTAAGTACAGCTTATTAATTATGAATTACAGTTTTACTGCCAAATTCCACTACATATTTTTTAGCCCTTAGTTATAAACAAAAACGCCCTATAGACCCTAGAATTGCACTTAAATCTTGCGCCAAATACACTAAAACTACAAAAATCTACTAAATTCTACAGCACAGAATTTCCGTTTTGTTTTATTTTATGACAAAAAGGTCAAAAATGTTGGGTAACATCTACATAAATATTTTCCTACTAGTCTAAAATAAGGTAGAAATCTACTGTATCTGGTCACACTGATGGAATTCCGAACGTGTGCGGCGGTACAAACAAAATGTTTGAACAATTAAAAAATAAATAAAAAAAACGAACATGTGCGGCAGTCAATGTATTTTATATTGATTTAATGCATTCGGGTCCCCGAAAGCGGAAAACGAATACGGAATCCGTATACGGAAAACGTAGGGATGCGGCCAAAATAAGGTTTAACATATGTCCGCCATTTTGATGAATTTAAATTTCTGTGACAGGTCTGGGTGTTACTATGTATAATAAGTAGGTATATATTAAAAGCACCCATAATTATATTATAACAAGCTTTGCTTAGTTTGGGGCTAGATAGCGTTGTGTGAAAAGGTACAAGAATTTTTTTTTTGAAATTTCAAAAACTGGCTCGACGAATAAAATCTATATAATTATCAAACCTGCTCACAAAACACGAGAACAGGTTGAGAAATGCGACCTGTAGAGGATAACAGACGGACAGACGGACACCGGAACGACATACGAAAGCTTTTTTACCCAAGCTGAAGCAGAGACGTCTTCGCGCTCGCTCGCTCAATAAACATGTAAAGTACTGTGAATATTTTGCTATTCACAATTGTAATTACACTCATTTTAAGCACTTTTTTATTTTATCAATGGTAAGAACGTTATTAAAATGCTATCAACAGAATAATTATATTAGAAAAGCTTGACTCCAAGCTAAAATAATTTCATTTTATGTTTGCATAATTTTCTTTGACATCGCTTCGGCGCCACACTCACTTGTCTTCATGTTGTCACTCCTCAGTTATGCTACACTCACATTGGAATCACTATGTTTTGGTAACTTTTAGGGTTCCGTACTTCAAAAGGTAAAAACGGAACCCTAGGACCACTTTGTTGTCAGTCTCTCTGTCTGTCAAGACTCTTTATCCCAGGAACGCGTGGAGATATCGAGTTGAAATTAAAATTATGTAGCTATTATATTTTCTGTGATTTTGTACTCAAGTCTACAGTCTCTTGTAGCTGTGAAAAAATCAAACTTCTAAGTTTTTTGTTTTTTTTTTTGTTTGCATATCCACAATCAGTTAGCCACTATAAGTGAGTGCGTTGTCAGTGTTTAGTAATGAAACTTCTAAGTCAACGTAAAAAAGATACGGCAGTTCATGCCGCAAAAAACGCATATTTCGACACTTCATCAAGGCCCGGAAAATAAGACACAATAGATATTCGATTGTTGTCCGGCATTCGGCCGCTCGGGCATTGATTAATTAAGTTCAAATTTTATAGGGTACGTTGACCTAGCCCCGCCCCTTAGCCTTATTTGGTACGGAACTCTAAATGTGCGAAGTCCGACATGCACTTGGCCGGATTTTTTTTCAATATTTACCCAATTTTTACGAAGTTAGTCCACAGTCTCATGATGACCTCGCTGAGTAGCTTCTCGTTCTGCGTATACACGGTAGGGAAGTGAGTGTTGGCGCCCCCTAGTGGCACTCCAAGGACGTACGGCAACTCTTGACCGTGCACACTTTTATTCAACTGAAATGTTAAAGTCATATTCAAAATACAAGTATCAAATAAACTTAAAAATCGCTTTCGAAGTCTATATTTTTTTAATGTTATAGGTGACTAGTAGTAACAATATCCAGTCGAACTAGTGAGACTATGAAACGCTAATTATGTGCGCTTGATTGAATGAAGAATATTTTGAGCCTTACACCCTGTATCCACAAACATTATTACTTGGCTCCTTGAGATATAAACCTCGCGTTTATGACACTTTTGAATATTTTGGCTGTAATATGTTTTTTTACGCTTTCAACTTTTATATCTCCGATATTTTGAAAAAATTCGAAAAATTGAATTGACAAAAAATCCATATTGGTAATTATTATCAAACCTGCTCACAAAATTTTACTAGGATCGGTTTAACTGACCGGACAGAAATAACAGAAACGCTTCGCTCTCGCTTCGTGCTCGCTCGGTAGTTGGAGTATTGTTCTTGAATATGGGAGAAAGTTTATTTTAAGTCCAGGCTTCATGGTATCAAGCGGTAATCGAAAACATCAAAGTGTGTTATGCATTGTTATCAATAACTGTCTTAAAAGTAAATTATAAGCATTGTTACTAATTTTATTGCGCCTCTGTTTTCTAATTCGCTAGCAAGGACTAGTATTAAGTGAGCTTTAAAGCGCCTTTGCCATACCCATAAAAACGATACTAGTTTACTAATAATTTTGTACGAGTATAAGTATAAAATTGAAAAACAAACTGTAATACTTATAAGAGACCCACAACATATTAAGTTCTGCATCAGCTTTGTTACTGTAAAACCTGAAAGTTGGTAACAAATGCTGCCTTTATGGCATGCTCTACCGGAAGGCTGTAAAGGCAAGACGCCAGTCAGTGCTGAACGTTGCTGAACAGACTTAAACATATCCGCAAATGCCTTGGGCAGAGAAGCATTTTTGCTATGTATACTACCTTAAGGAACTGACATCAGCCAACTAGCGCCGCCAGTCGATTTTATTTTGTTTATTCTAAATAAGCTAAATTTCTTAAAAAAGGAATTAGTCAAGGTTTTGTTAATAACGTTTAATATTTATTGAATAACTTTACAAATAAAACACTTTTTACGGATTACAGCGCGTATATTATTAATTCAGGTGACCACGGCCCCTGGAAAGGTGTCGAAACGTCGGGAATTCTAAAAAAACCAATACATACAAACTAAATAATTCCAAAACAACACCTGAATTAATAATATACGCGCTGTAATCCGTAAAAAGTGTTTTATTTCTAATGAACTGTACGCGCAAAAATCTTAGAAGTGTATAACTTTACAAAGTTTAAAAAGGCATTCAAATAGTTTTAAAACGCGAGTTTGTTGAAAGTGGCCACTGTTGGTTCAAACCACTTTTTAAACTATTGTACGCATTTTGTAATTTTGTAACGTTATTCAATAAACGTTAGACGTCATTCACAAGACCTTGACTGATTCCTTTTTTAAGAACTTGGGCTTATTTAGAATAAATAAAATAAAATCGACTGGCGGCGCTAGTTGGCTCATGTCAGCCCCTTAAATTCTTATTTAGGGTAGTGTACAAATTGTAGCAGGAATATTACAAAATTATACGAGGTTTCTGAAAATGATACAATGTAACTCGGTCTGAATCGAATAGTGCACGGCTGAGTGAGTCACTGCCGGCGTACCACTTTGAGTGTGTTACAATGTATTGTGTATTTGTGTAGTTCTCTAAAGCGCGTGTTGAGTAATCGATATTTCATAGTGACAATATTTATTTATATTTAGGATTACAAACTATACGAGGTTTCTGTAATAGAAGCAGTAAAGACGCAACTCGGTCTGAATCGAACAGTGAACGGCTGAGTAAGTTACCACCGGGGTATTTACTTTGAGTGCAGCTCGAGCGCCGCCGAGCTGTTATGGGGTATTCCTGGGGAGTATTGTAGCGTAATCAATGTTTCAGCGACAATATTTATTAATGCAAAAATATTACAAATAATACGGAATATTACAAGCAATACAAAGGTTCCGTAATAGACACAGTAAAGACGCAACTCGGTCTGAATCGAATAGTGCATGGCTGAGTGAGTTACTGCCGGCGTATCACTTTGAGCGCGCACGGGGCGCCCGGTTACGGGGTATTTCTGTGGAATATTGTAGCGTAATCGATGTTCCAGCGAGAGTAAAATAGATTTTATATTTTTATTTTATTTATTTACAAACATTTTTGAGATACTTAAACGATTGTTGCTCATTGTTAACTTTTGAATAATATTTACACTTAACCACCTCTGTGGTCAAGTGGTTCGCCCACCCGTGTAAGACGCAGGGATCCCGGGTTCGATTCTCAGGAGGAGGTACATTATTACTCGGTTTTTTTGGTGGTGGGACTTATTCAAGTCCGCCTGGCTACCACCATCTTATGACAACATTTTTTAAAATGGTTGTGTTCCGGCAGTAGTAGATGTAAGATAGCCAGTGGTGAGAATTCCGGATGTAAGGCGCTTACACTTTTAGCCTTATCGTCACTTAACACCAAGTGAAGTGGAGGCCAAGCACTATGCCGTTGTGGATAAACCCAATCTATAAAGTTCAAAGTAAATAATTAACTACTAGGTAGTTATTCTAACATGGTTTATTTGATTTTTTTTAAAGTCTACATAGTTCATTACAGCTAAAATACTTTTTTACACCCAAATCAGCACTAAAGACTCTGATGTGTTGTCGAAATGAGCTCGTCACAATCATAAAACTAATTTAAATACTTTTTTTTCATTCAAACAAGTCCATTAAGAAGAATACGGTAGTTCCAAAGTTCTAACTATGTGTTGCATGCATGATATTTTTTTCCACTTGCTCGATTTCATACACCTGTTGCTTAAACGCTGCTCTGAACATTTTTTTATGTGCCCGAGACTGATAACTATTTTTCACCTCTCCAGTATGAAAAGAGCGCTCTAGGCGCGTAGAAACTCGCAGCAAAATTGACTTTTGCTACTAGTGTGAGAAAAAGTGTTTGTTTTCTCTAACACAACCTTTTGCAATAATTAGGAAATAAGAAATAGAGTGAAAAGGATGAGAGTTTTAATATTGATACGTGAGAACTTAGCATCGTAGTTAGAAATAAAGAGTATGGACGAAAGAAAATAAAAAATAATAACAATTTAATTAGTGTTTTATGATTGTAAATAAATAAATAAGAAATAGGAAAATATTACGTTAAGTATGTACACACGTCAGGTTATACAGTTAAACTGCGAAAACAACTTTTATTACGTAGGGCATAAAGGCGGTCTCAAGGTCAACATGTATAGTCTGAGGTGCCGTCGTGTGTACATACTCGAAAGAAATAAACTAAATAGGCAATGATAATATATGAGTAGGTATACTAAATTTTTTTCGGCATAGGTTTGATTGAACTAGGATATATTACAAAAAATGTTTGCGTCCAGCGATGAAGATAGTTGTCCAACTCCAAAAGAGTTCAGAGAACAAGTTTTTGATGCTGAATTTTGCTTTTTACCAGAAAAGCCATGTGAAAATAACTTTTCTTACCTACAACACTTTTCTCGCTGGTAGAGCTGAAAAGCTGTATGTTTAACACGAGACCAAATTTTTGTTATGTCTTTATGTTTAAAGAACTTTATTCTCATAAAGACATAGCATTGTCACTTACATGAGAACATTATAAATATAAAAACTAAAACAGTTCGTGGTCGCAAAAGCAAAACAGATTAGATAGGTACTTATAACAAAGCTTAGTATAAGTTAATGAATCTATAGTAGGTACAATTTGATAATTTAATGCACATCCTTAATTATTGCGTACTGATAATATATTGAGCAAGTTTCTTCTTAAATACGTTAAACGATGCTTCACTTTTTATAGGTGCGGGTATTTTATTATAAAGTTTTCTAGTCCTTATAATATGTATATATATTATATATAGACTACTGAGCACAGTGAGCGATTTAAAGTCGGCATTCACAGCACAAATTGACTTTGGTCTCTAGTATAACAACTATTAGTAATTTCAAACTTTTTTTCAACTACTTTATTGTGAGTTCATGACACGAGACTTTCATGACACAAGGCTCCACAGATTAATGTTTGTTTCTTAAAATGATTACTTTTATGGCCAAGCAACGGCTTTTGACGACCTCCGTGGTCGAGTGGCTTTGTGCACCGGTTTCCAAGGTGTCGCCATCTCTGAGGTCCCGGGTTCGATCCCCGGTTGGGTCAATTTAGAAAACGAACTTTTCTATATTGGCTCAGGTCTGGGTGTTTGTGATACCACCGTTGTCTCTGGTTTCCATAACACAAGTGCTTTAGCTACTTACTTTGGAATAAAAAAAAAAAAAAAAAACTGGACCATTCAGTCCTGGATTTTGTATGTAAGTACTGAATCTCGGTGTAAATGAATTCTTCCAACTTGTGAAAGTGATTGGTGGCACCAATCGTCAAAAAAATAGTTTACCAAAAATTCACATGTACCGATTGAAGTAAAGGTAACTTAATTTAGAAAATCTAAACTCAATACAATTAATTAGTTGACTAATGTTACAGATATCAAAAGAGCAAATAAAAGCTATCTCAAACCTCAACCACATCTCCCCAATTGCCTTTAAACGATAAAATCCTCAATTTTCAATTTGAAAATTTTAAGCCATTAGTATTTTATTTTTTTTGTTTTTCGTCTAGTATATTTTAATTTTACTATTATTATCTTACCTGTGCGTAATCGGTGCTGATAGAATTATGTCCAAAGACATAGAAGTATGATTGCATGTTGGCTTTAGATTGGTAGTTGGCGAAGTGGACGACTGGAGACAGGGTCCTCGCATCGCTGAATATGTCCAGGATCACGTCTCTGTTTGTCTCAACGCTCCACCTTTGAGGGTCTAGTTTTGAGGGAGAATATCTGGAAAAAAAATATAGATAGGAATTGAAGTATGTACTATAACAAGTTCCCAAAAGTAACGATTTAGACAGTATTCGCTTACTGTTTCAATATTTCCTTAAGTGCTTCTTCTTCAGCACCTTCAAAAACGATTTTTATGTATTTGGTAATAAAGTCGTCTCGCTGGTTCTCGAGCACTCCTTGATTCAACTCCAGTGCCCCAAACTCATGGTAGCTCTCCGATTCTGTCACGCCAATCAATAATTGGTATCTGGAAAGTAACACTAATTAGGTTACATCGTCTTATTTGTACAGTTGATTGTGTAATGTAATGTCATCATCAAATTCAGCCACCGCAGCCACTTCTGGGCATGAACCTGCCCTAAGGATCTCCACAATAATAGGTCCTACGCTGCCCGCAGCCAGGCTTCCCGTGACTTTCGCCAGATTGTTGGTTTTGTAACAATGCTCAGTATAGTATAGTTCAGCATCTTGTACTAGGCCCGCGTCGTCGGCTATTTATCCAAAAGGAAGGCCAGCAGTGGGTCTTTAAAAAGGCTGTTGACGATGATGATAGTTATATTGATCCACGATATTAATAATTTATTGATATTATTATAAATATACCAGGTTCCAGGTAAGTAAAGACAAAATATCAAATATTATTACCATAACCACTTAGATGACGTAACGGAATTATCATAAATTGTTTGACATAATACTAAATAATATACTAGAAAAAATACGACTCGCACTTGATCATGTTCTCGGACGGGAATCGAACCCGCGACCTTTGGATATCCGGTCCAATGCTCTGACCGCTGAGCTACTCGAAAAATAGCATGGTGAATGCTAAAATCACAAAATTTATAAATTGTTTGTGTTTAACCTGTGCAAATTATTTTATTTTATCGTAGAGTTAACAATAAACAGCTAGATGTAGTGAGGTTGTGCTTTAAGAAACTATTGACGTGCTACTAGTAACGCTAAACACTATGACGTCGCGCAACAATAAAAAAAGTTGCGCGTCATTGCTAACCATGTCACGCGTAGCCCGGCAAATGTCGCTTAGTAAATACATAAAAAATACTAACTTGCTTAGTAAATCTGGATATGACTCCATTGTTTTAGCCGGTTCATTTGGTATGAACCATCCAGCAACTGTCGGACCCAGAGGTGTCTCGAAATCTCGCGCGTATATCTGCACATTTTTTATTTCTGACAACCTGAAAGAATCATTCATTCTGCTGTGGAAAAATGTTGAAACGTTGCGACTGAAACCTCTCCCGTCAAGCAAATATTTTGTTTCGCTATTCAGACAGTGGAAAATGAAAAGGATAGCATAAAAACTATCAAAAAGTTTGTTATAGTAATCATGATATTTTGAAATATTTAATAATAATAATAATAATAATAATAATAATCATTTATTTCAGGCAGCAGAAATATCATTTACAATATTAGGCCCATATAATAAATACCTTACAGACTAACATACATAAATAATATATTATATTTTAACTATTTATTTACACGTAAAGAAGGCGGCGACGTGTTACGCAACGCAGTGTCCGGTAGTCGACCTCGAAACCGGCGGAATAGGACACCCTTCGGCCAAAAATCTTCCTTCATGAAGGTCGACAGATGTTCAGTCGGCACCCTCACCACAAATGAATTGAAGTTCACGTTGTGGCGGGACTCCAACCGCTCGACCCTTAGCGTGTATTTGGCTTTTATTCTGATGTACTCCACAATGTCATCAGATTTTGTGGAGTAATGCAGGCGGGACACGTACACCGCCGTTGTCGGGATAGCCGGCCGCAGCAGGTGGTTGTGTCCAGTCGGGGCAGTGCCGCACAGGTTACGACGAGAGGCCTTCTTCTTCTTTTCCACCTTCTTGAAGCCATCATCATCGCATCCTGCATCCTGTGTCCGCAGCGCTGGTTGCTCAGCTTTGGAGACCGATCCTTGTTTGTTTCCCTCGTTTATAGCCCGTTCAAGATGTTTAACGGGCTTGTTGGTAGCGGTAACAGCAGCGTAAGCACGTTGAGGTGTAGACGTGGTCGCGCGTGACGTTTCCGCCGGAGCGGCGGAGCGGGCGGCAGGGCGGGGTGCATCGCTAGCTGCGGTGGCGGTCGGTGACGCATCCATATGCGCCGACTCGAAACTGCAGATGGAAGCGTTTTGCGCTCCGCGTCGAGTGTTCACATTCGTGGCCTCAGGTGACCTACATACCGCAGCGGTGTTGCTTAACAACACAACTTGGGCACGCAACTCACTGATGGTGTTGAGAAGCCTGGTGACATCGACGTGGTCAAATGTGACGGGGGGCAGCTTGTGCAGCTCCTTCGCCACGAATGTCGGCACGTCGTCAGGGTCGGTCTCCTTCAAGATGGTGATAATATCTTGGAGACTCTTCGCACCACCATCTCTTCGTCGAGATGGCATCTCATCGGCTTTCCCGATGCTCTGGAAAAGCAGCGCCTTGCCACTGCAAACCTCAGCTTCATTGAAGTTTGACTTGCAGATCTGCACGATGCTGACTTCGTCCATGGTGTCGATCGCGTTCTGGATAAACGCCAATACTTCATTCACTATGAGTTGTTGGGAACCCATAGTGAGGCAGCGCGCAGCGGTTTTTACCGCGCGAAACGTAAATCACGAATGTGTAATTTGACACCTATGCAGTTGAGCGCGTCCGTTTCCGAGCTCGCATTGCAATAAGAAAGGTTTAAGTTTTTGGCGCCATTTTGTCGAGTTCGGTTTGGTGTCTATTTTAATGATTTTCAAATTGATTCATAGTGGATATTGTGTCTTAAAATTGGTGCAGTTATATGGTACAAGTGTCTACACAACTGAACAATATGTGGGATAATTGAAATAGGCGCGATCTTGGTTGTGTGAAGCTGAGACTTTTATTGAAGTGTTGGCTTCCTCGGCAGAACTAACCGAGTTAACTGTCTTGATATTCTTGGTGCCAAATGCTCCAAGCAGCATTAGAATGCGATGCACCCGCATTCTAATGAAAAATTAAACAATATCTACCACTGAACTATTTAACACTTGACACTGGCAAAAATTACTTCCAAGAGGAAAGTAGATTGCCATAACAAAAAAAGAAGAAGAAGAAAGGTTTAATGGAGGCTATCCGATATGTAAGCTAACGTGATAAGAATAACCGATCTCATGTTTTTGTTTCTATTTCTTACTTAAGTAAGTGTCTTAATTATTTCCATTCATAACAACATGGTAAAATTTAAAAACAACTTATTATACCTCAGACCATAAGCAGCTTTTCACTTTAACTTTCAAAGTCACTCAAGAGCAACAAATTCAAACGAAACATTAGAACGACTTCATTTAATTTAAGGAGCTTCGGCTAATTGGCAATCATCAACATTTACATACATAATGAGAGTGTCTTACACGAACAGTATAAAAACAAGCAAGAATATTCGTCTAGGGAGCATTTTAATTAATTTAATTGGGGCAATTTGTGCCGACTCCTTTAAGTCATTTATATTATTAATCTTTCTTAACTGTGCTTTTTTGTGAATTTCCTTCTATTTCAGTTAGGTTATATCTATTTGCCTTAAATAAAAGTAAACTAAATAATATTAGAAAAATACTAGAAAAAATCGACTCACCCTTAGCACCTCAGACGGGACTCGAACCTCGAACCCTTGGGATTCCGGCCCAATGCACTGACCAATTATGCTACCGAGTCGCTGCATAATTGGTCAGTAGCTAGCGACTCGGTAGCATAATTGGTCAGTGCATTGGGCCGGAATCCCAAGGGTGCGGGTTCGAGTCCCGTCTGAGGTGCTACAGGTGAGTCGATTTTTTCTAATATTATTTATCTTAATATAAAATAGCATTGTGAATGCGAAAAATCTAAATTTAATAAAAGTAAGCTAATTTAAATTCCAACTCTATTTAAATACTTTCGTTCAAATTCTATTGGTTTGTGGTACTAATTCAATTAATGAGATGGTGAGTGAGTACGCATACAAACCATTTATAAATATAACTGGAGCCCAATCACACTAATTTTCAACGACAAACCGAATCTAAATCGTTACCGTTTCAGTTTCAGTTTTGTTTACAGAAAAATACTCGCTTCAGTTTTGTTAAAATTGTTGAAAACTATGCCTAGGAAGTCTAAGATGCCAATAATGGACAATGTAAATGAAATTCTAAAGCTCAACCAAAGATTTTTATTAAATATAGATTTTTCGCATTCACAATGCTATTTTTATATTTAGATAAATAATATTAGAATAAAAGATTTTTAGGTTAATATATAACCTGAATGACAACGTAACGGTTTTGGTTTTATCGTTTAGATTAGCTCGATTGGGCACCTGATCTCAAAATGAGTTAGAAACATCGACGGTTCAAAAATTCGCCTCATTCTAGAATACCCTAGGTATTTCAGAACCATAATCAGTTCCAATATAGAGCATACAATTTTGGAAATCTTACGGTTTCTGCTGGAGGCACTTCATCATGTCCTTTGAACTTGGGTTGCAGTTAAGAGTCTGTGCAACTTGTAGAGTGTACTGCGTTGGGTCCTTTGTCATCGCCCAGTCTGATAACGCAGACCCTGACATCAGTATTGCTCGATGGAAGAGTCCTGGTAAAAAATATATTTTTTTTAATATAAAAAATCATAAGCTGAAAAAAATTAATTACTTGTAACTTTGTCTTAAAAGATTTTTAAACACTTGACTTGATTTGGGCTAAAACCATGTTTGGTCAGATTGGATGACTACATAATTATAAATCTTGAGTGAATTTAGTTAAACAGATTGTACAAATTGAAACTTAATTTCAAAAGATTTTATTAGCGCTCAAATTTTATAACCCTTCAGAGACAGAACCGATACCATTGATCATGCACTTACGTTTAAGATCACTAGACCCAATATCACCTACTCACTTTTGTCTACATCATCTGATATCGGAGACAGCATCAGGTAACTGACGCACGCAGCTCCAGTCCCATGTCCCATCAGCGTGACGGAATTTGGGTCTCCGTTCAGATCCTGGATGTTATCCTTGATCCATTGTAAGGCAGCTAGTTGGTCCAGTAGACCGTTGTTCCCGAAGGTATGTTCGGTGAGGCTCGGTTTCATGAAACCTGTAAATTCATCAAATCAGATCACCAAAGGGAGGATTCGAAGTACCTAATCAGTTTTGGTGGTTCTAGAACCAATTTAGCGGGTACAACTCGCTATTTTCTTTAGCCAGTTCCAACCACTTTTGCAACTCGTCAATTATATGCAAATATTCAAGTCGAGAATTGACGAGCTAAGGAAAGTGACTAGTACGAAGTCGTTTTGTTCTTACAACTGAGGGGTTACTTCCGACGCGATCGAGATCGAGTTTGAATCGAGTTAACATCAGAACAGTACTATGAAAACCATGGAAACCGTTTTAAATGTACCAAAATAACAGATTTTTGACGTTTATTCGATCCATGTGAACTCGATCCCGTCAGAGTAGAGGGGCTGACCATCTATATCAATTATCTTATCTATATCCATATATCTATGTAATCGCTATCCATCCATGGCTATGGTCTCCAATAACGGCCGTCTGACGACGTCACCCGTCGCGTATAAAGCGTAAAATAGGAGACCACAGGCTAAAATATAGTTTTTACGTCACGACTGTTTAGACGATCTTTCGTAAATACTAACAATAACGATAAATAACTGTTCAGAAGTTAATTCTTGAAAAAATATACAACAGATTTAAAGCTATATTTTTCTCAAGGTTTAGGCATACTTTCATTTCACAATTATTCCCTCGAACCGGAATGTAAGAATCTATCAATGTCTCTCGTAAAAAGCTTTAGTACATATTCCTATCATGGTAATTGCTTTGAAGAAAATCAAGCTTGCAATTCCCAGAGGATTTTCTTTTCATGTAAAAAGGATTCGATGGCCTTGAAGAAACTTTTTGGACCGTAAAACTGGCTTAAGTTCAACAAGTGAAATTTCTTTCAATATTGATTCAGGTTTGACCGGTTCCTTGAGTAAACTGAGAAGCTGGTTTTACTAATATAAAAAGAGTGAATTTAACAAGGTTTTGTGTTCTGCTTTCAAAAGTTTTTTTCTATTAATATAAACACGCTTTTTTCCCATTTGGGTCGAGCAAAACCTTGTAAATTGTAGTCAAAGTTTCAATATGATATAGGAATGTTAAAGTGCATAGTGATAAGATTCAAGAAGGTTGCCTACAGAAATACTTTTTCACTTCAGTGATTTACGCATACCTTCAGTAAACTGTTACTAATGGCGTTTGATAAAAAGTTTGAATACATTTATCTTACTGAAAATATTGTATATTACTTTTACTTCCAAATCAATTTCAATATAGGGAAAATCTATGCTTTTAAACTGGTAACAACGGTGTTAAATGCTTTATAGCACAGTTCATAATGAGTAATGGATAACTTATACTCTTACCTAGAATCCCCAACCGGAAATTGATAGTAATCACCATGATATTTCCATACGATGCAAGTATTCTTCCATCGTATGGATTTCCTGAACTCCATCCGAAAGAGTCTCCATGCATAAACACCAGAACTGGAAACTTCTTGGTTTTTTGATCTGTGAACAAAATAAAATAAAACATTATTTAAAGAAAAGAGTGAACCCATAATCCTCATTGATTGAGGATAATTATGAAACTTCGGATCTATCGTGACTGACATCTAGCAAAATTAATTCATCTCTCCCAAGACTGACCCGTTGCAGCTAAAACAAGAAGTTAACGCTAATACGCTATTGTTTTGATAATTAGCGAGAAATAAAAAAAATGCATTCTCTTATGCCGGCTTTACACTCTCGCCGAGACACCACAAGACAGGCCAAGCGCAAAAATGTACAAGGTAGCTTCCGCTACCTCTTGGGGTGTCTCGCTGCAGTTACTCACTAGCTCTCGGCCCCGTATCGTTTTTTGCGCACGAGTCAAAAGGTTGTCTTTCGCGAGGCCGCGTGATCGCATCGTCTTGGCAGTTTCTTCAGGGAAAAATATAGTCCTTGTGCTTAAAAAATTCGGAAAATAGAAACAGAACTTAAAATAGTATCAAATGGAGAGCCAGTCTACTAACTGATGGCGTACAAGACAACGGCAGCAGTGAAGCCGCGATTACATTTACTAATCTAGTGTCCAATTTAGGAGTGCATTTTAGAATTGCCACCCGTATCAATAAGTTCGATTTTAACAGTGAATTTAAACTAATAACGGAAAGTTAAACATTGTTTATATTTTTTTTTCGTTTCTCATCTCCAATCTTAAACAATATTTACTTTTCCATTATTAGTGTAAATTCACTGTTAAAATCAAACTTATAATACAATACTTCATTGTCAAGTACGGATGGCAACCCAAAAATTGGTTCCTAAAGTGGACACTAGTTTCATAAATGTAATCGCGGCTTAAGCGCTACTTTGACATACATCTCATTGGAGTTAACAACTGCGACTGCACGACGCGAAAATGTACAGCCAAGAAAGGGATATTAGCATTTACATTGTCGAGGATGGTTTGAAGCCCGAGCCGCAGGCAAGGGCTTTTATCATTCGAGGCAATGAAAATAGCTTCCAGTTTATTTTGTTCAATGATTTTCTCAAGAAATGCGAGGAAGTAAAAAATTCTTGGTAAAAATATATTTTATATTGGTTCGTGTGTCATGCAGCCATAAAGTTTGGTAAAAATAATAGCTGATGAGTTCTACTGTTTCGAATTTGGAATAGGTATAACTTTAACCTTTAAAACTTTTGTAATTAAATTTTCGTAATCTATTTTTTTAAATTAAATATTTTAATTGTGTCGTTTTGGCTTCCAAAGAAAAAAATGTTAAATGTTTTGTTATAATATAGCCAAGAATTTGCAATCATTAGTCTGATAATCTTCTTAAAAGAAAACAAAACAAGCTGTTTGGTGTCTACAATTTTTATAATTTTCCCTTTTAACTTGCATAAAACTGTCATTTCCAGTCGCTAAAGTATTTAATGAAAGTAAGTACACATTGGGGATTCTTCGCAAAATTGAGTGTGATTATGAATAATAATCTTGAAGCTTGTGTCAACTGTAACGTATGAATGGTACCCTTATGTCCTATTAATGATAATATTAAACCCTAAAATATTTTAAGGGGCGATTTTTCTTGCTTTTGAACAACAACTTAGTTATTTACATTGTTTAATTTAGCTGATTCACTTTGGATCAAGTGCCTAAGTAATTTTGGCTGTTAAGAAATATTAAGGAACGTCTATACCTGCACTTACTTTATACTAGATACTAATACCCCATGGATTATTTCTTAGTTTCTTATTATTGAAACGGCAAAATTAAATTCAAAAGAAACCTAATGTAAAGTTGAATTAAGTACGAATAGCGACATCTAATGCAGGGAAATAAAATTACTCCGCCCAGTTTCAGCAATAGCTCTCAAGCTTCTGAAACGTAATTTGAGGGTTGCTTTTGCTTTTTCAGCAAGTATTCACCTTATTGTTGAAGTTTGTATCTAGGTGGCGCTGTTACACAAACATACAGTTTTATAAGCTCTAAGCTTGTGTAATAAGTAAAAAGATAAAAATATCTAGGTATATACTTATATAGGTATATCCCACTACTATACATAATAATATTATATTATTATCAAAAATAAACACTGTATTAGAATATTTTTATTACTTTTTTGATTGAGTTATTTTAAAAATATAATGTGCTAAAATAATATTTTACTTTTTTTATTTTATTTAGTGAACATTGCTGCCACATTATTTACAGATCATTTACACAGGTATTTACTATACAGTACATAAGCCAATTACGGAATGATGTATTGTATTGATATAACTAGATACGTAAAATGATTCAGCAATATTAATCATGTTTTTTTTTATTTTCTTTGTTTTATGATTTATTCAGATAACGTTTAAATTAAGTTATTACATACATTAATTATGTAATAGGAAGGTACCAGTTTTCTTTTCAAAAACCAGAGAAACCAAATAGAAACAAATATCCACTTTCATTTTAAGTAAAAAGTCTCTTTTCAAGTCTTAAGTCCTAAGTAGCTCCGCTCAGCTTCAATAGAGTTCCACAGCCTTTTCATTTCATTGGTATCCAGTTAAAAACTTCTTCACATTTCGTTGGGTAATTAAGAATGAGACAATAAAAGTTAAACTGGACGTTTGCGAGCATAGTAAATGTTACCGGGTTCAGTTGAAATAATTTATTTATGTATATCTCAGTTTTATTATATATTTTAACCACTAAAAGACTATTTAATTGAGATTTTTCGCATTCACAATGCTATCTTGTCTAAAAGACTGTTCAAGCGAAATCACTTGTGAATGTTTTTGCAGTAAGACATACCGATAAAAAAAACATTTATTTCGAGAGATCTGTGCCCTGTTTATCAAAACTTACAAGTTTACACGTCCTCAAGTTACAAGAATTTACAAGCTCGTATAAATTATGTTTATCGAAATTAATCTACAAGACTTGTAAACTTAACTCTTGTCAACGCATACTTGTAAGTTCTGAAACCAAAACTCCTATGGAGCCATTTTCTCCTTTCTTTTAATTTTTAAATGCCCTTAGCTCTAGGTAAATGTTTGACTAAAATTTAACTACTCTGAAAGGGAAATTAAAAAAAGGGACCAAACCAAGTACATATTCCCGCCTTTTAAATTTTCTTTTGAAGAAAATACACAGCTAAAAATAATTGTTTCAAAATGAATTCGCGATGAGAAAATATTTTTGATGGATAAAAAGATAAAAGAGTGGAAAAGTATAATAATACACATGTCAGTCAAATTAACTTTGAAGAAAGACTTACGGCCAAATACTCAAAGGCTTCTTTGCTTAAATCTTAAGCTAAGGTCTCCTTAACTTTAAGGAAGCTGTCAGTATCAAAACGTTTCTGTCAAATCTGACAACGTTTTTTTAATTTAAGGTGGCCTTAACTTTAAGATTCGTTTGTGTTTGGCTGTTAGTTAGTACATTTTTCTTAGTGACATTGCATTTTTTCTTTTCGAATTTCTTTCCAAATAGCTACCAAAATAATTTATCTGTTCTAATTTATATGGCTTAAATCTATACCTTTATTAGAATTCATAGATCATGTTTTCTTGACTATTTCAGTACTATGCAAGACACTTGTAAAGATTGTAAAAGATTGGATTGTAATGAAGTGTCGCCGGAAACCCTCAGGATTTTCATGTTTTTTTTACAAGTTGTTGTTTTACAAAATGTTTAGAAATTGTTACTACATACTTACTTTACTTTCTAATCAACTTTTTAATCTTTTTATGAACGAATGAAAGCTATTTGAAGTTTTGAGATTTAAGCATTCACAATGCTATTTTTATATAATACTAAATAATATACTAGAAAAAATAGGACTCGCACCAGATCATGTTCTTGGACGGGAATCGAACCCGCGACCTTTGGATATCCGGTCCAATGCTCTGACCGCTGAGAACGTCAAATTTCTTTTAGTATATCAACTCTTACGCTGCAAGCCAGCGCCATCTCACCAATGTAGAAGGAATTAACCTCGACATTCAACTGAACATCTTTCCAGATATTTTTAAAAGTTGATTAAGATGAGAAAGCTATATAACTATTTGAAATTTTGAGATTTAAGCATTCATAATGCTATTTTTATTTAATACTAAATAATATACTAGAAAAAATAGGACTCGCACCAGATCATGTTCTCGGACGGGAAGTTCAATGATTTTTATTAGCCTAAAAATTTTCATATATTTATGGGAAAAAATTAAATTATTTATCGGATTTAGGAATATTAATGGGATCGGAACCTAAGTACCGTAGTGAGAAGAGACGTGATTTTTCCCTAGTATTAATTTAAGTTTTACTCATCTTCCGTAAAATAGTTAGTTTAACAACTTCCAAACGGGTATTAGTTTAGTAACTTCTGAACGGGTTTTAAGTCCGTTTCACACAGAACCCTAGGTTTAGGAACAAAAGGTTCCAAACCCTTGGAGTAGTCCGTCTCCCTCATTGTGTACTCCGGTTTCTTTGTTCCTTCCCTCTTTGTTTTGGGAAATAACTTGAAAATTTCACTTGATTTTACTACGAAACGTCTGCACGTGACTGCGGCACTGAAATGGCGTGGCTAAGGATACATTTTCAGTGTACACATTGTTTGATGAATGCCATGTTATTTGGAAAACAAAGTTTCGTTTGTTTTAAAACGGTGCTTTTTATTGCTGTTTAAGGCCCCTATATACCTCAAGTGGCGCCCTCATTTTAAATAAATTTATTGCTCGCTAAGTACATAATGTATCGAAAATTCACATGTACAGATTGAAGCTAAGGTTCTATAGTTTATTTACAAACAATAACCTCAGTAAAATTTTGTTCGTTGTAGTAGTAGTTCGCGAAAGTGCTAAAAGTGGCCACTAGCAATAAATTTAATTAAAATGAGGGCGCAACTTGAGGTATATAGGAGCCTTAAATAATTGCCGTAACGGTTGTTTCTAGTACAGAAATCTCTTCATACCATACGTTATGTACTAAGGATTTAGTTTTAAAACCATTTAAGTTCTATTATACCTACTCAAATATTTATATTGCATATGTGTGTATAATTATTTATATATTATGATATGATATATATTTAATCTATGTTATGTTAAGTTTTGTATAATCTTATGTCTCTTATTTATTTATTTTGACGTAAAAAGATAACTTTTATTGAATATTATTATTTTGTTGCTTTATTGCCTGTACATTTGCACTTTCAAGCCCTCTCTGGTTGACTGGGAGAGAACGGCCTTTTAGCAATTAGTCCGCCATTTGCTGTATTTGTGTAAATTAGCAATAAAGATTAAATAAAATAAATAAGTATGTAGTTCTGCAAATAAATGACTTTTAAGACACGTGATTGATAACATAAGCTTAATATCTAGTGCAATCATAAAATTTTTTAGAAAGGTAATAACTATAGTATCAAATAACATAGGTAACAGCAATTAATTATAAAAAGATTTTTTTTTGGAAAAGCAAACAATAACTAACCCAATTGAAAAATTGGTTTCATTTTGTTTAAAATTTAAGGCTCATTAAATAAATATAAATACTTATGCCACTTTGATTTGATGATTATAAATAGGTACTTACTTGTTAATTTAACAAGTTGAATATTATTTTCAAAATCGTTTGATCTTAAAAAAACATCTCCTTTTCTAAACATTTCATATTCTACATATACAACATGTTACAAAAATACCCCTAATGCCGAATATGGTATATATGGACTACCTATCAAACTGATCAACTTACTATGGGACCAACTCTGAAGTCGCAAAAAAAATCATCTGTTTCATACAAAAATTAAAATGGAAAATATCAAAATGTATGAAACAGCCGATTTTTTTTCGCGATTTGAGAGTTGGTCCCGAAGTAAAAGTTGTTCAGTTTGATGGTCCCTATATACCATATTCGGCATTAGGGTATTTTTGTAACACGTTATATTTTTAATTAATTATCTTATTCAATTATTTACAACTTGTTGCTAAAGATACATCAAATGACGGACTTAATGCCTAAGGCATTCTCATTATAGAACGCAAGAACTTAACATTAATTTCATAATAACGGTTTTATCGTTGAACGGACTTAACAAAGTTTTCTCATTCATCTTATTTGGGCGGAAATTTCCTGCAGTAACCTAAATTTTTAAGCTCACTTCAGTTAAGAGGCTGACATGAGCCAACTAGCGCCGCCAGTCGATTTTATGTCAGTCCCTTAAGACAACTAATTGAAATTTTAAGGAATAATGTTACTTCTTGCTTGTAAGTAATCATTTCTAATTAATTTGATTATGTGTATTGAACGGTAACTTTAGTGTTTCTTTTGTTATAGGTTATTTAATTTTCGACGACCTGAGTGGTGCAGTGGTCAACATGCCGGTCTACCACACTAGAGGTCCCGGGTTCGATTCCCGGCCGGGCAGAAATTGAAATGATGAATTTTAGTTTCTGTTTCGGGTCTGGGTGTTATTATGTATAATAAGTATATATTAAAAAAGTATAAAAGTAGTATATCAGTTGTCTAGCACTCATATTACAAGCTTTGCTTAGTTTGGGGCTAGATGGCGCTGTATAAAATTGTCCAAGCATTTATTTGTTTATTTTTATTTTATTATTCGGTTATAGTTTTTTTTAAGAAACAAATACAGACGGTAGTTGAGAGAAAAGTACCCTAAATATTGATGATGGAAAATTTAACTGTAAGGAAACATTCTATTGCTTTTAAAAATAAGTAAAAATGTCTCGTCTAGGAATCGAACGGGCCCAAATCCGAAAAAATTACATCCTGTAATTTTATGATACGAGCCGATAGGGTCAATGATAGGGATCATTTTTTCTATTTAACATGTGAAGGAATATACAATTTTTTTTTTTGAACTATTTTTTTTTTTTCATTCGACCTCTCTTTAATTAAAGACACTATAATATTTAGAATAAATCGACCCTATCGAATCGATAGACTGTTTTATCCGATTTACCTTTATTTATCTATTTAGGCCTATAAATCAAGTAATACTGTGTGAATTTGTTGTGTACTTTACGTTGTACAGTCGCTTAATACATACATTGTTCGTCATTCTTGACGACCTCCGTGGTCGAGTGGCTTTGTACACAGGTTGTGAAAAGAGAATTATATGTAGCTTACTCCCGCAAAAATATATGCATGATGCACCGCCCGCCCGCAAAAAAATGCACATGCACACCACAAAAATATCAGTGCACAATACTTGCATTTAGCATGACAGCGACACACCTTGCACCTTCACCAATTAGACTACTCCACACGTGTTTCGCCCCAACCCGGAGCATCCTCAGGAGTTAGATCGTGCGTGAACCAACACCGATTCGGGGTTAGTAATTTTTGCGGGAGTAAGCTACATATATTTCTCTTTTCACAATGGTTTGGGACTTCCGCCAAGTAATGCCTGATTCAATCAAATATTGTACACAGGATTTCATGGTTTCGCCATCTCTGAGGTCCCGGGCTCGATCCCCGGTTGGATCAATTTAGAAATACGAACTTTCATATCTCAGGTCTGGGTGTTTGTGATACCACCGTTGTCTCTGATTTCCATAACACAAGTGCTTTAGCTACTTACTTTGGAATCGGTGCAATGTGTGTTATGTTGTCAAATATTTATTTATTTAGTATTCTGCAAAGGTCATCTTCGAGTACATCTACGAGAACTAGGCCTTATAACAACCTATTAAGTGCTAAAACTCATCTCAAAACAATAATTACCTACAACAGATAAGCTTTTTGTCTGCAGCCAATTTTAAGACATATAATGATTGGCTCAGAACATAATTTAGGACAATCATAAGAAAAACTGATTCAGAACGTGACTCACCGGGTTGAACACTCTTGATCGAATGAACGAAAACAGATTATATTCGATAGAGCTAACAGAACAACAGAAAAGCAATTTTCTGTGTAAATACACGTCAGTCACTAGATTATCCGTTGTGCTAATGAACGTGGATAAAACCGAATCCCTGAATTCCCCATTGTTTGATTGCTAAAGACAAAAAAAACAGAGTTTTTTTTATGAAGCTACTAACGGCAAAAAAAAACAGCGGTAAAAGACGTAGAAGTTATTTTTCTTTTTTTTTAATTTATATTTATTTGAATGACAATTCTTACGTCATACTATTTGCATATTTTTCATCGAGGAGTTTTTCTGAGGAACTGAGTTATTTAATTAGTGTGTAAAAGACAAAATTTAGATTAAAGTAAAGTAAAGTAAAGTAAAAAATTGCTTTATTCAAATAAACTTAGTAATTAAGCGCATTTGAATCATCTATATTTTTCTACCACCCGTTCCAGACTTTTTTAACTGACAAGAAGAACAGGCGCAAGAAACTTATCAGCTTTAACAGAAATAAGTAACGATATTTACAAACTTAAATATATCGTTACCAAATATAATACATATAACAGGTTATTAACAACAAGTACTTACTAGCAAGTTATTGTGTTACAACATTGCCACGCATTCCGGTCTTTCAGATAATCGTCTACTTTATAATAATCTTTAACCTTTAAATTGAGCAATTAAAGCTAATGTATAATACTAAATAATATACTAGAAAAAATACGACTCGAACCAGATCATGTTCTCGAACGGGAACATGGTCTGGTGCGAGTCGTATTTTTTCTAGTATATTATTTAGTATTATATAAAAATAGCATTGTGAATGCTAAAATCTCACAATTTAAAATTATAAAGCTAATGTATTTTTTTTCAAGAGAAATCAAATTAAATATCAGACTTTACTATAACTTAATCTTTGAAATCAATCCTAAACTCATGACACCACTAACCGTAACACACTATTTGAGAATTCGCAACAGAATCAAAGGGAACATGTCAACTATATTTAATTAGTTGCTCCAAATGTTGGCGCCACTCGAAATCTATTTAAAGAACTTCCGTCCCGTTTCTGTGTCCAAATTCTTAACCGTTTTATAAATAGATTGGTTCTATGGAATCTGTGGCGGTAATGGTTACATAGCAATGGAAATAGTGTTAACAAAATATAATCGCGAAAGTGTCAAATTAATCTATTAGGTAATAGTGTTGAACGACGATGAATAAGATTGTGAAGATACGTTTCCTATTTTCATTTCAACTACTTTCTTCTTTTCTTAAGTTCTAATTGAATTTGGAACTTGTTTTTTTTTTTAATTCTATTAATTAAATGTGTGCATCATAAAAGAAAGAAAGAAATATCAGGGATTTTTTTGAGATACATTTATTGAGATATGATGTTTTGAATGTTGACATCATGGTGACCGCGTGGAAACGCCCCATACAAAAAGTGACGTCACATTTCTAACCGCGCGGCCTTTATGTATGGCGCGCAAAAGAAAGTGATTATCTTAGCAAAAAATGTTTTTACAATAATGTTTCCTTTACAACATGTTTTGTAATATGGATTCTAATAATCAACACTATTTGTCACTGGAGTATTTTGAATTTTTACCATTTTTTACCAACTTTGTAGTCTTCAAAATCATAGTTAAATTCGTCAAATCGAGACAAAATTTCGCATAAGGGTTTATGATGCTTCTCTCTTTGCTCTATTATACCTTTAACCCCTTATTAATAAAGATTATATAACAGATGTATGTACACAGTGTTTTGTCCTTTTGTATAGTTACACAGTGTTTTGTGTAACCATACATCTGCTATACCTACAATCTTTATTAGTAAGAGGTAAAAGTAGAATACATTCCAAGTATTTGATTGAATCAGGCATTACTTGGCGGAAGTCCCAAACCATTGTGAAAAGAGAAATATATGTAGCTTACTCCCGCAAAAATATATGCAGGATGCACCGCCCGCCCGCCCGCAAAAATATTGCACATGCACACCACAAAAATATCAGTGCACAATACTTGCATTTAGCATGACAGCGACACACCTTGCACCTTCACCAATTAGACTACTCTACACGTGTTTCGCCCCAACCCGGAGCATCCTCAGGAGTTAGATCGTGCGTGAACCAACACCGAAACATTCAGTGGTATTTTTGCGGGCGGGCGGGCGGTGCATCCTGCATATATTTTTGCGGGAGTAAGCTACATATATTTCTCTTTTCACAATAGAATACATTCCCTAGTCAAATATCCAATTGTGAACAACAAGTTGAAACTTTACCTAGTAAGTTTGGCTTAGTAAGTCAATATTTGTATTCCTTGTAGGTAAGAGTACCTACCTATATCAAACAATATTATTTTTATTTTTAGGAACCGTAAACGTCGTTTGTTTGACGAAGATACAAAAGTCCTCCACGAATCACAAAAAAGTTATCATAAATAAAGTAATTTATTTTTAGTAATTTAAAAAAATAACACAGATTCTTCTAGATTCCATTTAAAAATGCAAACTAAAGTTCTCTTCGTATAAATTATAGACTAGAAATTGTGATATTGAGTGAGTGAGAGAGTGATAAAAAATTATCTGTTTATTTACGAATCGGTTAGAAGCTTGCGCGTTCTGGTTATATTGCTTTTTGGTTGTTTACTCACTGCGTTATGAGCGGAAATGTTCAAATATTTTGACTATTTCTGAGTCATGAGCTCGGAGTGTAGACTCGGGGAAAAAATGCTTACTCATCACACAAACATAATATTATTATTATGTTCCTACCAGGGGCCGTACGGCTAATACATCGAACTTCGGAAAATCTGCCGGGCTTCAAATTAAAACAGATAAATCGAGCCCCAATCGGACCAAAACGGCGAACCACAATTCATGATGTCACACGAACATCGATATCTTCTAAATAACTTCGGCGAATAGTACAATACGAAACACCTTACTTCGATTTATCTGTTTAAAGTTGAAACTCGGCAGACCCGCCGAAGTTCGAAATGTTAGCCGGTAGGACTTCTGGGGCCCAAGCGCGCTAATTCGAAACCGTTGCGTTATCATTTAGTTTATATTTTCGTAAAAACCTTTGATCTTACGACCTCCGTGGTCGAGAGGCTTTGCACACCGGTTTTCAAAGTGTCGCCATCTGTGAGGTCCCGGGTTCGATCCCCGGTTGGGTCAATTTAGAAAACGAACTTTCCTATATTGGCTCAGGTCTGGGTGTTTGTGATGCCACCGTTGTCTCTGATTTCCATAACACAAGTGCTACTTACTCTGGAATCGGAACAATGTATGTGATGTTGTCAAATATTTATTTATTTATTTATTATTATTATTTAAAGTAAAATTTATTGTCGATTGTGGAAAAATAAGTGAAGGTTCATTATGCATTTTTGAATATTTTTTTTGATATCATCTTGAGGTGATTTATGACTTTCTAGAATCATAAATCTGAATTGAAATTCATTTTAGTACATACCTAATTCATTGTTTTAAATCACGAAACATAAATTTGAGTTGATCTAACCAACTTGCAAAATCACGTAAGGCTTGCTACCTATCAAATCATGTTAAGTAGGTATAAAGTGCTTTTCTATAAAATAAAAAAATATCTTACCTCTATAAGGCACGTAGATGTTCAAATAAAGGCAGTCTTCTGACTCGTTCTTCAGGAAGCCTTTCAGCTTGGACATGTAATGTTGCCTTTCCAAGATGGGAGGGTCCCCCTTCTTTATAGGAGGGAGGGACTGCGGGCAGACTGGCCCGAAGTGTGTGGCCATTTTGACGCCGGGCCATGGCGGGGCGCTCACTGGAAAAAACAATAGGTTAAGTTAATTCTTCGTGTCTTGTGAGACCACCTTAAGATCTATACAGCCGTGACTCCGTAACACATGACATGACGAATCCAGCACCAGTTCCTTAAAAGAACTTATCTCTGTCTATCGGCAACAGCCTTCCACTGGAGAAGTTAATCAGACAAATAGGTAAATTATCTTATAATTTTACATTCAAACGCTTTAGAGAGGACGGTGGATCAGAAAACGTTGTGAAAACGAAAAAAGTCAAGATTATTAAAAATTAAATTAAAATCATTTATTCCCAGATATCATAGATCCTGAGTTTTTAGTAAAACAATAATGGAAAATACTTAAGATCTATTTAAGTTGAACATGATGACTTAATTTAGGTAATAGTAATGTCAAAAGATAAACTCAAATTCAATTCACGTAGATCAATATTTTGTTGTTGTAAGTAAATAAAAATTAAAAACCATGTCGCATCTCATCCCTTTACATATTTTATTTATTTTATTTGGTTGGCTTTCTGTCAAAAATTAACCTTCTGTTACGTAATTATTCAATACATTTATTGCATTTCTCGTCATATTAGTATTTATACTAATAATTATTACAATATATTTCGCACAATCTTTTTGTTAATTGGTTATTTAGTGCCAAAAAATATATTTATTTGTTGTCCTTTTAAATAAGTATTGTCTTAAAGATTCGATTCCAATTTCTTCAAGTACCTATTTTTTATATAAATGTAATATCAAAAATCAATTTTCATGTACTTGATGTAAAAATAGAGTCCTAACCCTTTTACCCGCAGAGTCTGAGCCGCAAACCGCAATGAAAAGTTTTCCGACCTTTATCAAAATTGTTGGCCATGCAGTATGGCCAACAATGTAGGTATGTAACTTTTATGAAGGCTCGATGAGCGTAAAAAAATCCCTTTCTCAGTTTTAAAGAACCAACAATTTTCACTGAATGCCTATTTTTTAAACAATAGGTACTATTTTCCTGTCTGTCATTGTGGTAAACCGGACATTGCAACAGTATTTTTTTGATAATGCTCTTCAAAAAGTACCTTACTTACTTTTAGCATCAGCAAACTAAAATCTAATAATCACATTATATGAATTGTCCTATTAGTCTTTAATTCAGTCTTTAATTAGACATTTTATTAATCAACGTGATATCTCAAAACAGCTAATTATTCACAAGAAAGTACGAGAATTATTTCATAAAATAATGAGATTATTGTAATCAGTAAGATGTTTAACGTCAAATAAATAGAGGGTAATAATAGACTCAACAATGGAATAGGGCATTGGTTCCCAAACTGTGCGTCGCGGCGCTGTCTACGTATGCTTAACCGGTATACGTATACTCAACTGTATGTCATTCAAAAGTTACACGTGGATATATTATAATAATATGTTCTTTTACAAGGAAGCCGCAAAAACATTACCAAGTGTAAAGGAAGTCACAGTAAAAAAGTTTGGGAACCCCTGGAATACGGGGTAAAAATAGACTCAACGATATTTTTCAACAGCCTCCAGAGAAACTTTGAATTAACTATATAATAGTCCTTATTAAAGTCCATTATTTTCTTTTAATAATAGGGGTTAAAGTATGAAATTGCCAATTTATTTCTCACGCACAGAGACTCTCATATATTCTATGATGTTAAAGATGCTTCGGTTATTTATTTCGAACTATGATCATGACGGCCAACTACCTGTCAGCAATAAAAATACTTCTGATTTTCTTTTTTTAACTTTAAAAAAAGTACCTTGTTATTAGTATCTCTTTTTTTTGTTAGCAGAAACGACCTCTTATTTCGTTGTAGCTTAGTCGATACTTATTTTTGTCGCGGACCCTAGTGGCATACGTTATCTTAGTGTTTAAACATTAGTGTTCATGGTTGTTAAGTAAATTAAAAAAAATATAGTATGGAAAATTCAAATTCTTTAAAATTCTCTAAACAAAACGGCAATTTCATATTTTAACTTCTAATAATTTATGTAAATCAATTCATTAAACAAACAGTTACATCAATTCCGTGCATTTATATTTGTGTAACGATAGCAAAGTTTAGACACACTAAATTTAATGTGTTTAGATAAGAAACGTAACGCTGTAATAATATTTGTGAATTAATTTCCTTACTGGGTTGTATAAACAGAATGCGGGAACTAGTTCAAAGGGAGCGAAAAGGAACATATTACAAAGGGTGTTTATAAAATAACCCTTAAAGCCGAAAATGGAAGATAGGGTGCCATGCATACAACCCCGGAAAATTATTATAAACACTGAAAACCGCCACTTTTTTGAAAAAAATATGATAAACTGCATAGTGACAACCCTAGACCGAAATTGTGTTTTGCTTTTGTCTGTTCATGCGATTGATTATCGAAAACAATGGTCTATTGTGTCAAGGGTTGTCACTTTGCAGTTTTCCGTACAAAAAACAACTCGTTGAAACGGCAGTTTTTAGGGTTCATAACAATTTTACGGGGCTGTATGCATGGTATCCTATCAACCATAATTTGAGAATGTGCAAGCAGCGCTCTTTCATATGATAGTAGCCTCACTTCGAATTTTTAAGACCCCCTTTCAGTCCCTGTTGCAAAAAATATATAAATATTTTTATTTCTCTAATTTGCAAAATAGTTGGGCAAACGTCATCTAAAACTATTCCAAATTCCAAGTTGATAGCATTAGTGGTTCTCGAGATATCTAGCTGTGACAGACAGACAGACAGACTGAATCGCACCATAAGGGTTATTTTTAACATTTTGGTACGGAACCCTAAAAATCGGTTATTGATGTTATCTTATAACAAAGAAAAACGATCGAGTTTGTATAGAGTACAATTAATGACAAATTATTGAAGAGTATTATACTTACCTAATTATTTAATAGAAAAAATATGACAATGAAACTGTGAACCAATATTATTATTAAACAACACTCGTTATTTACCTGGAGGCATAAACCTCAAACTGCCAACAGGGGGCGCAGCATACGGAATCCCCAAAAACATTTCGACAGGTTGCAAGTCATAATGTCGACTAGGCTTTACAATAAACCCCCTCAACGCCCCTTGTCTCAAATGGTACTCTCTCGTCAACCTTTTCCCATCATCGCTCGTGTAACCCCGGGCGTCTCCGTACATCCCCGGCGCGCCCTCGTTCGCCATCGGCAGCAAGAGCGAGACGACAACACAAATAAACATCTTGTGATTTACAAACGAAGTCGCGTGCCGTTCAGCTGCCATTTTGCTTATGTGCTTCAGTGTGTTGGTTTTATTGGCTCTCGAAATAGTTGCAGTTTTACTGTTTGTTTGCTCTTACTGTTCAGTGAGTCATTGCAAAGCGTTTGATGTCTTTCTTTAATACCTTCTTTGTAGAAAAGTGAAGATAAAAATACACTAATATTTTGACCTACTTGAACACTATGTTTGTACATAAATCACAATTCCTTCACTACATGGACCACTTCACACTCAAACTTCCAATATTTATAAAAACTAAAATTTCTCAAATCACACATTTTCTCAATCACAACTTTCAAATTAACGTCTAATTAACGGTTTTTAATATCGATACTGTTGTTAAATCGATTGCGTTAGCGCGTTCGCGAGTTGCGCACACGACTGGACCGCATCCAAAATGTCCCCGCGAGATTCTAATACCGAAATACTACCACGATGACGAGAGCACATGAGATAGCATTCTACGATAGATGTTGGGTAGTTTTACATTCCATTCCAACCAATCCACATTATCGACAAAATAAAAAAAAAGATTGAATGAGAAACTTCTGAAAAACCTTTATTTGGAAAAGGTAGTCAAATCATGATTCAAAATATTTATTCATCAACTTGTTATTTATCACCATCAGCTTTCAAATGATTTCAATAAAAAAGTTCTTTTTTGAAAACTAATAGAACCATTCACTAAATATTAAGGAAATAAATTGTAAAAATAATAATAGAATAATAATTTTACCTTCCATCAATTTTAGATTTCAATTTTAAAACTAAATTACTTACTTAATTTTATTTATTTATGACCAAGTAACAAGACATAAATCAGATCAAATATAAGTTAAAAGTTAAGCTGTTAAAAGTTAGTTGTCAAGGCAAACGGTAAAGGTAGTTGTAAACGTGGAAGTTTTAAAAATTGTTAATTGTTCGTGGAAAAATAATAAATAAAATCTGATGATGAAGATGAATCATTTAAATAGGTAATGTAAACACTTCTAAGACTTTCGCGCGTACAGTTCATTAGAAATAAAACAAAAATAAAACCAATAAATACAAACTAAATAATTCTAAAACAACACCTGAATTAATAATATACGCGCTGTAATCCGTAAAAAGTGTTTCATTTCTAGGTAATGTAAGTAGATATCTCGAGATACATTCCATAAACGTATCTCATCTGAGCTGAAATGTAGGGAGTTTTCTCTGGCGACGAACATCGTTATAATCCGGGGTATTTTCGGCCCCTGCCACGTGTCCGCGGTAAACATCCGGACGGCGACGGGTTAGGAAGTACGGATGTAGACAGTTAACTCCAGTTTTCGGGGAAAGCTTTAAATTCAGGGAAACAAGGTTCATTTTTAGTACACTGAACACTGAAACACATGGATGCAGAATTTTGTTAATTGTTATGAAATTATAGTTTTACTTTTTCACGAATATTTGATCTGACTGTTTATTAAAATGCGCATAGGATTCATCTTGAGAAAAAGTTTTGTGTCTTTAATTTCAACTAATTGTTAATAAGTGAAAGTCACGAAATCTCCATAAGATAATATTATAATATGTTACAATTAAAACATGTTTTAAATTTAATAGTGCGTGCGGAAATCTAAATGTTAAGATGTTTTTATTTTGTCATGTCACTGTAATAGCCATTAGAATTTTTAATATTAATATCTATGTATTGGCTAAAAAGTTCTGTAATAAAATTAATATAAAAAATTAACTAGCAAAATGTCTATGGCAGGTATTAAGCTACAGAACGCAGTTGAGTACTATAAGTTAGTATAAAAATTAACACACGTCTTTTCAGTAATATTATAGAACAGATCTACGAAAATCTTAACACACGGAAAGTAATTTATATATACTGTGCACATGGTCTGCAAAAATCAACAGATGACACAGTACACATTACCGATCAGTATGTTGTAGAGTACTTTTGTACATCAAACTTTTTTGTTCGAGCTCGTGTGGCAATTTTAGTTTGTCTAAAATCGTTGTGATACTTTTTATGATTTCAGTTACAAAAGTGCTTGACTTGTTTGTGTCTACATTTTTTTTCCTTTTTGGCGAGCAAAAATGGACTTTATGTCCTAAAATACAGTAATGTCTAAGCATAAGCTCTTGTGATCTAGTCAATTCGAATTGTGTGTCTACTTGTGCCTATTTTTTAACTAATTTCAAATGCACACAATGTGTTGTTTCTATTTATTCACAGACTATTTAAATAAATACTAGACATAGTCGTTAACTTCCATAAAGCTAAAGTTCGTATGACTTAACTGAGAGGATGGATTCGGTGGTTCTCGGTTACTAAAAGTTTTCTTATTTTTATCAATGAAAAATTTTACATACTTCAATAACGTAATACTACCATAACACTACTAACTTAGGGATAAGTAAATTTGTTGTAAGTTACAAAAGATGGACACACATGGACTGAGTTAAAAGTTTTTTTTATTTTTATTATTTGAGTAATATATTCAATGTCCCCTAGATGGAGCAGAGGGCGTCCACAGTGAACCTTCATCGTGTTTGGAGAGTTTGTATACTGATATTATGTTTTTCTATTAAAATTGGTGAATCACCATTCGTCTAGACGAAAGTTATATTTTTTAGTGCAAGCGTATTTGGGATAAGAGCCATGGAGAGAACTCTCAGTCTTTTTTCAGTTCCTCAAAAATATATTATTACATTACACACATACAAGTTAAAGTACTCATTCAATCGTTATTTCACCTATGTTATCATTATTTCCAACTTTATTATACGTGACTTTATTAATGGAGATATAATTTCTCACTTTGAAACTAAACATTAATAAATGCTTAGAAATTAGAAACCGTTTTATTCAAGATTATTTAAATTAAACTACTTAAGCGAAAATTTTCGGAGGTATTTTTTTGATTTGCCATTATTCTAAATGGTAAGCAAAGAAATCAGCAATTTAATAATTTGATCAGCAAACAAATATTTAGCATTACTAAAACCATTTACTAAAATCAAGAAAAAAAATACAGCGGTTCAGTATGACAATCTCCCGTGAAATGCGACGTGTGTACCTTATTAGTGCGGTGACGAGACTTCTTGACAGGTCACTGGCGTGTCACAGGCGTGACAGTGACGAGATGTCAAAACTTCAAAAATAACATGCGCAACTTATAATAAAAAATTGTTCACCTAAAAGCTTTTGCAAGAAATAAATATTGGAATATCTACTTTCATGTGATATTTTTTTATATTCGCCCAAAGACTTCTATGTGTATATATTCGCCTTGTGTCAGAATTGAAAAATTATGAATTTCGCGTAGTTTTGCATAAAACTCCAATTTCTTTTTATTTTAACTGACACACGGCGAATAGGATAAAATTATACAGTAAATTCGACAGTAAAGTCAGCAGTAAAGTAAAGTAAAAGTAAAACATTGCTTTATTCAAATAAACTTAGTAATTAAGCGCTTTTGAATCGTCTATATTTTTCTACCACCCGTTCCAGACTTTTTTAACTGACAAGAAGAACAGGCGCAAGAAACTTATCAGCTTTAACAGAAATAAGTAACGAAATTTACAAACTTAAATATATCGTTACCAAATACAAAAAAATACAATAGGTTATTAAGAACAAAGAACTCGAGTTATTGTGTTACATCATTTCCACGCATTCCGGTCTTTCAAATTATCGTCTACTTTATAATAACCTTTACCCATGAGCGTCTTTTTGACATGATTTTTAAATTCATGCAAAGGTAGATCAATCACTTGTTGTGGAACTTTATTAAACAAGGTTATGCGTTTCCCCATAAATGAACCTCTAGTTTTTGCTAGCCTAAATCTTGGAACGGCAAGTTTATCTTTATTCCTTGTATTATTATGGTGATTATCGCTGTTTTTAGCAAATGAATCATAGTGTTTCCTTACACATAGTAAATTTTCATATATGTATTGGCCAGCCAAAGTTAGTATATTTATTTCTTTAAATAATTCTCTCAGGGAATCTCTTCGACGAAGATTATATATATCGCACGAACAGCTCTTTTTTGAAGTATAAAAATATTTTGAATATTGGTAGCCGAGCCCCACAATCGTAGCCCATAAGACATTACACTGTGAAAATAACTAAAATATACCAACCTTGCCGTTTCAATATCAGTTAAAAGTCTTATTTTCTTAACGGGGAAGGCCGCAGAACTAAGTCTACTTGACAAAGCTTCAATATGAGGATCCCATTGCAGTCGTGAATCTAGTGTAATACCTAGAAATTTTGTACTCTCCGTAAACTCAACTTCAACGTCATTCAGATTAATTTTCAATTCGACGTGCTCAACGTTCGGTAAACATATTTAGTTTTTTTTGGGGTTGAGTGCTAAATTATTACTATTAAACCAGTATGAAACTTTAGAGAGAGCGCTATTTACTTCGTCAGAACAGTTATTACCTCTGTTGACTTTGAAAACTAAAGAAGTATCATTCGCAAATAGCACTGTCTCACATAAATTATTCGCGTAGTTAGGAAGGTCATTTATATAAATTAAAAACAGCAAAGGGCCCAATATTGATCCCTGTGGCACGCCCATATTGATGGGGGTTCCAGTAGATTCAGTTCTATTAATCACTACTTTCTGGGTTCTATTGTACAAATAAGATTTCATAAGACTAACTGATTTAACAGAGACACCATAATGTTCTAGCTTCTTTCTAGAAAGGTCACAAAAAATACCAATCACATCTTGCTTTCCAAGCAAGTTGACTATTGCAGCTTTCGAACAATATCAAATAGTTATTCCTTTATATAGTTATTCTATTACCATTTAACGTATGTTTCTCCTATATCAGGGGTCTCCAAACTACGGCCCGCGGGCCAGCTCCGGCCCGCGAGCACCAACAATCCGGCCCGCGGAAGCCGTCCGGATCGTACCAACATACTGTTATTTACTGTATGTTGGTACGATAAGCTAGCTAGGTTCTGGCCCTTGGGGCTTCGTGGAGGAGTTAGTCTGGCCCTTAGGCTAAAAATTTGGCGACCCATGTCCTAGATAAAAGTGGGAGCATCCATTAAAAATCTGAAATAATTGATGACAAACGACTTACCTCAAAGAATCGTTTGATCACACAAACACCACAAAAACACCGGTGTAGCTGACCCTTTGATATGCGAAGAATTCACATGAATCAAGCGAGCAAACTCCGCCTCAAAAGTAGCTGACCGAATTAGTACTCTGTTACACCAACATTACTGCTTTTAATGCATTTTCAACTCTTCTCTATGAGCCCATCATTAGTGCGACATGGTACTAAAATGTTTAGTTACTGTTTAGCTGACTGCATCGTACTCACAGTTGGCGGCCATTCCTAAAATACTCAGCGGACGATAAACGCAAAACGCGCAAAAAGTTCACTTGCCCGCGCGGCTGTTTAGAGAGACTGCACATGAAACGTCAATGATATTTATTGAACATAATTAAATATAAATTACAATAAAATATTAGTAAGTAAACCAGCCCCCTGAATATACATATATGTAACTTTGTTACAATCAACCCTGACAGAAATCGCAGTTACATTGCTGCTTTAATAAGAACCAATGTGACAACTATCTTACTTAAAGCAGCAATGTAACTGTGTTGCTAACAATTTTTGATTGAATTCGATTGAAACCGCTGTTACATTGCTACTTTAAGTAAGATAGCTGTCACATTGGTTCTTACTAAAGCAGCCATGTAACTGCGATTTCTGTCAGAGTTGATTGCAACAAAGTTACATAATCAGGGGGCTGAAAAGTCACTTTTAAGTGTTTGACGTATTTTTTAATTTCTGTTACATGCAAGCGAGCTATCATTATTTTTCAAAGACAATTTATCTTAACTGTATAATTACTTATACTTGATTTAATATCCAAAAGTAAAAATGGTGACTGAACACGGTAATCGTAATTGGCACTTTAAGACAATGCATTAGTAAAGTAAGAATAAAAATAATAAATTAGCAAAACATTGTTTGAATAATTCCCCTCTTCGAATACGAAAAATATAACAAAAGAAAAATGTATCAGAAGTCATAATATCGTAGGTAGGTATTCAAAGACGTGTAAAATATGATTCTTCCATTTTGAGATTCCAGAAGATATACTGCTGGCGTGAAATATTAGAAAACGCTCTCCGTATTTCATTGATCTGCGCCATAGATTTTTAAAAGTAACCGGATTTCTACAATGTTTGAAAGAGACGGGTTAAATTTCACCACACGTACTTGAGAGTTGCCTGGTCTTTACCTCATCTGCCCCCCTAGCGTGACCACTGAAACGCGATATAATATAGGAATTTATCACGTTTAACTGTTAAAAGACAATGGATTTTGACAGTTGAGTATCGGTAAAACGCTATATCACCCGATGTATATCGTGTTTCGTTGGTCATGCTTAAAAAAAGGGGGGGCTGATGTATAGTGACGATAAGGCCAAAATGGAAGCACCGGAATCCTCAACCACTAAGAAATTGGCTATCCTCTAACTGCGGGCCCACAACAATGTTAAAGCCCAGGTTGAACCGGATGCAGCACAGCGACGCAGCGACAGCAAACGACGTTGTTATTAGGAAATACTATGATATATGAGATAAATACTATGATATGTCACACTGAATGCAGCGCGGCTGCTGCGCATCAGTCGCGCGCGTTCTGTGTGACATATACCATAGCATTTTATACATTACAACATTTGCCGTCACGCTACGCAACGCAACGCAACACGCTGTGCTTCACCAAAGCTTAAATTGTTGTTGTAAGCATTGGCGTATGATCAATTGACCACGTCTGTATATAAAAAAAAATTGAAGATATGAAATTTTTTGAAAGATTTTCTTCAGACTTCATTTTGATTTTAAAAATAAATGGAACTTCATTCCAAGATTTAAAAAATAGGATACGGTACGACACAATTATGTAATAATTAAAATTGAAATGTTTTCCATGGTTTTCCTTTTCTTTAAGATGCTGTGTTATTAAAGAAAAAATAATCTTAATGAGTAACCTTTCGATCGGTATCTTAAAAATAAAAGATTGTTTTATTTTTCATATGTCCTGGATAATAAAGTCGATTTATCAAAAATCTTTGAATGCAGAGCCAATTAATTTTGAAATTAAAATGAAGTTTTATTTCAGTAAAATGTCCTTCAATATTTAAGGTATTTTTTGGACACCCTGTATATCATGATCTGACGGCTATGACAGAATAATGGCCGTATAAAATGGAATGGGATTTTTAAGCTTACGTAGGCGAAAGAAGGTATTATTTTTCTCAAATACGACTATGGTAATTTTTCAATTATTGTTTAAGTAAACAATATATTTTACAACGAACGTAACAGATGAGTAAAATGCAGTCTTAAAAATAGATAAACTAATTAGAAATAAAACACTTTTTACGGATTACAGCGCGTATATTATTAATTCAGGTGTTGTTTTAGAATTAGAGGACAGTCCTCCCGTGACCACGGCCCCTGGAAAGGTGTCGAAACGTCGGGAATTCTAAAAACCAATAAATACAAACCAAATAATTCTAAAACAACACCTGAATTAAGAATATACGCGCTGTAATCCGTAAAAAGTGTTTTATTTCTAATGAACTGTACGCGCGAAAGTCTTAGAAGCGTATAGTTATACTAAGCTCAAAGTCATCAATTTATCAATTCTAAACCAAGTTCGAAATACAAAATACAAATAAAACATACCCTCATAGTTTGCTTTAGTATTTTAAGCAAATTTTAATTTTAATATATACTTTATTTAACTATCTGTTTTGAGCCAGATATGAAAATTACGCAACAAAAACAAAATATGTAGCTTGACTTAATAAACCTTGGTAAACGCAACAACGCCTTCTGTTATTATATGATAATTATTATATTAATATTATTCTCTTAGCATTATCATAAAACTGATTCGAACTTGTGTACAAATCGCCTTAGGCGGCACAGCTGCTTATTCCCGAGATATCTATAGCAAAAAGCGTAGACAAACTGACAAGATAGAGGCGAGTACACAGAGCTCCGATTTCTGGGCTTTTCTGGGAAATAATAAATCGAGCTCCTTGTCTTTATTTTGAGCAGTGGAACCAAAACTGAAATGCTGCTTTCCGATTTCCATTTTAGTGACATTAATTTATGAAACATAGCACTATATTATACCCCTGATAACGTGTATGCAAAAGTTGAGTAACTAGTTAAGACGTGAACTCGTAACAAACAAAGCCACTATTGCATTTATAATATTACCCCCTTACTAATAAAGATTGTATAGCAGATGTATAGTTACACAATGGTTACTCTCTGTCAAACTATTAAAGTTTGAAATTAAAGAGAAAGGGACAAAACACTGTGTAACTATACATCTGTTATACAATCTTTATTAGTAAGGGGGTAAATGTGTTAGGAAGTAAGGCTGAACGTAATCACTGTGCAACAGCCCTTATGTAAGTCTTTATAGGGAATAATAAATATTAGTCCACAGTTTACCAGATGTGGCGGGGGCGGTCCTACACCTTGAGTACAAAATAGACAGAACAGCCACTCGGATCAAATGGTAGTTTTCCGTGTACACTTAGACATTACGTACGGGCAATTTCGAGTCAAATCGGGATATGCATCTCGTAACGCAACAAAACAAAATGACTGCGCAATGAGCGGTTTTAAATGACACATTTTAAGAAAATAATAGTTCAATTTATTTCACTAGATGGCGCTATGTAAATGTATTTGTAAAATAAACTTGGCTAGATAGAGTTAAAGTGCTCAATGAACCCTTAAGGAGATAAGGAGTTTGAAAGCTTTTGGTATAGTCCTCCGAAATTTTTAAAACTCGCGTCATACTATGAATCTTAAATATTTCGATTGCAGTCATATAGACGAACAAAAAATGATAAGTAATTATAAGGATCTAAAATGTCACTTTTTAGAGATATTTGCAATATTTTTGCGTAACAAAATGTGACTTTTCTTAGATCCATTGCTGTCTTGATTAGAAAATAGAAGATTTGTTATTTTATTGAAAAATAACACTTACGTTCATTCACTGGAGGGTGTTCATTCACTGGAGCACTTACCCTAGATTGTCATTCCTGTTGCCTGGATACAAGATGTAAACAAATCTCAACTTTGACATTAACATTATTGGTACTTTAGGTTTGACGCCATCTTCTTGTTCGTGCCTATTTTTTTCTTAAATACTTATGTCATTGAAACCACTCATTTCAAAGAAGGTCAAATAAGAGCGACGTTTCTGTTTACAGACATTTTGTCCCTTGAAAGATTCAGGGAACCCATCTATAAGACCCTGTCGAGAGCTACGCGCGAATAAGATGCGTTTCTTTATGCCGCGTGGACATGATCAGAGTACACTCGGACCGAGTCTACTTGGATACCTACTCGGACGCGGACATGTAATCCGTGCGTACTCGGAAGTGCTACTTATGAAGCTGCCTCGTACGAGTGAACTCGGTCGCGACTCGGTCCGAGCTGACTCTTATCATGTCAACTCGGCTTTATACAATGTTCGCTTAGGACCAGCGACGTAGGCAACGTGTGCAATATTAACAGCAATGTAATCAAAAGCAAAATTGCGTATGAAATCGCGGTGAATTCACCCTTTCTGAACAAAGTCTTACTGCGAATCGAAGAGATGCGTGTTTATTTCGGTATAATTTCGACGGATCGGCAAGAATCCTTTGAAGTGGTTTAATCTCGCCTTTACAACTTTTGTGAAGACTTTTTTATCGACATATCGTTTTAATAATATTATTTTTATGTATTGCTTAAATAGCAGATTTTTCTGAATAATAGGATTATTATGACTGGTTTAAATCATGTGTCAACATTTCCACGCAAATCTGAGTTTTAACATTCAACGAATATCGCATTGTTATTAAAAATATTGAAAGATATCAAAGACAAAAGATTTGAAGACCTTTTTTTGTTATCATAAGCCCATCATTTTGTAAGAATTTTTATCCCTACGGCTATTAGCAAAATATCTTAAAGAAAAAGATTTTCGGGATTTTCCTTAAGCGCCTTGTTGGAATGTTATTCAACACTAGTTGTTATGAAATATTTGTGAAAAAATCGTTGTTCATTTTTATTACCGTGTTTTCTTGGCGTTTGTGATATTTTCTAATCTCAACAAGTCACTAATGTTAGTCAGTCACAAACGAAGATGACAAAAATATAATACCTATGTTGTTGCCATCACAAAAAAAAACGACTGAACAAATTTCGATGTTTCGCACACAGATATTTTTTTACGAATAAAACATTGGATACTGATTTAAGGTTCCCTGATTACTGATTAATTTTAAATGAAATGTCCACACGAGCGAAGTCGCGGGAGGAAGCTAGTTGAGAAATAAATATCTTTCATTCCCCCATACATCCAAACTTATCACATGAAAGGCTTTATACTCTACAAATTCTTCTCAAAAGTAATTTAATTTCATAAAAACCAGTTTCTTTTATTATTTTTGCAATGAAACAACCAAAGGGAAGCGCAAAAGCTGGAATAATTATATTTACTCCGGAAGTAATGACTGTAATTATTTTAAGAAGAAAATTAATGGTTTCTTTTTGTCGTTTTTCTCGAGGTATAATTTTCCAATTTATTAGGAATTGAGTTAATTAATATTATTGCGTTTAATTAACGTCATAGAATGCAGAATATAAATATTGAATTTGTTCTTTGCACGATTAGTTGATGTTTTTCTTTTTAATTTTTTTCCAAAAGTTGATTTTTTTTCTTGACCTCTCTCAAATTGTATGTTGTTTTAAAATTTACCTAATAGATGTCGCCACGAGGTTCACACTGCTGTTGAAAAGCAGTACATGTGCTGTTTGGTAAGTTAGGTTTTCTTTTAGTATAGGTATCTGTTAGGCTCAAAGACTGGAATCGCCAGTTGAGCGAAAATACCGCTCACAACTCGTTGTGGACACTGACAAAAAACCACAACGTGAAATTCGTGTTATGGTCATTATACAAGGTGTTACAAAAGTACCCCTAATGCCGTATATGATAGATAGGGACCATCAAAATGAACAACTTTTACTATGGGACCAACTATGAAATCGCGAAAAAAAATCAGCTGTTTTATACAAAAATTAATTACGAAAATATCAAAATGTATGAAACAGCTGTTTTTTTTTTCGCGATTTCAGAGTTGGTCCCATAGTAAAAGTTGTTCAGTTTGATGGTCCCTATCTACCATATTCGGCATTAGGGGTACTTTTGTAACACCTTGTATAAACGACCACAAAGCAAAGCCATGACGCGGTATGAGCACTAATTGGTGCAACCTTACACGATGGACAGCTTATTTAGGTTCCAATGAAGGGCATACGAATTCATGTTTTGCCCATGCTGAAGCAGAGACGCTTCGCGCGTGTGTGTGTGTATGTGTGTGTGTGTGTGTGTGTATGTTTGTTATGTGTATTACCTCATCACGCCTAAACGGCTGGACGGGTTTACATGAAATTTGGCATTATACATTACATAGTTTTACATAGTTTATTACTTAGATTAAAACAAAGAAAATTTTATTCTGGTCAAAGGTTCCCTAGGTTCCAAGCGGACGAAGTTGCGGGCGGCCGCTAGTCTTAAGCAAAGCAATCTTTTAAATTCGTTTTATATTTGATCACATCAATCAATGTTGTAACTTATATTTTTTTTGCATTCACAATGCTATTTTTATACGATAGATGGCGCTATGCAGACGACACGTCAATTTCGGAATGGCGGTGTTAAGACGGCGCATTGGCCATTTTGGTGGCAGGGATTTCGATTTTTCTCATCAATTACAAAACATATGATAGAGATATTTGATAACCTGATTATTTATTGCATTGACTTAATTTTGTCACTTGCAGAAACACGGTTCATTAACTTTTGAAAATAAAAATAATACTAGAAAAACTCCCGACTGAAATGCTACGGGTTAGTCGATTTTTTCTAGTATGTATTAATCTTGATATAAAAAACATCATAGTAATTTCACTGTAGTATTATATAACGGTATTGAAACTGCTTGCACAGACGGAACACATAGTTTTTTTATCCACAACGGGCACTCAGCCTTCATGTTACCTGATGTTGATTGACCACAACGGGTTAGTACTCAGCCTTCATGTCACCTGATGTTGATTGACCACAACGGGTCAGTACTCAGCCTTCATGTCATTTGATGTTGATTGACCACAACGGGTCAGTACTCAGCCTTCATGTCACCTGATGTTGATTGACCACAACGGGTCAGTACTCAGCCTTCATGTCATTTGATGTTGATTGACCACAACGGGTCAGTACTCAGCCTTCATGTCACCTGATGTTGATTGACCACAACGGGTCAGTACTCAGCCTTCATGTCATTTGATGTTGATTGACCACAACGGGTCAGTACTCAGCCTTCATGTCACCTGATGTTGATTGACCACAACGGGTCAGTACTCAGCCTTCATGTCATTTGATGTTGATTGACCACAACGGGTCAGTACTCAGCCTTCATGTCACCTGATGTTGATTGACCACAACGGGTCAGTACTCAGCCTTCATGTCATTTGATGTTGATTGACCACAACGGGTCAGTACTCAGCCTTCATGTCACCTGATGTTGATTGACCACAACGGGTCAGTACTCAGCCTTCATGTCATTTGATGTTGATTGACCACAACGGGTCAGTAATTAGCCTTCATGTTACCTGAGGGCCTACTCAAATGGCAAACGTTACAAAACGCTTGTCTTTCTACAAAATAAAACGCTTAGGCGTTAGCAATCCAATTGCTCCGATTGCTTAGAAAACACCACAGATGAATATACTAGTTAAGATAAAACGCAAAATTTGTCTATGGTTTCATTTCAAAACGTCAGTCGATATTTAGGGCGTTCACACACTCCACTCGGTTTCGGTTCGAATTCGATATCTACGTGAAAAGATGCAAAAGAACAATGACCACTTCCCATATTATTACAACCCACGCAGAAAAAGAATGGGATTAGAAATGGCGTCGTTCATATTCACTAATTCTCGTTCGCATACTAAACGCCACACATATCGCTTTCACACTCGTTGTTGTAAGCGCGGTGCGCTGCCATTTCCAATCCCATTCTTTATCTGCGTGGATTGTTGAAGATTGCGCAGATAAAGAATGGTCGCGGAAGATTGTTTTTTTTTACGTATCTATACTAAAATAACAATAAAAATAAAAATTCGCCGCCGGGAGTGCGGTGTTATATAGGCACCCAGATTCTAAAGCCAACCCGGAATATAACGACTGGGATAATAATTATGCAACTTTTATATTAGGTTATCCAGGCTTTAGCGATCAATGTATAGGAGCCGGCATGGATCTTAAGCGGTTAGAAAAAATGGAGTGGATTACTGCGCATGTATTTTTGCGCAATGGCGATGGCAAAGTGTAAATCGGGCTGATAGAAATATTAAAAATGTTTAGATTATGAGATTGATAGATGTAGTAAGTTAACAAAATGTCTTATCCCGGCTCTACAAGTTGGCCCCAACGCTACTCGTCCAACGTGTGGATCTAAAAAATAGCGTTGGCCCCAACGTTGGGGCGAGTGTTGGCAGTTGGCCGGCGCGTGTCGGTTTTATCAAAGGAATTTTTATAAAACCGACACGTGCCAGTGTTCGCACGCAATCCGTCCACATATTGGCGATTTGTTCACTGATTTCGTGTTTTATGATGTTCCACAATCTTCTTTGGCGTAGCTTTTTCTTTTTTTTTAGTAACAAATATAAATTATAACTTTCACTCACTACTGTAAAAGCGCTTAGAGCGTTTTCGATATTTGTATCCGGACATCTTCACATTGGCTTGGACGGTAAAAAACTAATTTGATAGCCAACGTGCGTATACCTTACCAAATTAATCGACCCCAACAGCGTTGGTACCATCGGGACCAACATGTGCAGCCGGCCTTATACTGCACCACAGAATACAGTGTACAATGCATGCTGAACAAACAAATGGTCTTCGTTAACGTTCACGATATTATGTGATCTGTGGTTAACGATAACCTCACGCGCCGGCAGAAATGGTACTCAAGTGGCAGATTTGACAAGTAGAATTGCCGAACGAGCCTTTCTATTCAACTGTAGCTGAGCGAACGCCGAGACCCTGCAGATTGTATAGTCGAACGCTGATCATCCGTTCCGTCGAGACGTAGATAGTGATATTACATTCTTTTTGCCATCGAGTGCTAGTGACAAAGTGGTGTGATATTTAGCTACTACGATTTTTTACAAATTATAAAATGCATACCCTTCGTTTACTATGGGCTGCACATAATGAGGATGTGTGGCTGCGCCGTCAACTCCGAGAAATGCTGGACATGCTTTTTAAAGAGCCTCACTCAAAAGAATCAAGAACTTTTCCTTGGAAATAAAAGTAAGTAATTTAAAATTCAATAAGGCTACCTAAAATACAGTAGGTAGATCTTTAAATCTGTGGTTATTTTTACTAACAATTATGGATATTTTTTCAGGATCTTTGCTCCCTCAGCTTCCTGGTCACCAACCGGATCAGAGAATAGTAGGGATCATATCAGACTACAAGCCGCGTTATCTGAGAAGTAGTCCACTACTTCAGGCACTGAACAGTCTGGACATAATGGCCAAATGGATAAAATTTCGTCAAACCCAACATGAAAGGGCTATAAATAGACAGAAGTAAGTACTTACTATTTAACTAACATAACATTCAATAATAATATAACTATTCCTACTTACCTAGTTTCTTATAGATTCCAAAGCTAGCAAAGTCTTTCTACTGATTTAATATTTGTAATATAGTAAAAATAAAATAATATAGATTAGTGATTATTTATTGAATACATTTATTTTGTAATTTTAGGTGACTCTGGATACCCACAACGGCCCTGGTTAATGACACCAATTTTACCATCTTCAAGTTTTTGATTAAAATCATAAATACATGTTGTGTTTTGCATAATATTGCACTAAATGCTAACTTGACACTGCCAACAATTGAGCAACCTGAGGATGATGATGATAGTTCTGGTGTACAAGAGCCAGCCCATCCACAGCTAACAGCCAAGACGACTTGCTACGTGGCAGAGCGATACTCAATTGCTTGATTAATCAGATGTGATAGAAAAGCTGCACCCAAAGTCAGATTAAGTGGTGGTTGTGTTTTTTTATACTTTGCTTGTTTGTATAATAATTATTATACTGTCAATTAATTTTAAGTCTTATTATTAAACTACCTAACAACTTTATTGTACTATATTGAAGTTAGGAACTATGGATCTACTAAATTAACTTTTGAGTTTATGACTTTCTTAGTGTTAATAATTTGTTACACAATTTTTAATTGTTCTTCATTTTTAGGCCCTAACAATACTTAGGTACTTATGCATTTTCGAGTAGTAGACAGTGATTTCAACTAGTTAAAGTCATTTGCTCACAACTACCTAGTTAGTTAATTTCGATATCTAACCACTGTATGTAAGTAAACATTTGTTAATTATTTGGATGGAAAATGACCTTTCTTTGAATGCCGAGGTCAATTTTTGAATACTGTATGAAATATTATAGGAAGGGTCTCATTACAAGGTCTTCCGCTTAGGGTGCGCAATGGCGTAGCTTCTTTGACATTCACAAGTGCTTGTAACAGCCTACACTTTATTCAGTCAGTAGGCTGTTACATTTGTATTTTTTTTCAATTGTACATTATTAAAATTTTTGTTAAAACCATTATTGTTATTAAGTCTTTATTAGAATAAACATAAATTATATATTTTTTTAAACAGTATAATGTTGTCTTTTCTTATTTACACACATAATAACAGCAAACATTATACTAGTAGTCAATACTGACTACAGCTATTGAGGTGACGGCGACGGCATGATGTCTGGGATTGGCATGGTATTTTGGATCACACACTTGCTTGGAGTTGCTGGTGGTAGTGACAGGGACTCGGGGAAATCTGCAAATCAAATAAAGTTATACTAAATAAATAAAAACGGTCAAGAGCGAGTCGGACTCGCGCATCGCATTAGAGTCTTAATGCTCTAAGCATAAGAGACATTGTTTTATTTTTCCTATAATCTTTACATAAACTTCTATCACATAAAATAATTTCAGATTTTGCTCTATGCAAACCTCGGAGATAAGGACTAAGACAAAAGGGTTTCACTTGAGCTAAGCTATGCTACATTGCATAGGAGTGTCTGATATACACCAAAAGGATTGCTTTATTTACAAAACTTATTTTAGCACAGCTCTAGTGAAACGGGGTTTCGCAAAGCTAAATTTTTTCTATACCAATTTAAGTGCTAATGATGCATGCTAAGGACTCAAGCAAGCTTTGTTTATATGGAGTAAAGCTAGCAGATGCATCACGCATAGCTCATGTCGTCCCACATCTTCATAGCAATCTCACTTGCACGGCTCTAGTCACTAGTAGAATGGATCACTAGTTTGGTACCCATAGCTTCATGGCTTTCTCTAGTGGATTTGCACCAGTTTTATTTTATTGATAAAATTAATCAATAGGTTTTAATAAGATAAGCATTATGGAACCATACCACATCTTTTTTTTCTAATAAGTAAGTTCACAAGTTCTTGTAAAGACAAAAGTTTTAATACTTACGTCAAGTAGCTGCTCCTGAATGCTTGCTTGCCAATGAACTGCAGACGCACCCAGTACTGCCACAACTCTCTCTTCCAAGGCAGTGAGGGTGAGCCTGCTGCTTATCACAACCAGTGCCAGACTCACATGTCCCTTATTAGTAAATGTTTCCTTTAGGTTTTAGTTTTCCAATTAGCCCAGACCTGAAGAATGTTGTAAGTGCAATGAAGTGATGATTAACTCATAAATTCATTTTTACTTACTTTTATGACTTCAATGTTCAATGAAATTAAAAATAGATTTTCAGTGTAATGATTTTACTTACTTTTTTCCATTTGTCTACTGACTTATCGACGCCACCTCCAATTTAAACTTAGCAGCGCCGCCAGCTGCTGCCACATTCTGTCGCTTCTCGCTCGACCGCTGAGGTCTGGCAGGGTCTCCGTGCCGGTAATATTAATAAAGTTCAAAATATCCAGTGCTTATTATTTTGAATATTGATCACCATTAAACATTTATTTATATTCATCAATAAATTTCCTTTCCATAATACTCGGTAAGAGCTTGGAATTGCTCGGGGCTGGCACGTAGCCTCTTGGCTCCATTTCTAAAACAAAAACAAAAAGTATTCATAATGGACGCAACGTATTCATTGATTTGACTCATAGTTTGAATACTTACTGTAATAAACTTTCAAAGTATAACTTCACCTCATGTGCAAATTCACATTTCACTGCACCACACAGTATTTTGAATCACAACGCCGCTACTACGTACTTTGTTTTGTGTTGTTTGGTTTGAATGGTTCTCTACCTTTTCGCCGAAAATTGTTTGGCCGATTATCACTTCCCAACTAACGTTACGCAGAATATTATTTCGCGGAATAATAATTTGCCAACTTATCATATAAAGTTATTAAATTTAGATTTTTCGCATTCACAATGCTATTTTTATATTAAGATAAATAATATTAGAAAAAATACTAGAAAAATTCGACTCACCCGTAGCACCTCAGACGGGACTCGAACCCGCACCCTTGGGATTCCGGCCCAATGCACTGACCAATTATGCTACCGAGTCGCTTAGGTACGACGGTTGTCAAATATTTTTATTTATTTATAAATTTATTTATTTATTTATTTATAAATAATCAGCTTAATAATACCTACATAATTCTACCAAATGAAACGTTGTCACACAAAAAATTGCAAATCGTTACTTGTCATTTCTTAATGCTCTAAGCTTGTCATAAAACATAGGCGAAACGTTGGTTGGCAAGTGAAATTCGGCCAAAAAAAGTTCGGCGAAAAGGCAGGACACCACCACCGGTTAGATGTCAAAGTCGACTGACGTTTTGCGATTGAAACCATAGAGCAATCGAATAGAATGAGCGTTCGTGCAGATTTTGTACGGTTGAGTACCAAATTAGGATTGCTAACGCCAAGGCGTTCAATTTTGTATAGAGAAAAACGCTTAGAAACGTTTGCCATTTGAACGCATGTTGGGTTTTAGGAAAGGTAGGCTTATACAATTTTATATTACTTACTTATATTTCCAAGAAAATGTTCTTGGTTCCTTTGATCAAGACAAAGTTGTTGAAAAGTGATCATAACTAGGCAAATTTGATCGAAAAGAAACATTGTCCAGTTGAGTACCGTTTAGCAAATTGTTACGCTCGATCACGTGACCGTTCGTTCGCTTATGTCAATCCCATACATTGTCATTCTATTCAATTAGCGTTAATGTTAGTAGAATGGCCATTTGAGTAGGCCCTCTGAAGTTGATTGACCACAACGGGTCAGTACTCAGCCTTCATGTCATTTGATGTTGATTGACCACAACGGGTCAGTACTCAGCCTTCATGTCATTTGATGTTGATTGACCACAACGGGTCAGTACTCAGCCTTCATGTCACCTGATGTTGATTGACCACAACGGGTCAGTACTCAGCCTTCATGTCATTTGATGTTGATTGACCACAACGGGTCAGTAATTAGCCTTCATGTTACCTGAAGTTGATTGACCACAACGGGTCAGTACTCAGCCTTCATGTCACCTGATGTTGATTGACCACAACGGGTCAGTACTCAGCCTTCATCTCATCTGATTTTAATTGACGATATAGACGAAAGTGGAAGCGCTCCCTGCATCTTCAACCACTGAGAAACTGGCTATCTTACCTCTAACTTCCGAAACACAATGGCGTCAGACTTAGATAAGTAAGATGGTGGTCTCCAACAATCTCGATAGGGTCGGAAGGCGATAACACTGCGTTATTTTATCAAAAAAAAAGATGGGCCCGCTAATTCGGGAGCGGGTAATTTCATAAAAGTATGAGCAGCCTTTTTGCTTTAGTCCTCCTGTGACCACGGCCCCTGGAAAGGTGTCCAAACGTCTGGAATTCAAATAAAAAATTGCTATAAAAAACAGCTTCAAAAAACAACAGCTCTAAAAAGCAAGAAATAATATTTAAATCTGCATAATTACTATTCAAGTACCTACGCATATCTGATATTAAAAAAACGTCTTTTGAAATCGGGTGGGGCTAAAGATATTTTCCTTTTTTGATCATAATAACATTTATCGTGGTTTCTCTTTCTCAATTTGATTTTTTAATTCTTAAAACCTCCTCCTTTTTTTTGAAGTCGGTTAAAAACCAATAAATACAAACTAAATAGTTCTAAAACAACACCTGAATTAATAATATACGCTCTGTAATCCGAAAAAAGTGTTTTTGTTTCTAATGAACTGTACGCGCGAAAGTCTCAGAAGTGTGTACCTAATTATTGCTTCAACCTTAAATACTATATTTTGGAAGAAAACAATTCTATTTCTTTAACACTACGTACCTAACGGTAAGGTTCTTGCATTTTTTATTTCAATTAAATATCCTACGACAGTAAAAGTTAGAATCGGAAACCTGCGATTTGGTATTCAAATTAGATTGAGTAAAAATGACAAGGGCATTATAAGGTGCCAAATGTCCTCAAATATTAAGAGCCCATTAACGATCGTACCGCGATAAAACAACGGCAGAATTTCAAATGTCCCCATTATACTGTTTTTTTCTGAGTGTTTATTCAAATTAATTGTTTTTTTATTGCGTCGAATCTGGACTTTCTGGATTACTGGTGTTGAAATGTTCGTTTGATGGCGTTAGTGATGAGGTAAAGATTTAATTATGAATAAATCATTTTTTTTTTCAAAAGATATCTTTGATGAAAATAGTTATTAAGAAAATACGTCAAACTGTGCACAATCAATAATTACTATCATATGGTAGTCCATTGTACTAACTGTGTTGTAAACTAAATGATAATGTGCAATCAACGCATTTCAATCAATTTTAAAGTTAAATTCGAATATGTTAAAGTTCAAAATTAATTAGATATTTTTGACAGATTTATATAACTTGATGTGCTGACTGTACATACAAATGATTGATTCATCAACGCCCGAGCGGCCGAATGTGGCCGAACAACAGTAGAATATCTATTGTGTCTCATTTTCCAGGCCTTGACGGGTAAGGCAATAAGGTTTTTTTTGTTTTAGCTTTTGCTATGGCACTTACCATTTCCCATTTACATTGCAATTTAAAGACAACATTTATGAAAATGTCTCTACAAAATGTTCGGAAAAATAAATAATTCCTACCTTTCCCTTACTTTAACGACTCAAAGTTTATGATCCATTAGGAAATTAATTGACAACATTTGAGAAAATTATTCGAGTGCGCAAATTTCCCTTTTACGAAGAAGCCGGAAAATATTTTTCTATAAGCATCAAATGAGGTAATTGAAATGTGTTTTCTCTTTTCTTATTTTTTATAATTAAATTATGTTTTTTTTTTTGTTTTATTACTTTAGGAATAGACTGCAAATAAAGTTCGAACGAACGAACTCACATTATTATAATATACTGTAGCAGTTGCTAGCACAAAAAAACAAATGACGGAAGTTTTTTCGAAAACGCTTGAATCATTTGTTTGAAATCATTCGTGTAACTTTTGATAATTGATAACTAAATGTCACTCTAAAACCGCTGACCAAAGACATGACTTGCAACTGACTGACCAACGAGCGATTTAAAATACGGATTTTGCTATGTCGAATAAAAATGAGTAGTAAAGAACGCTCAACGCCATCCGAATGATTAAAAAATAAGGTCCCAGTGCTTCTATCTAATGGGCTATTTACATGGGTCGATTTAGTCACCTGTGACGGTTGACTTTAGTAATTAGCAAGTCGCTTGTAATATTGAATCGGTGATGGCGTCGATGTCGTCTGTGTAGTAATGGGTTACGCCATAACAATATGTAATAACGTAGTTCCAGTTATGGCCACTGAATCTATCTGATTCAGTGGAACTACGTTATTGGAGTTTGTTCAGTCACGGAATTGCCATTTACACAGTCGATTTTCGCCGTACGGCAAAATTCGTGCGACTTTAGTCAATCGTGTAAATACCACATAAAACACACAGACTTTGACAGTATCTTTACTAAAGATGTCAGATTCTCGCAAAATGCAAATCACAAAATCCATTAGTCCATAACCGTCAAAGCAGGTTATACATTATTTAGATCGGCCACTCTATTCTTTTCTCTAGAGCGGCGTTGTTCAAACAATGTCAAACCTTCATTAACTAAAGTTGTTTGCGGAGGACAGGGCAAACAACCTAGGTACGTGTAATTTTAGTGGCTAGCTTATTTCGACTTGTCGAAGCCCACAAAATGGTTGCCGTCGTCAAACTTAAGTCGGAAACCCTGTGTGCGTTCGCCGTAAAAAGACGTGTGATTAAAGTAGGTGGTTGTACAAAATTAATAATAGTTGGAAAGTTGTAGATAAGACTTCAAGTTATATTCTATATTCACGAAAACTTATTAACATTACGTGTAACTTATATTATCATAAGATAAAAGACGAGCATTTATAGCACAAAAAAAGTGTATCAGAGCTATTTGCGGCGCTGCACCGGATGAGTCTTGTAAACCACTATTTGTAGGCCTTGGTTTGTTAACGATGCCATCTCTGTACATTTATGAGATTTGCAACTTTGTAAATAAACACAAAAGTTTGTTTACTAAGGCTAGTGAGATAAACAGTAGACTAAAAAGGGACCCTGATAGACTTGTTATTAATGAAATCCCAAAATCAGCTAAATATTCAAAAAGCTGTCTGATTATGTGTATCAGGATTTTTAACAAAATTCCTACTGATATAAAAAAACTAACTGGAAATTCATTTACCAAGACATTGTACAGGTGGCTCTGTGAAAAGGCTTTTTATGACATTAAAGAAATATCTGGAAATTGACGATAAATAAATGAATCAAGTATTACATTAATTAATTAAAATAAGTTGTAAAATTTGCATGCTATAAAAATTAGCAAAACATGTGCGACTTGAATTAAATTTAATAACTTTGTATACCATGTTTTAGCAAATAAAGATATTCTTATTCTTATTCTTATTCTTATCAGTACATATAGTATTTTAGTCCCAAATGAAATCGATATAATGTAATTGTTAAATATTTTTTATCATAAACTTTTAATAATAAAACATATTTCTTAATATCTCTATTATTGGGCAAGTCCTTAACTTTTGAAGGATTTTATCACAATCTATAAAGTGATCTTACTTTGTGCACAGATAAAAAATAATAAGTAGGTTTGTTCTCACGTTCGCTTTTTTCTTTTTCTTTTTAAAGTAAAGGTCTAAAACTGTTATCTCCTCTTGTCTAAGTTTAACAAACACATTGAACTGTCACTGAACTCTAGAAACTTTGGTGATAATATTGAATCCGTCACTGATAAGGAAGTTTCGAGAACTTAAGCTGGATTTGCTCTTATCACGCCATTCGCAGTATCATAGATATGCCTGAAGGAATGTCTTCATATATATTACTTAGCGATAAATTAGTTTTAAAAAAACCGGACAAGACACCCCATGGAGGGTTCCGTACAAAGTAGGTACTTAAATAAAGAATATTTTTTTATGATTTTTGGGCAATCGTGGAATTAAATAAGAATCCGATACACACCCACACACACACAAATAGTAACATCATCTTGTAACCTTAAAGAAATTAAATCAAATAAATATTTTATTCATTCAAGGATAATAATTAAATAAATATTCCAATATAATGTTATATGTCACTTTTCTTATTTAAGATTATTAATTTCACGTTTATTATGGAAACAACTTTGAACAATCAAAAGGGAAACAATAAATGTCTTTTTACGAAACGAAAATATAGGTATCATTGTTATACGCAACATTTTCCTGTTATAATGAAGGCATACAAAAAGAAGTGCTCAGTCGTCAAAAATGTAACAACAATTATAATATTTCTATATCAATTTCATGTACTTTTCTCGCATTTTATAAAACAACGCGTTCAAAATGTGTTACAATGCAAAACTTACATTCACACTTTTTCATACTCTTATTGTGTAGGAACACGAGTCATTTTCGCATGTTTTCTTCTTTTAAATTTTGTGCTGAAGCTAAAGCGGAAAGGCGCCTATGTTCGACCGTCGATTTGATAAAAACTGAATGCGGTGATGAGGGTGCAGATTTGGACAGGTTGCGTCGATATTTTATTGATTTTAGGCTAAGATAGGTTAAATAGTAGCTTATGAGAAACGTGTCCATTGTTGTCACGCGCACCTTTATGTTTTCTAAATGAAGGATGAAAAATCAAGCAAGTATTAGTGTGCTCGTTTTCGTAGCAAGTATATTTTTATAAGGTAGGTATGTCAATTATTGTGGTTGTACTAATATTTATAAATCTAATTTTTATTTTCACTTCATTATACCATTTTATTAGCCAACTTCCAAAGAGGTTCCCCGACTGCAATGACACTTGTTATTTAACTTTTTAGTTTGTTTTTGGAAGAGCAGTCGTGTTTTTCTTATTTTTTTATAATTTTTTTTTTTTATTCACGCATTTTAGTGACGAATTATATAGTTTTGGAATGTGCTTATCAAGGCCTTTTATTTGATGCTCATATTGTAATAATTAAAGAAAAAAAATCACATTTAGGAGAGGGGTCGTAGAGTCGCTATTTTGTTTTTTTTTAAGTATTGCCCACTGGCATCTAATGATAGCCCATACATCCAAATCCGTTAAGGCATTTACAAGTTATGGTGGAATAAAGAAACTCAAATACACACATCCCTGAACACATTACACTCTCTGTTTCTTCGGGCAGTCGGGTAATAATAATTAAACTTAGATACTGCATTAGCTATTTTATGTACTGTAATATCACCATCATAGGATTTATAGTTCCCCGGAGAACTACGGTTGAACGAATAGACGTGAAAGCGAAATGTGTAGTTCTCATATTAAAATTACACAGGGAAGTAAAACTTGCTACATTACATTACATGGTTTCAACGAAGCTTGATTACTTTTGCTTCGTTACATCATTCCTTGCGAATGTATAACAGTTACGTATTACTGCATGATCCATAGGATTATGTTATTGCGCGTTTGCAATATGGTGTTTAACGTGGTGCAAACGCCCTTTAACACTTTTTCAATACAGTTGCTCGAAAATGTGTGTTTTCGCTGACATTACAGTGTGCGGTAAGATGATTTTACCACACGCCGTGCATTTTTGTTTACGGTTTAGTACAGCGTGCGGAAAGTTAATTTTACCGCACGCCACCACCGTGCGTTTTTGTTTACGTTTTTTTTATTTCACAAGGTACCTATGTTTTCTCGCAAATATATTGAAAAAGTAGGTAGTATGACACACGGTTGTTAAGGTTTTTTATAACTCCTTACCAACCTGATGACCTGAGTGGTGCAGTGCTTAACATCTACTACGCAAGACGTTCCGGATTTGATTCCCGGCCGGGCAGAAATTGAAATGATGAATTTTAATTTCTGTGACGGGTCTGGGTGTTACTATGTATAATAAGTATATATTTAAAAAGTATATAAGTAGTATATTAGTTGTCTAGCACCCATATTACAAGCTTTGCTTAGTTTGGGGCTAGATGGCGCTGAAATTGTCCAAGCATTAATTTATTTATTTACCTTGTATCATAAACTACTATTATTAACGTGTGGGTGCAATCGCTCTTTAACACTTTCAACGCATACTTTTTCCATAAAACAAAGTTGTAAAGCCACACTAATACGATAACCTCAGTACAATTTATTCCCGACCATATCGAGAATCCCAGACCCTGAAGAGTACAGGAACCAGTAAAAGTTATTGTTTGTAGAAGCATTTACTTCGTCAGGCCGGTCTCTTGAGAAATAACGGTGAGTGGTCGGCCGTCCCATCTCGAGATGTCGCCGCTTTATATTTGTACCCTAAGATTCTTCGGCATTATTGTCCTTTATAGAAGACTCATATGTATTGAATTTTATCTATCTTTATTGTCGATTCCAGTTCCAAACAAAACACGATTGAATTTTATTATGGATCATGCGACTATCCATCAGAAGATATTCGGTTCGGTTGCACTTCAGATGGATTGTCTTGCTCGTGTTATTTGCCCAAAAACAACCATGTGAGTAAATGTGCCTATTTTGCCTTATGTGCTCAAACAATGCACGCTGTTTGTGTTTGTGATGTTTGGATGTTTACAAGATATTTGGACTAATATATAAAACTTATAATAACAAGTACACAATTTGCCACACTTCTTCTTTGACGACCTCCGTGGTCGAGTGGCTTTGTACACCGGTTTTCAAGGCGTCGCCATCTTTGAGGTCCCGGGTTCGATCCCCGGTTAGGTCAATTTAGAAAACGAACTCATCTATATTGGCTCAGGTACCACCGTTGTCTCTGATTTCCATAACACAAGTGCTTTAGCTACTTACTTTGGAATCGGAGCAATGTATGTGATGTTGTCAAATACTTAATATTTATACTTATACTTACACATACCAAATCATATTTTCTACACCTACTATTAAGTCAGGATCACTAAAAGCTGTTCTAATTAACTTTATTCAAAGTTATTTTTAAAAGCTTATTGTTTAATTCAATTACAGTTATAATCAAAGCCCCCATTCTCGCAAATATTCAATCCTTCAACCGCATTTTCCACCGGTCCTCCAGTAATACAGAATTAATTTACCAAGCGTTTGTGTTTAGCGGCGTAGTAATTAAGATTCCGCGCTTCGCATAATTGTAGACGGACTGCGGACCAAATTTTCAAAATGTTGCCCTCTTTAATTCACTTCTTTTGTGCTAGAGTGGTTGACAATTACGTGTCAAGGCTCGGAGGGTGAAATCGGAGGATTGCGCTCAGAGTGTTTTTTTTTTCGCCTTAATTAGTGTAATCAGACTCCTTTACAATGTTTAGCTGTGTGTATGTTACTTGAATTCACTTCGCATACTGACAAAAACACTAGTTCGTTTATAAGTCACTTATTTTCGTGCTAAAATGGTTGATAAATAGGCTCTGATGGTGAAATCGGGGGATTGTGCTGAGAGTGTTTTATTTTTTCTGCCTTATGCTTTTATGTAGTCAAACGCCTTACGTAATTGCGTATGCAAGTTTCTGGCTGGAAACCATATGTATGTTACTTGAATCACTAATCATACTGACAGAAATACTAGTTCATTTGAAATTCATTACTTTTTTGTGCAGTGGTTGACAATTATATGTTTACGCTATGAGAATGAAATCACGGGATTGCGCTAAATGTTTTTTTCTGCTTCATGCGATTTGTGTAACCAAACGCATATGCAATTGTGGATGCAAATTCTCAGTCTCAGTCATCAGATACAGGGTCGTTTTATTCCCTCGAATATGTTTGAGCGAAGCAGAGCTGGTTCATGCGTCATGCTCGTGAACGGGTACTTTCAGTGAGAAGGTCTGCTTCTGACTCTCATCTTAACGCATATTGAATTGTATGAATTGCATTTTTGTAACCGCTTAGACTGTAAAAAATAAGTGTGTTACTTATCTACCAATCCGCATTATGGCCCATCCTCCTTATCCGCTCATAAAAAGATGTGTGTACATTAAATAATGACAAAGAAGGTTGTCCAAGACTGCAATATAAATAAAGTGCAAGTTGCACAATATTTTTTCTAAGTATTTTCATAAAACCTTTGCTTCTAAGAATATCATTTTCTTTATTATATAAGAGTAAAATGTCTGCATAATTCCAGACCAAAATGTTCTAATAAATTTGTGCAAGTAATTTGCACATACGCGACCGCAACCGCACCGCTTTATTTATTTGCTGGTGCAAAATAATAGATGTAGAGTTTTTATATTCATATAAACATTTTTATATGATTTCAATTTTTTCATTTACAATGTTTTTACACACCTACAAAAATTAAAGAACGGGATGGGATTCAAGTCTTGATTTAAAACTCAAATCTATTTACGCAATCTCAAATTATTAAAAAAAAAGTTACATGCGTATTTTGCTTTATGGTTTTTCGGTAGTAATATTCTTTCACGTTTTAATGCCTTTTATTGATTCATTGTATAATAAATACAAATTCTTTATTCGCAACAATACGGGTATGATTAAATGTAATTATAATAAATGTCCCTTTAATATGGGACAGTGTGACTTTTTACTTGGCTCACGTTGTAATTCCCTCTTTTATCTTACGCCACAGACCATTTACCCGCCACTGACAAATGAAGTACGCGAAGCTTGTTTATTAGCGAATGCGAACACTTAATGTGACTTATATTAACTACCTTATATACATCATTATGTACTTTGGTACCTTGGAAATAGAGGTGCTAATGAGTTGAAGATAGTTTGGAAAATTAATAATGATTAACAGCCGATTTCAATAACCTAACCTCAGTAAGAGATAGGCTTACTAAAGATTTGTTGCCTAGCCCCATTACTAATAAAGATTGTATTAGCAGATGTATAGTTACACAGTGTTTTGTCTTTTTCTTTTTCATGCCAAACTTAAACGGCCTTAACAATAAACAAATAGTAAGTTTACACCTGGTTTAACAGAAAATATTGTTTAGCAATATTAGTCCTTACGTTTGACGTCTCAAAGCATTATATTCCTGAGCAAACTTTTTGGTTAAACTAGGTGTAGACTTACTCTTCGTTTATTAATAAGGGGGAAATAGTTTGACAGAGAGTAACCATTGTGTAACTATACATCTGCTATACAATCTTTATTAGTAAGGGGGTAGATATTTCTGTTAATTGACGGGAAATAACAACAGTTGCCTAGCAACAGATCCTAGGCCAATCTATTACTGAAGATAGATTACTGAAATCGGCCTTAAAGGGAAATGGAAATAAATAAATTCAGCTAACACACGTTTAAGTATCCAAAAAGTGTAATTCTTTATAGTTTTGCATCGACATGAGCCATTTTTAATGTCCCACTGTTTGGGTTCAGGCCTTCCTTATGGGTGGATAAACAGGATGCGGATAGTAAAAAAAACACATCTGAAAATCAAATATTAAAATCTTACCGTAAATATTTTTTTAAATTAAAATACATTCGTTATTCTAACATAGTAAACAAAAATATTATATAAAAAAAACCTATAATATAGGGTTGCCATAATTTTCAAAGTCTCGGACGTCTCGACGTACGACGACCGAAAAAAAAAAGTGTTTATCCCATCCAAGTAATGTGTACTTAATATTATATATAAAATATATACAAGGTGTTACAAAAGTACCCCTAATGCCGAATATGGTAGATAGGGACCATCAAACTGAACAACTTTTATTATGGGACCAACTCTGAAATCGCGAAAAAAAAATCAGCTGTTTCATACATTTTGATATTTTCGTAATAATTTTTTGTATGAAACAGCTGATTTTTTTTTCGCGATTTCAGAGTTGGTCCCATAGTGAAAGTTGTTCAGTTTGATGGTCCCTATCTACCATATTCGGCATTAGGGGTACTTTTGTAACACCTTGTATAATATGAAGTTTTAATTATGAAGAAGCAATGATGTTGGCGTATGACGTATGTACCACCACCACGTTACCACATTACCACCTTCGCGCAAACTGGGCATTATAAAGTTCGTTCGTTTTTAATAATACACGTTCCGACGGTCGTATAGACCACGATTTAACTTAACCGGGACAAAATACCAAACCGGCTGGGACGCCGGGACCAATGTATGAAACCGGAACAATCCCGGTCGAACCGGAACGTATGGTAAGCCTACTATTTTGGTTCTTTGTCTATAAAATTTACAATAATGACGAAAAGCCTGGTATTAATAAGACACAGTATTATTAATAGTACTGACGTAGCACAGGGGCGCGTGTAATAAAACGCCTGCTAACAAGTGCTAATAATTTAATTCAAAGATAGTAATAATAATAGACAAAGGAATTTCCTTTGACGACGAAGAGAGCACAGATTAAATATTTTTATCGACTGGCAACATTTTCCGCCATCCTTGGACGTGCTCAGATCCTGAATAAACCAGGAAAGATAAAATTATTTTCATAATTAATTTATTCAATATTTTTATGCTAAGCCCGGGTCTTGAGAAAAGCTAAAGGTATAGAATTTATTTAATACAATTTTAGTAGGAGTTCGCGACATAGTTTATATTATCTTTTAACTGTTGAAATAAATATATTTTGCTAATAATTCGAAGGCCGTAACGAATAAACGTGCAAAGAGGTTCTGCCCATTTTTTTTTAAACGTGCAAAGTGCCTGATCAGAAAATTCCAGTTTGATCTAGAATATACGTATAAAATATTTTTTCCTGAATTTCCAGAAAACTATAAATATTTTTATCATTCATGTTACCATGTCTTGAAAGCATATTTTTATCTTTGTTTTCTGCTTACATTATAAGTCTGCATAAGTTTTTCGCGCGTATCTTGTATGTATATACGTATGTTTTTAAATGTAATATTTTTTATATAATACTAAATAATATACTAGAAAAAATAGGACTCGCACCAGATCATGTTCTCGGACGGGAATCGAACCCGCGACCTTTGGATATCCGGTCCAATGCTCTGACCGCTGAGCTACCGAATCACTAGTGGGAACGTCGAATTTCTTCTAGTATATCAACTCTTACGCTGCAAGCCAGCGCCATCTCACCTATGTAGAAGGAATTATTACCTCTAACTGAACATCTTTCCAGATATTTTTAAACAGTTGATTAAGATGAGAAAGCTATATAACTATTTAAATTTTGAGATTTTAGCATTCACAATGCTATTTTTATATAATACTAAATAATATACTAGAAAAAATAAGACTTGCACCAAATCATGTTCTCGGACGGGAATCGTATGAGTGACTCGCTAGCTCAGTGATAAGAACATTGGACTGGTGCGAACCGGTTTTTTTCTAGTATATTATTTAGTATTGTTTAAAAATAGCATTGCGAATGCTAAAATCTCAAATTAAAAATGCTTTTTTAAATTTTGAGATTTAAGCATTCACAATGCTATTTTTATACAATACTAAATAATATACTAGAAAAAATAGGACTCGCACCAGATCATGTTCTCGGACGGGAATCGAACCCGCGACCTTTGGATATCCGGTCCAATGCTCTGACCGCTGAGCTACCGAGTCACTAGTGGGAACGTCGAATTTCTCCTAGTATATCAACTCTTACGCTGCAAGCCAGCGCCATCTCACCAATGTAGAAGGAATTAACTTCGACATTCAACTGAACATCTTTCCAGATATTTTTAAACAGTTGATTAAGATGAGAAAGCTATATAACTTTTTTTTTTTTTTTTTTTTTTTTGCAGCGTAAGAGTTGATATACTAGGAGAAATTCGACGTTCCCACTAGTGACTCGGTAGCTCAGCGGTCAGAGCATTGGACCGGATATCCAAAGGTCGCGGGTTCGATTCCCGTCCGAGAACATGATCTGGTGCGAGTCCTATTTTTTCTAGTATATTATTTAGTATTGTATAAAAATAGCATTGTGAATGCTTAAATCTCAAAATTTAAAAAAGTTATATAGCTTTCTCATCTTAATCAACTGTTTAAAAATATCTGGAAAGATGTTCAGTTGAATGTCGAAGTTAATTCCTTCTACATTGGTGAGATGGCGCTGGCTTGCAGCGTAAGAGTTGATATACTAGGAGAAATTCGACGTTCCCACTAGTGACTCGGTAGCTCAGCGGTCAGAGCATTGGACCGGATATCCAAAGGTCGCGGGTTCGATTCCCGTCCGAGAACATGATCTGGTGCGAGTCCTATTTTTTCTAGTATATTATTTAGTATTGTATAAAAATAGCATTGTGAATGCTTAAATCTCAAAATTTAAAAAAGTTATATAGCTTTCTCATCTTAATCAACTGTTTAAAAATATCTGGAAAGATGTTCAGTTGAATGTCGAAGTTAATTCCTTCTACATTGGTGAGATGGCGCTGGCTTGCAGCGTAAGAGTTGATATACTAGGAGAAATTCGACGTTCCCACTAGTGACTCGGTAGCTCAGCGGTCAGAGCATTGGACCGGATATCCAAAGGTCGCGGGTTCGATTCCCGTCCGAGAACATGATCTGGTGCGAGTCCTATTTTTTCTAGTATATTATTTAGTATTGTTAAAAATGCTTATTGTGTAGGTAGCTAAATGGAAACTATTTTCCAAGCGAGAATGGAATTGTTGAACAACTGTAGAACCAGCAACTGGTGCAGCTTATCTTGAAGGCTCACCGGCAGGGAGGACCGTATCTGTGACCAACTTCCACCAAGTTTCGCTAAGTCGCAGATAAAACATTCGACAGTCCTTTAAATGTTGTATTGTTTCAATTTCATCACTATTTGCTGCACCGCGATTCACTGAATGGAATTTTACTGATAATCTTCGATTCATCGTGTGTATTTCTGTCAGCTGTCATATACCCATTTACTGAGACACTCACTTACTACCCTTGAGTTTAATCAGTGACCAGTATATAAAATCTGTTAGACAGCGCTGGCGCAGCGATTAATTCAAGTCTGCTTTTGCTGAAATATTTAGAAAATAGCAGGCAGTTGGCTACGTGCTACTAATACTCAATACGCAAAGTATTTTTTAAGAATGGCCTCTAGTCTAGACCAATTAATTATTATCATTTATTTGAAAAAAACATTCTCAAATTCTTTGTCAAGAACCTACTCAACATTTTCATTAAATATAATTGCATTTTATAATAAAAATGTGATTAAGTACGAAAAGTTAAAGAAAAAGAAAATGGTATTGGTAGCAAAAAAGTAACTCAGGTATATCGCAAACTTGTATTTATGAAATTTTGTAGAGCTCAATAAAGCAGCCAAACCAAAGAGATTGATCTGACAGTGAATAAATTTCCGGTGCCAAAAAAAATCGTCTAATGATGGTTAATAAGAAATGCGTTCAAAAACTTCTGCAGCTCAGTTCCGTCTTAATCTCCAACCGCGTAGGCAACTTTGGCATCAAGTATTTTAATTATCTTAATCCTCCGGCAAAACTCTCCAAGTTCCTTTCACTGACTTGGAAGTATTTAGAAATTTAAAGCATAAGAGACAGCGTTATTATGGGAAACTTACTGCCGAACTCAGATACTCAAAAGAGAACGTGAATACCAAATAATATACTAGAAAAAATAGGACTTGCACCAGATCATGTTCTCGGACGGGAATCAAACCCGCGACCTTTGGATATCCGGTCCAATGCTCTGACCGCTGAGCTCTCAGCTCTGAGCATTGGACCGGATATCCAAAGGTCGCGGGTTCGATTCCCGTCCGAGAACATGATCTGGTGCGAGTCCTTTTTTTTCTGGTATATTATTTGGTATTGTATAGAGATAGCATTGTGAATGCTTAAATCTCAAAATTTCAAATAGAGAACATGAAATTATGAGAACGTGACATAAGGCGAACTTGACATTAAGCGCTGGGAGGGTGCGAATTGTGAGTCTTCCATAGAGAATTTTGAAAAAGTCACCTTTGATACTATTATAATCGCTAAAGTTTCTGACTTAAAGTTCACTTTCACGCTCGCTCAGGGTTAAATTTTGGACAATCCCTGGTGGACTTAACACAACGGTGACCATCGGGAAGTGAAAAGGCTTGTTTAAATTAATTTATGGTTGCCACTGGAAAAGTTTAGATTTGGTAAGTATACAAGTTGACATTTATTATTGTTAAAATTCTCTCCAGTTTTTCCTGACGTCAAGCTTATGACGTAAGATATTGTTGTTGTGTTTCTTTTTACTTTTTCAACAAAGTGTTTACATAATATCGTAAACAATTGTGCAACTTTTTAACCTTTCTTCTCCGTAGTTTAGCCACATTGTTATTGTACTTATTTTCAACTAATAATATTATATTTTTGTACCACCTTATCAAAGTATATGAAAAATAAATTGGTATTGACGAGCTTTTAGGTATCAATGAAAAACAAATGTTGTTTTCCCTCACATTTAAAAATAATGATTACGGTTGAAAGACCATAGGGTGAAAACTAGTAACATAAAATATGGCAAGGACAAAATATTTAACTATTTAAATAAAAACAACTCCTGACATTGATGAAATTGCGCTGGCTTGCAGCGAAGAAGTAAAAAGACAAGTAATAGAATCCACACTGGTTGCGTTCCGATCCCATATATCGCATAAATCGTAGCGATCTGAAGTTGGATCGCATGACCGGAATGCATCCTGTGTGTTTGAGCTCTTCATTATGTCGATAATTTGACAAGCCACTTTCGAATATTTCCATTGGGACGTCAATATAGATGCATGCGGGAATGAATCCGGTAATTTGATTTATTGGAAATTAAAATCTGGATTTTGAAATGTAATGTACAGATAATAGCGTTTCAGGCTCACCAGTCAGATTTTCTGAATCAATGTAAAATTGGTAATGTGATTGAAACTTTCTTGTAAGTATAATGTTTTCGTAGTTCAAAATTATGATTAATTTAATTGCTATAATATTCTCACATATTCTGTTAACATTTAGAGAATTAAAATATTATATATGTAAATGTGTGAAAAATATTTAGATAAAAAATATCTTTTTAGATTCTTATGTAAACTCCAAAAAACATGACACTTACCTCAAATGTCTGAAGAAACAAATATATTAAAATAACAAAACTGTATAAACAGAACAAACCTTAGGATAGCAAATACATTGGTTTTCACTGAGAATTTTCACATTCGTGTCATTTTACGAATGTAAAAATTCTCAGTGTGCTTTCTCTGTGTTGTTTTTCTGTGTAATATATCCTGGAATAAAGTTTATTATTATTATTATTTAAATTTTAAAATACAAGCACCGATATCTATTGAAATAAAGGAAAAGTTTGAAGCAATAACTATGAAAACCGTTTCAATAGCTAAATGTTTCAAGTGAAATTCACGTCACGTGTTTCTTATCTAAACTTCGAGGAAACCCGCACATACTGCTTCGAAACTTCATTCTTGTGCCAGTGGTACTTTAATAAATCGTTTAATTCTCCTTTGTGCTCCTTTACTACAGATTTTTTTCTACTTGGCTTTCATCTCACTGATGATAAAGCCAAAAGTGGAAGCGCACTTCAGCCAGAATTCTAAAGCACTGAGGAACTAGCTATTTTACTTCCACTTGCCAGAACATCACAATGTCAAATAGTTGTTATGGCGTAAGACTTAGGTAGGATGTTGGTAGACTGGTAGCTAGCCAAGCCGGCCTAACGAGCCAACCAAACCAAGTATAAATGTATACCCTTCTGAGGAGTCGAACTCGGGATCCTTCACATGGCTGGACGAACCACTAGCCCACAGAGGTGGTCAAACATCAGTAATGACTTCAGCCCTTATAACAATCGAATCCGGAACATTTAGTATACGATAAACAGTTTCGTTCCCGATGCACCAAGTCTTATTCAGAACATATCTATCTATATCGGCCAACTAAATTATTTTGGCTGAAATTCCTGTCACGCGCACCTCGGTCTTATCTGGAAGTTTCGCTGGAACCGCACCTAGTAACCAAAGTTCTGTACGAACCATTGACTCACGAACGTATTGACTATAAACTACACTTTTGAACTATTTTACTATTTGTCATTTTACTTGTTGTACTTGGCTTCGTAACAAGACCTCCCATAAAATAAAAGTGATTTTTGTGCTTTATTTTCTAGAAAAAAACACCAATACAAAAATATTAGTTAATGCAGCAAGGGTCGCATACTTCATTCGAAGAAAAAATTGATCTTAATGTGAATATAATTTTATTATATACTGCTCTGTTTCTTTTGTTCTGTAGTTGCACAAACAACATTTTGAAAGACTCGTGGTAAAATGTAATGACTTCACAAAATAAGATACCCAATTTAATGTTCACTGTACTTTCTTAAAGAACCTTGTAAGATATATTTACCTTCAATATACACCCTAACTTTCACACGTGAAAAGTAACGAATCTCATGACTCATGTAGTTGATAACTTTTAATTGAATTACATAAATCTTTTATTTTAATTTCACCTACAAAAATCACAGACACATTCCTTTCTCATTCCTCATCTTTTGCAATCGTCAGAACGCTACAAATAATATCGATTCATCGATACCAAAGGAAAACAATATGGCGCTTCGTTTTCCCTCAAAACTCTGATTTCTCAAGGGAGGCACTTGAATTGAAATATGACGAGTGACGTTCTCCTTGAGATGTTTTTGCAGCTACACTGATTTTTCTGATAATTAGAAAAAGCCTCTTTGAATGTGACATTTTAAATGAAAAAAATAGAATACCTTTTTCGTCTTGGGTTTATATTTAAGTAACTTTCGTCTGAAATTATCAAAAAGTAGGCGTAGGAATGTAGTATAGAACAGTTAGCGAAAAATATGTGTATTCATTTTCTGACAGATCATTAGTTGAATAAGTGTATTAATGACATGATTTCGTTTCAGAGCTGGTTAATTACGTTTTATCAAATTAGGTTGTCAGTATATGTTTCACCCTCAGACTCCAAAGTACTAAAGATTCTTGAATTAAAATTACGATCTATACATTAGATTTAGCATAGAAACATAAGTCTTTGAAATATCACCCTTGAAGTGGCTTTCCAGTTAACTGGACACTTTAAAGCCGTCATTTGAGGGTCAAATACAAAAGAACTCCATTCAATTTAAGATTAAAGTTCAGGATGGTCCGTTTGTAACCATAAGTGTCTTCTAAACGTCCGTTTCCAACGTAATTCAGTCTTGGAAAGACAAAGCGATGGTGACCACGCCCCTTAATGTTCTATTTAATACCTTACTACTCGCGAACAGTTGAATTTATTCAAAGGAAATGAACAAATTTTGTATTCTGTCTTTTTAACATTTTTAATATAACATGGTAGTTTGGGGGTTCAAAAGGCAAGATTATTAGAATCATTCATAATGATTATGACACTTTGTATTAGAAATCCTTTGAAAACTATGGAATGGAATGGAAAATTGTCAGTGAAAGCTTGTAATTAGCTTTTGAGTGTTTATTTCTGTATTTTTTGGTCTGAAGGGATTTATTTTGTAAATGATGGTGTACCCTCCCTCCCAAAAAAACCCTAAAATGGTGATTTTATTTTGTTGTTATTTTAACCACTGACGTCAAACTAAAGTGCCCATAATGATTTATATTTTATGGAATTCATCACTTCCAATTATTAATCAATAGAACATATTACTGAAGATATTTTACTCTCTTCCTAAATCTTAAATTCTCCCAAGAGTACGCTCAAGAACAAAATCAGAAACAAAAGAGTTCCCATTTCTACTCCTCCAAGTTTCCTTACAGGAACGAAACTGTCCGCTATTATTTTCCCAGTATCTCGCAAGCTAACAATCACTTCGAGCCATTAGCCACACAGCACCTTTAATGTTCTAACACTTTTAATATACGGCTGTTCCCTATAAATATTACAACGCAGTACAAAGAGCAAAGAGTGTTGAAGTTTCATCCATTAATCATATTAGTTCGCGAACAAATGCCAGCTGGGTCTGAGAAGTTAGCGTGACTGTCCAATATTGAACCCTCTCGCCCTACACGTGTACACAGACTAAAAATTGTTTATACATAAAAAATTGATACTGGTAATTTTGAAGTTGTTTGGTTATGTAAGTTTTTATGCTGTGGACGAAATGTGTGCAGGGTAAACGCTGTGGTTGTAAGCATTAAGCACAAGTTTTCTCGATAGCAACCACAAACATGAAACGTCGCGCAACGTGCGCCATGATGGATTGCGACAGTTTCGCGCCGGATTTATTTATATTTTTTGTTTTTTTTTTCTGAAATTGTGTTTCACGTAGCGTGGGGTGATGGCGTGCGTAACGTAGAACTTTAAGTAATCGGAACATTTTGTTGCATGTTAAGTGATAAGGGATCGTAATAAACGAGGCTTTGTGTAATGCTAGTTTACAATTGACATTTTAAAAATATTTGATTTATCTTATTATTGATTGTATAGCAGGGGGCTGATTACGTAACGCTGTCGCTAACAATTCTCGATTGAAATCGATTGAAACCGCAGTTACATTGCTGCTTTAAGTAAGATAGTTATCACATTGGTTCTTACTATTATAGCATCAATGTAACTGCGATTTCTGTCAGAGTTGATAGCAACAAAGTTACATAATCAGGGGGCAGATGTATAGTTACACAATGGTTACTCTCTGTCAAACTATTTAAGTTTTACATTTAAAAAAGGGCCAGAACACTGTGTAACCACGTGCATGCTATGCATCTGCTATGCAATCTTTATTAGTAAGGGCATAAGCAGTTTGAATTTTGGATGACAGTTTACAGGCACTGTAGATAATGTCACGTTAGTAAAAGTGACATTGCGTCAAAAGAAAAATTTGACATTGCAAATGTCAAATTTTACGAAAGTTATCGCTTATTACATATGTGACTTCGACTAGCCAGGTCAGAAACCTTTTTCTGATCATTTATTCACTTACATACGATTATGCACATAAGACATTGCCTATTAAGCGTTCTTTACATGACAAACTCTCTTTTGCAGTTGCAGTTTGCAAGTGAAACCGTGGCGAAGTCACGTATCCCCGACAAAGCAATTTTATTCGCTCCCCGGAATAAAATTACATTGTACTTTGATGTCACATTTTTATTTCATTGCTTTAAAGTAACAAATGCCGAGTAACAGCTTGTTTTGTGAAGCCCATTTGCCCAATTTGACAAATTCCCATTTGTTTTATTTCAAAGTTTTTTTTGTTAAAACGGACAACGTATTGTATTTTGTTTTTTATGAAAACTCTACAATCAAAAGTAGAAATGCGATATATTTTTGATTGTAGAGTTTTTATGTAAATGAATATTTTTTGATGTACACACGACAGCACGTCAGGTTATACAGTTAAACTGCGAAAACAGCTTTTATTACGTAGGCCATAAAGGCGGTCTCAAGGTCAACATTTATAGTCTGAGGTGCCGTCGTGTGTACAATGAGCGTCGTGTTTGTTATGGTGCTCAGAACTAGTCTGAACGCGTCATGGCTTTTCTTCATTTTGACAACGTGTTGTAGTCGTCTGGTATGATGACCACGATGCAAACGCGTGTTCTTTCTGTGATTACCACAGCGTCATAGGCGTTTTCATAGATCCACAACACGAATTTCACGTTGTGGATTTTTGACAGTGACCACAACGAGTAGTTTAGGGCTGCTACATTTCAATATTACAGTTATTTTTTTTATTTATTATAGTATAAAGAATTATTTTACATTTTATTGTTATTAACAGCGTAAAGAAATCCACAGAGTTTTATAGCAACGCAAGCAAGTAATAGTGAAACATGTTTTTAATCTCGTTCTCTTTACGAAATCATTAAATTCTTTAAAAGAGATGTTGTGGATATTGTTATTTGTATTTTAAATTTTGACATGCACTCTGTATTTACACCATAAAATAGATTACCTACCTACTTTATTTAAATTTTAAATGTAACATATTTACATTATAATGTCACGATGATTGACTCATACTGTAACGATTACTTTTCATACCTAAAATCAAAACACTAGTCAACTAAATACTCGCTCACTTTTGAAATTGCTACTGGAAAAACTAGCACAATTTCTACAGAGCTGAGAATGAAACAACAATTGACGAGATTAAGTTTGTGGAACGTGACACGCAGCAGCGCGGACAGAGATAAAGCTGTTTTTGGTCCTTTTTGGGGTTGCGTTGTTTTGGATGTCACGAGCTGAAAATAGCCCTCCCGACCCAGACGTTCGTTAGTCTTTTCATATTTTAAGGTTTATCCCTTTGTTTCTTAGTGTTGACAGAACGGAAACATTTTTTTCTCATAATTACGTGTTAGTCTTAATCTATTGTAACCCTCATAATAAGAAGATTGTACAGCAGATGTATAGTAACACAACCAATATAATATGTTATTTTTTATACCATATTGTGTCTAATGCAAACATTCAACTCAACCTCATTACAAAACTAATATCGCAACTAAAAATCTATGCGAAAACTAAACATACTTAAATTGTCCTAAAGACCTAAACTGTTTCTCAAGAAAAATGCTCCAACACCATTCTGCTGTTGCAATAAAAAATTGCTCAATCAGTCCAGAAAGGGCTTAATAAATTCTCAACAAAACCACATCGTAACCAAAACTGCCAATATAAAGGGCATAACAGACACATCTCAAAAGACAGATGCACTCGTAAAGGTGTGTTCATTGATATTGATGTTTACAACCGAAACCGGCATATCTGTGCGATCTCTTATTCCCAAATCCATACATTATTATTGACGTGTGCCGCAATCACTGCCGAGCCTGATATATTGAGTGGAGAATGAGCACGTGAGAAGAACACCTATTGGGGAGGACATACGGAGGTGCATTGTGGGCTTGGACGCTCGGTTTAATTATTATTCTCTCAATTGCATCGTAGTTTGCACACTAGCGCCGCCAAAAATAATAGTGCTTAGATAAAGACGAAATTACAAATTATCTCTCTGTAGTGCACTCCGAGGAAGTTTTGTTGTGGTACTTTTAATCACTTACACAATATTTTCTAGACTGTCGTTTAGTTTAATGGAGTTTTATTGCTAAAAGTGTCCACTTTTCGCAAAAAACCACTTAACCACCTGCGCCATCGAGCTATCAATTATTAATTATTATCAACATCAATTACACATAATGGTTCTTATCCTAAGTACAGTCCATAATAATAGAAGTATGTAATAAAAAATTACATAATTTCCAACCCTCCGTTCACTTGGATACAATTTTTTTCTTTTCGATCCACCGGTGCATTGAAGAGGAAAAAATTGTATCTTTTGATCCACCGGTGAAGCCTGGCGGTGGATCCAAGGTGGACGGAGGGATTTCCAACATAATGCCCGTTTAGATGCCTCTTTAAGTCCAGTCCCGTTCAAAACTATCACCCGTGTGTATACACCAGGTGAACGTGCCTCCAAGTAACGGCACACCAAATTTGAATTGACGTTTTTTGCTGATAATGGCGCTATAAATTCTTGGATAGAAAACGCGCGTTATTTTTTAAGTCCTCGTGGATATCTCTCTTGTGCTATCTAAATCGTTTCTTTATGAATAGTGATAGCAGATCTGAAATGACAAGATTAAGTTTTCAGATTTTATTCTTTGGAATTGTATTCTGTTTATTTATAGTTTTTAATTATTTTTATTCAAAATATACAATGTCTTAGTGAACATTTTTATCTGAAAATATTATAGATTTTCATTAATAAATTCTAATTTTATATTTATTGAAAATGTCTTAAAGAGTTCAGATTCTTTGAAAAAAAATTGAAATTTTGATCACCCGATCATAGATTAAGAGTCAAGAGTCAAAATTTCTCTATTCAAATAAACTTAATAATTAATCACTTTTGAATCGTCTATATTTTCCTACGTTCCAGACTCTTTTAACATGGTTTTTAATTTCATGCAAATTAAGATCAATCACTTGTTGTGGAACTTTATTAAAAAGGGCTTTTGCAAGCCTAAATCTTGGAACGGCAAGTTCATCTTTATTTCTTGTATTCAAATGGTAATTATAGCTGATTTAATAGTAACCTCCATGAACTTGAGTGCTGATATACAGTACCAACGTATGTACATTCATAATAACTTAAAAAGAAGTAAAACCAAGTCGCTGGGGAGATGAAGTGTAAACAACCCGTGTAAGTCTGTCTAGACATGTCGTCTGGAGCTGGAGTATAGGACTAATCTGTCATACGAGCACATGAATCTTGACATTGCAACAAAAAAAAAATTCATAAGTAATATTTTACTCTAGAAAAAAACACCTTTGGACCTAGGTACCATGAGTTGATGCAAACTGTTTTCGCTACCGTAAACAATCGTTTTCTCTTTTTCACTCGCATTGACTGTGAGCAGTATATCCGATAGTTTTCGGTAGTGAGAACAGTTTGCATCAACTCATGGTAGAGCTACTTGTCTCTAACTTGTACTCCAGTGGTATTTCCATAAAAATAGCACAGCGAATGAAAAAACAATCTTCTATTAAAAAAACTTTATTTTCCTTGGCCTGTAAGTTTGATGAGAAGTAAATTAACAAAAAGTTAGTAAAATAAATGTTCTTAACTATTGATATAACATTATTAATCCCAGAGCAGTTCACAGGACTGACTTATAATATTCTTATTTGTCAACCACTGTAGAGATGTCAACAAGGTTCTCAACTCCAAACTTACACTTAGCTCATTTATTAGGAATATATGGAATATTTTCTACGATGCAAACATCACACTACGATTACTTTTCAATATTCCAGCTCCTTATTCAATATCTGGAATATCACGATCCATCGCGTCATACACACATTGTACCGAAGCTTGAGAATAAAGCTTAGGTAGGATGCAAAATCCGTGGCTTTGTGAGGTGCGATCGAAAATGCAATCTCCAAGTAACTAAAAAGTTTCAAAGAAAACGATCCGGTTGCTCTTGGGCCTTGAGACACACTGCTTAGGAGGGAATTCAGTGACAACCATTTTTAATGTCGCCACTCCTGAGGCACTGGCGTTTTTTATGGTTGAATAAAGAGGGTAGGTCTTAGTCTTTATCTAGGGTGATTGCATTGCGCCCGAGATCAACGATATAACATGCCCTCCGAAGCACGAAGGAACATGAAGTAATACGTTTTTGGTCACCAAGCCCATGTACAACCCCAGTGAAAAGCGATTCGCAAGACGAATAAGCTACTGAGCTCCTCAGGAAGCATAATATTTCTAGTATAAACTACAAGATGCTAAGCTCGCTGTGTGTCGCAAGTCTAGCCAGTGTTTGCTGAAGGCTGGAGGGAGGGAAGGCTTTCACATTCCCTTCCACCCTTTTTAAACCGTAGATTGTTGTGTAGCTATATGACTTTTGTGCATTTATTATTGATGTTTTTACACATATAAATCACGAATACTTTGTACTCGTGAATTAAAGATATATAACAAATGAAGTGAATTTTTAACAAATTAGATTTTCCATACTAGCATTTTCATAATTTATTTAACAACCGCGAACGCTATTGTAACAAAACATTTATGTACAAATGTTTGAACATTAAGCTAACTTAAGCAACAACACTTAAGCGGAAAAAAGGCTTGGGGCAAATTTATAACAGATAAAGTGGTAATTTTCGCTAACAAAAAAAGGAGTCACTTTCAAGGTTTTTTTTTAATGCTAAGAAAATAAAATAAATAGACTTTAATGATGCTGACAGTTAACGCCTATTATGGTCATAATTTGATTTAATATCCAGCAACTGATAAATATTTTAAATCACAGAAGCTATGAGGTTCTCTGCGTGTGAGCAAAAAACACCGATTTCATAGATTCCTAGATTATTATTACAACCCATCACCTAAAGATTTTGTAGGAAAAAAACAATTAGTAGAAACAATGTGAAAAGAAAATTCAAACTAACAAATAGACCAGAGACCAATGTCCAGTAATTTTTAATCGTTGGATTACGTGTCAATGTAATCGGAATGTTATCTGCTAATACGAAGTGTGATAGTTCGATTGCAATTGCGATAACGTTATGGTGTTAATGGAATTGGGTTCCAGATCATCCACTACTCAAAGTTTAGTTTTAGATTAACCTTTTCAACTACCACCCATCTTAAGTTTCCTTGGTGATAAAATCCAAGTGTGCAAAGTGTCATGAATATGATCCTAAAAAGTGTCGCTGGAACACGAAACTTTTCACCTTTTCCAAGCTCGGAAATAGTTCCGAGTATTCAACATGTTGTTTACGACTTAAGTGTCTAAGTTTCCAATTTCACAACACACTTCACACAAATCCAGCGGAAGACTTCTGAATGCAAACGTATTAGTTTCAATTGCTTGCAATAATGTGGAAAAGCTTTGATTTTTAAAAAAACTTTAAGGCTTTATGTCTCAATATGGCAAGTAAGCAGCTTTCTACAGTGTAAGTTGTCACAGTGTGAGCATAAGAGGAATTTCTAGTGCCTTTTAAAATATGAACAATTCCTAAATTCTTCAAGACTTATAATACCAAATAATATACTAGAAAAAACACGACTCGCACCAGATCATGTTCTCGGACGGGAATCGAACCCGCGACCTTTGGATATCCGGTCCAATGCTCTGACCGCTGAGCTACCGAGTCACTCGGTAGTCACTCGGTAGTGACTCTAGTATATTATTTAGTATTGTTAATTTATTTTTTTCTATTAGTTTTTCTAAAAAGTTTTTCATACAAGGTAAAAAAAATCACCACGAAAAAATACGCAATTGCATTTTGTTAAGATGGATTTGAAGCGACAAATGTTCATTTTCGCATTGAAGGAGCAGCTTCTAACTAGTTTCATGGAAGCTGGCGTTACAAAGAGAAAACGGAAAACTGTTTTTCTGCTCGCGTCGGCAGAGAATATGTAATGGATTTGAAGAAGGCTAAAATTTCCATTTGGTTACGACCCGTGATTTTTATTATGCAAAGAAATAAATAACGTTGGTAAAGACAATGCTAGGTCATAGTTTATTTTGACAAACATGCAAATTACAACTTGTAAGGTTTAAATACTCAAAAATAATGAGATAACAAATGTTACTCCTTAAATTAAAATTAATTTTACTCAAAACTTGAATTGGTGTTGGAATTTAATTTTTTTACTGATAAATAACTCCATATATATATTATATTGGATTAACATTGTAAGTTTTCAAATAAGTTTTTCAATTCTTCATGGGACTTAAAACGTTTTTCTCTTTGTATTGCAAATAAGTAGCAGAGGGTCCAAAAAAAGCAATCGTCGTTCAATTTTCTTTATTTTGAACCACTCTTAATCGTAATCTAAAATGTTGTAACGACACGGTACGAACGTAGTCCGTTTATCGTGGTTCGATTTTCAAAATAGGCCGTTTATATAATAGGTACTTGTATTATGAAAATTAATGCAAATCTGCCTTAGGCAATTTCTGATTCCATATACACAATTTATGAGTACATTATGTATAAAAAGTACATATTTAAAAAGTATATAGGTAATAATATCAGATGTCTAACACCCATATTACAAGCTTTGCTTAGTTCGGGGCTAAATGGCGCTGTGTGAAATAGTCCAAGCATTTATTTATTATTTATTTATTCAACATGTCCATACAATGTCTATTGCTATGAGAAATTTACTCAAGCAAAAATTATAAAGACTTCCCAAGTGTCGTTTCGTCTGAGTTACGATTATGAAAACAATATCGTTCCCAATACGACTGCTATATAAAACCGGACTCCATTATATAGCTGTTTACGCGAACTATATCTTATACCATATCGACGTAAACACACGATTTTAATTTCAGATAAAGATGGAGCGTCGCATAAACGGGAATAAAGAGGTTTCATTAAGTTATCGTGTCGTATTTTTGGCCGTGGCCCAGATCGGCCATTGTTGCGGTGGTCAGACGAGGCCAAGTAGAGATCTTATTCAAACACTTTTCTCTTTTAAAACCTAACAAAAAGCGAAGTAACTTTTGAAAATTTTCTTCGTTCATCTTTTTTTACCATCGTATCAATTTTAAGACAGCATTTAATTATGTAAACTGAAATTAAATATTTAGTCCAGCGCTTTCATGATATCAGTTCTACGGCAACCCTTAGACAGATTGAGATATATATGTTACCGGCCAAAACCGATTTTCAGGACAAACTAGTTTGGCCTAGGTTCTTCCTATACGCGAAGGGATTAACTGGTATAGCCTAGACCAAACTAGTTTGTCCTAAGCCCGATAGGGTAAACAAGTTTAGGCTGAGCCAAACTAGTTGATCCTGATATAAGCATTATGGCCAAACTAGTTGATCCTGAAATAAGCATTATGCTGCGAGTGGTCTAAACACTAACCTTACCTAACCTACCTTTTTTTTTAGTGCATTTAAAGTTTTTCTTTGTAGCTAAACTGGTTTATCCTATCGGGCTTAGGACAAACTAGTTTGGTCTAGGCTTTACCAGTTAATCCTATCGCGTTTAGGAAGATCTAGTTTAGCCTAGGCAAAACTAGTTTGTCCTGAAATCGGGTTTGGCCGGTAACATATACATTTTCCTTTTTATTTATTACAGATCATTCAGACTGAACGCTCCGGCTGACTGGGCAATAAAGTGCAGTTGCGGTCGCGATCCTCGAGGCAGGTAAGGTAAGACCCTTCGTGTTTGTTAGCGGACTTATGATTTATTGAACTTTGTGTATGACCGCATCAATCGCACGGTTGTGTAGGAACAGAGCCTTATTTTCTGATTGAAAAATGATTAATGATGGTTAAGTTGTTGGGCGTGGTGAAGTAAGGTTGAATATGTAACAAATATAACATGCCAAGGGCTAGTTTTAATGTAATGGCTCTGACGACCTCCGTGGTCGAGTGGTTTTGTACACCGGTTTTCAAGGTGTCGCCATCTCTGAGGTCCCAGGCTCGATCCCCGGTTGGGTCAATTTAGAAAACGAACTTTTCTATATTGGCTCAGGTCTGGTTGTTTGTGATGCTACCGTTGTCTCTGATTTCCATAACACAAGTGCTTTAGCTACTTACTTTGGAATCGGAGAAATATGTGATGTTGTCAAATATTTATATTTATTTAATGGCATTGTTACCGACCAGCAACGTTACAGCCTTTTTGGGTTTCTCTTTGGTCTACCTTCCAAGTTCTAAATCTTAGTGACATCTTTTTATAAACAATTGTAAATAGTAGTGGTCAATAAACTCTTAAACGGGAAAAGCGTGGTTTAAGTGGTTCGTGCCCTATCCTCAACAGGCATATAAGATCAAAAATACAGATAGTGATGAAATTATTTTTCTATAGCTACTTATTTTAGGGTAGTGTAAACTACTTCTTTCATAATTTTTCCTCCTTAAATCTGAAATTTAAACTTTTATCACTAATTTCAATTCATTAATTGCACTAAAAATAAACTATACTGAAATGTATTACCTTACAAACTATTAAGTAATAATTGTTTCGTATATTTATTATTATGAGCTTGCGTTAATTTTTTGCAAGTACAAATTTCCTTCACACATTTTAATTTCCCCGTCAACTCCATATCTCACGAAATCCAGTAAGCAATCATTTCTTATGCTTAAAACATGTGCTCACCGAAACACGAAGAAGCTCTGCTACCAATGATTTATTCACCCGACATCCGAGTAATAAAGTATTCAAGAGTCCTACGGCACGGTTATACCCGGTTTTATCCGGTTAATATCTTATACCGGTTCAGTGCAACCGGCTACTTTAGCCGGCGCCGTTAAATACTCCTTAATCTCCTTATTTTCTTAGCAAACAGTATTTTAGGTAGTGATGTCTTATTTAAGAGGAGATTTGTATTCCGAGTGGATTACACTTTTAGATCTTTTCTCAGTTAGTGCAGTTGCAATGAGGAAGTACTTTTGAACAGTTTCCTCACGATGTGGTGGCGTTGGACCGCAAAATGTAGTCCGAGTTGATAAGATATTGTTTACGCTCGTGTTATCTTTGTGGCGTGATTGTGGTTTGTGTTCCTCATACCCTCATATTGTACATCGTGATTTGGTACTTAGAATCAAGGCTATGTTGTGGCGTTTTGTTATTGATCGCGAACTCAATAGTGATTGGTCGTTAGTGTCATCTTACTTTAAAGTCAAACCCCCTTACTAGTAAAGATTGTATAGCAGATGTATAATAGTTTGACAGAAAGTAACCATTGTGTAATTATACATCTGCTAACAATCTTTATTAGTAAGGGTTAATGAAAAACTTTTTTTATAATACTTGAGTAAAAATGGTAATAAAAATCAAGCACATGAACATTAAACTAAACTAGTGCTTTATATCATATTCTCAACAAAAGTACCTGCTTCCTTTTATAAAGTTAAGTTAATATGATGCACAGCAAACGCTACACAGCCCATGAGATAAGCTGTCATATATTACACGTTTTTTAAGGGTTCCTTACTGGAAGAATAATAAAAGAACCATGTAAGACAGTTTACTTTAGTTGACAATCAGGTAGTTAAATTCGTTTGTCACAAAATTATCATTTTTTTTATCTAATACGGTTTAGTGCTTGGCTTTCATCTCACCTGATGTTAAGTGACGATAAGGCCGAAGGTGGAAGCGCACTACACCCGGAATCCTCAGCACAGAAACTGGCTGTCTTACCTTTAACTGCCGGAACACATCAATTTTTAGATTGCTGTTATGGCGTCAGACTTAGGTAAGATGGTGGTAGCTAGCCAGGCGGACTTGAAGTAAGCCCTATCACCAACCAAAACCGTGTAAAATGTACCCCCTACTGGGAATCGAATTCGGGACCCCTGCGTCTTACACGGGTGGGCGAACCACTAAACCACAAAGGTGGTTAAAAAATCATGCACCTGCGCTGCCCGCATCCAGCGGCTTCCCCCGATCCTCACCAGATCATCTGTACCCCCTAAGTAACGACCGGTGCGCGGTCGCCATATCATAACCATTCCGCTCCAACGACCATCGGTTCTTCTTGCTATGAGTCCTGCCCACTACCACTTTGGCAATCCAAACAAAGTATTTGAGTTAGATAAAAAGTATTAAGATAAATAATATCGCAAGACAAAGTTCTTGTAAAACCGTTTCGTACTTGACCGTTGCTGGATAAAAAGAGCAGCACCGCCTTAAAAAGCTATGAGAGAAACTCCACACAAAAGCGGTGGCTCCTGAAGTAAATGGATTTACTGAAATAGGAAGCTGTTTTGTTCGAGATCATGCACCGGTAGGATGGAGTTTTTAATGCGATGCATTTGAGAATTGTGTTCGAAACAAATCTAAAATCTAAAAGTAGATTACTTACTTACTGATATGAAAACTGAAAAATGATGGTCTTCGCAAATGTATGGAAGTAACAGCAGAATAGAGAGTTATTCCCCGTGATGATTAGTCATATAAAAAAAAAACATCTGACGATTCCCCTTTTTGTTCTCAATTTAAGACATTTTTTGTAAAAGATTTTTTTTTAATATTTCGGAATAATCTCCATTCTGCTATAACTTCCGTACATTTACGAAGGCGATCTGATTTTAATCTAATACTAAATAATATACTAGAAAACATTCGACTCGTCATCAGAATTGCCTCGGGCGGGAATCGAACCCGCGACCTTCTGAGCTCCGGTAATTGGACCGGACTCGGTAGCTCAGTTTGGTAAGAGCTACCGAGTCACTTTCTAGTATAATACAGTATTGTATAAAAAAATTGCATTGTGAGCACTAAAATCTCAAATTTAAAAAAGATGCTAGTCTTTAAAAAATTTCACGGAATCAATTATAAACCTTTTTTATTCATAAGAAAACTTATTCCTGCCTATAAAAATATTCAGCCAAACTGTTTTTTTCAGTAGGTATTAGTTTCCATGCTATTCACAGAAATCAGTGTTTTATTATACAAGGCGGTTTATCAAACAAAATCATCCTTGTAATATTTTTTTATAATGACAATTTCCAAGGCATCTGCGCGTTTAGAGGCACACGTTTGTCAATTTCATTTCGTGCGCATTTTATTGAGCAAGTAAAGCCAGGTTTACGACGTACAAGTGACAGAGTGGCTGCGAGGGCCTATTTGTTCACTTTAGAGGCCGTCATTTAAGCATGCCTTCTAAATAGGTCAATGTTTTCAAGGTTTAATGGCCTGCATCTATCTGAAGCCTAATAAAAGACCGTATCTTGTAATTCGCTAACGTACACTATCCACTTTAAATATTTCTGCGGTAGTGTCGTGTGAGGAGGTCGTTACTTTCCCTCAAATAAGGTTGAGCGAAACGATGGCTGGTTCATGCGTCATGCTCGTGAACGTGAGCTAACAGTGGGAATGGGTCTGCTTCTGTCTGCTTCTAAGGACGTCGTATATAAAAAAAAACTGTTATATATTGTCTATATGTATGGCACTTCTTACCCGAAACATCAAATTCGTAACTAATACCTTGTTTCGATTTCTTTAATAATCTTTTCACTTTCTATAGTCAGTAGTTGGTAAATTTTGAATTTAGCTTGAACCCTGTAAATTAATTCATTAAGAAATAAGGTGATTAAATAATGTTTTTTATTTATTAATCTATGTTAATTGTAACATAATTATGAACGTAATGTCTGGTAAATATATACTTATTTGTAAATATCATTCCATCTGTTAAAGCTGGATAAGTTTATTGCGCTCATTTTTCTTGTCAGCTAAAAGAGTCATAATGGGTGTTAGGGTAAAAGAATTGACGATATAAAAATTCTTATTATGTGAGTTAATTTGAATAAAGAATTTCATTCATTCATTCATCCATCCAACAAGGCTATCAAGTGATATGCCTCTGATAGGGTTGTCGCGGTTTTGCAGCGCGTCCGGAATGTTTGCCGAGTCGCATGTCGACTGTTTCTACACGACCGTATGCAAGCGATTACATCCCTGGAGTGCAGAATACGAGCCAGCCCCTACAGCATACTAAAGCATTGTCGTGTATATACAAGTTTAAAAAAATAAATAAGTTGATAATGATTGTAATTTTTACAATACTTAATTTTTATATTTCAATATTTTTTGTAATTTTGATAATTTTTTTATAATTTTTGTTATTTTATTATTGTAATATGGATTTCATATCTGTTATAAAATCTTATAACTTATAAAGCTTCAATCTCGGTAGGCGCATCCGTCTTATACTCATCTCGCTCGCTAAAATATTAAAATTTAATTTACATGAACCGGCTGCCTTCTAAATAATTCCAGTGCGCCGTAACGCGATCTCCGGTAAAATGCATAAATTAGGAGTGGTCAACCGCTGGGGTAATTAAGCTAATTAATACACTGCGTCGTAAGTCGTAACGTATGCGTGCACTTGGTGTTTTTATTGTTGTTAAAGTTTGTATAAAGAAGGTTGTAATTTAATCTAACTGTTTATTTTTTTATTTTTTTTTATTTAATATCACTTACATTTATCAAGTTTCAACCTAATAGAGAAGAGTTTTACATATCCTTTTACTTATTTATAGCTTATTACAAAAAAAGCCACCCTTCGAAATTTACCCAGACTTCAACAGAATAACAGAATCACCCAGATTTCTCCTTGTCAGCAATGAGGTTGAAAACTTGAAACTCGCACACTCCGTAGTGCGCGAGTCAGATGCGCCTTTTTTTGTTATGCCGGAAAAAATGCATAACAGTAGCTATGAAAATCTTAATTTTTTATAGTTTTACCCCCTTACTAATGAAGATTGTATAGCAGATGTTTTGTCCCTTTCTTTTTAATGTCAATCTTAAATAGTTTGACAGAGTAACCATTGTGTTACTATACATTTGCTATACAATCTCTTTTAGTAAGCTGGCTTAGTAGCCATTAGTTATAATCTTTATTAGTAAGGGGGAATGTCTGGATGATTAACTAGGTTACATAATTATACTTAATTATATGAATTATAGTTAAAAAATAATTTTAGTTTAATCGACGACTTCCTGTACGGTTGACTGACTAGAATACCGTGTTACGTATCGCCATAAATGCTGTTAGAAGCATTTTATCGCTACGGAGTTTGTTAGAAGTACTGAAATTAAACTCGTTAGGGGCTGGTTTTTTAATGCCTTATTTTGTGAAGAGGATGTCAAGTTGAAGAATGACTTTTAATGTGTGTTTTTTTTCTATTTATGTGATTTAAACTCTCTTATGTCTAGTCTAAACAAAAAAAAAATAGAAGCTTAATGAAACGAATGACGAATTATTGTTTCACAAAAGAAGTGAAAGTTATAGAAAATGAATAGTTTTTTAACTTTTACTTCTAAAATTGGAAAAGTAGCTATGAATGTAATGTTTGCACAAATTTGCTAATATACACATATCTCAAACAATATAAAACATGATACTTTGACACGTTCGGACTTCTAGCTTTCTACCTATTACTTTATATTCAAGTAACTCCCTAAAGTGGAACTCGAGAAAGTTCTGGTTTATCTACAGCTTCCATGTTCATGAATTCTGTGTTCGACAACTTATCATCCAAGTTTACTCTAAATAAATAATAAACTTCAACTTTCGCTCGATCGGCAAATATTCGCTATGAGTCTCTCATGTGATATTTACTGGAAAACTTAGAAGGTTAAAAGAGTCCTGAATATGTTTAAGAACGCTAGATGTATTAAGTTTCTCTTGTCAAGTATTCACTGCGTCTATACCGATAAAAACTCACGTAATTTAATCTTTGAAACAGTGTTATAGTACCTAGTTACGGTTTATAACTTAATTAGCTTTTAATATTACAGTTTTGATTTATCAACGCCCGAGCGTACACAGTCGGCCGGATAACAATGGAATATTTCAGTTTCATAGATTGAATGTGAAAGATGTGTCCTTAAAATTTGAAGAGTGAATAAAAATACAGCCTGTATAATGTATGAAGCCTTTTCTGTAATTCTGTTTTGGAATAGTTATAGTAACCGTTCTTAGTATCCAACTATGATTCCAAGTACAACTGCGCATGTTTCTAACTTGGGCTCCATCGAAATATTATTATACTTTGACGTCATCAACAAAAGAACATCACCAAATATTTCATTTGTTTTACTGTCCCACCGACGCGAAACATAACCAATGTTTATTCGTATTAATAAGCAGACCGTAACAAAACGATGATCGTAAAATTTCGCCGGCGCCTCTCTTATTACAACGAGATTGCGATACGTAACGATAACTGTTACGTTTAATTAAACTTATAAATTTTGCGAGTGTAGTTCGTATGTTACGAGAATACAGGCGGTATTTTCAAAGTTTACTGAAAATACATTGCGTGGAAAAGATTTATTGTACTTGCTCAAATATTAAGGGGAAGAATACAAGCTAGTATAAAGTTACATGTTTTAAAGGATACAATTTTTTCTAACAGACATTTTTTGACAACCCAATCATCAGATCCCTGTGGTGGGCCATAACCCATTTTCTGTTTGATAATACACTCTTTCGTCCATTTCTCTAATGCAGTATTTATATCAGCCTAATACCATTAAAGTATTTATAAATAAATAATAAACATTTGACAACATCACATACATTGCTCCGATTCCAAAGTAAGTAGCTAAAGCACTTGTGTAATGGAAATCAGAGACAACGGTGGTATCACAAACACCCAGACCTGAGCCAATATAGAAAAGTTCGTTTTCTAAATTGACCCAACCGGGGATCGAACCCGGGACCTCAGAGATGGCGACACCTTGAAAACCGGTGTACAAAGCCACTCGACCACGGAGGTCGTTTTATGAACTGGTGATTCATTGTGTCTAAAATTATGTTTTATCGAATGAGAATTATTCGATAATCTTTTAAACGTATCCATGTGATATTTATTCAGATCGTCAAAAGCTAAAAGGCTTTCCAGGCTATTTCATTAACTTTATTATTCTGAAACGGACCCGATACTCTTTCAATTTCTGGACCAAAATCCGGTTGAACATAATTCTTAAATCCTTTAGGACCAACCTTTGTGAGTAGACCCGCCAACCCATTTTGAACGACGTAGTGTAAAACCGCTCTTAGATAAATTTTATGACCTTCATAACCTTATTCTGTAAGCTGAATTAGGTCAATACAGTAACCAGAAGAGGAAATTCATACAAAATGAAAGTATGAAATATGACAGATTTTGTATGAAACATAAGTCAGAGTTTCAGAACTGAGAACAGTTTAACAAAGGCAAAAATTTACGATCACCTTCTAATTTGTATGGTTTTCTTTTAATTTTATAAAGGTTGAAATATCTTAATCGTCATTTTTGTGAAAAAAAAAATATTATTGTATTTTTATGTAGGGATATTCGATGGATATTCTTACTTTTTTCTTTCTTCTTGGATTTTATATTATTATAGTAAACACTCAGATATTGTAAATACGGGTTTCTTTAAGACTTTCAAGAACACACAAAATGTTTACTTACACGAAAAAAAATGGAAATACTCGAAAAAATTACCTTAGCGAGCAATTTCATCTCTAATAACATACGTCCCGTTTTAGAATTGTAATTTTGTCGTCAGGTAAAATTTGATCTCACATTACACGCGCAGCCTGTGCCCACTGTAGCGCGGTTTATTCAGTTACATTTTAATTTTGGAGAAATTTCTCATCACCAACCTTAGGGCATATTCACATAAGAATACGGTAGCCAGCGTCGTCGGGCTGAGTTTGAGTTGAGCGCGGGGAGGGTGCAGTTGCATCGACAAAATATAATTAGTATTAATGTATTAATAATAATAATAATAGTAAAATATAATAGTATTAATTATTAGCTTATTAATGTGTTATAAGACTCAAAATTGTAAGCGATGTATTTCAAGGTGGGCTGCGGTTGAGTTGAGATCGGGTTGAGGTCGGGTCGTTTTCTATTGTATGAATGCAGCCTTACACTAGACTAGTACGCTTCCCTATAAAAATTGGAGAATAACCTCTCTATTACACAAATACATCGCTGCGAAGTAACCAAACTCATTTGTTTGATTAAGTACAAACGCGCAATGGATTAGTGGTTTAAGAAAAGTCCATGTGTGTGAAAATGTTTGGGGTAGACACGCTGATTTATAACCCTCAACCGCCCGCGACGAAACTCAAATAATATTTCGCGGCCATACAATGCGCCGTTTTCAACTGAAATTACAAACGGTAATAAGAATGTGGCGACGTGAATGGTTACGATTTTAGTTGAAGAAAACGAATGAGGTAATTAGTTTAAATTAATATTAGCTCCTGTCATGGTTTCCTTCGTGAGGAATTTGAATAAAAGGAAATTTATGTTACATTTTGTTGGTTGTCTTGGAATGAGTGTTAAGTTACAAAAAAAAAATACGAACCTTCTTTCTTAGATGGAATGTAAAATAAATGTTGGTATCTGGGCTGTACAGCCATTTTATTTATTTGTAATATGATTTATATGGTCCACATCACTTTCAGTAGGTAATTGATTGCTCTTTTTTTGAAAAACACAACTTACAAATACTTCCGAAGAATTCAATTTTTGTTATCATATCATATCCATGACACATTATATAATTAGGGTGTGTATTCAATTTTAAGAGAAAAAATCAAAAGACTAGTTGTTGTATACATCTATTCAGAACATCTACATCAGCTTTTAAACACCTAAAATAGTATTAAGTAATATTAGAGGGGTAGTTATTATGTCATAAGGTATGATGTAAAAACAGTATCGTATATACCGCACTAGTGCGGGAAGTATTGAAATTCATTACCGATCTGTTCACCAGACCGCCAAATAAATGTGAAACCTCCAGCATACCTTTTTCAAATGTAATAATCGTATTTCAAAACATGAGTAAGAAAAGTATATTCTGTAAGTAATAGGTGCATTGTAAACTTGAATTAACTACCAGCCAGGTGATGAACTTTGGACAGAAAATTTGAATAAAACATTCCGAAGAATGTGACCGACAAATATCTTATTAAAATAACTTAAACTTAGTTCAGAAAACCAATAACGTTCACAATGGAAGTTTAGTTAAATAAAATTGCACTCGTGAATGGATTAAATCGTTTCAATAGTTTCAAAATGGAGTCGGCTTAAGGGCTTAAATAAAACGCTCGAGCCAGCCTTTTCAAATGTCGAAGGGGGTTTCCAGTGTTTGGGACTTTGCAAAGTTTCAAACCTGTTTGTTTTCGACTGACACATTCACATTTTACAGTAAAAGATGATTTAAATAATATTATGTGGCATAAAAATCACTCATAGATGCTAAATCTTACTTCCTTATATACATAAACAAAATATTATGATTTTATTAAACTTTTTAGGGATAAGTAAAATGTAATGTAAAGTTGCAAATTTAAATAAGAATTGCTTAGAATTAAAACGGTTTACGCTTATAATTTTCTCACTAATAAACCATTTAGGTGTACATAAGAACATTGGTGCGAAATTAATTGCTTTAAGGCTTAGTGAAGCCCCAGTACTAGAGTATACTTATCTAATGCGATACTAAACATTATAATTTCATTTGACGTAACATTTTCATTATCTTTCAGCTTTACACCACCATTTTGTATATTTACTTTCCCATACTTACTTTGACGACCTCCGTGGTCAAGTGGCTTTGCCCACCGGTTTTCAAGGTGTCACCATCTCTGAGGTCCCGGGTTCGATCCCCGGTTGGGTCAATTTAGAAAATGAACTTTTCTATATTGGCTCAGGTCTGGGTGTTTGTGATACCACCGTTGTCTCTCATTTCCATAACACAAGTGCTTTAGCTACTTACTTTGGGATCGGAGCAATGTATGTGATGTTGTCAAATAAAAATAAAAAAAATACTAATACAATTCAAAATTCAGTCTAGGCTGTTACAAGCACTTGTAAATGTCAAAGAAGCTACGCCATCGGTTCGCACATCCTAATGTTTTAGCTGTCTGTCTAGTTAGAAATAAATTGTTTATTTCCATCACATACAGTACACAGATAATTAATTATAACGAAAACCGTATCGAGCGAAAATGAAAAACTCGGTGATTCCTTTGCTTTAATTAAAGCAAAGCACTGATTTTCAGTTTTTTCCCAGAAGTAAGCGCGTGGTTAAATACAAACATATTGGTACACACGACAGCACGTCAGGTTTATTACGTAGGGCATAAAGGCGGTCTCAAGGTCAACATGTATAGTCTGAGGTGCCGTCGTGTGTGCATGAAAATACTGACATATGATAAAAACATCATGTCCTCGTAGATTTGATGTGGCAAATCGCTTTTTACTACCAGAATGCGTGGATATGATGTAACACAATAACTTGCTAGTAAGTACTTTGTTGTTAATAACCTGTTGTATGTATTGTATTTGGTAACGATATATTTAAGTTTGTTAATATCGTTACTTATTTCTGTTAAAGTTGATAAGTTTCTTGCGCCTGTTCTTCTTGTCAGTTAAAAAAGTCTGGAACGGGTGGTAGAAAAATATAGACGATTCAAAAGCGCTTTATTACTAAGTTTATTTGAATAAAGCAATTTTTTACTTTTTACTTACTAGATAAAACAGGACAATTATTTACCTTTTTTCAGGAAATGCACTCTCGCGACACAAAGCGCTACAGAATATCAATGGCCGGCCGCGCTGATGTAGTTTTATTAAACGTACATACATGGCCATATGGCCACCTTTGCACTCTCCATTAGTTAAATGCTCTAAGTTCCAATCCTCATGTTTCAAAATTCTCCCGCTAGATGGCGTTATCCTGATAACTGAAGTTCCAGCTTTTGCGTCCCATCCCGCCGCTAACAACGTGCAAACATTTGTACTGGCACGCATTCATCCATTTGGAAAACAAAATCTATCTGCAAATAGCCTTTGGCCAACTGTGTTGTGCTTAACGAGATTGTTTTGTTGGTTTCCGGTAAATCTGGACGTCAAAACAACATTATTATTGAAATCATTTGGAATTAGAACTGTGATATTTTTGCTTTTCTCGAAATACAATCGAATATACGTGTTAATTAACAATGACATAGGCGGTGTTGGATGCTTCAATTACATCGATACAGCCAAAGCCAAACTGGTTAACAATTCAGGCTATGAGTACACAAACAACCTAACATTTCAATTTCAGCAAATGGAATACCTTAAAATCTTGGATAATGTTAAAGTAGATACTTACTACAGGCTGTCGGGAGATGAAAAAATAGTAAGAGACATAAACCCTACTTAAAGGATTTTTATGAATAAGATGGATAATCTAAAATTATCAAGAAACTTGCAAATAAATTCTATCAAGAAAAATACACAAAAACAAAGCTATAAAACCCAGTATCACAAGTAAACAACACATTCCATGTTACACGCGAGTTCATAATTTAACACAGAAATGATAACTGCTTACTTTAGAATTCAATTTTCGGGTTTTGGGGCCTGAATTTCCCATGGGTGCGGTGCGTCAAATGTACCGTAATGTCACTTGTTTGGTGGTGGGAGAAGTTGCGAGAGAAAGAGGTTTTTTTTAGTATATAATTTTATATTTGACAATATCACATACATTGCTCCGATTCCTAAGTAAGTAGCTAAAGCACTTGTGTTATTGAAATCAGAGACAGCGGTGGTATCACAAACACCCAGTCCTGAACCAATATAAAAAAGTTCGTTTTCTAAATTGACCCAACCGGGGATCGAACCCGGGACCCCAGATAGCAACACGGCCCACTTGAAACCGGTGTACAAAGCCATGGGCTCTATATACCATATTCGGCATTAGGGGTATTTTTGTAACACCTTGTATAAGGCAAAATATATGGCTTTGACAAGAAGGAATAATAAACATACTTTTTTAGGACCGTATCTCTTAAAATATGAGTTGGTATCATAATAAACAAAGATATAAATAAATACGTAAATAAATATCTCATTAAATGCAGTAGGTTTTTACCTTGATATAATCTTTTGATTTTTATACTTGCATGTCATGCAAATTTTACGTCTAAATAACAGGAATTGTTCACGTCACATAATAGTTGATACTAAGTTACAATGTCCCCTTTGTGCTACAGATCTATTTAGTAATAGAGGACTTATTTATATACTTTTAAAACGTGGTGACGGACTGACAGTTGTTCACGTCATCAGTCAGCCCGTGACCACGGCCGATGCAACTCGGTCGAAACGTCGGGAAAATAGGTACGTGTGAAAATACCTATCATTAGTTACGTACCCGTTTAATTCCTGTTATTTTAACTTTTAAAAGTATATAAATAAGTTCTCTATTACTAAATAGATCTGTAGCACAAAGGGGACATTCTAACTTAGTATCAACTATTTTGTAACGTGATGTAAGGTATCTACTACGTGTTCACTTCATCATTGCCGCTACCTCCCGGCACGCTTCGTCATACCGCACCCCCTGCGTCGCCTTTCTAGTACGGCTAGCAACGCAAAGCTTAATTCTTGTTTCTGTTGATTTAATCATTACGTTTCTTATTTGTGTTGTTGTAATGATTAAAAGAGTAAAGTTTCTACATAATGGCGAACCCAACTTGTTATGAACTAGAAAAAAATGAAAAACATGATTACTTTTTTGACTACAGTACCTACAGTTTTAGCTGTGACGTCATAATGGTCGTCGACGGCAATCACGAAGTGAACGCGTAGTATGTACAGTAAAACTAATAAAACTCATGTGTTGTTGCGGATGGCGACCCTTCCCATCCTCCATTATTACAATTGGGATAGACCGTCCTTTAAATAGAAATAACCTGAATGAATTACATAAGGTGTAAACCGCCTCTGTGGTCTAGCGGTTCGCCAACACGTGTAACACACAGTGGTCCCTAGTTCGATTCCCAGGAGGGGGTACAATTTGTACTCGGAATGAATTGCAATAAGGTGTGAACCGCCTCTGTGGTCTAGTGGTTCGCCAACACGTGTAAGACACAGGGGTCCCGAGTTCGATTCCCAGGAGGGGGTACAATTTGTACTCGGAATGAATTGCAATAAGGTGTGAACCGCCTCTGTGCTCTAGTGGTTCGCCAACACGTGTAAGACACAGGGGTCCCGAGTTCGAATCCCAGGAGGGGGTACAATTTGTACTCGGAATGAATTACATTAAGGTGTAAACCGCCTCTGTGGTCTAGTGGTTCGCCAACACGTGTAAGACACAGGGGTCCCGAGTTCGATTCCCAGGAGGGGGTACAATTTGTACTCGGAATGAATTGCAATAAGGTGTAAACCGCCTCTGTGGTCTAGTGGTTCGCCAACACGTGTAAGACACAGGGGTCCCGAGTTCGAATCCCAGGAGGGGGTACAATTTGTACTCGGAATGAATTGCAATAAGGTGTAAACCGCCTCTGTGGTCTAGTGGTTCGCCAACACGTGTAAGACACAGGGGTCCCGAGTTCGAATCCCAGGAGGGGGTACAATTTGTACTCGGAATGAATTGCAATAAGGTGTAAACCGCCTCTGTGGTCTAGTGGTTCGCCAACACGTGTAAGACACAGGGGTCCCGAGTTCCATTCCCAGGAGGGGGTACAATTTGTACTCGGAATGAATTGCATTAAGGTGTGAACCGCCTCTGTGGTCTAGTGGTTCGCCAACACGTGTAAGACAGGGGTCCTGTGTTCGATTCCCAGGAGGGGGTACAATTTATACTCGGATTGACTCGGAATGAATTGCAATAAGGTCTAAACCGCCTCTGTGGTCTAGTGGTTCGCCAACACGTGTAAGACACAGGGGTCCCGAGTTCGATTCCCAGGAGGGGGTACAATTATACTCAGTTTGGTTGGTGGTCCGCCTGGTTAGCTACCACCATCTTACTTAAGTCTAACGCCATAACAACAGTTTTAAGAAAATTGTGTTCCGGCAGTTAGAGATTAACATAGCCAGTTCCTCAGTGGTAAGGATTCTGGGTGTAGTGCGCTTACACTTTATCGTCATTTAGGACAAGGTGAGGTGAAGGCCCAGCACAACCCCGTTGTGAATAAAATAAATCGTACCAGTAAAGTTCCTGTTTGGTTTTTTGTTGACTAAGGATGTCAAAAAGTTTATCTTGATAAGTAATTATTGTTTTATGTATGATTTTATTGATATACAAAATAGGTTTGTTTAATCCTTCAAAATCGAGTTTTAACGTTATAATGAACTTTTTTAATTAGACAAAGGTAAAGTGTATCCCTAATTAAGTATCACAAGTTTTCTCAAGCTTTGATTGCTACTCAGATGAGTTATAATCTCGCTCTTTTTGACTGTCATAATACAAAGAAATAAAATCCTTTACAAAAATCAAACTTTTCGACTTCGCATTAACAGAATATCTCCGCAATACAGTATAAGTTTATCGAACTAATAAAACTTGTGTATCAATACTATCGTTCGTCGGTCCCTTCCTGTTTGCTCGATACAAACTACTGCCGCAGATCAGATATGGGAAAATTGAGTTCTTTTAAATCCACGGTTGTTGACTTTTTATAACTATTTGATGGTCTTAGTAAATAGCAGTTAGTTAACGGTATTAAGGGTCGTTTTCACAATGTAAAAGTATCTAAGTTCTGAGTAGCTTACTTGACAGATGGTTTGACAGTTGTGATATGAAAAATATGTCAAATCATCTGTCAATTAAAGCTACTCAGAACTTACTTTTACATTGTGAAACAGGCCTTTAGCAACTTTTATTGCTAAAAGTTTTAATAGTGTGTTTTGGCTTAGTGATCATTCAAATATAATAAATAATATTTTTACAATTTATGCTCTTAAATAACTGAAATATTACCGAAGTCTTAGATGCAGAAAAAATGTTTTATAATAATTGCATTTAAACATATATTTCTTTAAATCGCAAAGAATGCGAATTGTTTCTCCAGAATGTCTTTGATTTGAATCTTCATTAGAATATTTTCGTATGCAACTTGAGCTAAGGCCGTCAAAGTTTAATTGATAAGAAATAGACGTTTAAGAAAGTATTTTAAGCAAACATTTTGTCGTCAGAAGGAACAAAGTAAAAGGTACTCTGAATAGTGTTTAGTACCCATTATATCTACGGGAACGGATTTTTTTTAAAGGCGAAATCTCTGCGACAAAAAAAGAAAAAATGTTTGAGAAAGTGCAAACAGAGCTCTTTTTCATTTCTTTCTTATTTGCAAAATAGTTGGGCAAACGTCATCTAAAGCTATTCCAAATTTCAAGTTGATAGCATTAGTAGTTCTTCAGATATTCAGCTGTGAGACGGACAGACAGACTGATTGACCTTTTTACCATTTTGGTACGGAACCCTAAATCAAAGAGGTCACTTGATCTGCAAACCTATTTTTCGGTGGACAACCGAGTTTGGCATATGGTGTAAATACATTGCTGGGTTTTTATAGAGAGTTGCCACATTGATTTTAACTGCAGCAGCAATGCACTAACAGCTTATGCCAAACTCGCTTATCCACCGAAGGTGTCAAAGTTACAAAATAGGCCTACAGTTTAGTAAGAGATGACCAAAATTTTGTGATGTATTTCGACACATTTTTCTTTGAAAAATATTTGTTCTGTTTCATGAACTAAACACAGCCTTAAAAGGAGGACAAAAATACAGCCTTTCTGGTATAAATGGCGTTTATTTTTATCAGTAAGCAGGAATGACAACGCATTAGTAATACTTACTATTATTATCTTAACTAGACGAAACAAAATCGCTTATCACTCAGACCGTTACTTATACAAGTCAAGTGTTCCAGAAAGCGAAAATTCCTCTCACTTATCCGCACTTGCCTCTCGGCTGATGTTTCGAAGGCCTTTGTGCGAGATTCCGTTAATTATTTAACGTGGATTTTGACATTCCATACTAACTACTTCGGCAACTTCACGAGAACTTCGTATATGGAAATTTGGATTTGAATCAACTTTAGAGGAACGCTTCGTGTTTTAGCAAACAGTTAATTATGAGTTATGACACTTTACTTCAAAGTGGTGCTTGGTTAAAATAAACTGGCCTTCAAAACTTAGTACCACACTTTCAAAATTGCAATTTCTCTGAAACAATAGAAGTTAGAGTTTTGAAATAAATAAAGATTTTTTTAAGAAGATTATCGATTGTGAATTAAGTAATAAAAAAAATATTTTATTCCCTTTTATTTCGAAAATATCTATTGTGTATTTTTAAAGTAATTACAATTTCAAAAGTGTGTACTAAGTTTTGAAGGCCAGTGTATTACATTTCGTTTTATTGTTGGCGTTCTCGACCGAGCGAGTATGATGCGCGAGCGAAGCGTCTCTGGTTCAGCTTCGGCAAAAATGCGTTCGCATGTCCTTCCGGTGTCCGTTTGTTCTCCTCTACAGGTCGCATTTGTCAACCGATTCTCGTGAAATTTTGTGAGCAGGTTCGATAGTTATGTAGAATTTTTTAATCGATTCATTTTTTCGAGTTTTTTCAAAATAGCGGAGATATGTAAGCAAATCATTTTTCATTCCCTTTGAAATATGTTAAAAAATAACACAAACCTTTTTTGTATGCGGTGCAAAGCAAATTTTGTTTTTTTTATTTTTAGAAGACTCAAAAGGATATCAATCAAAACATTTCAGGCCAATATTCTAAATTTGAAAATAATAAGGTTCTGACAGAATTTATGACTGAGTATGTTAAGTACTAGCATACAATTTTAGCTACTTTTTAACGCGAGGTCTACACTAGTCTACAGCTCACGGAGCCACGAGTTTATTTTGGTAAGAAAAGTAACGACTAATGTTGAATAAATGCCTAAGAGTTATTTTAGCCGTAGACGTTTATTCTAGAATTCTCCAATCGCTTATACTACTTAGTAAGCAAAACCATTCCACACAAAGACTTCTATGTATATACTACACTAGACAGGCTGTACATGTACAGTACCGAAAAATTGCTTATTAAGTTGCGGTGTATGCGCCGAAACTCCTTTAGTCTATTGCGAGCGACCGATAGAAACAGTTGATGCGCCGCGAAGGTTGGTTGTGACACAAATTTAGTTTTGAACAGCTCGTCTATGTAATTGAAGTCATTAATTCCACGGTTTATATTGCTAATTAGAAAAGCCATTTCTAAATTTATAGTTAATTAATAATATTCCTAAATTTCCCGATGATTCAGACAACTAAAAAATAATTGTATACCTATAAATTGGGAGGTTAAAAGTAGGACGTCTAAAGGTCGCGGGTTCGATTCCCGTCCGTAGTATGATCTGGGGCAAGTCAAATTTTTTCTAGTACCTATATATAAGGTTAAAAGTAATTTAACAACTGAACTCCCGAAGTTCACAAATTTAAAGGCGAGTGAATCATTGATTTAATTGATTATTACACTACATTTTCAACGACTAGTTAATTTTGACTAAAAACTTTATCAAACAGATTATTGATATTTTAACATAATATTTGAAGTGTCTAATTAACATCTCGAGATTCGTTATCAAAAGGCCAATGGCTTCCCCAAATCTACAATTCATATCAGCCTGAAAATTATTTCATTACAGTTCGTCTATTCATAAACGAAAGCGGTTTCATTAAGATTAACAGTGGACTTAGAAATTTAATTAAGAAATTAAATAACACCTTGGAATTAAACGATAATATTCGTTTATGTTTGTATAATTTGTCATTTCAATTTATGATATTCTGGCAAAAATGTTTGTGGTAGTGCTAAAAAATAATATTGAATTAAATAGATTAGGCAAAATAATTTTTTGAAAGTTTTTTTGTATTATTTTTACGCATTAACATACTGTAAATAATGCTATGTCTATTTGAGCAATTTTACTGCCAATCAAGTAACTCTTTACCAGCAAAGTAATAATCATTGTTTGATAACTTTTTAAATTTTGAGATTTAAGCATTCACAATGCTATTTTATATAATACTAAATAATATACTAGAAAAAATAGGACTCGCACCAGATCATGTTCTCGGACGGGAATCGAACCCGCGACCTTTGGATATCCGGTCCAATGCTCTGACCGCTGAGCTACCGAGTCACTGGTGAGAACGTCGAATTTCTTCTAGTATATCAACTCTTACGCTGCAAGCCAGCGCCATCTCACCAATGTAGAAGGAATTACCTTCGACATTCAACTGAACATCTTTCCAGATATTTTTAAACAGTTGATTAAGATGAGAAAGCTATATAACTTTTTAAATTTTGAGAGTAACCTAGGTAATTATATGTAAAAACACTTAGTTCCAGTTTTGACCACCGGCTCAGATAAGTTTGTGTCATGTACCGTTATAGTTAAATTAAAATGATGCAACCGAGCCTTAATGTAGCGCCAGTTTAATGTTTCCAAAATCCAACTTCAATTTTAATAGCACTTTAAAATATTAAACTCAGAGCCATTTGCCACTAAATTCCAGAAAACCCACAAAATCCTTGCTAAAGACAAATACGTCACTGGAATGGAAATGCTGTCATGAATGGAATCTCCCAGATTTATTCCAGAAACTGCAGACTTGGGATCTGGTAGTGACATTTTAAAAGTGCAGACATTTGGAAATTTCAGTAGAGAACCGCGGCTTGAGATTTCGTCTTATTAAATATTTGATAACGTCATATACGTTGTATATATAAGAGGTTGTATGATATGTGTTGTATGAGAGGTACTTACTATGCACTTATTGCCCTAAGACTCTTTTTATAATGTAGATAAATTATTACTGATATAAGATTTTTAACAGCCTTACCATAAAATATTTTAAAACTGTGTTTAATTTAGACACTGTTTAAATGTGATGCCGTCTCTTTCAAATAATATTGTGAAAAAAGTGACAGCATCACATTTAAATAGTGTCTAAGTTAAACACTTGTTGAACAGTGTTTTAAAATCTTTTGTGGTAAGGCCGTTATTTAACCTCTAGTCCGGAAAAAGGAAACTTTTGTATGAAACACAGTTCAAGGACAATAGACGAAGTTACGGGCTCAAAAAAGTCCGGTCAATTCTTTCCGTTAATGGAAGTATTTAAAAAAAATCACTGTTGTAAACAATGCCTACCTGTTATAATTCAAAACCTATGTTCTTATAGCACCGTCAAACTACGGACAGGTTACATAATAGCAGTTTAATAGATACCACCCTGATATACTGTCCAAGTTAGTTCGTTACAATACCGTTTACTTCATCGTTAAGGTAATGGACAAGATTAACTTAACGACACTTGCTAAGATTTGGTCTTTAGACAGCTACGAAACGACCATGGGAGATAGGATTGCATTTTAGTTTAGTGGGGTATTTAAGCTCGTAATTACATTGATGTAAATAAAAAAAATAGCTGCCTGTCGATTTTGTAACCAATCTCGCATTTCACTTCGAACCTCACTTCACTTCGCGTGAATTTGTTATTAGAAATTTGTTGAATATAAGCTACTTTAACGATTGCAAAAGGTTTAGGTAGCTACCGCAGCTACCTAAAATCTTTTGTGATTACAAAAACAGCCTATCACTACCTCATTTATGGTTTATAACTTCTGCACAGTGAAATGAGATTCGAAGTGAGGTTCGAGTTTGGTTACAGAATACTGTTACTCAACACTAACTTGTTAACTACAGGCTACTGTTACTCAATATACCAGATAATTAAAAGGAATTTAGTGAACTTCATATCACCTACAATTTAATGATTATCAATTTTACCTTGAAAACCAGTGCTATCTTTTTAATTAGTAAGTTAATAACAAAGCAGCTGAATACTAAAACGAAAGCAACACTACGGTCCTTTTATCATTACTAAGATCATTGTTCAGACTAAACCTCTTTATCAAAAGTCAGCTGTCAAAAGTAACCCGAAATGGTGATTCCCATACAAAATAGCTAATGTTGATAGTACGTTTCATTGAATATTCGCTATTCAAAGAAACGAATTCTACCTACTCTCAGGGGAAATGACCAAAGAGAATATAATACTACGTTGAGATGACAAGTGATATTTATTTTTCTTTAATAAACAATCAAATGCACTAAGAAGTTTCAATTCCGACGTCGAAGTCAATTACAAAAGTAGCTTTCTATCACTTTTTAACCCTGTTAGGGGTTAAATATAAAAAAATACGAAACACTTGTCCAATTATTTTTGTGAAAGAATGTGTATGCCAAATTTCAAGTCAATCGGGCCTAGGAATCGCGTTCTCCCATACAAACTTTGCCACCCTGTTTCACCCCTTTTGAAGGGGTTGAATTTCGCAAAATCCCGTCTTAGTGAGCACCTACGTCCTAAAAGGCCCCCCTGCAAAATTTGAGACTCCTAGCCAAGTGCTAGTTTCTGAGATTTCGTGATGAGTGAGTGAGTGAGTGATTTTCTCTTTTATATAATTATATAGATAGACAATTAAATGACAGTCGCTCTTTGAACACAAGTTCAAATATCAGGAAAACATTATTAACTACAATTTTATTATAATATACTAACTGAAATAAGCTTCATGAAAAGTAAAGTCATCAAACAATATTATTTGGCAATTATTTTGACGACCTCTGTAGTCGAGTGGCTTTGTACACCAGTTTTCAAGGTGTCGCCATCTCTGAGGTCCCGGGTTCGATCCCCGGTTGGGTCATTTTAGAAAACGAACTTTTCTATATTGGCTTAGGTCTGGATGTTTGTGATACAAGTGCTTTAGCTGCTTACTTTGGAATCGGAGCAATGTTATGTGATGTTGTCAAATATTTATAATTTATTTATTTATTATTATTATTATTATTAGAAAGTAAGCTTTACCATTGTATTGTACGAGTATAATTCAACAAATATAGAAAGTAAAAAAGGGCTTCAAATTGATATTATTTCATATTTTTTTAATAAAAAACAATATTACTGAATAATAAGAATATGGTTTAGTGGCTTATACTTAGTTGTTTGTAATCTAACTACAAACTCAAACAGATTTACATCCAGAATCTGAAACTTAATTACACGGTTATTTTCCAAATAACTGCAACTCCCATAATAATGCGGTCTCGGGTTCAGAAGCCACCGTTAAAATTATGTGAAGTGGCGGAGGGATAAGCCAAATGTAACCGAGTGCTTATGTAAATTAGATCGAAAATAAAATGAGCAAACGTCCCAGATAAACATGGAATCTATTATTGTAAAAATGCTTTTAACATATGGCTTTTGTGTAGCGGATAAGCAGTTGCAATAAAAATACTCGTTTCTTTCATGGTTGTATGATGGTTTGTTATGGAAATTGTTTGAAGATTGTGTTTGTGTTTGGAAAGCACTTAGTATTTTTATGTTTGGTTGAAATGTTTTGGTTTAGTCGATCGCTTATAAAACAATATACAAGGTGTTACAAAAATACCCCTAATGCCGAATATGGTATATAGGGACCATCAAATTGATCGACTTTTACTATGGGACCAACTCTGAAATCGCGAAAAAAAAATCAGCTGTTTCATACAAAACTTAAAATCGAAAATATCAAAATGTATGAAACAGCTGAATTTTTTTCGCGATTTCAGAGTTGGCCCCATAGTTAAAGTTGTTCAGTCTGATGGTCCCTATATGCCATATTCGGCATTAGGGGTATTTTTGTAACACCTTGTATATACCTATAGTAATTAATTATGACATAAATATCTAAATAAAGTTACTTTAAATTAAATCCGTTGTTGAATACAAAATTAGATATTATAGTTTATTTAGAATTACCTGACCATGAATCTAGCATTACTAAATACTTGCTAACCCTGTCTCAGTTTATCCTCCCTTCAAGCCGATCACTATTCACCATGGATCCGATTCGCACAAAACTTGCAACAAAATATCAAAATATAAATTGCCTGCCCGTTTTACATGTCCCAAACAAAACAGGGCAAAGGTACGGCTTTTACCGTTCCGATGAAACCTCCCGTGACCGTTTCACGGCTAGTTGGGTCTGAATAACGGGCGGATGCGGCCGCTGTGTCTGCGAAGGGTTGCTTTTGACGACGCTTTTAACGGCCAGAGAGGAAAGTCTGATCGCATTTCGTGATAACGCGCGTTTTGTAGACCTGTAACCTAATGATGTTAAAAATTGATTCGAAATGCATTTTTGTGGTTATTTTTATAGTAACTGGTTGCCTACTGAATTATAAACCATTGCTGAACCAGTTATAGAATGACACTCTTGCTTAAGGCGACGCATCGATAAACTATTTTTAAATAAAACTCGTAAATTACACTTAACTATCTTACTCATGGCAAGCAGTTTTTCGTTTAAATAAAAATTTATAACATATTTTAAAAAATACAACTGGCATTTCAAAGTGTGTGTTTAGACTAATCTACTAAGAAAATTTAAAGACTTAACTCGATCAGGGTTGTCTGTAAAATGCAAATTTATTTTAAAAGAGGATTTTTTGATACTTTTTTTCTGTTATAAAATCGTGTTTCTGCAACTGACAAAATTAAGTCAGTCAAATAATCAGGTTATTCAATATCACTTTTATATCAAAATTCAAATTCAAAATTCAAAACTCGTTTATTCAGTCTAGGCTGTTACAAGCACTTGTGAATGTCAAAGAAGCTACGCCATCGGTTCGCAAACCCTAAGCGGGAGACCTTGTAACGAGAAGAACCGGCAAGAAACTCGTCAAGGGCTGCTTTTTTCTCCCTGTATATTTCATACAGAGTCGTCAAAATTTGAAAAATGAGGTCGGCATTTAAAGTGACGTCATTTTCCATTACAATAATTAACAAAGTTAACATTCAATGGGTAGGTAAAATAAATTTCAACTAGTTGAGAAATCGCTGTCTACTACTCGATAACTAAGAAAATCATTGTATGATATGAAGAATTAGCCCAGGTGAATTAAGTCTACGACGGGGCAACACTAACTGGAAGTTACTTGACATACAAGTTAAATTATTAAAAAAATGCATTTATTACAATTTCTTGCACAATTTACATTTACAAAAGAAAATCTACGACCAAGCTGTTTTATCAATTAAATAATCTTTAACGGTATAGTATCCTTTTTTGAGAAGACAATTTTTTATATGAGTCTTAAAGTTTTCACATGGTAAATCCAAGATATTACTTGGAATTTTATTATAAAACTTTATACCTAGACCTATGAAAGAACCACGGACTTTTTCTAATCTATACCAAGGCATTACAAGTTTGTCTTTATTCCTGGTGTTCCGATTGTGCCAATCACTATGTTTTGTATACAAATTAATATTGCGACGCACATAAAGAATGCAGTTTAATATAAATTGATTAATATAAATTTATTATATGTTTTGTAATTGATGAGAAAAATCGAAATCCCTGCCACCAAAATGTCCGATGCGTCCTCTTAACTATTGTTCTATTGGCCGTGAATAAGGTCGGATGCGGCCGCTGTACACCGAACGCCCATGTCTCTGCGAAGGGTTGCTTTTGACGTCACTTTTAATGGCCGGAGAGGAAAGTTTGATCGCATTTCGTGATAACACGCGTTTTGTTACTTATTGATATTTGGATAATATAGGAACATTGAAAAATTAAAGTATTAATAAACTCTCACTTTGTTTTTTAATGAAACCCTAATGTCGTTTAGGATACAATGAAGAAAACAATGTAAAAGTGTAAGAGCTCGTTTCCATCACCAAATGGAATAAAATATTAATTAAATAACTTTCCTTTCCTTATACAATATTGAATAATGTATAAGAAAAAAATCGGCTCGCACCAGATCATATTCTCGGACGGGAATCGAACCCGCGACCTTTGGAAGTTCAGTCCAATGCTATGACCACTGAGCTACCGATTCACTAGTGGCATCGTTGAATTTCTTCTAATGTATTCCATTCTTACTGCAAGCCAGCGTTGTTATTTCATCAATGTGAGAAATTACCTTGACATTCAATTTGAAATATATTTTCAGATATTTTTGGCAATAGATTAAGGTTTCATCTCAATAATATATTAGAAAAAACTCGAGTTGCACCAGATCATATTCTCGGACGGGAATCGAAAGTCTGCGTCCGTGTCATTGCACAAGACATTGTCGTGAGTTCTCTGGGCAAATGCTGAGCATTTTTCCGTTTACATCGTTGCATGTAACTGTTTCTGTGATTGGTGATGTATATAAACCATTGCTATTCACATTTTTGATTACATTGCTTGCAAACCACCACCATCAGGCGCACATTTTGAAACAAAATCCCTTTTGATAGCCTATATGAAGCTGTTAGAACGCTATCACCGAATTCGTAACTTTAGAACACAGCCAATTTCCCATTATCGCTTCCACGAGATCGTTCCAACGACTTTACGAGCGATCTACGTTCAGTTCACATCCAGCCACTAAATATCGCCATCTCGCATACCCACAAACACCCATCCGTTACGTGTGCGCAATAGATAATAGCCACTTTACGAACAATTTTGTGTGTTATTATAATCGGCATTAGGCATGTTTTGAATTCATTGGGTGGATGCGTGCGTTTTGATACGTTGTTGAAAGTTAATGCATTCTATTTGCCCGCATTCGTAAGCATGTGATAAATTCAAGGAGCAACTTAATTATATAGTTCGTGACATGAAGTCATGTCGTTTCACTAGTGAAAACAATGGTGTATCTTCTTACTATTTCCCTGAATTAGAACTTAGGTACATATATTGTATTTTCTATAGTAGAAGCACGGTTTTTGTTTACCTTAAAGTAGAAGAATATAAAATCAAATCAATCAATCAAATGTTACAATAGGTGGACTTAATACTAAAAGCATTCTCTACCAGTCAACGTTCAGGAAACATGCATCATTGAAGGCGGTACATAAAGTAAAATAGTAATAAATACGGACAACATATAATTTAATACATATGATAAATATGATAGGCTCAAAGACCGAAATCGCTAATTGAGCGAAACCGCTCACAACGCGTTGTGGTCACTGCCAAAAAGAAACACCGCGAAATTCGTGTTGTGGCTTTAAAAAAAACGCTCCTGACTAGTGTTGTAAAAGAACTGAGTCTTTTAGTCCTAATTTTGCGACTATAAGTTCTTTTTGCAGAACTCACGACTAATTAGTCTTCTGAGTCCTGAGTCTTGAGTTCTTTTGAGTCTTTTCAGTTCTTTCAGTCCTAAAATTTCTTGAGTCGTTAGATTTATTCTAAGTCCTTTCGTTTTTTTTTCAGTCCTTTGAGTTCTTTGAGTCCTTTAAGTTCTTTGAAGTCTTATGAGTCGTGTGAATTATACAGCAGGACTGCAGTCCAATCAAAAAGACTCGTGTCATGAAGCCTTTGAGTTCTTTAAGTCGTGAACTATAAAGTAGAAAACTGCCAGCCCAATCAAAAGACTCGCACATCATGAAGTATTTGAATTGTTTAAATTACTATAGGTAGGCACACCTCTGTAATTTGATTATTAAAGTTAATGATTACTTACACTTGCACTTTTTTTTTGTGTAGCAAACCACTATAAAATTAATTAAGCTTATACAATGATCCACCTTAAGAATGGACCTCATCATCATCATCATGTCCTTCTCACCGTATCCGGTGATGGCGTACCTTACAAGATAACCTGGTCTTTGTGACGTGATCGAATGTGGGTAGCGAATCCAAATTTGATCATAGAAACACGATCACAAGTGTAGCTGGCCTGTCGCGTTATAATAATAAGTGTAGGTAGGTTTTCGTAAGACTGAGCTCTTTTTTAAAAGGACTCAGTCGCGAGTTCTTTTCGTAAGGCTGAGCTCTTTTTAAAAGGACTCAGTCGCTAGTTCTTTTTAGAAAAGCTAAGTTTTTATTTAAAGGACTTAGTCTGGAGTTCTTTTTGTAAAGAGTGAGTTCTTTTAAAAGACTCAGTCTCGAGTTCTCTTTGGCAAGACTGGAGTTTATTTTAAGAAGACTAAAAACTCAAAGAGGCTTGAGCTTTAACTTACTCCTTTTTGACTTGAGTCTTCAAAAAAAGACTCGAGTCTCAATATTAGGACTAAAAGACTCAGTTCTTTTACAACACTACTCCTGACCCGATGTGGTAATCATAGAAAGTCGCGTCATGGGCGTTTTTATAAGAGCCACAACACGAATTTCTCGTTGTGGCTTTTTAGCAGTGACCGCAACGAGCTGTGAGCGATTTTTTCGCTCAATTAACGATTTCATTCTTTGAGCCTAACATAATAAAACATATAAATATAATATAGAATTTTATCTTGTTATTTGTGGCTAGATTTTGTTAATATTATATAAATAAGATGCAGGCAGCGCAGAATTGATCGTGGCGTCGTAGAAATCCTTGCGAGGGCAAAGCAATGACATCATATTATAATTAATATCTTTACTTTTACAATTTTTATTGTTGATTAGTGTTTTTAATACCATAAAATATTTTGTTATACTATGATTTATTTCTAAATCTTTTTCCTGAGATCACCATTTATAATAGGCTACTAGATAAATAAATTCTGATTAGTGTAGATCGATCTCTCGTTGGATGTTAGTGCAATAAACAGTACTTTAATATAAGCTTGAAACATTGCTCTTCAAAATGTCTTAACATCAAAGACACAGTAAGTAAGGAGAACTAGTACATCTCTCAAAGGTGGCAGGACATTAATTCAATTCTGCGGAGATTTTCTCCATCCGTCGTTGCTTTGCGTCTCTATAAGACTTTAAGGTTTAAGAGACTCACTGCTTAGTAATCTTTTATTAAGATGATGATAATACTTAATAAATACGGGACATCGGCCCCCTGATTATGTAACTGTTGCAATCAAGAAACTGTCAGTAATCGCAGTTACATTGCTGCTTTAAGTAACATAGTTGTCACATTGATTCTTACTAAAGCAGCAATGTATCTGCGATTACTATCACTTTCAATCATAAGTTATTAGAAACAGAGTTACATAATCAGGGAGCCAATTTAACAAAACCTCAAGATATAAATAATACAGAAGAAATCTGCTTCAACAGATTTTTTTTATATTCCAAGTTTGTCACAGATTTGACATTTATTAAATTAATTTGAATTAATGTGTAAAAAATGCTTAAAAAATAATAAATAAAAGATTATGCATCTTAACTCGTTAAGCCATAACTCAAGTGCAGCGCTATAATGTAAAATTAGTTATGTTTACAGTATTTGTTATACAGAAAACATAGTATTACAATATAATATAGAAAAAACCGAGTGACTAAGCTCCAATTAGGTTTGTCCAATCAATACTGTATTATTATCAATAGTTATTATAAAAATATGATATTAAGCATTGAAAAACATAAAAGGTTTTAAAACTCACACTGCAGAAAAAAATATTTTCGGAAAATTATCTCTCTTAGTTTCATCAACTATCTCTCTAAAGGAACTGAGTGCTCTTCTTAAATAGGAACTGTGTCAGCTACATCAAGCAACGACTCAATCCAACTTAAGCATGCATCTTGGAAGCTTTTTGGTGCAATTAACCCGAATTGTCTCAGCTACGTGTTGCCGCATCAAATAAAAGGAAGATGCATTACAGATGCACTGCGCTGAGCAAGGGTGTTTACATACAGCCAGATTTGTATGCAAGAAAAGATGGAGCTTTTTTAAATTGTCTCGTCTGTTTGTATCATTTTGTAAGTTGTTTTTTTTCTTGAGGAAGTCTTTAAAGCGTGGTCGGTTTTTCAAAACATAAAGAATGTCGATAAAAAGTTGTGATTGGATAGTTTGAAAAATTTGAAGATTTATGAGCTTATAAGCTTTAACTGTCAACTGGGGCACGATATGAAAACGAATATACGTAAAGTCTGTTTATCCTTACTTGTACATATTAAGTAAACAGCTTTTGACAGTTGTTATACGTCTTTTAAGGTTAAATCATTATTTAAAAATATTTTGACGACCTCCGTGGTCGAGTGGCTTTCTAAACCGGTTTTCAAGGTGTCGCCATCTCTGAGGTCCGGGTTCAATCCCCGGTTGGGTCAATTTAGAAAACGAACTTTTCTATATTGGCTCAGGTCTGGGTGTTTGTAATACCACCGTTGACTCTGATTTCCATAACACAAGTGCTTCAAGCTACTCACTTTGGAATCGGAGCAATGTATGTGAAGTTGTCAAATATTTATATTTATATTTATTTATAAAATTTATTTATGATGTCTCATTTCATCAAATTGTCACTAATAATTAGCAATTAATTTCATATTCTATGTGTTGAAAACCATTTGTTGTATTTTGTATTAGATTTTTTCAATAAAGAGTTGGGTAAATATTGTTTACCAAATAAGACAATTAAAGATAAACAGTTAAGCTTCTACTAAAGTTTAAGCGTTAAGTCATAATTAACATGGCTACTTTAAACTAATGATCATCAGTCTCGCCCTTAACAGAATTTAAGCCAGTGACCATCGGCCTTAACACAAAAGGTTTTAAAACACTGTTCAACAAGTGTTTAAATTAAACACTGTTTAAATATGATGCTGTCACTTTTTTGACAATATTGTTTGTAAGAGACGGCATCACATTTAAACAGTGTCAAAATTAAACAGTGTTTTAAAATCTTTTGTGGTAAGGCCGCAAGAGTTTTGCAGTTAGAACCAAAACCTTGGAAAATACACCTTTTTAGTAAACACGTCTACTTGTGGCCATATCGTAAGCTTTTGCACATTATAAAAAATATCGATCACATACGTATTATTTATTGAAACAAACGAAAATATGCACAACATACTAACCAATCGCTTCATAACACCAAGCATCAATCTCGCAAATCTAGTTCTCAGTGTATCGCTGCATCAACGAGATTGCTCGATAGCACCGACACATATCAATGTGCCCATTTGCTGGGGCGACGGTCCGGTTAACCCCGATATAAATCTGGTCGGGTTGGCCGACGGCTGTTTGTACCATCACCTGGTTTAGGCGACGAGTGCTGTGATCTATCAAAGATCTGATCGGATGTATAAACTGCGGAGCTTTGGATAAAAGCATTACTCGTCGTCGATTTAGGATATTCTTTTGATAAGTATTCTTTATGTGTTTCTATTTGTTGACTATTACGTGATGTTACTTATCCGCCTGTTACACTTTTTAGGGTATGACGAAATATCAAAATCGATACTTAAAAAAAAAAAGTTTATGTTTGGGCGTAGGAGCTTATCTCCCAGGGTTTCTTAAAGTGTGGTCCACGGACCCCTTGAGGATCCGTAGCATGTGTATCAGGGGTCCACAGTTAACCCTTCCCGCTATGAAACTATCAATAATAGTGTTTTTTTTAATATAAAGCTTATTACCATTTCCTAAAATATTCTTTGGCAGGAATCCGTCAAATTTTCTAAAGTCTGAAAGTGGTCCGTGACTGCAAAAAGTTTAAGAAACACTGTATAGCCAAAAGGAAACAGCACTATCTCTTAGTGTCATTAACATAAAGAGTATGTATTTATATTCTACGTGAACGAAGTCAGTTAGTTTTGATATAACATTTAATGATGGACCATAAAAAATATGAAATTTTATTTCAGAATAAGATTAGTACTCGTAGTGACTGTCTTTGAAAATAGCATACCTAAACCTTAAGTTTCAAAATAGGTTAGATATTGCATCTAAACCTTGCTTTAGGTGCATAGTGTAAATTCACATAATTAGGTCAGACGCTTTGTCGTATACTGCAACCTGCGCGAGGATATTTTATATTAACCTTTTTACTAAGAATTCCGACTACTTTCCAAGAAAGAGCTTAATCTTCTCCTTCCTTTGATAACGTAAGTCTTTGAATTTCTGCAATTCCTTGGTCCAATTTTCTTTTTATATTCATAGGTAACACTGTGAAAGGAAATATGTTTTTTATCTGCCTTGGCTAATTTACTATCAGGATATAGTAGGAACCTCGATATAACGACCTCCGTGGTCGAGTGGTTTTGTACACCGGTTTTCAAGGTGTCGCCATCTCTGAGGTCCCGGGTTCGATCCCCGGTTGGGTTAATTTAGAAAACGAACTTTTCTAAATTGGCTCAGGTCTGGGTGTCTGTGATACCACCGTTGTCTCTGATTCCTATAACATAAGTGCTTTAGCTACTTACTTTGGAATCGGGGCAATGTATGCGATGTTGTCAAATATTTATTATATTATTTATATTATATAAACAAATATTGGGCGGGTTTAAAGTAAGTAAGTACGCGGGTTCGATTCCCGTCCGAGAACATGATCTGGTGCGAGTCCTATTTTTTCTAGTATATTATTTAGTATTATATAAAATAGCATTGTGAATGCTTAAATCTCAAAATTTAAAAAGATATTTTTGTTTTGTTCTTTTTAAATAAATAATTGTGCCATAACAATTAACATAAGACTCATGCATGTTTTCTGCCATGTTCTTAGTGTGTGTGCCGGGTATCCGATGCTTTAGAAATAGCCACATAAAAAAACTTGTTATGTTAAACCTGTTTCTCATTTAATGTAAACTTAATGTTTTATAAGAAATAAATTCTTTGAACCTATTTGTTTCCAAGTAATGAATGTTTATATTTGTATTTATGTACTCTAAATAGTCATTATAGTAGAGAAAATGTTTAATTTGAGACTAAATGATGTGTGTCTGGTAGACATCAATTTTGGTCTAACTGAGTTATATCATCGACAAATCTAAAACTTGACCCGAAATGAAATGGAGCTTATACTCAAAGGCCGATATAAGAACTACGAAATTAAAAGCAATATTGCCCCCTCAACAGTGATGAAAGTGCAGGTTGTGTAGTGGAAAAGGCGAAACGAATTTCATTTTGCTTCCAAAGTGGCCTGCGCTAGGAATTAAATCAAACTGCTAGGTAGGATTGATGTGACTGTAATCTGGTGTCAATAGAAATCAATTTAAGTCAAACTGAGTTATACCATCGACACATCGTTTAAACCCAAAATGAAATCACACCCATTAATAGGAACTATTACATTAAAAGCAATGTTTTACTTACAGTAGGTATAAGAATAATTACAGTTTGTTAGTTAAGTTTAAGGGTGGCTTCTGTTATGTTTTTTTAAGTTTTTAACTCTATGCTTTCCGTGGCAACCTTTAAGTAAGGCAACACTTACCTTGTATATTATTTTTTAAGTTACTTATTTGCATGTAAAGTGTATGACCTTGTTGGTTGTTCTAATAAATACAATAAAAATAAAATAACATAAAATATGCACCCTCAACCACGGCGAGGAAAGTGCAGGGTGTACATTGTGAAAAAGGCGAAACAAACTCCGTTATGATCCCAAAAGATCCAAAGTGGCCTGCGCTTTAGGGGTTAAAGCAGCTAGGATTTCAGTTGCGGACGAAACACAGAAAAAAAAGTGTATAGCTCTAGTCAGGTCGTGAAATACTAGAAACACTCATTGTTACCCTCCGGAAACCTCAGAGACCTTTCACTGCCGGTTATTTTGGTATTCATGAGTGTCTTTACATGTCTTTTGGCTGATGTTTTTATCACATTTGGGGTGAAATATCTGTTGGGGACCCGTGTTTCGCGGTGAGGCGGTAACGACAATATAGTGAAGGGGCTAGGTTTATCTTTAGTTGTTTTTTTAATCAACTAAAGATAAACCTAGCCCCTTAAAGAAATAACAATGTTTCTGTTGCCGAGCCGGCCTCTTTTTTACTAGTTTATGGTTTTTTACTTTTAATTTATATTTTTAAATTCTGTACTTTTTATACTATAACATATTTTCCTTTGGTTTTGTACTCTGTGTTTTTTATTACTTATGTCAAGTTGTATTTGGTAGGTATCAGTTTAGAATAATAAAACTACATTTAAACCCACCTTTCATTATTTAGAAACCCACATTAGCTCAGTTTCAGTTTCTTTAAAGCGTTATACATTTTCTGATACTGAAATTATCAAATAGTAAGTAGCTAGTGGTAGTTTTTATAGTATTTGATATTTAGTTTTTTTTCACTAGAAAAGTTTTGATTTTCTATAGTAGTAAACTATCCATGAAAAAAAAAACACATTCCAAACTTAAAATAATAATAACGGCACTTATTTCAATAATAAACATTTAATTTACCACTGTATAGACAAATACTGTGAAGTCAATAGTTTGTTTCAATACATTTACTTATATTGAAGCCCTACCTTACCCAGGTGACTCTTAGTTAAATTGAATAAATTTGTTTGCTTGAAAAAAAATTGTGTAAAGGTCACCAATTTCAATATAATTATATGAAAGTAGGTACCTACCTACCTACATAACATTCCAAAGAACGATCGGCCAATAAAATGACCACTCATATTCACCTCCACAAAACGGTCCTTATAAGTGGCCATAAAAGCAATTTACTAGGAGCACTAAAAGTATATTGGTTCGTATTCAAACAAGCCCGTGGCCTTCTCAAATGACATCAAGGTACAAAAGAGCTCATTCCACATGCGGCTGACAGCGGAAGCTCTTAGAGTTTTTCAAAGGAAAATACAGGGAGGTATCTGTCTGCTAAAGGTTCTGAACGGGCCCCAATCTTGAAAAATAGTTCGAGTTTTTATATGGAAGTATTTTTATGGCTCTCACTGTGAACAGACATTCTAAGTAAAGATAAAACACTTACGGTTACATCCGGCTTTCCATTAGACGAGTCATTTGCCAAACGTTTACTCAGTCAAAATTAAAAGTGCCAAGGTTACACGTAACCAACCAAGCATTAGATAAGCTTTTTTATCTAATACACATTGAACAATAAATTATTACGAAATTGATTATAATACAGATACGTCATGAGTTTGACCAAATATAGTTAATTTTCTTTATGACACTTTTAACCATCATTATTTAATTTTGGGATCAACACTCTCCTAGATTTAAAGTCACCGTGACCGAGATGGTTGAGTTATTAATTTTTATATAATAATAATATAATTCCTTTTTTATTGCTTTCTTGATAATGTGAAAAAAGTAACAAAAAACATTTTTTACACATAAGAAATGTAATAACAGACTGAGACAAAAAATAGAACAGCTTTCCATGGCCCCCAAAACCCTTTACTCCGTCCCTGCCCCAGCACTCTTCTTCGCAAGGAGCTCGGTAAACGTGATTTATGGTACAACTGTCTCCTCGGATTTGTCACTACCGCGAAAGGTAGTCGCAGTAGAATTAGTGGTACGTTACAAAAAAAGCGTCTATCAAAATTAAACCGAGCTTTGTTCGTTGTCTTAAGTCAAATTTCACTAAGAAACTTAAGTCTTTAACAAGCGACGGGGATTACTATTACTTTGAGAGAAACGGACATTGATAATGTTGCTGAAATTGAAACTATTTTGAAACATCCTTGTAATGTGATAATTATTTTGACAACCTACTTTGTTCATGTCAACTGTAGCGGCGCGATCATACCGCTACATAAGCAATCGACAAATGACGAATAAATGCAGGATCAGCGAAAATATGTAAACATTACGCAGACGTGACGTCGCACTACGTCAAGCTAACATCGAGGTAAAAATGTATGAAGACCTGACTAACGATATCGAAGAAAGCACTTCACATAAATACAAATTCCAACATCTTACAATTAGACCGCGGTCCCCGAGCAAAGACACCTAGCTCGGCGGAAGTACTTCTCTTTTCGCTGAATATATCCTCAACATCAACCTTTCCGTGCTACTCGGATGGTGGCGCAGCAAAGTTGTATGAAATTGCATTATTGTCGAGTTTTAGCCACCAGCAATTTCCTTTAGAAATCTACCTAGAGACATGAAATTTTGTACAAAGATACTTTATGCAATGTAGGCATCTACTAAGAATTTTTAGAAATTCTACCCTTATGGGAATAAATAGGGGATGATAGTTTGAATGAAAGTCCGTCAGTTTTGAAGTTAGGATCTTAAAATTTTGCATTTAGGCTGACGATTGAAAAGAAATATTGACGTTTCACAGCGTTTTTGATAACTGTATTCTTGAAGGGGTGAAGATGTGTATGGAAAAATCCTCCATTTTCAAAGAAAATCACTAAATTTATTATGGTTGGAAACTAAAACATAACAATTTTTTGAAATTCTCCGAAAATATCAACTCCTTAGGGGGTAAAAGGGGTAATTAGACCTTAAAATCGATGTGGATGTCGTTATTGAGGTTTTATGGGGTGTTAGTTTGCAAAAATATAATTTATTTTGAAGTCCATCATGGTGTCCACCGTGATTCAAACCTTAAAGTGTTGAAATAGGGGTTCAAATTATGTATGGAAAAATATTGTAAAATAGTTACTTGAAACTTCGTATATAAGAACCCTGTAGTGGTGAAATGGGGTTCCAGAAGTGGAACGGAAACGGAAACGGAAACAGAAATAGAAATGGAAACTGGAATGGATACTAATTTCTCTGGCTGAACCAAATTCTGAATTCTGAGACCCGCCGCACGCGGCAAACGTCCTGCCTTGCGCGAGGCAACGCGCTTAGTGGGGACCCGCTAAATCACGTTGAATCATTTTGATGAAATTTTAATTTCATCATGTTTTAACATATAATACTTTTTATCCTGATTATAAGTCTCCTAAGCATTTTTTCCAATGTCCACGCGGACGAAGTCGCGGGAAGAAGCTAGTAATGTTATAATATTTAAAATTGGATGAGTAGTTTCAGAGATTACCCTCTACAATCAAACATCATAGACTTTTTTCGCAAATATTAATTTAGATAAAAATTCTTAAGTCATTTACTAATCAGTCATATTTTTCATTTAAATTAATCCTTAATTAACAATAATATGAATAAATAAGGCCCCGCGCAGACAGAAAGAGTTCAACCGTTTCGAGTTCTGTGTTCCGAGTTCTTTGTAACGATTGTAACTTTATAGCGCCTCGCAGACGACAGGTAGTCAGAACGCACCATATCAATCAGTACAATTCAAAAACGCAGAACGCACTGACGAACTTGAACGGCTGAACTCTTTTTGTCTGCGCGGGGCTTAAAACACTTCAAATTAAAAACTCATTCAGCGTTCACTAGTAACATTATACAACAAAAAAAACTTAAATAAATCACTGTTAAACAAAACAACACTGGACTGGAATTTTTATATTCGAATTTTAAAACAACTTAATTAGATGCAATTTGGTAAAGTGTATCCCACGGGATGAATAAAACAACAGTTTTTTCGCCTGAAAACTTAAAAAGCAAAGTCATTAAGAACTGAATTAAAAAATGACATTAATATCATTTTAACCCTCTGAATCTCAAGCCAAAAGATTTGCAAGCTACAATCCAAAAATGAACAAGAATATTTGGATGCGATTCAAAGTCACATCGTATATATTTTACGCAAATATGATTCCTATGCGCATACCATAAGTCAGCGAAATTAACCAAATACTGCGGTAGATTTTAAGCGGGTTGGCTCGCTATAAATTCAAGTTTTGGTATAAATAAATTTTAAAGCGCTACTTTTGGTCTGTGTATTAAACAAGACAGTTGAAAGTTTTCATGTTAACCCGTCATAAGACGTCTTATACAAAGTGGCCAGTGCACTAGACACTCACTTCAAGTCCGATTTGTTTAAGATTACACAGATTTTTAACAGACATTAATTCATAAAGATTAGGAGGGCGTTAAAGGTTTAATGAGTGTTATATTTATAATAAATAATAATAATAATAAATAATTGACAACATTACATTGTTATGGAAATCAGAGACAACGGTGGTGGTATCACGAACACCCAGAGCGGAGCCAATATAGAAAAGTTCGTTTTCTAAATTGACTCAACCGGGGATCAAAACCGGGACTTCAGAGGTGGCAACATCTTGAAAACCGATGTACAAAGCCACTCGATATATTTAATAATACCTAATCGAAACACAACAAACTTTTCAATAAAATCTTTTGCCTTCTTAATTTAAATGGAATTATTTCCAAAACCCATCTCACATTTCAATGTGGAAATTAAATTAAAAAATAATTTCTTACAAATTGAATTAACTCTAAAATATTTAAATTGAGAAATTGAAAGCCACAAAAATGCGTTGTTAGAATTCAAATTGGCTTCAATTACGTTTCAAACAATTGGAGTGGTCCATTTTAATCTATAACGGTGTAACACGATTGACCACAGCGGCGGTCGCAAGCCAACTGTTTGTGGTCGGTCACTTAACAAATTGCCTGTTTATAATTTAAAGTTAGATCAAATAATTTACCACATAATAAATAATAAATATTTGACAACATCACATATATTGCTCCGATTTCAAAGTAAGTAGCTAAAGCACTTGTGTTATGGAAATCAGAGACAACGCAATCACAAATACCCAGACCTGAGCCAATATAGAAAAGTTCGTTCAAAGTCGACACTTAGAAAACCGGTGTACAAAGCCGAGTGGCTTTATAATTGTCGGCCTCCGTGACCACGGAGGCCGACAATTACTAACTCAAACTACTAGACAAGTGGCTCTGCGAGCTGCAAATCTCGCGTTTGTCATTTTACGAAATGGCTGAAACATAATTATTATGTTATGTTGTTTTATATGTTATGTTGTTTGACGACCTCCGTGGTCGAGTGGCTTTGTACACCGGTTTACAAGGTGTCGCCACCTCTGAGGTCCCGGGTTCGATCCCCGGTTGGGTCAATTTAGAAAACGAAGTTTTCTATATTGGCTCAGGTCTGGGTGTTTGTGATATCACCGTTGTCACTGATTTCCATAACATAAGTGCTAAAGCTACTTTCTTTGGAATCGGAGCAATGTATGTGATGTTGCCAAATATAAAGAGTAATTTTTGTAGATTAAAATACATCGTTTTACACCGCAAGTGAAAAGTTCAGAAAGTTGGTCACTTCTGTTGTTAAATTAATCGCATTGTAAACTGCTTATCTATTGCGTGATTTTTCAGATAGAATCGGCTTGACTGACGTAGAGAGATGCTGTAGTTGAGTCATTTAGTTAGAAGATACACTCTTTTAGCAATAGGCCATATTTACTAAGTTTAAAATTTAAGCTTCTATTATCCTAAAAAAATATTATAAGTATAGATGCAAAAAAGCTAATATTTTCATGTAGGTATATATTATGTAGTACCTACTAACTTACCTATTCTTTGTTTCAGGTAATAATAAAATTGATAGCGACATAATATTTTACTATATTATAGTAATTTGATGACAGGACAGGACTTTGAAAGTGGAAGCAGCCTCTAACACAAAAACAGGTAAATAAACAAACTATTGTTTTTAGGCTTTATATCTTTTTTACATCCTAGACAGTTCTATAGTAGGGGTCGAAACATTCAATTTCAGTGGCCAGTTTGTGTGTATTAAAACGGTAATTTTACCTATAAATAATGACCCCGGTTAATCGCAGCGGCCCGCTTAGCCCAAAATATGAGACGGGTATTAAATTTGGTTGGTCAAAGCCTTTTGGCAGTAGATTATGTTCTCTATAGTGTTTACTGGTTACAGTCCCCCGTGATCAAGGCAGCTGCAAAGATCGGAAATAAAAATCAAACTAAATACCAATAACCGCGCTAGTTAAAATTATACTCTACTGGTTAAGTTAAAACTATTCAGTATTAATTTTATGTACCAATATTAATTTTCAGTATTAATTGTATGCAATTTTAATTATCTTCCAGTGGAATTACTTGAAAATTATAAAATAAAGTTGATTATTGTGAAACATTATAATATAAAATTTCGATATTACAATAATTGTAGGTTTTTGTTTTTGTGGTCGATAAAACTTATCGAACTTTCGTTTAATTTGAAAAAATATATCATTTTGCATTCGAGTTTGTAATCGAAATTAAAAAAAAATGTTACATTGTATTATTATGTCTACCTACTTAACTTATTAAAGTGTATGGCCCATATTTTTATGGCTATAAATTTCTGAAAAAGTAACCCTATATCTTTTAAATTTGCTAACGAAGTAGCTTGAATAAAAACCTTTTTTTGTTGATTCGTCAATTTTTACGACGACAGCCTGGGGGTTGAGAATCGATAGACGAACTTTTTCAATTATCCTTAGAACAGTCAGTAAGAGAAACAAAAGCTATGCTCTAACATAAGGGGAAGGGTTAGTTCTCAAAGGGATAGCAAAGTTAAAACAATTAATTCTTTATTTACTCTGTATCCAACTTTGCAATTTCTAAATTAAACTGTCTACATTTTCAACAAAGTTTAATTTTGTTGATGTCGATGTGAATAATATATTTTTTGTTTAGTAACCCGTAACGAACTTTTGCTGCTATTTCTGTAATATGTAATAAAATGATACATTCCCATGTGTAACATAAATATGCCATGTGTAACATAACAGTCACAAAATGGTATCGTTATCGAGAATTGTTTTATTAGTTATGTACTTACTCTTATCTAAAGTTTATCACGACACTCTAACAAGGCATGGTACTCTAAATGCTACATTATTGCAAAACGTTGATTTAATCTGAATCATTTTTATTTCCTGCAATTTTTATTCTAATCATTTAATATCTTTTGTTCAGGCTATTTTAATGTCATTTTGTGGTGGAGTTTTTATTTTATATTATTGTTCAGTTTACAATGCTTTAAACCTATTTATGAAAAAGTTGGTGATTCATCACCAATTTCTCATTAGTTTAAAACTCTACCTATTAAATTCTCATCAAATCAACCAACTCTGTTGTCTGTAAAAATGCCAAATAACTTGTTTTTGATCAGAATACAATATACAATGGCGTTATAGCCTATGAATAACTATTTAGTAAAAAGCCAAAAATTTCAAAACTCAAACATAAAAGTTATCGAGTGTTATTGACATATTTTAAAAGCAAAAACATAATCGCAAACGATTTCTGAACCGTTTCAATTTTAATAAGAGCTCCTTGTGTGTAATTTTTCAATAGTTACATGGTTCTGTTTAAGCTGGATTTTAGTATAAAATGAAGTCTGGTATCACAAAGGCCTAGATGACATGTTCTGATTTATGCGGGCGGCTTCTTTGTTCCCTTGTCATAGTATCCGATGAAAAACCTAGGGAAATTTGTTTTCTTAATTTTTACTTTGTTCCTCTGAACGCTGTGTCGAAATTCCGTTGTTGTTACTCCTATTTTGTGTTGACAGGACAGGTTATTGAAAAGACGAGTTTTCTTATCCTGTATATGAATAAAATGTCTATATCATAGAGGTTACACACATACTTACTATTCCGAGTATTTCCGTTATGTTTCAACGAGCAGTTGAGTTAGAAATCATCGAAGTAGAACATTTGATTTAGTTTATAGTGGACAAGTACCTATTTCTAAACTTAAAGAAATCTTAGTTACTAGAGAGAATTTCGTAGCATTATTTCGTATAAAAATAACGAAATGATTTTATCAAAAGAGATAGTTCATTGTAGTGTCAACAGATAATTAAATATCATCACAAACAATGGAAACAAATAAATTATTTCCACGTGATTCTATATGGAAGTTAATTGAATACTCAGATATTCAATTTACCTCGTATCAGTTAGTCATATTTTACTTACGGCCCAGTTGTTTAAATAACAATAGTTTTAATATTCAATTAACGTTCGGTAGTGGCTTAAAAGTTATTTTTATTAATGGCAAATAAGAATATTATATCTCGTAATTAATTGAAACACTGTGTGAAAATGGCATTGTGCACTAAATTGATTATCATACATATTTTTAAAAATAATGGTTCTTGCAAATGACGTTTAAAATTAAAAAATTACAAATGGTAGATTATGCAACAAGGGCTTTAAGTAGTGTATTATGTCCCGGGCGTTCAAGATCGCCCAAGACAAATACACATTTAAGCCCGCGATGCATACTCTACTTTTTATACTTTCTGCGAGGCAATTGAAACCAATGACTGTTATAAAGAAAGTACTTAAGGGGCTGACATGAGCCATTTAATTGGTTTTTTTTTGTCGTCTTGTCTGTAGTGGTCAGTTCGACATTCGAATAAATCCTTCTTAATGCGCGGGTGAAAAGGATTTTCGTAAAAAGTTTTCATGTTTTCTTTTTTTATTTTGTAGGCAGTGCAGAGATAATGATAACATACAGCCTAACTCAGAATAAAATCTCATTGCACCTAAACATTTTTGAAACCAACCTCGATCAAGCACGACTACATGGGTTGCATTCCAAATTCAAATCACATTATTTTCCATGGGAAAAATGATATTCAGTACAACATTATGGCTCGGCTAGACCGTGGGCCTGTAATGACTTACTTTAGGAAAGGTTTGAATGACACATAATATGCCATTGACGAGCAGGTAGTATAAAATATTTACTACTTCTAAATTTTTGGTGGCTCAGCGGTCAGAGAATTCGTCTGAGTTGCTAAGGCTGCGTGTTTGATTCCCATGTGATTGATTAAATTTGAATAGAGTTAACCAAATTTAAAAAAAACATTGTGATTCGGGATGATAAGAATATGGGTTACATAATCTATCTAGAAAAGTGTATCATTTTAGTGAAAGGAAAAACTTTAAAAACACAAACACTAATTATCAAACTAAAGCAAACATTTCAAAATATGATTCAAAATAAAGATAACAGTTTGTACAAAGTAAAATTATTTTGGACACAGACAAACGAAATTATTGCACGCTCACTTTTATCTCGTTTATTCCCCGGAGAAGAGAACAAACTACTGCATTTATTCGTAAAGCTATCTCTATTAGTCATTATTTTATTCATGTAATGTACAACATTTGAGCGGTAACTCGCAAACCCAGTGGGAAAACAATAGAGTGTGTACCAACAAATTATGTCCTAAGTGACACCCTGAGGGCAGCCATGTTGATAATATTATCAAAGGTATTAACAATCTATGATCTTGTACCAAATAAGCTACAGAATACTATCAGAAATAAAAAATAACGATAATACAGCACGCGCACTTTAAATAAAAAAATATAAATGTTATAATAATAATAATATAATATTTGACAACATCACATACATTGCTCCGATTCCAAAGTAAGTAGCAGCACTTGTTTTATGGAGATCGGAGACAACGGTGGTATCACAAACACCCAGATGATGGTATTGGTATTGATGGTGGGCACTTTTCTCCGCATTTACGCATTTAGACAATTTGGTCCGTTATGCGTGAAACCTCATAGCATCGGTATGGCTAATAGAGCCATCCCAGCTCCTTCCAGAAGCGCAGAAGCCTCCTGGGGCGTGCACAGGCTTCTAGGAGCAACCTCACCTCTGTGAGGATTTCTCCCCGTTGTGTGGCCAGCCCCACGCACTCCGGGATCACGTGGGCGGCTGTTTCTTCTGCTTCCAGGCATCCCCTGCATAGAGGACTGTCTGTCGCATTCATGATGAATAGTTGTCGGTTTAAAGCTAAGTGACCTGTAAGTGTGCCTACAACTATCCGGAGGTCTGGGCGATTGAGGCTTAGCAGCCTGCGGGTCACACGCGGCGAAATTGCAGTCATCGCCATTTTAGACTGTCTACAGTTTGTTAAATCTATACGGCCATACTGTCAGTCAGTATGCGGATGTTTAGTCCCTTCATACCTCTAGACAGGGCCGTAGTAGCGGCGTTTATTATTGCAACACATTCGCATTGAAATATCGAACTGTGTTGGCCTAGCGCTAGTGATATCTTGATATTTAGGTCTTGTGAGAATATTCCAGCTCCAATTCCAGTCCCCATTTTGGAACCGTCCGTATAAATTCGAACTTCATGTATGCCAGAGTAATCTCGGTCGCTTTCAAATAAATGGATTGGTATTTCTTTTGAAAAATATATTGCTTGGGGATCCTGTCGCATGGGGCAGCGATTAGTGACTCATGTTTCACTAAGTTACGGAGTGAGGACCCTCTCGATTGTACCACAGACCTAGGTGTTTTAGCCTTATAGTAGCCATGGAGGCTTCTTGTTGTATAAACAGTTCCAAGGGTGTAGATCCAGAGCTACTTCTAGCGCGGCTGTGGGGGTAGTTCGCATCGCAGAGCATGCCAATCTTTGGAATTGCTGCAGCTTGTTGATGACGGTGCTTTGCTCTGTTTTGGACCACCAGGCAACGGCTCCGTATGTGATTATGGGACGTATAACAATTTTATACAGCCACATCGTTATTTTCGGTGATAGTCCCCACCTTTTGCCGAGTAGTCTTTTACATTGGCAGAAGATGATGGTGGCTTTGTTTAGTTTCCTTCGAGATGTCTGTTCCAGAGAAGCTTGCTGTCCTGAGACCCAGACCTGAGCCAATATAAAAAAGTTTGTTTTCTTAATTGACCCAACTGGGGATCAAACCCGGGACCTCAGAGGCAAGGCGACACCTAGAAAACCGGTGTACAAAGCCACTCGACCAAGGAGGTCGTTATGATATTATGATGTTTAATTTTGTCAAAAGCAATATTAGGTACCTACCATAAGTCATGTCAATAATACATTGCCATTCACAGAAGCCCAATATAGACACCGACAGTCATATAACATAGATAAGACATTATGATAGATTGCAAAAACAGAAAATTTTGTTGAAACGATCGCAAAACAAATAGAGCTTCATGAAATTGAATTGGTATTCGCGAAAGAAAAAGTTATCAGTACCCTTAGCACGAACATGTAACTAGAAAAAAACGCGCGTAAAAGTTTTCGATAGAGTAATTATCTATGGAAAATTTCATTTTGCTTTTCAGTGGTAGATGGCGCTGTTTAAATTTTCCATACAAAATTACTCTATCGAATATTTTTACGCGCGTTATTTTTTACGTTATTTTCTATCTTTATTTATCTCTGAAATCGTTTGCTATAGTGTACAAGGCGCCCTAACTTTAAATAAATTCTAGTATGCTATACTGCAGGTACGGAAGAATCTCTCCCTGATCATGTTCTAACCCATCTGAGTAAGCCGATCTTTCCTTTAGAGCTGATCTTTATAACATCTAATGTAGCCCGGTTACTTCTCAATGCTACAAAATGGCCCAGCAACAATTGCGCCGCTACAGTTGAGTACCTTTACCGCTACTGTGGCGCAAAAGAACGTTACAAGAAAAAAACGCGCGTAAAAGTTTTCGATAGAGTAATTATCTATGGAAAATTTCATTTTGCTTTTCAGTGGTAGATGGCGCTGTTTAAATTTTCCATACAAAATTACTCTATCGAATATTTTTACGCGCGTTATTTTTTTCGATACCTGTTCGTGCTAAGTGTACAGACTATTGTATCGAAGAGATCAGCTTAAAATATTTGTAGTGATATATTTAGATGATTATAGTATTGGATTTAAAAAACTAAATAAATTACAATGTGTCAAAAGCTGGTTAAACTCAAACACAGCGTTATGATTTATTACAGCACTGAGTTGCAACAATTTTAAATGTAAAAACTTTATTCGAACTGAAAATATTTATGTGAAAATACTTATGTCAGTTACATTTATGCAGGGTGAATCTAGTTGAAATATTATTTCTGGGCTGTACAGCGTAAGTAAAATTATTCTTCTAATTTGATGTATTTGAGACCAAAGAAGAATCTCGTATGAAGAATTTGAAGTAGACGGATCACTCACTGCAACACATCATGCTGCTTAAGAAGATTTTAGCAGAAAAATCGCAGATGCGTTGTTGGTATGTTAAACCTAGCGAACTAAAATCTATGGAACAAGGATTCTACTCAAAAATAGCACCACAAAAAATGACAACCAAGTGTGCGGGGCTAAAAATGCTGGAATTTAGTTAAGCAGCACATAGCGACCGAACACTGGTAGCATAATAGCGACCATAATTTGTATACTCATAGATATTTTCTATACTTAAACGATAAAATATTTAATACATTTGATACGTTATCTCTGCATCTTTTTGCCTTCTATGCGTCTTTTACACCATTTGACTACACAGGCCATCATTTCTAATAAACTCCCTCTTTTACTTAAAATACAAACTGCAATTATTGTAAAGAACCTTCGATCATAACTTTTCTCTCTCTAACTTTTGTCACCTGGCGTGTGGCTGACACAACTAAATAAATAATGCTGTGCGAGTTGTCATTTTTTAGAACCTTTGGTGTCATTTTTATGCAATATTTGTTTGCAGTTACACTTCCATAGATTTTAGTTCGCTGGTTAAACCATACCTACGGGATTTCTATAAAAATGCGGCACTTTACATTTTATAGGTTCCTTGAAAATCTGCAGTTAAGCATGATGCAGCACAATGGGTGGTGCATCGTGCACCGCCCCGCCTTACCTCCTCTAGTATGAAGGTTGGAGCTTGACAGACTGATCGTACTCGATCACGCTTGTTAAGCAATGCTCGGTCCGGCCAGGTGTCAGATGGGTGACCGTTAAGTGGCATTACAACTGAGCGCTTCCGTGCTTCGGAGGGCACGTTAAACCATCGGTCCCGGCTGTTGTCATCTGATAACAGTCATTAAGCCAAGACAGAAGCCTTATAGGTGGCATGATAAACTCTAACACCAGAGGTGGCCACCTAATCCTCATACGATATGAATAATAAAATAAAAGTTTTTTATAAATTCTTAGCGATATTAAAGCGAAGAAACCAAAAATCTCCCGAGTATCTTACTTAATAAGAACATTGACATTTTCAAGCTAATGGCAACATAACTGAGATATGAATAAGGATGACTAAATGACGTTATGGAAAACACAAACAAAATACCTACTAGATATTCCATTTAGAAAAGTCCATACGAATTCGTGTCCAATTAAATTGAAACAACTGCTACCGGAGTCCAATTTGTGACGAAAAATATTAATGGACTGAATTCACGTTCTTATATCACGGAAAATACAACGGACGAAAACAATAGAATAAGACAAGAAAGAAAGAAAGAACTAGTCAATAACGTATTCGTGTATTGGGAAATAAAATTCCGTCGAATTCGGCTGCTTTGCGGATTGCGATATCCGCAAAGCATTTATAATGCACGTGTCTACGGGGGAATCTAGTATTAGGGTGAGGTTATTGTGATGTAGCGAGATCATAAGCGGAAGCGGATTTTTTCTTTGCGATAATTTATAAATATGTATAGAATGGATCAATTAGAATACGATTTATTATGCTTTTGAGACTTTTATTTTTAAGATAAATAATATTTGAAAAAATACTAGAAAAAATCGACTCGGAAGTAAAAAGTAATAGAAAATTTCGCCGCTCCCACTAGCGACTCGGTAGCATAATTGGTCAGTGCATTGGGCCGGAATCCCAAGGGTGCGGGTTCGAGTCCCGTCTGAGGTGCTACGGGTGAGTCGATTTTTTTTCGTATTTTTTCTAATATTATTTGTCATAATATAAAAATAGCATTGTGAATGCAAAAAATCTAAATTTAATACTTTTATTTTTACTATTTTTATCGGCCGCACGACTCGCACGCTAGCCATTTATAAATTCGAGATACAAGACAGTTGAGTAAATTTTTTTATCTTTTAATTTCAATAAATTCTATTCCAGGCATTCAAATTAAAGTTGTAAGAACAAGGTGATAAAACTTATCAGGACTGTAATGTAAAAGTGGTAAATTTATTAATTTTCAAACAAATCCTTGTTGTCTCAAAATCGTAAAATAGCGTGAGGATTTCAAGTAAAGTATCAACCATTACATTAAATTCTAGGTTATTTGCATTTCACAATGCTATTTTTTGATTAAGATAAATAACTACTAGAATAAATCGACTCACTCGTAGCACCTCAGACAGGATTCAAACCCGGACCGTTTTCGGCCCGAAACACTGACCAATTATGCTACCGAGTCGCACCAATTATGCTACCGAATCGCTAATGGGATCAGCGAAAGTTTCTAGTACATAATACAAAATATCTAGTACATGTTACGAGTCCCCTTTTTCGCTGCAAGCCAGCGTTATTTTAATTAAATTAAAATCCGTAAAGACCTTGTTTACAATGTCCACGTACTTACCTTAATTTGTTTTCAAATCAGTCGCATACATTTGCAGATGTTTCATTGAAACCTCATCCTAACTCTCATAACATCGATTGCCGTGTAAAACCAATTCCTGTCTTCAAGGTTTGCCTAGTAACAATTTTATTTCACAGAACAAATTTTATGTGAGCGCAATGGATATTTCAAGTGTCGTATTGTGATACTTTGGCAGCACTCGTCTGAATTCGCTGGCGTATGCCATTCGAGTTGCAGCTTGTAAAATGTTTTGCCAAAGAATTCTTGTGCTGTTCCGTGAACTTATGTTTATTTAAACTTTACTGCCCTATAGTCATGAATTTACCTCATTATGAAGGAAAAAATAAAAAGATAATAATTAATAAACTTTCATAATAATAATAGTATACCTAAGCTGTGAAAAAATAAACTTTCATAATAATAAAACTGATGACCTTTCAAATTCCATGGCACTTAAATTTGGCTAGTACAATAGATGTAGGTATGACATTGACGCATGACGTCACACATAATCATATAAATTCTTTTGCACGTTAATAAGTATGTATGAAATTAATCAATCAATAAACTAATCGATGATGAATCAACGCTTTATTAAATAAAAGATTATTTAAAATCGGTTCATTCATTTCGAAAAGGGCTGAGCAATCAATTTATTGATTTAAATGAATCTTCAGACGCATAAACAGTCTCCCTAGCATTAGCATCGAAATACGATATAGCACATATACAGCAGACATATACAACAGATACAGCGTTTTATCGACACTCAACTGTCAAAATCCATTGTCTTTTGACAGCTAAAGGTGATAAATCGCTATTTCATATGGCGTTTCGGTGTTTATGCTTTATGAATGCAACACTTTTGAAATGTCTTATTGAAAAAAAAACATAATCGGAAATTTCTGGGAATAAAAATAAAATTGGTCTAATTTAGCTGTAACAGTATTTATTGAAGATGTTTTCAATTAACGTTTTGGACCAATGTATTCTGCTTATCTGAATGAAGTTTAATTTAATCAGTTAATTCATTTCGAAAAATAAGGAATTGAATTGTATGGAATGCCGTGACGAATTAACTCTCTTAAGTTGTTGAATGTTTAACACGTGTAACGCCATTTCAATAGCCACAAGTAAATAATTTCTCCGCCATTATTCGTTTGTCACAAACGATTCCACATTGTTTGTTGTTTGTATATTTTTGTGTTTGTTTTGTGAACAATGTGCCCGCTGTCAAGTTGTGTGACGACGCAAAAAACCTGAGTCGAGCTCGAGTCTACACACGAAGTGATATATAATAAGGACTGCTGTCTGCTTCTTTTAGTGGGAGAAACGACAAGCCCCTTTTCATCTGAAGAAATCAACACCAGAAAAATAAAAACAACGCTAACTAAAATTCCGGATTTTTTTGTGTTTTTTACGCCAAATTGCTAGCGTAGGGACTAAACGTAAACTACCACCAAAAAATTATACACAAATAAAAATATAAAAAATAATAAGGCTAGTAATAATACACAAATCATTATAAATACATTTTAAAGTTCTATTAACAAGGATCCAATAGCCTTCGATTATTGTTTTCTATTTGTTTGAAATTAACAATTTTAATTAAATAAATTTTATTTTAATTTTAAACATTTGTGCTTTTATCATAAACTTTTTTGTCTGATGTGGGAGTAAAGCTTTACACAAAAAAGTACCTGCAAACTTAGAATAATAACAACCTAGAACGATAGTTCCCTACAAAGCGCACTGTCAAAAGTGAGGCAAATCTGAGCCAAAATGGCTTAGTTTTAAGATTTTAATCCTTCATACGTTACCTAGTCGTACCTATAAGAACGAAATAGTTTCAATTTCCCTACCTTTAGGGGATTAATTACTATTTTATTGGATTTTCGTTACGATTAGGTCATTTGAAAACTAAGCCATTTTGGCTCAGTATTATTTAGGCTTCGAGGTGTTACACTTATTTCTTAGAGAACTAAGATAGATATACTTTCTCATAGAGGCCCAGCAGTGGGTGCGTGTCATGCGGCTGATATGATGAGATAACTAAGATTACCAAATTCTCAGTAAGATTAGTCCAAGAGCCACAAACTTTTTTGTGTTTTATTTAGAAACATTTTCATGAAGTTATACAACCTCATTGGATAATTAATTAGCAACAAATTTTAGGTACCAGCAGACGGCAAGCTTTATCGGCTCATTCTGTGAAACAATGCGTTCCATTTTGTGAAAATGATAAATTTAAATGTCCAAATGTCCCAAACACTTCTGGTTCAGTTTAATGAATTCATTGGTATAATAATTTACACTCATATTTTGTGCGATGACTGATATTTTATTTAACGACAAACAAGTTTTATCGTGTTAAAAGTATGATGTTAACTTTGTATTCATTTAAGTATATTGCAAATCATAATATTTTTAATAAATGAAAACTGATTTCGATGGATTGTGTTGTCTGACTATATAAGCTAACGTTTATTGGATACAGATCACACAGGACATCAATTATATATTGTATTTATTATTTGTTTTTATGTTTGGTTCACCACGTTTAACGTTTTCATTTTACTAGATAATACTGTAGAAGTTAATAATCATAAACTTTATTAATCATTTCATAACATATTGCTACTAGGCATTTGTTACATGAATACAATGTATTTTAATTTACTATAAATTATTTCCATACATGTGTTTACATCTATATTTATTCCTCTAAAAACACGTGGGGCCAAATCCAAGATTTTTTCCGCAATAAAAAAGGGTTTTTTGGTCATAAACCTCAGACCTGCCAGTTGTTGAAATAAAAATCTTGTATTTACTTGGGAACCAGTCACGGCCGAATAGTTTCAACGGATCCAACAATAAATTGGTTCAAATGGTCTGTGAAACCAGCCGTATCATTTCTACGTAATTTATTTGAGCTAATAAAGACTAATATTGGCTGGCAAATCGAGAAGGACGAATCGAGTAAGTAATTTGTTTTGAAGAAATATAATTCGTGTGGAAAATTTGAAGTTAGAATTAATTTGAATAAAACTTTATAAATCTTTTGCTTAATGATTTTTTATTTCTTTCTTCAGGGATTTAAGCGCATCAGAACAATGACTTCAATTACATAGACGAGTTGTTCAAAATTAAAATTGTGTCACAACCAACCTTCACGGCGCATAAACTGTTTCTCTCGCAATAGACTAAAGGAGTTGCGGTGTATGCACCGTAACTTAATGAGCAATTTTTCTGTACTGTACAGCCTGTCTAGTGTAGTATACACATAGAAGTATGCCATGCTATTTGCGAAGCACTAATTATATTTATACTTGGTAGGCACTTTGGGTTTTGATTTTGTGCGATAAAATCAACTTTCTGCAGTACTGTCATCGAAAACACACATTTCCAAGCAACTGTATTAAAATACTATATTTTCATAAAATGTAAAGAAAAACAACTTGGTATCCTTCCGTTGCCTAGCAACGTGAGCTTTAGACAAAAACGCGAGAACTTTATAATGGCATCTGGAGTGAAGCCAACCGTACAAAAAATAAGCTTAGAATGAATAGGTATATTGTTAAGGGTCCCGCCACTTTATTATAATTATTAAAAAGATATATGAGTAATTGAGTTTTTATTGAGTTACTTTTAATTGAGAATGTACTTTTTTTTTCAAAAATCATAGGTACTAATGTTATAAGTGCATAAGTTGGTGTGTCTGTTTGTTACCTCTTCACGTATAAACAGATTTGGATGAAATTTGGCACACAAACAGTTTATAACCTGGATTCATACATATAATACTTTTTATCCTGGTCAAAGGTTTCCTACGCGGACGAAGTTACGGGCGGCCGCTAATTATAATGAAAATGGAACAGCAACAACAAAAAAGGATGCACTTATAACACATATTTTTTTGTCTAATCCAAAACAACTTCTAAAAATCGAGAACTAAAATAATTCTCATCATTACAATAAACTAGAAAAATACATGTCTGCTTTAAACATTATTCTTTCTTGAAAAGTAATTTTGACTCAGAAAAAAATATGGTCATTATACTTATTCAAAAACAGTAATGTTAGGAACCTTCCTTACATTACTGTTTTTGAATAACATAAAATATTGTGGGAAGAGGATGCCACTTCGACCTAACACTGCGGACCCCCAAAAAACGAAATGGGAAAGTCAGATAATGCCGTGAAGGAGCCTCAAAGATGCTGAGTTATAGTGCACTTTGGTTCTCAAGACATTTTTAATTTTTCCGGCAAGAGCACAATGGGCAGGCTTTAATATGCCATTGCCAACTGTTGGGTCGTTGAGGAAGTAAAAAATAAAGTAAATATCTCATAAGATAGTAAAAATTCTGATTAGATTCAACCTTCTGATGCCTTGTTTGTTTACAATTTACCATTATTGGAAAATTAGACTTTTACCATAGTGTAAAGAAATTTAATAGCGGTTACGGTCGCGGCAAATGCGGTAACCACTAGCGCTGTCTCGATGTTGGCCTCACTCGTCGTCGGGACTGAGCAATGCAGCGATGTCCCTCATTGCGAAGTAACGTTGAGGGACGCCCCGCAGTCAGCTCGGGCAGGGGCCCTACTGGCTAACTTTTCGAACTTCGGCGGGTCTGCCGAGCTTCAACTTAAAACAGATAAATCGAAGTAACGAGTTTCGTATTGTACTATTCACCGAAGTTATTTAGAAGATATCGATGTTCGTGTGACATCATGAATTGGGGTTCGTCATTTTGGCCCGATTGGGGCTCGATTTATCTGTTTGAAGCTCGGCAGACTTTCCGAAGTTCGATGCGTTAGCCGGTACGGCCCCAGGGGCCCTACCGGCTAACTTTTCGAACTTCGGCGGATCTACCGAGCTTCAACTTAAAACAGATAAATCGAAGTAACGAGTTTCGTATTGTACTATTCGCCGAAGTTATTTAGAAGATATCGATGTTCGTGTGACATCATGAATTGGGGTTCGTCATTTTGGCCCGATTGGGGCTCGATTTATCTGTTTGAAGCTCGGCAGACTTTCCGAAGTTCGATGCGTTAGCCGGTACGGCCCCAGGGGCCCTACCGGCTAACTTTTCGAACTTCGGTGGGTCTACCGAGCTTCAACTTAAAACAGATAAATCGAAGTAACGAGTTTCGTATTGTACTATTCACCGAAGTTATTTAGAAGATATCGATGTTCGTGTGACATCAGGAATTGGGGTTCGTCATTTTGGCCCGATTGGGGCTCGATTTATCTGTTTGAAGCTCGGCAGACTTTCCGAAGTTCGATGCGTTAGCCGGTACGGCCCCAAGGGCCCTACCGGCTAACTTTTCGAACTTCGGCTGGTCTGCCGAGCTTCAACTTAAAACAGATAAATCGAAGTAACGAGTTTCGTATTTGCACTATTCGCCGAAGTTATTAGAAGACTTCGAAGTTCGTGTGACATCATGAATTGGGGTTCGTCATTTTGGCCCGATTGGGGCTCGATTTATCTGTTTGAAGCTCGGCAGACTTTCCGAAGCTCGATGCGTTAGCCGGTACGGCCCCAGGGGCCCTACCGGCTAATTTTTCGAACTTCGGCGGGTCTACCGAGCTTCAACTTAAAACAGATAAATCGAAGTAACGAGTTTCGTATTGTACTATTCACCGAAGTTATTTAGAAGATATCGATGTTCGTGAGAGTAACCACTATTAGTTTCTTTACACTATGTTTTTACACACAGATACATTACAATAGTAGTTTATGACATAAGGTTAGTAAGGAGTTTTAAAAAACCTTAACAACCGTGTGCTACGTTTTTCAATGTATTTGCGAGAAAACATTATAGGCACCTTCTGAAATAAAACTAAACTGTAAACAAAAACGCACACGCTGTACTGTCATCGAAAATACACATTTCGAGCAACTGTATTGAAAATTTACTAATAACCTAAGTGAACGTTCTGTTAAAAAGGAGAAGTGAATTTTAGTAGTCTCTTATTACTGAAAATTAATTCCTGAAGTCACGCAAAATGCACATTGTTATAAAAATGAGATAACAAATCTTGTTAGTTATCCTAAGGATCTTACGAGATGCAGAACATTTGTTTGTTTTAGAATTCAAATGTTAAAGTTCTTCAGTGAAGGTTTATCTCGGATCAGCGGGTAGTTAATAGCAAGTGATTTTTAACCGGACAAGAGTGGTATCTTGGTCAGTTCAGCACAAAAAACAGCCTCGCGCGACCAAACCATTTGTCCGACCCTAAGATAGTGATGGGAAGTCATACCAAGTCGATATGATCGTCATTATCGAGAAATACGTGCAGAGATTACCTCTTTATTGCTTCACGCCGAAAAAAAATACTAAAACACTTTAAATATTTATTTTCCTATTCTAGAATGTCTCACTGCTAAGCACAAAATATAAAACATTCATTAGGTTTCTTTCTACTTGCAAATGAATCTAACAATCACCTTACTAAACAAAGACTAGAGGTAAAACGTCTCACTGAAAAAATTTTTCTGCAATTGCTAAATACTGCTTTTCATTCCCAACAATAGAATGTGAAAAATGTTATTTTCATTAAAATGTCAGTCACACAACGTCTTCTATTAAGCATCCAACTATCGGTACTAAGTTTAAACTGCTCGCATCCAAATTGAAATTCGGATAACTTTTGGATATAAAATAGCATTTCGGTGATTTTATCGAAATGTCATTACAACACTATGCACTGACAGGCCCAATAGTCGGGCAGTGGGATTAATCGAACTATTTCCCACTTACTAAGGCGGTACATGGGATAGGTTTTTGGTGGCTAATTTATATTGATCTCTCTGAGTGAATGATGTTTTCAGATTTGTAAGCCGGTCCCACAAATGTCACGGGTTTTTTAGGCAAAGAACAGTAATGTCTATTTGAATGTTCTAAAGATGCTTACGGATACGTATGAGGCACAGTTATTCGGTAGTTCTTCTATTCTGTGCCTGTATTGAGTTGCATAATTACGTTTACTATACTCGATAGAGACTATAGTAAGCAATTTCGTATGCAATTTGGCACAGCGCCTCTGGCGGTATACACTAAACTAAAATTTGTTACACAAATATCAACAACTGTCGCTATCGAGTATAATACGCGTAAACTCATAATACTCATGTGTAATTTTATGTGTCTCTTCTTCTTCTTCTTGCACTACGGGCGGATTCCGCAACTCGACGTCTATAGCGCCTATTTTGCGTATGGAGGGTGTGCGGCCGGATCACTCCAGCCAGCCCAGCTCAGCGAGGAACGCTTCAAGCGCTTTCACATTAGTGATCGCCTCCTGGACGTTGCCCGGCGAGCCGAGGTACCTCGCCCGGTAGGGGGCAGCCCCTTTGCATTCCAGCAGGACGTGGGCGGCTGTTTCTTCTTCCTCCATGCAACCTCTGCATAGGGGACTGTCCGTGACACCTAAGCTAAAAAGATGTCTGTTAAATTGTTCACAACCAGTAATAGCACCTGTTGCCAGGCGAAGTTGCGGTCTACACAGTTGTAACAGGGACCTGGATAGACGAGCGTCCACGCGCGGTAGTGCGAGTTTCGCCTGTCGGCACGAGACCAGAGAGCTCCAGTTCTGTTGGTGTAATTCTATTGTGCGTCCACGGATCTTCCTTGCATACCAGCTCACCGGGATAGGAGCGATCGGTTCTGGGCCAACAGGCGTCGAACCAGATGCGCATCTAGCCAGTTCGTCAGCTGCATCATTTCCCCGTGATCCACTGTGACCTTTTAATTTTATGTGTTTTTGTCGAAGAAAGACGTTGCGATAGCAAAATACTCTGTATAAAGATTTATTTTTTGATAATTTTATTTATTTTTTGTTATTATTGATGTTTTGACTCTTTTAGGTTTTATTTACATTATACGCCTGATTCTGCGATTAGTGATCACTTATACCAGATCAAAGATTACATTGATATATACACTACTCAAAAGAATTAGAGGCCACTCTATGATTTTCCATACAAACGACCTTTCTGAAAGGTATTTTTATGATAAATGCAATCTGATTTTATTTGAATTTGATATTCTTCGAAAGCTGTAATAGTCAACTTATGGACTTTACTGTCGAATTTACTGAATAATTTAGCCTATTCGCGTTTAACAGCTAGAATAGAAAGAAATTGGTTTTTCATACAAAAATACGCAAAATTTTACATTTTGCAATTTCAACTGACACTCGGTGATTTGGAGAAATTATACAGTAAAGTCTCCAAGTTGACTATAACAGCTTGCAAAAATTATCAAATTCAAATAAAATCAAATTGAAATTATCTTAAAAATACCTTTCAGAAATTAGCTCTTTTGTATGGAAAATCATAAAGTGGTCCCTATTTTCTTTTGAGCCGTATATATGTAATACATCATAATGACAATTATTGTATCTCCTATACCCCATGTAAGATATAATCAAATCAGCCATTGACACTGACTGACCTTCATTAATTAGAATAACGACAAAAATAATTAAAAACTGTAAAAAGTTTCTCCAGCGTAGCGTCGTAGCGCGTAGCAAAATTCGTAGCATTCGTAGACTTGAATCTTCACAAAATTAGCAATTATTGTGTTATGTTTGAGATTATGATATTTTAAGAACAATTTTATACTGAGACAGAGGGTTGATAACCTTCTATTTAAATATTTTTTTATAATTTATGGGGGGACAACGCATATGTAGTCCCCACTACCAAAAATTACGGGTCCGAGTTATCTACATGAAAATCACACCCCACTGCAGTGCTGAAGTATTCTTATTTGGTACTTTTACCGCAACATTATTATTTTAAAAGTGTCTGCGACATACTCGGTGTCGAATAGTGTTAAGTAGTTAGTTTAATTTCAATAAAATTATGACTTCGAAGCAGATAACATGTTTTTATTTTAACTGCCTCATCCCCGCTGCATTCCAAATACCTCAATGCAATGAAGAAGCCTCGCGCTGGGGAAACTACCTTTATGATCACGGTAATCCCTTTGGACGCATTTACGTAGGAAGAGCTACAAACGCTTATCGGCGCCGGTTCGCGCTGATAGTCGGTACCAAGTGGCCAACAAGTTGCAACCCTGCTGCGATCAGCGCTAAGGACTTTTTAACTGACTTCATAAAAGGATGAGGTAATCAATTCGTCGCATATACCTATATTATTTGTAGTTGAACTTTTAAGGGACCAACGTATTTATTTAAGCTTGTGATATTTTTGATCTTTTTTCGAAATGGCTGAAATAATATTTCTTTTTTTAAATTTAAACACCTAATTTGACAAAAATATCTGTATAATTTAACGTTAACAAAAATTCACGAGAATTTGTTGAGAAATGCTACCTCTAGAGGAGAACAGGCGGACAGCTGGAAAGTCAGACAGCGGGACAGACATACGAAAGCATTTTTGTCCAAGCTGAAACGGAGACGCTTCGCTTGCGCTCAGCGCTCGCTCGGTCCATAACAGCGTCAGCTATTTTTATTTTATATCGTAAATTTGAATAAGGTATTTTTTAAGTTCTTTGCTTGTTTTCTGAAGATTCTATCAGAAAGATAATGCAAGACGTTTAATCTATCAAAAATCCCTTTAATAGCGCAAGTTTTGATAATTTATTAATTGAAAAAATACGCTACAAGAAGTCTTGAAGATTGAGTCTAGAAAAACTAAAGGCATCGCATAATATATTAATTTTGAATATGAAGTCTCGATTACTTTTAATAATGGATCTTTTCATAGTTAATTAATAGCCGGTACAGGTCAGGAGCCAAAACACCAGTGGCAGGTAAAACAATCCCCTATCGGACTAATGAAGTTATATTTTCCAACTTTTGGGGGCCATTTAATCAACGCCTAGTTTGAATATTAATGGAGATATTCAAATTTAGTCTTACATCGGGGCTCTCAAATTGGAAATGTTCAATGGAAGTTTCCACAAACGACATAGACAAATTGAAGAGGCCGCAAGAACTTCGACCAACAATTTAACTCAAAACTTAGTTAACCTTTGCTAATTAAGATTTTGGTTTTGTACCAATAAACATAGAAAATATAGGTGCCCACTTCTAAAACAATATTTACGTTTTAAAACTTGAACTGTAACTGTAGTATACAGAGTTTTTTATTTGAATCGACACCCACCCGTACCAAGCTCAACACGCAGTTCACTCTTTTTATTGTTTTGTTCTCGAAAGTTTTTAAGTCGAATAAATGTGATAACCAAAAATATAAAAAGCCAAAAAAGTTGTATTTGTAGTGACATGTATATCCGTACAACCATGTTGATATTTTATTTCAGTGATTGATTTAGATTTCATAAAATTAGTGTAAGTATTTCATAACAAAAAGCAAATAAAATAATACATAGTTTACCAATATTACAGCGACATAAAAAAATAACATTCAGTATAATTTGAAAATATTTCGGAAACTCCAGCAGAAAACACAATATCCAATCTCAAATCAATTTCATTTACAACTATCAATAGTAGTTTTACATCTTACTCGATTCGTGTAGAAGTTGTTACAAATCGAGCACGTCTACGAAGTTGCGAAGAGATATAAAACTCTAATCAATTTTCAAGTCGACGTCTTGTTAACATTTACGAAAATGGGCGAATTCTTGTTTCTATTTATTTGTAACAACCTCTGTGTGGATGGAGTAAAGGGTGAAATGTAGGCTTGAGAAATGTTTTGACTTAGAACTTGTATTGATAAGATATTTCTGTAGTATTATAAAGAATTATTGTTTATGTATTAGTCGGAGAACCTGTCTTAATTATTGTACAGAATTATATTAAATTCTCAAAAGGTTTCTAAAATATGTTTTAATTAACAATAATCTATTCATTATCACGGCCCATTCACAATTAATAATGTTATAATATATATAAAATTAAACTTTCTTTATCTTACAGTACTATTTTAGAAAATTTTTAAATCTATTTCGTCTATTATTATATTTCTCTATTCGAATGATGTCCTAATCATCTTTATTTTTAATACCGAGTATCATCTCAAAACAAATACACAAAACAAAGAAACAAAACTTAATCCTTTCTGTGTTTCCAATATGCCAGAGCTATTACAAATCTAAAAGTAGTTTGCCAAACATATAGTTTCATAAATCGTCCAGTGTCAGTACGAATAAATCGATGTCAGATCTCGTTTCCTTACGTTAAATTACATAAACAAATCCGATCTACCCTTGATAAGACTTGACATCACATATGACTCAATTTACACCGCTGGCGATGCGAATTTTATGGCTATTTTATACTACACAGCATAACAAGTCTCATGTTCGTTGTGTAAAGTTCAAACTAGATACCAGCCAAAAAAAGTCACGCGGCTTCCGGAGTATTCACGCGCATTCTCGAGCAGTATCCAATTGTATTAGATCACTTTACATAATGGACACTGACTCATAATACTTTCACATAATTATTTTACAGTTTAACATTTCATACGTAAAATTTGCTTTGTTTCCAAACGCTTCTTTTCACTCGCGGTGTAAATTGAGCCTATAGGTCCGATATCTCAACCAATATGTTTGCTACAAAGATTGAGTCAATGAACGGTACCAAATTTTTCTCCAAATACTTTCACCCTTATTACCACGTGTTAAGGTCGATGGTCCTTCGAGCCGGATGATCCGAACATTGGTTTCACTAGTTGGCGCCCAATAGACTAGATCTCTCCGTTCATACGATACGAAACGATATCGTCACGTACGTTTGAACAAACAGCTTAAATGGCGTAGTTTTACCGTTTTTGACAAAATGGCTTATTTATTTTTTCATTCGTAAGTTATTTTCTTTTATTTTATGAGCTAAAGCAAAAAACTAGTATATTAGGTGGTTCTTACATTACAGACACACATCAATGTGAATTTGAATACATTAATTGCAGGTCAGATTTAATTTAATCACCACAGTATTCAATGGCTCAGTGACTACAACATAGGTTGTATTAAATACTGTTAAGGTCATAATTAACTATAAATTTTTATACACCGTCATTTTCAGTCGTTTTAATTAACGGGAGTGTTTTACCAATGAAAGTAAACATTTTTGCCAAAGAGACATGGGTCGAGAAACGACATTTTTTACTTTCCTATACATTCTAGTTTAATCAACGGCACGTCAGACTGTATGTGTTGACCTTGAGACCGTCTTTATGCCGTTCGTAATAAAAGCTGTTTTCGTAGTTCAACTGTTTAACTTAACTTGCTTAACTTGCTAACTTGCTGTCGTGCGTACAATGTTTTAGCTGTCTTGTTAGTATGGGAGTATAATATTTTTTTGTCGTTTTTCGATGTTTCTTTATCAAAAATAATTAGTTTCATTGGTAGAACACTCCTTCATGTTAAAATTAAGTTTAAAAGGACTACAAAATGACGGGGTATGTCCTCAGATTCTAAGACGAGCTCGGTGGCGCAGTGGTTAAGTGCCTGGCCTTACGTTTGTGGAGATTAAGCACCTTTTGCAAGGGTCGGTCATGGGATGGGTGACCAAAAATGTATTAACTTAAGTTCTTCCGTGCTTCGGAAGGCACGTTAAGTCGTTGATCCCGGCTGCATTTGCAGTCGTTAACATCCACCAATCCGCATTGGGCCCGCGCGGTGGGTTTGGCCCGTCCTCCTTATCCACCCATAAGGAAGGCCTGTGCCGCAGCAGTGAGGATTTTAAAAATGGCTAAAGTAAACTGCTAACTCTTCTGCTACATGAAAGATAAAAGAAACCTCGTGTCTAGCGCTGCGCGTAAATTACCAAATGACAATAATAAAAGGAACTATCGACCAAGTACTGTAAGTACTGTAATTTAAATTAATAGTCGTCTGTTTCTTTCATTTGAATAAGTGGTAGGAATCGAGCCGTTAAAATACAGACAATTTGCTACCTACCTTGTGTAAATCAAAAAAGCAAGGGCATCGACCCGAGAAACGCTACGCAGTTTTCATTTTGCCCACTTTAATATTTTATTACTGCTCTACTTAGCTGCGAAACTTTTATAATGGTTTTGGAGCGGCGCCAGAGATGAAGCGAGCCTTGTATTAAAGCACGCCCGTGATACTACGACCGTATCGCTGCAATCCAGAAGGCTTTGAAGTTTGCTGATCGAAAACACGATCGGTGCAATGATTACCTTTTTCCCTTTCTTGAGTTTGATGTTTCGAGTAACTATTGTTCATTTTAACATGTTTTCATATACACTTCTAAGACTTTCGCGCGTACAGTTAATTAGAAATAAAACACTTTTTACGGATTACAGCGCGTATATTATTAATTCAGGTGTTGTTTTAGAATTGGTCCGTGGTCCTCCCGTAACCACGGCCCCTGGAAAGGTGTCGAAATGTCGGGAATTCTAAAAACCAATAAATACAAACTAAATAATTATAAAACAACACCTGAATTAATAATATACGCGCTGTAATCCGTAAAAAGTGTTTTATTTCTAATTAACATGTTTTTATTTTGTTAATATCATCCTCATAATTTATGTTAGTAGGTTGTATTGATTATGTGTTCTACATGACTTTATGATTGACAATGATACCAAAAGAACATATAAGAAATCAATAACCATACCAACAATACCTTTGAAGTTAAGTTAGTAAAATATTAACCAAAGGAATTCAGTAAATACCTATACGCTTTTGTCTGATTTCAAGGGTAATATAAAGTCAATAATAAAAAAGCAATTCAGAACCAGAACGCTATAAAAAAAACATAACTCTATAGTTCAAAATATAAAAAAACTTATAAAATTATTAGCTAGTTCGGTATGGAATGATTTTTCAGTGACAAAAAAGCAATACAGGAAATATTCAAAAGGTACGCTTATAAATGGACGAGTGTGGACAAAGATACACTCACATAGAACTATGCGTGGATAACGTTACCTACATATTCATTTTGCTACCGGTTAGATGTTTGTTGTATAGTGTAAGTAAAAGTGAAGGTGGGTGGTTTAGGTCAACCTTAGATGAATTGACATTTCGTATTCTACTAATTAATTAGCGGTATCGCATTTATCTGGTTTTGTCAATGGCATTTCAGCGTAATATCTACTGGATTTGAAAGATTGAAATGACAAATTATTAGAACTAGCCATCTTAACAGCCTAATTTACATGTTCACAAGATCAATTTTCCGACCAACAAAAGTTCGCTATCGAAGCCAAAACTCCAGCCAACTAGGCCATAAAGGTGCAAACAGCATCAACAAGACTCCAAGCTATTCAATTCCAAAAGAGTTTAAAGTTGCCCTACTATTCCATTTCCTACTGTTTGCCAGTACGGGCTGAACAAATACGGATTAGGCACAATTTTCATATACAAATAGAACGAGCGCCGGCGCCTCTGCCTGCAAACACGCGGACCCTTTTTTGAAATGCGCTCTACGTTTGTATTAATAACATGGCAGCTTTTGGGATCGCACTTTTTTAAAATGATAAGTAAAATATTTTTCTGTTATTCCTACACCAATGCTTTGATTGAAAAATATACACACATTTAAACTTTCACGTTCCATTTTATTTGATTAAAATCACAGGTATTATACGCGTTTTTAACTAAACATAGTAAACAATATAAATAAATATTAGACATCACAAACATTGTTCTGATTCCAAAGTAATTAGCTAAAGCACTTGTGTTATACTACGGCCGCAACGTATTTTAATATAAGGCTGTGTCCAGATGATAACACCTTAACCCAAACTCAACTCAAACGCAGCCAGCCCACCTTGAAATACATCGCTTACAATTTTGAATTTTATGACACATTTATAAGCTCCGGTGTAATGTTGTAGTGAGTTTGAGGTGAGGTTTGGTTGTGTTTGAGATGAGGTTGGGTTCAGTTTGGGGTGAGTTCGGGTTGAGTTTGAGTTGAATTCGGGTTGAGTTTGAGTTGAGTACGGGTTGAGCGGGGGGCGGGTGCAGTTGCATCGACAAAATATGACGGTGCTTGTTAATGTGTCATAATACTCAAAATTGTAAGCGATGTATTTCAAGGAGTGGGCTGCGGTTGAGTTGAGTTTGGATTGACGTCGGGTTGTGTGTTATCGTCTGAACGCAGCCCAATGAAAGAAATATGTCTCAGACTAGGAGGTCTGTGCGAAATCTCGTAAGCACTTCGCAATACAAAATCCAACGAGATATCGCAAAACAATGAATTATTAAAAAAAACTATAATTCAATTCAATTCAAATCCGTTAAAGTTATACTTATAAAAGCTATTTTTCGGGATATTTTTTATTTGTTGGCCATTATAACCTCATACTTACTCGTAGTTTGAACAATAAGAAATGTTTTGATGTTCCTTTATATTTTTGTTTTACTGGACAGTTAAAACATATACGGCCTTAAAGATTTTAAAACAATGTTTAAATGTGACGCTGTCTTTTTTTAAACAATATTGTCAAAAAGAGTGACACCATCACATTTAAACAGTGTATAAGTTAAACTCTCGTTGAACAGTGTTTTGTGGCAAGGCCGTGATAGTTTTTTCGTTGACCATTATATCTAAATACTTTAAACCAATAATAAGAAAGTGAATTGTTTTGTTCGAAATGCCTATCAAAAAGCTATTTCGCGGGACAATGCAAACAATTTTCTATCATTGTCAATTCAAATATTAATGAAGACAAAATTCTTCGAACTTCTCTAAAGGTACGTACTGAAATTATTGATGAAAAGCCTAACAAATACGAATCGTTTATATTTGACAGTACAGAATGAATGATAAACTACGATACCTTTTATACCACGAAGGCTTCAATGGTAAATCTATTAGTCAATAAATTATGGACGAGAATAGTAAGCAAGAATATAATCTATATATATAGTACAGACCTGACAGACTATTAGTATTGACTCGGTTAGGCGGTATTTGACGACCTCCATGGTCGAGTGGCTTTGTACACCGGTTTTCAAGGTGTCGCCATCTCTGAGGTCCCGGGTTCAATCCCCGGTTGGGACAATTTAAAAAACGAACTTTTCTATATTAACTTCCACCGTCGTCTTTGATTTCCATAACACAAGTGCTTTAGCTACTTACTTTGGAATCGGAGCAACGTATGTGATGTTTTCAAATATTTATATTTATTTATTTACACAAGTCGACTTGGCTAGCGATTTTAGTCAATTAGCGCTTAAGGTCAATGTTGAGCTCCATGTTTTTCAACTTTGATTGCACTAATTTGATAAACAGGTTGAACTATCAGGTTTCTAGTCAATCTAAAAGAATTCAGCAGAAGTACCAGCATCGCTTATTTTCACTCCCTCATTGTAAGACGAATGCCGGAAAACGTGCTCCATTGTACAGAATAATGAATTTTTCAATGAAAATCTAAGCGATGTTGACATACTCTGGTTGTCTACTTCTTTGTATAAGAAAAAATGACACTTTGTCCCTCTCGCAATAGCATCTAAATCATATTCTATTCTGTTTTGTTTGTAACAGTGTTATAATAATTAATTGAAATTCAAAATTGATAAATTTTATGTCATTTAACCACTACTGAAGCGCATAGCATATTATTATATTTACAGACTTTTAAGTAATTAGTGGATAATGAAGTTGGTTGTACAATAATATAAGATGTCACCTGTAACGCACAATTGTATGACTAAAACATATTGTATAACTGTTTTTTGTCCCCAATAAAATAAAATAAAATAATTATCGACAATCGTTTGTAAAATCGAAATTATGTTTGCGATTAGATGTCAATAGAGAGTGCTAATTGATTTAAATCGCCTACCCAGTTTTGCCTGTCACTTCGACTCGTATTACCAGATTAGCAGACATTTAAAATTATTCGAAACATAATCCAGTTCTCAATTTTTTATTGGCCAATTAATGCAACGGCAATACCTTTGAGAAAATAAGATAGATCTTGAATTCGAATCCTTCACGGATATTCACCTCTGAAGCTAAGACGCTCACTAGACATGAAATAAAACAGTTTTAACGGATACCAGCGCGGTTTTATTGAAAGTTTTTTAGAAATAGTAAGTATTTAGTTTGATTTTTCTATTTTCCCGACGTTTCGGTACCTTTACAGCTCCTCACCAAGTTTTCTTTCGCCATTCCTTTCTTGAAGGGGCCTCATAATTTTGTAAAATGGTAGTAGAGAAGATTTTCTCTTTTTAGCATTAATAAATTCACAGAATTAAATTTTAGCATTAACTAAATACAATTAAATTTTTATTTAAAATAAATTTTCTGAACGTCTTTATAAAGCATTGCTCGTGAGCCTACCCTGGCTACGTCTACGTCTACACCAGTTTGCTTTCACGCCCCTTGCGTTTTCATATGTCTGAAGTGCCAAAAAAGGAACTAAAGAACGTCAAAAATTGTATTGCAAGCGATTGACGCAAGACGGATAAAGTTGAAGACGTAATACGAACTTGAAAGCGCACTAGTGTGGACGCAGCATATACTTACGCCTCTCTAGTCGCCATAGTTCAAACTTAGTATACTTAGTTCGGGACTAGATAAAAATGATTGGTTTACATTTATATATCTGTTACCTACTATGGCGCAAATTTGTATTGTAGTATGGAGTACATGATAGTAAAGAATTACAAACACAAGACATCCACTCAACATAACAACTTCATTCAACATTTTTGAAATTAAATATCAATAGAAATAACACATAAAACCACTTTCTCCGGTTCTCTCTAGGTATGATATGTAGTACTACATGTTAAGGAACTAAAATACGAAACTTTAACCGAAATTACAACAACTCCACCTGAAAAAAATTTAATAAATCAATTAAAAATATATACCGAAAACAACTTTTTTCCGCTATATCCATTTTGTAATTATATGGTAATCTCTAATTAATCCTAATTACACAACATCATATAACTCCATTTAACCACAAGCATGGCCGGCCAAAAATAAATCAAGTCTCACTTGTCAGTTACGTCCCATAACTAGTAAGTTATGCTGCTGTAGCGTGCGACTGAAATGTAAGATTTATGTAGGCAGCATGGGAAAGGGGAGGGCAATTTGATGGAAGCCTTAATCAAATTCATTAGACCTTAGCAGTAGGCATGGAAAGAGCGGTTGAGTGACGCTAGTCGGAAGGAAATGGAATTAACTAATGCGCACTAATGGTATTGAAAGAATTGGCATTTTTATTGGGAACAGTGAACGGTTCTTATTTAAGAACTAGGGCTTAATGTGGTATTTACATGAGTCTAGTAAAGCCGCACGAATTTTGCCGCACGGCGAAAATCGACTGTGTAAATGGCAATTCGGCCTAGGCCACAGGTGATAGAACAAACTTATCTGAGTCAGTGGTGGCCAAAACTGGAACTACGTTCTTACAATTATTGTAACCTAAGTTACATAGACGACAGCGATGCCATCACCGATGTGTCACCTGCGATTCAATATTACAAGCAACTTGCTAGGTCACTAAAATCGACCCATGTAAATAGCCCATAATCACGCTAATTTTCTACGATAATACTAAATAGTTAAGTACAGTTTTAGTTTCGTTTTGCAATATAATATCAGCCTTATAGGTTTGTTAAAGTTAGTGAAAACTATGACTATGTCTACAAAAATAAATATATTAAAAAAACACGACTGCCCTGCCAAAAACTGCCTGCTAAAAAGTTAAATAACAAGTGTTATTGCAGTCGGGATAACTCCTTAACTAAGAATTGTTCTTTAAAAATAAATTACGATCGTCATCTGTTTAATATATTATTACAAACAATGCGATTAAATTGACAATAGACAGTGATCTGCTGCAACTTCAGAGCGCTTGCGGTACAAAACGACGTATTTTAATCTGTAAATTTTTCTCTATATCATTCTCAAGTGACGTTGCAGCGCATCACTGTCTCATGTTGATTTAATCGCATTGTACCTCCATACATAATGTTAATTACCATTTAAAATAATTGTTTCTGCAACTTTGCCTTGCCTTGCCTTTCTGCAAAATGCCTTCCTGACTCAATCCAATACTACAGTTACATTTTTCCATTTTACCCTAGAAGGTGCATTTTTGCGAGCAATTGCAGTGTTACACTGTTTTCCCTGTAATTTATGTCAGTTAATAAGAGCTTTCTGTTTGTATTTATAGCTAGCAACACTGAATGTAATGCGACTACAAAAATTTTACATTGCATGATTTTTTTTTTTATGTAAACCTATAATCAGCGCGCGATTAGAATGGGATGAGACCTTGTCAAAGTAAATAAAAAATGATAGTTAAGCAGTCAAGTAGAGTTAGCAAAAATTCAGTATGTATTAAAATAAAAATGAATTTTGAAGGACATACATAAAAAAAAAACAAATAAACAGACGAACATAGAACCTCCTCCTTTTTTTGAACTCGGTTAAAAAAGTAAAAAGTAACCTCTTTTTCCACTAATTATTAATTGATCACACAATAATAAATAAATATCGCATTCAAAATAAAACTTGAGCAGAAATCCACACGCACAGTTTTAAACAACTAGCATTATGCATTATGCGAGCAGTTACGCAAGTTCGCCGACGTTACGGCTGGTAAAATAAGTTCCGAGTAGCTTACTTGACATATGACATATTTTTCATATCACAACTCTGTCAAATTATCATTCAAGCAGCTACTAAGTAAGCTTACTTTTACATTGTGAAACAGGCCCTTAATTCAATAAATCGTACGTACTCAGTACGTTAAATTTTGTCGCGGGGGTGCGACAAAAAATTTAAACCACAGAACAATGAGGTTTTATCTACGTAGATTATTATTTGATAACCAGTTACTAAACATCTTTTTCGTAGGAGTTATGAAAAATGATTACTTTGATGGAATAAGGGGACGTGCCTACTAACCCCGCGTACTATTATTATACTCTGACCCCGCGCCCGCGACATATATATTTTATCGCGGCCTCATGCAATGGGCGCAGATTTTGTTACAAAATACATCATTCAAAATGACCACTAAGTTAATCAGATAAGGACCTTTGAAATCAATCGATCTCCAACGATTAACCCTACGTAGCGACCTTGTCAAAATGAAACACACAGCATCAGCAAAATGAGTATGAAAGATAATTGAATTGAATGGACATGAAGATTAGGCTAACATTAATTTGAGTAAAATTTCGCCGTTTTCTCAATTTTCACGGGTGAATGGAAACAAAATATTGATGTTTATATTGGATTTGCTTCTAAAATGGTCCGGAATTAATGCTGCAATTTTGTTCTTAGGGTATTTGTGTTTCTGGGTTAATACCCAGAAACAAACGAAATATATATTTTTTTTAATCATTAATTTGTTTTAAGTATGTTTAAAAGAAATAAAACATTATTAAATTGTATATTTGATGGAGATATTATTAAATTAAAAGTAGAATAATTGAATTAGTAATTCTGCTTACTTAAACTTTCCAGCAGTGATAAATATAAATATAATATAAATATTTGACAACATCACATACATTGCTCTGATTCCAAAGTAAGTTATCAGAGGCAGCGGTGGTATCACAAGCACCCAGACTTGAGCCAATATAGAAAAGTTCGTTTTCTAAATTGACCCAACCGGGGATCGAACCCGGGACCTCAGAGATGGCGACACCTTGAAAACCGGTGTACAAAGCCACTCGACCGCGGTGGTCGTCAAAGTGAAAGTGAAAGTCGTCAAATGTGATGAAATGAAATATTTACACAGGTAAGAAACTATAATCCACATTGAACTCCTTTCGTTCGTCAGGCTATCGGAAATTAAAATATCCACTCGCTTTGTACGTACTTTTATTATAAATATTGATTATTTCCCTTTGACACCGAAGGCATGATTACGAAATTGGGCATTGTTATCGAAACTTAAAGGTTTTGTGCGCTAGGAATTTGGAGAAATCTTTATTATTGTAATTAAAACGAATGTAAAATGTATAACAATTTTTTTATTAAAGAGTGACACAACATAACACATATATAGTAGTGTTGTTGTTAATCACAAGATTATTTTGTTACTTAGAAGTTATTGAAAAGTTTTTATTGGAATAATAATTATCGTTGAACTGTTGGCAAAAGTCCTTATATTGTATTTCCTTTGACATCGAAGACATCATTCACATTTTATTGGATGCTGTATCAAAACTCTTTGTTATCAAAAGTCTTTCGTTACGTCTTTCACTTGACTAAAGATAAATAAAAAAAGAATAACTTACTTCTATCGCGCTATCTCTATCATTCCTAGTTCACGTCCCATTTTTATGCATTTACATTTTTGATTTTCTATCAAATCTTTCTTCTTCTTCTTTTTTTGTTATGGCAATCTACTTTCCTCTTGGAAGTAATTTTTGCCAGTGTCAAGTGTTAAATAGTTCAGTGGTAGATATTGTTTAATTTTTCATTAGAATGCGGGTGCATCGCATTCTAATGCTGCTTGGAGCATTTGGCACCAAGTATATCAAGACAGTTAACTCGGTTAGTTCTGCCGAGGAAGCCACCACTTCAATAAAAGTCTCAGCTTCACACAACCAAGATCGCGCCTATTTCAATTATCCCACATATTGTTCAGTTGCGTAGACACTTGTACCATATAACTGCACCAATTTTAAGACACAATATCCACTATGAATCAATTTGAAAATAATTAAAATAGACACCAAACCGAACTCGACAAAATGGCGCCAAAAAAACTCTATCAAATCTTTTTATCCACTCGATTGCTTAATGGAACTCTAGTCCCATTTTTTATCTGTGGACTTTTTGGTTAATCCCTTTGCAATCTTTTGCCGTGTTTATGTAGCGTTGACATTATTGGCTTCTAAGATTTGCACGTACCATTTACTGAAATAAAAGACTTCGACAGATTTTATTTTTATTTAACAGATGTTGAGATCATAATAATCACACGATCACTGAAAAGAAACCGAACTGTCACAGAGTTATACCTAATTCTCAACTTTTCGGTGGCACCGGCCGCACCACTAGATCAAACTAAATAAAACTACATAAGCAAATATACTAACATAGTCTATAAGTTATATTGTTACTAACAATCTATGAATCTTTGGTCTGAAAATAATTTGTATTTTTTTATTTCATTTCAAATAGGTATTTTATAAAATACTCAAAAACGTGTTTAAATGTAAAAGTAATTTATTTCACTTTTCGCACTCACAAAACTTTATTCTATAAAGCGGCATAGAAAGACGATCACCAAGCTACACAATAGAATTAAACCACTATTGTGAGTTGAATATAAATATTTTCTTCTTTTGTGATAGTTTGAAATGGCTGTGGCATATTCAGGCGGACGAGATTGAGTTGAGTTTTGTCGAGTACCTATGAGTTTTTGTCAAAAATGTACTTGGGTTTTTGTGATTTGTATCATTGTCTAAACTTTTATTTGGTAAAAAATAATATAAAACTGGCTTTAAACTTGTTATATCTTCTTAACATGCAAGGATTATCTGGAACACACACGTAAAATGCAATATTGTCGTACATGTCTTAAGTTACTTCTACTCGACAGAAACTTCAGCAGATTCCATCTGCGGTTGCTGTCCGCCGATCTGTGGACGGGGGTCATCTGTGGGTGGTAAACGAGCAAATACTTCCTTCTACCACATTGGCAGACGCATCCGTTGATGCATCTATCGATGTGTAGAGGAGGCTTTATAGTTACGAAATTTTTTAATCAACCTCTTTCAACATAGAACCATTAACTACTTCATACATTTTGATAGGTATAAAATGCATTATAAAAGTCGCCATAATCTTCACAATTGACAAGCAGTCGCATTGCTGAACCGTTTTTATTGGATAACGATGATGTTCATATTCTTGTTCACGCATACACATTAGTCGCCTTTCAAGCCACTCCTGAGTGTAAAGGGTTGGTGCTATTTAACTCTGCCAGGTTCAAAATAAGAAAAAAAAAACTGACTGAAATAAGAAAAATTCATGCTAGAGTTGAGAACAATCTCGGCAGTCTACATAGAGCCGCACTCCAGGTCTATTTGCGTGGCTCGATGACTCAGAATGCGGCGCGGCAATTGGCTGCGCTGCACCGCCCGAGATCGAACCGGCAATTCCCCGTAATCAGCCACTGTTTGTTTTGTTGCCTTCCACTACAACAACCCTATTCATATGACTGTTCCCATTTCAAAAATGTGAGTGATTGTTCATTTTAAGCTGGGGCCCAATCGCGCTAATTCTGAACGATAATGCCAAAACCGTTACGTTGTCATAAAATTATTTGATGCTTTAGAATTCTAATTTAAATTTTCCAATATTAGCATGCTAGACTCCCTAGGTATAGCTTTCAACAATTTTAACAAAACTAAAGCGATTATTTTCTGAAACGGTAATGATTTTGATGAACGGTGAAGGTTTTATCGTTGAAAATTAGCGCGATTGGGCTCCAGGTGTTTTGTTGTTTGTAGTGATTTTCGCTACGGCTATCATCATGGTATTTTCTTCGCATATTGGTTGGTTTATGAATCACTATTACATATACCAACAGAGACTTATTTAAAAAAAAACACAAAAAATATTGTCCTCAATGCCTTGAGTTCATAAATCTATGTATATGTCTTAAATGTGACGTATGGCTTAAAGTTTATATTTTCATAAAAAATAATTATTGTTAAAGGTCCTGAAGGATTTTTCTATCCACGTCTGATGATCAATATTTATTCTAGCATTAAGAAATAAAAGTAAAATATAATACCAAATAGAATTTCGTATTATACTTAAAATCAATAACAAACACGCTTCACATTCAGTTGTGTAAGCGTCTGTAGGTTATTCAGACTAAAATATTTTAATCAAAGTCGTGACTAGACCGCCCTTAAGGCTTTTGGCCTTTATTTGAAACAGAGGTTGACTGATAGAAAAAAAAATATTTTTCTTAGAACTACATATTCTACAAAATTACCAGTTATTGTGTGATATTTACATTTAACGAAAAACAATGACCAGCTTCTGCCCTTTACTTCCGATGCAGTTGTGATGACGTCAAGTCTAGTAAAAATATTATAATTATATTTTCAACATTGCACTTATAATAATCCAAACGCACTTGCGCTGCGCTGCACGGCGTCGGTGCCGGCGGACCTTAAGGACCTTAAGGCGACTATATACCTCAAGTGGCGCCCTCATCTTATTTTAATGTAGTGCTCGCTAAGTACACACGACAGCACGTCAGGTTATACAGTTAAACTGCGAAAACAGCTTTTATTACGTAGAGCATAAAGGCGGTCTCAAGGTCAACATGTATAGTCTTAGGTGCCGTCGTGTGTACATAAAGTATCAAAAATCACATGTACAGATTAAAGCTAAAGTTCTTTAGTTTATTTACAAATAATAACCTCCGTAAAATAAAGTTCGTTGTAGTATTAGTAGGCAAAAGTACCTAAGTAAATAAATAAATAAATGCCTGGACAATTTTACATAGCGCCTTCTAGCCCCAAACTAAGCAAAGCTTGTAATATGGGTGCTAGACAACTGATATACTACTTATATACTTTTTAAATATATACTTATTATACATAGTAACACCCAGACCCGTCACAGAAATTAAAATTCATAATTTCAATTTCTGCCCGGCCGGGAATCGAACCCGGGACCTCTTGCGTAGTAGACTGTATGTTGACCACTGCGCCACTCACGTCATCGCCACTTTTTACTCTTTTGCCTACTGTAGCGGCGCGATCATACAGCGGTATGTATGTAGCGACATAAGCTATCAACGAATGACGAAGAAATGCAGGATCAGCAAAAAGTGCTGTAAGGCAAAAATGTATGGAGACCTGACTCACGACATCGAAGTTTTCTACGCGCTTCGCATAAATACAAATTACAACATCAGTTATTGCAATATAAATACTGTCTCCGAGCACAGTCACAGTATTTCCCTTTGCGTACGCTCGGCGGAAGTACTCTTTTCGTTTAATATTGGCAAACAGTTCCTGCTGCATCACCTAAGTACCCACTACAATGTACTATATTTTATGTTTGTATATTTTACTGGTTATTATTTGTTAATAAACTAAAGAACTAAGTACATGTGAATTTTTGATACACTTTGTACTTAGCGAGCAATAAATTTAATTTAGATGAGGGCGCCACTGTAGGGATATAGGGACCCTAATAAATAGGTCTTATATGTGATAGGCAGACAAAACCTACAGGCCTATCAAAGGTAGATATGACGTTAAAAAGATTCTAAATATTAAAAATATGTTTTATTCAAATGAACTATTTTTTTTTATCTTTTAGTTTTTTACATTACCGCCCATTTAATCATTCTAAGTAATGCATTTCACAATAGGTACCATTCATTATTTTAATAATGCTGTTGTAGCTCAGAATGATTTTTTTCCAGAAGCTGTCATGCTACACTAAATAAACCAAATCAACTATTATTCAAATTTCTTGTACTCTTGACAGATTTTTCATGAAATTTTCTACTAATAGCGTCATTATTATGTAAATAGGTACTAAGATACTCAATCGGTTAACATGAATAGTCTCATAGGTAAGCAGGTACGTAAGTAGGCTTACACGTCGTCGGTAGCTTCCCGAACAGCTACACAATTGTATCTGGCGCCAGTCCATCTTAATTGAATCGGCAGCTAAACAGCGCAGCAATTTGCTTAAGTACGATACAGCGGGAAGTAAATTGTGAATTTCGATCGGCAAATGCACGTTTATGTAAATTACAGGGATTGAAAAGGTGTTTTTTATTTTTATTTATGTTCCAATGACTTAACTACTCAATATTTTTTTTTACTTTCAAGCTTAGCAGAGAGAACTTATTTTAGGGCTGATTTTTCAATTCTCAATTAACAGATATCAGTCAGTTTAAATATGAACCAAATATAAAGGTAATTCTAAAATTGGGACAGATATTTTCAATTTGGCGGTATAATACGCTATCAAACGAATAAAGCTTTATCTAGGTATTGAAAAATCAGCCCTTAGAAATTAAATATCCATAACTAGTAAATAAGTTATTTTGCCAATCACAAAACCGTATGCTCCTGCCGACTCTCGAACCCAGACCCTTTGGCGTATTGGCAAGGGACACTTCCACATCACTAAACTAAATTAAATAAATGTATGAGGTAACACAATAACTTGCTAGTAAGTACTTTGTTGTTTATAACCTGTTGTATGTATTGTATTTGGTAATGTTATATTTAAGTTTGTAAATATCGTTACTTATTTCTGTTAAAGCCTAAAGTTTCTTGCGCCTGTTCTTCTTGTCAGTTAAAAAGTCTGGAACGGAAAGTAGAAAAATATAGACGATTCAAAAGCGCTTAATTACTAAGTTTATTTGAATAAAGCAATTTCTTACTTTTACTTTACTTTACTTAACAGCGTTATAATTTGTTACTTGTTTTATTCTCTCCATTTTAACTCCTCATATTAACCTGTGTACTAAATTGTTAAGCATTCATGAAGTCTCAATTAGCCTAATATGTTATGAAACAACGGCCCTAAAATTACACCTTGAGGTACTCCCAAACTTGATGCCTATCGTAACAACATGCTGCAAGATTTGTTAGGTAGTTAAACGTTAAGAGGTACTTACTTGATTTATGAGTGGAAGGATTTCATTGAGATAATAAAACCAATGTATATGAGTATTAAGTTTAATCTGAAGACACAGATTAAGAAAAATATTCTCACGGATAGTTAAACTGAAGCAAAATGCTTAATTCGAGTCTTTGGGATATCCACTAAAATCGGTGGCAAAGTAAAAGTCAAGTTGAAATGGCTAAAATGTAAGAGCCTGTTTATTCCTGAAATAAATAAAATATATTTTTTGTCATTTTGTTTATATAAATAGTCGAGTCGAGTTATTTAACTGTAAACCAAAATACTAACCAAAAATTTACTCCGTTATTTTTAACCGACTCGGTTAATTTGGAGAGCTCTCAAATGACCTCCGATAACGGTGTCTACTTACTACATATCCTTCGAATAAAGATAGGTAATAGGTATGTTAGCATCAAATAAATTTCTTACAAAGACCATAGGACAGGTAGGACATGATTTACATAATATTTTCCGTAGATTGAAAATACACTCGATAGTCCTACTTTGCTAAATTTCTTTACATTTTTATGCATTATGCACGCACACATGGTTAAGTAGATTGACGCGGCACGAGTGTAGCTACGTGGCTATAACGCACACGAGCCTAAAAAAGTCGGCTCGTTTGATGTAGTACGACAAAAGCGCAACAATATCTAGACATATAAATAATCAAAGGTTCACAATTCATTAGCATTTGGCCGACAAACGTCAGGGGACGTTGGTATTTTACTTCACTTTAATATTATGAATATTTTCAAAGTTCCGTTTGGTTTTCGTATTTGACTTTACCCTAGTGCTGAAACTCTTACAATCGCCTGCAGCGAAATTCTTGATGCAAATGAAGCAAAATTTGTAAAGGAGGGAAGAAGAAGAGTAACAGATATAATTAACTTTTCTATGATGCATTCAGCATTGGTGGTGGTATTAGGTATGTATTTCTATCACAATATCAATAATATGGCATACTTACAACAATCTATAGCTTTAAAAATTTAACGTGTCCTTTATTTTTCAAAGCCATCGTATTTTATTTGACACACCTTATATTATTATCTAAAAAGTAAAATCAAAGAAAATAAGTGCAGATTGACTAATTATTGGTGTCATCCATCATTCACATGGGGCATCACAATCTTTGAAGTACAGTCTCCACATTGTGTATTACCTTCACAAACACAACCTTTTTGAAGAAATTCTGACGTATAGAGTCGCAATTTCATTGCAAAATCGAGACAGAAGCTGAACCGTGAATGGGTTACCAGACAGAAAGACATTTGCACTTAAAATATTACCAGTTTATTTTAAGTGCAAACGAATTTCTATAATTATAATATTTAAAAAAAACGCCACATCATGTAGGTAATCAAGATAGTGGAAAATATTATCGTTAATCATTCATTCACCATAAATAGACGTGGGCAGACACACTCGTGTACAAAATGATTGTACTACTTTAAACCAGAAAATGTTTAAGGATGATCCCAATTAAATCCAAGTAAACATCGATAAATACCGGTACGGTAATGGCAACCGGTACCGACACCGGTGTAAAGATATATCCCGGTATACCACAAACACACAGGAAGTTGGGAACGATAAATTCGTTCCGAAGTAAAATAAAACCTTTGGTTCGCCGCCGTTCCACTGTCTGAACTTATGATATATCGTCCGGTGCCGGTTAACATTCGCTATTTTTAATTTTTTTCGTGTATCCTTGTAGATGCTGAAATAGTTGGTGAAATGGTATCGGAAAACGAGCGGAATGAAAGGTTTGAATAAATTGTTACATAGGCCACAAAAAGTAGCAGCGACTAATCGCCCGCGAAATGACACTGACAATAGTGACAAAGGGTTGACTTAGCCAGCGACAAAAAAACGCCGCGATTAACGCTCGGCTGTTGATAGTTACGAAAAAAAATCTAGAGCATCATTTAAAAAGTAGTCGGTACAGATAATACTAACGGGTAGGTTACACTACACAATCTAGTCTAGATTCTAAGCCGAAGAAATTGTTATTGTATAGATAGACAAACTATTAATTATTCTTAACCGACTTATTATTTAACCGACTTCAAAAAAAAGGAAGGTTGTGAAGTCGACGGTATTTTTTTTTACGTTTGTTTTAATATTACTTGACCAGTTGTTAACCGATTTCAATTATTCTTTTTTATTTGAAAGAACATAGTTCGTGTGATCTCCCATAAAAAAATTACAGAGATCTGGCTAGCAGTTTTTTCATAATCCTGAAAAATATCAATTATTTAGCTTACCATCGCACTAGTTTTTACGGATTTTCAGGTATAACTTCCTTGTTTTACTTACTCAAGTTGAATATTTTTTAAATTATTAATAGGTATCTTATTCATCAACCTACGTTATCCAGCGTATTTTCGTGTCGTGCCATAAAATCAAGCGAAAATATTCAAAATGCAAGTGAAGCTATTGAAAATTTTATTCAAATAAGTTTGGCATTCAACCAACAGAGCGCTTCAAATAGCGATAAATAAAAATGATACACAATTCATGACCTCACTAAAAACGTTTAGGAGAATATTTCTGAAATACAAAGGCGAAAAGGAGACCATCAAACGAGAAAGCCTTCTTCACGTATACTGAAATTTTATCATCCAAATCTTACATGCTCTCTGGCAATAATACTTACCCAAGTTAAGTGCTAAGTTATCTCGTAGCTGGTGGGTGATTCACTAAATCACAAACACTTGAATTAAATAAAGGTAAGGTAGCGTTGTTAGTGAAGGGATGTCGACTTTTTATCGATAAAATTATGTCTTAGTGTAATAAGAACTTAGAGAGCGGCGTAATTAGGATGGTTATTGTTTGGGGATGTTGTAATATTACAAACCTATTACAAAGATAACAATAATTATCACATTGTATCAATGACTGGCATAATTATTGACTTGACTAAATTGATCTATAATTTTCTTTTCATTGAAGTGTAATTTTACTATTATTATGCAAATCGCGTTTTTAAATGCTACTTAATGAAAAATCTTTCAATTTGTATTCGTTACAATTATTAAATCACTGATGTTTCGTTTATAAATTATAAAACACTTAAAAAATTACTTGAATCCATTCCTCTTATTACAATAAAGAGTCCTCAATTTTCGTTAGAAAACATCGTTAGTTGGTCAAAAGTATACATCACTACAGATCTTAAAAGGGTTCCGTAGTAATACTTACACAGACTCATGTTAAGTTCAGCTAATCAAAACGGGAGGGACTTAAATTCTTAACGCTCTGGGACAAAATTGGCTGGATAATTCAAAAGAGTTAACATCTCTCCATATAGGTACGAAAGAGCGAAGTTCTCCACAATTTAATGTTTTAATTAATTTGTCTTCATAATGAAGGTCCGTCGACTTTATTTGGATATTTGCACTTGGAACGCTTAAATTTTCATAATAATTTTTAAAGGGATCCCCACAAAGCGAATTAGAAATTATAATTTTGTTTGTTTTAGCAAGTTATCGCACTCGTATCTCATTCATTATTTCTACAAAAATGCGCGATATTTGTTTAATTACTTTTTTATTTTATCATTCACCGGTTAATGTAGGTACTTTAAAGATAAAAAATTCTGTTTTGTAAAATTTATTAATCCATTCATTTTGTCGCATAAACATTCGAAGTGAAATAATTTGGACTTACCGAATTCGGACTCACCCAACTTGAAATAATGCTCAATTCATTTACAATAAACTCCATATGCCATCGTACTTTGCAGATGGCTTTCAATAAACTGTTGGTGTCATTGAGTCTAGTCTGTGGATTCGTTACGTTTTGTTTTTTTGTTCTGTTTAATATTGAGTTTTGCAAAAATCGAAAAAAAATTGAAACAAGGTGACATCTTCCGCCACAAGTTACTGCGCCTTCTTAAAACAAAGCAATTTTAGAGAAATCAGATGACTGCTGTTTATCGTGTCTTTACCTATTTTTGTTCATAGACGTGGCTCAGATTCAATTCATTTTGAGACAATTTACAATTTTTTTTTCCATTTCATTTTTAATGGTATTGCTTAAGTGATCAAATACAGCATCGTTAGATAAAACTATCTTAGATGTCTCAGCTTGTTTTCACTTTGTATACCACTAGTTTGAAACACCTCTTCGTTACTAAGCCAACTTGCCAAAGCTGAATCTAATCACAGACCCTGCTTAGTCGACGCAAACAGATTAAACTTTTGAGTTGTATACGAATTTCCTTTACCTCTACACTACCACTTATTTCGATGACTAGCTTACACTAGGGCATATAACTCTTAATATGCAAGGAATAAAGATGCTTGTTGATTGACCTAAACGGCTTTTAACGCTAGTGTTAAAGCTGAATGTGATCAGAGGTTCTAGTATCTGCGGTCTATACAGCTCTTATGTTTATGATTTTACAGTTGATAATCGTTTGTTTGGGATGTCGTCGTAAATTGGTTTTTGGGTTAGTAGTGATCAGGGAGGATACTAGGGACTTGTTTGAATCCATGGGGATTACCTCGGAGTCCCGTACTCTTGGCCAGTTAAATCGTGACCTGCGGGCTTTACAAACGACTTTTATTGCCGCTCCAAGTTGCAAATTGAATTACTCTTGAGAATGAAGTTTCTTAATTGTTGTTGATAGTCTTTTTGTTCTATTTTTTATCTTGTCATTTGATAACATATTCACTTCTATAGGCAGGCCGGCTTTAAAGAATACTTTTATTATAATATTAATTACAAATAAATTTCTAAATAAACCTAAATGGCCTTATAAACGAAGAATAAGTTTAAACCCGTTTTAACCAAAAATATTGCTTAGCAATATTACTCCTTACGTTTGATGTCTCATAGCCTCATATTCCTAAGCAAACTTTTAGGTTAAACTAGGTGTAAACTTAATGTTTGTTTATTAATAAGAGAAAAAGTTTTTTCAAAAAGAAATTTCCAAAAACAATCTCGCTCGGTTCCAAAAACTGGTCCTCCATAATTAATAAGCCAACGAAACGTAAACGGTAACTAGCACGCTTCGGCACACGTTATACAAGCACTAGCATATTAATTTAACAATTAGCCACTCGTTTCAGCCCGGGTTGCTACTCAAAAGCGGAGCTGTCGTACAACGCAATGGTGCCGCTGACATTGCAAGCAAAATAGAATTTCTAACGGCTTTCACAAATTTGCCATGTATTTTATTAAAGTGCAGTTTCAGTGTAGATTTTAAATTTTGCTTAAATTTTTTTAATACTGGTGCAGGTCTTTAATTCCTAGCTTTACTCAATTATGGTGTGCTTAGCAAAAGATTTGATGGGTTCAAAACGAGATACAAGTCATAAAGTAATAAGTGTAGACACGCCAAGGAACTATGTCACATTACATTATTAAATGATGACTATAGCAAGTAGAGAGTTTTGTTAGGATCGATCAAGAGTGTTATGGTTCTTTGATGCTTATAATAATATATTATCTGTACTTTTCTTTAAATATGATATCAATACCCTCTAAATACATCATCTAAATACTATCAAAGCATAACTTGCAACTAAATTAACAGTTTTGGTTACATTGTCATGATCAATATTGTTAGAACTATGTTTAGTACAAAGAACATCGATTCCGCATGCTATACAACTGTTAAGAGTATGCAAATCATATAAGCAAATTGACTTAAGATTGCACACACCAAGTATGAAAGTACTAACAGCATAATAACTTATTTTGCTTCCAATAAATGAGTCTTATTGCGTTCGATTAGCGTCTATATTGAAGTAAATTCGAGTTCAAATAAAGTGTTGTACATTGTACGTACATGGAACTGTTTGTGTCCAATAGCCTTAACAAACAAGAGACGGCAGTCGCACAGCAAACAGTGATATGGAAAATGGAATTGTGCTGCTTACGGCTTCATTGAAAACTTTGGCAGCTTATAAGACATGCGGATTGCCCTTAGATTGTGGTTATTGGCTTGAAAGTTAATTATTACTTAAGTTCTTATCTTCATTGAACAACACAATTATTTGTTTAAATAACTCATATTATTTACTTTCAGAACTTATCAAAGTACTCACTTACTTACTCTTATCATACTATTTTTGTAGTTTTAAAGGTTAGGAAGAAAAGTTCTTCATTTCAATGAGTAATGTGTCCCCAAGTGTTAGATATTTTAGTAATGTTTTGTATGTTTTGCAAGGTCAAGTTTCAAGTTCAAGTTCATCCAAATTCAAGAAGTCATTACCTTTGTATGAAATGAAAAGATATATGTAGATATAAGTAGTTTGTTTCATGGAAGAAATTATTTTCCAAGGCGGATGCGACAAGTCCCCTCGTTCTTGGTATTACATGTTAGACAATATAAACTACTAGCAAATTGCGTCTCAATTTAGGATTTAATTACTTATAAAAAGTGTATCGCAGTATTATAAAAATAGTCAGTTTTGACAGTAACAAACACTTTAGATTCGAAACAACCATATTTTTATATAAGTTTGAAATCATTCTTATTCTGTAGGTACTATTTGCAGTACACGATAGAAGTCATAAAACACGAAGGAGACGAGGGAAATACATATTTGAAACAAGTTTCAAACTTCAATACAATTTACAAGCGGAATATAACAATCAGCGGAGACCACAAGAAAGTTGAAGCGCACGCGGCGGAAACCACGTTACGTATTCCAAAAGCGACAAAAGTTTATGAAATTAAAAACCTGAAACACCGAATCGATGTTCGATGGAGCAACTTTCTCGCGCGACGCATGCTCTAACTTTTTCTATTTGAAACTTCAACTTTTCACATACGAGGCAAAAATCGAACACATTCCAGTTGCTCTGTTGCAGACGAGATTATTTCGAGTTCTTTTCTGAACTTCGTTTTGATAATCGGTTATTTTTGTTCAAGTTAGCACGTTCGATGTTTTAGGGTATGGCGTAGTGATTTCACTGGTTGAATATATACACTATTCATAAACACTCATTTTACTTTTTTCTTGCCGGGATTTTATGAAAGTCTTTTGATGACTTAATTATTTTGGATTTTTCAACGTTTCAACACTTTTTTTCTTTTCAGCACTATAAGTATCACAAGGCCTTATGTTATGATAGTATAGTAATCTAAAGCTTGGAATGAACTTTGCATAGAAAAGTAAATTAAAAAAGTACAGTTGTAATTAATTAATAAACAACTCAAAAAATCAACTCCTAAGTTAATCAATGAATCAAGGAAATTGTTAAGTATAGTTATGTCATTGTATCCTAATATAATGACATAACTAAAACAATTTCCTGGATAATCTCGTACCAATATTTGTCATAGCAACATAAGTATCATCAAAATAATTGAGATTGATTCTTATTACACTTATATATGTATTCTAGAACCAGAAATATGCCATAATAGATGTCCCTCGTTTCCCTTATTAATCTATTTCATGACCAGATTAAGCACTACTTAATCATCTTTATCCTAAAATATTGTAGGTGTACTAATAACTGTCCAATTTAGAAATTGATTTAGCTAACACGCGTTACTTACTTTTTCTAGTATTTTTGATTATTTAAGTAAATACTTTAATACAAATCATTTGTGTGATATAAACAGTGCGACGTTATTGAATATTGTTGAATTAAACACTTAAGGAGGTTTAACTGAAGTTTATGTTAGAAACAAAAAACACTTTCTATTAAAAACACTTAAAAATGAAAAAAAAAGATTTTCTTTCATTTCAAATAATAGTACCGCACTGCCGCCATTTTGTTTTCTTAACGTCAAAAATACTGAAACACAACCAGGTAAAGAAAACCGTATGCAATTAATCTGAAGATAAACACATGAGCATGGCATTAGTGGCGTTATGAAACGCCTGATATACATTTTTATTGTTTACTTTCAAGGTAATACCGATAAACATTTAAGAGTCATAAACTTCCTCGTAAAATTTCCGCCCTGCCACCATAGATGATCAGGGCTTAAACAAGCATAAACAATTTGTAAACTGCCAAAATATGAGGGTAAAAATAAATCTAAATCGCTGAATGTCGTGCAAGAAACAATAAATCCACACTAATTAACCCGATTATGATTTAGTACTGTTCCAATGTAGTTTTGTTTCCGTCCAAATAAGGGTGTTGATTCTGTAGGAATAATGTTTCTTTGACCTTTTGGTTTATTCTCCCGGTTATTTTGTTCTATACCGATACGCCAATGGCTGCTTAGTGCTAACACTACACGCGCTTTATTCCGCTACTTAGTTAATCAGATCAATGTAATGAAACATTCAGGTAGCGAAACAACAAGGATAATGATATACATAAAAGCTCACGTGAGAGAGGGAAACACAAACCACACAACACCAAAAAATGAGAAATATTCAAATAACTCGTAAAATATACATATTAAAAAATCGCTAAAACAATTACTTTGTAATGTAAATTAGATTAAAATTAAATTTATTAAAAATTTACTTTATCTTTAATAAATCGATTTTAGTCTAAAATTAGACGCATTATCGTGATTTTTATCAAAAAATATTGTTTTACGTTTCTGCTTAACTTGATTATCGAACTTTTATTGTAATATTTATATGTTTTTTGGGAAATTACTTTTTATAATTCAATCGTAAAAATGAAATCAAAGATTAGTGATTTGCTTTATTACTTAAGCCCACTCAAACCTTTTTGCAACTGCACTGCAACCGACGAAGAATAAATTTAGAATTATACAGTTAGAAAAACTCTAATACGCATAAGTGGACGTCAAAATTGCAAAGTAAAACATACTTATTATACGCAATTCAGTGTGGAAGTTTAATAAGAAAGTCAATAAGTATGGAACTGCAAACACAGGCGGGAGAAAATCAACTGCGAACCGCAGCTCATGAGCACTGAGTTAAATACGGTTTTCCGCGATTTCACCCTTTGAAGCTGATCATTTGGAAAATGAACAAAACATTAATAAACTGGATTCAGTTTGATAGTTAGTAAACAGTTTTTTCTTTCTTAAGCTTGCGTCATGACCAGGCTTTTGTAAACCACAAATGTAAATTTATTAAGTACCTAAATATTTACGTAGTCTTTAATTATCGACAAACATCTATTATAAACTGCATTCTTATTACGGTTTATGTCTCAAAGCTCAATATTATTGTTTTTAAATATACATAGTTAAACAGCCCTATATACCTAATAATAATAACTCCTACCTTTAATACTTCCGTTGATTGTAGTCTATAAGTTAACAGTCATTGAAATATCGATACACAATCTTAAATACCCAAAATTTCAAGCAACACAAATTCGTATCATCACAAAAAAGCGGCGTGTAACGATGCGACCTCATTACTCTTTTAGTAATTTATTTGAGTTTCCTCCCATTTAATACAGCGCCCCTAGCGGAGCACACGGTAAACAGAACCGGAAATGAGTGCCTGCGCCGCTCTCGCTCACTTCCTCCCGAATCACTAGCCGGATGAGTATACCAGTTTTCGTAATTTTCCCGTAACACCTGGTGTTCGTTTATTTGTACGTTTATTTTGTTACATTTTAACACATCTATAAGTATAATCTCTTTGACGGTGTTTTATTGTTAAAGGTAGATTTTTCTTCATGGCGGATTGAACAACCGCCAGTCCCAAAATCAAGATCCCTCGAGGTGCAAGCAAGCAATGAAATTGCATTAATTGCATGCAAAGGTATTTGCACAACGGTTTAATGTATAGCTAAATTCTATATTGTCTCAGGTCTAGGTATTTATGTTACCGTCGTTAGTTACTGATTTCCATAATTGTGTTTAAAATCTGAACACTGTAATGTCCAACATTTATATAACAATTCATTTTCAGCTTTCGGTTCCTGTCTTGAAATAAAATTTTAAATATTCATATTATTTTCCAATTTACGGAAAACCTATTGAAATCAAAATTTGAATGTTCGTATTAACATCAACATTTCCCAAATCCATTTATTTTTTCGTAACATCTGTGCACCAGGAAATATAGTGTGCTAATAGAAGGCCCCCATGTGCACAATAAAAAATACCCCTGAGGGTCCTGTTCCCTCAAATTTTCACCTGTTGATTTAACGTGGAGTTTCCTGCTGTCGTTTTTGCGCGCCAATTTGCATGTGGAAAAGGATGTTACTGACATAAAAAAAACGTAATTGCGTGTCAACTTTTTACTTTTACGGTTTCAAAGCCATTTGGTTAATTGAATTTTCATTGCAATTTGAGACTTTTATTGGCTAATTTGAAACTTGATTTTGCTGAAATTTAATGTATTTATCATATTGCTCACAAGCAAGTAAAAAAAAAGTAAAAAATTGCTTTATTCAAATAAACTTAGTAAATAAGCGCTTTTGAATCGTCTATATTTTTCTACCACCCGTTCCAGACTTTTTTAACTGACAAGAAGAACGGGCGCAAGAAACTTATCAGCTTTAACAGAAATAAGTAACGATATTTACAAACTTAAATATATCGTTACCAAATACAATACATATAACAGGTTATTAACAACAAGTACTTACTAGCAAGTTATTGATATTGTTACAAGAAGCATCGGGTATAAATTATTTTTATTTAGCTGTTGTTTTCTATGACAATCTTTCTGGTAAAAAGTTGTGTAACATAACTAGATTTAATCCAAACTGTAACTTTCTTTGTTATAAAATAAATCATTTTTTATTTTTATATAATTTAAAGCTTTATTTAATACTTTTTCCCAATTTCCAAAATGCAGATCACATTTTTTCATCTTTATACTCGTATTTAACGTAAATAACGTTTTTGTAAGTTTTCCACGAGACTTGACTGAGTAGGCAAGTTTGACGGGACAACATACACAAATTAGTTGGGACTTGTATAATCCGCGCGCGATTAGAATGGGATGGGATCTTGTTAGCGTTAGCAAAAAAATTATATTCTATTTAATCAAAAATGAATTTAAAAAAGTAAAAAGGTTTACCCCTTTTTCCACACATTATTAATTATTGATCACTGAAGTAATCACAGAATAATATATAAAACTAAAGCAGAAATCGACGCGCACAGATCTACACAACTAGCATTAAGCGAACTTCCACGCGAGTTTGGCTGGCCGACGGACCGCGCGCGTCTCAGTTCCAAAAGTTAGCATTCCATTCTCTTACATTATCGAAGTTGGAAAGGAGTTTTTGATTATTTTGGAAAGTCTGGAAATGATTGTTCGTACAGAAACAAATGAATAACATTTTAAATTAAAGTTTTAGTTAAGGCAAGGCAGTTCACGAAATCTTTTCTTTCACTATTTTTTTTAGAATAAGGTTCATTATTGTATAGCTTTCATTGTCGCTTCGCCAGTTTAACGAAATTTAGTACATTTATATTGATTTCTGAAATATATATCATTTCTTTAAAATGTACTCGGTTATAATAATAATAAAAAGCATTTATTTCTCTCTACACAATAAACAGCTTAGGATAAACTTCTATAACTTAATGGAAGAGACTAGTTCTTGAAATAGGTTCCAGAGGCACCTGAGCCAAACTGAGCTGAGGTTATTGTGTTAGATCAATGAAAAAATATACCAAGCCATTTTTCAATATTCTGTTCGGTTATTGTGTTTCTTTGTTTCTTTTTCAGTCTACAGTATTTTTTGTAAAATAGAATTCTACATCAGTTCTTCATATTGGAAGTTCAAAAATCAATCTATTATGTGTCTCTAATTATGTGTTTTTTGAATAAATTGTTTTTTTTTAATCTTTTCATCAGATCGTGAACTGGCCTCGCCTTAAGTAGGTAGAGTAATTACATTATGTTGAAAATATTGAGTATGGGTTCATACGGCACTATACACTACTACACACTATTTTGTCTGTATGGTAGTACTACTCAACATTGCTTACTGCGATACGATATCGCATTAATGCACCTACACAAAAACTTTATTCAGCCCTCAAAACTACCTTTCTTTTGTTTCCCAAACGTAATTTACCCTTTGTCTATAATTCGTCGGCAATTCCAATAACAAACGGCTCTTTCAGAAGTAAATTAACCACTGCATATTACGACTTTTATTAACTCAAACAATTCCTTTCTGCGGGAATAGCCACGGCATTTATGGCGTTTCTTTCGAGGACTTTTGCATTGTTATTTCAGTGGTGGGGTCATTAGTCATCCCCATTTGAATTATAACGCAAAATATAACGCAGTTTTATCGCACGAAAATGATGAATCAACTTAGAACGCGACAGAAATAAATCATGCCAGTTTGGGTTGCGTTTTTATTTTATTATTAGATTCGTCGCTTGTTCCTCACTACTTAGATTTATAAAAAATGTACGCCTTTTCTATGAAATGACAGAATGATTGAGAGTTTGTTTTCAAGTAAGTACTACTTACTTTAAAAAAGCGTGGGTTTCTGTTTAGATGGTGTGATGACAATCTGTAAAATGGTATGGAGATGTAAGATTAGGTGACTGTTGAAAATAGGGAATTTAATGCTTATGTTTATATAACTGGTCGAGTGGTTCGTACGCTGGTTTTCAAAGTGTCCCCATCTCTGTGGTCCCGGGTTCGATCCCCGGCTGGGTCAATTTAGAAAAGGAACTTTTTTATATTGGCTCAGATCTGGGTGTTTGTAGTTCCATCGTTGTCTCTGATTTCCATAAAACAAGTGCTTTAGCTACTTACTTTGGGATTAGAGAAATGTTTGTGATGTTGTCTAATATTTATTTATTTAAATGACAAAAAAATGTATAAAAATTCTAGATCTCAAAGCAAAACTACGATAGTGTCATCGTATAAAGGATGACGTCATAGTTGTATCAAAATTTTGACTATGTTACCTTTGCAGTAATTTCAGGAGAAATACAGAGATACTTCAACGGGAAATCATTAATCCAAACTGATGTCATCTTTCAAAAAAAATATTTTTCTCTCTCTGAAAAATACATTATTTAAGTGTGGTTTATTTTAAATATATATATTTGATTCTAATTTGTAAGTCTGCATAAAGATAATCTTCATATTCATTGTATACATTTGCTTGAGTAAGTAGAATTACTTCGTTTCAAAGTGAGCTGCAAAATTGTTATGTCCGTCTTCGCATACAAAAGTCCTGCAGAATGCCCCAGGCTCCTCATCACGCCGTCCTTTCATGGACTTTTTGTAAGGTCTACCCGTTTTGTGGCTGTGTTGTTTCTCTGTTGAACCAATGAAGTGCGACTGGTTCAACGGGTGTTTTTCTTATACGTTTATCCTCGAATATTTTTCAAATATGGCTTAAAATTAAATAGTATGATTGTTGAGGATAGGGCACGAACCACTTAAACCACGTATTTCCCGTTTAGGATTTAATTGACAACTACTATTTACAATTGCTTATAAAAAGATGTCACTGAGATTTAGAATTTGGAAGGTAGACCAAAGAGAAACCCAAAAAGGCTGTAACGTTGCTGGTCGGTAACAATGATACTTACACTGTAGTTTGTATTGGTGGTATGGCGAAGCAGGTGAAAGGAGCTCAAACCCTCTGACAAGCTGCTCTTGCATGTTGAGGTCACAGGTAGCAGGAGATCTGCACCAAATGGAAATCCTTGATTTGATGCAGGTTCAAATTTCATCCGTGACATGGAAACTTATTTTGAATCAACAAACCCATCACTCATGGATACTTCAAACGAAATAATGGAACGACTTTGAAACGCTTTGGAAAACATCAGGGAGGTGATTCTCGAGCGCGTGACATAGGTAGTGTCAAATTCGAGTTATCTCGAAAAAGTCAAGAAATCGTAGAGATTGCAGTCACTCGATTCGATCATAAGTTTTTTGGCTACAATAGAGATTTCTGTGTCATTTTTAATAAAGATTTGTGATTAGAGTTAGTGTCGAATTCGAGATAATGTCGCAGTGCGCGAGCATGGGCCCCCTGTAGAGACACACCTAAAACGAACTAACAGAAAGAGAGTTCGCTATAAATATTTAAATAGTGGCAACAACCCGTAAAAGATGCCGTACAGACCAAGAAATTGGTTTTTAAAAAATGGCAAAGTACAGATGACGGTGCTGATAAAGAAAACTATAAAAACGCGAAGTCTCAAACAGAACGTATTGTAGCCATCTTCAAAGCCATGGTGAAGGCAGATTCTTACAAAGATCTAGAATCTGCCAATTCAGAGATAGTCATACATAGAGGTGCAAAGATAAGGAATAGCAACATCAATCATATGACATCAGCTAAAGTCAAGTACTAACGGATGATAAAGATATCACAGAGCGGTGGACAGAATACTATCGCCATCTGCTAAATGTATCCAATCACAGAAACAGGAACTGTGAGTATCCCATATCTGTCTCAGGCCCAATACCTTTAGTCTCTCTGTAAGAAATCAAAAAGACTATCCAACGGATGAAAAATAACAAAGCCCAAGGCTCAGTTGAGATACCGATAGAAATTTGGAAACATATCGGGGATTCCGGAATCGAATGGTTTCAAGAACTTTTTAAGCGATTCATAGCAGGCCAGGCAGAATACCAGATGCCAGGTGAAAAAGCCATCTGATTCCCTTCCACAGGGGCAAGGTGATGTGCGAAACTGCGGAAACTACCGAGCAATAAAGCTGATGGATCACACGTTTAAACTGTGGGAAAGGATAATCAATAGTCGATTGAATGGAATAGTGGAAATTACAAGCCAGTGTGGATTTGTGTCTAGCAAAGACACATATTATGCTGGGTGGTGTCGCTGGAAGAAAAGGCCTCCAAATCAGCCGAAAGAAAATGGAGCACATGTCATGTAATTTCAACAGCACATCACACACCGATGAATTTAGCTTCTGTGGGAAATGACCGCCTACAAACAGTCAATAAATTAAAATACCTTGGCTCCATGCTAAGCAATGACGGAAAGATTGACAGCGACGTATTTCATATGAATGAAATGGCGACAGCCCCCAGGCGTCATGTGCGATAGACGAATGCCTCTGGAGGTGAAGGAACGAGTTTACAAAACAGCCATTAGACTGCCATGCTGTATGGAATGGCACAAATAAACAACACCTAAACAAACTCCATAAATCAGAAATGCGATGGGCGTCGCTATGCTGGACAAAATCAGAAATACATACATACGGGGGAGTTTCAAGGAAGCACCGATAACCGAAAAGCTGAAAGAGAAACGTCTACAGTGGAACGGACATGTAGAAAGGCACCCCGACGATCACCTGGTGAAAGTGGCTCTAAACATCCCAACGAATTACACTATCAACCAATCAGTGCATTGAGTAAACTATAGCTCAATTGGTTCGTAAGCCAATACGAATCCTGACCTTAAACCGTCGTAGACCGACTTCATGCGGTTAATTTATGATCGTCATATAACTCCAGGGATATCAATCAAGACCCGTCGTGTGAAGTTAGCCTTAAGGTGAGTGCAAACTAAATCGTTTTCCTGTTAGAAACTCACAAATAAAAAAATAGTCGTCGTTTTGTAATAACAAATCCAAAAATCCGATGAGCATGAGTAGTTGTAACATTTCAAAAGAAAGAAAAAAGCGGAGGCAAATAAGAATATATAATATTTAAAGACTGAACTTTCAATAAACGTATAGTAAAATGCTTACTCCACGTGAGCATTACGTCAACCATAACGCCAAGCGTTTGCAGGATGTAAATTTTTCATGCTCTCATTAGTATTATTTGCCAAAAGTTTACATTTAAATGACATGGAAAATATTATATGAATGCTCTAGTTTAAACTCTGCCTTAGAGTCATCGATTACCCACACTTCTGTTTCCCTTTGTTCTTTTATAAGCTAAAGAAAATTCTTTCATCCATTTGCTTGCGTTACAATGCCTAGGTTTTCTTAGAATAAAATTTATGTTTAAGAAGCTATTTCAATTTCATTTTCGACATTGACAGAAGCAGATGCGTTTCATAATGTGCTTGATAAGTGATCCTTATTTTAAACTAAATCGGACGAGGGCGAATCTGACGAGTTCCATGATTTAAACAGACAGACTATTCCAGTAAACAAAAAACATAACTGTTTTATCTCTCTCAGAATCTTTATGCTTGTAGGAATTGAAATCTAGATTAGGTAATACCATCTGTTCAACAATGAAGATTTTAGTGGTGATGCTTCTGAAGGCATCAAAGCTTTCGAGGTTAATTTATGAGCACCGCGGATCCGTGAGGCTATCAATCAAGCTTTCCGTGTGAATTTAGGATTCGGTTTCGATCGATTTTGTGATGTCGGTTTAATGACTTTTGTCTTTTTAGAGGTGAAATCAAACGTTTTGATATCATCAAACTATTACTATTTTTTTTAATTTGATACTATATGCACCAAACCGATATAGATTTTATTGTCAATGAAAGTTGGAGACCCACTAACAGTAGTTTAAAACATCGTAAGCTGATTTTTTCAAATATATGGTTCTAAAAATTTTACTAGATACTGTATTTCGGTTGGTGGTCTAAAATTTAAAACCTACCTTGCTAGCGTCTTACTCGTACCTAAATTCTGTCATTGATGTTATGATCAATGCTAACTATTAACCAAGCGTTTTGGAAACTAAAGGTAAAATAGCCAATTTATCAGTGGATAAAGACACAGGGTAGTAGCTTCCACATTCGTTTTCATCTTTATTAAAAATCAGGCGAGATAAAGGCACGTCTCTTGTTTTGTTAAAAAAAACTCTCAGAAGACAAATTAAACATCATAGAATCAAAGTCAAGCAGATTAAACAATCTCATCCCCTGTCATTTAATGCTCACATCTCACATACCACGCTAATTTATCATGCGAAAAGCTATTAGTCGACAGCTAATATACATCCGTATCTATACCGTCAGCCACGATATCGTCTGGAGATTTACGTCACAATTTACGAGAGCCATTTAATTCTGGCTTATCAATCAGGCTCCCGTTATGTGGTGTGTTGGGATCCGATCAATCGATAGTCAACAGTCAGGCTATGCTCATCTATATTAGTGGTGTGTATTTGGGCTTAAACGAAATAAAGTAATAATCGACAAAGAGTGTAAAAAAATATGTAATATATGATTGTTAAAAAATTTCAAGACGAATTTATAAGTAGCTTTGGTATCCCATGACGTGACTAATTGGGGTTTCCGGGATTGTTGCAAAATGCCGAAATGCCGTAACGAGAAATCGAATAAAAGCTCCACTCAAAGCTCCCATCAAAGCCCCAATCAAAACATCAGAACACTTTTTATAAAACAGCGATCTCAACAAAAGATTTTATACAAGAAACGGAAGCTCAACAGTTAAATATCTTCTGGCTTTCATGCGAAAAGCGACAATCTAATCGTTCAAACCAAACCACTATCGACTTATTCGTCGGTGAGTACAAACACTGTTTCGGACGAGCAAGCAAATCCTCTCAGGGTGAGAGGCAAAAAATTTGGCTGTATTCAGCTCAAAACCGTAGTCACAAAGTTAACTGGGTTTCGTAAATAATCTATGAAAGCTACTTTTTTTTTAAAGAGGTTTTATATCTTGTAAAATTGCTTAGATTTGTTTTTGTTTATTGCCAATTATAATTAATAATCTTTTCCGCGTGAATCATTTATTTATGTACCTACTAACATCCTATTTTCAGGATTCTGAAGTCGATATAATAACGTATCGAAGTTATAATTATTTACCAGACAATGACTTTTATTTTTGTGGAAGTAATTAAATCTACAGTTTATAAATGTTGAAAATTTATAAAGCGTTCGTGAATTTGTAAGTCATTCATAACAACACTAAATATAAATTTCTCCTAAAGCAAAAATGCGTACAATTTATAAGGTAACATAAATAGCACTTTAAATTAAACTTTATGATGCTTTTAAAAACTTTGACGGTTAGAATAATTTATCTTTTAAATTAACGTGGTCTATGCTATTATGATACATAAGTAAAGGTTACAGATAAAATATTGGTAGAAATACCGTCAAAGTTGAAAAGCCTCATTAATTCTTATATCTTACTTAGTTCATTCGTAGAAAATATATATTGCCTTGCTCCGATTACAAAGTAAGTAGCTAAAGCACTTTTGTTGCGGAAATCAGAGACAACGGTGGTATCACAAACACCCAGACCTGAGCCAATATAGAAAAGTTCGTTTTCTAAATTGACCCAACCGGGGATCGAACACGGGACCTCAGAGATGGCGACACATGAAAATTGGTGTACAAAGCCATTTGACCACGGAGGTCGTTAAAATTCGTAGAAAATATTCATTATGATTTATTTTAAAATATGGTTTTATCCCGTTCTGGCAATAAAATTTCTGGTCAGGACAGCCGGCACGCCCAAGTCCCGTTACATTATAAGGGTCAACGCAAACTATGCAAAATTAAGTTGACACGAAAAATTTTACTTCTCGGCTTTATCTGTTAGGTAGTAGTGGTACCTACCGATATTCCATTCCAAGAACATTAGTAATAACTAATGCTACAGTATTGGTAATAATTTTTAGGTAACTGTTTTTTTTAATTTTTGTCTGTCTGTTTGTGCGCACACAAAAACCACTGAACGAATTTTGATGGGCATTTCACAGTTTTATAACTTGAGGTCAAACTTAAAATATAAGCCGTGTTTTATCTATTGGAACTAAGGAAACAGCTTGAACTCTCCGTCGTACTAAATTTCATATACTAAGGATGTCATTTAAACTGATCGTCTTATTGTAATTTGCGGGCAATCTACTGTTCACGAGAACGAAGTCGTAGGCGAAGGCTAGTTATGAATAAAAAAATACTTAGTTAAGGCTGAACCTGTGTCTACAAAAAATACTTTTGACATGACTTGAAAAAACGCTACAAAAACTCTCAGTTCGGGGCCGGCCTAAAAGTATGACGGGTGAGAAACTTAATTTTTCGGCGACAGTTAATTTAGGCGCTACTACGTAAAACACTTTATGCTGAAGTATTTCACTAAATTATTCATGTTCACTAAATTGTTATTTTACCACGGAAACTGTAGAAAATAAATTTGTGGAGTTGGTGGAACTATTTTCGTTGGTGTTGAACTAGTTTTTTTGCCGCAGTATTTTTATTTTGAAATAAATTGAATTTGCTTAAATTTGTATTTATGACATTCACCAATCCACTTTCGGCCCGCATGGGTTATGGCCCATTCTCCTTATCCAACCATAACGAAGGCAACATAAAAATGGCTGATGTCATCGAATATTTATTTATGACGTTAATTATTTGTCGTAAATTATTTATGCATTAAAATGTTTAATTATATTTCTGCAAATTGGAATCATACGATGCATCTGTGAGTGGAAATATTGTAGATTGTCTATGGTAACTTTACATCTACCAACATTATAATCTTTTACTTCTACCAACATTATTATCTCAAATAAATATTAGAATTCAAAGCAAATTTCTTGAAAGTCTTCGTTTCATCTCCTTAGCTCAACGGTAAATAATGCTTCACATATGGAATGAAAACAGTCAAATTGGCCGCCAGTACGTTAGTTCAAACATTTTTTTTTAAGATTTTCGGCCGAACGGTTTTCTGTCGCGACAACGGTTTCGCGGTTGGATATCGAACACTGCGTTGCACAATTCGTTAATTGCCACCGCCGTCAATACGTGTAAAATAGTTTATAAAATGTATGTCGCTTGCAGCGAAGAAGAAAAAAGTACTAGAAAATTTCGCCGCTCCCATTAGCGACTCGGTAGCATAATTGGTCAGTGCATTGGGCCGGAATCCCAAGGGTGCGGGTTCAAGTCCCCGTCTGAGGTGCTACGGGTGAGTTGATTTTTTCTACTATTTTCTTATATTATTGATCTTATTAAAAAATATGTAATTTAAATATGAATGTTAGAGTTATGCCAGCGAGTCGTGTCATCTCAAACACGCGGCATACATATTGTATCGACCTAATTGCCTGAAATAAATTAATAACTTCTATGACTTTCGCGCGTACAATTCATTAGAAATAAAACACTTTTTACGGATTACAGCGCGTATATTATTCATTCAGGTGTTATTTTAGAATTATTTAGTTTGGATTTATTGGTTTTTACAAGTCCCGATGTTTCAACACCTTTCCAGGGGCCGTGGTCACGGGAGGACTAAAGCAAAAAGGTTGCTCATATTTTTATGAAATTGCCCGCTCGAAACTTTATCAAAAATGAATTTAAAAATTATTAAATTATTTTATAGCTGCGTTCTGATTTAATAATATACGCCCTGTAATCCGTAAAAATGTTTTATTTCTAGTAAATATTTTCACCACACACACCAACTCAAAAAAATTAACAAACTGTTATATATTTATTGTATACTGACTTAAATGAATAGTAAATTTATTTATACCGTTGTATCACCGTACAATTGCAGCACATACCTACACACACACACACATTCAAACATCATCAAAACTATAGGTAGAAGGTTTAATGTAAATTAATTTTTTTGCTGGTGATTAATTTACATTTGATATTTACGTTTCGTGGGAATAAGACAATGACTTCAATTACATAGACGAGCTGTTCAAAACTAAAATTGTGTCACAACCAACCTTCGCGGCGCATCAACTGTTTCTATCTGTCGCTCGCAATAGACTAAAGGAGTTGCGGTGCATGCACCGTAACTTAATGAGCAATATTTGGTACCGTAGAACCTGTCTAGTGGAATAAAAGAAAAATGTAGACTGTATAGATAAAATAAGGAATATAGCTATATTCTCCATTCATATAAGCCGACTGTCTATGTTAAATCTTAATATCCTACTAAGACAAGACTGGAAAATGGACCTAGAAAAAGAATTGCCACAATGCACCGACCGCTATACTACGAAGGTATTTTATTTATTATTCATCTGTCTTTTGTTGTCTAGGCGATTCTCAGAAAATTCATCTTGCTAAGTTTTCATACTGAAGTTCCGCCTGTTTACCTAGTAGGAGCAAAAAGACTCACAAATGAAGAGAGACTTTCAGATGGAATAGTCTTGTACAATTGTTTCTTTGGATTTTTCTCAACAATTTCCTTGGTCGTAAGCCGTTCGCGTTCCGGTATAAATAAATGATTCGAACTTATTAAGATGTAGAAGAACGATAAATCAACTCAATATAGATGCTAAAGAACAATAATGGCGTTTGTTAAAGTATATCGAAGAGTACTATTTGCTAAAAAAATTTGAGGCAAAAACTTTTGATTAGTGAATAAAAAAGAGTAATAATGATGGAAAAAGGACAGCATTACAATTTTGTAAAAATGTACTATAGATCGGCCTAAACTTTATTGTTAATAATAAAGATAATAAATAAATAAATAATAAATAAATTTGACAACATCACATACATTGCTCCGATTCCAAAGTAAGTAGCTAAAGCACTTGTGTTATGGAAATCAGAGACAACGGTGGTATCACTAACACCCAGACCTGAGCCAATATAGAAAAGTTAGTTTTTCTAAATTGACCCAACCGGGGATCGAACCCGGGACCTCAGAGATGGCGACACCTTGAAAACCGGTGTACAAAGCCACTCGACCACGGAGGTCGTCTAATCTCATTATATACTCTCTCAAAGGGCTTGTGGTCCTTCCTTTAGCTGTACTATCGATCGTTCTCAGTGCTCTTATTAAATTGATTATGGCTGTATACAATCGTGTTGAAATGCAGCATACAAAAGCGTCCCTCAAAACAGATATACAATATTCCTTCCCTTTACAATGTTACAATAAACCACAAAGATCGTACTGTCCCATTAAGGCCGGCAAACACAATCGGCGTCAGATAAAAAGGCCGCGCGTTCGACGGATCCGGCGATCCGTCATTGTCGGACAAACGCCGAGAAAAACTTCTTAATGACTTCCGCGGGCTTTTTGTAGCAGCGGGTGGTTTCGATAAATGAGCTAGCTTTAAAACGAACCTCCTTTTCTAATTTTCTTTAATGAAATGGACAATAAATTAAGTCGAATAGTAAAACATTTTTATTGCAACCTAATTGATCTTGAGCAGCAAAACTTTTGCGATCAATTGTAGGTCTAAATTATACTTTAAAGAATAATCCACGTTGTGCCTTCTACCGGTTATAATTATTAAGACTATGCTGACGTAACCATAGAGTTTTGCAAAGATTAAAAAATATAAGCAATTTTCTCGTGTCTGTCGCTGACTCTTTGACTCTTGCTTGCCTATTCTTTTATTATAGGAACGTGAGAAAGGGCGTTGCATACTTTCTGCCAACAAACTTAATTAAGCCTTTTGCCTTCCATGATGTTTAAAAAACAGTTCCACTAATAACTGGCGGTAAAAAAACAATACACGAGATTCAAGAGTTTCGTTATTTTCAAGAATCGCTCAACAATACGTTCAGACAATTGAAAATATTCATATCAAAATTGTAACAAGCAGTTCAACTCTTGCTGAGTGTCATTATTTTTGTATGGAGTACGCCTACCTTTGCTCGAATACTTTAAAAGCATAAGAGTACCATTAAAAGTAGCTGTTTTTGTATTTCCAATTCGCTTTTTGTTACGAAGTTGATTCAACGAGTTGCGAACTTATTATGGAATATTGCAGTCAAACTTTTTGAATGCAAACAAGATTGCAATAATTTTTCTGTTGTAAATTCTTTGTTGTTAAGTAAATATTGTTCTTTAAGACATAGTAAGATTGAATAAGTGTTTTGCAATTGCGCAAGCTGTAGCTCTCCTCTGTTTTGTCTGTAGTTTGTAGTTTGAAAATCTTTATTTTTTCTTTAGCTATTTTAAAAAGGAAGATTAGACGGAGAAGATATCTAGATTTTCGATTGTTTGTACAATCAACAGCCCATCAGGTTATCCCAGACTAACATTAATGTGATAAATGATAAGTCAATTGATCAAGGAACTTTGGCAGACAATTGGGAACCCAGCTTGCTGCTTCATGCACAAACAGTGAAAAAACCTTAGGCAATTCAGGATGATTGTATGTGCTGCTTTACAAAAAGTTATTATTGTGTTAAATGATCTAAGTAGGTCTTAATGCCCGCACTTCCAGTTAGATTTTAAAAAAGTGTCACTGCACTAATAGTGCAGAAACTCGGTATAATGGAGCTGTCAGTTCCAATCCCATAACATTCTCCGTCCAGACAGTTTATTTTATCGTCCGCCGTCGATCGAGCGGCGGGGCGCTAACAGCTACTTGCGAAACGCTTTTAGAACAATTTGGTAACGTTCAGAATGAATGACGTCTTTAAGAAAGGCTAATACTCGTAAGTAACGGCTGTTTTTTTAGTAATCATGACATGAAAAATCATCAGTTTTGTAGTCGCCATAGAACAAGCTCCTTATGCTGGCACTAAAATGGTTGATGTGAGTTGTGTGGAATTTATATTACCTATTTAAATATTAAAAGTTGAAGATCGTAACCTCACGTTACTGTAGACCTAGTACAGTCGAGTTCATTAGCATGTTCAGTTTATAAATCAATTTAGACTTACTAACTTATAATAAGTACAATTTCTTTTGTTTGCTTTGAAATAACTTTTAAATTTCAAAAAGTTTTGTTACTAACTACTTTTTTTTGTATACTTTAATGGAACTACACGTCTTTTTTGGGTCACTTTAACATTGCACAATGTATTATGTATCACCGTTTGATTCTGTATAGTTATTCCATTGTTATCCGTCCGCCTGCGTCCGCTCGGGCGTTGATGAATTAATAAATAAAATGAAAATAAAATGATGTTGGTATTTTTGGCAGGATGTTGACTTTTACTACAAAAGCATAAAGGTTAATGAACTGTCAAAGGTGCGTACACAATATTGAACTCGACTGTACTTCAACTTTTCTAATGTGGAAAGTTATGTCACTTCTCCAATATAAATTTTTAATCACCTATCACGAGTTCACTTGTCACTCAAACCCCTGTTTAGTTAGCTGACACCGCACCAACAGGGAACTGTCCTTGTTTTGGGTAATTTGCGAGTGAATATTGAGTGACACTCGGTGATAGGGGCCTCACATAAAAAATGAATGGCGGGTCTAAGGACCTCGTTATAAGCAGCTAATGCCGGCCGCATTTTGCCGAGTCACGCACACTGCTTCTGTATGCATCAAAATTATTAAGCGAAAATAAATTATTAATGTTGCTGTGTATCGTGGGGAATTTCAGATGAAGCAACCGGAGTGAGGAAAGTTTTTTCATTAAATTCTTTGCGGTAATCTAACCTTCGAGAGCACTTGCGGTTATGAGGGATCATGCGGAATGGTTTACCTCGTTCGTTGTTAGATAAGTGCAGGCGTGAATTGTGAATATTTAATGAGTGAAATGTGTTTTATGTTTAATTTCGATGTAGGGTTAGCGGACAATATTTTTTTTCTTTTTGATTGAAAGCAAAACAAGCAGTGACAAATTGAAAGGTAATTTCAAGTAGTATAAATAAACTATGCATATAAATAAATTTGACATCAACACCGTTTACCACAGATGAATACATACATTTAGGTATCTAAGCATTGAAAATAAAATGTTACATTATCCTTAAAGTAGTAATTCTAGTAGGTATTTTAAATCTACTGCTCAACTTTAGAAACAAATTTTTACAATTTCATATTCCTTATTTTTTTTATTAGTTATTTTTATATATTATTTAAATAGAGACTTTATTAGTCAACTTTTATTTCCATTGATTAGTAGTTGACTCATTATGGTGATACTTTAGTTTGATAGCTAACTGTGAAGCCTGAAAAGCAAGCATGTTGGTGACCTAAAGTTTATTCAACTAATAAAAAGAATATAATTTAAGGCCTTTACTTGTTGCCTATATTTATTAAAATAGATTTTACTAAATCAATAGTAACGATTATCTAAAACACGTACATTTAAAGCAGTCCCAAGAACATTTCCAGGTTAAAAACAATTTCGCACCTACAATTCCCAACAGAGTTTTTAAACTCCTTAGTCCGGAACCGAACAAAAATCCGTCTATCGACTTCAAATGGAGCCGGCGAAAGCAATAAGCTGAACAAATTAAGTTACCTATCGTTCGCTCACTCTTCCTACTATACTTCAGTCTCTTGAATCTACACGTATTATACCTACTACTTAATTTTATCACAAACATTACTGAGTCTTACAGTGCCCGCGGCGCACAGCGTCCCAACTACCAATCACACGTAATGCGTAAAACATTCGAACCAATCACAGAGCTCTATTTCAACGCAGTGCGTTTGCAAAGGCAAGGGTCGTTTGAATATTGTCCTTGAATACAGGTGTAACATTCGAAAGTGTCGACGCTACTTTGATGTAACACTCTGATGTGATGGTTTGTTTATTGGATCTAAACTCTTCATTACCATATTTGCTTCTCTGTTTATCAACTTGTTTTATTTTAGGGTTCCGTACCAAAATTGAAAAAAGGTGCGACTCAGTCTGTCCCTGAAAAATCTGAAATTATTTTATGTGATAGAAGTTTATGTAAAGATTACAGGAAAAATAAAACGATGTCTCTAAATAGTAAACTTTTTCAGAATGGTAAGGAACCCTCGATGCATGAGTCCAATTCGCTCTTGACCGCTTTTTATTTGTTAAAAGAAATAATGTTCGACGAATTGGACTCATGCATCGAGGGTTCCTTACCAGTTGAATGACTTTAACATTATTTCTTTTAACAAAACTCATTCAAATTCACATAATACCTATGTTTTCAAATCTATTATGATTATGGTCGTAATACCAATCACACTGGCAAGCTTAGTAAAAATAACTAGAAAGTAGAACTTAATTTTATTACAACACACATAATAGTGTTATTATACATACCGTAACTTTCGTGTAATTTCTATTAAAAAGATTTAATAGAGGAACTCCATTACCGGTTCCGTACCAAAACTTTCTAAAGCTATACTCGTGGGCTCGCTTTAATTTCATTTTATTGCTTATAGCTTGCATGTTGTTGAAATTAGGGTGTAGTGGAAGTAACTGAATGTTCCGTTAGCTATAATAGGGTTCCGTTCCGACTGGGGTTACCATACGTGTAGGTTGTATTTGTTCGGACTTTTGGGCTACGGGTGCCTTACTTTTTTCAGTCTGTCTGGACTTGAACTGGATTTTTTATAAAAGACCTGTCTCATTTCCTTACTACTTACAGAAAATGAATGTCCGGTCATTTTTGACATTGCAGACTTTTGGTTAGCTGGCGTCTTGGGTATCAAAAGTATTTAAGGCATAAGCAATTAAAACGTTTCTGTATGGAATTTATAGGCTTTTAATTTATTTACGGATAATTTAAGTACTTACCAGATTTTTTTATTTAAATAAAAAAATAATCTGACTTAAAAAAAATGTGATAAAATGATGACATGTAAATTTTAATGCCGACATGGAAACCCTAGTTTCGACGGAGTTTCGTTCGAGAACTGGCGCCTAGGGCATTGATACGAGTCGAGTTATTCGAATTTTCATACTTGATTCGCTGTACCGATTCAAGCCGCCTTTGTATGTACCCAGCGGAATGGTATTTAGACTCGGTATTATCGTAATGTATCGAACGTAACGAAGCCAGTTTTATAGTTGAAGTTCATCATGCTGAAAAAAAATGAAAATATTTAATATAAACATTATACCTACAAATTTTCGACACCAGTGTCTTCAGTGACCAAAGACCATTGTCTTCAGCGTCCTATGAAAAACGAATCACGATACTTGATCTTACAATTATTTCGTTCGATATTCTTTATGGGATATAAGCTAAAAGCTTTTGTTATTGCCATAACTTCAAAAAGGGTCTTTCGAGTCATGATAAGTATATAATATTCAGTGTTTACATCTTTCCCTGTTATTATGTCATTGTAAGAAGGCAACAGTATATCATAATTTACCTAAATAAATATTTTTTAATGTTTTTAATCTAATTTAATTTTAATTGATACGAGTCAAACTTTGTTTTCAGATTTTTCGTAAAATTTATTTATCAGTTTTCTATTCCGCCGTCATGTAAAGTTTTATACTAGTTAAAAGTTATTCATTTTCTATAAAGACCAAAGTTAAATTTCAAAGCGACAACTGTTTTGAATTCAGATAGCTTTCGATACATTTTGTGGAATATTGAGCGAAGCCATGGATTCAAAGTTCGAGATAGAATATTAAACTTTGCTGTCGTGTGAAATACTTTCAACATTTTCCTAGCAAAAAGAGTCTTTCAAATCAATCGTTTTTAAGGCGTTACTGGCTTTATGCTTACTTGGCTTGTTTGCATACTAAAGTATCTTACTATTGCATAAGCACAAAATAAACAATAATGACAAGTGCATAAGCAAGGGAATAAAATTAAAATATTTCTAAAGGATATCCTTACTAATATTATAAATGCGAAAGTACGCTTGTTTGTTTGTTACGCCTTCACGTCTTAACTACTGAACCGATCATCATGAAATTTTGCATACACCCTGTCAGGGGTACAGAGAAGGACATAGGGTACCTTTCACCCCGAAAAAAATTGTTCCCGAGGGATAGCAAAAAAACTTTCCACGCAGATGAAGTCGCAGGCGGTCGCTAGTCTTTTAAATAATTTCAAGTTTTCTTTTTCAAATTTTCCTTGTACATTGGTGCGATGGCGCTGGCTTGCAGCGTAAGAGTTGATATACTAGAAGAAATTCGACGTTCCCACTAGTGACTCGGTAGCTCAGCGGTCAGAGCATTGGACCGGATATCCAAAGGTCGCGGGTTCGATTCCCGTCAGAGAACATGATCTGGTGCGAGTCGTATTTTTCTAGTATATTATTTGGTATTATAAAAATAGCATTGTGAATGCTAAAATCTCAAAATTTAAAAATTTCAAGCATGATGGAATCAATTTTAGATATGGTTTCGGAAAATGTAGATTAATGTATTAGATTTCGTAAACAAATAACGTTGCCTTCTCTTTTAAAAAGAAACAGTTACAAAGACTATAGTGAACAGTTCTTGATAATAAAATAATAATAATAATAATAATAATAATAATAATAATAAATGTTTATTTACGTTTACAAATTTAGTTTACAACATAGGTGTTGACTTCTCTATTAGGTACAAAAGCATCTGTGTCAGAGAAAGTCACTCTTCCTTAGCTTAGTTAACGTAACTAGATACCACTAGAATACATTTTAGGAAATTACATTTATTATTAATTTGTATTATAAATTGAATGAAAAAACCAAATACAAAAACTAACAGATAATTTTAAAATGAAATTAATTTAAAACAGACTTAAAAACATTACAATACCTGTCTAACTATATAGGAACCAATGCGTGTGTTGTGAGAGCGTGTGTGTGTGTGTGTGTGTGTATGTGTGTGTGAGTGTGTGTGTGTGTGTGTGTGAGAGAGTGAAATAGCATGTGTGGGTGGGCGTGTTTGAGTGTGAAAGTGTAAGACAGAGGTTGCATGATACAACTTAATTAACCAAAAATTTATTAGTATTATATTATTAGAATGTTTTCAGCTTCGTTATAGTCAAGACACCTGAGCCATTCAAAGATTACCTTTTTACATTCTCTTAAATTCATTGAATATATTTTTAAAATTTTATTTATTTTATTGTAAATTTGTGAGGATAGATGCGAGAATTGATATCGAGCGAACCGAGTGTGCACACAGACTATAGGGGCTACCTTATCTTTTCTTCGTCCATTTACTTTATCAGGGGAGTATCCAATAGATTTGTGGGTTTTCAAAACCGTGTGAAGTACGTAAAGTTTTCTAACAGTTAGTAAGTCAGCGATTGAGTATAGACTTTGAGTAGAAAATCTCCTTCTTTTAAAATACATTACTTTTAGTAATGCTCGTTGAGCACGCTCGACCTCAAGGAATTTGGTTTTGAGTGCTCCTCCCCATAATGTAATGCAATAAATAGTTATTGACTGTGCCAATGCTATATATATTTCTTTCAGTAAAATGGGTAGGTACCTATTGAATACATTACAGTATTCCAATCAAATCCACGACAAGTGTCTGCTTCAAATATCAAATGCTCAATCTCAACGATTCTGCGCCCTCGAATACAATTCGAGATCACAAAGGGACAAACATTTGAAAGCTTACCCTTCTGACGTGTACTGCTTGAGCGAAGCGATTGCCAAGAGACGTCGCAATATAGCAAACACCGTGTCGCCATCTACAGGGTGAAATTGAAGTTATTAGCAATCTTTTAAACTTACCCCATTACTTATAAAGATTGTACAGCAGATGTATAGTTACACAACGGTTACTCTCTGTCAAACTAATTAAGTTTGACATAAAAAAGAAAGGGACTAAACATCTGTTATACAATCTTTATTAGTCGCCATCTGCAGGGTGAAATTGAAGTTATTAAGAATCTTTTAAACTTACCCCCTTACTGAAAAATATTGTACAGCAGATGTATAGTTACACAACGGTTACTCTCTGTCAAACTATTTAAGTTTGACCCAAAAAAGAAAGGGACAAACATCTATACAATCTTTATTAGTAAGAATCTAACCGTGCCATTAATAACTCTACGACAAACAATTCTTAAATCAAAGTGATCAAAATTAAATGTGATATAATAAACATAAAAATCACAAATCCTGCTACTAAACATGAAATTAACGATTTTTATCGCGGTTAGATTATTTATTTAAGATTGCCAATGGCTTCGATTTATCCCCTTGCAATGTCCTGACCGTAGACTTATTTTATAATAGTCCTGACGTGTTTAGGGGTGTTTGTCACTTTATATGACACTTAGCAATGAGTTTCATGCGAACGTGTCAATTGGTAAAGTCAAAATTAAAGTCAAATAGATGCTTACTGACGTCAAAATCTCAAGCAGCATACTAGTAATTAGGGTTCCGTACCGAAATGGTAAAAGTGAAGTCTGTCACAGCTGGATATCTTGAGAACTACTAATGCTACCAACTTAGAGTTTGGAATAGTTTTAGATGACGTTTGCCCGCTATTTTGCAAATAAGAGAGAAATAAATATATTTATAGTTTTTTTTGCAACAGGGACGGAAAGGGGGTCTTAAAAATTTGAAGTGAGGCTACTAGGGCATATGGGGTATCATATAAAAGAGCGCTGCTTGCACATTTTCAAACGTTATTTGTTTCGGCCGCATAGTTTTCTACTTTTGATGAAAAAAAAACAGTTTTTTTTTATGAAATGCGTTCTGATTTCAATTATTAATACTGAATAAAATTGATTAAAGTCACAGATTGGAAAACAAAATCTAGCTAAAATCATCGGGAAATAAATCTAAACTAAGCAATTGTAAAATAACACCTGAATTAATAATATCTGTAATCCGTATAAAGTGTTTTTTACTTTAATGTGTTGAGGAAGGGCCTTTTTATCATCAGAAAGATATTCGCAATCGCTTTAATTCGCCTATGTAGGACACAGCCTTATAGGACGGGGCAACTAATCGTTTGTTGAGAATCCACCCCAATAAGCCTTTTATTTTAGTTCGAGTGGAGAAATTTATTTGCTTCAACTTTGAAACCCGATTCCGTTTAATGAAGTGTCTCAAGAGGGCTATAATATTTTTATAGTTGTTATATTGTTAATTTGATTTTTGTCTTAAAATTAAAAAAGAAATAATTGTTAGTTAGAGTAGATACTTATAAGGTAGATTAATTTAGCGTTTTTATTAAAAATATGCTGAACCGTTTGTATTGTTTTAATCGACTCCTACTTAATTTTTGACATTCAAAATTTTTATATTCCTTTGAAACGGTTGTGGCAACCAATGTTTTTAATGAATTTTTTCAACAAAAGTTTTGATGTTGTAGCAATTCATAAGTTTTAAAAGGTTATGGGGATAGATAAATATTATACATTGATAGTTGCGATGTATTTACACAATACCTATCACAAGTAAACTAAGTATGCCATTTTAAAATTCTGTTTCAAATAAAATAATACTACAGTGCGTTAACAGTTATTTTACATATTTAGATAAATAATATTAGAAAAAATACTAGAATAAGTCGACTCACCCGTAGCACCTCAGACGGGACTCGAACCCGCACCCTTGGGATTCCGGCTCAATGCACTGACCAATTATGCTACCGAGTCGCTAGTGGGAGCGGCGAAATTTTCTAGTACTTTTTACTTCTTCGCTGCAAGCCAGCGCAATTTCATCAATGTGAGGAAATACTCCCACATTCTAAAGAAACATCTTTCCAGAATTTCGTTTTTACCAGACAGTCTATTATTTTGCTCCTTATCGCATTAGCACAATAAGTGCAAAAGAGGACTTATACAAACACAATGGCTGCAATATCAGGTTGCAAGTTACACAATCCAATCAGAAAAGAGACATAATTAAGGTGGTGTTTATCAACGAAGTACAAAAAAGACATTGGCGTTTCAGATTACGGTTTGAAACGATTTCAAAATACCCTTGTGCAAATCATATTATGGGAAAAAGCTGATGGTATGAACCAACGAAAGCTCCGGAACTACTCATGTGTAATTACGTCTTAGATTATTTCAATTTCAAATTTCAATTTCACTTTTCATTCTACTACGACTTTACTTCAAGAACTCAATCAAGTACTTGATTTAACACTCACGACCTTATTCACAAACATTACTATGAGGTCTCACAGTGCCCGCGGATGCACAGCGTCCCAACTACCAACCAAACGTCATACGTAAAACAAACGATCCAATGACAGAGCTCTATTTCATTGCAGTGCGTTTGCAAAAAATTGAAATTGTAATTGAAATTGAAAAAATTTTTATTCAAATAAGCTCACATAATAAGCAATCGTCAATTCTTTTACCCTACCACCCATTATGACGTCTTTTAGCTGACAAGAAAAATGGGCGCAAACAACTTATCAGCTTTATTAGAAGGAACGATATTTACAAATATGTATATCGTTTCCATATATTAAATTCATACATGTTATAACTAACATAGATTCATAAATAAATAACATTATTTAATTAGCTCATTTCTACTCAATCAATTTACAGGGTTCAAGCTTAATTCAAAATTTAAAGTCATTATTCAGTCTAGGCAGATACGCAAAAAAAAACAATTCAATAAACGTTAAGATAGGTAGGCAGAAGCAGACCCATTCCCACTACAAATTCCTGTTCCAAATTTTAATAAAATCTTTACAAGTCGTCATACTATATGAGCCCTTTTTTATACAGATATTTTAATGATCTACACAAAATCACTAAATTATATAGGAATCGTCTTAAATTAATTCTTAAAACTAGTTTAGTTACACTAGATTATGATGAAACAGAAAATATTCTTAAAATAATAAAATAAACATGATTACAACTACGCAAAAACAAACAGATAGTCATGTTTACACGCACACACACACACACGCACGCACACGCGCGCACACAAACACACACACGCACACATACGTACACACATACACACACTATCTTACTGTTCCCCTTTTTTTAATGTTAATGTACAATTTATATTTTTATGTTCTTAAAACAACTTTTATTTTCTAGACCCTTTGTGGGGTGGAGAGTTGACTACCTGAGACACAGGATTCGTCTTGGTTTAGGTGGCAGCTTAATTAGATAAGTTTTTCAAACTGTACAAGTAACAAACTCTTGCATTCCAAACTAATCATTATGTAACTTTAAAGATTATGGTGAGAAATAAAGGTTATTATTATTATTACTGGCACAGTCAATCTTTAGATGTCATGTTAAAAAACACAATCGAATACCTGAGACCTCCATTCGCAGACGGCAGTTGCTAAATAAAACACTCTCAACGAAACAAATGCTAAACGAATTGTGAAACTAGTCGAACTAAGGGCTTATTGAAGCGGACCCGTTGGGGAACACGAGACCATTAATTGTGTAACTCCGGCCTTTCAGGACCTTTCGGAAGGCGCGTAATTTGGGCGCAGGAGTGCTGTGATTGATTGCGTCACTTGATATTGCCGACACACTTTTTAAGTAGATGTTTGTGTAAAACCTCTTTTCTATTCGTGCTTCAATTGTTTCTCCCTTATCAGAATATCCCTACAACCACTACTAATATACCAATATTACAAACAAAATAATATACTAATATTATAAGCAGTAAGTTTGGATATTAAGATATTTTGATGTTTGTTACTCAAAGACGCTAATGCAGCTGAACAAATTTGAATGAAAAGCCATCGGTCATTTATGTATGAAGACTGGCATACCTACCTGTCCGCCATTTTGAAAAAAAGTCGGTTTTGGAGGCCTGTGCTAAAATTTTTCAACTTCAAACTTAAATATCTCAGTAAGTATATTACTTACCAGATTTTTTTACTTATTACTTTTTGTTTGTAATGACTTATTCTATCGATTGATTTAGAAAATGACAGATTTTATTTTTCAACTTTAAACTCTAATATCTCGGAAAGTATATCACTTACGAGATTTTTTTACTTATTACTTTTTGTTTGTAATAATTTATTCTATCGATTGGCACTACTTTTATCACAGGCCTCCAAAACCGACTTTTTTCAAAATTGCGGACAGGTAGGTATGCCAAAAGCACATGATGCTCTTTGTCCACAGATAGTTTATAGTCCGGATTAAAACATATATTTTTTGTCCCGGTCAAAGGTTCCCTAGAGATTTTCCGAATGTCCACGCAGACAAAGTCGCGGGCGGAAGCTAATCTTTACATTTTTTTGGCTTTCGTCTGCAGGCCTAACATTCTTCACAACTATCTCTTTTACTCATAAGTTAAGTATGAAAACTTAAACCAATTAAGAGCAAACTATACAAAAATTATTAGGTCTGTACATAAGACCCTTTCTTCTGAGTTGTATGTGAGAGATGAATGGGTGTCCTGAATACAATATTCCAGACAGGATTTCGATTCTAACTCTCGGCCGGTGGGTGTTATGCTTGGAATGTGTCCCGAAATGAATTAAACAATTAATGCCGTATTTGTGAGGTCTTTTTGACCCTTCGACTTGAGAGGCTTTGAGGGAATTCACGTATTGAGCGACCTTACTTAAGTATAATGGGGCAGGCGAGCGAATAATTCGATACTGAACCTATATTAAGTTGAGTGTTTGTATGTTATAATAGGTGATTACTTTTCAGTTTCAGCTTTAAAACATATTAAAACCTGGTGTGTTACAATAGGTACCTAATGGTTGTCCAATTGAAAAAAACAAAAATGCTTTATATCCTGACAGATAGAGTGGGACGTGGTTAATAAACATAAATTTTAACATATAAAATAATAAATGCTTGATTAATTTCACACAGCGCCGTCTAGCCCCAAACTAAGCAAAGCTTGTAATATGGGTGCTAGACAACTGATATACTACTTATACACTTTTTACAGATAAACTTACTATACATAGTAACACCAAGACCCGTCGCAGAAATAAAATTCATCATTTCAATTTCTGCCCGGCCGGGAATCGAACCTGGGACCTCTTGCGTGGTAGACCGGCATGTGACCACTGCACCACTCAAGTCGTCCAGATAATATTGATATTAATCTAATGGATAATGTTTGGAAAATGAAAATATTAGATAAAAGTTAATTTGTTACCTATTTATTTAATATTCATAATTACGACCAAGTTTCTCTATAATGTGAGCTTTTATCAGAAGTAAAAAAAACTTGCGAGCTTAAGTAACACCTAAATTACTATAATAGACTGGATTATGAGCTAATATTAATATCCAATCCAGCAACAAAACACAAAAATCTTCTAAATGTGCTATGATTCGCCAAAACACAAAAAAAAACAACGTTATATCCAAAACCACTTTGTTAGTTCACCCACACATCTATAAAATAGTACAGACTATAAACATTCCTCGACAAAGGGTAAAAAATTCATAAGACTATTCACAGAATGTAATGCAATCTGAAAAATATAGTCCTGTTGACATCAAACAATTTTATTGCTTAGAAAAAATGGGGGGTACATTACAAAACCCGTGGGTCCGATGGGGTGAGCCGACGAAACTTTATTACCTGCTATTCAGACCAGAGCGGGCACTGGTTAAGGCATAAGCTGAAGACATTTAGCATAAAACATTGTTAAGCTTTGAAGTATCTTCTGCCATTTAGTTTCAAAGAAAGATTATAGAATGCAACAACACAATATACATAGTTCGTAACAGTATCATTCTAAAATTTATCTTCGTAATGGTATGTTATATTATGTTTAACAAAATGAATTATTCCCTACTGAGAATCATCTTTATAATCTCATTTGTCATTTTGGAGCTCAAATTCGTCCAAATTTTAAACACATTGTCTTATGGCTTAAAGAACGCTTTCTCCTAATGTTTCATTTTTAAATATATATATCACAAAACAATCAGAAATAGTCAATAACTACGAGATTGCATCACGATTACTAAAAAAAAAAAATTTTTACAAATCACCCAATGAAAGATACCCAGTTTTTTCTGGTTATTTTAAAATCTATCAACAGACACTCCATTCTCAATAGAAATTTTTCTTTGTTTCAAATAAGTCTTAGTAATTCAATGAAAAGCCAAAACTCCACACTTGGGCCTCAATGAAAAGCCTCAAGGCGGTTTCTTGGGAATATGTGTCTCGTCCATAGAATCGTGAGCATTGTCTTAATGCGGAGACGCTTCAAATGATCACAGGTTGAGCGTAATGGGTCTCTAGTATTGTTCATAATATGTGTTTCATTTGTCAAGGGAGTACGAAATCCGGCACAATTATATTGTTCAACGTACTCCCAATTTGGGGACTCGACAATTTTGAATTCAATTAATATTGTGTGTATCACTTTGTGTTGTTATTGGTTACGATGTATGTATTTAAGACTTAGTTTGCACAATTTGAACTTTCGATCGTTCGAGTTATATCTATTTCAAATATTCTAAGACAACTTGTAAAAAATTGCTGTTAAAAAAGAAGATGAAAAACAATAAGATCTTTTCAAAGATTAAAAACATAATGCTTTTAACATTGAAGAAATTACTCAACGATAACATTAAATAAACTGAAGAGTTTATTTGCGAATGCTAAATAAAGAAGAAGTACTTGGCACTACTTGTAAAAAAAATTGCTATCTTTCAGCAGTTTTAAGGTTAAGTAAGTTATTATTATGTTAACATTTTCCCATGCCGAATATTTTAAGTCAAATAAGGCAACTACATAACAACAAGAGCAGATGTTTCCATTCGTTTCCTAGAAAGTTTGAAACTTTTACTAAGTTTATTATTACCATTGCTAATATTCCACATGTTTGGGGAAACTTTATGTTCTGATTCTTTTAACATAACAGATGCTTTCAGATTGGTAAGTAGTTAACCAGAACTTATTTATTTATTAACTAAATAATTCCACTTATGTGGATATCTCTAACTTTTTCGTAAACGGAGCAAATTCAAAAAGTTTTCGTAAACAAAGAAAATTCAAACATCGTTTTTTCGATGAAACATTATTGTATGGAATAATGTTTATGTTATTATTGATGTTACTTAAAAATACATATCTCTGTACTGAAAATCATGGAATAGTTTTCTGCGAAAAGAAAATCAAGGCAATTAAATGTATTGTTCTTTAAAGTACTGATTTTCATTCCACAGAAAACGATATTAATATTCCAAGAATTCCAAGACTTCTTCTTCTTCAAAAATCTTGCAAATCTTTTTATTTTGACAGTTTTAAAACAGAAATCCTCCCAAAAAAACTCTAAGTACACGAAATACGCAAAATCCTCTAGTACTTCCGAAATATCGCACAGAGTATTTACTCTCCATTTATAAATAAACGTGAACAGAGCAAGGGGAAACGCCCGTAATTTATTTGGCCAACAATAAACCTCACTAGTTCTAATAAAGAAAACAAAACAAAACAATAACCCAAAGGCAGTATTTGCAAAGTAAATCATAACGTGAGTCAAGTGGTGCATGAAGCTGTGTGTACCCAAGTGTCATAGAGTAATAGACCTTTAGACTGGCTGCACAAAACATAAAGAATAAAGATAGAACAACAAACAAAAAACTAAGAACAATTCACGGGTTCACTGAAACCACAGCTAATACTGAGGTAATGTCAGGCCAACCGTGATAGTATATTCAGTACCTACTGTTATAGTAGGAGCCCAATCGCGCTAATTGTCAACAATAAAACCATTTAGTTTTAGTTTTATTGTTGACAATTAGCGTTACTGTTTTAGGTTCGTTTACAGAAACATACCTGGTTAAATTTTTTGAAAGCTATGCCTAGGGAGCCTAGAATCTTAGACAATTTTAGATAAATATCTCTACTTCATATTTTGTTCCAAACGTATGACCATGACCATTAGTCATTTTTAATGTCGCCACTGCTGGGGCACAGGCCTTCCTTATGGATGGATAAGGCGGATGGGCCATAACCCACCACGCGGGCCCAATGCGGATTAGTGGGTGTTAACGACTGCAAATGCAGCTGGGACCAACGGCTTAAAGTGCCTGCCGAAGCACGGAGGAGTTCGAGATGATAATTGATCACCCATCCCATGACCGGCCCTTGCTAAAGTTGCTTTACCTCCGCGATCGCTGGGCCAGGCGCTAAACCAATGTGCCATCGGACTGCTCATCAACGCATTTTTAAAATAACTATTATAACAACAATACATGTGTGACTACATAAAGTAAGGTTAAAGCGGCATAATTTATGTAATCATGTAATAGAATACGTATTCGTTATAATTCAAAAAGATCTTAAGAATTAAGACGTTATTATTATAAGAAATTGAAAATAACGTTTCTATAAATTTAATTCTTAGAAAGATGAAAATTGAACAACAAATAATAAATGAGCCGTAAATCCTAAGACAAATAGTTTGTTATATAAATTGGCTTTTCAGCTTAATAAATCAAATCTAATAGAAGAATATAATATTACTCCAATGGTATTAGTAATTTTGAACATTGTAACAAAATTATTATCATTGCCAAAAATAAAAATAAAAATTTGACTTCAGTGGTCGAGTAACTTACACGACGACTTTAGAATAGAATAGAATAGAATAGAATATATTTATTGCATTTCATGTGGTACATTAAGGATCTTAAAATTAGTTTTGGTGCATACACATGAGCCCTGTAAGGACATAACAATATTGTTACTTAAATTAAAATTAAATTCAGGCTTATTTAAAATATTCGATATCGTAAAACACCTAACGGCAAACAAAAACATAACATTATTAAAATTAAACACAACACTAGAAATTACTTTTTTTTAAATATTAAATTAGCTACTTTATTGCATAGGCTTATAAAATTCGTTAATGTGTCGCCATATCTGATCTGAGTTTCCAACTTCGATTACCCGGCTGGGACAATTTAGAAAATCATAAATTTTCATGGTGTCGCCAATCTAATAATTAATTAATTAAATTATCTGATCTGAGTTTCCGAGTTCGACACCCAGCTGGGATTTTTCAGATAAAAATTTTTTTATGGTGTCGCCATATTTGATCTAAGTTTCCGAGTTCAACACCCGGCTGGGACAGTTTATAAAATGAATTCTTTTTATGGTGTCGCCGTATCTGATCGGATTTTCCGAGTTCGTCGCCCGGCTGGGACAATCTAGAAAATGAACAAGTTTTATTGTGTCGCCATATTTGATCTGAGTTCCCGAGTTCAACACGCAGCTGGAACAATTTAGAAAATTAATAATTTTCATGGTGTTGCCATATCTGATCTTTCATCTGATCTTCATTTGAATAAAGACTTTGACTTCAACTGTGACGAATTTATAGTATAGGCGCAGCTCACACTGCGAAACCTCATAAAGTTTTAGTGTTTCCCAAGAATCACGATTCTACTCCTTCGTTTGTGCCCGTGTGGAGGCAAAACTGTGGAATTAGGTCAAGCGTCACCGAGAAATTAACGATTTACTTACCCCCATTTCCTAACGGTTAGAATAAACCTTTATGTAGTAAGAACTCAAAGCTAACGTCTTAGCAACGTCCCTGTGACGTGAAGTGCGTTATTAACTTTTGTGTCTTAAAGAAACTTATTAACACAGCGTACCTAGTCTGGAGATTTTTTTGCTAAGTAAGTGGATTCTTTTCGAAATAAAACTCCATTAAACTAAACGATATGCTAGTTGTTTAAGCGTTAAAAAGTATCACAAAGCTTCTTCGTAGTTCACTACAGAGAAATAATTCACAATTTCGTCTTTATTTAAACCCTAAGATTTTTTCCAATGGCAGCGCTAGTGTGCATGTGAAGACTACGCGCTCTTAAAATTTTCTAATAAAAACAGGTACGTACCTGTAAGTACAAAAAATGTTAACTTGCAAATCTTTTTATTTTGACCACTTATTACCTATTAATCAGTCAAAGGTGACTTTCATATCGAGTTTTTAGTTCAATCTCTCTTCTTACTTTAATACTAGTTAAGTTTCGACGCTTTAATCCTTGTGTTCTCTAAATAATTTATTCGTGTGTTTAGTCAGGCAGTATTTTCTTCATATTTGAGTACGTATAAAATAGGTCGACACAATTTTATACGAAATATAATTCCATGCGTAAGGTTTTAAATCTGTCAAGTACGGTCTACAATTTATTATGAGTAGGGCGAGAACATGCCTTATTTGTTTTATACGAAGCCGTTCTCGGTCGCCACTTAAGTGGGATTTAAGCCTGTTAAGAAGACAAACAAGGGATCTTGTAGGAAATTAGGATTGTAGTCTCATAATAAGCCTATAGACTTTTTTGAAAGAAATTGAGAACTGATTAAAGAAAACAGCTCTAAAACAGCTTTAAAAGGCAAGAAATAATATTCAAATCTGAATAATTACTATGGGTACAATCATTATTAGGTATTTTGCTGATAAAATTATTCAAATAGTACATCATTTTACTTTCGTCTGTGTATAATATGTTTTTTTTTACTTATTACTGCGCCCAAAAACTTTTATAGATGAACTACTAATAGGTATGCGTTTTAAGTATCTCACTCAGGATGAATAAATAATGTTTCTCACAAAAAAACAGAGTACATGTGTTTATCACTTTACTCGAAGAAATAAAGGCGGAAAGATCAGAAAGGCTTTCTTAACTCAGTCCGATTCGCAGCAGCATAGCAAAAAGCCTAATTTACAAATCGATCTAATTCGAACCTTATTCGTATCGTTATAAAATATAAAGTATATCTCAGTTGAGATATGTAACAGGGTCATAAAATAGCATTCCGTTTACTTGTCCGATGATTGTCGAAGATTGCCGAACGGACACGAGCGGCCTACCAAGTTAACCCCCGTTGTAGTAAGCAGGGGAGGCAAACTTTGAAATTTTTCATTGCATTTGCTTCACAATTTTGTGACTTGTGAATTTACTTGGATCAACGAAACTTTTTCGCAAGCGGTCGTTTCTTTGAGGAAGAAAGTTTAAAAGTGTAGGTATAATATCGATGTAAGACTCGGACGTTTTGAAATTGAATTATAGACCAGTTTAATGCGTATTTTTTTTTCATAGAATTCATAAAGTAGGGTTGACGCTATTGTAGGATTTAGCAATGCATTTCTCGATAAAACTCTTTTTTTACTAAATTTGAAATTTAAATTTGCAATAAAAACTATAATTTCACGTAGACAATCTATTTATCGATGTTGTTTACTTAATGAATTATTGTGAGATTGTATAATTGATGAGTATTTTTTTATGGCAATCAGTTACTAAAGAAGACGGTAGTACATACAAGTAGGCAGTCACATTCAAAAATTGCATACGAGTAATTTAAAAAGCTGAAAAGCTGTGTACTTACCTATTTACTCTATTTTAACTATGTGTGTGAGAAACATAAATAAAGTTTAAGTTCTTTACATAATGGTGGTATAACAATCTCAAACAATCTACTTCCATTGCACAGCGTCATTGTCAAGGAAATTCAAGTCTGTTAGGTTTTCGTCATGCTTAGTATGCAGGCAGCTTCGAATGACCGGGCGTGATAACTTTAACCCCGCCAAAGCTGCGGCCGTACCTGAGCGACTGAGTGCAGAAGCGTATGTGAAGCTATATGAAGCAATGCCGTGTGACAGAAAAGTTGCTTGAATATTTAAAACTAGGCACTGTTACTGCCAAAAATGACAACAAAAGAGAAAAGTATAAAACCCTTCTAACAAACATTGGATTAAAAAAAATAGACAGTACTTTAATCATCTCAGAAGCTAATCTTAATAACTTTTGGTAGTTGACTGGTTGTTAGTTTTGAAAGAAGTTTGCAGGGTTTGAAAAAAATATTGAAATTACATTAATACAAATATTAAATATGTTTTATGCCTATATCTTTAGTTGTGCCAGGTAGGGGGGTCTCACTCTGCGATAAAACTTTTATACTAGCTACTGCTCGCGGCTCATTCAGCCAGCCGAGCCAGCACACGAGGGAAGTCGTGTGTCGGTTGAGACAGAGCTACGCGACTAACGCGACAGAAAGAGAAGGTGTATACAATAATAGGCACGCAGTTCTGTGCAATTTAAAATTGTACTTTATTGCCGAACAGCAGAGAATTACTTATTATTTGATTGTCCTCACGCGGATGGGCTTCTGTACGTTTAGTACTATTATGATATTCTTTGGAAGCCCAACTATAATAGTTGCTTCACCTTAGCTTTTCGAGTAGCTCCATCGCACCGAAGTTGTGTAGGTAATATCCCAAATTAATACTTTTCAATAACTTATTATTATTAAACCTATTAGCAAGTCAATCCTTGAGTGCAAAACGAACATTTTGTAATAAACCTAACTAATCATGAATTGCTTTGACGCTAGCCGTCTTTTGTCAACCACTAAAACCACTCCACTGTGGTGTTGTTTAGATATTGTTTTAGGTAACCACACCATTTTCGACTAGTGATGTGTAACATGTCATCTTACAAATGTTAATTAATTGATATCGATAAATGCAAGCTTAGTATATTATAACGTCGCTACGGTGGTGTGGTTACCTAAAAAAACTGTAAACGACACCCAAGTGGTGTGGTTGACATTACACGATGCTAGCAAGAATGATATTTTTCCTTTGTCACTCAATATACCTTTATTCGTTATTAATAATCAGAATCGGTGAACAGGAAAAGAAATGACATACGTAACGGATATAAGATGTTGCCAAAGTGACAAATAGTAAGGCAATACGCATTCACAATAAGCTAACATTCTCATAAATCCGTAACACAATAACAGAATTAACTACGATTTATCGCCGCGCGACGTTTCGGTGGTACCGTTAACGAGGGCTGCGTCACGGCAGCTGAGGGTGTTCGTCAGAGTTCGTCACCGTTCGTCAGAGTTCGGGAGCCGTCGGACCTCATCTCTCGCGAGGCTGCGCGGGTAGACATGCGCAGATCCTGCGCCCCGTAAACGGCCGTCAGTGAAGCGGCGAACACCGCCGCACCGCGTTACAACGCCCGTCCCACTTGGAAATTGATGCAATAATTTGAATTTGGAAGGATGTCGCGAAGGTGAGGTTAATATTGAAAAAAACAGAATCGACTTTTGTTCACGAGTGTATACGCTGAGAATAACGTGCAGTGGTGTGTGTAGTGCTAGGTATGTTGTGTTGTGTGTGAGACTTTGACGATTCCGTCGTCGATTGGACACGGATGTTTCTTATGGTAAGTGATGTAGATGTTACAGTACACAACATTATTTTGAGAAAATACTTATTACTTCTTACGGACGTGGACTTTACCAAGACATCAAAGTTGGCCAAGTCTTAATACGAGTACTTGTGTTTTGTATAAAATATCCCTAACCTAAAATGTAATAGCATAAAAATTTGATTAATCAAAAAATGCACAGTAAGCCAAAAGTAAGTATTATCTTAAACCAAAATAGCAGTATTTTAGGAAGACAAATAGAAGGAAACACTTTAAAAGCAAAAGGCATTATAATTTCTCTCAAGAAGCTATGCTGAATTATTACACTCATTCTTCTTACAAAATAACTAAATTTATACGATTCCATAGTAATTTGAAGTTAACCTATCTAGGCATACTGTCATAAAAAATTAAAACCCATGCAAAAAAACCAGGGAAAACATAATTTCGTTAATGGCTAACGTATCTACAAATCGTTTGTTTGCATGTCTCTGTTGGAATTTGCATGACAGAAGACTGTCGGCCTAGTTATTGTCTTTCGTTGTTCAAACATGGTGTAATGGAACGCTGTCTTATCGGTTGTATAGTTTGGCTTTAATGCAGCTACAATTGGAATTCCTCAGGGTAGTAACTTAGGACCAATTATTTTCTTCAAAGTAAGCACAATTCTTGAGAAAAAAATTACACCTTGGAGTTGAGTTGACTTAACCCAAAAGAAGTCAGCAAGCTAAATAATTAAAGATATCAAGTTCAAGAGGGATTTTTGATTTAACTCACTTTTTTTAAGTTTAAATACATTCAATTCCGAGGCTACGGTTAGGTGTACTTTTAAATTCTATTTTTTTAATATTTAATTAAAAAAATAAGTTTTTTTTAAGTCATATTTATTTCAATAAATTATAGCTCTATTATTATAATCGCAAAAATTGGAGTGACATGGTGACCTTTGAGGAGGGTTATACTATGGCACTTCAATTAGTAACAGCCTAACGGCACATGAGGCGCCCAATCGCGCTAATTTTTAACGATAGAGCAAAACAAAATTGTTTTAGTTCTGTTAAAATTTTAAAGAATTGAATTTTAAAGCTAAACCAAATATTTTAAGGAAATATAACCTAAATGACAACACTAAGTAAGCATGAAAAGCTTCGAGCTTTCGAGCTCAAATGCTTTTTTCTAGGTATAGCGCCACTAAACTCCGTGAAGGGAACTTTGTGCTTGATATGAATTCGAATTGCACGTTTTGGTTTTTTAAACTTAAGAAAAACAAAAGCTATTATTATTAAAAAAATAATTTAAAAAAATGTGTAGCTTACACAATTTGTTTGATATAATAAAGCTCTTAGAAATCATCAACTTAGATAAAATCAAGGTAATTTTATTTTTTAATGGTAATGGTTTCATAATAAAGGTAATTTAATAAATCGATTAATCGTTAATGTTAAGTTACTAACGCAATTCTAACGCAATTTGAATATTTTCATAGAATTTCGCATTTATGAGTCTTATAAAATCAAAACCTATCTGTCATTTTTGTCAAAAACGACTTATTGTTACAGCACAAACGTCATTGACTGTAAGAACCAATAGGGGCCATTTTCTTTGGTAAATTGAATTCCAAATATCGTATTAGAAACAAAGATGGCTATTTCATACAAAATTCCGACATCTTGATTTTTCTTTTTCGTTTTACCAGAAATCAGTAAAATGACAGATAGCCGGTTTTGATTTTATAAGACTCATAAACCTATAACTTATTACGTTGTTAACACTGTAGTTTGTGATATAATTACCGATAATTAATCGCTTATTTTGATAAGTGACACGATAATTATCGAACAAATAAATCTAAATGAATATCAGAAATTAAACGAGCAATAATTAATTCATTAGTAATTTTCTTTATAAATACACACAAACACTTTGCTCAAACATAGTATCTTTTGGTTTATAATTCGTGGTTATTTTGCACTATGATATATTTAGCATGTCATGTACCTATGTACTTTAGGGTTCCGTACCTCAAAAGGAAAAAACGGAACCCTTATAGGATCACTTTGTTGTCCGTCTGTCTGTCTGTCTGTCCGTCCGTCCGTCTGTCTGTCTGTCTGTCTGTCTGTCCGTCTGTCAAGACCCTTTATCTCGGGAACGCGTGGAGGTATCGAGTTGAAATTAAAACCATATACTCAAATCTAGGGGCGCTTGCAGCTGTGAAAAAATCAAACTTCTAAGTTAACGTGAAAAAAAGATACGGCCATTAATGCCTCGAAAAACGCATATTTCGCCACCCTCAAGGGAATCAAAATTTATAGGGTACTTCCCATTGACTTAGAACTATGAAATTTGGCAAGTAATATCGTCTTATACTACAAGTACAGGGAAAAATCTTAAAACTATACATTTATAATAATATCATAAAAAAAATTGGCATTAAAGTACGTACTCAATCATCGAGGTTATTTCCTTATTATAAGCCGTTTATTTCGGTTGTCTGTCTTCGTTACAAAGTCTTACAAGTTAGACGATTTTCTGAAAGACCGAAATGCTGTAACACCGGAATTGATGTAACACCACAGAATACCTACGTCATAATAGTACAAGTGTAATACATAACTTGCTAGTATGAGTACTTTGTTGTTAATAATCCTGTTGTCGTATTTAGTAAAGATATATTAAAGATTGTAATATCTTCGCCTTTTTCTAGTATTTTTTCTAATATTATTATTTATCATAATATAAAAATAGCATTGTGAATGCGAAACATCTCAATTTAATAATTGTAAATATCGTTAATTATTTCTGTTAAAGCTGTTAAGTTTCTTGCGCCCGTTCTTCTTGCCAGCTAAAATAGTCTGCAACGCGTGGTAGGAAAATATAGACGATCCAATGCTATAATTTTTTTAAGTTTATTTCAATAAAGATATTCTGACTTTGTCTTTGGGGTTTACGACCAGGGGCTCTATCGGCTAAAAACATTGAAGTTCATGTTAACTGTGTTTTGACAGATGTATGTGATACATTGCTACTTCGTTTTGGCACAAATAAAAACTTATCAAAGAAAAGTAGCAATGTATCGCATACATCTGTCAAAACACAGTTAACATGAACTTCAATGTTTTTAGCCGATACCGGCGCAGATGTTTGACAGAGCTTCTTTGACATTCACAAGTGCTCGGAACAGCTTAGACTGAATTAATTACTTTGAGTGTAGGTTGCTTCATAACACCACGCAGATCCAAAGCAAAATGTTGAAAAGAAAAAAGATAGAAGGCAATATATTATGATGTATTATAATTTCTAAGCCACTTCGTCTGAGAGCACATTACTTTTCCATCGCTCGATTCAAGTAGTTCTTGACCTGGAATCGAATATAGTACAGACCTTTAAGATCGATGTGAAGTCAAGTGTATATTTCACGCACATGTAATAAAATAAGAGAGGAGAGAAAAGAAAACTTTGTTTCGCATCAATACACCTTTGTAGAACCGTGAATTTATTATAAGCCTGCCTACAGTGAGTTCTGGAGCTAGATTTTGTGAAAATCATGTGTATTTTTGGTGAATAATATTGGGTAGCAAAATGCGGACAATAGATGCCTACTTACAGTATTACAGAGGAGGTATTCTTATCGTAATACTTAGTAGTATAAGTATTGATAGGGGATTGTGACTAATAGGTACCTTTTCTGAAACTAAATCTAATCAGCGAATATGCTGGAGTAGTATTGCGTTGTCTTATTGTTAAGTCAGTTAATAAATTAATAAATAAATATTTGACAACATCACATACATTGATCCAATTCCAAAGTAAGTAGCTAAAGCACTTGTGTTATAGAAATCAGAGACAACGATGGTATCACAAACACCCAGACCTGAGCCAATATAGAAAAGTTCGTTTTCTAAATTGACCCAACCGGGGATCGAACTCGGGACCTCAGAGATGGCGACACCTTGAAAACCGGTGTACAAATCCACTCGACCACGGAGGTCGTTAGTTCTATTTGAACAGCCATTTGCAATAATCTTAAGAATCGCCTAAGTCTTATCCTAACTCAACTCGACCAAATTAGGTAGGTATTATTTATAACCAAAACGGTGTCATGATCTTAGCTATCATGCGCCATCTTGGTCGAGTTATAGCTAAGAAAAGACTAAGGCGATTATTGTGTTAAATTAAACATTATTAAACGATCACTTAAAATACTCACAAACACATTCACACACGACTATTATGAGACAATATTAAAATTGTACTTATCCTTTTTCTCCTTTTTATTTTTTTACAAATTCGTTGTGTAAATTATATTATTTTTTCGCTACCATTAATATAATCTTGTTTACAAAGTGTTGTTGCCGGAATTGGTTTATGTACTATACAAGGTGTTACAAAAATACCCCTAATGCCGAATATGGTATATAGGGACCATCAAACTGATCAACTTTTACTATGGGACCAACTCTGAAATCGCGAAAAAAAAATCAGCTGTTTCATACAAAAATTAAAATCGAAAATATCAAAATGTATGAAACAGCTGATTTTTTTTTCGCGATTTCAGAGTTTTCCCCATAGTAAAAGTTGTTCAGTTTGATGGTCCCTATATACCATATTCGGCATTAGGGGTATTTTTGTAACACCTTGTATAATTATACCTGCGTAAATGCTCTTTGTGGTAACAATGTTTACTAAATAAAATAAAATTGTTAATTTTGATGTTAATAACGAATCGTTTCCTCTATCACGTTATCTGATATCGTGACATGCTTTAGTTAATTTTACAAAGTCATTAAAAACAAGGTTAAAAAAAATACATTAAACAAGATCATTATTGGCTTAATCTGTAAATTACTGATCACAAATCCTCTCTCGTCGATTACTTTCTTTCGAAAGTCAGTCGAATTCAGAAACTTTTTGTTATCTTACATCTTAAGCCGAGTACAACATCCATCATGTTTAAGCAAATGGAATTCCCTATTTCGAGTGGGTCGTAACGAAGTTGCCCCAATTCCCTAGGTTAAATACAACTCGCCGATAAAATTAAATTCGGGTGTTAGTTATTTGCGTTGAAAGCGATACAGGGTCTGCTCCATTAATGCTTTGGGAGTCCCTTTTCTTAGTAAATTAAGACGTGAAAGTCGCTTCTACATGAGTACGAAACCAATCAAGAGAGGAATCGGTTTGACGAAGCAGTTTAGTGTTAAAATAATGAAAGCTTTCAAAGAAAACAAGCTTTTGTCTCTACTTTGTCCACCTCTCATTTCCCATCGAAACTTCGAGAACAATTGGTTTTTGAATCCTGCTCCAAAGCCCGGTCAATCTCTGTGCTGAAATCCAACAAAATTAGTTCAACCATTTATGCTAGAAATGTTACAAACAAACAGACGAAGTTACCTTCGCATCATACATGGATTACAAAGTATACATACTATACTTACAAAAAAAATCGATTGGAAAACCCATGGCAGATAGAAATTAAAGCATAAGAATGGATGGGGCACTTGCCTTGATCAGAGTAGTTTTACTGCACTGACATATTATACTATAAAAAGTTCACCTGACATATTAAAATTATTTTAGTGTCTCTGTGAGCTGTAGACATAATCTCCGCCATTTTGATGAATTTTAATTTCTGCGACTTGTCTGGGTGTTACTATGTATAATAAGTAGGCAAACCATAGACTTAGAAAAATTTTCGATGAGGCAAACAATTATATTAAAAGCATCCATATTAAAAAATTTGCTTAGTTTGGGGCTAGATGGAGCTGTGTGAAATTGTCCAAGCATTTATTTATTTTGGAAAATTTCGGAAGACTGGCTGGATAAAAAAAATACGTTTGTTGTATGGGAGCCCCCTTAATATTTATTTTATTCTGTTTTTTAGTATTTGTTGTTATAGCGGCAACAGGCATCATCTGTGAAAAATTCAACTGACTAAATTTACTATCCTATAACCTGGTGATAGACGGACAGACGGACAGCGAAGTCTTAGTAATAGGGTTCCCGTTTTATCCTTTGGGTACGGGACCCTAAAAAGCCAGGATTACTTACTTACTAGTGGCTCAGTGAGCTGTAGACAACGCTTAAATTGTATGTCAAATCAATTTCAAAGATGTCGCCACGAGGTTGACACTGCTTTTGAAAAGGGTGCTATTTGTAAGGGTAGGTATTATTTTATTATGCTAGATGGCGCTTCCAATTTTGAACAATTTTCGAATGGGTTAATTTTACTTTCGCTGAATTTCGAAAATTTGGCTCGGCAAAAAAATCGATATATGAATAATAAATGCAATCTGTAGAGGAAAACAGCTGAACAGTCGGAAAGACAGACATACGAAAGAATTTTTGCCCCAGCTGAAGCAGAGACGCTCTGCTCGTGCTTCGCGCTTGCTCCATCAATAAGGAAAGAAATGAGAAGAAGAAGAAGAAAGAAGAGTCAAGCTGCCAAAAAAAAGCACAAACGCTTTAAAAAAGTGTGCTTTGTGTTTAACCATGTAGCGTTCGGCAGAAAATGTGTTCTTCATAGATGAAGTTCACAAATTCCACAAAAAAGTATATATATATCAACAGGTTCTGGTACCCTTTGATTATGGAAGTATGTTCCTTAATTCTTTGGTAGAAAAAAATGCGTTTTTCTGTAACAGAGCACTATTTTCAAATAGCGAAACTTTTTATCACTTTTTAACCGACTTAAAAAAAGGTTATCAAGTCGACGGTTTTTTTATGTATGTTTCAATTACCGCGTCATAATCTAAATGTTTATTTAATAGTGCTTCGCCTCGAAACCAATAAACATCGAAACAAACATCCTCATATTTAAGAATTCCAAAGACTTTTTAAAGAAGGAAATTTAAACTTTCTTTTCTTTGAGAAAGGTTGCACTTTTCTTCAGCACGTAAGGCTGGCATTGTCAGAAAATTAGCAACAGTGGGCTTCGTGTAATCAAATGCTTAGGGAATCTCGCCTCAGCCCTTAACGATAATGATTTTGCCCTTGATTTGAGAAGTGGGGATTACGGGCTAATGAAATATTATAATCATACCGAATCTATTAACAGCGTTACCACACCTTCGGAGCTTTTCATAATCGATAAATCGTATGGAGTTCATCCAGTCTATTTATAATGCTATCTTTATCCGAGGTTGTATTATTTTGCTAATTAGGTAAAATAGGTAATGAATGAGCAGGTGGGAAACAAATATTCGCCAAATCGAGCTTTTATTGTGTAGTTACATGTATTTTAACTTCGATAGTCCGCATTACCTTTAGAAACTGTAACTATTAAATCTAGCTGTATAATTTTTAACTCTCACGTAATATTCAAAATAGTGGGCATTAAAATTCAAGCTTACACCTAAAGGCTATAAAACGTCTCATGTCATGTGACAATATGTTTATAATTAATCTTAGATAGAAATATTAAATACAATATTTAATCAAAGATGTTACGTGGACTTGAATAAAACTCCAGAAGTCCACAGTAAACGTATAATCAGATAAATAAAGAACCTAAAAAGAAATACATGATCAAAAACAGTCCGTTTAAATTGCAGTACCGATACAGATGCATAATACCATACGTTAGAAAGAACTTAATAATAAAACGTGATTTCAAACATAAAATAATTCAAACTAGAGAGTTATTACAGTAACTTAAATTAAACGAGGTCCCGTATTTATCACGTAACAGCTTCAAATCATTAAAAAACGCAGAATTTATGAAAAAGGTCCTTCGAAAAATTTCATTTTGTTACCGTTCAGGCGATTCATTTCGGCAAACCATTCGCCGAGATTTATAAGTACTTGAGTACCGGTTTCGAGGACTTAACAGACAGCCCCCTCTAGGGGGGAACTGGCGACAATGCCAAATTAATGGTACCGCACCCCTTGTCTAATTCATTGTAAGGATAAAAAAATCGGCTAATGTGAGACTCGATTTGCGTCCCTATCCGCCATTTTCTTTTCCGGTAATGAGGGGAATGAAGTGGGATTTGAATTCGAGGAGCGAACCTTTGCGAGTTGTTGTATATTGGCGGTTCAATTTTTTGTTGGGTATTTCCTTTTTATAATAAACAACGGCCTTATTAAGCTTGTAGGTTTATACATTGCCTCAAGAATGTTGGTTTCTTTTGGATAAGAAAGTTTCAGTATGTTTCTTTGTGATTTTCTTAGTGAGCGTCAGGATGGCTGGTTGTCTGCATCGGTTCGCGTCAAGCTGGTAAGAAAAAATTGCTACCTATTCGCTACTATTTGCTACCTACAGTCAGTTAATTGCTACCAGATTGCACCAATTGACGCAAACTGATGCAGACAACCAGCCATCCTGACGCTTACTTTTCTTAGGGCTGATTTTCCAATCCTCAGATAACAGATATCAGTCAGTTAAATTATTAACCATTAATAAAATTAAAGTCATTCAAAAATTGAGAAATACTAAAATCAAGAAACATTTTGATTCAACCTGGACATTCGAAGTAGTCCGTATAGTTCTACTGTTTAGTTCTACTAGTAGGACTAAACGGAGAAAAAGATTGGACATCAAAGTCAGTAAAACTCTTTTTCATCGTATCAAAAAGTGTCAAGTGCCAAAGTTCCGTATAACCTCTTTTTATTCATCTTAACAGAAGTGTTAAGTGCCAAAGTACCCCATTATTAATACTTACATGCCACCTCACTGTCATGCCCCGGTATCATTTACTACGGGAAAAGTTTAATAATTTTCAACATACTCTCGACAAAGTTGTAACGTTGTTGGACAAGTTCAAACCAGTCTCACACTTGACCGATCTACACCAAGAGCAATCTAAACAAGTTGCAAACAATCTGAGGCACAGTGAACGTACAAACGGTACGGAACATTCAAGGTATAACTTAACTTCTATTAATATAACTATCTTATAACTTCTCATAACAGTTGTGTAAACAAAATGTAATGTGTTCGTACGTACCGTATTTGAGCGAGGTACTGCTACATAAATAAAATGAACAGTAATGATGTAAAACAGTTAATACCTAGTAATGAAGCAGGTAATTTATTCACAAAAGTCCAGTTTCAACTTGAAACTCTAAAGAATGATAAAAGCTTTCATATTATGGTGTAGGTGTAGTGAAAACTTTAAATTAAAACCCCGATGTCAAATTATTCAAAAACTCAGCGATAATCATGTTTTTTTCCATAAGCAAAGCTTCACAAAAAAACATAAAATCTTCTTTTCCAGACAGCCTCAGTCCGCAATTCGTTGAACATTTTACACTGTCCGATTTCAACTGGGTTCAAGTTGCGATCCATCAATTTCACTTCAATATCAAACTCCGTCTCCCCACCCCAGTTTCTTCGGAATGAGTTCTGTAATATGATTTTTCGTCCTTGCTTACAGCCTTTTGGTGTATTCAGGTAGGTATTTTTGACTGATCACTCCCATTTTGTGCTCAACTTCACAAAAGTGGAGAAGTTTTAGGAGGGAAAATGTTTTTACTGCCCCACTCTTTAGTAGCCATTACTTTTTGTTCTTTAGATTTAAAGTCGAAGTTTTCAGATAAGACTTACGTCACTGTTTTTGATAGATGGAAATTGTGATTATTGGAAATAAAATACGTTGTTGCTTTTTGAAGATTAATTTACAGCTGTAATTGTTTACACGGGTCGATTTCGAGGTTGATTTTCTGGTCGATTTTATTCAACTACCGCTTTTTATCGACGATTGCTTGTAAAATCGAATCGCCATCTCATGTAGTTAAATAATAATCTACCCGTGTAAATGCCCTCTATAAGGGACAAGATAACAGACTCTGGCCGAAGCCAAGTTAAAGATATTCATCTTTAACCCGGCTTCATTAGACGTTTTTTTAATATCAGATATGCGTAGGTACTTGAATAGTAATAATGCAGATTTGAATATATTTCTTGCTTTTTAGAGCTGTTGCTTTTTATTAAAGCTGTTTTTATAGTAATTTTTTTAAGGTTTTTTGAAGGAGGTTTTTCTTTTTAATTTTTTCAGTCAGCTTCAGAAGCAGCTCAACACTTTAGTATTTTGTTTCACCAACTATAAGAATAGAGCTTTAATATGCAACCCTACCATAAGAGTGCAGTCGTTGGTGACTCGACGCCTTAATATGGGTAGCTTTAGTATGTCATGCTTTCTTTAATCATTTCTGCGGTGGTGTCGTGTGAGGCGGGTCGTTACGTTCCCTCAATATGGTTGAGCGAAGCGATGGCTGGTTCATGCGTTATGATCGTGAACGGGTGCTGCCAGTGGGAATGGGTCTGCTTCTGCCTACTTGTCTTAACGTTTATTGAATTGTATGAATTGATATATATATATACAAGGTGTTACAAAAATACCCCTAATGCCGAATATGGCATATAGGGACCATCAAACTGAACAACTTTTACTATGGGGCCAACTCTGAAATCGCGAAAAAAAAATCAGCTGTTTCATACATTTTGATATTTTCGATTTTAAATTTTGTATGAAACAGCTGATTTTTTTTCACGATTTCAGTGTTGGCCCCATAGTAAAAGTTGTTCAGTTTGATGGTCGCTATATACCATATTCGGCATTAGGGGTATTTTTGTAACACCTTGTATATATATTTTTTTTATTGTATAATAGCCTAGGCTGAACCTTAAATTTTGAATTAAGCTTGACACCTGTAAATTGATTCAGTAGAAATGAGCTAATTAAATAATGTTATTTATTTATGAATCTATGTAACATGTATGAATGTAATGTCTGGAAACGATATACATATTTGTAAATATCGTTCCTTCTAATAAAGCTGATAAGTTTATTGCGCCCATTTTTAACCGACTTCAAAAAAGGAGGAGGTTCTATGTTCGTCTGTTTATTTATTTGTTTTTTTTTTTTATGTATGTCCACCGATTACTCGAGAACGGCTGAACCGATTGACATGATTCAAACGCCACTTTATTAGGTTTGTTCCCCAGGTGGTCCCATTTTTTTAAATTTTAAATCGGTTCTGTGGTTTTCGAGTAATCCTGAAAATACTGTAATTTTTTAGGTAACTTTTGCACGAGTTTCAACGGATCTTCAGACATAACTTCTTTGTTTATAAACCGATTGAGATAATTCTTTCGTTTTGTTAGAAAGGGGATACTTTAAGGGTGTTTTCATTAAAATTTCCTGCACATTGCACCTTGGACTTCGAAGATACACAAGAGAACTCTTCAAAATCAAATATGATAGTGTATTAGTGATTACTCTACGGTATTGGAAGGTTTCGCATGAGCCATTTTTATTGTCACTACTGGGGCTGGGATACAAGCCTTACTTATGGGCTGATGAATAGGATGGACCATAACCCACCGCGCGGGCCCAATGCGGATTGGTGGGTGTTAATGTGCAAATGTAGCTGGAACTAACGGCTTAACGTGTCTTCTGAAGCACGGAGGAGCTCGAGATAATACACTTTGGTCACCTACCCCATGTCTGACCCTTGCTTATTAACAGTGCGAAAAGTGGATATTGAGTAACTAGGCGTATTATACCATTCAAATGTGTGAAATATGAATAAAATATATTTATATCATCGCTAACATTTACTTATACATACCTACCACAAAAAAGTTAAAAATAAAAAAAGCTTTTAAAAATTAAAAAGAAAAACCTCCTTCAAAAAAACCTTAAAAAAATTGCTGTAAAAAAACAGCTTCAAAAAACAGCAGCTCTAAAAAGCAAGAAATTATATTTAAATCTGCATAATTACTATTCAAGTACCTACGCATATCTGATATTAAAAAAACGTCTTATGAAGTCGGGTGGGGCTTTAAGAATTAAAAAATCAAATTGAGAAAGAGAAACCACGATAATGATTAAAAAAGAAAAATATCTTTAGCCCCACCCGACTTCAAAAGACGTTTTTTTAATATCAGATATGCGCAGGTACTTGAATAGTAATTATGCAGATTTAAATATAATTTCTTGCTTTTTAGAGCTGCTGTTTTTTGAAGCTGTTTTTTTACAGCAATTTTTTTATTCTTGTTAGCTAAAAGACGTCATAATGGGTGGTAGGATAAAAGAATTGACGATTTAAAAATGCTTGTTATGTGAGCTTATTTGAATAAAGAATTTTTCAATTTCAATTTCAATTGGGCCCGTGTGGTGGGTTATGGTCTATCCTATTCATCAGCCCATAAGTAAGGCTTGTATCCCAGCCCCAGCAGTGACAATAAAAATGGCTTATGCGAAACCTTTCAATGCCGTAGAGTAATCACTAATACACTATCCTACTTGATTTTGAAGAGTTCTCTTGTGTATCTTCGAAGTCCAAGGTCCAATGTGAAGGAAATTTAAATTTAAATGACCCTTAAAGTATTCCCTTTCTAACAAAACAAGAATCATCTAAATCGGTTTATAAAAAAAGAAGTTATGTCTGAAGATCCGTTAAAAGTCATGCAAAAGTTGCCTAAAAAATTACAGTATTTTCAGGATTACTCAAAAACTACTGAACCGATTCCAAATTTTCAAAAAATGGGACCAACTTGGGAACAAACCTGATAAAGTGGCGTTTCAATCATGTCAATCGGTTCAGCCGTTTTTGAGTAATCGGTGGACATACATAAAAAAAACAGACGAACATAGAACCTCCTTCTTTTTTTGATGTCGGTTAAAAAAGAAAAATGGTGAAGGAAAGTCAAAAGTCAATAAAAATATTTTGAAGCGTAAAACTATCGCCGTAACAATATTAGATTAGTCAAGCTTTATAACCGTAACGTAGTTTTGATAACTGTTTGAATAATGTATGTAGTAAATTAGGTGGTATATCATTGTTCCCAAACTCGTGTAGAGCTACTTGTTCAAAACATTTGGATTTGCATATGGAAAGGATAACGGTGGATATAAAGTAGGTACCATGTTACTTTTAGAACCTGACATTTTATTAATGTTTGTTTTCAAAATAATTTCAACTTGAACAGTTCTTTGGTAACGATTAGTAAAATCATTTAATAAAAGTTTAACAATAAAGTAACATTTCGATATTCGATGTTATTTGGGTTCACATTCGTCAATTGAAAATCATTAATCGATTTTAAAAACAAATCATTATTATATTAAACGTAGCAAACTAGACAGATATTAATTCCCACCTCGTTCACAATAACAGATTCAAGATCCTATTAAGGCTGGATCAGATAAGCAGCAACATATGCTGTCTATTACAAGATTAGAAATGTGTCCCTGTTCTGTTGGCGCAATGCTTCGGAGAGGTGACAATGCCTGTAATTACTTTATTGAACATTCCATTATGTTTGCTTAAGTTCGACATTAGCATTCAACTATAGAGGTAAGCAATATGCGATTGTAGGTATGTGATAATATAACAATTTAACAGACAACTATAAATTTATCGTTGTATTTCAAAATTAAGTCATCTTGGAATAGGTCTGAGACTTAAGAATTATCAACCTTTTTTAGGGTTCTGTACCAAAATGGTAAAAAGGAACCCTTATGAAAAGGGAAGGGACTGAAAAGGGGTCTTAAAAATTTGAAGTGAGGCTTCTAGGGCATGATGGGGTATCATAATGAAAGAGCGCTGCTTGTACATTTTCAAACAAAAAAAAATTTATGTGATAGAAGTTTATGTAAAAATTACAGGAAAAATAAAACGATGTCTCTAAATAGTAAACTTTTTCAGAATGATGGTACGAAACCCTTGGTGCTCGAATCCGACTCGCTCTTGACCGTTTTTTTTACTGGAGGAACTAGGCTCAGCTTTTAACCCGACAATTGGTCGTCAAAAAAATATATAAACAACAACATTTAGGCTTCCGAAGTCGTGAACACGGTAACAGGAATGCGAAAAACATATAAATAATGAACTAAGGTACATTTTTATGGCGTGTGTGTTTCAGGTTTATATGGAATCATCTGTTTACAAACTCTCTTTTCTAATTTGACACCCAGATACAGCTTTCATAATCCTAATGCATTATTTCAGCCACCACTATTCATTGCGATCTGAATGTGTATGTGTAATGTATGTGTATAATCCTGAACAACTTATCGCAACTGTACCCGCATACGACGATAAAACATAATACTATTATATGTTTTATCGTCTAATCTCTGTAATAATATTGGAAATATTTTCGAGTACATTCGCTATTCGTCTGAAGTGCTTAAGATAGATAATAATTGAATCTAGAAATTTCTAAAGCTTATAAGAATCTACTATCACAGAATAATATAATGCTATAATAGTCAGTAGACTAGACATTATATTAAGTAGGTATTGTAGAAGCGAATGCTTCTAATCTATTTTAAATAAATAATTTAAGTAACTTTTTTTATTTATTTTACGTATAGGTATTGATACAATTCGTGGCCAGAAGGGCACAGCTTAGCTTCCCTCCATCTAAACAAAAGCTAGAGAACTGTCGTTTGCATTTGAAATTCTTTTTATCTTTAGTCTGTAACCAAAGAGTTACAGAACCCAAATAGTTTGCATACGAGACTAAGGTCTCACAGTATTCATAGTAATGAATACTATGGTTGATGTGAATTGGTTCAAAAGTATTCAGATATATCTGAATCTGATGCCGACAGTACAACATTGTATGAAAAACTCTGGGTTTCTTGTCAGCTTATTTTCTTTTAAAGAAACAAAATTATACAGCAGAACCCTTCTCAACATTGAGCTAAAAAGAAAAAAGCATATTGCGTACCGACAGCAGAAGACTACAAAGTTTTGGAATTATTATCCAGTTTTATTGCATCTGAGATGGACTTAAAATTTGCTTTGTGTAATACAAACTTGAGATGGTTGTAAAATCCAATTTACAAAGTTAGACATTCCGCTGTATGAAACTGTTTGTAAAAACATCTTTCTGACGTATTTGCTTGCCGGCTATATAATTTGCACTACTATAAAATATTTTTATTCGCACACAAACGGATAGCTTTTGATATTATTTCAAAATGTAAATAAGAAAATACAAATTCATATTTGTACAAAATGCACTGTGCGCCGGTGAATTTACTAAGTAAAAACACAACTTGACGGTGAAAAATATCTAATAATAATTTCAAATACTAACACATAGAAGTCTTCAAATAGATGTTTTAGATCTTGTTTTTGATATCAAGAAATAAAGTAACGACGTCTGAACAAAATGACGATCGCTATAACAAAAAAAAGAAATCTATTCCAAATAGGTTGCATTTCACTTTGGTATTTAACCTGCAAGGTAGCAATATTTTTTGAAGTACACTATTAATAGAAAAGTCTGAGATTTTAAACTGAATTACCTAAAGAAACTTTAAAACGTTTTCATGTCAATAAAACAAATACAAAGGCTGCATTTTACAGTTTTGCTTAAACAATACCAAATTTTCTTCAATAAAAACCTGCTAAAGAAATCTGAGTGATGTCCTGTCAACTATTCAGACATAAATTAATCACGTGAATAACGAAACAAAATAAGGAGGCAATAAGAAAAATGGTTCGCTACCACGCATTTACAACCTTAGGCTAGTGATACACGAGCGGTTCTGCCGCCGCGGGAACACCTAAACCGCGCAACATTTAGTATACACGTTTCTCGCTACAGATTAGTAATACCGTCGCCCCACAACCCTTTCGTCATAATGGAATGAAACACTAAATCTGAAAAATATATAAATTACTGTCAACAAAATAGGCCTAACGTAAAATAATAAATTAAAAATTACTTTTAAAACCAAGTATTCTTTTGCATTAAAACGAAAGACGAAAACGCAACATTTAATTGCTCCTGCGGATCACATAACAAATCATTGCTGATAACCACGGATAAGCTACACGTAGTTTCTCGCGATTGCAACCTTATTTGCAAGAGTTACTTGGGAGCTGATCATTTTGAGAACGACAGCAGTAAACTGCTATCCGTCTAGTTTCACTGTCAGCGTTACCATTCGCTAGCGTTTTCCTGCGCCGCAGAAAACCGCTCGTGTATAACCTCACTTAAAATACTCAGCTTAATTAAAACACGTCAGTTTACGACCCCATGCATCGTGACAGCCCTTATCTGTTCAGCTTAACTAAAATAATGATCTGTCAGTGTCAGTCGACTCCCAAATTTCGAATACAGAATTATAAGCGAATTACGCATTAAAAGCTTGCCAGTTGTAAATAATGGAATTCGCTAAACAAATGAAAGTGAAGCGTCTGCTATTGATGTATGCATAAACTGAATTTATTTACCTTTTGGCAGAATTCGGTGTAGATGGTTTTGATTGACGCAATCATTGTTTTAAGTAATTTAACAATAATCGAGAGATTATAATCGATTTTAAGGGATTCTTGCAGCTCTTTATAATTAATTCGAATCAATTCTTAGTACCTAAACGTTCAAATTGGTTTTATTATTATTTACAACATATGTTAAGTAATTATTGAATTTATAACTTTAATAAATAAATTAGGTATATCGGAGCAAGCTCCTTAAAAGGTTTCTGATAGAAGCGTCGTATCGTAATCCCGTTATTAAATTCAAATTATTCAAATCCACATCCCAACTAATTGATTAAAACTCTTTCTTAAATATAGGGGTTTTCCGCCCCAATGCTTCCGCAGAAATGCCACTTCTAAGAATGCTTTTGAGAAAATGTGAATCAAAAATAATATGATCCTCGGCTAAACATTTTTACCCATGTTACTTTCCTCTGAAATAATCTAAATGTAAATAATATTAAATTCAAACGATGAAAGATACGTTTCAGCTCTGAAAAGGGTCATCTCTTGACTGTATAAGAGATGCGCGTTTACGCTTTATTTACTTTTCTTGGGTTGATCTGACCGTATTTTTTAACGGCTGTCCAGTGTAAAAATACACGAACAAACTACTCAGAATTGTATACGATTATTGGAGTAAACTTCAGTTCCCGTGCCTTCGTTCCGTTTCAAGAAAATAATAGTTTTTCTTTTTGGCTTTACTTTCAAGGTAATAAAACGTCTTAGGTAGAAAATGAACAAAACTTCGAGTAATAATAATAGAGATAATTTAATTACTTCATGCAATGGTTTCGTTATCATTTATTAAGTAACTTGTCTAATTTTAAATAATAGAACCTAAATTTTAATGTTACAATTTTGGTTTAGCTTTATTAATAATAATAAATAATTCTTTGTTGCTGTAATTTTCTAAAGGTTTGAAGTTGACAATGCATCGCAATCGCATTGGGCAATGCGATCATACGTAATTTCACCATAAGATCCTATGTTTTAGTTTTGGTATTAAAAGTAGAACAGTTTTCGGTTTCAAGAATTTTAAAGATCGTTTTAAGGGTGCGACTCAGTCTGTCAGTCTGTCACAGCTGGATATCTCGAGAACTACTAATGCTATCAACTTGAAATTTAGAACAGTTTTAGATGACGTTTGGCCAACTATTTTGCAAATAAGAGAGATATACACTTCTAAGACTTTCGCGCGTACAGTTCATTAGAAATAAAACACTTTTTACGGATTACAGGGCCGTGGTCACGGTCCTCCCACGCGCTGTAATCCGTAAACAGTGTTTTATTTCTAATAAGAGAGATATAAAAAATAATTAATATTTCTTTGCAACAGGGACTGAAAGGGGTCTTAAAAATTCGAAGTGAGGCTGCTAGGGCATATTTATATAAAAGAGCGCTGCTTGCACATTCCCAAATATTTTTTTTAGGCTGCAAAGTTTTAACTTTTGATGAAAAATGAAAAAAAAACCCCCCCCTGCCCTATCTCCGAAGCTTGCATAGAGAAAGATCTGAAATTATTTTATGTGATAGAAGAACCCTCGGTGCGCGAGTCACACTCGCTCTTGACAGTTTTTTCTTGTAGTAATATAGTATAGTCTCAGATCTTCGAGAGGAACGAACGATCCGCGTATAAAGTTTCAGGACCGATCGTAAAAATCGACCGGCCTCGAATAACAAGCTGCACCATCATTCATTTTATGTACTATTGATAGTTATGTACGTATTAAATCTTTATATTCGTTTTATAATACTTTTATCGCTTGAGTTCTGGTTATTAATATTATTAGCAGCTTTAAGAGGTTTTTTCAAGATAGATGGGATTGATGGGTTTATTAACGAATGTAAGCGTTTTGAATTCCGCCATTCTAGTGAACATACTCGTATAATCGTCATGATAAGTTGCGAAAATAATAAAACTTATTAAATTGAGATTTTTCGCATTCACAATGCTATTTTTATATTAAGATAAATAATATATTAGAAAAAATACTAGAAAAAGTCGACTCACCCGTAGCACCCGTCTGAGGTGCTAAGCATATTATATCTAATATTATATTATTCATATTAAAACTTATGCTGCTAAACTTTACTTATCTAGGACCTACTCTCGTTACTGCACAAGAGGACAAAATTTTCTTACTTTAAATTATGAAAGTAATATGTTATACAAGTAAATTTAACCCACTTTAATAATTAATGAATTACTCATCCATTTATTTAGTGTGAAAGTGTTGCTCAAAGTTCTCAATAAATTGTTTTCTTGCTTGCTTAATTCACTCACTTACACTTCACGCACTCTCTAATTAAGAAACATTTTACATTGTTTTAACTATACAACCAAAACTAAATTATTACCGTTTCAGTTGCGTTTACAGAAAAATACTCGCCTTAATTTTGTTAAAATTGAAAGCTATACCTAGGGAGCCTAGGATGCCAATATTACACAATTTTAATGAGAATTTTGAAGCTAAACCAAATATTTTTAGGTAAATAAGTATAACATAAATGAAAACCTAACTGTTTTTAACCCCCGACGCAAAAAGAGGGGTGTTATAAGTTTAACGTGTCTGTGTATCTGTGGTTTTGTAGCTCCCAAACAAATGAACCGATTTTGGTTTACTGTTTTTGTGTGAAAGATAATTTTGGTTTTATCGTTCAGAATGAGTGCGTTTGGGCCCCAGGTCTACTATGAAAAACAAATCACAGGAATCGGATGATGTTAGTCGTTCGATATACTTAATTATGGGCTTTACTTTTGAATTAAGTATTAATCTTATATTCAAGTCCGACCTCTCTTGTTGGTCTTAAAATAGCAACTTTTTGATCTGTTAATTCATCAACGTCCGAGCGGACGCAGGCGGCCGGATAACAATGGAATATCTATTGTGTCTCATTTTCCGGGCGTTGAAGGGTTAAGATAATCTTTAACGGAACTCATCGTTGCATTCAATATTAACTTATTTTTTCCAGAATTATCTTCACCGCAACCAATAAAGTTTATCAATTTATGTGTAAACTCCATCGTAATTGGATGTTTACAACGGAAACTGACGTAAAACACATTTCATGCCAGTGTTACAACAACATTGTATTTCAGGGTTCCGATCGTAAATATCGATTGACCTCGGATAACGAGCAACGCTATGATTTATGTTGAATTATGGACACACCTTATGGACTCTCACTGTACAATCAAATTTATTATTTATGGAGTAGAGCTTCATTTACAATGGCGATGAACGGTGATGCCGTTTTGAATCTTGGAATTTACGCCACTCCACTTAAGAAGTTTAAATTTACCTACTCAATATAATTGGGTCAAAGAAGATTATAATGAAATGAGAATGGAGTCGAATGAATATTTCAAAAGATCGACATAAGACATAAGAATGGTTGACGTGTTTTAGTAATGCAATAAAGAAGTTTCCTTATGTCGAATTTTGAGAACTAAAACCATTAAGTATTGTAAGCGTTTAATTATAATAATATTTGAAATAGTTTATAATATCTTTTTGGTCACCCATCCCATGACCGACCCTTGCGAAAGTCGCTTAACCGCAATCGCTGGGACAGGCGCTAAAACACTGCGCTATCGAGCTCCTTTATAACGATGACTATAAAGATATTTTTCTCTTATGTAGGTAAGAGTGAAAGTTACCCATCTCTTGGTCAAACCCGCGGGATCTCTGTATCTGACACTGAAGCAGTAAAATCCAATCCAATCACAGTGGGTGATACATACCCCCATTCAGTTGCAGCCGGTTAAATTTAAGCTGATCAAGGGTACCTTTGAACTCAATATAAAGTAAACGGAGCGTCTCCGGGTAATTTTTTACACCCTGCCACGGCCCCAATTTCGGGACCGATTATTTTAGCGTCCCGCTCGGCCCGGCCATTAGTGAAGATTGGTCACGGTAGATACAAGCAGTACCGAAGATTATCTGAAGAGGTTTTTAACTTTAACAAGGTACCTAGGTATTGTAACTCTACTAAAGATTTATCAATTTTATCACACTTAAATACTGTTCTGTGATTCTCTATTAAAAGATTATAACCAAGGGCCATTTTCTTTTCGTTGTCACCACTGCTGAGACACAGGCCTTCCTTATGGGTGGCTAAAGTGGATGAGCCATAAGCCACCACGCGGTCCCAATGGGGATTAGTGGATGTTAGCGAATGCAAATGTAGTACCAGTGCTTCCCGAAGCACGGAGTCACCTAGCCCATGACCGACCCTTGGAAAGTTGCTTAACCACCGCAATCGCAGGGCCATGCGCTAAACTGCGCCACCGAGCTCCCCTAAAAGATTATAGTAGGTCAGAAAAAGAGGAAACAATTTACATTGCGACAAACCTCAAGTACCAGATTGAAATCCGTCGCAGATCTGTCGCACGCAATACGATATTCTCCGTTCAACAAAGGTCGTTTGTTGTTTGCAGTGCGCTTGAAGGGCATATTTACTAAGTTCAATATTCAATTAAATTTAAAATACTTGACGAGAATCTTTACTAAATGTTAATGCTTATTTAAAACCAAACTATATTCACACAAAATACCAGGTAGAAAGATTTTAAGCGTTTTTAGCTGTTTGACAACTTTGCGTATGTTGACAGCTTATGACATTTTCTGTATCTATAGACTTCGTATGAGTCCAATACAGACAAAACTAGCTTGTGACCGTGTTAATATTTGTACAGTACAGAAATCACTAAGGTACGCACAACAGCACGGTAAGTCAAACAGTTGAACTACGAAAACAGCTTTTATTACGTACGGCATAAAGACGGTCAAGATGTATAGTCTGAGATGCCGCTGACTGTACATAGGCATAAGTCGCTGGTATTGACACATATCCAAGCAAATATTAAACATTGTTGCTAGCTATAGTAACCTTGACGTCTCTTTGCGCATGATTTCCGAGTTTCTTTGATTAGGTACTAAAATTTATGAAGCAAAAACGTTATTCATTTATTTTAGTGGTTTTATTGTTCTAGGATAAATAACGTAGTGTTTTTTACTATTGAAAAACATAGTATACCTAACATAGAGTGAGCTTTTATCTTTACATACATATGTATGTGAGGAACTTTTGTAAATGTGTTTACATGTCCTATAGCGATTACTCAAATCAGTTAAAATATTAAGCTGTGACTTTCTTGAATCTTTAATTAGAAAATAGGTATTATACTCTGAAATATGATACAATCGGGTTCAAAACGTAGATACTGCATCATTTATTTACTGTCCTTCTAACTTCGTATTCGGCTTAGGTACGCACAACCCTCATTTTGGATTCAGTTTTAATTAAATATTATTTAACTTTAATTACATTCTTCTTGAAAGCATTTACTTATTTGAGACAACGACAATCTATTTTGAAAATGTTTAAAGTTTTAAAGGCAGTCATATTTTTTTAATGACTGGATATATTTACAAGACTGTAATAAAACACGTCTGCCCTGCCAAAAACGAGCTAAAACGTTAAATAATAAGTGTTATTGCAGTCAGGGGACCTATTTGAATAAAAATTTGAATAAATGAAAAAAAAACTATAGAACGGTCTCCCACCTGCAATGACACTTGTTATTCAACTTTTTAGTTCGTTTTTGGCAGGGCTGTCGTGTTTTTTTTTCTACATTAAAAATGGCCTCATACAGCCGCCATACTATTTTTTTTCAAAAAAATCTACAGCCAGTGTCACTTGGGGTGATGTAAGGATTATAACGATACCTCACATATCTAAATCTGTTTAGGCATCGAAGTTATAAAGTAAACGGTAAAGTAAATGGTGGAATAAAGAAACTCACATACATACAAACATTAACACAACCCTTAACACAATACGCTCTCCTTTGGCAATAAATAAAGTAAAGATAAAATATCATAAATAATAATTTAATTAAAAAGGACACTATTACACAGACATTAAATATACAATTTTAAGTATTTACATTGTGTCTCTGATATCATACTGCAATCTTAAAACAAAATAAGTCCTAACACCCTCTGATCTAAACCCTTGAATAACTGAGCAGAACTATCCAAAACCGATCAATATTTAATATCCACCTATTCGCCATCACAGATTCACAATATCCTACGGGATCTCTTTCAGGAATATTTTATGCTGCGACCCGACGAGGGATAGATTAATTCGAGAATTGAACATTACTAAGAAATGGTACGGGTCCCCTTGATTGGAAAACGTCGCAGGTTGAATTAAGGACACCACTTTGTGGAGATGGAGGAGACTAAACTGAGCCCTGGCGGGATTGAGGAAAGAAGATTTTTGCTCATTTTTATCTTTGAGCAGGATATTTTTGAAGATGAAAGCTGATTTGATTTGAGGACTGAGTTTAATAAAATTTTAAAAATCGATAACTAAATGAAGACACAAAACCAAAATTTCTGTCTTTTTTTTGATCGTGTTTCTTACAAAATAATGGTGTACTAGTTTAGTAGATTGAGAGTTAAGTTTTTCGTGTTTAAATTAAAGTATGGTCAAGTTACAGAGTTTTTGCTGTTGCTACTTTTTGGTAGCCAATATTTTTATTTTTTTTTAGATTTTTCACTCTCTTCGTTTAAAAGTTAGAGATCCCCTCCCCCCGGGGGACGACACATTTTACCACTTTGGAAGTGTTAAAATGTAACTTTACTTTTAACAAAAATATGAGCAGCCTTTTTCGCTTTAGTTCTCCGTGACCACGGCCTCTGGAAACGTGTCGAAACGTCGAAATAGTGCTGTAATCCGTAAAAAGTGTTTTATTTCTAGTAATGACTTTATTAATTCACAATGTTTATAATTAAACAAACGGTTGAAGGAAAAAATAAGTAGGATTCTAGACACAATAGTCAAAGTGAAAATAAAAAAATATGAACATAAAATTAATTTCTCCAACTCTTATTCCAATCCTCTAGAGATAAAAGGAGAGAAAATTGTATGCTTAATGAAACCCAATCATGCTCATAATCGATTTAATTGTTCGCAGCCGGAATATCGATACAGAATCGTGATATTTCATCGTACAAAGTCTTGAATTTGGATTTTCATAATGAATACTTGAGTTTCGACGTACAATCTGAAACGTATATAAATCGGACTGTTTGGAAATTGGGGGAAATAATTTTGTAGAAAGGGCAACCATTTACAAATATTTCGTACGGTGAATGAGAATGAGTTTCATGACTTTTGATTGGTCGATAGTCATTCTTCAGTTTGTTGTTATTATGATAACATTCAATTCAACATTGATAATATGTAATTTCTGTTCTAATATAAAAGTTATTGTATTCAATTCTTTTCTAAATTTTCAACACTCTATGGTAATAGTCTGACCAAATCCGCTCAACGCTGAACACCAAGCACTCCATGACGCTAAGGACAGACATCGATGGAGGGGCATCATCAATGAAAAATTAACTTCCCATCGGGGGAATCACGACCTTCACTAATGAGGAACACGACGCGAGGAGGAGAATGGTAAATAGTGGTATGCACAATTAACAAAGTGTTCAAATTAGGTCAGCAAAGTGATTTCACGGAACACAGCATATGCATGTAGTTTGTCATCATCATCCCCCTACCCTTATCCCAACTTATTTGGGGTCGGTGCGGTGTGTCATTCTCTTCCATTCCTTCCTGTCACTCGTCATCTCCTCATCCACTCCCTTTACATTCATATCATTCCTCACACAATCCATCCATCTTTGCTGCGGTCTTCCTCTTACTTTCCAACCCTCAACATCCATATTCATCACTCATATGCATATAGTTTGTATTAGCCATGAATCTTTTATGTGCTATGAAGCTAATAAAGCCTCTTTTTATATTACAGAAGCAGAAGCACGCAGCTTTTAACATCATATCTAAGGTTATACAATACTTACTATCGTACTAAAGTTATAAACTAGTGGCCGCCCGTGACAACATCCGCGTTTCGCATAAAATAATGATTAAATTCGTTATTGTGAAATTTATTTTAAAAAGTTATTCCTAAACTTTAAACTATGTAAGTTAACGGCCAAATACACAAACAAAGTTAAGGCCACTTTATATTAAAAAAAAGTTGTCAGATTTCACAGAAACTCTATGAAACTGACAGCTTCCTTAAAGTTAAGGAGACCTCAACTAAAGATTTTAGCTAAAAAACCTTTGAGTATTCGGCCATAAAGTCTTTAAATTATTTGCCTAAATGGAGACAACTAGTAAACCAAATAATCATTGCATCGGTCACGCAATCGTCTAAGGAACAACGCATTTCAATTTGGCGTCCTTGTTAAACAAAGCCAATTATTCTGTTCAGTGAACGTGCTCGAACGCAAACTGACTGTTGTTTACGGCATCTGATATGAACGAGTGGGAATTAGATTGGAGGCGTGAAGTTGTGACGTTTTTAAAGCTCCACTAGGTTTGGCTAATAAGGGTAGAAAGTGGTTCAAAAAATAGATTAACTGATTAAAAAGTTTAGCAAAAAAGGGCATTTATAAATAAATAAATTAATATTTGAGAACATCATATTGCTCCGATTCCAAAGTAAGCAGCTAAAGCACTTGTGTTATGGAAATCAGAGACAACGGTGGTATCACAAACACCCAGACCTGAGCCAATATAGAAAAGTTCGTTTTCTAAATTGACCCAACCGGAGATCGAACCCGGGACCTCAGAGATGGCGACGCCTTGGAAACCGGTGTACATAGCCACTCGACCACGGAGGTTGTCAATTAAACGTGATTCTCTCTTATTTTAAACCCCACTATCATGTTTGTTATTTTTTGGGTAAATTGATTAAAGTTATTATGTAGTACAAAAAAAGCAGCTGAGGCTGTCATTCTTTTTTTGTACAATATAGTTCAAGAGCTAGTTCCATTTGAAAAGGGGGTAATTTTGTAAACCTCGAGAGAGCCGTGCCAGTTAATAACAGTCCCTTGTACTTCCCCGAGCAATATAAAAGTGTGACAGCTCCATTACGGTCGGTTTATCTCGGCAAACGTGGATTGCATGACAGAAGATTTCATCCTTTTTGCACTTTATGTGTACAGCCTTAGTAGCTTTTATAAAAATGATTTTCATCACATTTGCTCTGCTGGCTTTATTTTTAACTAATCTTGCCATTGTTAGTACTATGTCTATCTGAGTTATGACCGCGACTTCGTCCGTGTGCACATTCGGAAAATCCCTAGGGAACCTTTGACCAGGATAAAAAGTATCCTAGATTTTAATCTAGGCTATTTAATCTGAGTGCCAACTGCCAATCCAATCCAATTAAATGAGTTCAGTCGTTTATAACATTCAACACATTGCAAAGAAAAATAAAAGTCGGTAGTAGCAGAATAAAATGAAATATTGTATTATTATACTAGTTCCAAAGATATACTGTTACCTAGAAAAATACTAACACAGACATAATAAATGAATGGAACCCACCACCACCTAAATCCATAATAATTTTTACCTACATAAAAATATACCTAGATTTTTACGGACAACGGTCTCTTTGTACCGCCGTCCTATAGTTATTGTGATTCCGGATAAATTGTTTACTTTCGTTATTGCTGTTGGCTGTTCCAAGGACATTTAATTCATATTTCTTTTCGCAAAACTTTGTTATTATGTTTACTTTGCGAGCTTGTTATTACCTGTGAGGAAATATTTAGCGAGCTCTTTTAGTTATTTTTGTGTCTCTACAATATTTTAGATGTAGACATAAACTTTATTTGTGTCGTTGTAATATTTGTAGAAGATAAATCTATATTTTATCTTTGCCTCTTGAAAAACAGGCATTTGACTCATCGATAACAATGAATAAAACGCATTTTTTTATTGAGTGAATAAAAACATTTGACTTTGGAACAAGCGCGCATTATACATGAATTATATAAAAATAACGTGAAAGTACCTACTGGTTGCAATGGAGCTATTAAAGAGCATATTTACTAATTTACTGAATATTTTCACGTATCCAAGAGTAATCGTTTAGCTAGTAGAGGGGAGGGACACATACAATTTTGCATTTTAAAGCTTAATATTTCACAAACGAAACTTTCCCTGTATCGAAATGTGGTCTTCAGAAAAATAAATATTTTCAAAAGGCCTATCTAACGACACCCCACACAGAAAAGTTTTTTTCAATATTTTATTCAACCACTTTTCGCCGTGATTGATATTCACATTCATGCTAAACTACAGCTTTCAAGTACTAAGGTCCTCTTAGCTAACTGACAGACGGACGGACATGGCGAAACTATAAGGGTTCGTTGTTGACTTGACTAAGGAACCCTCAAAAAATCCGTAGAACTTAAGTCTCACATTTGACCGATAATATGCTTAGCTACACAATATTTTCCATGCATACTTATTCTATATAAATCTTCTATCAAAAGGCTTTCCTCGGGCCAAACTAACGACTATCGAGCGTTCGCCAGTACTTAATGGTATTTTGACGACCCTTAGCTTAACCACAGAGTAAAAACGTTACCAGTATTTTTACTTGCCTAATGCCCTTGAAGTAATACCTGCGAACAAAGAAAAGCTGACTTGGAACACCACGATTTTCGTGCACGTAGGCAATACGTACAAGCAAATCTAAAAGCAGGCTCCTATCACAAAAAATAACAAGTGAAAACAAATGACATAAGTGTTTTCGACTAAATCCACAGCGGCGCTTCTGGTGGCTTGTGACTAGAAACCACAGATTTGATATTTTATGGCGCCGAGTAATGTTTTACGAAGATAAGTCGTTATTCACACGTCGTCCTTGGCAGTGCATAACGGTAGAGCAATGTGAGTACGACTGTTGTATACCGAAGTATACCGAGATTTCTTAGAGCTTAGATCAGCGTACTGTGGGTCGGTTTGTATAAAGATAGAATACTGAGACTTATTTATTTGTACAGTGACGGAGCTTTTCAACTTTATGTTGCGTAAAGTTGGTGAGACTAGTGGTATGAAAGCAAATAAGCACTGTTTGTGCCCAATCGCGCTAATATTCAACAATAAAACAATCGTTACCGTTTCAGTTTCGTTTACAGAAAAATACTCGCTTTATTTTTGTTAAAATTGTTAAAGGCCTGGGGAGCCTAGGATGCCAATCTTAGAAAATTTAAATGAGGATTCTAAAGCTAAACTTTTTAGAATACGTAGTATTTGTTGTATGGTCTGTGTTTTTAGGTAAATTTAACCTAATTGACAACGTAACGGTTTTGGTTTTATCGTTCAGAACTAGCGCGATTGGGCCCCAGGTTCGTGGTATGAGTAAGTGAATTTGGTTGCGAGAGCAACGCTTACAGTTTTGCATGTCATTAGGATCCAGTTATTGTGGTGAGCATAACATTTGTGTACTTGATTTATGGCTTGTATTACTTTTTTATTCAAGTACCTATCACACTAGTGGCTCTGTAGAGCTGTATATCAGCCTCGCGTTTTTGACATTTTTGATCATTTTTCGTAATGGCTGAATATTCTGCTACTGAATATTAGGCTGGATATTTCCCATATCTCCGACATATGAAAAATTTCGAAAATCTGAATTAAAAAAAAACTATATTACAATAGAACCTGCTCACAAAATTTCACGAGAATCTATTTAGAAATACGATCTGTAGAGGAGAACAAACGGACAGCCGGACAGCGGGACAGATATTATGAAAGCATTTTTGCCTAAGCTGAAGCAGAGACGTTTCGCGCTCTCTCGCTCAATGATTAATTAGGTTTAAAGGTGATTGCTTCGTTTAGATTTTCTAAATTTTAATTATCTATTTAAATCTCTTTCCTATTCTACTAACTTAAGTGCAAAAGGCGGACTCAATACTAATAATCTGTCAGTCAATCTTTGGGAAAAAGAGAAACCATGATGTTATGGTAAAATATTAAAGCTTTATATTGATTTTATGTTGAATATTTGGTACGTTCCTTAATATTTATAGTTCAAATACATCAGTAGTGGCTATCTAATTGAATTATCGAAAGCATTGAATCGCAACACACAATAGTGAAAAAATAATACACTCTTTAGAATACCAATATAATAAATAATATTTCGTATTAGTTATCGATATCAATAATTTCTGCGAAATTTCTTCAGGAATCGAACCCGGGACCTCTTGCGTGGTTGACCGGCATGTTAACCACTAAACCACTCAGATCGTCAAATGACTTTTTTATTCAAAATATTGAAATTTACTTTTTGATGAGACTGTCGAAGGTACGTGATTAATATCGTTGACTTCAATTTCAGTATCGTGCAATATCGCCACAGTTTCATGTAACCAATTATGAAAAAATAGGTCGACGACATGTCAGTAGGTAGCCGTTTCCGAGTCGGAATCGGAATTTCCGACCCACATTCATATGAAAAGCAGATGACGATTTCCGAAGTTGCGTTTTAATTAACACCCTCAATGCAAAATTTAATTTATTCTCATTCAGCAGGTTATTACATAAAAGAATCGCGACTATTGGACGAAACTCGTCGTTCAATTTACTCGATATTGAACCTTATTCGTGAGTTAATAGTGTCCTAGAGCGGGACGAACATCGTCCGCTTATCGCGATTGTTTTTTATGTAATAGGCCTGCAGTGCGCTGATAGGTTTCATAATAATATCATGATCATTTCAGTTTCTCATTAATTCATCATTTAAAATTCGCACTTTGTTTGCTTTTAACACATGGAAATATTCAATTTTCTACTGTTTATTTCGTCTGTACACAATTATTTATGTTTTTGATATACGATCACAAGTTATACGACTATTAGCGTTAAAAAGGAGGAAAGTAAACGCGAGATAAGTTGATCTAAATAAAAAAAAACAAAATAATCAATTCAATATTTAGACTTTATAAACAATGGTGACTTTAAAATTATGATGTAACATTGTGGTGTGACAATTTCCAATATTTTTTCTTTAAATTGATTTATTGCATATGACAAAACCGAAAAATAATTTAAAGATTTTCGTATTTTCTAGTTTTGGTAAGTTTTATAATTTTATTTATCTCATGTGGCTAAGTTCAGCGTTAGGACATTACATTAAACACGTACTAGCAAATTAAAAATGTCCCACGTTTAAACAATAATCAGTGCTTAAACGAGACGACCAGTCCATCTCTCTTGATGAGGCAATTCACTCTATTTCCGCAGTTAGTGCTTTTTTAAATTAAGTATTTCATATTTTTAGAGAAAAAAATTTATCTTTGTCAGTATTTTGATGTTACAACCATATCAAAATCAGATTTAACCTGTTAGCGACCAGATGTTCATTTGTAACATCATCGCTTAGCCCCCTGATTATGTTACTTTGTTGCAATCAACTGACAGAAATCGTAGTTTCATTGCTGCTTTAGCAAGAACCAATGTGACAACTATCTTACTTAAGCAGCCATGTAACTGCAGTTTCAATAGATTTCAATTGAGAATTGTTAGCAACAGAGTTACGTAATCAGCCCCAAATGGCTTTTATGCATGTATTTTTTTCTTTCGTCAACATTAGACTGATATTGACATTATTCTAACGAAATACTCAAATAATGTTAAATAACTATTTAAACCTCCCTTTCAAATAGTATAAATAACGAAAAATATAAAAATATATACTGAATGAGGTAATCCTTATTAGTATAAATAGCACTCGATATTATCATACACAAAAGTAATCCAATTTCATTCCAAATAATCGATGAAAGGTTTTCTATTGAAACTCCCGAAGTCCGCAATATACTCGTAGCTATAACAGAACTGGTGGCCACGGAAATGACAACGTGACCCGAAACTGTCTCGCCGACAACATTTCGGTTAATCGTTTTTAGCTCAGAAATAAATTAATAAACTCTCACTATACCTAACTTTAAGCATGGTATAAAATTATAAATAACCGAAAAGACTAGAAGAAAAACGTATTGAATGAGGTAATCGTTATTAGTATAATAGCTCTTGATAATATTATTATACTCATACGGAGTCCAATTTTATTCAAATAATCGATGAAAGGTTTTCCATTGAAACTCCCGAAGTCCCCGCTATAACCGTTATAGAACTGGTGGCCACGGAAATGACAATGTGACCTGAAACTGTCTCGCCGACAACACATCGGGTAATCGTTTTTAATTAAGTCACACGAGTGACTGGAGTATTGACTTTCGTCGGAACTTTAATTATTTCGTGCTTATGAATCGCAGTATTGAGTTTGGGCAAGGCAATTACGCGTGCAGTGTCTGGGTCTGGCTGTGAAATGGCTGTCATTTGTAAATTGGCGGAAAGGTGTTATGTCAATAAACAACGGATTCCTCAAAACTGAACTACTGAAACTTGAAAAATGCAAGTCATTGGAATAATGATTAACTCAGAGTTCACGGTTGGTAATTGACGAAATCAACTAATCAGTCTGTTAAAGTGGAGGAAAAGGAAAAAGGCTAGTACTCAAAGTAAGGTAGTAAAGAAATTTTATTAATAATAATAAAATACAAACAAAAACAGCAAACAGAAAACCTAAGCGTAGACAGATGACAGATCAAAAAAAGCAAAGATCAAAAATAAACCAAAGACAAACATATTTACACCCGGCCTGATGGAAAGTTCGTAATATGTTACAGGTTCTATTCAATCTTTCTTTGATACCTATTAAAATGCACGACATTTTGTTCAGTTTTAATTCATCAACGCCCGAGCGGACGCAGGCGGCCGGATAACAATGGAATATCTATTGTTTCTCATTTTCCGGGCGTTGAAGGGTTTTAAAGATAACCCAACACCTGGGTGGAAAGGAAAAGAAATAGGATGGCTAAATTGATTAAGTCTATTCTATAAAGACACAACGCATTATTTCATTTCTGTTCAATACACCACTAATCATAAAAGGAGTTCCACAAGGTTCCAATCTAGCATCACAATTGTATTTAAATTTCAAAGCTCACAAACGTCTAAAAATGAGGCATTGATTCTGCAAAGTGGATCAGTAGCGCGATCCCAAAGTTCACGGTTCGTATTGATTTCTGGCGGCGCGCCCCTTCCCGTCTCGTTTCGTATGTTTGTGACATTTTGTTTGTGGCTCGGCATAGGCTTTGCGTTAATTTGATACATACAGTGAATCGGGGATTTTCATATGAATGCTTTTCAAAAGGACCGATTTGTTTTTGGGTTGTTTATTTGGTGTCACCTGTGACGATTCAAAAAAGGCTGGTTTCAAAGTTAATCATTTATCTATTTGATGGGTTTTCATTTTGGTTTTAAAGTAAGTAATATTCATTAAATGTTCGTAAAAATCAAATAAGACTGCTTGTTTCAAAATGTTCATAAAGTAATATTCATCTACTATCAAAACTTACTTTTCATTGCCAAACAAACAGTTTTTACAACCAAACTCACTAGACAATGTTCCCGAAATTAGCTCAAACTTTACGGCTCCAGTCTTATCATAAACCAAACGATTTCCATACGATTTAACTAACGTTATGTCCCCAGAGTCGTTTAAAATTGCGTCGAAGCCTTTGAGGCGGTCGACTTTGGATCAACCGTTTGACTTACAAACTTACGCAATTTGCCGTTTAAAGCTGGGCTCACTATGCAAATTGTAATTGAAGGAGTATAGGATCGGACCTGTCGTTGAAGACGCGAGGATAGTGATTCTAACCACTTTCCAGCCGCCACTTTAAAGTTTGGCCGTAGTACGGTAAATCAGAAATGAAGGAGGTTCGCATGAAATTAAGTCGATGAATTTGACGCATCTAGTTTGATCTACATTTATGAAAGAAAGTCTTGCTGTATTGAATTGTCATTTCACAAAAACGGTGTCGTTCTTAAATAATTTAAGTCAGGTCGATGATAAGCCTTAGTAAGAATGAATAATAAACTAAGGATATATGTGAATTGCTGCAAGATTTTCCTGCAACTGATGACTCTTAAAAACCGGTGTTTGTATTTCATAAAAAATTTCAATAAATTTTATTATGTCAAGAGAAAACGATTTTCCAAATTGTAGGTAAGATTTAACAACGAACAGTCATTTATCCAGATACATTAAATACTTGGCCCCCTAGCATGACCACCGAAACACGATATATATCGCGTGATATAGCGTTTTAGCGACACTCAACTGTCAAAATCCATTGTCTTTTAACAGTTAAACGTGATAAATTGCTATATATAGAGCTTCAATAGTCATGCTAGGAGGCTTAAGCTTCTAAAATATTCGTAAATATTCACTTTAAAACTTTTCCTGTTTATTTCCAAAAAGCAATGACACAGCTAAAGTAATTATTTGGACCAATTTATCACCAAACCAACGGTTATAATATTTCCACCCCCAAGAACCGTAACGCGTCGGAAATTTTATATTTAGTACGAAATTTTAATTGTTCATTGTTTGCACAATCCATTTTTCATCAACCGTTTCAGAGAGAGAATGTAACCGTCCCACGTTTAAATACGACCAATTACGAAACAAACCTCTTCTAATTGGAATGTTCAATACTATAAAATATAAGGTGAAAGAGATGTTTCTTTATTTATTTAAGGACAGCTAACAAGAATATACACCAAGACAAGGCAATGATACATTAAAAGAACTTGCATGCTACAGTGCTGTTAGGATGCCGTACCAAAATGGCAAAAAGGAACCCTTATGGTGCGACTCAATCTGTCTGCTGCAGTCTGAATGTTTCAGATGACGTTTGCCCAACTATAACTACGAGACTAGGGAATATGGGGGGTGAAAGAGCGCTGCGAACATTCTCGATCATTTTCTTTTACTTTTAAAGCTATGCGCTTTCGACTTTTGATAAAAAAAACGGTCCCCTCTTATCTCCACTACCACTAGGTATATATTATAAGTACTAGTATCTTGTTTTTATATTTACATTGTTTTATTATATTTTTAACAATTTACAATACTTCCGAACGATGTCAGATTAAGTTAGTTAGTGCAACATATTTTTTCCAGTTGAATTAAGTCCCGGATTTTTTATTACTTTACGTGTGATCCATCTTCGTCTCATCAATCATATTCAATTTGAAAATGTCAACAAAATACAATATTTTATTGAACACTGTTGCTTACAGCCCGAGTTAATCGATCGATTGGTCAAATCAATAACCTCTATGACTAGATAGTGGCATCAAATCGACGAGTTGATTAACGACTCGCTTGTCAATCGAGCTGAAATCGATTAATCACTGATACAACTCGATACTGAATAATGGACCATCGGACAGCGACGCTGTATATAATAAACTATATCATATAATTGATAAATGTTTCCAGCTTCTTATTCAATAAAAAGATAATGAAAAATTAAAATATTTTCTTTAAAAAAAAGATAGCAAACGTTATTTTAGTGAAAACATTAGGCAAAGAAATTTTGTTTCGTAATTTCTATTATTCTTATTCAACATTACCAACATTTTATATTTAACCCTATTGCAAAAGGAAATTATTGACTTTTGTGATTTGATTTACTTTGGTAAATTTTTGATTAAGTCCCATTGTAAAACTAAAACTATGTCGGAATAAATTTTGTGGGATAATAATGTAAAGTTGATTATACTTACGAATGATGGTGACCTTTAAAATATTAATTATAAAAAGGTGACTTTAGGAAAATCGTTTCATCATACAATCTTAAGTTTTATTCCTAGGCTCCGTGGGTACGAATTCGCTTGACAATCAGTCAATTCAGTCATTCTAGACGTTCATTCTCCTCAACAATGTGCTTTTCCCACTTTTATCGGGTGGACAGTTCAATAATGGAATTATTTACCAGCTTCTCTTACGTCTGAAAATGGTCGAGTTTTAAAGAATGTTAGTTCAATTCAAAGCATGGCATGAGTGGCTGAAATGTCGGCAAGAAATAAATCTAATCGCAAATCCATGGGTTATAAAAGGGCTCAAATTGTAAAAACCTTCACGACGTATTTTGTTAAAATGTCTTACACCCATATTCACAAACATTACTATGAGGTCACATAGTGCCTGCGGACGCACAGTATCCCAACTATCAAACTCACGTAAACCGTAAAACAAACGAACCAATCACAGAGCTCTATTTCAACGCAGTTCGTTCGCATAGGCAAGGGTCATTTGAGTATTGTTCTTGAATAAGAGAGTAAGAGATACTGATCTCGTATAAGTAATAAAAAAAAACGGCAACCATTTAGGGTCTTATTACACAATAGGACGTCGTAATCAATATTTTTCTGTAGTTGAAAGAAAAACTATGACTATGTCACTTTTAATAACATCAAGTGAAGCTATTAATTGTAATTAAAGTTATTTTCCTCACATGCATTAATTAACGTAATTATAAAAGTAGCAGTCACGCGATATTTGTGATTTAAAAATACTCGCATGTTTTAATTATGGGTGTAACGTATTTACTGTTCCATGATGTCATTTTGGTGTCAACTTTACCTTCCTTAATAGTATAATAATAACGTGGTTATAATACCTTTATTTTTCATGGTGTACTTACATTAGTTTTTTTTTAAATGCAAGGAAATGATTTTTTCTATTTACCGGATGTTATCATACTCTTTGGATTTCCACACATACTATCCATTGAAATAATAGTTATTTGTTAAACGAGGGACCAAAGTTAATTTGTGATGCGAGTGCCAATTTAAAGGCACGAGGCAGAACAAAAATTTGGTGTCGTGTTAAACGGTGTTAAACTTACAACTTTTCACCTCTACCGGCGGGAAAAGTATTATAGGTAAGAACAGCTGTTATTTTCACGTGACTTTCCTAATAAAAAGCTAAATTTAGCATTAGTAACTTGTTCACTCAAGTCTTTTTGAGTTAGACAACTAACTTCATCGCTGGACGCACTCGTTTTTTCTAACATATCACAAAAATATTTCGATCAAACCTATGCTGAAAAAATTGATGTAAAATCGATTTCCGTCGTTTTGTTTTACATTACATTGTGTTTTCTCTTCCTTTTATTAATATTTCATCTTATTTATTATATAAAACACTAATTTGTTATTTATTATAACTTCATAAAGTTTTCTTATTTTATATTTATCTCATTACGTCCATACTCTTTAATTCGAATTATCGACCTTCTTTTTCAACAATCCTTGTTTAAGACTCCTTGGTATATCCATGTATTTTATTTTTTATACTTTTTAATCAATATCTTTATTCTTCTGAGATTTCACAAGTCTCATTCCTAACCTCTATTGATTTTTTCTTATTATTTCAAAATGTGTTGTTAGAAAAAAAATCTTTTCCTCACGCTTGCAGCAAAAATTGATTTTGCTGCAAGTTTTTACGGGCTAATAGCACCCTTTTTGTGCTGGAGAGGTTAAAAACACTTTTTTGGATTGCATCATGTATTTTTTATTTAAGTTGTTGTTTAAAGCCAGTGATTGAAATACCGTTAAATTTATATATAACGGTACCAAAAAACTTTATTCCGGTAAGTAGTTATTTTACGGTAAAATACCGTTATTTTATGGTAAAATAACGTTATTTGGTTCAATCCCTGGTTAAAAGAAAATCTGATAACTTAACAGCCTAGCTATCGTATTGAATTTGTACAATTTGTAAATTGTACAGTTGATGAGAACTGGAATTTCTGTTTATCGACTGGTAGGATCCACACTATGTAGATATCGTAATCTGTGTCACAGGTGTCTGTACGACTGACAAATACAATCGATGCCCTGAATACAACTCTTGTATCGGAATGTTAGACCACCAAAGGGATGAATGAATCATTCATCCCGAATGAGTCATTCAGAATGACTTGATAATTTATTAGTCTCATTAAGGGATAAGGATGTGTGGTGTTAGGCGAATGAACAAAATTAGAAATGTGTAAAAATAAAGTTTGAAAGGGCACCGGTGACCGAAGTGTTAGAGGGAAACCTGTTGTAATGGTGGGGGGCTATAATATGTAGGGGTTTTAAGCATATAATTTACTAGACATATAAAGGGATAACGATGTGTGGTGCTAGGCGAATGAACAAAATTAGAAATGTGTAAAAATAAAGTTTGAAACCGGTGAATAAATAGTTAGAGGGAAATTTGTTGTCATGGAAGGGGGCTATAATATGTAGCGGTAATAAGTATATTATTTATTAAACATATAAAGGGATAAAAGGGTGTGTGGTGTTACGCGAATGAACAAAAATAGAAATGTGTAAAAAGAATAAAAGTGAACCGGTGACCGAAAAGTTAGGGGGAAATCTGTTTTTAAGGTAGGGGGCTATAAATTATGTAAGTATTTGTGTTTGTTAAGCATAATTATTATGTAGCATGTCCTGTAAAAAGTTTTGTGAGTGAATGTGTTTGAATGTAATAAATACAGGAAGGCCAAAGAAAATATGGGCATGGCTAGAACGGAGGTTAATTTCTGATAACAATTCACAAATGTTCGCCCTTATCTCGGCTGACTGACATTTATAACAATTATTTTAATGATATTGATATACTTATACCTAAAATTAGCTTGTTTAAAAAATTTATTGCGACGAAACTTCATAGCATCACTAGTGAAAATAGTTAAAACAAAAACGATGAACGAAAAAAAAGATACATAACAACGTAACTGCAATAATCATAGTAATATGTACTCTCAACTTTTTAAAACTTATTTGTGGTAAACGGTGTTGGTCTCACAATAATTATTTAGTTAATTAAATTGTGTATACTTTTTGATGAAGTTTGTTCGACCCCAATTAAAGAAAAAAAAGACAATTGAAGATGTATGTACCTATGGAAGAAAAGGCAATTTTGGGTAACCATCAAGTTAAGTTCCACAGTCATTAGCCTTTGTACCTAATTAATGTTTTTACAAAAAAAAACAGATTCTAATTAACGAAAACAAAGGAAGTTTCCCAGTAAACTAAAGGTACAGTATCTGCATTTAATTAAGTCCACCAGTTTAATCTAGATATCCAATGTAACTTGTTGCACCTGGCCAATTATCTTCTGTTTTACTGGTTCAACTTTGTTGTTTAAGGATTTAAATGTATGATAACCAAGTAGTCTTTTCATACTTTGTATATAATTTAGTTTCAGTAAAGAGTAAAAAATTATGCAAGTGCACGTTTCATATTATGAAATGTTCGTAATATGCAAGAGTTTTTAAGTAAATCTCCAAGCATTTTTATTGGACTTTGTCTACTTAATCTAATCTACTTCATTCACTTTTGAGTAATTAATCTTTACATTAAAATTTATAAGCCTCTTTAATCTAATTTTCATAGAAATATCTTTGTGAGTATGAAAGTAGTATCAAATATTTATTATTTATTTATTTATTAACCTTATTTTACATTTCTTTTTCGTTGGCTTCAAGTGATACCAATAAAGCTATTTTTTCATGCTAATAATGGTATCTAACAGTTAATCCATCTCTCCATTACTTCTACTTCTTTATTTTTGCTATTAAAAAAAACTATTTCAAATTCGATTGAATCAACAGTGTGGGTTTAAGTTTTTATTGTGGCACTTAACAACTTAGTAAAGATCTGTACTTGAGCATACCTAGTGTTACCTTGTATCGAAAGCAATTCCACTAAAGCACTCATAAAACTTACACAGCTCATAAAAGAGCCGTAATATCAGTGCGATTCATTTAGGCACTCTAAAAGTTCGAATTGGCATTTTAGCTTTTTTTTACAACCAGTAATCGTGATGATTCTGTTTGTCCTCTAAAAGATGTCTTGAATAGTGGTAGCAAAAACAATTGACTATTTCTTCTTCTGGTTTGAATTAACAAAAAACGGCCAAGTGCTTGTCAGTCTACGCACATTTAGGGTTCCGTACCAAACAGGGCTAAAGGGTGGGGCTGAGGTATGCTATGTGTAGATTAGCGAGTCGGCGGTATACCAACAAAATACTAGATTATTTTTCCTTTTAAGAAGTAGCTCCAGCACATAGTATATACTCAAAAAGTATATTAGTTGTATATCAGTTTTGTCGCACCTATATTACAAGCTTTGCTTAGTTTAAGGCTAGAAGGCTCTGTGTGAAATAAAAGTTCCGAGTGTTTAAAATCCAAAATACACTACTAAATCCAGAAGAAGGAACATAGTAAACCAACCAAACGCTTTAGACAAACGACGATCCATTTAGAAAGTGTCGTATGCGTCAGGTTGGTACACGTTGATGGGACAGATAATAGGTAGTTTGGCTGGACTCCAGTTGTCTGGCTTAGTTTTCTGAGCACGTGAGCGTACTCTTTGTTTTGACGGAGATGGAAAATAAAATGTTGGCCTGAGTTGTTAGGATTTGGATAAAAGTCATGTAATTGAGGTTGATGATAAGTCAGCTGCGCTTCCAAAATGAATGTTGAATTCTTCGATCCAAATTACCCGAGATGTCCGGTCAGTCTGAAAAACGCCACCTCGAAATAACGCCCCACCTTCAAATTGGGCGCTCATTTTGTACAAAGTATTTTCTTCTTTGTTTCTTACAATTTTATTTCGAGTTTGGAAGGAATAGTATTTTTTCCCAGATAAAAAATATTCATGTGGGGATTCGAATTTCAAAATTTCGAATTTTTTGATATTCTTGATCGAAGGTTGAAAGACAAATTATAAGTAACTAAAAATATTTTAGTTTCTTAGAATAATATGAGTTATTGAGTTCACTGTTCATGGGCTATAAAAGAATCTAATAAAAAGATAGGTACTTTTAATTAATTTCACTTTGTACAACAAAAGTGTCCGACTTCAGAGCGCTTCCGGTATAAAAAGATTTATATTTCAATCTGTGAAATTTACTCTTTGCCATACATTCTCGATGAAGTTGCCTCGGATGACCGTCTATTGACAATTTTATCGCATTGTACATACCTAATAATATTGTACATACCTAATAAATTGTATATACCTACAATTATATTTTCGGGTTAATTCTTGCTTGTAAATATATTTCACACTCCCAGACATTTGGGTATCCATGACCTAATTTACACTTCCTCGGGAAGGCTAAAGTCAATTTGGGGTTACCTAGACAGCCACAATTTCCTGACACCGCACGAGTCGCGAATGTTCCGAGCAACCGTGTATAATACGCTTACGTGTACAATAAACGTTCCCCAACTTTGTTTGAACGCTGTCCAGTTTGTAGATGAATGATTTGGCAGTTTCAGGAAATTGAAAACATGAACTTGAGGTTTTAAGAAAAATATGTATTTTGACTAAATACTACATAAACTAAACACTTTTAGTCCTTATAGAGATGCTTGGGACAGGCTGATTGCGACCCGAGTCTGCAATAATGATGATGTCATCAATTTTTTACTTCTCTCCGTCAGTAAATGTTTTGGAAAAAGGTTTCTGATTTACTTACCACTCTATTAACACATGATGACGCACTTTTTTCACTTTTAAGTAGAGTTTAGAGAAAAAGATGCATTATTGAAGATAAAACATGATTCAAACAAAAAAAGCTCTTATCAAAATTCCAATTCTTAAACATTACTAATAATAAGCAGCAAATCTACTATTAACTGAAAGGTAAAAACTTCGACCAGTAATACAAAATGCAACATTATTGCCAGTAAACAAGTTTCCTCATTTCCTAGCAATAAGTATCATTTTCGCATGCATAGCGGCGTTACATGCAGTGGCAATTGTAATATTCAGATAGGTGCTGCGAGCTCGGTTGAATACGATGCTGGAACCGCAATTTCCTAGACGCATCCATTCTCCGTCCATAGCGGCAATTGTCTGGCAAATAACTTGCTTATTGGAATGATGATTTAGACCTGTTTCGTTTGTGGTATTCTAATTCTAATCACTTAGCAACCCGAGGTGAGTTTCGTTTTTACTTTCTTTATTATGTTCCTATATAATTTAACCTTTCAATTTATGCATTTCCTAGCGTTTCGGATATTTTTCAAAAATACTGAATTGTAGTGTATATAAATTCATCAATGAAGATAAAAAAAAATTGGTAACTAAAGTTGACTATGTACATTCCAAAAGCTTTGTGTTAAAACCAATTTTGGACAAATCAAGGGATAAATCTTATCATTGACAAATTCCCATGATAAAATCAAATATTTCTTCCTCCAACCATTACTGCCATTCAGTGATGACCAAAAGCCTCGGCACATCTGTGCCTGACAGTAGCTACTGCCAGTTGCGTGACGTAGTGCCGGCAAAATTAAATATTGACTCTGCGGGAGTGGATGAAAAACGGCCGGCACCGATCAACCACAATCATGATTTCTGATGGTTTATACTCTGCAAAACTGAACAACGATAATCGAATGACGTTCTCTTGGCGACATCATTAGTCAGGTATAGTTCGATGTCGCCAGTGATGACTTACGGCTGTGAAACGTTGTCGCTAACTATGGGTCTCATAAAAAGGTTCAAGGTTACCCAGCGTGCAATGGAGAGAGCCATGCTCGGCGTTTCCCTACGAGATCGAATCAGAAAGGAAGAGATCCGTAGAACTAAAGCAACCGACATCGCTCAAAGGATTGTTCAGCTGAAGTAGCAATGGGCGGGACACATAGCGAGAAGAACTGATGGCCGTTGGGGTGGAAAGGTTCTATAATGACGATCGCGTACTGGACGACGCTCCGTGGGTGGGCCCCCGACAAGGTGGACGGACGACGCGGAAAACGCGGGATGCGGGCAGCGCAGGACCGATCGTTATGGAGATCCTTGGGGGAGACCTATAACCAGCAGTGGGTGTCGTGCGGCTGCTATGATGATGATGATAGTTCGATGCACCTTAATGGCGGCTTGGAACATCATGCGATACGATGAGGAGAACACAATTTAGATGTTAGCGGGTGGGAGAGGTGAGTGGTGGGGCACGGCTACGTGCAGCGGCTAACTTCACAACCGCCATTAAGTTTGCATCGAACTGTATAAAGTTGAAGTTAAGTAAATTAAAAGTTCGATTATCGTGGTTTTCTTCGTAGTAAGCCCAGTGATCACTAATGATTTGGTGAGTCACCTGAAAAGGACAATAATCTCTATTGGTAGGCAATGATAAAATATGTAGCGTTTTAAGTTGCGTCTGTTGTGTTGAGAAGACTGTCAGTATACATAATATATATGTGTCATAAACAAAACTCTATTATGATTTTGAGTGAAAACCTAATGCGCATACTGTTTTACAAAATTTTTGTATTAATTCCGTAACACATAATAAAATAAGATTATTTTATTATATCGAATAACCTTCAATTCACAGCTCCTTGCTAGTGGCTCGAATTCACCTGACGAAAAATATACAGATTTATCACCAAATAAAATAAGGCATAAAAGAACTAGGTCAGTATTTCCATCAAAGGTCATTGGGGCGACAAAACGATAAATTTAAGAAACAGCACTGAATCTTTTGCTGCATCGAAGGCTGCAGTTTTGTTGCCTTAATAAATCGTACCGGAGTTCCATAAGTTGGGTTTTACGAGCGAATGTCATGTTTTATTAGAGTCCGTGAGGTCCCAAGGTTTAGTTTGGGTTACAAGAGTCACACACATTGTGACCTAGCCTTGAGGTTTATAATCGCTAAGGTAATGACTGATAAACAAACACTAAAATAATTTTGATTTGTATGAATAATCTGTTCATTTTCATGTCTGAACACATCCTAATAGTGTGAAATAAAAATTCCCCTGGGGCCCAATCGTGCTGACTTTCAACGGTAAAACCAAAGCTATATCGTTATCGTCAGTTTCGTTTACAAATAAAAACTCGATTTAGCTTTGTTAAAATTTTTGGAATCTTTGACTATCTTAATGAGAATCCTAAAGATAAATCAAAGATTTTTAGGTAGATACAACCTAAATGACAACAAAATGACAGTTTTGTTTATATCGTTCAGAAATAACACGACTGGGACCCTGCACTGCAGTAGTTCTATCTAGTAGTAGCTTTGAACAGAATTCCTAGTTGCGATAAGAGATGTGTGCTGTCGTCTTAACATGCTCTCTGATGTTAAAAGATTTTTGGAGCGTGAACACTCTCACATACCACGACATATAGAGACATTTACAAGTTATATTGGCTGTTCCTGCATTTTACTGAGGTTGTTCTGCTTAGCTTTTATTGTTCGTTCTATTTTATTCTGTGGGTTCGATTCAACTGCTTTAATTAAACATTGAATTTTATAAATAAGCTGACAAAACTTTAAAATACATATTTTTATTAGCTTTTGCCCGCGAATCCGTCCTCGTTAACATAAGAAATCTTTGACTAGGATAAAAATATGTTACAGTCAAGGCTATAAACTATGAGTAATGCCAAATTTCATCCAAATCCGATTAGCCGTTTTCAAATTTCTTATTGTGGTACTTAAATTATGAGAACAAGCATGAACCTTTACACTCCTGACATATTTTTGCTTACAAAGAGCGGTCTTTCGAGACGCATTAAAGGATTCGACCATTAATTCACCATGCCAAGATAATGGAGCCTGATGGCCGTTTAACGACTTCCATAAAAAGCCATCATGCTACGCTAGATAAAGACGGTTTTCCTTTCACAATGTTATGTAACCAGCGCCTTGTTATTCATAATTAGTTTTGTTTACGTATCCAAAGTCTTTAATCACCTTAGTGTTTTAGTGAACTAGGTGTCTAATGTTTAGGTAGGGGCAAGGGGCCATGAGAACCGACTTGTAAATAATAATAATAATGGTGAAAATTTAACTCAAAATGCCGAGTTTGTAAAGAAATCATAGATGACTTAACGACGCAAATACGGATACGGAGAACTTCACGAATGGAGTGTGATGTGTATCAGTGTGTGATTCAACTTAATAATTATATTTTAAACAAGCGAAAAGCAGCAATTTACTAGTTCAAATATCACATCTTAATGTAGCTAACATTTAAATCATACCGGGGACATTCCGATCACCGAACTTCATTTTAACCAATTTATCACAAGAACTTTACACATAAGACTTCCGCTACATGCACTGATGACCAAAACCGAAAACTGCTTAAACCAGATACTGCCATGACACTGGAAGAAAATTGCTTTACGATGCTTAACGCGTTAACTTCGAACCGCAGAGCAAAAGTTGCTCAGTTCCACGATGTTCTCGCTAATGCGATCCGTTAGATACCGATAAGGTTACATCTTAGCTTAGGTTACAACTTAGCTCTCGTAGACTTTAGCCGAGATCAAGTCTAATGTTGGGTTGAGAGAAGCCGCAATATTTCTTGTGAATCCTGTTACTTTGAAATTGACTGACGACTTTCTTGCCCTTGATTAAGTACGCCCTTCACTGTATATAACTTACAAGTGCTTTCTGAAGTCAGGATACTAATAATAAGTTTGCCTAATTCAATATTGCCTTTTGCCTTATTTCTTCAAATTTAAGTCAACTATTTAATTGACCGAGCGAGCGCGAAGCGCGAGCAAAGCGTCTCTGCTTCAGCAATATTATTTCGTGTATCCTTTCGGCTGTCCGTTTGTTCTCCTCTACAGGTCGCATTTCTCAACTGATTCTTATGAAGTTTTGTGAGCAAGTTCGATAATTATATAGAGTTATTTGTCGAGCCAGTTTTTCGAAATTCTGCGACAAATAAATTCTTCACCTATTCGAAAATGTTCAAAGCCCCATCTAGCTTAGAATAGATATACTAAAAGTATACCTAACCTACCAAACAGCAGTACTGCTTTTCATAAGCAGTGTCAACTTCGTGACGACATTTATTAGGTTAATTTTTGAATAATATACAATTTGAGCGAGATCTACAGCTCACTGAGCCACTAGTAGTAAAGTTAACGTTAAACAACGAAAAAGTTTGAAATTAAATGTTGGTAAGTAATGAGAAACTGCACAAAGTACTCTTGTACTTAGACCGAGTAGAAATGAATAGTTAAGTATTTATTGTTTTTGACCGAGCGAGAGCGAAACGTCTCTGCAGCTTAGGCAAAAATTATTTTGCATGTCCTTCCGGCTGTCCGTCTGTTTTACTCTACAGGTCGCATTTCTCAACCGATCCTTGTGAAATTTTGTGAGCCAGTCTGATAATAATATATAACTTTTTTGTCAAGCCAGATTTCAAAATGTACTTAACGAAAAAAAATGTTTTTGGGGCATTAAATTCAATTCATAATTCACACCCATTTTTTATCATTGTCGAATTCAAAGAATTTATTTTGTAATCATTAATTTCTTAAAAGAGAATTGAAACTATATTTACGTCTTTCTGAATCACGCTTTAAGAATACGACAAAGCTGTTTACGTAATATCGAGCTTACATTGATACGCTTCAGACCCTCTGCAATGCTGCAAAAGTAATAAAATTACGAATTTTATTACATACTTTCATTTGATACGTTCCAGAGATTCAGCCTTTTGTGAAAAGACATAATCTGGTGCGAAAGGCACATAGTAAAAAGATGTGAATATTGGTACTTTGATATATGCTCTTATGATTTACAAGATGAGCCAAAATCCAATAGCTCTTTATGTATTCTTATTGTTGCTATGTAAAAAAAGCATCTTATAATATTCTTACTTTTAATATGAAAGTTTAGGTTATCTCCAAACATCTGAAGCTGACGCGTATACCATTTACAATATTCTACGACAAATTTACGTCACCGCGCTATACGGACAAAAACCCAACGGCCTTAGAAAAGTTCCCTCTTCAAGTCTCGGTATCAGGATGTTGGTAGCCATTGTGTCAGCGGGCTTATCTTCCAACCTACCGACATAAAAGCCAATGACGTTTGGGTCCCCCGATTTTGTTTTGAACGGCAAGGGTTATCGTCAGCCAATATTGTAATGGTGAGATATGTCCGGATTTTTTCCTTGCGAGTAATTTCAGGGTAGGCGATCTTGATCTGGCATTGAGTGATAGGTTATGAAATTGCTTATACACATTTTAAAAAGCATCATGTGAAGTTTGTTGACACATTATTTGGATGTTACATTAAGTCCAAGAATACATTATTACCCTATCTATACTGTTTTGAGTTTTGATGTAAGTAACCTTTCTGGGAATTAGAGTTTTGTAGTGTGATGTTGACAATACTTAATTTATTATTGAATGATATACACAGAATGTTAGTAACATAAAAATATTGTTAATTTATTCCCTGTTATTCTATTAAAAATCCCCGTTACAAGCTAAACTGTACCTACGATAATCCAACTAGAGTTTAATTCATCAACTGCCGTTTTCCCACTAAGTTCTTTTACATCTAAAACAACATTAACCATTCTCTGTATTCAGGTGTTTACCCTACTTTGCGATTCAGTCTCAATGGGTGTTTTAGAGCAGCACAATTAGCTTCGGTAGACATTTCAAATTACCATTATACTGTACAAGGTAATGACTGCAGTGAAATGCAAATGGCGTGTAATAAGATTTGCTTTAATGGGTCTATTTAAATTTAAAAAGCGATAGTTTTCAAATTATTAGTATTGCAAAATGCCTTTTGCTGCTGCTTGCAATATATCTAATATGTTTTTTTTACTTGTTCTTTTTTCATTATTGTTAATTTTATGGTACTGGATTTTGACATCATATTTCGAGTATTATATACTAAGGATAAGATATATTTCCAGTGTTTATGTTATTTCTCAATAATATAATATTGTAAGTGTAAAAGTAGGTTTGTTTTTATTTGTTAAAAATACACAGGGTAGGTACTGAAATACTGTAAAAGGTCCGCCCGCTAGTAAGCGTTCAACTTTTTCTTTGACGTCAATACCTGCTGATGCTGTTGTAAAAGTCAGTACAGTTCGATGTAAACTTAATGGTCGCTCGGAACATCGCACATGGGAGCATCGCAATCGCCATTGTTTTCAGTACACTGTAAGACTCAATTTTGAATCCGCTCATAGCGATACTCAAACAATTATTGCGCAAAAGTCTCGGATTTAAATCGTGCAGTATCGACTGATTAACGAAAATAATACATCTAGTTATTATAGTTGTTGTCCAAAATATCATTTTTTTTATTTATTCATTGATAAGTCAGTATATGCGAATACAAAAACCACTTCCGTATATTTTTGAAGTTAAAACACCGATATCAGGATATGCAATGCTATAGGATAGGATGCTATGCATCCCATAGAATTATAAACAATGACTAAAATTCATTGATTTTTCAAAAGAAAGAGAACGCGTCAAATTGCAAAACTACCACACTTTTTAGTGTAATAACAATTTTAAACAAAACATCAGAAGGTTCGCATGAAATATTTATTGGGAGCTCACAGGTAAGTATTATAAATATTGGTCCGTTGTGTGGTGAATATTTGCAATTCTAAATGCCAATGCACCAAACAATATACGAATGCTGATTTTGCAGTTGTCCAAATTTTCAGAACTTTCATAAAAAAACTTTATTTTTATACCAATACTATATTTGATCGATTTCCGTTTTTCATAATAATTGCGATTCTACAATGAAAATCTTTAAATAAGAAAAAAATATCTACAGGCATTTGAAAGTAAATTGTTTGATTAAACATAACAAAAAGATTTTATTGTCTTTTGTTAAAAACGACAATAGCTTCACGTTGTTACATTTTTAATGTTAATGTAAAAAGGTTTACTTCGCTAGTCATTCCAACACAAATGTTTGCGTAAATGTTACACCATCGATTTTATTCAATCTGACGCGAATGGGGTCACAAGTAAAATCGTCCTGCCTGACCAACCAAAAGTTGCAAGTTGGCATCAACTGAACTTTTCTTATATCTTCCCCAGTAATTGGCTTCACGTCTGTTTGTTCAGAGATTCACTTTCCATAAATATTCACAAAATCCCTATCTCCGCATTTTATGACCGTTTCCACAGCGAAGAAGGAAGCTGTTCCTTTGTAGAGGACGTTTACGAGGAAAACTGTTCAGATGTTTATTGGTGTGTTTATCTGCATCGGATTTATTGCACCAATAACTTGGTACTATCGGAATATCCCCTACTATTGTATTGTAGCCAGATTTTACTGCTGTTTTAGTTGGATGTATTCAGTGTTCGCAACTTTGTGAATAGCCATAACCACTTTAAACTTAGAAAGTTTCTATATTGTAACGCAAGACAATGTTAAATGGAGTTTCTCAAACGCCTTTATCCCATTTTATTTAGGCATTTTATGATAGTATAACATGAAGCGAAGACCTATTTGAATAAATAGTTTTTTTATTACTGACTAGCTCTGTTAGTAGTAAAATTTTGAAATTCTGGTTTTATACAAACTCATTCGTTAGTAAGTATGTAGATTTTAATTTGAATGTCTTCAAAACTTGCAGTGAACTAGCTAATCAGCTTTATCATTTAACTAGCGACTGCCCGCTATTTCGTCAGCATGGTCAGTTATTTCTTTATCCCTCGGGAGCTGTACTTTTATAAATATATAATTGATCGGTTGAGTAGTTAAGACGTGAAGGCGTAACAACAAAAAAACTAACTAACTTTCGCATTTATAATATTATAAGTAAGGAGAACTGGTGAGATATGACAATACTTTGTTTGTTCCAAAAGGTAAACTTTAAACTGAAAAAAGATACGATTATAATGGTAAAGAAAAACAAAACTCCCAAAACTACTTTTAACACCACTCGATCGTCTGGAGACAACGAAAAGCGACATTAAGTGTATTATAATGAGATGCTACTCCACTGTGATTGAACTCATGTAATAAGCCCTCAGCTCCGTGACTGGGGTACGGGATTAGCACAATAGAATGTATGATTGTCTTCAAGCTTTAACATAATGAGCAGGGGATTACACTTGGAGACACGTATTCGACAATAAACGTAATTCGCAAGTTTCATTCATATTTTACTGTAGAATAGATATTTGTGAAATGGAATTATAGAATTTTCGCAGTAACTCTTCTAACGAAAACAGTTTATTACCAGCGTAGAGGACTAGACAAATACTAAAGAATGAAAATACCAATAAGAAGACAAAAACAAAAAATGTCGTTAAACAATTAAAAAAGCAATGTGTTTATTTCCAATTATTAAACCAAATAAGTTGGGTTGAAATAATGAAGTTAAAACAAAAAATGAATGAGTAGTTAAAGAAAAATATAAACGATATTATTACACAGCTTTACTACTAACCAACTCGTGTGGATTCCATGAAACAGAAATACCCATCCCACTTGGTTCCACTGAACTATATTTTCAAAACGTGACTATAATTTTGAAGTATAACAAGACTTGATTGAACATATCCTTGTAATGAGAGCTCAAGTTTCGTGACTGAAATACGTGATCTTTGTAACTAAATGCACGATTGTGCTCAAAGTTTCCTACAACGTGGAGGAGCGGAGAGAGGAAATGGAAATATAATATTTAAGTACTGTCGGTGAGACAAAACTCGAAACGCTGAGCGAAGTTTCAGTCTCAACTTTTGGTTTCACAGTTGATGAAGTAGTAACTCTTTTGACTGTGATTAATTAATGTGATCTAATAATACAGATTGAGCATATGAAAGATTCATAGCAATTTATAGAACTATACATCCAATGTAATATTTCCTTTGAGTTCACTTTGACTTTCAATAACTATTATTAGTAACTTTTTAAAATTGTATTAAAAAATTAAAGCCTTAAATGGTCCTAGACGTAAAAACTATTATTTAACGATCCGAAACAAGTTCAACGAGATAAGTATTTGAGCGATGAGTTCCCACTAGCTTCTCGTTTGTTATGCAAATGACGTGTTATTTATGAATAATAATATCATTCACAAAGTGTAAATATTTGAACAATAATTTTAACATTATCTTTCTTGTTTGTTTCAGATAGTTCAGTAAATGGTCCGCAGAAGCAGACCCGCCACACAAGATGGTCGACTTATAGCACAAACCAACCACGGACAGTATCTGGTGAAGTGGCGGTGGAAGCGGAAAAATGATAATACTGACCATTGTGTACTTCATCTCGCTACCCGTGCTGACATCCAGAATGGTGAGGGGGGAATCCACAATGGAGGAGAAACATCCGCAGCCAATGATAAGCTCGAGGGTAGTACGGACGAAATATGGGGACATAAGAGGGTTCATCGTCACACCAGAGTCGAGATATTTGGAGCCAGTGGAAGTTTTCCGTGGTGTTCCATACGCTTCCCCGCCTATCGGTTCTTTGAGGTTCATGCCGCCTGTATCAGGTGCTCAGTGGTCAGGGGTCAAAATAGCCGAAGAGTTCAGTCCAGTCTGCCCGCAAGTGCTTCCAGATATTAGGAACGAGACAGCAGTACTAAAGAGGATATCGAAAGGGAGGTTCGAATACCTGAAAAGAATACTCCCTTTCCTCACGAATCAGTCAGAAGATTGCTTGTATTTAAACATTTACGCACCCGCTCAAGGTAAGGCTTTTTAATCAACTCAATATTTGTACGTTAATTCAATCTAATTAATTTTGAGAACTTAAAGGAATGTCTAAAAGGCTTCTAAGTAAATAAGACGGAGAATTACATTCTGATCCCGTTAAGTATATGTTGAATAAGTACAAAAACCTTTTCTATTTACATCCTTTTAGGATTCCAATTTGACTACCTTTCGTTAATTCTGTACCTTCAGTGAAAACTGATCTAACTCGAGTTATATCGATTTTGAATTTATTTCACTATTCAAGTCATCGAAAAATTAGCTTTTTTTGTGTCTAATCGGTGTATTTTTACGACTTATATCAACAGAGATAAATTTTGTGCATAGTAATATAAGTGCTTGCTTTTCTATGATTTTTTTGAAATAAAATGTGTATATTAATATATCTCTAGTTAAAACAATGTGTACCGAAACTTATTTCTCTTTAAATTAGTGTCTAGAAATATAACTCGTTTTAAAACTTTACACACAATTCAATAACAACTGACTTAAATTGTGCGTAGTGATTTATCTAGAATTATATCAATACACACATATAATTTCACAGTATGCTAGTTTGTGAACATTGATTTAACTCGGCTTATAGCATTAAAAATGAAGTAATAATCAAGTTTTATTTTGTGTTTATCGATATAATTCAAGTTGAATCAATAATCACATATAGGTTTGGGATAGGTATAAAATGATATAATTGACTTATATCAAAAAATATTATGAATAAACGAAGTAAAACGTTTGATTACTTATTGTGTAAAATGATAAAACTGCTCAATATACACTAACTTTTTACACCATTGCACGTTATTTTTTACAAAAAATTAAATTCATAGTATTTTTTGATTGGGGCGTATTTTTCGTTTATTTTTATTCATTATTGCCTGTCTTACTAACACGTGGAAAAAGAGTTGTGTTTTTAACTGCTTTTTGACCCCCGACGCAAAAAGAGAGGTGTTAGAAGTTTAACGTGTCTGTGTATCTGTCTGTGATATCGTAGCTCCCAAACGGATGAACTGATTTTGGTTTAGTTTTTTGTTTGAAGATAATTTTATCCTGATTGTTCTTAGTCATGTTTCATGAAAATTTGTTCAGCTGCTTGAAGATCATCAGCTCTTTTCTAGTTGATGACGGGATCTGACTAACTTCTTTATGTCCGATCGATTCGGAATTTGGTACAGTATTACTTCAATGACATTGAAAGAACATGGTAAGGCAACCATGACCTGATCAGCCGTTAGAAGATCATCAGCTCTTTTCTAGTTGATGAGGGGATCTAGCTAAGTTCCATATGTCCAGTCAATTCGAAATTTGGTACCGTGTTACTGCAATGATATTAAAAGAACATGATAAGGTAACCATGACCTGAAGCTTAGGCATCAACTGGAATCTGCAGAAAACTCAACTCCTCACCAACATACAGCAGAGGTATAGTGTTTGGGATCACTAGAATGGTCTTTAATGAGTGAGATTGCGAATAAAGTATAATAGGTGGTGATGATGAAGCATCATCTAGAATCTGAAGGATACCCAACTCTTCAACAACATACAGCAGAGATATCGTGTTTGGGATCACTAGAATGGTCTTTAATGAGTAAATTGCGAATAAAATATAATAGGTGGTGATGATGAGGCATCATCTAGAATCTGAAGGATACCCAACTCTTCAACAACATACAGCAGAGGTATCGTGTTTGGGCTCATTGGAATGGTCTCGATGATTAGGTTATACTCCTAGATTGGTAATCAACTCATCAGTTTTTTGAAATTGAATTCAAAATTTGGTACCGTGTTACTTCAATGATAATGGCCGCCAAAAATTTAGTTTAAAAAGCTTCAAATAAAACTGAAATTAAAAATTTAATAAACCCCCGATACAAAAAGCTAACTCTTAATAAAATACCCCCATACAAAAAAGCTAACTCTTAAAAAGTTGAAAATAATATCATCATATCATCAAGTCTTAAATAGATCAATGAAAAAATTGTAGACGTCGGGGGACCGCTAAGTTAATGGATTTACATGTAAGCTCGTCACATTAACTTCGCGGTCCACCGACGTCTTCGATTTTTCCATAGATTTATTTATAACTTGATAATAATGATGATATTATATTTAACTTTTTAAGAGGTTAGCTTTTTTGTATGGGGGTTTTTATTAAGAGTTAGCTTTTCTGTGTCGGGAATTTTTAAGAATAATTAATTTACTATCATTAAATGTACTATTTTGGGAGTAAATTAATTTATTTTAATTTGCTACTGAATGGAAATGGGACTTATGAATGGTTTTTTATGAATGGTTTATTGCTAGTTGTCATTTACAAGTTTGCTAAGTTTGAGTCTGAATGACTGTAGTAATGATTGTATTGTCTTTACATGAAGCACTCCGTAGTCAAGTCAATATTAAGCCAATGGGATCAATTCCGGATCAGCTCAATGGAATAAACTTTTATATTCATTTTCTTTTCTCTGAGTAGGTGTTTAAATACCAGCCTGTTTTCTTTATTATGTTACGTTGAATTTCGATACAACAACAGTTTTAACAAGTCTAAAGATCTGTTATGTTTTGTTTAAGTAAACCTTTAAGTTTAATATTGTTATGTTAATTTTTCTAAATTTAAAACACATTGTTCTGCTTATTCAAGTTGATTTAAGCGCTAATAAAGCAAGATTTAGTATTTTATATGATTACCAAAGTGTTAGTAATAAATTACCGAAATATTTTTGGGTTTTAATAACAGCAAACATTACCTCATGATATTATTTAGAATTTTATCATAAGTTATATCACTATTCACATAGTATACGTACTAGTTATATCGTTTGTGATAAAAGTTAGAACAATATCCACATCGATTTTTTTCAAAAAAGTTGTGTAAATTGATATAATTAGATTTTTTTAAACGATTCTACAAAACTAAACTCTAATCACTAACATTTAGAGTGTGCTCAGCAATGTTTGTTCTACAACTTAAAAAAAAACATACAATTGAAAAGGCAGACACAAAAAAATAAAGTCAGTTAACATTTTACACGAAAGCAGATTTTCATGGTGAAAAATGATATAAGTCTTATTACATCAGTATACACAAAACAAATAAATGTGATTAGTGATGTAACTAAACAATTTCATGAATACTGAAAAATCTGTAAGACATTTCTCTTTAAATAATACAAGAAAACAAAGTTAGCTTAACCATCTACAGTCTACAAGCACTTATTTTATTTTATCATTCTCAGTTGAAGAGTGAGATTTTTTTTAACTTTAAAGTCAATTTCCCGAAAATCGTGTTTTTAGAGTTATACCTCTTTTCACGGAAGGTACAGAATTTATTTTTGAATAAATGAATAACTATATTAGCAAACATAATTTATTTCTAGTTTTGCATTAAGTGAAGTGCCCGTTGTTCGAGTGTCATTTCCATCATCTGTCTACCATGAGTATACAATGCAACCTACTCCAGACCCATTCATCGTTTTAAAATTTCATTAAGCCTTTCCTTACGCCACAGTTAGTAAAGCATTGCCAATTCCACAGACCTCGAAATGGCTACCGAGCTTTGAACAAAAACTTGATTTATATGCCAGTGAAAAGGGACCACCGGGCTAATTTTCAAAAGAGTATCGTCCTTGGAAAATAGCATTCATTTCGCTGTAAAGAGAACTGGATGAAAAAGTCTGAATGGCGAGAGGACGAAATTAAAACGGGTCAAGTGTGAGCTGTATTAACTTGAGTGCATATTTACGCCCATTTTGTGTTACTTCTTAGTTGAATTAATTTCAAGTAGGTTCTGAGGAGTGAACAGACTCGTTTCTACACCTCTAGCAAGGAGTGTTCTTAGGAAAGAGGGAACCTTTCTGCCTTGATAAGAGGAAAAAAATATCATCCTTTCTGAATCAGCTTGAATATGCTTCTCCGTTTAAAGCTACTAAAAGGCAATAATAATTTGATAGATTCTTTTGAATAGGAAATTTAACAAAACGCAATCAAGATTAAGGCTTCCCGCCCACGAGCTACAAGAAGTAGCTCATCGACTAATCGCCCGCGAAATGACATTGACAAGAGTGATAAAGGGTTTACTTAGCCAGCGACAAAAAAACACCATGATTATTACCGCGATTAACGCCGCGATAATCGCAGCTACAAAGTCGCCCGTGGGTGGGAAGCCTAATGTTGGTCCAGAAATCAGTACTACAGCAAACCCCGAAACGGTACAAACGCGTCCTATTACAAAATTTACGGATGTGTCTAATTGGATACGGAGCGGAAGCAATTAAGGTTGTTACCGACGGATATAAACTTTATTTGCGTTCCGAATGGGAGAGATAAAAAGGTAAGCCTGTGTTGGAAATGGGTCGGCATTATGTTGTAGATCAAATGGAAAAAATCTGCTGGGAGCGATGTTGGATGACTTCAAATAAATATCCACGTCAATGTTTAAGGCTGGTTGGACGCGACGTCTGAATTGGGATAAAAATAGGGACAAACTGGAATTTTGCCTAACAATTAAATAAACGGAAGTTCAGACTTCAGTTTCAGATCAGTCGCAAAATATGGTAATCTCTTAATTTTATGATAGTATTAAGGGGTGTTTAAGCCTTTTCTACTATGAATAAATAGTTTTGAATTATCACATTGATGTTATCTGCCTTTTTACTTGAAAACATTAATACATAGATGGGTTAGTTTAGTAAAAGAGCGGTATTTCAGCGCGGTCTAATAAAATTATAAACTTAAACACTTTAACTGACAAATCGTTTTAATTAAACTCAAATTCGCGCTTTAAAAGCTTTCCTGTTATTTTTTTCTTTTAGAATTCACTGAATTATCTTAAACTCACTTTCAATCTATTACTTACATTGTTTTATTATTCTATGTAAACGTACTACTGCTTTTGAAATGGCGATTTTTCATGCCAAAACTAAAACTATTATGGTAACACGAACTGCTGACTAAGTAATGGTTGGTTAGTGGTTTAAGCTAATAGCCATCTCTGTTATTAGAGCTGTTTAAGCAACCATAGCACTTATAATATGGCTTAACGACCGCTATCATTTAATAGGAAGGCATAATGTTTGACTAGATAACAAAGACGTAGACACTAATACTTCAAGCGATAATAACCTTAATGACATTTCCTAAGAAGTACCTACGGTACATCAAATCAATTTTAGACCAATGAGTTATATTACAATCCTTAATAAGGATCTATCGATCGATAATAATCCAAAATAAGGTTATCGAATTCTGTCTCATTTTGAATGGTGTTTTACAAGGAGCTATTATGTGATAATCTAAATTTAAACTTAAGTATAATTTAAAAAACGTGGCATAGATTATTCGAAGTTAATGCTACATTTACGCAAAGTCATAATGCGGACTGCCAATTATGTGTATAAGTTATTTTGAACACGAAACCAGTTCATTGAGCTTTGAATTTTATTAGTAAAAGTAGGGCATTTACTAATAAAATTCGAACACACAAAATTAACAAATGTGTCGATGTATGGATTAATGGTTAGATACGCATCCCATGATCGAATCTACCGATAGTTAGTTAACAGCCACTGCTGCAGGCCAATGCGCTAAGCCACCGTGCCTTCGAGTCCTTCATCCAATACTACATTATTAAAGAGATAAAGAGCGGCTAAAAAGAGATACTTTCAAAGAAAATAATAAACTTCTGACACCAACCAAATTCTTCACATATACAACATGTTACCAAAATACCCCTAATGCCGAATATGGTATATAGGGATCATCAAACTGAAATCATCATCACCAATCATCACCATCAACTAAATAAAAAATCATCAATCATCACCATCAACTAAATAATATACTAGAAAAAATAGGACTCGCACCAGATCATGTTCTCGGACGGGAATTGAACCCGCGACCTTTGGATATCCGGTCCAATGCTCTGACCGCTGAGCTACCGAGTCACTAGTGAGAACGTCGAATTTCTTCTAGTATATCAACACTTACGCTGCAAGCCAGCGCCATCTCACCAATGTAGATGTAGAAGGAATTACCTCGACAACATCTTTTACTATAGGACCAACTCTCAAATCGCAAAACGCAAACTCTCAATTCGGCATTAGGGGTATTTTTGTAACATGTTGTAAATTACATTATTAATTAGTAGTAACACAAATCTCCATTACAAATCTGCCCTAATCTACTCACGTATCAACCACTAACCAGGAATATGAACAGACTTAAACATGCACGCACAAACTTCTTACACACCGTACGTGCCAAAAAAGTCCAGGAAACAAAGGGCCGAATTCCAAAAAAAGCCCCTTGGGCGGTTTGAGCCCGAATATTACGCTGAAATCCTGCAGCGGGTTTTTCAACGTCTACTCTACCTACTCCCTTTTCCGGGCGGCTTTTGTTAGCACAATACCTACCTACTTTTGCGTGTAGATTTTTTCACCTAGCAGATTTTGGGTCGGCTTAGTGAGGAAGTTAAAAGCGGGTGGGAGTAGCTTGTTTTTGTATAATTTGAATGTCGTGGGGAACTCCCGACTTCGCATAATAATATAATGATCTACCTCATTTAACGTAATAAGATATTCTAACTATAGACTTGTTTTAATGAAAACATAAGATGTTCGATGTTTTGATATTCCGCTTTTGTTTAAATAATATGTGTACGAAGTTCCATTATATTTTTGTTTTATTATTCAGTGTATCAGGTAAATAAAAGAGTAAAAAGTTATTTGAAATTGAAATTCTATAAAATACATGCAAGTTATGATGTACATAATTAGCACATTGTTAGCATCGAATCGTACACAGGGGGGCTCTAACCTATGCGAGTTTGGAAAACATACTTTAACGTACCTTCTACTAGATATGTGCTCACCAAATCCCTCAGTTTCATCATAGCTTTTCCACTGATCCGCGGCCTAAGAAACGATGACATCTTTTCATCTTCCTTTCAAATTGCCCCGTGTACGGCAGTTCGTTTTCGGGATGCTTTTACCGAAACAGTATTTAGCTCTTAATAAGCGTAAAATGGGGAGCCACAAAAATACAGGAATCAACCTCATTGAATCTCTTACTTTATTCAAATTTTATGAATTCTTTTCTATGAAGGTAAGTACTTGATTTCAATATTTTTTTTACATAGTTTACTATAATATACAATGCTACATATTTAAATAACACAAACTTACACTGCAAAATTACTTCGCCATGCGCATAAAGTATTATACATAAGCGCATAAAGCATTATACATAATGTTACAGATACCTCTACATAAAACGTACTTACGTAAGTTAGGCTGGGTCGATAGGTGGTAGGATGGGTAATATCAAATGTGCAATGAAAAGATTATCTCCCAGCTTAAAATTGACCGACTCATTAGGTGTGTTCTTCAAATAAAAATCTTTGTGATGAAATACTAAGTGATATACTAGAAGAAATACGACACGCACTAGATCATGTTCAATTTTTTTAGTCGTATTTTTTCTAGTATATCATTTAGTATTATATAAAAAAAATCATTGTGAATGCTAAAATCTCAAAATTTAAAAACTTTGTAATGAAAGTTAACATCTATCAAAAGTCTTGACAGTAGCATTTTACACAGAACTCATAGTATGAGACATACTTATATAATTATTTATATTATTATAAAATAATTATGAATAGGACAATAATTTAAGAACAAGTAATGTTCATTTGGCTAATGAGGTTAAACCGTTGTGAATTTAAGAGAGACTAGCCGCTAGATTTAATCTAGGCAAAACAAATGACATACTACATTATAAGCAAACATTGATGACCTCTGAATAACAAGTGTGTACTTACCTATCAAAATGTTTATTTTTATTTCAACACTGAAATGATGAATAATGATAAGATTGATGTAGGTAACATGCAAAACTTTTTATTTTGACTATATTATCGAGGTATTCAAAGTAGTAGATAAGTAGTAATTTATAAATAAGTGTTTAGTTTCCTTATTTGATTGATTCCACAGCTGGCTTAAGAGCTTATAAATAAATATTAGACAACATCACAAACATTGCTCTGATCCCAAAGTAAGTAGCTAAAGCACTTGCGTTATGGAAATCAGAGACAACGGAGGAACTACAAACACCCAGCCCCGAGCCAATATAGAAAATTTCGTTTTCTAAATTGACGCAGCCGGGAATCGAACCCGGGACCTCAGAGATGGCGACACCTTGAAAACCGGCGTACAAACCACTCGACCACGGAGGTCGTCGTTATACAGATATCGAACGACGACGAAGTATCGCAAAACATAGTGGCACAATCGTGCTAGTTTTCGACGATGAGACCGATGCTAAATCGTCACCTTTTCAGTTCAGTTTAAAGAAAAATAATCGCATTAGTTTTGAAAGCTGTGTCTAGCCTAGCGAGCCTAGGATGCCAATCTTCGACCATTTAAATGAGAATACTAAAGCTAAACCAAATATTTGTGTGTAAAAATTTCCTAAATGACAACGTAACAGTTTTGATTTTATTTAGCGCGATTGTGCCCCTGAACTGAAGCATAAAATATTAACTATACATCTTCAAACAAAAAAGTGCTGAGACATGAAAGATGCGGGCTCCTTCAACTTATGAAAGAAAAAGGTCGCAGAAAAAGTCATGCTTGCGTAATATTAAATGACGACATGATTTATTGAAAACTTAATGCTTTCCTTCATCGTTGTAAGTAAAATCTACGTTAAATGACTATTTTTGAAAACTATTCATAGCATTTGATGGCGTGTAAGCACCATAACGGCTAACTTATGTTTCTGTTCTGTTTGTTGTAATGTTTAATACTTGTTTAATGTTTAGTCTCAGTCAATACTTTCCTAGTAAAACGACAATGTTTTTCTGTTTTCTGTACCTGTGATAAATCCGAAGGTAGTAACTTGTACAATAATCCTCATTGTGACCACATCTCAAGTTTCTATTGTTGGGCTACTCGCTCCACGATAGCAAACTTTTCGAATAAACGCTAATGAAAGTTATTGTTGTAGTCCTCATTACTGTTCGGATATTTTTAATTAGTTCTAGCCAACAGCTGCACTAAGCGATTTGGGAATATTAAGTTCCTGGCAAGAGTTTGTTGGCGATTCCATTATGAAACTAGCACGGTTAATCATAAAGTTGAAATTACAATATAAACATTTTAAAAAGAACCCTTTTAGAAGTATTTTTATTCGGTTTGGCTTTTGCATCGCGTTTGGCAGTGTGCGTAGTTTGGCTCACAATGTTATTGAATGATGATGAAAAAGATTGATTTTTATCATCATTCATTAATTCATTAACGCCCGAGCAGACGCATGCGGTCGGATGACAATGGAATATCTATTGTGTCTCATTTTCCGGGCGTTGAAGGGTTAATTGTTCTATTAAATAGAACATAGAAACAAAGTAACGTCGATCATACTTCATTGTGAGTAAAATGAAGTTCAATCTACGACGACCTCCGTGGTCGAGTGGCTTTGTACATCGGTTTTTTTTCAAGGTGTCTCTCTGAGGTCCCGGGTTTGATCACCGGTTGGGTCTTTAGAAAACGAACTTTTCTATATTAGCTCAGGTCTGGGTGTTTGTGATACCACCGTTGTCTCTGATTTCCATAACACAAGTGCTTTAGCTACTTACTTTGGCATCAGAGCAATGTATGTGATGTTGTCTTTATTTATTTATCTATTAGCTCTATCTATGTATCTAGCTCCGAGCTATTAAAGCTAAACAATATTGAAAAAAAGGAAATTGGCTGAATGTTGCTATATTGTAAGCAATGACATTGAAATACCCCATGCCCCATCAGGATATTACAAATTTTGTAGAAATCCAATGTAGTTCTGCAAAAGTATTCACTTACATAGGATCATAAATAATAGTTAATTGTTATACAAGAGACCAAAGTCAATTTGTGCTGCGAGTGCCGACTTTAAATCACGAACTAGCGAACTAGTCTAGGATTGAATCACGAGCGTTGTGAGTGATTCTAATATAGAGCCTACTGAGTACAGTGAGTGCTTTAAAGACGAGGCAGAACAAATATTTGGTCACGTGTTAAACATACAACTTTGCACCTATACCTGCGAGAAAAGTATTATAAGTAAGAACAGTTATTTTCACGTGACTCTCCTAATAAAAAGCTAAATTCAGCATTAGAAACTTGTTCTCTCAACCCTTTTGGAGTTAGACAACTTTCTTCATCGCTGGACATAAAAAATGTGTGAAATGAAATGTGAAATGTGTGAAAAATGTGTACATTTTTTGTAATATATTACAAAAATAGTTCGATCAAACCTACTATGCTGCAAAAAACTGAATAATAGAGTAAACAGTAAAGTAGATTCCCGTCGTTGTGTTTTACATTACGTTATGTTTTCTCTTATGTATTAATATCCCATCCTATTTATTTATTTAAAATCATAAAACACTAATTTGTTATTACTTACTTATATTTCATTATTATTATTATATTATATTTGATTTTTTTCTTATTTAATATTTATTTCCTACATGCCACCTTATTTTGACCATACTCTTTCTTACGACTTATCAACCTTCTTTAAACAATCCTTGTTTAAAACTCTTTGGTAATCTCTTTAATAATCTTTTTTATAGGTACTTTTAAATCCATGTCCGACGGCATAAAGCATTCTATCTATCCTTTTCTCACATATCAATTTTACAATCGTCATCCTTGTCACTATATTTATTTTTTCTTCATTATTTCAAAAGTTGGTGTTAGAATTTAAAAAATCACTTTGCTTCATGCTTGCAGAAAAAATCGATTTTGCTGCGCCAAAAGCGCCATTTTGGTACTGGAGTGGTGAAAATATTATTTTGGAGCCTTCACTGAGCTCGTCAGCGAAATGGAGGAGACTATTAGCGTTGAATGATAAATGAGTAGGTACATGTTCGCGGTTACCTGCAAAAGTAAACCAACGGTATTGATAAATTATTGAAGATACGTCTAAAAATCAAGCAGAAAGGGTAGCGGGAGTAAATTGAATACATGATGGCATCTCGACATAAACCTCTTATTTTTTAGATGCCACTAAAGTTTTTTTTGCCTTATTTTGTAATTTGAGTTGATTTAAATTTCGGTAATTAGTGAGAATAGCTCTTCTTACTTGTATAAGTATATAAATATCAACTATATTTTGATGGCTGACTTTGGAGTAAGTACCTATTAAAAAATAATTAATTTACTATGAGTAGGTAAGATATACCTGCGTGGAAAATTAGGTACCGTAATAAAACATTAACACTCTCCTTTGTTTTGACCAAGGTGTAGAGTAGCTGTATCCCATTTCCACAGGACGAATCAATTTATAATGCAAATAACAGCCTAGCATAACAGAGATAGTACAGTACAAGCCAAATTACAAGAGTCCTACACAAACACTGGCGATTCGTTGGAACCGGGGTCCAAGTAATTTATTCCGTACGAATCCTAAGATAAATAATTAGCTATTACATAATTCTGGACCTTCGCGGTAAGGTATAGGATTCCATGCTTGCGTTATTTTGTTAATTTTCAGAAAATGCAGTTTAATTTTTTTTTGCTTCTTTGGAGCATTTGCTTGAAGCGACAAGAGCTAGAACGTTCCGATAAATTGGTAAATATAGATCAGATATCCTTTTTAACATATAGTTACGGCATTGTTTCTCCCATAAACAAATATAACAAATGGCATAACTTACAGTTGCGACGAATTATGTCCCAGCGATGTCCACTCATAGGGGGCCCCCGCGCAAAAAGCGCGCAGCTAACTGATCTGACGCTGTTGCACCAATACCACAGTGCAATATCACAGTAAACTACAAAAACATATGGCGCAATGTATTGAAAAATGTAAGAAATGATTATGCGTTTTTGTTTCGTTGTACAATACCACACTTTTTAAATATAATGGCGTTCAAAAGACATTTTCGTGCTTTTTGTAGTTAAAACTCTGTAGCACCAGATGTGCGACATTATTCGCATGCAAATTGATTTAATATATTAAAGTAATTGATTTCATTATCAAATTTTTTGTGTTTAGAAAAATTGTGGATGGTGCTTGGTTGGGGTTTTTAGTCAATCTTGTCAATCAGTTAGCAAATAAGTATAAGCAGTTATTTTACTTTTTTCTATTCTATGACAATTTTTTTATAGAATTCAGATTTGTTTCTTTAATAATCCTTTTAGTAACTCTTTAGTTATATTACTATAATAGTTATTATACATCAGTTTCCGTATCTGATAGCTGACCATATCAGTTAGCCCTGAATCAATAACAATCAATATGTCCTACTGTTAAGCAAATACTGTTAATTGAATAGTATCCTATTGGGATTATCGCCCGAACTGATCCATTTGATAGTATATGGGACAGTTTACCAAAACATAACTTTAATGTAGACATACTAAGGCCTGTATTTATAAACCGCTCTCAACGTTGAGAGCTATCTAAAGATCATACCCGAGATGCTGTTCCTAAATGAAGAGCATCTCAATTATGATCTCAAGATAGCTCTTAACGTCGGTTTATAAATACGGGTCTTAAATTTTTTACAACATTTACAACATTTACGTCTCCCAGGAAATTCAAACATAATATACATGAGCGAATCACTAACTCCAAAGCTAAAGCGATTATTTTACTTATCACGGGAATTTGCAAAGCAAAATGACTACAATTATTGTTGGACCTCCGGTGGCAACGTGTATCTTCGGAAAAGAGAAGGCACCACCCACATTCGAATTAGTGCTGAAAAAGACTTAAGCAATATTGTTGAAAAGCTTTGACTAGATTTAAAAGTAGAAACGTGTCAATTACTACTTACTTCAGCATTGTTTTGTTTTTATACTAGAACTCTAACGCTTAAAACATTTTACACTTACACATGCACAGACTTTATAAACACAAACGTACATATACACATCACACTACAAAGCACATACACCTTACTAAAACACATAACAAAACAAACTGCAGAAAACGAGTTATACCACCCTTATAACATCATTACATTCTTTATAGAAAACTTTATCATAATTATAATATCTGTAAAAATTATAAAGCTCACTCTTATTTGTTATATTCATGCACTGCATGCATGCAATTACCAAGTATATATACTCTCACAATCTTACTCTAATCTTTTATACAAATCTCTAATAATGCGTAGGTTCATACAGCAAGTACCGTTTAAATCCACATTTAGATATGGTCCCAACTTTCTTAATTATCCTTGATTATGACAGATAATCTAACTATTCTCGATGAAATTGAACAGATAAAAGTTTCAGAGGCTTATCAGTGCTCTCCCGAAGAATGCTGCACTTATATGTTGGAAACAAAAACCTCCTTAAATTTTCTCCACGTGAATATTCGAAGTATAGGTTGTAATTTTTCTCACCTTTTGGCTTTACTACAGCGTATTAGTATTTCAATAGATGTTATATTGTTGACTGAATGTTGGCTGAGCAAATCTCCGACCTTACCATCTCTGCCAGGATTTGTGTCTTGTAAATCCACCTACACTAATCAAAACGAAGGGGTGGTTGCCTACATTCGTAATAACCTAAACTTTTCTTTCGTATTACCCACCATCAGTGATGCAAATTGTCTCCTTCTTAACTTCTCAAACAAACTGGCAGTTCTTGCAATTTATCGCTCACCTTCGGTTAGAAATGTGGATTCCTTTGTGAACTCTCTTGACACAGTGCTAAAGTCTCTAAATACTTTCAATAATGTTGCTATTATAGGCGATATCAACATTAATATTTGCCACAAATCTGCTGACTCAAATTCAGATACGTGCAATAAAGCGGATACATATCTCAATACAACTGCTTCTTTTGGCATGCTACCTGCCCATACTTTTCCCACCAGACAAGATAACTGTCTGGATCATGTCATACTAAGAACGAAAATGAGTGCAGTTACCCTGGTTCTTTATTCTTATATCACTGACCACGCCCCTGTTATACTATGTTGTAGCTCTAAGCTAAATTTAAATGTAACTAAGCGCACCATGGCCCGCATTGACATAGCTGCCTGTTCTAAAGAACTACAGACTACTGATTTTACATCCATTTACGACTGTACTGAAGCTGACAAGGCTACTAGTACACTCGTAAACATTATTAACAAAGTTGTAAGCGCACATACTCGTCACGTGGTTGTGCCCAGTAGGAAAAGAATTGTGAAACCCTGGATCACTCCTGGTCTTCTTAGATGTCTGAGGAATCGTGACAAATTATACCTACAAACTAAAAATGACCCTTCCAATACCGTTAAACTTGTTACATACAAGAGATACAGAAATTTTATAAATAATCTTTTGAAAAAACTTAAACGGGAGCATGAAAGAGCTGAATTTAAAAAGTTGAAGAATAATCCTAAAGCAACCTGGGAACTTATTAAAAATACAGGTAATATAAGAAAAACTACTTCTTCGAGTACTGAATTGTTATCTCTGTCCACCTCAAATTTGACCTCTATTAACATGGTAAATTCCTATTTTGCAAATGTGGGAAAAAATCTAGCGCTCAAATTAACATCCTCACATTCTCGTCTTTCTAGTGTATCAAGTTCAAATAGTCCACCCGCTTCAAACCCTATTCACCATTCCATGGCTCTGCTTGGCACTGACGTTGGCGAAATTGAGGATATCATTCGAAATTTAAAAGGATCTTCTGCGACCGGATGGGATGGCGTACCTACATCTGTTTTGAAGACTGCAACTGCGTCCCTGGTCTCTCCGCTGGAGCATGTTTTTAATATTTGTCTCGCATCTGGTGTGTTCCCCTCATCCTTCAAGAAAGCTCTTGTACATCCCATCTACAAGGGTGGTGACAGAGGCAGTGTTGATAACTACCGGCCTATATCAGTATTGACTTCTTTGTCTAAGATCCTAGAAAAAATCCTTAATAAAAGACTTATCTCCTACCTTAATAAAAACGATATTATAGCTGATAACCAATTTGGTTTCAGAAAAGGAAAATCCACTGAGGATGCAGTTCTTTGCCTTACTGAAATGATATCTAAAAATTTTAACTCTAAACTCAAAACTATTGGCATATTCCTTGATCTCTCTAAGGCTTTTGACACTGTCTCTGTCCCTATCCTTCTTCAGAAGCTATACGACATTGGTGTTCGGGGTGTTGTTTATGACATGTTCAAAAGTTACCTCAGTGACAGGTCACAGTATGTTGTAATAGACGGCATTACAAGTCAAAATGAAACTCTCACTTTTGGTGTCCCTCAGGGAAGTGTCCTTGGACCCACGCTATTTCTCCTATACATCAACGACCTCTGTAAACTAAAATTGCCAAATTGTGAGATAGTTACATATGCTGATGACACTGCTCTGGTGGTTCATGGAGAGAACTGGAATGATGTTTGTCTAAGTGCCGAATCAGTGTTGAGTAAGGTGACGTGGTGGTTGCACGCAAATTTGTTAACCCTAAACCTCAAGAAAACCAAATTCATTACCTTTGCACCCAGCGCTACTACCTTGCCCCCTCCTACGTTCACAATCACAGCCCACCAGGATTTTCCCTGCCAGGTGTCAAATTGCGACTGTATGAGAATCTCTCGTACACCTGATATTAGATATCTAGGTATCTGGATAGACCAATCCTTATCTTGGAAAGAACAAATTGATGTTACTGTAAGCCGTGTTCGTAAATTGATCTACGTTTTCAAAAATCTTAGATTTGTCCTTGATCTTGCAACACTTAAAACAATTTATTATGCCTTGGGGAAATCAATCCTGTCCTACTGCATTACAGTCTGGGGAAATTCTGCAAAGACTCTGCTGCTGAGGCTGGAGAGAGCACAGAGGGCAATTTTGAAGGTGATGTGTTTTAAGCCAATTCTTTTTCCTACCTCTCAGTTGTACGAACATACTGAATTGCTGACTGTTCGTCAAATCTATATTCTACAAACGGTTTTACGCAAACATTCCCAACTTTCGTACAACTACGAGATAACAATAAATAAACGTAGATCTGACTTGATTTGTAAACCTGTAAGTTGTAGGTTAGCTGTATCTAGACGTCATTTTTATTATTTTGCACCACGCTTATACAACAAAGTCAACAAACTATTAAAATTATATCCACTTACATTGCGTGAATGTAAAACCCGCATAAGAAACTGGTTATTAAAATTGACATACTTGCAAACCGAAAACTTTCTGAACAGTTGCTAGACCGCTGGTTTTACCCATATCCTAGTGATGTTGTTATCGTTCTCATGAACAGAGTCGTCGTAGGGTTAATAGTCTCGTTTTTGCACCCGCTCTCATTACACACACTCACATTCACAACACACACACATACATATTAACACACGCACACACACACACACATACACACACACACACACACACACACACACACACACACACACACACACACATATATACACACACACACGCAAACACAATACCATATTTTTGTTCGATATTGTAAATTTAATTAACATAGTTTTTAGTTTTTATTGTCTGTTGTGCAGCTGGCGGCTCACTGGGCAAGTCTTTCCCCGTCGTTGCACAGCACAGTGTGCTGCCAACTGACATACTCTATTCATAAGAAACGCTCTGATACCAATGTTCGGAGGTGGGCGCTAACAGCTGCGACACAGTTGCAAAACTAATGTGGCTGTTATCGTACACTTTAATACTGTACTCTGTGAAAGTTTCTCAATAAATTTTTATTTATTTATTTATTATTTAAATAGAAGTTTTACCATAAACTAAAAAATGGACTCCTGTTTTAAAAACAGATTTAATTGAAATCATAGAAATAGTTTTAGCAGGAATATTCAAAGGCTTTAACTATAAGCTGAATAGCTTATTTTAGTAATTCAAATTAAAAACATAGTTAAGCTAATAACAAAAAAATAATAACAAGAGAATCATTTATAAGTAAGAGTACAACTATATCAACAATAGGTATTTTTAAGGACCTACCTAACCAATATAGGTATAGGACTCGGTAGCTCAGCGGTAAGAGCATTGGACCGGACTTCCAAAGGTCGCGGGTTCGATTCCCGTACGAGAATATGATCTGGTGCAAGTCGTATTTTTTCTAGTATATTATTTAGTATTGTGAATGCTAAAATCTCAATTTTAAAAATTATATAGCTATTTGATCTTAATCAGTTGTCAAAATATTCCAATTGAATGTCGAGCTAATTCCTTAGGTTGAATGAAATAACGCTGGCTTGCAGCGTAAGAGTGGGATATAGGTACTAGAAAAAATTCGACGATACCACTAGTGACTCGGTAGCTCTGCGGTAAGAGCATTCGACCGGACATCCAAAGGTCGCGGGTTCAATTCCCGTCCGAGAATATGATCTGGTGCGAGTGGTATTTTTTTAAGTATAATATAGGTACTTATAGGTAGGTAATGCACATCGATTGATTAATGTATTTTCTTCCGTATCCTTTCTCAGTCCTATTTCTCTATCAGTTGTCATCTTGGAATAATCATTGTTTCTAGACATGCCATATTTTATACTGTCTTTACTTTCTTTCCTACCGTCATTGAAATGCCACCTATATCCTGCATCCTTCCCATACACTTCTCATTCTAATTTCTCCGTAACTTGAGGTTCAGCAATGCCACTTCCAAACCTTGAATGTAGTCTTCCAAACCTGCATTATTTACAAATCCAATTCCATCCAAGATTATTACAAAGTAGAAAATTATTTAAAAGAGCAATGCATGGATGTAACATTTTTAAGTAACTTTTCAATTTTACAGTTTTCAATAATTTCATTCAAATTATGTTTTTTTTAATTATGTTGTTATTTTGTTTTAAATGTAGTTATTTGGTACCGATATAATTTCTTTGTAAATAGTTACTTCTGATTTCTGACAAAGCTGATAAGTTTCTTGCGCCCATTCTTCTTGTCAGCTAACAAAGTCTCGAATGGATGGTAGAAAAATACAGACAATTCAAAAGCACTTAATATCTAAGTTAATTGGAATAAATAGTTTTTCATTTTCAATCTTAACCCATATAGTTACGGTCAATTTATATAACGCTTACAGCTCCACAACAAAATGGATAAGGTAAATTAAGCGCCACTCATAAATCCATTTACGACTCGTGTCCATAGCCGTTCGCTAATATGCATATATCAGGTCGATTCTCTTGTAACAATATTTTTAAAGAGTAAAATATTTTAAAACTAGTGGACCCTGAGAATTTCGTATCACCTAAACTTTTATTTGAGTATGTACTTAAATTATTTACTTAGATGCAGCGCTGGAGGTATACTTTGATGCGGCGCTGGTTTTCAATATTTTTAAATTAATTTAATTAGTTAATAAAAGAGCAGCTAAAACTAAAACGAAAGCAACACTACGTGTGCTTTATTTTACTGAGTGCTTTTCTAAAAAAACTTCTATCTAGGTGTCAAAAGCAGGCCTTCCTTATGGGTGGATAAGGAGGATGGACCATAACCCACTACGCAGCCCCAATGCGTATTGGTGAGTGTTAACGACTACAAATGCAGCCGGGACCAACGGGCTTAACGTGCCATCCGAAGCACGGAGTTCGAGATAATTATTTTTTTATACTACCTGCTCGTCAATGGCATATTATGTGTCATGCAAACCTTTCCTAAAGTAAGTCATTTTTCCCATGGGGAATAATGTGATTTGAATTTGGAATGCAACCCTTGTAGTCGTGCTTGATCGATGTTGGTTTCAAAAAAGTTTAGGTGCAATGAGATCTTATTCTGAGTTAGGCTGTATGTTATCATGAAAACTTTTTACGAAATTCATTTTCACCCGCGCATCAAGAAGGATTTATTTGAATGTCGAACTGACCACTACAGAATAGACGACAAAAACATAAACTCTAACCCAACTATAAATGTACCAAAGAATGTAACTTTGTCGTTGCACAATTGGTGTAATGTTTCTAACATAACTTTTAATTTTCAATAAATATTCTTAATTTTTCATATTTTATTATTCTAACTTTAAATAATTACTTAAGTACTTTCTTTATAACAGTCATTGGTTTCAATTGCCTCGCAGAAAGTATAAAAAGTAGAGTATGCATCGCGGGCTTAAATGTGTATTTGTCATGGGCGATCTTGAACACCTCGTACTCAGGATTCTAGCCTTAACTCCCTCGCTCCGCTCGGGAGTTAACCATAGAATCCCTCGTACTCGGGGTTCAATAATAGCGCCCGGGACACAATACACTACTTTAAGCCCTTATTGCATAATCTACTATTTTGTCAATCATCCCATGACCGTCCCTTGTGAAAGTTGCTTAATCTCCGCAATCGCTGGGCCAGGCGCTAAACCACTGCGCCATTGAGTTCCTATGTACCTATGTACCCAAAATTGATGTTTAGTTCTGTTATAGTATAGGGGTTAACGAAACGATGAAGCATGATAATGGATGCAGTATATAGACATATCTGGTAAAAGCTGGGGTACATTGTCATATATCATAATATATAATTTAAAGTGATCTTAATATTTTAAAAAAACCATCATAGATAAAGGATTGTAATTTTACTATACGCAAGAGTGAATTTCGTTTCAACTGATGATTCGATTTGAATATTGCTTTCATAGCGTTGTTAATTTATGTGAAAAAAGAAAAAAAATCTTATTTGAGGGAAAGTTCCAAAAAAGAGAATTTCCAGCACCGGAAAAAAATATGATGGTGAAATTTTAAAAGCGTTCATATCCGCTGTTCCATCGAATGGATCAGACGAGGAACATAAATCAAGCGTTAAATCTATAAATCCATCCCTGATATCGGGTGCTGTCAAACGGTTATCTTCTAATATGCATATCGGGTTATAACGCTTGGTTCAGACAGTGATGGAATAGTTAAGAGGGAAACGATAAAATGAAAACGGAATTTCGAAACAGTGGAACAGGCACCAATAGTTAAGCGGAAATAACTCACTAAAGTGTTTTGGATAAATTGCTTTTGGGCAGGTAACCTAAATTGCTTTTCGCGAGAAACTTCTTTTCGTAGCTATTTATTGAGAGTGAGATAAATTAGGTTTTGTGTAGTTATTGGAGTTGCTTGTTATATTTACGTGATTCAATACCAAGCTTTCAATGGGCTAAAAGGTTTTGATAACATTTGGATTAGTTATGCCTCTAACATGCTTAAATAAGAAATTATGACCCCAATGATTATCAATAATTGTCCCTTCAGGGATTCAATTCAGCGCCATTCCAACACATGTTCACCAAATCACCACTCGACCACGTAGGAGGTTTGACGACCTCCGTGGTCGAGTGGCTTTGTACACCGGTTTTCAAGGTGTCGCCATCTCTGAGGTCCCGGGTTCGATCCCCGGTTGGGTCAATTTGGAAAAACGAACTTTTCTATATTGGCTCAGGTCTGGGTGTTTGTGATACCACCGTTGTCTCTGATTTCCATAACACAAGTGCTTTAGCTACTTAATTTGGTTGTCAAATATTTATGATATATTTTTTTATAAATCGAGATCATATAAGCCACTGTCCGTCGTATTGATGTATAAAACAGATATATTTTTTCCAAAATATATTATTATCTCTTTACACACATATAAATTGATCGACTTACCTTAAACAATCTAAAAAATCCTTGTAAAAGGCAGGTGTTCCTTAAAAGCGGGAAGAACACAGGATTTCCCTGTTTGATTTATGTTCCCTGGCGGATCCATCTAACACGAGATAGTGTTCACGGAAGATTTACCGGGATTGGAAGCCCATGGGCTTATTGATGAAGGTTGTAGCTGGAAAAGAGTTCTTATATATTACGAATAAAATATCCTAAAGCATGAAACTCTTAGGTTGTCCCATGTGCATAAATGCATGATTTATATCTTTAATGGCAACTAAATTTGCCAAATTTTTTACAAAAATAACTTGCAACTTGCATTTCACAGATTGCTTGTCTATCTCACGAAGACCGTTTTGTTATGAATGTTCTTAGGCGTGCACATGCACATTATTTAAGTGTGCGTAATACGAGAGCGTGCAGACGCACACTAAAACAATGTGCATGTGCACGCCTAACACATTCATAGCAAAACAGTCTTCGTGAGATAGAAAATCTATAACAAATTTTATAGTTAAATGTATGTATTATGTATGAACATTATGTATGATATCTTATCTTATCTTATGGGCTATTCTTGATGATTATGATAAAACTAGCTCTAAAACGTGTACAAAATCCATAAAATAAAATATTCATCTCTCCAAGCTCGAAAATACCTAAAATAAACTTAATTAAACTAAACTTAGCTCATATCATAAGATAGCTTTACACCGAATTGTCACGGAATTCATAGGTACCCACTTTATTAAATTGAGTTTGTTCGCATTCACAATGCTATTTTTATAGTAAGATAAATAATATATTAGATATTTAGGTACTTACTTAAATAATGCTACAAGGTTCGAAGACAAAGCAAGTTAGTTATATTTTCTGTAAATAACAGTGGTTAAAAATATAAAAATAAACGTGTGAAATTCGTACAGTCGCCGTCAGATAATTGTAGCATACAAGGTGACCAAATACTTCTGAACAGCTTAAAAAGTCAAAATATAATAAAAACATGACTGCCCTGTCAAAAACGACTTAAAAAGTTAAAATAACAAGTGTCATTGCAGTCTGTTCAGGCATTTAGAAGTTATGGTGAAATAAAGAAACTCACATTATATACATTCAATCATACATGAACCCTGAACACAATACACTCTTTTTTGGCCAGTCGTGTAAAAATCTAACAAATAGTTGTGTGTAAGTATAGATAACTTATTGACATTTTAAACTGTCCAGAAGTATTTGGTCACCTTGTTTGTTACTATGTTTGACGGCGACTGTACTTTTATGTAGCTTAATGTTTAAATGTGCTTGCCATTAATCGACGCAAAACTGCTGAACACGGCAAGTGCCAGGAATTTCAGAACAGCCACAATATCGATGGCTGCCACAGACGGCTATTAATCCCTCTGCCCATTCTTTTTTGAAGTCGCTTGACACTTTCCGATTTCATCAGATTAATCGAACACCATTTAACTCTACGTCCCTCAGACACTTTTAGGTCCTAAAAAGTATACAGACTTGATAAAGTCTGTGGAAGCTTGTAATTAGCCTTTAAGTTTAGTAACTTGTAAATGATGCTGTTAGCTCCCCAAAGAAAATAAAATAAAATAAATAAAATAAAATAAATAAAATAAAATAATATGTTCGGCTCAAAGACCGAAATCGCTTATTGATAACGCATTGTGGTCACTGCCAAAACACACAACGCGAAATTCGTGTTGTGGCTCTTCTTAAAACGCACATGACGCATTGTGGTAATCACAGAAAGACTTTAAAGCGAAATTCAAAGTTGTGGCAATAAAAGCAATGACGCGCTTTAAGCACTGGTTGCTGCAACCATAACACTACGGACAGGTAATTGTGATTTCCAATGACACAAACTTTTTAATATATACGGGGTAGAGACGACAATACGACAATGAATGAAAACATTGGTGACACTATAGTTCATTGGAGTATTTTAAAATTATGAAATAATTCCTAGGAATGAAATAAAAAAAATCAAACAAACTAAATAGCACGAAAATTATTTGTACTGAAAACAGTAACAAAAAAATATTTCCTGTGACTAAATGTGACCTATTGGATATTTTTACCCGACTGCAAGGAAAGGGTTATATTTTTCGCGCGTATGTTGTATGTATGTATGTTTGTATGTAATATGCTTTATTACCTCATATATATCAAACAGCTGAACGGATTTCTATTATTCATTATATCGTTAGATTCATCTCGACAGCCTTAGGGATGTTAAAAATCCAACATGGCGGCTGTGCGGTGTTATTATTTGAAGAGCAAAAAAATTTTTTATTTTTAATTATGCCATATGCGCGCGGGTATGAAAATAAAGCGCTTATCAAAAGGATTTCAAAAAGGTATATCATTATGTTGCCTTCTTTTTTCTATCTTTTTAGTTGACTTGTTAATTAATATTTTTCTTCGAGACTGGGAGCGTTCTTAGCTATAACACATTAATATTTTAATTACTTGTATAACTTAGCATTCAATTGAGTACTTTGAGTAGGTTTCAGAAAAAAATATATTTCAAGGTGTATGCATCATGTGATTATGTATTCTATCCAACAAAAATCATACCGAATCCGATCGGGAGATGTGATGAGGACTTTACATCGTTAGCAAACTTCAGCGAGTCACGTAGAGGGAGCAGAGAGATGTATATCCGTCCCTTTCTTGACCTTCATTACCGTGCAGATTCGCAGGGGGATGAGTCGGACATTTGAGATGTTAAGATTCCGTAGTACGTATAAAAAGAACGCGTTTTGAAAAGCTAAGAAGTGACGAAGACTTATCAAAGGCGTCTGTGAAGAACATTTTCTTTAGCTCTTACTTATAATAATTATAATTTAGCAAATACGCTAAATTATGGCTCGCACTGATCTGGTATGGGTCGTATTTTTTCTAGTATATTAATTAGTATTATATAAACATAATTGTGAATGCAAAAATCTCAAAAATTTAAAATTAAGGTCTAAATTACACAAGGTCATGTACCCGACTATTTATTAACACTGGTATACCCGATTTGGGGTCATCAAGTGTATAAATAGCATACTATCTTTGTCGCCAGCCTTAATTCTAAGTGTACTCAAATCACAGATTACCAGCTACCCCAAATTCAGGTAAACATCCTTATGTAATCGAGTTATAATGTAAATAGGAAATGTAAAAAAACTGTACTGCACCAGTATTCAGAATAAACTTAATTTAAGATAAATTAATAATATGGCCCATCTAATGTATGGTTGGTTGTATTTTCAAGTAAACATTATCATAATAATGTGCTTACAAATAATTAGGGTAAATTAATGCAATATTCCGCTCACCTTATTAGGGAAACAGGCTCTTATTAGGGAGTTTGATTACGTCATATTTGCTCGAGTGATTGAATAAACAGATTTTAGGGTAAATATTTAGATTTAACAGGCTGTTTAAAATGAAATTGAAAGCCGATAGAGTCTAATTTGAATCAAAGAGAAAAATCTGACTGTTTGAAAAACACTTCAAACAGTCAACTAGCGCCGCCAGTCGATTTTATTTTATTTATTCTAAATAAGCCCAATTTCTTAAAAAAGGAATCAGTCAAGGTCTTGTGAATGACGTCTAATGTTTATTAAATAACGTTACAATATTACAAAATGCGTTCAATGGTTAAAAAACGGGTTTGAGCCAACAGTGGCCACTTTTAACAAAATCGCGTTTAAACTGTTTGAATGCCTTTTCAAACTGTGTAAAGTTTTTCAATAAATATTAGAAGTTATTAACAAAACCTTGACTGATTCCTTTTTTAAGCAATTGGGCTTGTTTAGAATATATAAAATATAAAATCGACTGGCGGCGCTAGTTGGCTCATGTCAGCCCCTTAAGCGTATTTTATTCCGATGTTAAATAAAGCTGAATAGAAACTTCAAACTGAAAATTTAGATAATAATCGGATGTTTCAACTTCCGTGCGCCAGGTGGCGTGACCTGAACTAAAATAAAATGATGCTCAACCAATATAACGCAATTTCCTGTGCAAGTTTCGCTTTGTTAACTTTTATTTGTTTCTTTTTCTACGTTTAAAATGTAACCAAAGCGCAAGCGATTATAAGCCTTAAGACAATATAATTAAGATAGTTTTCCCGAGGCATAATTTTTTTGGTACAAAAAACATCGATGAATGCATTGCGTGACTGTCAAAGTTTTGTACTGCTATATCTTTAAACTTTATATGCTTTGTGTTGTATCTAACACCATTTATACCTAGTTTACAGTCAAATCTTTAATGTTTGTAACCTACATTATAAAATTTAATCATGTATTATACTTATTTTAAGTAAAAAAATCATATAGTAGTCAAGATTTTTTGCGAAAAGTGGCCACATTTAATAATAAATCTCCATTAAACTAAACAAAAGGCTATAAAATACTGTTTAAGCGATAAAAGTACCACAAACCTTCTACGGAGTGCACTAAGACAGATAATTCACAATTTCGTCTTTATTTAAGCACTATGATACTTTTTCAATGGCGGCGCAAGTGTGCAAACTGCGCTTTTAAGTTCCTATCAAATTAATAAAGATTCTCTATTGATGCGATAATGTTCAGATTACTTTACTTCTCATTCCAATTTCAATAGGGGAGAAAGAAAGGTGATATTTTTTCATCCTTTGAACTATTTTGACGCATGAATATTCCAAACAAGCTATGTTTAACGTTCAAACAAGATAAAAAGTTAATTAAAATGTACACGAGATCAAACAAAAACAACTGTCAATCGCACTCGTTTCATTACTTACGGGATTGAAAGAAAAAGAACTCGGAATTCGCTTTACTCATCTATTAGACGGGAAGTGGAATGGAAGACGTAAATAAAAAAAAACGAAGAAATGAAACAAAAAAAATATGATTCTTGTGTAAATTAAAACCACTGGATAAGTAGTCTATCAGTAGTTAGAGCAATTATTGTCTGATTTGCTGCTAAATTTTAGGTTTAAAATCAAAGGTCGCGGGTTCGATTCCCGTCCGAGAACATGATCTGGTGCGAGTCCTATTTTTTCTAGTATATTATTTAGTATAATATTACTAAGTATTAATTTTGTCTACAAAGCAATAAGGACAATGTTTGTATGTCCAAAATTTTTTTTAAATACATACTTTTTGCTTGGTATAGTGAGAATTTAAACCAATAAACAGTTCTGACGCTTCTTAAAAGTCATTCATTTATTATTACATCCATAATACATTTCCTTTAAACAGTACACACAAAAGATAATTATCAGCTCTGTCGAAGTAAAGGAAGGGCCATTTTACCACCATTTCATTATAAAACTTTGGAGTGTCTAACAATCGCGTCAGCTCTATTGGGGCCCGAAGGCCAATATCTCGGCCTTATCTGTATGATGGATTGAAGGCCGGGCAAATTCAGTTTTTGTTCCCCATCAAGGCAAGAAGATGAGCGATGGGACGTTTTTATAATATTTCGCTACTTGATTTGATTGGATTAAATGTGGAGTCTGTTGGTAAAGAATTATTTTGAAGCTGCGAGTATGTAGTAGTATGAATGCACGATGGAATTAAGAAATATTTTAGAGTGTGTTTTGTTTTGTCCTCAGCTGGAGTAAGAGACGCTGTATCCCGCTACCCAGTGTTAGTCTTCGTTCACGGGGAGAGCTACGAGTGGAGTTCGGGCAACCCGTACGATGGGACGGTGCTGGCGTCCCACGCAGGGCTGGTGGTGGTCACAATCAACTACAGATTGGGGATATTGGGTAAGTAGTCTAACTTAAGGAGAAAAGGGAAAGAAGAAAGATTCTTGAATGTCGAACTATAAAGTAGACCAAGATCTGGTAAAGATCACGGAAAGACGCTGGATGCAGGTGAGTGTAGGAACAATCAACGAGAAGATCCTTGGAGGAGATATGTTTTGCAGAGCATATCGTCTGTCTGTTGGAGAAAAAGAAATAGTCCATAGCACTGATGCAAAAAAAAAATACGATAATGATGTGAGGTCAGTGAAAGCAACTCAGTTATTTGATGAGCTATAGGTATAAAATGCGCTAAAAATGATTTATGATAATGACCTTGTTAGGATAAATACACAGCTGGTAAGTATCCACGCGTAGGAAGGGAATAGCTCAGTAAGGGCGCTTTGGCTTTACTTGAACATTAAATAGAGTTATAAATTATTCTCATTTTTAATACCTTGCATCAAAAGGACATGAATTATAGTAATAAAGTTGTCGCAAACATCAACCGTATTTTTAACCAAAATAAGTCTTAGTCGATTCCATGCTCCAGAACCAATTCTGTTCACAAATCATCGTGACAAGTTACTTACAAACTAGTTTAAAAGTTCCGTAAGCGACAGCCAACTTTTTCCCGTTGTACCCTTGTCCAAAATGAATTTATTAACAACATTACCGCAAGTAATTTAACTTGTTACATCGAAGTTCTTCGTAATCACTCGCTCGCATGTCCAGCCTTCATAAACTATCAGAATTATCCCGAACTTGGAGATGTTTCATCGTTATTGCTATAATTACCTGTTTTTTGTACGAAACTCACTTAACGATGTTTGTTAACGTTTTTATGACTAGGATTAGAAATTTTATTTTCCTTACCTAAATCCTCAAATATGAATTGGTCACGTAAAATTTCTTTTAAAGTACTAAAGTCAATGTTAACAATGTAGGTATTACAAATAAATAAATATAAATATTTGACAACATCATATACATTTCTCCGATTCCAAAGTCAGTAGCTAAAGCACTTGTGTTATGGAAATCAGAGACAACGGTGGTATCACAAACACCCAGACCTGAGCCAATATAGAAAAGTTCGTTTTCTAAATTGACCAAATCGGGGATCGAACCCGGGACCACAAAGATGGCGACACCTTGAAAACCGGTGTACAAAGCAAGTCGTCAAATAGAGAAAAGTATGTTCAAGCTGTTGACATAAGTATAAATATAACTCAAAGATTGTTTTCGTATAAAAACGCACCAATAAAGTAATCGTTAAAAACTGGCCAAGTGCGAGTCGGACTAACACACGAAGGGTTCCGTACCATTATCTATAAAAACGGCAAAAAAAAAACATGTCAGTTGTGTGGGAGCTCCCCTGAAATATATTTTGTTTTATTTTAATTTAATTATTTATTTTTATAATGTGAATATATAACTAAATATTCTGTGATTATTCCAAAAGTCTACCTGTTGCCGTTATCAATATCGAGCAGAAACGAGCAAAACAAAACGTTTGTTGTATGGGAGCCCCCTTATTTATTTTATTATATTTTTTAGTTGTTGTTTTTGTTGTTATGGCGGTAAGAAATACATCATCTGTGAAAATTTCAACTGTCTTACTACCACGGTTCATGAGATACAGCCTGGTAACAGACGGACAGACAGACAGACGGACGGACAGCGGAGTCTTAGTAATAGGGTCCCGTTTTACCCTTTGGATACGGAACCCTAAAAATGAGGTGTAGGTATACCATTATGCATGCTAGTATATGTGCTTGTTTGCCAGCCAAGAAAAAAACGAAATACCTACTTTTAGTAGTCAGAGAACAAATAAAGATACCATTTAACGAGATTGTGCCTGTACGTCGGTTATTGTTGTACATCCGAGTCTCATTTTAGGTTTCGCCGCTCATCGCCCAAATTCGGGACACAATATTGTGTTTGTAAAATGGGAGAAACTATGTCCGTTGGGGCCGCTACGGCTTTATTAGTTGGCGTATTAAAGTTTTGAGTAGTAACACCGCATCTGGCGATGACTGCTTATAACTTGGGGTCAATTTCAGCCTTTTCGGTGAAATTTCAGTGTAAATATAAAGTGTCGTGTTCATAAGAGAGGCAAAGTTAACAACTCTCATTATATTGATTGGAAAGCCGAATACGTGTATACAACATTTTTCATATTTGAGAGCATTATTTAAACTTTTATTCTTTATTACGATCAGTTCATCCATGTACCGTACCTAGATTTCCTCTGTATTCACTTTGGGAAACCGAATGCCAGAAACACTGTCCCGAAAAAATGCCACAAACGCTTCATTTGGAACCCTCCAAATATTTGCTCACAGATACCTCACCCAGTGACCCATTTTCCGTGGGCACCCAAGAAAATGTTCCTTAATCGGGTATTACAGCCAAATTTGTTAATATCGCTTTTTACTTTCGCTAAGCTGTCAATGTTCCTGATGTTGAAACTATTATCGAAGATAAATATTTTGTTGTGGACTTCAAAAGTCATATCTATCAATAACAACTACCTCTAAAGAAACATAACAAACGATAATGAAATAATCAATCAAATGTGTCAACATAACAAATCGAAATACTTCGGAATAAGCCTTATGCTTACGTATATTCCCTTTAAACTCGAAGATAGTAAAAACCCATTAAGACCTTGTCCAGAGCTACGCGCGTATTAGACGCGTTTCGCTATACAATGTTCGCTTAGGACCAGCGACGTTAGCAACGTGTGCAATATTAACAGCAGTGTAACCAAAATCGCGTGTCAAATCGCGGCGAATTCGCTCTTTCTGGACAAGGTTTCTGAAAATAATTGATGGTCAAAAATAGAGTTGTTTTGCGAACGTGTAAATGTTCTCAACGTACCCTATGACATAATTCACGCGAGCCTCTCACATTATGAGACGCAATAAAGAGATATACCCATCTTGGCCGCGCTGTCCCAAACTTACAATAAGATGGTCGTCACATTACACAAAGATGCTTGCGATGTTGACTAAAAATAGGGGTACACTTACCGCACCGGAACGATTGTCTCAAAGGATAATACGCCACTTACCGTCAACGATTCAAGTTTATTTCAGTATTATTCGAGTTCTGGAAGTCTGACATTCTGTTCTTACCGTTTCTGACGGCCGCTTAATAGCCCGAGGGCTCTTCAGATAAAACAGATTATATTTAGGTATTCGGAATACTTACCCAGTTTTGTGTGAATAGATTTTAGTCTTTCGCTGTTGTTATTTGACTTCGTGTTTGTCTAATCTCATTCATTATACTTTGTATTATGAAAAAAACTATACTTTATCATAATTGACTTTGTAAGCCTTAATTCAGCTACGTGTACACTAACAGAAAAGCTAAAATAAGTTCTAATTTAAGATCGTCAGTAAACTTTAATTTTATGTTTATAACAAAGGACAACTTGAATGTTTATTATCAAATATTTATGCATTAAAATAAAAAAAAACACGTGTTATTAATCGATAAAACAAGTAACATCAATGTATACAACTTTTATAAACAGCATTATGTTTTAGAAAGTTATGTTGTTGCAAAAAATTGCTAGTGGTGAAAATATTCGTATTGCAATTGAATTTGGATTTATTGATTTATTTGATTTTGAATTATCATGGAATAGAAAAGTTATATACTTAAAACATTTACAGTTCTCTTTTTATAACCTTAAATTACTACGCAATAAGGTAAATATTGCAAAACCTGTAATTATAAATCTCTTCGTTATGCGCTGCTTGACCCTCTCAAAGTATAGCATAATGGAACGATAAGTCAAGCCGTGGATGTCTGGCATTCTCTCGTCGCGTCCGTAATAGTTAAGGGCCCTTCAGATAACGAGTTATGTTAACGGAGAATGACATTTAAGGGATTTAAGACATCCCTAGACTGCCATCCGAGTCGAAGGGCTTTCGCACTTTTCATTGTGACAAACTATTTATTTTGTCATGTTTGTGTTTTAGCTGCAAAGTTTGAAATCGAGCGAGGATTATTTGTTTACTTATCAGCTAGTGTTTACATTCTCAGATTACTTTCAGTCGCCCTTCAGATAACGAGTTATGTTTACGGAAAATGACATTAAGAATCCGAGTTACAGGGACTATCACACTTTCCATTGAGATAAACTATTCATTTTGTAATCTTTCTCTTATTAAAACAGCGAATATTAAAAACGAACTAGCAATTTCACCACGGTTAATTTGACAATGCTAGATTACTGTTAATACAAAGCTACTATATTGTTGCTTATTAAACATAAAACCTAGCCTTGAATATTAACAGCTTGGTCATACAGTGATATCTATAACGAAATTACATTCATGAAAATAAACAAACAAGGTGTTTCTTTGATATAATATTAATTAAAACTCTTTAAACTACCTTGTTAATAACATTTCAAATTTCGCTCTTAGTTGTAAAGTGTTACAAAATTGTTGTCAAGTTTTCAGTGGATATAATTTTGAAAAGTTTCACAATTTCAAGCCTTGGTGGGTTCGTCCTGAAAAGGTTGTTAATTGAATAATTTCATTTCAGCTTTGTCGCTAATGAAATTAATGTCATTCGAAGGTAATTTTGAGCTTTTGATTCTAGAAGTGATTTCCAAATTCCCTAATTAATAAGATTTAAGTTGAAGAAAGACTTAAACATCTAAATAAAAGTGATGATTTTGATATTGATGGAGATGCGATAATGGTGGACAGCGACGCGAGGTTCGTGTGACGAAAAAATGGTTTCATACGCTTCGCATTTGTTTTAATTTACTAATCAGCATGACGCCGAACATAAACAGTGCTCCCCTCGTACTAAATTTCCCCTTCTGCAACAATTTAATAAAACAATGTCGACATTCTTTAGGAGGCACGCTTCTGTGCACAAAAGGCGAAACAAAGTTGACGCATTCTGGCTAAATTTCTCAGCACAAACATACGGTGTTTCATGCAGTATGTTGGAATTACGCGGAGTATTTTCTTTGCGACGCTTTGTGATTATCTTTTCTTAAAATATAACGTGTTTGAAAATCGTTACTATTTCTCACAAAGCTGATAAGTTTTAATTGAAAAGGTGTCGAACGGGCGGTAGGAAAATAAAGACAATTGAAAAGCACTTAATTTCTAAGTTTAAATTAATAAAGAATTTTAGATATTTTTTTAAATTTAAATCTTTTAAGTTGGAAGAATATAATAATATCATAGGTAGTAGAAGAAGAGTTTATTGTACAATGTTTTTTGTAAAACACCAACAACCTCGCAGGAGTAGATTACGAACATCATAAACAATAACGTTATGTTTTACTACTTTCCCGAAAAAGAAAAAATAACAAATGTCCGAACAGATGATTGAGTTTTGTATGGAAAGTTGTTTTTTTGTCTTTTTCGGAAAGTCTTAAAACAAACGTCAGTTGTTTATGGTGTTAGTACTGCTAGGTTGTTAGTGTTTTACAAATAACCCTGTATTCATTAATAATATCATAGATCAAGAGAAAAAAAGTTTATTGTAGATACAATTATAATAACTGTAATACAAAAGAAATTGTTAAGGCAATATTGCTATTGTCTTAACAATTTCCTTTAAATTTAATTACCAACTTTAATTTTAATTTGTCGTCATAATTTGGGAAGCCCGCTAATATAATGCTTACATACCTCTTCTTTTGTATGACAGTTATTATAATTGTCTACAATAAACTTTTTTCTCCTGATCTAATTCAATTTAAAATATTATGCCTATTTATTCAATTTAGTACTCGTCAATGTTAAATACCTTTTGTGATTAACTGTATTTTCACTTAACGTTAATTTCAACAATTTCCTAAGATGCAAAACAAATTACATAGCCTGTAATTTCACGCTTGCCGTCTCAAGGGAAACAACTTAAAACCTTCACTAAACAAAAGCCTCCGAACTAAAGCAGCCGTGTCAAGTGTGCCCCGTTGGACGGTAAAAGTTTATTACAAGTTTGCCGGTTAATTTTAATTAAAAATTTTATTATGCGCTTTAAGCCTCGGACACGGGGGTTTCAATGTTTCGAGGAAAAGTGTTTAATAAATCAGAAGTTGTGGAGGCTACGGATTAGTTATCTACTTCTACTGTGTTTTATTTTATTGACTGCGGGGGCACAGGCCTTCCTCCTTATGGGTGAATAAGGAGGATGGACCGTAACCCACCACGCGGGCCCAATGCAGATTAGTGGGTGTTAACGTCTGCAATGCAGCCGGGACCAACGGCTTAACATGCCTTCCGAAGCACGGAGGAGCTCGAGGAAATAAATTTTTGGTCACCCATCTCATGACCGACCCTTGCGAAAGTTGATTAACCTCCGCAATCGCTTGGCCAGCCTAGGCGCTAAAGCACTGCGCCATGATCATTATTTTTTTATTAACCATAATAAACCATTACAGAGCTTTGTAATAGCTAGCAATGTGCTGACCGCGGTCATCGAAATTGACCTCCGGTTTGTGCCGTCTGAAAATAGATTGTCTATCGATGTTATATCTTATCGATCAAAAGTAGCTATCGATAGCACATAATAGACTGTTAAGTAGCAATTTAGTGGAAACATGGCTAATTTGGCACTGAAACTTTGGTTTATTATGGAACTGGAATCTCGTGCTGATAATTGAAACTTTTTAACTGATTGAAATAAAAGGATTATTCATCAACTCGTTTCAAACTTTCGATGACTGACGTAAAAACTCTTTACATTAAATCGAAAACAATTTTCAATCCGTCTCCGACTCTTATCATAAAAATATTCGCACTAATAAAGGCCTTTTAAAAAAAGAATTCGAAGCAGATTTTTTGTTCGATTCAGCTTTAATTCTCATTGTTCGCCCTTCCATCGCAGTGTGGGGCTGAATCAATCAATTCAAAAGTCAACGAGCCCTCAGCAGAATCCATCTCAATGGCCAAGTTTAGCTTATTATCTGGCTCTCGTCCTTTGATTGTCATGCAAATAATGCCAAGTATTTGTTTGCATCACAGCCATCTCTCAAATCTGGTCGTTGTTTGGTGTGTCATTGTGTGGATCGTAGCATAGTAGCTGTATAAGATTACCATTGTTTACATCCCTCTACTTAACTCTGTAGTAGGTCGGCAAAAAAAGGTGCTGGGTTAGTTTTCGCACAAGTTAATTTATTCATTGAAAATTTTATATTCATAATCATATATTCATTTAATCTCCACAAATTTATAATAGTAGTACATAATATACAATGTTTGTGGTTAAAGTTGTTTGTGTTATTATAAATTCACCTTTTCAAGGTATTGAGATATTAAAGGTATTAAAAACTAAATATTATATTAACTAAGAGGAAAAAACATCAATCAACTATATTTTTATACAATGCTTAATTAAATCAAACTATGCTTAACTAAATTAATTATATTATGTTTGTTACGAGTATATATTTGCAATCTACTCACAAAGCCCTTTCATTTGATACTAGCGTCCACCCGCGACTTCAACCGCGTGGACTTTCGAGAAAATATATAGAGAACCTTTAACCAGGATAGAAAGTATTCTGTTTTAATTTTATCTAAATCTGATCAGCAGTTTTACGAGATTAGCCGTTGATCAACCAAGCGCATTGCCTCGCGAGGAAGAAGCGTCATGGGCAGAAGCTGGCTTATAAAATTCAGAATTGGATCGGGACGGAGACGGAGTCTAAATAAATCTCCGTCTCCGTCCCCGTTTCCATTCCCGCTGTCGTTCCAGTTCCCCAATAACGACATCAACGGGTTTATATATCCTATTTACCCGTACGCAGAACACCCATACTACAACTACCCATAAAAAATCATTTTTACAAAATTTGAACCCGTATTTCAACCTTTTAAGGGTCGAATCTTGTCCACCGTATTGGACTTTTAAATAAATGCCATTTTAACCCTCGACGCAGCGCAAAGAGGGGTGTTACAAGTTTAAAGCCTATGTTCGTGTGTCTGTACGAATGCCTAATAAACGGATCAAGCGATTTTAATGCATTTTTTTTTATTGAAAGCTAATCTAATCGAAATGGTTCTTAGCCACGTTTGATGGAAATCCAGCAAGCCATTATGGAGATGGCCAACTGCCTGCCGAAACGGTAAAAGATACAAAATATATGTGTGATGGTTATTTAGGCTGTGGCCATTGGCTTTGTTCTGTATTCTGTAAGTTTCTAAGCAACGGTTGTTTGTTCCTGACTGTTCGTACCTATATAAAATTACTAGTGGACCCTGTGAACTTCGTATCACCTACAATTTATAGAACATGGGCCCTATTTAATAACGTGACAATTGGTTTACTTTGCAGTGTAGTTATAAGTAGTTTGTTCTATTTTCAAATTGCTTCATGCAATAGATATAAAATTTGCATGACAGGTGACAAATTGTCAATGCTATTTAAATAGGGCCCTGAAGACGACAATAAATTAAATGTCGTATAGCTAAATAACGCTCTAAGTCTGCATAAAAAAATATCCAATATTTTAGTCACAGGAAATATTTTTCAGTTATTGTTTTTAGTACTTACAATTAATTTTCATGCTATTTAATTTAGTTTGTAAGAAAATATTTTTTCGTTCCTAGGAATTATTCGATACCAAATACAAATACAAATACAAATATCTTTATTGACATTATTTATTATTATTTCATTTACCTACTTAATTTAAAAATACTCCTATGAACTAATGTCACCATTTTCTTTATTTATTGTCGTGTTGTCGTCTCCACCCCGTATGTCACTACGCCCCTCTCCTCTTCAACTTTGGATCTATCCTAGGAGTTATTTCCATCTGGTTATCATTCAACGAAAATCAACCTAATTTTGCACCTTATTACAACGCTGTAAGAAAAAAAATGACAGCACTGCCAACGCCATAGGTACTATTCAATGAAACGCATTCTACCTACTCTCAGGGGAAATGACCAAAGAGAATATAATACTACGTTGAGATGACAAATGATATTCATTTTTCTTAATTAATCAATGAAATGCACTAAGAAGTTTCAATTCCGACGTCGAAGTCAATCACCCCAAAAGTAGATTTCTACCACTTTTTCACCCTATTAGGAGATACATATAAAAAAAATACGAAACACGTGTTCAATTGATTTTGTGAAAGAATGTCTATGCCAAATTTCAAGTCGATCGGGCCAAGGAATCGCGTTCTCCCATACAAACTTTGCCACCCTGTTTCACCCCTTTAGGGATTGAATTTCGCAAAATCCCGTCTTAGTGAGCACCTACGCCCTAAAAGGAGCCACCATGCAAAATTTGAGACTCCTAGCACTTGTAGTTTCTGAGATTTCGTGATCAGTGAGTGAGTGAGTGAGTGAGTGATTTTCCCTTTTATATATATATAGATATTGTTATGTGTGCGTATAAAATTGCATTGCGACATTAAATATCTTGAAAGGCGGTAAACCATTTTACTTCCGCGACAATATGCAAGATGCATCGCCCGCAAAAAATGCACCTGAAAAGTTTGCGGTCGGGCGGGCGGTGCATCCTGCATATATTTTTTGCGGGAGTAAGCTACATATATTTCTCTTTTCACAATGGTTTGGGACTTCCGCCAAGTGAGGCCTGATTCAATCAAATATTATCATAACCAACCAATAAAGTAAACTTTTTCCAATATAACATACGATATTAACTGTCTCTTTCACTCAGAAGCAGCGTTTGCGTATGAGAAAAGAATCCAAACACATCCTCTCCTATATTATAATTTAAATTAACTTTTCTTCCTCGGGGATCGTAGTTGGTAATACAATCTTTGTTTAATGTTTTGAATGATTAGGCGTTTATGTAAATTAATGGCTGTTTTGGGATGGCCGATGGAAATATTTAAGACCAAGCTGGAATTATGCCGGCGTTTAAAGTTGGTTTAGAATATTTACAGAAGCCAGTCCGACACTGTTTCTGAAACCTTATAAAGATATTGGCATTTCAAAAAATACAAGTTTCACTCACTTACTGTAGATTAATGATGATATCCAGAAATTTCAGTTAACATTAGGTATTTAATAGGTGTGTACGATGTCGTAAATGCGTTCAACATTTTCTGATCACCAAATTTATACCAAATGAAGTTAGTATAAGTAATAGTCATGCTAATCAAATCATTCTGTGAATAAAACGTTATACAAATATGCCATTATGCGAAAAAACTGTTATGCTGTTCCTGTTATGCCAAACCATATTATGCGAGCGAAACCGCACCCTAGTAAAAGTTGTTCAGTTTGATGGTCAAAAGAAACGGTTTTCCAATTCTTGGTTCATTCATGAACACGTTGTTTAACACAATTGGAAACCTGCTTTTTAACAAGCTAACTTACAACTAACAAACGAGAAAAAAACATTAAAATTGCACTCAATAAAGTTTCATTTTCAAAGAAAACGTCAAATAAAGCGTAATTATCAAGGTGAGAGAAACAAAGGCGATTTATTAATTTAAATATTCCAATTGAAACGGCTAATCCTCTTAAGAGTTTGTTTGAAGTCAGTAACAACTCGGTAACGGCGCTTAAAAGAAACGTTAATTGACGCCGTTTAATCGAACGTAAATAAATAGCGGAACAAACTGTTAATATTCGTTACTCGTTGTGGAATGACAACTTTGTAGGCTATTCATTCGAGATTTCAATGTATGGAAAAGTCGGCAAATTAATTGTTAAGTTTTAATGTTGCTTGATATTTCTTTATGAAATGAAATGAAATAAAATATTCTTTATTCAAATAAACTTAGATATTAAGTGTTTTTGAATGGTCTATATTTTCCTACCACTTTACGTGAGTAGGTACACCCACTTTACCGATTTTCTCAATAATCAGAAAAACTATACAATCTAGGACAACATGATCAAAAGACTAAATTATTTCTTAATTTAAACTTACGCAGTTATTAACCCTGGGCTTCGTTAAGGCTGAATTCCTCCCTACCTTCCCACCACATGAAAAATCCAGGTGGATTCACTTCGTAAACCCATCTTAGGAACACGAAGATGAACTGCCAAAGGAAACCTTGGTTCAGCAATAGCCGTATTCTTCGTATTTTTCTTGTGTACAATCACCACTATAAACTTTGACGCACCATACATTGAAGACTATAACTCGTATCAATATGAATTGAAGTACGTATTTGCAGATAATTTATTAAAAATGAATTTAGTCTTTGACCATTTTGTCCTAGCTTGTATAGTTTTTCTGAAAAAAGAGAAAATCTGTAAAAGCTTAAGCCTAAACCAGTATAAAATCGTTTGCTTGTGTACAAACAAAGAAACAAATAAGAAAGCAATCTAATAAAAAAGTGTTAATAAAATAAAGTGTGACGGCTGACAATTTCGTTCATTTGAAAAGGTGATCCTCGTTTGAATTAACTTTTGTAACCCCCGACGCAAAAAGAGGGGTGTTATAAGTTTAACGTGTCTGTGATCTGTGTATGTGTGTATGTCTGTCTGTGGTATCGTAGCTCCAAAACGGATAAACCGATTTTGGTTTAGTTTTTTTGTGTAAAAGATTTTAAATAACATTATTTTATTTGTTCCCAGGTTTCCTGAACCCCCGATCAGACGAGTTCCCTCGCTCCCCAGCGAATTACGGTCTGATGGACCAGATAGCTGCACTCCACTGGATTAAGGAGAACGTGGCAGTCTTCGGTGGAGACCCGACCAATGTCACGCTGATGGGCCACGGGACTGGTGCCGCTTGCGTCCACTTTCTGCTTACGTCATTAGCTGTTCCTGAAGGTAAGCAGCAATTGATTTTATGGACGAGCGTTAAACTTGACTGGCAGGAAAATCCACGGGAAGAATAAGCTGTTCTCGAGTTTGCGCAGGTTGTTTTCGGTACTAAATCTCCCAGTTTAGGCATTTCCGAAACGATGGGCAAGTTTCTCTGACGTTTAAAAGTGCTTGTCTAGAGTGAATAAATATTTTTTTTTTTAAATACTAGAATAGTGTCGTATGCAAAGCAAACGGTTTTATTGGTGCGTGATAATAATAATAGATAGAACAATCTGTTGAATTTTAAGTTAAATAATATCATTAAAAATATATAATAATAAAAATGGCATAGTTTCAATCTTAGCTGAAGAAATCAAAGCTCATCAATGAATTCCACTAATTTTGTTTAGATTCGTATGTTCATATACTTAATATAATTGTTAAGACGCCCCCACGTAACTTATACCTTTTTTATCAACAACTAGATAGTGTTTGGCCTTCACCTCACCTGATGTTAAGTGACGATAAGGCCGAAGGTGGAAGCGCACTACACCTGGAATCCTCACCACTGAGGAAACCTACCCACCTAAGCAAATATTGAATTTACGTACAACTGATAAAAGACATTGTTGGCGATCAAGCCAACCTCTTTTTTAGACCTTTACATGTTTTTATACCTTGTGTTACCATAAATAAAACAGTTGACGAAAATACCTCTAACATTTACAGACATTACCACCAATGATACCTTACAATATACCTTTAATTATATAAGAAAACCAAAAAAACATTCAGATAAGCTATTTCAATATGCGCATCCCGTAATTAGGAACAACAGTAAACAGGAAAACAACTTACATAACATTTATTACACTATTGCTTTCAGGAGAATTTATTACACAACTCCAAGTATATTTACATAACACTCGTAAAATAGAAATTTGGCTAACTGTTGAATAATAAGCGCACGATGGCAACGCAGTAATTTTAATACACCTAAATATTCATGAGTCGACTAATCTCTACACGTAGGCACACTAAAATCTACTAAAGCAAACAGTCCTCTTTACACTGTACTAGCTTTTAGGCAATTTGTTATACCTCTAGGAACACAACGTGGCAACAGAGATAAACGGTAACAACTTAGCACTGGGTTTGTTAACCGTTAAACTTCATGAAGGATTCAAGTGCATTAACATAAAACTTTTTAAATTTTGAGATTTTAGCATTCACAATGCTATTTTTATATAATACTAAATAATATACTAGAAAAATACGACTCGCACCAGATCTTGTTCTCGGACGGGAATCGAACCCGCGACCTTTGGATATGCGGTCCAATGCTCTGACAGCTGAGCTACCGAGTCAGACATTTTAGTTAATTGAGTTAAAAATTTAAATTTAAAATTAACCTAAAACTATTGCCTAAAAAAATTAAAAAAGTTCAGAATGTGCAGACAGCGCTCTTTCATATGATCTTTCAATTGAAGAATTTTAATTTATTTGGCGGGTGTTACTATGTATAATAATATACTTCTTTCATTTTACTAATAAAGATTGTATAGCAGATGTGTTACACAGTGTTTTGTCCCTTTCTTTTTAATGTGAAACTTAAATAGTTTGACAGAGAGTAACCATTGCATTGTGTAACTATTCATCTGCTATACAATCTTTATTAGTGAGGTGTCTTAAATTTAAAAAGTCTATCAGTTGTCTAGCACTCATATTACAAGCTTTGCTTAGTTTGGGGCTAGATGACGCTGTGTGAAGTTGACCAAGAATTTATTTTATTATATTTTTTTTTTCTTATTTGCAAAATAGTTAGGCAAACGTCATCTTAAACTATTCAAAATTCTTGAGATATTTTTAATTATTTTAACTTCGTTTATTTAAGTCAACAACAGCAGAATCATGATAAAATTAACTATGAGGTAACTTACAAAATAAGGCCAATTATAGTTATCCGTGATATTACATGGTTTTTAATTAAAAGCAGACATTTTCTATTAAGTTTGGGAAAAAGTTTCACATTAACAAAAACAATCAAAACTTAAAAAACAAAAAGAAAAAAATATATTAGATATCCAGCAATGACAGACCGACAAACAAACTGAGTCGCACCATAAGGGTTTCCTTTTTACCATTTTGGTACGGAACCCTAAAAATAATCGTAAAAATAAATACAATAATAAGAACATAACTTTAGGTTAGTTAAGAAATAGTATAAAAATATGATTTTAAAATTATAATAGAATATTTGATTACGAGTATAAAGCCATGATAACTAAAACTAAACCGTATTCCAGGATCAACGGGTTAGTAACGACATAAAATATTTAGTCTAATATGCTTTCACAATACTACGGAACACACATTTATCCAAAATGCAAAATTTACATTAACAAAACTAAAATATAAAAGCGCAATACCCAGTTTTACATCAAATTACGTAGAGACATGAACTTGGTAATACCCGCTCGGCATATCCAGATAGAACAATGAACAAAACGATTTATGTACACATACTATTAACTGCAATACTGTAGGTGCATCCGCAAAATGGTGCACTGTATTATCTGTGGACCGACTGGTTGTGAATAAATAAGATGGGTAGTCGCCGCATTAAGCCGCTGGGACGATGCGCTGAATGCTGCATACGTAGATTACTTCGGGATATAGGCTTAAAGCATAAAATAGTTAGTCTGTTTAGTCAGTTGGAAGAGCATTGGACCGGACTTCCAAAGAACGCGAGTTCGATTCCTGCCTGAGAAATTGTCTGGCGACGAGTCGAATTTTTTTAGTATATTATTCAGGGAGTGATTTCTCAATCTCTTTGAAGCTAAACATTCGACCTAGCAAGCAACTTTCGTAAGGATCGGTCATGGGATGGGTGACCAAAAATTTATTATCTTGAGCTCCTCCGTGCTTCGGAAGGCACGATAAGCTGTTGGTCCCGGCTGCATTTGCAGTAACACCCACCAATCCGCATTTAGCCCGCGTGGTGGGTTATGGCCCATCCTCCTTATCCACCCATAAGGAAAGCCTGTGCCCCAGCAGTGGGGACATTTGAAATGGCTGATGGTCAAACATTCAACATGGAAGTCTTAGCCCAAGTTTCTTTACTGTCAATTGCTTTTCCTAGAATAAAACATTTATAACTTTGCTATCTATTTACCTAGTTTCATCGAAATTTATTCAACCGTTTACCAAATTATCACATTTATAACATTAGTAATGAAATGAATAAAAGGTTAAACATTAAGTATCTGATTTATTTTGAAAATCAATCACCAGAAGATATTTATTTCAATGAATTTTATTTCTATACCGGTTTTATAAGGACAAAATTTGTCATATTTTACTTTCTCTGTTTGCCCTATGAATAAATGAATCCAATATCAATAAATCCATATGAAATCTCATTCGAACTTCATGAAAACCAAATGGATCACTACGTGCTGCGCATTTATTCACGCCATATTAAAGTAGTTTTCTGTATATTTCAACTAAATAATAGTGAATAGTGATGGAACACACAAAAAAACAAATGAAACAAAAAATTATAACTTCAACATTTGATGGTGCCTGGGAAGGCTTGAGTCTCTTAAAAATCTCCTTCCAAACAAATACTCAACAAAGCTACTAAGGCATTGCTTTCCCAACAAAGTTCTGCAAGTGCTTGTCTCTGAGCTTTCTTTTAAAGTCTACACAGGCAGTTAAATATGGAAAATTTATATATTCCACGCACTTTAAAAATAATGTAACACACTTCAAAATGTTTAGCTTTAAAATAATTGAATGAACTATAAAAATAATGGTTTCCTTAAAAATATGCTTAGCTTTAAAATTAATACTTTGCAATATGAGTACAATTTAATTTTATTACTTTAGTACTTGTAGACCAATGAATACTAATTCTGTGATGGTTTGTACTATACTAATTCTGTGCCAATCGTCAGTACTATACTAATTCTGTGCCAATGGTCAGTACTATACTATTTCTATGCCAATGGTCAGTACTATACTAATTCTGTGCCAATAGTAAAATTGCTACCAACAACGCACGAGCCGAGCGAGCGAAGCGATCGTGCCACGGCAGCGGCCGGCGAAGTACCAAAACCAACCTGCCACAAATTGTTATCATCTTGCCATCTCTTTTTGACAGTTGTCAATCTGTCATTTCAATGTGCGTTCAGAAACTAACTAGTTTCGGAGTTGGGACACAGTCATAGTGCAAAACATTATTTTTGTAGTGATATTATCAAATTATAGATCTGTTATTATTTTAAAGTACTGGTATACAATTTTATTGCTGTTTCATCAAATTCAAAGTTCTATTAAATATATCCCATTGTATGGTGTTTAAATAACATAGTTTCCAAAATAAAAGTTATCCTCGCTAGCAAGATTTTGTTACATTACAAATCCTTTGCATTAAAGATGAGTCTCTTGCCACAAGCAAGACAGTAAACATAAAAATTCAAAGTTTGATTTCAAAGTGTGAGAGCACAAAATAAAGAGAGGACAGAAGCTAAGCTAAACACTACACGCGCTCGAGCAAGGCACACACATAGACAGCTCTCACCGAAGACACTGCGTCACGAACTCGCACTCGTTTGAGGTTCGTCTGAGATTCCGGTTATTCTGTGTCGGTAGAAGCTGTCTATGTGTGCATTGCTAGAGTGCGCGTAGTGCTATGCTTGACTCTCTATTTTGTGGTGGGAGCGAGAATAAATAATAAATGCATTTTTTCAACTTGCTGATTAAGTGAAATCGGCGTGGGGCTCCCAGCAGTCCTCAACGCTTCGAGACAAAATCATTACTGGAACGAAGGGGGAAAAACGAATGGAACAAACCCATTTTCCATATCTCCAACGCGACGAACGAGTTCTGAATAAATAACTAGAGACACAAACAAACGAACCTATTATCTTGTGGTGTGTCGTAAAAATATCTGAGGAACAGAATTCGTTTCCGCGCCCCGAATTTTCGTGCAACAGTATCATTACTTTACGGATATATGAATACGTCATTAGCGATTCTTGAAATTGAGATATCTTTGATAATACGTAACCTTGGATTTGTAACCTTGGAGTTTTCCATGGTACATTATGGATATTATTATTATGACAAATATAATAACCGTTTTACATAATTACATATTTACAGCTCTATGAACTCCTCTTGTGTTGTGTAATAACATTGAAATACAATTATTACTAGTTAGTTAAAACAGAGTGTGTTCCACGGAACTGATATTATACATATCTATATTATTATAATAACGTAGGTATATTATTTAGTATTATATAAAAATAGCATTGTGAATGCTTAAATCTCAAAATTTCAAATAACGTAGGTTGTTTCATTTTAGTTAATAAATCAAAGCACATTATGTTTGGAATTTGATATGGGAAAAATGTTTATTTCGAGAATAGAACATTTAAGTATATAAATACTGACGATGAATGATAAGTGATGAACATGGATAAGACGAATATAACTAAATAAATAAATAAATTTGACAACATCACATACATTGCTCCGATTCCAAAGTAAGTAGCTAAAGCACTTGTGTTATGGATGTCAGAGACAACGGTGGTATCACAAGCACCCAGACCTGAGCCAATATAGAAAAGTTCATTTTACTAAATTGACCCAACCGGGGATCGAACCCGGGACCTCAGAGATGGCGACACCTTGAAAACCAGTGTACAAAGCCACTCGACCACGGAGGTCCTCATATCATGTCGAATGCCCATGTTGTACCTACACCAGCTCACGTTAGGAACACATCACTCGAAGCTGTCGACCATACCTAGAACAGTCCCGTAAAGTTAGTCTCTCGTCGAATCCAACTCGGATGGGCAGCATTCGGGAAGCTTCGAAAAATCTTCGGGTCCAACTTACCTCAGTGTCTCGAGACGAAAGTCTATGACCAGTGTGTGTTCCCAGTGATGACTCACGGCAGTGATACGTGGTGGTGGTGTGTATGATAATGAATACACTGATTCAAAGGTGACCCCTACTTTGATTTTGGTCTCTGCTGACACTGTTTTATAAATAACTTTGATTATATATAAATACAATCATCTAAAACAGTGGTTCCCAATTAGTTTCATCTACGTAGCCTTGCAAAAAAGACCTTAAACTAAAAACAGCCCGCCAGATACGAATTCACAAAAACCCATTTTGTAAAAGTTAAATTCAACGATAACTTTTTGGTAAGTACTGGAAATAATGCGCTCTCTTCAAAAAATCATTTTAATAGAGAACAAAATATAGCCATTTTTATATTTCCAGCTATCGAGCAAATTCTGAATAAATAACAGAAATATTCATTTCAATATCAGTAGTGAAATTTTATAAAATGGTGTTTCTTTTATAAAAGAGCAAAAAATTTAAAAATAAAGAAAATATTTAAGAAGGAAGTTATAAGGCTTTTTACCTTGTTTTTGATAGGTCGCTTTGGTTCTTTATTTATTTTTTGTCTACAAATTTTGCAAAAGATTTTATACTAACTTCCCGATGAATTAAACTCTTAAAACTTTGAACATAGGTCAGAACTAGAAGACAATGCAATATTATGGTGTCATTGAGTTGATCTGATGATGGAGCCAGAAGAAAGTTACAGAAAAAATTTAATAAATACTGTAATAAAATCATGCAACCCCATCGAGTTTGGGCTCGTTAGATTCATCTTGACGAATACTTTGTTGGGAAATAGTGTCCAGGTGATGACGCCGGAAAAAAACCACAATATAAAAATAACACTGATAAGACTAAGCAAAAATAATATTATTGACAGAAAAAAAATATTTAGAAAACCTGCGAAAAAGAGTTGCTGATAAATCATACAAAATTTGCAACACGTTTTGAGGTTTTAAATTTCTGTACTTATAGGGTTATAAGTTTTTACATAATAAATTATTTTGTTTTAGTCCGTTTTTACAGATATGTTTTTATATTAAGATAAATAATAAAAGAAAAATGTTTTTAGTCCGATTTTTTTATTTTTTAGTTCGTTTCAAAAACGTTTTTGTTTTTTATTTTAAGTTAAGAAGCTTTAGGTAAAAAACTAAAAGAAAAAAATACCTACGTTTAAAACACTTTTACAATATCAACAAAGATTAACCCACGTAGAGCAGACAGTAAAACGCGGAGGAAAATGAAATAACCCATAGAAACAAAAACTTTTAAAGATTCAATTTCCTATAACTGGATAGAAATGACTTGTGCAATTTCCCATGTTATTTCTGCTGCAAATCTTCGCAACTTCGACGAGATTGGACGTACTGCCGTGAATGCGCGACGAATACTAAAATGAAAGTGCTATTTTCATTGAAAATGAATACTGAAAAATGAGATCTGTAGATGACTACAATAAAAGACAACGTTTTATATTTAATTTCTCAAAATTGCTAATTACAAGACTGCCCAAAAAAAGAAGAGTGACTGTAAGTATTGTGTTCAGGGTTCATTATGTTTATATGAAAGAGAGTTTATTTATTCCACCATAACTTCTAAATGCATGAATAGATTTAGATGTGTAAGGTATCATTAGAATCCTTACGTTACCCCGAATGACACTGGCTACAGATTTTTTGTAAATATGTCGTCTTTGATTGAAAATTGTTCCACAGTCCCTCGACTTTTTTTAATTTACTTTTTAGTTCGTTTTTGGTTTTTTTATATTTTTATTTATCTCTGCTCTCACCTTTTTACAAGCGAAATTTTGAACGTAAATCATTCTGTTGATGCATTATTTTGATCTAAGGCTTACGTCATACCGTTTAATTCATCAACGCCCGAGCGGACGCAGGCGGCCGGATAACAATGGCATATCTATTGTGTCTCATTTTCCGGTCGTTGAAGGGTTAATAATTTAGAAACCAAAAGGTAAAGGAATTCTCATCTTATTTTATTTTTTTACAATTAAATTGTAATAATAATTCGTAGTGTGTATATCCCTCATTAAAAAAAAACAGTTACAATATTACATGAAATGATCAAAAAGTTCTTGTCTTTAAAACATCTAAAATGCATGGATAAAATTTTCGTATTGCTCATAAATTTCCAAAAGTTTAATTTGCTAATTCGAAATAAGAATTTCAGCATTAGACCATTAATATCACGTATTCAAAACATGCTCTAAGTTAGTAACTATACCGATAGGAGCGCGAGATAAGCTAGAAAATTCGCTGTAGGAAGCGACTCAATTTTTCATCTGGAGAATGGAGGCGAACAGAAAAATAAGTACATCTATTCAACATGCAGCGCTATCTCAATAGAGCTAGATTGGTAGCTGTTTCGCTGTGGACAGTTTTTTGTTTCTCGAAACTTTTCGAATTCGGAATTTGTAAGGAATAGTGCGATCTGCATTTGTTTTCTTGACGCAGTTGATTTGAAGTTGTGCTTCATAATATGACGTTAGCCCAAAAACACGTTTTAAAGTTATTATTTTTATTTGAAGAAGTTATTTGAAAGCGTGAAATTGCGTTTTCAATATTTTGACTTTTAGATTTGTAGTAAAAGCGAAGTACCTATTATAAGGATGTAAAGCAATATTTTAAAACATCTTCACATAAATGCAATGTAGTATTACGTTTTGAGAAAATTAAATTATAATGACAAATTTACTTATCCCGAAAACCGACATAGGTAATTTGATTCTAATTTTTATTCGGAAAAATGTCCGAGGAATTCGTTAACATTTTTTTATCTTGAGGCCAGAGGAAGTTAATTCGTAATACATTTACCGACAGTAACAAAGTTGGGCCATCAAAGGTCGGTTTTCATTTTCTGAACGATTGTTGTTTTCAGAAGGTCGGTAAATATTTTTAGATATACAAATTAAACAGCATATCTTGAATAAATTTAAAATTAATAAATCAATTAAATTGACCGAGCGAACGCGAAGCGCGAGCGAAGCGCGAGCAAAGCGTCCTCCGTTACAGTTTGGGCAAAAATGCTTTCGTATATCTGTTTTACAGGTCGCATTTCTCAACCAATTGTCCTGAAATTTTGAAGCAAGTTCGATAATATAATTTTTATGTCGAGTCAGTTTTTCTATATAAAAAGAAACATATTTCAGCTACTTCAAAACATTTTCAAAAATTTCAAATAATTATTTAAGTCTACAGCTCACAGAGTCACTAGTCTTTAGGTAGGTATATAAATGAAAAAAAACATTATTACGAATTTAATAGTGCCGATTAAGGTTTTACAAATACGTACGTCTGTGCAACGCGACGAGGGAACGATACGCCATATATACATTGATACAAGTGTGGATCCAGCCTTAGGTCATGTTAAAAAGTAATACGATTTTTTTTTATTTGAATTTATTAAATCTGTATTTTTTGTACCATTTATTTGACAATGAATTTGAGCATTGACTGGTGAAAACGACTAAAAAAACTATTTATCTTTTAATCAGATCCCTGTACAATTTAACAGTAATTATAATTATTGTTGCAGGTCTCCTATTCCACAGGGCAGTATTGATGTCAGGCTCCGGCCTCAGCCCCTGGTCGCTGGTCGCCGACCCTAACAAATACGCGGCAATCGTCGCGACACATGCTAACTGCTCTCCTGGTAATTATTTGTTGCTTAATTTAACCTTATTACAATAGACATTAGCGCTGGAGTAGCAAATTGGCACTGGTTATATTGCTGATGATGTTACAGAGAGGACAAAAATGCGTTAATAACCAGTCGGGTAAAAATAAGTACTGGCGTTTAATATTCTATTGCCTAGGTCTTCTTTTTACGCCGTCGGGCGGTTTACAGCGACACGCCGTACGCTACAATGCTTACTATAGAAATGTGGTCTCCTTAAGGGGCTGACGTGAGCCAACTAGCGCCGCCAGTCGATTTTATTTTATTTATTCTAAATAAGCCTAATTTCTTAAAAAAGGAATCAGTCAAGCTCTTGTTAATGACGTCTAATGTTTATTGAATAACGTTACAAATTACAGAATGCGTGCAATAGTTTAAAAACGGGTTTGAACCAACAGTGGCCGATCAGAGCGTTGACGTTTGACGTCGCATATAGCGCAAAATAAGATACCATAGCCTAACTGATTTCACAAACAGATTTCTGCTTAATTGGTAGGTAATCTTCATTGTTAAATTCTAACGACGAGGTGTAATAACATAAAGCATTTTCAGCAACCCTATGCACTTTTCAATTTCCTTCGGCGGCCTACGAAGCCAATGCTACGAAACCAGTTACGTGGAAAGAATTATTTTCCATTAACTTCAACATCTGTCAAAAGTAAAAACATACTATCAATAGATTTGACTGTCTTTCTTCCACCTTCTTTAATAGCCGCACTATGACCTCTATACTCACTATTTGCGTCCCCCTTCGGACTTGACTTGTCCGACTAATTAGTTCAAATAATATTGCGACAGTATTATAAACGATTGTGATTGTTTTTCCTTCAACAGAACTAACTCCACCGGCGTTATTGCGGTGTTTGCGCGAGCGGCCACTAGAGGCGCTGCTGTCTGCACCTGTGCAGGCGCCTGACTTCGCTTACGCTTTTGGCCCAAGTGTGGATGGTGTTGTGATAGGTATGATAATTGGTAGATTTAAATTCAACCTTAGAATATATATATGTGTCGCATAGCTTAATCAGACGTTCAATAACGGGTTAGCCTTTTCATTTAACGGCGGCCATAAATCAGCGGCCTAAATAATACCTAGCTATTTAATTAGATGGCTAGGCAAATGACTTGATTCAATGACGTTTAATAACTTGCCTAGTCAATACATTGAAATATACTGATCAATTATGCCACCGAGTCGCTAGTGGAAACGGAGAAATTTTGTAGTACATTTTAAAATATTTACTTATTCGTTTTCGCTGCAAGCCAGCGTTATTTCATCAATGTGAGAAAATACCCTCAACATGCGAAAGAAACATCGTTGGAGATGTTTTGACAATTGATAAAGATGAAATACTTAATACTATATAATTGATAAATTTTAGATTTTTTGTATAGTTTTTTTATAAAAAGGCAAGAAGAAGTGCTACAGTTCCCTTTCTATTTTTTATATTTATGTAATTTCTAAAGAAATAGGTATCAAAATTTTTCATTTTTTATCACTCTCATCTTTCATTTTTTTATCCCCTTTAACGCTCCCATTTTGCGGTTTAATTATACTTTTATTCAAATAATTTTCCTCGTATATTCAAGCTCCAAATCATACAATAATTAAAATCCAACGGTTATCCGTACCACTTACCAGTTTTCCTGTTAGCAAAATTAGGGCGAAAAATATTAGGAAAATGTCGCAGAATAACAAACAGGCTAATTAAACGGAGAAACACTTTGGAGTTTTTGTGCCCTGATTGGAGTTTGTTTGTCCCAGACATTAATTTGTTCTGTTTGGTTATTGTTAGGCCATTTTTGGCTTTATTTGAGAAAATATTTTTTTGCCAATGCTGTTGTATGGTTCGCCCCGAAGGAGTAAAAAAATAGTTTAAATGTCTGGTATTTTATTTTGACTTATTTCGATGCTAGCTCAAGAAAAAGACCGCGGCGGATGGCCGCAGCCCGTTTATATAGATTGTAACAGCGCCCTCTGTGCCGACTATGGGCGAACCAGTAGCCGCTGTTGCGCGCGGCGCTTGAAGAAGGCTACGGGAACTTTGTAATAAACAACAATAAACATACAACCCCATGGTTGTGTGGTTTATCATAGACTTCCTGTGGCCTTCTTCCGGCTCCATCATTTCACTCTGGATACTATTTCCCAACAAAGTACTTATGAAGACGAATCAAACAAGCCCAAACTCGATGGGGTTTCACGGTTTCAATACTGAGTTCCTGTGGCCTTCTTCCGGCTTCATCATCAGACACTGGACCTCGTCTCTCGTCAGAGCACTTGTCAAGACGATTCTAACTATCCCAAACTCGATGGGGTTGTATGGTTTTATTACAGATATCATGTGGCCTTCTACGGGCTCTATCATCAGATCAAATCAATCGCACCATAATAATGCATTGCCTTACAGGTTTGACCTACGTCTAAAGTTTCAAGTCTCTAGCACATTGGGAAGTTAGTATAAAATCGTTTGCATAATTTGTGGACAAATAAAGAAGCAAACAAAGAAACAAATAAGAAAGGAACCTATTAAAAACCTGTTAATAACAAGTTTTATACCTGATGAAAACTACCCATATTGTTTCATTAACATAGGGCGAGCTTAAGATGTTTTTTTCTAGTTCCAAGAAAACTAACGCCCATTATTGGCCGTAAGTTTTATCTCCAAAGGTGTTCCAGTTTTGTCCTCCCAGATAAGGGCCAACTTCGAACAACTGAAATAATCGAACTCATCTATTGCCATCGATAGAGCACTCATCTAGTCGGCAACTGCCTAACTTAGTTTTATCGTTGGCGAAGACCTATATGTGAGAATAGGAGTAACTTATTTGATCAGAACTGAGTTATTTATGACTGAAATTGTTTTATTAGTATAACGTGATTTGTCATTTTTATTATGCTATTTGAGGGAAATATATTTGTGTAAGCTTTTGGTGAACGTCAAAGTTTTTCTATGTGGTGACAGTCTATTCTAAGTCTGCTTTGGATTTGGTTTATTGATTAGAAGTTCTTTAGTAAAAAATATTTTCAATTATCCGTTGTTTTGACCGAGATGCAGTAAATGAAATTAAATGATATGTTATTCCGGCTCCTATTGAAGCAATAACTTTCCTTGTGATAAACGTTTCTAATTTCTTCGTTGTTCAAAATTAAAATTTAAGAACAAACAGAATTTATTTAAGGCGAGTTATTCCGGTTATGAAGCTGACTTAACATATCTGAACCTTCTAGACATCTGCCAGTTTGTCATTCCAAAATTGTTAGAATTCTAAGCCCGTAGGCCCTTTAAGTCCAGGAACACAAGGGAATCGGAATTTCAATTATAAGGTGGACGTTTGTGGACCTGCCCCAAGCGCACCTTTATTAAGCGAAATGAAATAGATGAAGTCAGCTTAAAAGATAAGAATAAAGTGTCCTCAACATTCGAAATTAATGAAAGTGAAATCCATGTTTGAAAGCTGAATTGTGAAATTCAGAATGAATTAGATAGAGTGAAAGATTATTTCGAGACTGAATTAAAATGTTAAAATTTACATTGAGCAGCTGTAAGATTATTTCCAAAGTGGATCTATGATAAACAAGATGAAGATTTCAAGATAAATTCTTAAGGTGTGTTTTGGATTTTGCTATTTTGTTTGCTGTAATTGTAATTAATATATGTATTATTGTAACGAATTTCCTGCCTATAAATCGTTTTGTATCAATAATTTTAGTTGATTTTTACCCGACTACGGTGAAGCAAAAAGGAGGGTTATGATTTTGACCGGTACGTATGTATGTTCATCTGTTCCCTCATAACTTCTCTCACTCAACTACTTTATCATAATCTTTAAATTTGAGATTTTAACATTAACAAAGCAATTTTATACAGTACTAAATATTATACTAGAAAAATTGATAAGTCGAAAATCGATATGGATGTGGTTATTGAGGTTTTATGCGGTGGACATCATTCAACCCCTAAAGGCATGAAATGAGGGTCCAAATTTTGTATGGAAAGATAATACGGGAATGGGAATTAGAACAGAAACGTGACAGAAATGGGGCGGGAACGGGAATGAACAGGAACAGGATATGGATATCCTACTTATATTATAAATGTGATAGTTTGGATGTTTGGTTATTTGCTCAATGACACAAAAACGGCTTTGGATTGGCACACAGATAATTTAAAACATAGGATACTTTTAGCCCGGTCAAAAATTCTCTCTACGTATTTTCCAAATGTCCATGTGGACAAAATCGCAGTCGAAAGCTAGTTTAAAATATAAAAAAAAAACTAAATCCCAACTACGAAAAAATCGTGCTCTTAAAAGTATGAAACAAGAAAATATTCGAGACCAAAATCTAATAAAAAGATAAGCGTAGTCGCATGCCACTTTGTCCTAGACATGCACGACACGAAGGATGCATGTGGCATGCGACTGCGATTAACTTTTTTATTGAATTTTTGACTCGAATATTTTCTTGTTTCGTACTTTTTAGAGAGTGATTCTTTCGTAGTTGGATTTTAGTTTTTAAACTCTTTTTCTATATTTATTGAAATGACTCATTCTACTACCAATAATTGATACTTACCATCAACATCAACAGTATCATGCTGACTAATATGCGATGACATGCGCTTTCTCACTGGTGATTTTTTTAAGCATTTACATGCTAGGTTGTACAGTGTAGTTTATTATTGATTTTGTCTATATACTTTTACTTTACTATTGTGGAATGCCATTTTTATGAAAGCACGTCGAAATTTTTTATCTCCGCATTGCAGATGCTGCCTGAGTTTGATTGGTTATCTCTCAAAGCAGTTAGTTGTATATTGCTTCAAGCCACTCGCTGTTTTTGCTCAGGCAGCATTCTTTCCGGCTGTCGTACGCTCATTATTAAATTGTCTCAGCAAAGTTTTCTCATCTCGCCAACGGTTGACTTTGTGAAGCATTTTTTGTGCCCTCTCTATTTTCGGAAGTTAAACGCGCCATTATAGTCCACTCAGGACGTGTTTAAAGGAAGCTTTTTACTCTGAAATAGTGAATTACGCGAGTTCAAATGCTTTTCCGTCGCGTAATTTCGTTGAAAGAGTAATTCAACTCGTTGCGTTCCATTATGTGAATTTTGGTAACATTTATGTGTTTGTCTAGTTGGTTTTGTGACAATGTTTTTGCTAGGTTGCTCCTTTTTAACTTTACTGCTGCGGTGTGTTTAATATATTAAAGTATGTGAGAAGCTTTTAAAAGTATTCACTACTGTAGTGAATACTTTTAAAAGCTCTTTATAGAGGTATTACTTTTTCTGTTACAATGTCATCTGTATTTTATTATTTTTTACACATTCTTGCAGTATACCTATAATAATAAGTTCCTAATTTTCAATACGTTAGCTGATTATGGTTGGCTCGTTAGTGTGATAAGGTTTTTTTTATAATCATCCTTAGCTTCAACACTGAAATCAATAATAAGATCCATAGATCGTTCAAGTTCAATTATAACATTAATAGCTTAATTTATTTTGGTAATTTAAGATTTATATCCACTATTCATAGTGTCACATGTAGGTAAAGTACCCTTACCAAATACCTTGTGTTTGCCTAGACACAGGTGACCTGCTAGTGTCGCCAGAGAACGGCTACGAGTGGGGAGGGCAGCCGATTGCGCGCCCGCCGACCGGCAAGCAAGCGCAGAACGCGATTAACATCATCAACGCCGTCTTCATGAGGAAGAGTGCAGTGGCACAGCTTACCAAGTAAGATTTGTATTTTTAAAGGAATTTGTATTTTTAATTTTTATTAGAAAAGGGAAAGTTTTCAATCTGTTGTTATTAAGAAGGTTTAGGCGCCTCTCGCCAACCAATTCGAATTCTAACCTACCAAAACTACCAAAACCGAAAAAAATAAAATAGAAAGCGTGTTTAAATCTCCATTGACTCTTCTCGTAGAAAATGTGAAAAAATGTATTATATCTACCATAATAACAAATAAATTCATAATTATCGAGATATGAATTGAATTGCTATTTCTTACATTTTCTACGAGAAGAGTCGAATGGGGTCTTCAAATTAGATCCGGTGGGTAGGGTCACATGTTGATCAGTTAGCCACTCGGACACAATCAACCAGCTCAATATTTCGTAAATGCGACACTGTCAACTCGTGCCGCCGCGTGATTTACATGTTAAAACATGCCCCCTCCCCCGTCCCCAGTTGCCAGAGAGCTTGCCCTAACGTCGGCTGTGTGAGGTCGAATTTTGTATTTTTTAGTGGAAAAAGTTGAAAAAAAAACGTCAGCACTTTTTCCTTTCACTTCTTTTTGTATAATATTTTGCAAATCATTATGTGTCGGCTGTGTAGACTCACTAAGCGTGCTTCATTTACTATTTGTATGAACTGAGTAGAGACGCTCATTAAAAAATTAGCTTAGCGTAACGAGTTCGGAAGGAGGGTGTTCTACAAATAACCAAATTTCTATGTCCAACAGTCAACCATCGGTAATTGTTTACTATCTATTGTTAACTGTGTAATTTTTCTTATGATTTATTGTTGAATTTCATATTCTTTTTCTATTTTAGATGGAATGTAGGTACTAAGTAACAAAAACGAAAAGAAGGAGGATATTCAGCAAGACGCTATAAAAAAGCAATTGAATATGCTAATAAAATACATTGATCTCTTACTACATTAATCTCTTTAGTTATATAGAGGGGTGGCCAGGCCACATGATTAAGGACACCAGTCGATTTTCATACAAATGAGGTAACTTTGAAGCCTTGGTTCTCCGCCAAGGATTGACCGAGCCGTGATCTGATGATGGCCATCCAGGTAGTGAATGTTCCTCCATTCTAGATCGATATACACAACCAACTGATCTATCAGCATTCTAAGAGATGTAAGGATATGTTTAAAAAAACCGCAAATTTAGCATAAAAATGTATGGAAATCCTGATATTGAAAACTCTGATCCTTACATCTCTTAGAATGCTGATCAAATTCATTCCCTGGGTGGCCATCATCAGATCATGTCTCGGTCAATCCTTGGCGAAGAACCAAGGCTTCAAAGTTAAGTACCTCGTTTGTATGAAAATCGACCGGTGTCCTTATTATGTGGCCACCACTATCTAATGTGCGTGATAATTAATAAAATATTATATTTGAGATGTATGAAACCTCCTAATAGTGAAATAAATAATGCTTTTAAAGCTTTTAGAGCCAAGAAATATTCCAAAGCAAAGAGTCTTATTGTTGATTTTATAATCACGTTAAATTGTTCGTAATTATTATAAGAAAGTAATACTTTGTGTTAATTTTCATAATAATACTGTTTAATAAAAAATTAAAGGTCTGTTTCATATCAGAAACTGTCATTATTTAATGACAATTAATTTATCATTTTACGTGACTAATTGTGTACCCCATGGTTAACCGTTGCAAACCCCCCCGGTTAATAGTATACGATAGTGTGGACATAGTTAGCCAATTCTCATTTTTGAAAAAAACTTTGGTATAACAAAAAGTTTAACTAAAAATAACATTTCTTACATATGTAGCCAACAAACCTGAGTATTGGGTGGAATAAAAAAAAGGTTGTTATTGATGAATAATTACGAAGTGTGAAGGTTCGAATTTTTTGTGGTTAACTGTTCGACAAGTCACCCTACTTTTTGCAATTGGGTTGAATCTTGAAGTTCCAATGGGAAGTTATAAGATCTTTTATTGTTCGATCACTCTATTTTTTCTACTCTTTACCACCAGATACGACTTAATGCTAGGAGTAACGAAAGCGGAAGCTTACTTCGCATTCAGTGGGGATGACGTCCAATACGGCATCGAGGCTGACAGAAGATCCAAGATACTGAAGTCCTTTGTCAGGAACACGTACAGTTACCATCTCTCGGAGATACTGGCCACTATAATCAATGAGTATACGGACTGGGAGAGACCAGTGCAACACCCTATCAATATAAGGTAGAACATGTTATTCCTAGCAATGTAATAGTAGATTATGCATTAAGGGCTTAAAGTAGTGTATTGTGTCCCGGGCGCTATTATTGAACCCCGAGTACGAGGGATTCTATGGTTAACTCCCGAGCGGAGCGAGGGAGTTAAGGCTAGAATCCTGAGTACGAGGTGTTCAAGATCGCCCATGACAAATACACATTTAAGCCCGCGATGCATACTCTACTTTTTATACTTTCTGCGAGGCAATTGAAACCAATGACTGTTATAAAGAAAGTACTTAAGTAATTATTTAAAGTTAGAATAATAAAATATGAAAAGTTAAGAATATTTATTGGAAATTAAAAGTTATGTTAGAAACATTACACCAATTGTGCAACGACAAAGTTACATTCTTTGGTACATTTATAGTTGGGTTAGAGTTTATGTTTTTGTCGTCTATTCTGTAGTGGTCAGTTCGACATTCAAATAAATCCTTCTTGGTGCGCGGGTGAAAATGAATTTCGTAAAAAGTTTTCATGATAACATACAGCCTAACTCAGAATAAGATCTCATCGCACCTAAACTTTTTTGAAACCAACATCGATCAAGCACGACTACAAGGGTTGCATTCCAAATTCAAATCACATTATTCCCCATGGGAAAAATGACTTACTTTAGGAAAGGTTTGCATGACACATAATATGCCATTGACGAGCAGGTAGTATAAAAACATTATAACAGCATTGTTGTGCAAGAGTACTTGATTTCTTTGAACAATGAGACGGAAACCGAATTACACTCATCCTCGTGGTGACTTCTTATTGTATTAAGTACGTTAAGTATAGTACGAGATTGAGAAATGTGTTGAGTAGTCCATGTCATTGATTCATTTAGCACTCTTTTTTGTTTGAAAAACGAAATCCAAGATCTAATAATATTGATTTAATAATATTTATTGATACCAAATTTTGATAACTGTATAAAAGTAAGGGTTTTTACATAGATATTTTGTTCTAGGGATGAAACTTTAGAAGCGCTAAGCGACGCACAAGTAGTGGCTCCAATAGTGCTGACAGCAGACACTCACTCAGCTCTGAGAAGGAATTCATACGTCTACGTGTTTGACTACCAGACTAAATACGGAGATTATCCTCAGGTAAGTAAAATAGTTATAAAATACTTGCCTAATATTTATATTATATATTTATAGAATAGCCTTTACATCGCTCGTTAAACTTTCAATGACTGTTATGAATCTCATCACCAATTAGATCTTGGGGACTTGCGTCGTTCTCTTCCTTTCTTTTCTGTCACCCGTCTTCTGATACACTCCCTTCACATACAAAATTATCTTCTGCACTCAAACATGCATCTTTTCTACGCTCTACCACTTCTTCTGCACCCATCAACAATTGCATCCATATCTTCTTTAGCAACTGTTAATAATCTTTACATTTTGATATTGCCAAAAACTCAATTTTCATAAGTAATGTAATTTACATATTGTAACTCGAAACTTTTTATTATGACAAAAACTTCAGCTTTAAATACCCCAGAAAGAAGTCAGCTAATGGGCACTGATATTTTAGTAACTTTATTTTTCTGCTGAATATTAAGTCTAAGCTGAAACCGTTACACCGTATATTTATGGTAATGGTTCACTTCAGGCCGTTATACTTTTCCACCCGTTGAAATTTGAGTTTCGAAAGAAAGCCAAAAGTAACATTTATATTAATTTGTAAAGACCTAAGTACGAGTAAACGCCGAGAAGCCATTTTCTAATAAACATTTCGATTTAGCGTAACTGCAGCGAACATGAGAAGAGTAACTTGTAATTATCCAGTGCGCTCGTCTCGATAATAACTTAATTTTCGGAGTAATTAACAGGACCGATTAAGGTTGGTACTCCGCACGTAGTGTTGCCTTGATGATGAGAGTCTTCGTACCTTGGCTAGGATGCAGTCGGCGAGCCCTGTAATTAATACTTGTGAACGCGAGCTACCTTACTACGCTAACAAGACAGCGAGTCAATAAAAGCCTTGCTTTCATAACCCTGAGTGAAAACTTGGATTCATTCCTACGATGGTATTTAAGAAAATACGTAAAAGGGACATTTCGTGTAGGCGTCACGTTCTCTAAAATGTTGGTTTATAGAGTCCACAACTTAACTTACTTTTTTATGTTATTGGTATATTTACATTATTTAGGGATTAGGACCTTCATTATTTCATTTCTGTAATTTCGTTTCATCACATTTTATTTTACTGAGTGCCTAGCTTACGTATATTCTCAATAATTGGTCATAATATCTATTATTATGATTCAGCAATCTTTATGATACGTTTGTAAGTTATTGGAAATTTCTATAATTTGTTCCTGTTTTGACCGTCTTCAACCCTTTTTCTGTTTGTGACCGCTGAGAATTTAATTTTATCGTCAAGTAAATAGGTCAATAGCACAACTGAGCACTCGGTTATCACAGTCAATAAACTGAAGTTCTCTAAAATGTACATCCTATTATTAGAGCTCACGATCCATTTCGAACAATCTGTATAAGCTTTAACGTAAGAATATTACTGCTCTCGGATCAAGCAGAGGTTACTAGAAATCCAACTGGGGCGCTCTATTAAATAACCAAGCCGGAGTTGAGCTAACAATGGAGAACGGAACCATTTCACAGAGAGCAGTGGAATACCAATGAATATACAGCCATAAACATGGTTTTAAACTAATGTATTCAGATTTAGGCTGCTTCTTATTTCACAATCATTTATAGTTTGATTGCATGCAGAAACAGATAGTTTGTGCCTTCGGCGAGTCCCAAATATCCCAATTTCGGAGAATCAGTTAATTTACGTTATCCGATACGAATAAAAAAACGTAAAATCAAACATTTTTAAATAAAATTTAATCAATTTTACGTTACAATATCTGCCTGCTTTTCATACTTGCTGCTTTCATATTTAATGCTCACCAAAATTTAGTGTTTTTTGTGCGAGTATTTTTAAGAGTTGGTTTAATTTCAGTACCTACTAAATTATCAAAATTATCAAAAATTCACATTACCTTATATATTAAGGCAGGTAAACGTGCATATTAATTTGAATGCAGAAATCACAAAATATCTAGGTATTACAGTACCTAGATTCACGACTACATTGTCAACTAGACTAAGTTCTGTGGCATTCGCAGTTAAACAATTAAGGCTGCTAACTGACATTGAAACGTCTGGTCTATTTTAGCTATTTTCATAGTGTGTGTTTTTATAATGTCCTATGGAATGATGTTGTGAGGCTCAGCAGCTAATTTGAAAAAGTTTTTTGTGCTTCAAAAAACTATTTCCATATACAACTTACAGCCGCGAGATACTATAAGATAATTGTTTAAAGAAATTAATATATTAACAGTGGCAGGCCAATACATCTATGATAAATTTGTTTATGTGAGGAAGCCTTCTCGCTAAGATAAGAGACTAAGTAATAATATACTCGAAAAAATACGACATGCTAAAGACAATTGATGATAAATCTTACAAAATGCGCCCCACATTTTTAGGGTTAATACTTCTATAGGGTTATAATAATATATTTACAGAAGAATTAGTTTTGTACATTTTAGTCTGTTTTTTCTAGTCCGTTTTTTATGTTTTAAGTCCAATTTTTATATTTTTAGTCCGTTTTAAAAACGTGTTTTTTTATAAGAAAAGCATTTTTTTCACTATGTTGTTATTTTTTTTATTTTATTTGGTAACGATATAATTTCATTGTAAATATCATTACTTCTGATTTCTGATGAAGCTGATAAGTTTCTAAGTTTATTTGTATAATGAATTTTTCAATTTAAATTTCAGTTCTCTTATTTATCGTTTAATAATTTACACAGCGACAGGGGTGCATCCACGGTGAAGAGTTGCCGTATATTTTTGGTGCCCCACTAGTGGGTGGGCTAGCCCACTTCTCCAGAAACTACACCAAGGCTGAGATAGCCTTGTCCGAATCCGTTATGACCTTTTGGGGCAACTTCGCGAAGACTGGGTAAGTGAAACCAAATAAAAAAACATATTTCGTTGAAATCACATCTGTTCCTATATATTTTTGAGCAAGTGCAATGCTAATTGATAAAACATTAAATTTTTGGATAATATACAACAATGATCAGTAAAGATCAGTTATGATAGGAATACCAATTGATTCTCCGGTAGTTATTAAAAAAAACAGCTGAAATATTTTAAATAGCTTAACGTATTTCGATCCATGTCATTTTGAGAAACACGAATAATTTCAGTGAAGTTTTAAATAAATGCTTTAGAAGCAAACAATCTTGTATTTTCCCGCTTTCGTTTCGAGAATCTCATATTGCAAAGTAAGCATTTTAAAGCACTCAAATGCCGAGGAAAGTTAAATATGAGTAAACTAAATGCAGCAGCTGTTTTAATCTTAAAGCTCAAGGACTTCAAATACTAGGATTGAATTTACATTTAAAGTTTGCAAACGTGATGTAACGTTATATTAGAAATAGAAAATAATTTCAGTAACGCAAGCTTTATTGTACTCAGATTCGCTTCACAGAGCAAAGTTCTTGCTTTCTCTATATTGTAAATTCACCTATCAGCAGAGAGGCGCTTCACCCAAATACTATTTAAATATTATAAACAACGGTTTGCAGACATATTTTCATTAGCTTTTCAATCAAGGAGTGACATGAGCCAATGTGGCAAATTACATGCATGATACTTGCTGGCCAATACTAGCGAGTCCTCGCATCCTCCAACAAGTTTAGACCAATTTAAAAAACAATCTCAAATCACTACTTTAACATTTCTTACATCGCAAAAAAAGTACTTTGGTACTTACCTACCTAACTAAATTACATTGAGGAATTTCAATAAAAATACTCTCACTTTCATGATGAGACCGTAAGAATAAAACTCAATTATTTTCAATGCCACTTCAATGTTAAAGCAAAACTTATTTGAATATTTTCGTTACTTAGGAATCCCAACGAAGGACAGGACAATGACCCCATCAGAGCCGGCAGACAAGAGAGAGTACGATTGAAGAACATTGAATGGACTGCATACGAAGCTGTCCACAAGAAATACTTGAGTATAGACACGAAATCAAAACTAAAGAACCATTATAGAGCACATAGGTAAGTTAAAACAAACCATTTTCAAAAGATTAGGTTTCTTTTTACCGATTAACACTATCTTAATATTTTATGGTGACATTAGTGGTAGTAGTACCTACTGCTTTTTGTAATACATTTGTCTTTACTAACTTATCTTTTCACAGGCTATCCTTCTGGCTAAACTTGGTGCCAGACCTACACCGCCCCGGAGGAGAAGATGTCCCTCCTTCTCATCACCAATTAGAAAACGATGAGACAGCACTTCAACCAACGCTCAAAACGTTCAGCCCACCTCTGAAAAAGACCACAGAAATAGTGACTGAAACTGGTTTAGCCACTAGAATTCCAATTGTCAACGTATTGAATATTACTTCACCGTTGAATTTCAACATTATTGGTCTAAATGCACCAACCCAAAGCACTTCAGAAGTCCACAAATCAGATTCATCCACTAATTCTCCTCCTGAGGATGGTTTCGCTGCTTACTCAACTGCGTTGAGTGTGACCATAGCAATAGGATGTTCTTTACTTATACTCAATGTACTAATATTTGCCGGGGTATACTACCAAAGAGATAAGACTAGAATGAACGGCCAGGATCATGCGAATGGAGCTCATTTGAAAAAACGCGCTGAAAATGGACAGATGCCAAACAATATTTGTGGTGACTTAGAAGGCGCGTTGACGTATCAAACTAGTCTGAAGAATGATCCGGCAACTATTTTAAGCCATCATCATACGCATTCCCATCACCAACTTCCTCCACCAGAGTTCGCTGATCTTCCTAGCAATAATGTAGCTGGTATGGCTACACTTCCAAGAGCACCGCCTCCTCCAAAAATTGGGAAAAGCAATATAAATACGTTAGCAAGCGGACAGTTGCAGGAAAATCAGCCGTTGCTCTCCGCTCATCAAATGCAAATGATAAATACTAGCACTCTCACGAAGAAGAATACGCAAATGAACGCGAAGTCGAATGTGACAATGGAGGAGTTGAGAGTGTGACGTCAGCGAGCCTGACTGCAACGAACCGGCAGTTGCAGTGACGTGGTTCACCACGATGAGATCGTGTGACTCGAGCCGGACCTTCTCAAGTGCGTCACAGACTATATTTAACTTTAAAAGTGTCTGTGTTTGGCTGGTAGAAGGCAAATAATGTAAAGTGACAATTGAACTATAGACTTACCATATCGATACTAAAACTATGAAGTGAACAAGTGACAGTGGCATTTAAAAGTGTTATAGTGTTATTCGAATAGTGAACGATATTAAAACGTTATTGTAATTTCGATGTAAATGATTGTAAATATTAATATACTGTGAAAATTGTATATAATTCAGCAGCTCAGCCGCATATCCATCCTAAATACATTTGTAATCTTAAATAGTGGAGGTATAAGACTATTTGTGATGAGAAATTAAATGATAAAATTTAAATAATCAGTCAGAGAACGGAGTCTCGGGTTTTCCGCTAGGCGTGATAACTCCAGTTTGTCGAATCGACTGAAGTAATTGATTGTACGTTAATTTAAAACTAGGGGTTATAAAATTTTATGAGACACCAATTTATAGCCAGTGAGTTAACAATAAAACATCCAATTCATTTCCAGGATTGTTTGAAATTTGTGAGTCGTCTGAATAAAAGTAGAGTATATCCTTCGAATACATTTGTACATTTTGTTCTTTACATAGACGGACCAATAGTGATTGTATATATGTAAATAGGATTAGAGAAACGGTGTAACAGGTTGTAATGATCCATTGACATGTTAAATCGAACCATGACTGAAACCGATATTATTGTGACGATTTCTTTATTCGAAACCTTACAGGTATTGTTTGAGTAAATTCTTGATAATTGTGTTAATCATTTCTAAGTTCTTCTTAATTACCTACAGAATTATTTTAAAACCATGCACAATTTTTTTTAACTAGTGTATACTTTATGGAGTCGTTACAATGACTTCTAATAATATACTTACCGAAATACAGACTAAAAATTTTAATAAAATCAATTGAAAATTATGTTGGTCTTATTTTAACCACGCTGATTGTAGGTCAGTGCTTCAGTTCTTACCTATCTTTTAAATAGAAACAAACTTATTTAAGGGAAGGCCTTTTTTCTCTCCTTAAAGTCATTTAAACTAGTTCACAATATTTAAGATGTTTACTATTAAAGGTTCATGCACACACCAGTCCCGTTGTAGTCCCGTCACAGTCACGTCACCGCGAAGTCACCGTCAACTTCGGGATGTGTGAACAGACAGTCAGTCACAGCTACGTCACGACTTACAAATTTGATATAGCAATACCCCGAGGAGCTCGGTGGCACAGTGTTATAGCGCCTGGCCCATCGATTGCGAAGGTTAAGTACCTTTCGCAAGGGTCAGTCATGGGATGGGTGATCAAAAATTTATCATCTCTAGCTCATCCGTGCTTCGTAAAGCACGTTAAGCCGTTGATCCCAGCTGCTTTTGCAGTCGTTAGCATCCACCAATCCGAATTGAGCCCGCGTAGTGGATCATGGCCCATCCTCCTTATCCACCCATGAGGAAGGCCTGTGCCCCAGCAGTGGGGACATTAAAAAAGGCTGACGGTCATACCCGTTTTGACGTGCCGGTGACGTGATGGTGACTGCGCGGGCCGGTAGTGACGGTGAGTGATGTGTGTAGCTACTGCCATACAAGTTCTACGTAACTATGTTTTGGCGGGACAGACCTTGTAGCCAATGTCACATCTAATAATTTCACAAAGTTTTGCTTCAAAACATGTATAGATTTGACGTTAAAATTCAATTATTAACGAAACCTTATGTCAATTCCATACAAGTTTCGAAAGCGAAGCGATTACGAAGATTCGCAAATGTTACTTTGGCTAGGGGGGCTGATCGGCGACGTGATTATGACGTGACTGGTGTGTGCATGAACCTTACGGATTTTTTTCGTTTTTTTTTAAATCCTATGTGGGTATGATAAAACAGTGTTTTTTTTTCTTTTGAGTACCTAAAACACTTAGAAAATGGTTGTAAAGGTTTCGATGTGATAAGAAATAATCTCAGTCTACTTATTTTTCGGAAGGGTATGAACTGATACACAAATTGAAACTTTTTTCATTCACAAAGCAGCTAAGCCGCAAATCATAGCCTTTTTACAAAACCAAGTTTTGAAATTACTACAACCCTATTCGCTCAAACGGCAAGTTGATATCACAAATAATTAATAATTCAATGGCCTCTGATTAAAAGATTAACAGAGGCGGAAACCTCTCTGTTTCCATTATTAACCACAATCCGGCTTATCCGCTGTATAAATTATTAAATACTCGACTGTTAACAATATCTGTACTTATTCGAGTCGTCCGAGGCGCGCGCAAGACTCTTCACATTAATTTCCTTCTCGAAATGTGTGGTCCAAGTGAAAAGATATCGCGAGTTTTAAAATCGCACATTTTAGATGTTTTCCAGTCGTTGTGTAAAACTTCTTCAAAGTGAACATTATTACAAAACCTAACTAAACTAAAGCTGGTTTGGGAAAACTTTGAATAAAAAGTGATTAGGCGTAAAATGTTCGCAAATCATGTCATATTCTTAAATTGTGTACTAATTTCTGAATAGTTCCATCGTTATCAAAATATAATATCATATTATATACCTATGTATAACATCCCTTTTAATATGGGATAGGTAAAACTTTGGGATTTTGCTTGTGTGACATTTTAAGAATTCATTTTGCGTTACGTACAAAGTCGATTTTGTAAAATGTATTGATATCTCCATCTTTTCTGTTTTAACGATTATATTTTTATAAGTGCGAGTGTCAGCTTTGACTTTTTATTAAACAAATAAACCCAATCGTAAGAACTCACGAACGGTAAAACAATTGCCCATCAAATCCTTGCCATTAAAAGATCCGCCATTAAAAAATAACATCAAAACTTGGACCACCCCCTGAAGAGGCCCCGCTAACAGAAAATTACATCGTTAGAGTTAATGACTCAACATTTGTTTACAGCACGCCGACTCGTAAAGTTTCATTAATTCTGATAATAACTGGGGATAGTTCGATGGACATAGCCCAACCAGTGGTAATCCATCTCACTGTTTGGGGAAATTTATCGATTGTAAGGAATATAAAAGGTTCAAATGTAAGCTCTTTAAATCTAATTTGAAACGCTTTATAAACTGTGGGGAATTATTGGTAACCCTACTGGTGCCATTGTCAATCGTAGTGTGTGTATGCATGTAGGGCTGATATTTTTGCGCTAAATATCCGACCGATACTTAGGCCGAGAATATCAGCGCAACCAAAAATTCTTATTTGGTTCCAACTGCATTTGCAGTCGTTAACACCCGCCAATCCGCATCGGGCCCGCGTGATGGGTTATAGCCCATCCTCCTTATCCACCCATTATTATTATTATTATTAATAATAATTATCCACCCATAAAGAAGACCTGTGCCCCAGCAGTGGGTACATTAAAAATGGCTAATAGTCAATATCCCAAGACACTCGATTCATTTGTAATTAAACCTCCGTGGCGTTTCATTACAATTTTTTAATGAAATTTGACGACCTCCGTAGTCGAGTGATTTGTACACCTGTTTTCAAGGTGTCGCCATCTCTGAGATCCCGGGTTCAATCCCGGCTGGGTCAATTTAGAATACGAACTTTTCTACATTGTCTCAGGTCTGGGTGTTTGTAGTTCCACTGTTGTCTCTCATTTCCCTAACACAAGTGCTTTAGCTACTTACTTTGAAATCGGAGCAATGTTTGTGATGATGCCTAATAGAAAAAAAACAAAGTTTAATGCTACATGTCCAACAGGCTCAATCTCTCACTCTTATCCTACAGTTTTCAAAACACTATAGCCACATAAAGGTCCGAAAAAAATTGCACAGAGGTCCACATATACCAAAAGTGTCGGCCTCAAAATGTGACGCTAACTGTCATAATTTCCCCTGGGGACATAAAAAATCTCGTGTGAGAACAAACGACTGTGATTAAGTTTACCCGCGCCAGCTTGTTGTAAAGTTAGGTCAGCTATTTTTTGGATATGGCCTAGTGATGGGCCAAGAGATTAAAAATATTCGAAACTCAAATAAATCTAGATTCAAAACTATTAAGTTTTGAGTTTTCGCATTCACAATGCTATTTTTATATTAAGATAAATAATATTATTTTTTCTAATATTATTTATCTAGATTCAAAACGTTAGTATAAGTCCTTAATTTTGTAATGAGCTATTGAAACGATAAATTAATAATCCAGAATCTATGATGGTGCACCACTAATACAATAGAACAACAATATTTTGATGCAATAACTCCCATTATTTTGTGCGATACATGATTTGAACATAAAAACAATAGGTAGGTAGCATGTTCTTGCAAAGACTTAATATTTTAGTTCTTGGTATTACTGAACGAATCTTCACGCAGTAAAATGGCATACTTTTCTTCTATTTGTCAAAGAAGGGCAAAATCGATATCGATATCCACTAACGGTCACCCCTATTCAAAATTAAAATTTTCGGCTCCCGTACTAAATCCCAGGGCGGTGAAGTTAATTTCCGCCATCCACCGTCGAATGGGACATTTTTGCTTTGAACGTCACTTTCCATAAAGGCCCACGTGGAACATATAATGTGGAGATTATCATAATTAAATAACATTCATACGAGTGCTAAGTGTCTAGTAAAATTACCTTTGAAAAGAAGTCCTGTTTAATTTTGCCTGGACTAGAAATATTTTGATTTTTTTTTCTCATAAAAGTCGACTCTGTTTGGAATTATATAAGGACAATTTTTTTTATAGTAGGGACGGTAATATACTTAACGTATATTTTTCGATTCAATTCATTTATTGGTTCATAAACATGGGTCTTACAAGATTTTAGGTACAGAGTTTCGCAAAATACAGCCATGATTCACCTTACAGGTATACGAACGAACATGCATAATCTTATCATGCTAAATTATAAAAATATAGATTTCAGAATGAATAATTATTATTACATTATCATTAATAAAGTTTATACATTTTTTTTTGTTGGTAAGGTTGGTTATGTTTCAAAATTAAATCATTTTTAGTGTTTCAAAGAATACTGTCAAAAAAGTGTCAATATTCCATTTAAAAAGTGTCTAAGTTAAACAGGTGTTTAAAAATATTTAAAAAACACCGTTTAAGTTTTTCGGTGTAGTTATTTAATTAAGTAGTAAACAAAATAAGGCATTCTCAAAACATACATCATGGCAAGACTTTTATAATCCTTTTTTCAGTTAATATTGAAATTATAAACTAACAGCGAGTAAGATAGCAAACATCGTTTTGCTTTCGTGGAATTAATTAAATTCACACATTAAGACAGATCTCAGTATAACATAAATTCATAACAAAAGCCACATCTGCCTTGTGTAAACTGAAAACCGCACGAGTTAGAGCGCAATGACATTAGATCTTGGAATGTAATTCTAAAACGTAACAAACAAAATTTTTAACACCCACTTTTTTTTAATTGAAAGCTAATCTAATCGAGATGGTTCTTAGCTACGTTTGATGGAAATCCATCTAGCCATTATGGAGATGGTCAACTGCCTGCCGAAAGGGTAAAAGATACAGAGGTGGTGCTTTGACTAAAATATTGTACACCTTGGGCAAATTTAAGTGCAAGAAAGAAAAACAAAAAGGCGGCAAAAAAATGGCCACCGACATTACTTTTTTACTTTTTTGTTGCATCTAAATTTTTGAATTATTTACAATAGAGTCTCTAAACATATATTACTTTGTTTGTTTTTATTTTGCGCCACAAACTACTGTCAACCAATTTTATTTGTAGGTAGTTGCCAGTGGATTATATAGGACACTCAGAAAGACTAACAGGTTTTTGAAAAAAATACCCCAACATTCCATTTTCTTATAAAAATATTTTTCTGCACATTATTTTACGAGCATAATTAAAATACTCTGTGTCATTTGAACATAGATCTGCATCGGGAACATTATCTTGCGATGATTTTTTACGATTTCAAAAATCGGACGTGTCCATTCATCGACTTCAAATGGCATTTATGAACGAAGGACCTTCAAAAGCAACCTCTACCGTTGGCATAACGAATTCAAGCGCGGTCGTCTAACTTTAGGGAATGAACAAAGAAGTGGTAGCTAACAGCTTTCGAAAAGGCCGTAGAAGAGGTGTCTGCGGCGGACTGGAAAAAGTGCTTCGAAAATTGGTTCAGACGCATGAAACTTTGTATAGAGGCAGGTGGAGACTTCTTTGGAAAGATGTAATACAAATTAATTTAATTATTCTAATAAAAATTTATCAACAAAGATGATAGTAGGACTTTATTATTCCATAGAAAATTTCTCTCTATACTATGTCGAGTAAACTAGTTTGGTGAGAAGTTTCAGGAAAGATCCCTATTTTTTATTTTATTACATCTTTACTAAAAATCACTTGGTCTACGTATATTTTTTTAGCGCACCAAACAAGAGGCTTTACGTGAGCGTAAATGTTGATCCACCTCCAGATAAAACACACAGTGTGACGAAATCCGCGTAATTCAAGTCAACATTCATAACAAACTTGAGAAGACGTTATCTGCTATGTCCCGAGGGCGAGTATGAGAACACTGGGATATTTTTTAGATACTTACAATAAGGGTACCAAAGAGTATAGCTGTGTAGATACCTACTTAAAATAAAAAATAATTTTAAATAATTTTATGTAGAGTGTTGACTAATAACTTTGCGACTGATTTCTTATCATTGCATTATTGTATTAATATAAACTTGTTTAGAATTTACTAACTAAGGTAATTTTATGGAAAACCTGTAATTGGCCTTGCTAATGGTTAGAATTAGGAGTGTAAACAAAATTGTAACGCTGTTGGTTTTCAATAAAATAAAAAAAGAAATACGCAAAAAAGTATAGACTTGACTTTTTTGTATAAAAATAAAAGTGAAACTGAAATAACCGTTTTATGGTTCAATAGTGCAAAAAAAAACCTCACTTTTTTTGTACGAGTCAGTGATGGTAGATTAATGGAAATTAATATTAAGACCTACGCTTCCCTGGAGCTGTTTCAAAATCAAGCTTTAATGATTGCGCAAAAAAATAGTTTTTTATTACTAAAGGTAGTTAATTATTTGGGCCATTGCCAAATTTGTTGACCTAGAAAAATGAAATTTGGCAAGATGCAAGGTCTAACCGCACAAGTATAACAAAACAGAAAATTGATAATTTGCAGTTACGTAATATCGTTATCTAAGTAATTCTTTAATAGCTGTCAGGCGGTTCTCAAAATATTTTAATTATCTTCTATATCACTATGTCAGAGACAGTAAAAATACTGTAGGCTTGAAAAAACTCTTTAAAGAAGTCTCGTAGAAGGCAGTTTTTACTCCAAAATACAAAAATCATCTCAGTTCGATTATTATTTATTCAGTCCAGGCAAACACACCCACACGGTTCTCAACTTTTCGCGTGCTAAAACAAGCAAACATGGCATAAAAGGCTCGGCTTTTGTAGCCCTTTAATGGCTCAGCAAACATTCAGGGCTCTATTGACTTTCAAACCTGTTGAAATAAAACCCCCTGCATGGAAAACTCAAAGAACAGTTTAAGGTTGCGGCTAAAAACGGAGAGGTAGAAAATGCGAAGCCAGCAAGCAAAAACTCAAAGTGTGGAAATAAATAAGTTTAAAAAAATAAGCTGAATTATGTAGCGGCGCGATCATACCGCTACATAAGTAAGTAATCGACGAATGACGAAGAAATGCAGGATCAGCGAAAAGTACAAATGCAAACGCGCAGACGTGACGTCGAACAACGTCAAGCTAACATCAAAGCAAAATGTATGGAGACCTGACTCACGATATCGGAGTTTTCTAAGCGCTTTGCATAAATACAAATTCCAACATCGAACAGTTGGACCGCGGTCCCCGAGCAAAGACACTTAGCTCGGAGGAAGTACTTTCCTTTTCGCTGAATATATTATTCAATAAAAGTTGACCGAGTGAGCAGAATGACTTTTTCCTGATAAATAAATAAAATCGACATACTCACCCTTAACCACCCCTTAAATAAAATTTATCAAGCTCAATGTGGTCCAATTAGATTTGAGTTATACACATTTTACAATGTCAGATCCCCTCCACCACCACCAATAATTTTGACGTATACCATTTACTACGCGAACTTAAATAGTCATGCCTTTATTAAGACAGAAAGAAATACAGTTAGACATTTATAAACTGAAAAAGCTCAATCGCTATGCCTTATCAATTTATCATTACTAAGTCTTGATCACACTTATTATGAATTTAGTAGCTACGGATCTATGTAGCTCCCACAACAAAATACTTCGCTCATTAATGTAAAAATACGAACATTTGGAATATCAGGAACCAACTTATTTAATTGTTGAAACTTGGACAATGTACAGAGTTCCCTTTATTTGTGCAAAACGAACTTCCTGAAGGAAAAACAATTTGGGAACCGCTTCGAACTAGCATAACAAAAGAATATTTTACATTCAGTGTGCGGAGTCAGCGTCCCTTCAAATAATAAAAGTTTGATTTCAAGATTGCATTCTTACATAAGGAAACTTAAATTTAAGACTTTTGCTTTTAAAAATATATATTTGAGCTATCGTTTTGTATTTTCAAAATAAAAATAATGCTAGACACCAATTGATCGATTTTAATTGCTACTTATTTAGACGTCGATTTTATTTATGATATGAAAATATTTTTAAACATACACTATGCTATTTTTAAACAATACTAAATAATACTAAAAAATATATGACTCGCACCAGATCATATTCTCGGACGGGAATCGAACCCATAACCTTTGGAAGTCCAGTCCAATGCCGCTGAGCTACCGAGTCACAAAACGTTATACCTATTTATTATTACAGTTTTATAACAATTTTCTTTCACTCGGTTTTTTAATGTAATAAAAAAAATATTTTTAAAGCTGTGAAGTCCTTGTCTGACTGTGAATATTTTGATACAGTGGATATTTTGATATAGTGGACTTCAAGTGACTAAATGTCCTGAATGTATTAGTCAAGTTTTAAAAAGTTTTAAATGGCAATTTGATACTTCCACGCGTTTCTGTGAAAATAGGTTCGACGGAAGGACAGAAAATGAATTGAATTGCAAAAGCGTTCCATTTTTCCTATCATATGGAAAAATGAACGAAACCCTATAATAGTAGTTTATGATACAAGGTTGGTAAGGAGGTTTTACAAAATCTTAACAACCGTGTGCAATACTACGTTTTTCAATATATTTGCGAGAAAACATTATAGGTACCTTCTAAAATAAAAAAAACCGTAAACAAAAACGTACGGTGGTGGCGTGCGGTAAAATAAACATTCCGCACGCTGCACTAAACTGTAAACAAAAACGCACGGCGTGCGGTAAAATCAACTTACCGCACGCTGTACTGTCATCGAAAACATATTTTCGAGCAACTGTATTGAAAATATATTATTGGCAATACTATCATCGCTTGATTATTCGCAAGTCTATTTGAATCACTATCGCAAATTAAATCTAAAAAAAAATATTTTCATATCCGACTCAAGATCTAAGCCATTCCTCTTTAGCTTGCCTAACATCGACCAGTCACGAAAGCTTCACGTATTGTAATTTTCTTTTATGGCCTCAGACATGTATAGCTTTTAGTCGATGACGGAATTGTTTTGTTTGAACACAAACAAACGCTAAAGGTTTCATTTGCTTTATTTATTGGGCAACACGTCACGCGATAGTTGGCCGTAGACGGCCTATCATAGGGGATTGGAACGATAAATTGATTGATGACAATGGCGGGATGACAGAAAAGGGGATCCACCAAAATTGCCCCAGAACCCGGTGCAAAAGAATTGTATCTCAGATTACAGTTAATTTTTAGTAAAATAATTATAAAGAGTCACTGTTTCTAAATTTTGTGGCAAACATCGTTTTTTTGCCAGTTTGTTTAATAGGCACTATGGGCGTTAGATGTTTAAAAAAAACTTCATGAACATCCTGCTATTTAGAATCAGCTCGATTGCACTGTGATTTAGTAGTAGTTTGCTGTGACTTAGCGCACTCGGCCTGCGATTGCGGCAGCTAAACAAGTTTTGTTAGGGTCAGTCATGGGATGGGTGATCAAAAATTTACTATGTCGAGCTCGTCCGTGCTCTAAAACGTACGATAAGCAGTTGGTTTAGGCCACATTTTGTGGTTATTAACACTAAACCACTTTGGATCCATGCGATTATAGGTCCATATATCCTCTTCATCTCTATTGATCTGTGTTCGGCAGAGATAACATCATATTGCCAATATCAGCCCCCTTTATTCATAAAAAAATACATAGAAAAAAAATTCTACGTTCAATTATGGCTTTTCATCTACTTATTAAAAACGACCTTACTCCCTAAAAGTATAAACATAACTGCGAACATTACAGCCTAATCAAAAATGATGACAGACAGTACCCTCACAAGGAGAAGAAAAATTGCTTCACCGAGGCTCACCTTGCTTCGTCGTTCATAAAACATTAGGGCTCATATCGTGGAAACGAACAACACACGCTTATGTAAGTAATTTATACCTTTTGTCAACCAACGTGAATATTTACCTGCTATGCTGATACAATTTGTGCGGAGGAAAACTGTGAATGCGAGAAATACTTAAGCTACTACCTACTACTAGCTTAATCGGTGAGTGAACAGGGGATTCTATTAAATAAATAGTTTGTGATAGAAAGTTACTTGGGTGAAAAAATAAATATGTATTTATTAATGCGACGGGGTTAAAAAACGTATCTAGGGTATGGATTTTTCTAGATATTGTTACTGTAAACGCTGCCTTATAATATAAGGTGAAATAGCAAATAAAAAATATAATGACCAATCCTCAGCAAGAAAATACGATTTTATATCATTTCTCCGAGTGATACCATTAATATAAAATTGTCGGCAATAAAGGCCACAAATACTGGACTGATATAAGTACGATAATGATGTTATTTTAATATTACTGAAGAAGAAGACTGATAATTACTGAAGACTTATAATAGCACCAAATAAGGTACAGTCAGCAGTTTATCAATCTGCAACAACTACGTCAAACAATGTTGAACTCTACGTTTGCAATTTTACATAGACTTTAAAGTAGAAAATCGGTTGGAGCTATTTGTCATTTTTGTATAGGTAGGCCGTACAAACGCAAGCTTCGCTGACGCTGAAATCAGCTTTTATTGACAAAATGGCCAGCGGGTATTTTGCCACCCTTAAACCAACATGTTTAATTGTTTGGATATTTCGCTTCACAAAACCATAATGTTTTATTTGGAAGACTGATCTGCTGACATTTTCTGCTTTGTTTATTGTCAGTTAAAAATACCAGGTTTATTTTTGTAGTTAGGTCGGTATACTCTACCTACTAGCAGGAAATAATTCATGACTTCTGATTTCTTGTGCGTTAATCATAGCGACCTTGGAAACTTCGTGGAAGGTTAAAAAAAAATGTGGTCGAGCCCATGTATTTTTGATATAATAACTGATCTTTGAAAAAAAAAATGTCTTTAAAAGAAAAATAAATATTAAGAAAGCAAAGGGGACTAAATTTATAAAGGGTCGGTCATGCGAGAGGGGTGACCAAAAATGTATTATCTCGAGTTCTTCCGTGATTCAGAAAGCACGTTAAGCTGTTGGTCCCGGCTGCATTTGCAGTCGTTAACACCCACCAATCCGCATTGGGCCCGACTGGAGGGTTGTGGGCCATAACATAAGTATGGCCCATCCTCCTTATCCACCCACCAGGAAGGCCTGTGCTCCAGCAGTGGGGTCATTAAAAATGGCTGATGGTTATATGAACTTATAGTGGAATAATTACAAGACATTTGGAATCTGCCATTAATCATGCACATAATGGACTCCGCATTAAACACCAAATGTCAATGTATGTACTAACCTCACTTTGATGGTAATTATCAAATAGTTAATGCTCCAATCGGGTCATCTGCTCACTTAGAGCATCAGCTAAATCTCTAGATATAATTATTAAAGTTAAATAACTCTCTTTTTGGTAAACAAAACCAATTATGCTGAGTTCGGTATAATACAAAGATTTTTCTTACTTTAATCCTTCATTGTCCTCGAGTTTCTTTATAAGACACTTGACTTTATTTGAAATCATATTGGATAAGAGCTCAAACACACAGAATGCGTTCCAGTCATGCGATCCTTTCCGCAGATCGATGCGATCTATGCGACTCTTATCCCTTCCACACTGATTGCGTTCCGATTCCATATATCGCATGGATCACAGCTACCTGAGATCGGATCGCATGACCGGGGGGCTGATTACGCAACTCTGTTGCTATCAATTTTCGATTGAAATCGATTGAAACCGCAGTTACATTGCTGCTTTAAGTAAGATAGTTGTCACATTGTTTCTTACTAAAGCAGCAATGTAACTGCGATTTCTGTCAGAGTTGATTGCATCAAAGTTACATAATCAGGGGCTGAACGCATCCTGTGTGTTTGAGCTCTAACTCCCATGCGAGACGTACAGTCAATGGCACGTCAGACTTTACATGATGACCTTGAGACGGTCTTTATGCTGTTCTGAACCTGTTTTCCCTACCGTACTGTTGTGCGGACCTATGCCATATCTACATCTCATTAAGTTGTCTCGAAATTTCTCGAAAATCTTATTTTTTTGTTACGTTGTGAATTGCTGTACATGTAAGGCTTTTTCAAATGAAACATTATTACGCAATAAAACAGAATGGGTAACCAAATAACATAAAATAGTGGGCCACATCAAAAAGTCAAAAGCAATCAAAAAAGGGAATAAAACAAAGGCGATAAACAAAGGTTTCCGACAATTGAATGTAGCCGCCTAGATGACAGAAACAAAGGTAAACGCCCAGACAAAATCCAAGTTGAAATCGTCAGGCAATATCTGGGGATTACGTTTCGCGAAACGTTTGAAGCTAACTAGACGCTATGGTACATTCGTTTAATCCACTTCATTTCTTCTCCACAAAAAAAGGGGACGGTTTCTTTGTTTTCCGTTCGTCTGTTGTTGAAATCAGAGCGATCGTGCCAGCCTTTATTAGCCGAAGAAGATGAGTGTAACGATGAAAAGAATTTATGTAACACACTTAAACGCAATCATGCATAGGAGGAAACAAACGAGCGAATGCAATAAAACCTTATTGACAAAAAATCTTGGAGATATTCTTATCCGTTTTTAAAAGCTCTCTGGGAAAATGACATCTAACCATGGTAGTTAAAAGAAACATAATATTGCACCGACAGCTGACATGCGTTCTAGTCATGCAATTCAAAAACTTACCAAAAAGTGTAGCAACGAAAAGAGTAAAGTAGTTACCACCATTTTAGTATGCACCGAATCCCAAGATAATTAACTAACGGAAATGTTTGTCAAAATATAATTAAGCGTCAAAATGCAAAGATGGCCTAATCGAAGTAATTATATTTCGTCCTCCATCATTTACTTTAGCACTTAATTAAACGAATGCCTCTTAAACGCAAGCTTCAATTTCGTCACCAAATCCACGTAGAAATTAATTGCAATTTTGTCTCGTTAAACACAATACGCAAAACCATTGTAGCTAGGGCTGCCACCTTTTTTTTCAGACAAAAAGAGTATTTTTTCATTTAGGTCGAACAAAAATTAAGTACGCAGCATAAAAATAGAGTACATTTTTAATTTCATACTTATATTTCGTGATACTTTTCGCAACTTTTAACAAATATTTGTCTGTCATAATAGTTACACAAGTATTACGTAAATAGAGTATTTTAGCGTTATCGCTGTTGCTGTTGTAGATTATAGAGAACAAATTCACGAGATAGAGGAAAATAGGGGTTTAGACATTTATTCGCATTAAGAATTACACATCAATTCACTAACATGAGAACAACACAATTTACAAACAAAAAACACATATTTTATAGATACGTACTTATGAACGGTAGTTTTTAAACATTGTCTCAATACTTTAGAGTACGGATAGCAACCCTAATTTCAGCCGTGCAAACCAGTGGAGCTAATTTATGAACCGCAAATTTCGTCGGACACTTAATTAAGCAACGCTAAAACTGCAGACTGATAATATTTTGTAAAGTGTAACTGTTGGATTGAAATGCCACACCATTTATGTATCATTTAGCTATCGGCGCGTTAAGAGCGCTTAGTCTGCACACTAGTGCCGCCCTTGGAAAAAAATCATAGTGCTTAATAAAGACGAAACTGTCAATTATCTCTCTGTAGTGCTATCCGAAAAAGATTTGTGGTAATTTTTAAAGCTTAAACAATATTTTCCAGCCTGTCGTTTAGTTTAATGGAGATTTTTTGTTAAAAATGGCCACTTTTACTCCAATTTGTAAATTTAGATAATGATACTGATTACTGCTATATATAGCAGGTTTTTGCGTGCTTTCTTTTTCTTCTTACTGATTTTTTTAGCCAAGATCCAATCTCAATAAATATTTATTACCTTCGAGAAAAGCTGCAAATATTTTGAAACCTGCCACATCCCATAATTGAAAGTTCTACAAACTCACTCACAAACAATATAAATGTGTTAGTTAGAAATTTTAAATTACTTCTACTAAACGAAATTAAATTTTATACGAGATCTGACGTTTATTCAGTGCAGTTGAAGGCATTGTTTTTAGCTCACTTAAAATACATCAAAAGAGAAAATAAAAGTAATTTGTGAGGAAAATGAATTTAATCACGCTCTTTTTTAGTTAAAATTTATTAACTAACTACGCTGTGTGTGTGTGATTGAATTAAGTTATGATAATTTTATTATGGTTGATATCCGGAGAGTGAAACTTAATGACATTTTTAAGTGCTTGTAACAGAACTTTATTTTGAATTTAAGATAATCAATAAGACTTTATTCCGGTTTTGCCAGTTAAAAAAAAGTAATTTACCTCTTTGAATTTTATTGTGTGTCACGCTCACTTCACTAACAATGAGTATCAGTGACGAGGGGTGAAATTATGGCGAAGGGCAGCCGTTCTATAAAAATGTAGTGATCTGCATAGTGGATCGATGGGGTGGAGTTTTAAAAGGTAAGCCGATGTGAATCGACATGTTTAGACCTTTCGCCACTGATCAGTGTATCAGTGGTATTTTTTTAGCTGTTTTTATTTCTGGACCTAGTAATTCAGCTACAATATTGTGCTTAAAAGAATCAACTTCCACCTCTGGCTGATAACCCTTAAAGTAAGCTGCCAAAGTTAAAATAAAAATATCTTTATTCAAATAAAGTTATGTGGTATTTACACGCGTCCACTTGCGAAGTTAGCAGGCGATTTTAAGAGGGCGTAGTCTGCACACTAGCGCCGCCAGTGGGAAAAAATCATAGTGCTTAAATAAAGACGACATTGTAAATTATCTCTTTGTAGTGCACTCTGTAGAAGCTTTGTGGTTCTATTTATCGCTTAAACAATATTTTTTATCCTGTCGTTTAGTTTAATGGAGATTTTTTGCGATAAGTGGCCACTTTTAGCAATAAAACTCCATTTAACTAAATATTGTTGAGGCGATAAAAATAATAACAAAGCTTCTACAGAGTGCACTACAAAGAGATAATTCACAATTTCATCTTTATTTAAGCACTATGATTTTTTTTCCAATGGCAGAGCTAGTGTGCATACTACGCAGCCTTAATCAATTGGCGTTTTTTATCATCAGTCTTTGTAATATTTAATCGAAAACCTAATTTTAATGGTGTGGCGATTCGATTTTACAAACGATTTTCGATAAAAAGCGGTAATTTACTAAAATCGCCTGCCAAGTGGACCCGTGTAAAACCGCCTTAGTTATTAAGTGCTTTTGAATCGTCTATATTTTCCTACCACCAGACTTTTCAGACTTTTTATGATATTTACTTGCTTGTATATCAAACAGTAGCAAATTTATCACCGAATAGTAGGAAAAACTATTGCGACTCTGAAAATCTATGTTTATTGACTGAAGAAGCTACCCTTCTTCCCAAGTCTCAGATGAAACAGGAATCGGCCGGAATCAAATGAAACTAATTTCCTGCACAGTGGCCACCCATAATTTACGGCTACAATGCTCGTAAAAGAAACAGTTTTTTTGTTATTCCCTGTTTTATTTTAAATTCTGGTCGTCTAAAAAGGCAGGATTGTATTATGAAACATTTCTAATTGCAAATTTAGGAATTATTTTGTTGCAGAAATTCTTTGACCTAAAGGGTTACAGCAAAAACGTGTGTTGAATAATTGTCAACGTAAAGTTGTCGCCACGAAAAAATAACATCTGACTAAATAAAAAGTTGGACTAGGCAATACAAAAATCGAATTGAGGATAAACCTTGTAGATAAATAAAAAAAAAAGAATGTCACTATAAATTGCAAAAAGTAGGTACTACGTTTTGCCATAAGTTTGAAATTTGAGTTTTTTGAACATGAATGAATTTCAATTTGATCGTTTGGACAGCAAAAAACAAATAACCCACTAAATGTTTATGATTTCTTCTATTTTGTGTTAAAAAAAACCGAAATTTTCCACCCTTAATATTCTTACTTTTAAAAATTCAGCAATTGTTTGTGATTGTTTTACGCAGAACAGAAGTATCGTTGTAAAAACTGTCTGTGTAGTCAATACATAAATTTGAATTTTATAGAATGTAGATAAAATTCATTAGGTGTTTGTTCTTATTTAAGCCAACATTATGACGATACGACAGTGCTTTATCTACAAGGTTTATCTTCAACTTGATAGCTAGCCAAATTTTTTTTTACGTTTTCAATATAAAGATATTGTCAATATGACACGTTACCTAGCCTTCTACCGACCCTTAATTTAAGAAACATAATTACAAATATTATTTTATTTATTTATAAATCTTTATTGTACATATACATAAAGTAAGGTACAAATGGCGGACTTAATGCTAAAAGCATTCTCTACCAGTCAACCAACAGTAAACAGATAGACACGAATGCGGCACAAACAAAGAAAACTAAGATTTACATGCATACAATATAAATAATACATAAATACACACCATTAAATACATGTCTACAGAATTATATAATATTAATATAATATATTGAAATTATATACATACATATATATATAAACCATACACACCAAATATCGAGTTTAGAAAAGCGGTGACTTGACCTTCTCACATCACGGACATAAGCCCTTCAATAAATGTGCATGAGCTTGTTTCTTACATACAAAGTAGATAATACAAAGGTATTATCTTCCTAATACCTTTGTAGTTACGTCAGGACAGGCATCAAGATTATAATTTGTCTATCTAAACCAGGCCAAGATGGATCCCGATGCATCTTAAAGGGCTCGGAGGAACAATTCCAAGCCATTAGGTAGAAAACGCACTCAGGTAGCTTGAAGCTTTCACATGGATTGATCGAATTCCTGTACCTATGTGAAAGTAGTGGGGGGGTGGGCCTTAGACCTTATTCATTTATCTTAATAAAGCCAAAGGCAATACAATACTTTATTTTAATAATAAACCAGCCGTTCCTTAAATGATTGAAGTTATGTGTAATTAATAAATGAAATTTTATTTTGTCTTCCAAGACGTCAGCAGATATAAAAGTAATGAAAAACAAACAGAAAGATAGCTTTTCCTCACATCACAAACATACAAGCATTTACTACCACAAAAATAAAAAGTGACTTGAAACGTCCTAGATCTCATCTAGAAGGTATTTGGTGATAAAATGGACGTCACAAAAAATCGAGGGTCACGAATGCGATATTATAACTTATTAATTACAAAACTTATTCAAGCTCTAATGAAGACTGTTTACTGTGCAGGTTAATTGACAGTTGATATCTTTGTCGGCTATCATGGAATGGCATTAACATGTGTATTGTGTACTTATGCAGCCGCTCAAGCGTGTTGCGTGTGTCAATATCATATTCAGTGTTACACCATACTCAGAACCAATATAAGTTGTGACGTAATACCTTAAGCCACATACGCACTGATACACAGGTGGTTTGCTTAGCGCCTAGAGCCTAGCGGGTCACCTAGCGTGTACAGTACAGTAGTGAAGTGAAAGAAATGTTCTATAATGATCGCATATGTTAGAGTAGTTGATCACCGGATGGGTGACCAAAAGTTGAAATTTTAAAAAAGATTGTTGCCCAAAGAAGCGGTCAATAAAAATTCCACAAATAAATCTCTCATTATATGATTTATTTTATAAAGGATGGCGAGGGTTCTGGTCTAGGCCTTTTCTGGAAATAAATCTTTCATCATTGGAAAGGACTTTAAATTTAAAACATTTTATTGTATTGCAACAAACTTCAACTTTTAGTTTGACGACCTGAGTGGTGCAGTGGTCAACATGCCGGTCTAACACGCAAGACGTCCCGGGTATCGAACCAGGCCGGGTAGAAATTGAAATGATGAATTTTAATGTCTGTGACGGAGCTGGGTGTTACTATGTATAATAAGTATATATTTAAAAAGTATATAAGTAGTATATCAGTCTTCTAGTACTCATATTACAAGCTTTGCTTAGTTTGGGGCTAGATGGCGCTGTGTGAAATTGTCCAAGCATTTATTCCTAGTATTTTAGGAGTTTTCAAAATTCTTTATTTCATAATAATAATAAAATGTGTAACGAGCACATCGTAATACACAGTATGTACTCTGTATGTACATCGTAACAACGCTCTGAAGTCAAAAATTTTGCAACTTTAATGACCTAAAACTCCGAAAATACTAACAGCTGATATAAAGTGTGTTACTCGTAGCAGTCAATATTTGTTTTAAGAAGAAGACCTTTCACTAATGTCCTCACTTTCAAAAGAAGGAATTGGTTGTACCAAACAGAGCTTCGGAACTTTGACTTATCTTTAGTTTCTGTGTTATAAGCATAATAGTAATTATATTACTTATCGATGATCTGATAATAAATAAATAAATAATAGCTATTACTGTTACGCAGAATAATATAACTTTTACCACTTAATATTTGAGTATTTGAAAAATACTGTTTGAATTTTCGCTGTACAAAAATATTGTATTGCCGTTTTGAAATTTTAGCCGGCGCGAACGTAACAGTTTTTTTTAAATGGCTGCCATTTCATCCGTGAATACAATTTTGGGTAAATTTATACCGGATATTTTATAATTGTTTTCGAGGTGCGAAATATGATTATGTAAAGTATCTTACGATTTGTTATATTGATGAATAAACCAAAGAATGAAAACATCAATATTTTCTGAAAACACAATAATATATGCATATAAGTATATATAAATAAAAATGGATCGCCAAAATGTATGTTAGTTCAAAACTTCAGAACCACTGCATCAAATAAGATAACTCTTTTTTTGTTGTTTGTTATTATCAGGACAAGGTTTGTATAAAAGATATTTAAAAAACAATTAAAGTAAAAATGTAATAAATATATCTTTTCCGTCATTTTAAATCGCAATATAACTAACAGACGGCGCCACCGGCCGGTGCGAAGCCGGAGCGGGCAGCTAGTATAAAATATCACTATTCATTTTGTAAATTGAAACTCGGCATCGTTCGATCGATCATCACTGTGACTAGTTTGAGAATTAGTTTTTTTTTATTTCATTATGTATTCAACATATTTTGGCAATTTTTTGACAAAACTAAAACTGAATTGTTAATTTTTCAGTTTTGATTATAGAAAAACACTAGCTTTAGTTTTGTCAAAATTTTGCTTAGGGAGCCTAAGATACCAATCTTGAACAATTTAAATGAGAATTCTAAAGAAAAACCTAAAATATACAACGAAAGGATTTTGGTTATATCGTTCAGAATTACCGCGATGAAGACCCAGGTTAAGTTTGTCAATAAATAAGTCAAGGTGAGTCGTCGTCTGGAACTCATCATTAATAGATTAATTAACTTAAATAGATTACTTTGAGATTCAGAAGTACATAGTTCGGATAAATGGATGTTCGGGGAATGGAAAGGGTTTTACCATTATCTCGGCAAAAAATCCGTGCATATAGTAGAGTAGCAACTTACCGAACAACTCATAATGTGACTAGTATTTAGTAACTCATGAAAACTATAAAATTGTTTAATTGGTGGTAAATTACATTTTTTTTAACATCACATACATTGTTCCGATTCCAAAGTAAGTAGCTAAAGCACTTGTGTTATGGAAATCAGAGATAACGGTGGTATCACAAACACCCAGACCTGAGCCAATATAGAAAAGTTCGTTTTCTAAATTGACCCAACCGGGGATCAACCTCAAGAGATGGCGACACCTTGAAAACCGGTGTACAAAGCCACTCGACCACGGAGGTCGCCGAATTTAATACCTTTGTTCTAACTGTTCATAATGATTTTAAACTATGATTATAAAATCTTTGACTGCCTTAAGCAACCTACGCTAGACCTATTAACACTTCCGCGCCGGACGCGGCGGAGACTTTTATAAAGGTTTACCAATTTATGTAAATCACTATGAATAGGAGCAAATAGAACAAAAAAGAATGCCGTATTTTCCCCTTATTTTTTACCCGATAACTTCGCAATTACACTATGTTTATTCAATCAGTAAATTGTGTTCTAATTATGAATATGTTGGCTATATTCAAATACTAACAATTGAAGGCTAAAGCATCTTCATTATTTAGTTCTACGCGATCAAAGCGTCGTTATTTTTTCTGTATTTCCTGGGCGGACGCATGAGGCTGGACGCAGGAGTCCGCGCGGGCGTTGACAGAACGGCATATAGTGATTTTATAGCTGGACGCGGGCGTCCGGGCTGGCGTTGAAGGGTTAAAACTTGATACCTAAATCTAAACTAGCGCGTAGGATTCTCGCAATATAAAATTTCATAAGTTATGAGGCATGAATCTACAACTGTTGAATATATATAAATAAATATACTCGCATATTTATAATTTGTATGTGTATCAAAACATACTGTTATTTGTTAAAACTTAGTCTAAGCCTAACTTTGATTTAAACTTTGAATTCTGATCTCAAAGTGAAATATAATACTTAGAATTTGCCCCTTCTATACTTAATGAAATCAATAATAAATTTGATAGTCCGCTCATTCAAGATTTTGATTCAGTCGGCGATCTAAATAAACTTACTCTCAAAACTCCGATCTGAACTCAAAGACGTTCCAATAAATAATATCGATAACCGCTAGATGTAGCCCGATAGCTGCTCCATTCATGTCGTCTCAAATCACTGTTCCACCCGCTCCGTGAATATTAAACCTTGCTCTCTGACAATTAGTCAATTTGTTTAACTAGCATTGCAATGTAGGTACTGTAAGGATAATTTGTAAGCTTGTAGTAAATTTTTACTCTATATCAAATCATTGAGACAAAGTAAATTAAGAAAGAAGGCTTGCGACGTAATGTTGACAGATTCGGATTTGGACCGGCATCGTGCCAGGTCATACGAGATCAATTATTATTGTTTGCATTGGTAAATCTATCTTATTGAAATAAAAACAAAATTTAATAAGGGACCTACTTAAGGTCTTCACAGTACTTAGATATCCCGTATCTGTGTTTCTGGAAAGTCGATCTAAAGCCTGTTTAATGCATTTAGTATAAAAGCAAAAAAGTCTTTACGAGCATAGCGTGTTAGAGGTTTCATCAAACAAGGCATTCTAATCTTTTAAAGTCCCAAAAGATTAGAAAAAGGTGGAATTCCACAAAATTGACTTCTACCCCCTGATTACTCTGTTGCTAACAATTCTCGATTGAAATCGATTGAAACCGCAGTTACATTGCTACTTTAAGAAAGATAGTTGTCACATTGGTTCTTACTAAAGCAGCAATGTAACTGCGATTTCTGTCAGAGTTGATTGCAACAAAGTTACAAAATCAGGGGCAGTTTTGCCATGGTAGATGCAGCAGACGCACAATAGTCACTACACACAGTCGTTGTTCCACCAGTTGTGAAGTACGCATACGAAAATGAAGGAAATCAGTTATACTATCGATGTACGACAAGAGTTATTACAGCTTTGGCTTGTTCAATAGGTACGGATTTCGTTAACTGCTAGATGCAGCAGAGCCGATGCTGTGAATATAAAATGATGCTCCCTAACAATATCTCAAATTCATAGAACTACCGTGAAATTAGTACCGTAGATACAGATAAACAGAAGTTTAAATTACAGTTACATTCCGCTAAAATTTAAACCACAGTTCCGTCCACTCCGTGTATAAAAAACTATATCGATCTGCAAAGTAACCACAGATGATATAAAATAATTACAAAATAATAATTTTATTGAAATCAATTTTTAAATAAACTTAATTTTAATATAATATTTAGTAATAGTTTTATTTATTCTTATGAAATTTTTCATTATATTTATTTTAATCATTTTAACTCTCCTAATTTTAATTAAGTAAGTAATTAATTTGTAATAATCTGAAATTTTCCATAAAATTTTAAATAAACTAACATATTTTTAGGTCATTACTAACAATAATGGATCTTTGTTATCTGGAATAAATAAATAATTATTATTATTATAAATAATAACAGTGATGTAAGCACGCAGGACAATGAAGATACTCTAAATTACCATCTGCGGTTACGAATCACTCCTACTGCTCGTTCAATAACGAATTTCGATAGCTTCTAGATGTAATGGAGATAATAGCTTCCCTAATCATTGTTCCGTCTACTCCGTGAGCAATAAAGAGATGGTTTAACAAAGTGGTCGGTTTGTAAAACTACTTTGAAGTACGTACACACCAATGATCACAAACTTTGCATTACTGTCTGCTGATTGAGAATAGTAATGTGGGATTTACACGGAAGCTTCACGACTTTTGCCGCACGGTGAAAATCGACTGCGTAAATTCGGCCTAGGCCGCAGGTGACTGAACAAACTTATGTGATTCGGTAGCCAAAACTGGAACTAGGTGTTATTACATATTGTTACCTGGGTTACGCCATCGACTACATAGACGACAGCGACGCCATCACTGATGTGTCACCTGCGATTCAATTTTAAAAGCGAATTGCTAGATGCCTGATGGGATATTTACATGGTTTGATTTTCCAGGCGACTTGCTAGGCGAATTCAGTTGACTAGGGCTTTTTATCCACAATCTCTTGTTAAAAGGAACCTTAAAGAAATTAGGCGTTCGATTAAATTTTACAAGCGATTGTCGATAAAAAGCCCTATTCGTCTAAAATCGCCAAGCAAGTCACCCGGAAAATCGACCCATGTAAATGCCCCCCTAAGTCGACTGTAAACAGGTGACTAAACTGACCTATGTAAATAGCCCTTTAATCTCTATCATAGTTTGTCTCCTGAAAATTATCCCGATAGCAAAATGTGACTCCTGTTTGTATTTTGTATTATATCTACCTGTTTAGGCTGTATTCTTCGACTGTGAATATTTACTAGTACTCTTTAAATATCTAATTTACATTTATTAATTTACCTAAGTTTAAAATGGACAGAAAATACCTATTCAAAAACTCTTTATTATTATTAGTTATTTTCAATTTTGATTTTAATAATTTGGTATCAATAATTTCAAAGTGACAAATAAACAATGATACCTGACCCGAATGAAAATTAAATATGATAAACCTTTTTCTGATGCTAACATCTGATTTTAAATTAGCAATAAAATATTTCTCAAATTTCCATATCAATAACGTCATTTATCTGATGTCTCCGAATTCTACCGATAAGCCTCCGATTTGCATGGCATTTAGCTTGTCCCAGAACCTCGTATTGCACCGAATCTTGTGTAACGACGCCGACGACCACTGAATATTAAACAGTGGCCGATATAATGTTTGGTTCCTCTATCGCAATCGGTGACTAATGACGAGTAAACAATTAGTCCGAGAAAATTCGTTTCAGTTCAGTTGATTGGTCAGGCGCTGATTCCGAAAGGAGGTCGACAGTTTGAATTGGTTCGGGCTATTATTAACACGTTAGCTACAACACCTAAAAGAGATAATGGTTTGATTTTGGAACTTTATTGTTTATATAAGTTTAAAAAGATTGTTTGATTGAACACCTACACCAAGGAAACAAACTTATGTTTGTGAAAGCAAGTGGCTTCCAAAGTTTTCCTAATGTGTTTGTTAACATCGGTTCTAATTCTTAGTTTTTTTGTTTCATTTTTGCTTTACATCTATCATTTTATGCACAGCACCGCTTACGTTCTTTAAGGCAGAGTCATGATCAGACCGTTTTTAATTTAATGAACAATGTTTCAATTCATTTCATTAAAACATCGCACGTACTCGTACATCATACATAGTTCTAAACCAATTATGATTTCTATTAAACTAGTTTCTGGCATCAACAACAAACAAACTACAACATTAAAAATATCAAAACAATCAAATACAAAAACATAATTATAGATTAATCTAAAATCAAAGTTTCCGTGATCCCTGTCAGAAGCACAATTCGCCCTAAATCGTGGTCGTCCCGAGGTGTCGCAGGGAGGTAATATTTAAGGTCCTACGACACAACATAAATTACCCACGCTCGTCTAACTTGCGCCATCTTGTAATATACGAGCTTAATAATGTATTAATTACTCGAATTCAACCTTGACGCCTGTTTTGGGGAGATCGGAGTTACAGTTTTGTTTTGCAAGCGCGATTCTGGTTTCGGGCATGATTACAATGTTGTATTTTACATTTATGCTGGAGTTTTTCCAGTGTGTATATTGAAATATAAATGTATACTTTAGACTTCTGAAACAGCTCTTTAGACACACTCTTAGTTAACCTACCTAGATTTTTTTTTTCAAATGGTAATTCCAAGACTCGTGACATTTTATTAGATTGTTATCTTATGAGGAATTGCTGTGATACTTTAATTTAATAATATATAAGACATTGCATAAAACAAAGACACTTTGATAAATTCATGCCAAGTATTTGTAATTGAATCAAGGCTACAAATGTCTACAAAATAAGAACCGCATTTTTCTTTCTTTTCTTTAGTGACATGTTTTTCTTCTCTCTCTCTCCCTTTAATTTTTTATATTCTAGATAATATGTTGTTTACTTTAGTTTTTACTAATGTGTGTTGTTAGTAAATGTATTTTTTTCTTCCTTTCTTTGATTTAATTGCATGTAAATGTGGCTTGCTCATAAGCAGAATCTTAAAGGATAGCTACTCACCTCACGGTCTTTAACCACTCGGAAATGAACAAATTGCTTCCGTAGCATCATTAAATTTGCATTCATACTATGTAGAACTGGACACAGTACACACGACAAAAACAGAAAACAGCATTTAGTTTCTATTTTTTTAATTATGTTTCGATAAAAGCTTTAATGCTTTTCGTCAATGTAGTCGATGGCGTAACCTAAGTAACAATATGAAATAACATAGTTCCAGTTTTGGCCACCGGATCAGGGTGCGTAGTGCGAGTTTATTACTTACTCGACCACGTTAACGTAAACTTCATTTTGTATAGGATTTGTGGCCCGACATCTAGCGGAATACGCGATGAACTTCATCAACGCCATACAAAATTCTACCGCGCTCACGATCGAGCGTGAGTTTGGTCCAAAGACTTTTTTTTTGTTTTTTACAACATCACATACATTGCTCTGAATCCAAAGAAGTAGCTAAAGCACATGTGATATGGAAATAAGAGACAACGGTGGTATCACAAACACCCAAATCTGAGCCAGTATGGAAAAGATCGTTTTCTAAATTGATCCAACTGGAGATCGAACCCGGGTACAAAGTTCCGACCACGGAGGTCAACTTAGAATCTGCTAATGGTTTGTTCAGTCACCTGCGGCCTAGGCCGAATCGCCATTTACTCAGTCGATTTTCGAAAGTCGAAACTCATACGGCTTTAGTCACTCATGTAAATACCACATTAAATATTATCTACAGAGGGCGAGGGCTGTTTTTAGTATTTTACCAACAAAGAATACTGCCTATCTAACCTGTACTGTGGTTATTACTATGTAGTTGCTCTGATATACTCCGATTATTTAATTTCTCAATACTCCTCTAAAACATTGTACAGGAATGTTAACATCTGAATGCATCTCAATAGTAAAGGAACTTATTGGTAGTTATGCAAGACTTTTCGCTTGTCTTCTTCTTCGTCCAAAGGTCCTGGGTTTGAATCTTTTTTTATTCTTGGTACATTATACGTATGTGCCACGAACGTTACCATTTGTGTCCGAGTCGTGGATCTTTATTATTCTTATAAGTATTATATATTTCCATTTGTCATATTCACGATAGCTTTGCTTAGTGTTTAAAGAACAACTTGGGGAACTTAGCATCAACATTCTTAGTGGGAAAATTCTGCCAATAAAGATTTTTTAGGGTTCCGTACCAAAATGGTAAAAAGGAACCCTTATGGTGCGACTCATCTGTCACAGCTGGATATCTCGAGAACAACTAATTCTAAAAAACGTCAAACAAACGTCAAACACGTCGTAAACGTCACCTGAAACTATTCCCAAGTTAATACTAGAAGTTTGGAATAGTTTCAGATGACAGACACACCCAACTGATCTGATCAATATTCTAAGAGATATAAGGCACACAGTCATGTTAAAAAAACCGCAAAATTAGCATACAAATGTATGGAAATCCTGAAACTAAAAACTCGGTACATTATATCTCTTAGAATGCTGATCAGATCAGTTGGGTGTATATGGCGAACTAAATCTCCTCCATTCACTCCCTGGATGGCCATCATCAGATCACAGCTAGGTCAATCCTTGGCGGAGAACCAAGGCTTCAAAGCAACCTCATTTGTATGAAAATCAACTGGTGTCCTTAATTATTATCTGGCCACCTCTGTATACAAACAAAGTATTTATTTTCGTATTTTATATTCTACTTATTTAATTAGATATTGTTTTCTCTTCAGATTCTTCCAATCAAAGATTTATGATAAGACATAAATGCAATAGTCTATCTTTTTTCTGTACCTATTATGTTACATAAACTGATATTAAAAATCCAACGAATCAGGAACAATTCTTGTTTTCTTTATCCTTCATCTAAATTATTTTAAAATATCAATAAAAACGTGTATGTAAAATTTACATACAAATTATGCTGCGACGAGGAGCTGTTGTTTTTAATAACACACCTATTGTGATTTATGTGGGACAAAACTGAGCCCAAGTGCTTCCTTGCAATTAATATTTACCGAATTTTAATGGAAATAAGGACTCCCAACTCTCACATTTCCTTTAGTAAAGTAAAGTAAAAAATTGCTTTATTCAAATAAACTTAGTAATTAAGCGCTTTTGAATCGTCTATATTTTTCTAACACCCGTTCCAGACTTTTTTAACTGACAAGAAGAACAGGCGCAAGAAAATTATCAGCTTTAACAGAAATAAGTAACGTTACTGCTTTATATTAAACTTGATTATGTAAATTTTTCATCGACTAATGATTGTTGCCTAAACTATTTTGATAAAAATGTGTAGGACAATGTTTTTTTTTATTCGAAGGGGCGCCTCATATAATATTTTCAAACTTTAATTATGACGCAGTTACACGGGTCAATTTGGAAGGCTTATTGCTGGTCTATTTTTGTAAATTAGCGCTTTTTATCGACAATCGCTTGTAAAACTAATCGCAAACCTAATTTCAATGAGGTGAGTTGACCTGCCACGTCGCTCCGTGTAAATACTCCATATAACGTAATTATATCGTTTACGTGACAATCAAATGTAATGTCATTGGTGACAATGCAATCCTGAAGTTGAGATCGCTAAACATTTGCAGAATGTGATTTCGACTGCAATTGCCTTTAATTTAGCAATACTAGTACTATAGGTATAATTCGCGCGCGATGAGAATGGGATGGAACCTTGCCAAAGTAAATCGAAATTTGACTAATTAGTTAATTTTAATTTAACTAATCAACTAATTGTTTACTTTTTATCTTACTTGAAGTTGCTGCAGCAAAAGTTCCCTCACTTGGGATGCGTGACACCGTGTTTTTGGTTATCCCTGTGACTGGCCGGCGTACCGTGCGCGTCTCAGTTTGACAAGGTTCCATCCCATTCTGACTGTGTGACCATTTGGGTCAGATGAGTTAAGCTATTTACACTATAATGCTGAACAAAAAAAATATCCACTCCATTTTATGATAATGAAGATCAATTTGTACTTTGTTATTTTTAAATTTGATATTTCCACAATGCTATCTAGTAATTATTAGAAACCTACGACTTTTGGTTTTGGTCCAATGCTCTTAATCGAATGTCAAATATCTGGAAAGATATTGCAATAGGCTGTCGAGGGAAATTCCTAACATTGATCAAATACACATAAGTGTAATACGTATTTTTCTCAGTTCACTTGTTTGTTATTTAATATGCATGGAATTCTCAATATGAAACCCCGGTTCCCTAAACCGAGCATGGTCGTACCTACAACGTGAACGAAATATCCAAATAGTATCACAGTACATATACATAAACAGTATGGTTAGTACAAGTGGGTGGAATATCTTATTATAGTTTGGACGTTTAGATGTTTGTTACTAAACCACGCAAAAACGGCTGAACGGATTTGGATGAAATTTGGCAAACAGGTAGTTTATAGCCTGGATTACGAAATAAGTGACCTGAGTGGTGCAGTGGTCAACATGCCGGGCTACCATGCAAGAGGTCTTGAGTTCGATTCCCGGCCAGGCAGAAATTGAAATGATGTATTTTAATTTCTGTGACGGGTCTGGGTGTTATGTTACTATAATACATAAGTATATATTTAAAAAGTATATAAGTAGTATATCAATTGTCTAGCACCCATCCGTTTGCTTTGCTTAGTTTGGGGCTAGATGGCGCTGTATGAAATTGTCCAAGCATTTATTTATTATTATACAACGTGTTATAAAAATACCCCTAATGCCGAACATGGTAGATAGGGACCATCAAACTGAATTACTTTTACTATGGGACCAACTCTGAAATCTCGAAAAAAAAAATCAGCTGTTTCATACATTTTGATATATTCGTAATTATTTTTTGCTATTTTGTAACACGTTGTATAATATTATTATTATTTTTATCGCGGGTAAAGGTTCCTTAGGGATTTTCCGAATGTCCACGCGGACAAAGTCGCAGGTGGAAGCTAGTAATATTCTAAATGTGAAAGTTAGGATATTTAGATGATTGTATGATTGTTGCTCAATCACGCAAAAAATTTAAACATTGAATTGGTACTTTTAGATTAAAGATTCCCTAAGGTCCACGCGGACGAAGTCGAGGGCGGAAGCTAGTTGGACTATTAATAAATAAATAAATAAATATTTGACAACATCACATACATTGCTCCGATTCCAAAGTAAGTAGCTAAAGCACTTGTGTTATGGAAATCAGAGAATATAGAAAAGTTCGTTTTCTAAATTGACCTAACCGGGGATCGAACCCGGGACCTCAGAGATGGCGTTACCTTGAAAACCGGTGTACAAAGCCACTCGACCATGGGGGGCGTCATCAAATGTGCAGGAGTATACAGGTTCAACCGTAAGGAAGTCGTTAATGGCGACTAATGACTGAGAGGTATTGTAGCGACGCAATCACACCGCCACATATTATGCAATCGGCGAATGACGAAGAAATGCAGGATCAGCGAAAAGTACAATACGTAAACATTACGCAAACGTGACGTCGAACTACATCAAGCCAACATCGCATCGAGGCAAAAATGTATGGAGACCTGACTCACGATATCGAAGATTTATAAGCGCTTCCGCTTAAATACAAATTTCAACATTCAACAGTTGGACATTCTCACTTCTGCTCCGGACTCGAGCGGACACGTTCTGTGTCGCTCGCATCCTTCTCGCATCGCACCACCATCCAGGTTCGTCTGCGTCGTGCTGCCGTAGCGACTTGCTGCTACCAGCACCGTCTACGAGTGTGGGTCCCGCCGTTTGTATCAAAACGAAAGGATCCTATCTCGTCCGCGTTTGAGTTGGTGGATACTTAACGGTGCCAACGAAGCCAACTGAGCGATCCCGGTACGCTCGCTAGCGCCCCTAAGGCTCTAGTAATACCGAAGTCCTGCCTCCCACTGCACTTGGGCTAGACGGCTAGTCCCAAGGGAGAAGGAATTAGGGTCGGTAATCCTGGTTTACGGATACCGAATAGGTCGTCACACCGCGCCCCCCCTTCCCCCCTCGCCTCGCGGCGGGGGTGGTGTCTCTTTGGTTAGTTCAATTTGCAACCGGTTGCAACTAGTGCCTAGTTGTGTCCGCAACTAGTGCAGAGTCCTAGTTTCTTGGCCATGGAGTCTTTTGACTCTGAGGCCCTATTAACCCTCACTCCCGCCGATCTACGGCCCCACCTCCCCGAAAGCAGTGTGGAGTCCATACTCCAACTGCTTAAGGAGAAGTCGGCGTCGTACCGGCCCTCCCAACCATCCCAACCATCCCAACCCAATCCTACGACTTCTAAGTCGTCTCCCGCCTCCCCTACTCCGTCCTTCGCCATGGACTGCGACTTCAGCGGTCCAAACGTCCCCCTACTTAAGAGGGCCGCTTCTCAGCGGTCCTCCTCCGACTCCTCGGAGTCATCTCTCACCACACTCACCTCCGAAGCCGACTCAGATTCGGCTTCATCCTCGTCGACATTAACCGACTTCACGCCGGTTAAGAACAGACGTAAGCGCCGCGCAAAGCAGCGCGCCCCCACTCCCCCCGCGACCTCCGAGTCGCCCGCCCCCCCGGCCCCTTTAATGTCGATCGTCATCGATCCGACATCCCTCCCCCAATCTTCAGCCGCTGCCGCGGCCCCAGCCCAAAAGGCTACAAAACCCTCCTCCCGCCCGCACACTAGGTGCGATCCCCAACCGGCCAAGGCCACCCTCCCTCCGCCTGTTTTCGTCCGTGACGTAAACAAGTGGATGGAGGTTTCAACCCTTTGCACCGCCGAAAAGGTGAACTACACCCACGCCAAAAACGTGGGTGTAGCCATCAAGGTGCAAACCCCTACGCGTGATGATTTCAGAAATCTCACGCGCCTTCTCACCACTCGTAAGGTGGCTTATCACACTTACGCTCTCCCTGAAGAGCGTAAAGTCCGTGCGGTCCTCCGCAATATCCCCCATGAAATTCCTAACGAGGATATCCTCAAGGACCTCGTTTCTCAAGGCTTCCCAGCGGAGTCTGTACACAAAATGTACAGTCGTACGGGGAAAGCCTTCCCCCTGGCACTAGTCGTCATGACTAATGCTCCCTCTGCGCGCGATCTCTTCCGAGCCAAGGACCTCAAGGTCTGCGGTCTCTCTGAGATCAAAGTAGAGCCCCCCAATAGGCGCGGCACTCCGGGACAGTGCCACCGCTGCCAACTCTATGGGCATGCGGCCGCCAATTGCTCCGCCCCCCCTAGGTGCGTAAAGTGCCTAACCCCCCACCACACCAAAGAGTGTACCCGCACTCGCGACTCCTCAACTCCGCCCGCCTGCGTGCTGTGTGGCCAAGTCGGTCACACTGCAAACTACAAGGGCTGTCCGCGCGCCCCGCGCCCCCAACCTCCCTCTAAAAAGAAGGCCCAGGCGCCTTCAGGCAAGAAGGCGCCGAAAGGCCCTCCCCCTCCCTCTGAGGATCACTTCCCCCTCGCTCCCAAGTCGAGAGGAGTGCCCTCCGCCCCGGCTCCCATGCCGGCGTGGGGCCCTCCCCCTAAGACTTACGCGGCTAAGTTGGCTCCTGCCTCCGCCCCCGCCCCCGCCCCCGCATCCTTACCGCAAAACGGGACCCCCCTGCTCGATGACATGAATGTCGTCCTAGACGCGATTCGTAGCATCGATCTAAGGGAGATCTCCGCTTTAGCGGCAAAACTTCGTAGGGCTCGCACACCACAAGAGCGCCTTATGGCCCTCTGCGAGCACGAGTCCCTTCTTCGTACATTATGAGTACGCCCACAATTCCCACCTCACCTATAGGCCCCCATAATACGAACGTGGCTGTCCCCACTGGTCGTGTTAAGCCCACGGGTGTCTCGCTTGTCTCTTTCAATGCCCAATCGCTGCGCGACAAAGTACCCGAACTAAGGGACTTTACTCGTGACAGAGATATCGACCTCCTTCTCGTACAGGAAACGTGGCTCAAACCCGGTGACCGGAGAGGGCTCACGATCCCAAAGTACACAATGGTACGCAACGATCGTACCGCACTCCCAAACCACTCGCCTGTTAGGAGAGCTTCTGGCGGTACCGCCATTTATTTTAAGAAATCACTTCATTGCTCTCATATACCCACTCCTCCACTTAGTAATATGGAGGCCACTATATGTAGATTGTCTATGACGGGTCATCGCACCCTTATCATAGCCTCAGTCTACATAAAGCCAGGCACTCTCCCCTTAGAAAGCGACTTTGTAACGCTTCTCTCATTAGGTGACTCTGTCATTCTCTTTGGTGATTTCAATTCAAAGCACACCGATTGGACGTGTCTCAAAACCAATTTTGGTGGCAAAACCCTCCTTAAAATAGTCCAAGCCCTTGATATAGATGTAATATCTCCACACGCCCCCACTCACTACCCCGATATAGTCACTCACGACCCTGATGTACTAGACTTTGCCCTAGTTAAAGGTGTCTCGCTCCGACTGAAATCGATCGAAACTCTCGACGATCTCGGCTCAGACCACCGCCCGGTCTCCCTTATAATGGGCAACCCGAACCCATCTCGCCCCCTCACTAAAACCATTACCAACTGGGATGGTGTCAAATCTACCCTCTCGTCGGCTATGGATGCTGACAACTCACCGTTCGCTATTGGACCCGACTATTTCGATAGTACGGAGAAAATAGACAGTGCGGTGAGCTCCCTCACTCAATTGGTCCAATCAGCTGTTGCTGAGAACGTGAAAGAGGTACCTGTGAAAAACCACAGTGCCATCTCTCCGGCTCTGCGCAGCCTGAGACAGGCCAAAAACGCCGCTCTCCGGAGAGCGGCAAAGTATCCCACCCCCGAGTTTAGAGCCAAAGCCAACCGCCTTCAGCGAACCTATACCACTAAGCTCGCAGAGTTTAGGAACTATAGTTTCGCCGATCTCATGGCCGAGATCACTCCCTCCCACGTAGCATACTACAGAGTGGCGAAAGCCCTCCGTAGCGATGCTACGACTCACGTCCCCCCGCTTCTCCGTCCCGATGGCACCACAGCCTTCGAAGACGATGAGAAGGCGGAATGCTTCGCTGACAGTATTGCCGCCCAATGCTCAGTCAGCACTCAAGAGTGCGATCCCTCCCATATCAGTGCGGTCGAGGAGGAGCTCAACACTTTGAACTCCCTCCCTCTGCCCTCTGACACTGACCCCTTCACAGTCTCAACTGATGAAATCAAATCTCTCATTAAAGATTTGAAACCCAAAAAGGCGCCCGGTGCCGATGGTATTTCCAATATGGCCCTCAAGCACTTTCCCATCCAAGTGCTCGCCTATCTCACTCTCATTTTCAATGCTTGTTTCGATCACTGCTACTTTCCAGCCGCCTGGAAAGAAGCTATCGTAATAGGCATTCCCAAACCGGGAAAACCTCCGAACCTCCCAGCTAGCCACCGTCCCATAAGCCTCCTCAAGGCGTTAGGCAAGCTCCTCGAGAGATGCGTACTCGTTCGTATGCGGGAGCACCTCTTCGGGGAAGACTTGATTATCCCCCATCAATTCGGCTTTAGGCCTAAGCACTCGTGCCCCCAACAGGTTCACCGCATAGTAGAGCACATCTCTAGCGGTTTCTATCCCCGATATCTCAAGACTGTAGCAGTCTTCTTTGATGTAGCCAAAGCCTTTGACAAGGTTTGGCACACCGGTCTAATCGTCAAATTACACAGATTAAATCTGTCTTTGCGTTTAGTCCGCTTAGTAGCTTCCTTCCTACATCACCGTACCTTTCGGTTTAAACACGAAGGTACTCTCTCGTCCCCCCGTGCTATTACAGCGGGTGTGCCACAGGGCTCAGTCCTCGCTCCCTTGCTGTACATAGCCTACACTAATGACATCCCCATTCCGAAAGATGGCGTTCAGCTTGCCCTTTTCGCAGACGATACGGCTCTCTATTGTAAGGGCAGGGATCTAGATACAATCCTGCCGAGGCTACAAACCTCTATCAACAAGTTAGGCGAGTGGTTCCGCAAATGGCGCATCGAAGTAAACCCGGAGAAGTCCTCCGCAGTTTACTTCAACGCTAAGCGACACCCTTTCCCACCCAATAATAGGCCCCCCACTATGCTAGGCAAATCCATCCCCTGGCAAAAGTCCGCCAAATACCTCGGTGTCACTCTAGACGGGAGACTCTCATTTGAGCCTCACGTCAAAAGGGTGACCCGAAACGCCCGTTTTTATCTAGGGCGACTCAACGCTATGTTGGGTCGTCATAGTAAAATGTCCCTTCGTAACAAGCGAACACTCTATAAAGTTTGCATACGACCGGTGATGACATACGCCTCTGTCGTATTTGCCCACTCCGCCCCTAGTACAATGTACAAATTGCAAATAGTGCAAAATCTTTTCTGCCGCAGAGCGGCCAACGCCCCCTGGTACGTTCGCAATGCGGACCTACACAGGGACCTAGACCTCCCCACCCTCCAGCAATGGAGCACTAAGGCCTCTGAGCGTTTTTTCAAAACGGCAGGAGACCATCCTAACCCCCTCATCCGTTCCGCAGCGGACTATGTCCCGCCTACCTCCTCCATCCCTCGTTCCCGCAGACCCAGATCGGTTCTAACGGACCCTCCTGACAAAATCTCGTCTGACCTGAACCTCCTTTTGGAGGCGACGGAGGACGATGACGCCCCATCAAACCCGACCCCTCAGGTCAACCCCACGCCCTCTTTGGCTGATCGATCCCCCTCAGGGAGTCAGCTCAATTGCTAACAGCACGATCGACGCCCCCTCTGGGTGAATCGGTCGTTTTTCTCGACGCACAATCGCCTAGGTGAAATGTGACGTCTGCGCCGTCCTCTCCCCTGAGGGAGGGCGGTCGCTTTGTTCGCGACGAAGGTTCGTTGCCTCTCCGGGCACGCAACCAAACTCAAGGCGGTTTTAGTCAGTAGGAGTCTGACATGCCCCCATAGCCGGCTATGGGAAGTCCAATGAGGATTTCCGCCTCCTTCCCCCGCGCAAAGGGGAGGGTGCTCCGAACCCTTCTGGTTGAGAGCGAAAAAAAAAAAAAAAAAAAAATCAACAGTTGGACACGGTCCCCGAGTACAAACGGAAGTACTTCCCTATTTAGCTGAATGTATGGTGAAGATATCCTGCCTCAACAAGTAGGACAACTCAGTGGATCTGAAAATGGCTAGCAGCGCTTTACAATGGAAGTGGCCTACTACGGAATGCTTCGAATTCAAAGGCATGTATTTAGTCTAGCTAGACTGTTCTAAGCATTTGTGAATGTCAAGAAACTATGCCATCGGCTGGGAAATCCTAAAGGAACCTTGTTTGTAACGAGAAGAAAGGGCAAAAAAACTTGTATAACGCTTAACTTCATAGCCTTGCAGCGCTTCACTTCACACCTATCCGTAACTGATGCTATTATTTTGATGTCTGTTTTCTTTCACTCAAATGGATAGAAACGTGTTTTGGTAATATTCTTGATTTCTGTAATTTAAACCTATTCACTGGGCAACGCTGCTACTTGTCATGTGACGTCATGTGCATGACATCTACAGCAACGTTGTAACGTAAACGTCACTAAAGTGACAAGTGAGCGCGATCGTTGTGAGAACTTCACTACACACGAATTGAAGTCAAAGTCAATCAATATCCTTTATTTATTATGTTATATGAACTTCGCTATATGCCATTTTAAGTCAAAGTCAATTAATATCCTCTATTTTTTAAACAAAAATGAGGCTTGAACTTCATCGAGACTAATTGCAAATGTCCATAAAGGTATTATCCTTTTATATATCAAAACCGCTTCTAAATGGTGTTTTAATTTTCGTTTGCATTTTCGCTGTGTCATAAACAACTGTTCTGTTCCTTTTAACAAACCGCTGAAACAAAGCTTTTTAACGCAAGGTTTCATAGTACCTTAAATCCCCAAAATTCATGACAACGAAAAATATTTTTCCATTTAACGGAATTAAGTTTATACACTGTGTTTTTGTTAGCATCTCCTGTCTGGACGTTAAAGGCTCATCCAGCGGTTTTTTCCTTCCGTATTTGTTGGATCCCTCAACCCAAACAAAGGTACCTACAAGGTAAACAAATGCCCAACTTTTAGGCTTAAACGCTTATCCGCGAGTCTTGCTCAAGAGCAGAATGAATAAATAACTCGACTATTTATGCGAAAGTAGTTTTCGGCACTGTGGAGTATCGGAGTTGGAACCAGATAACCTATCTTAACGCATATTGAATTGTTTGAATAGCATTTTTTTATTTTATTTATTTATTTATTCTTTTTTGTAACAACTTAAACTGAATAAAATATTTTGAATTGAGCTTGAATCCTTGAAGCTTTAGCTTGAAGCTTGAAATTATCAAATTAAATAGGTAATGTTATTTATTTACTATTCTTTATTAATTGTAACGCATATGAATGTAATGTCTAAAAACAATATACATATTTGAAAATTATTTTTCTAACCCCCGGAAACAGTACTCTTTTTCTGGATGTAAGGTACCGTTTATCATTTTCTGTACCCCTGACAACGTGGATGCAATTTTTTTTTAATGATGACCGTAGACTAAGTAGTCTACGGTAGATAGTAAGACGTGAAAGCGTAACAAACAAACAAACTCACTTTCATAATATTACTAACTTCCGCCCGCGACTTCAGCGGCGTGGACTTTTACTAATTACATCCTATTACACCCTACGCAAAAAGATTTTTTCGCAGTAAAACTGTTACAATCAGGGCCTTATTTAATAAACGTGACAATTTGTCACCTGTCCTGGCAATTTTATATCCATTGAATAACAAATTTGAAAATATAACAAACTACTCATAGCGACAACGCAATGCAAACCAAATTGTCATGACAATTGACAAATTGTCACGATAAATAGTGCCCTGACATGCCATCACTCGTGTGTAGAACTAGAACTTAAATCATGGTTGGTTCACAAAAGATGCAATACAGTGAAAACCGTGTTATTTTTCATTTGTTTAATAAATATAATTTTCAAAGTAAAATATTATTATACAAGTACTTTTTACTCCTAAACTTCCCAGGTATACCACGAAGATTCATACCCACTCGTTATTTTTAACAAGCTTGTTGTACCTATTGTTATCTTGGCTCTGTATTGAATGAGTTTTTTTTAGAATAAAGTTACAAGCAACATAATATTATTTCATAAGATTTGGATTATTTTTCCAATTGAAAAACGGAAACACGTCGTATTTTAACAGTTAGCTATCATTTGAGATTATTTTTTTCTGGATTAAAGTTTGAAAGCGCCGCATGCACTGAGGGCCATCGCGCTATGTTGTACTATTCCATTGTAAGACAACAGCTTTCCTTTATGCAACTGTAGAATCAATTAAGAATATCCGAAGCACTAGAGTTGCAGCTCAACCGCTTCGGGATTGTTTAATCAAATTGCATTGTTTGCACATTGGCTACCAATATCGAGCTTCAATAACCAGAGAATCATTCGAATACCCAATTAATTGGAATTCTATTCGATAGAAACAGCAGCAGAGTACTTATGACTAAAATAAATACTTTAGGAGACAGGGTGCTTTCTATCGAAAATGTCGCTGTTGTTATTCACCACGCAAGTTGCTAATCACCCCAGTTAACCGGTATTTATTTATTAAATTCTAGCTTCATTTGACATCCGCTATCAACGGTTGTGATTGATACGTCAGAAATAACAATGCATGTGGCGCCATTAGTTCTTCAGTATGCATCCCCATTTGCTTGGCATTGATTCATGTTCTTCGATTTTGACATCATAATCAAAACAAAAGACGATCATATTTTTCTTATGGTACGCCTCTTTGCTGATCCTACGAGATAGAGAAATCGATCTCACCACAATGGTGGCTATCTAGTATCGGTAACAATTAAACATAACGAAGAAATTAATGATCATTTATACAATGACTATAAGATAATGGGTGTCGGTCGTTACGTTACGCAATGTAGGGGATTAGGTGGCCATATCTTTTTGTTATGTAAATCTGATGGCCTATAACGTTCGGAATTGTTCGTGATTTGTCGGGCTAAGCACGTTTTACATGACCATTGAGAACATATTGATCATATTAGAGATGTTATCGAGACGATGTGTCTGATCAATGTATCAATTTGTAAGCATTGTGAAAATAAAATAATAGCTAGTAGCACTGTGAGATGTAAACCGCGTTTGTGACATTTTTGAAAATATTTGGTAATGGCTGGTATACGTTTTTTTTTTAAATTTCGATTAAACTGAATCTACAAAAAAACACTAATATTAATATGCTAACTGCTCACAAAATTTCACCAAAATCGGTTTAGAAATGCGACCTGTAAATGCGACCTGCGGTCTCACTTTCTTTAAAAGAAATTGAATTCTTTCTTTAATATTTACAAGTTTATTTATTTTATTTTATTTATTTATTATATGGACAACAAAACAGATAACAATCATATGACAAACAAATAAAATTTTGAGAATAAAGTTCGGTACCAGTTTATAATCCTACATGTTGACACATCATTCCTTTTTGTTTCAAACAGTAAATAATTACCAAAAAAACCTTAAATAAATTGCTATAAAAAAAAGCTTCAAAAAAGCAACAGCTCTAAAAAGCAAGAAATAATATTCAAATCTGCATAATTACCACTATTCAAGTACCTACGCATATCTGATATAAAAAAAACGTCTTTTGAAGTCGGGTGGGGCTGAAAGATATTTTCCTTTTTTAATTTATATAAACATTTGTAGTGGTTTCTCTTTCTTTATTTGATTTTTTAAATCTTAAAGCCCCACCCGACTTCATAGGACGTTTTTTTTTATATCAGATATGCGTAGGTACTTGAATAGTGGTAATTATGCAGATTTGAATATTATTTCTTGCTTTTTAGAGCTGTTGCTTTTTGAAGCTTTTTTTTATAGCAATTTTTTTAAGGTTTTTTGAAGGAGGTTTTTCTTTTTAATTTTTAAAAGCTTTTTTATTTTTCACTTTTTTGTGGTAGGTATGTACAAGTAAATGTAAGCAATGATATAAATATATTTTATTCATATTTTCAACACTTTTGAATGGTACTCGTATAATACCTACTCCGAATAACTCAATTTCCACTTTTCACGCTGTTAATTTTAGCAAGGGTCAGTCATGGGGTGGGTGACCAAAGTGTATTATCGCGAGCTCCTCCGTGCTTCAGAAGACACGTTAAGCCGTTAGTCCCAGCTACATTTGCACTCATTAACACCCACCAATCCGCATTGGGCCCGCGCGGTGGGTTATGGTCCATCCTATTCATTAGCCCATAAGTAAGGCTTGTATTCCAGTCCCAACAGTGACACTAAAAATGGCTGATGCGAAACCTTTCAATACCGTAGAGTAATCACTAATACACTATCCAATTTGATTTTGAAGAGTTCTCTTGAGTATCTTCGAAGTCCAAGGTTCAATGTACAGGAAATTTTAATGAAAACACCCTTGAAGTATCCTCTTTCTAACAAAACAAGAATTATCTCAATCGGTTTATAAACAAAGAAGTTATGTCTGAAGATCCGTTGAAACTCGTGCAAAAGTCACCTAAAAAATTACAGTATTTTCAGGATTACTCGAAAACCACTGAACCGATTTAAAATTTTCAAAAAATGGGACCACCTGGGGAACAAACCTGATAAAGTGGCGTTTGAATCATGTCAATCGGTTTAGCCGTTCTCGAGTAATCGGTGGACATACATAAAAAAAAAACAAATAAACAGACGAACATAGAACCTCCTCCTTTTTTTGAAGTCGGTTAAAAATAGGTAGGTCTTCAATAGAAATCTCATCGATCCGACAACAGCTAAGTGTAAGGCTCATTAATTTTATGAAAAAATTGTAAAGATAAAGATAAAGATAAAGATAAAGATAATTTATTTGTTCAAAACATGTGTAACAAAGATGATCATTTAAAATAATGGGTTCAAACATGTTTTACCATAAATGGTGTACAAATTAAAATAAAAGCATAATCCAATCATAAAAAATAAAAATTCATAAAAAATATCAGTAATAAGTAAAATTAGAATGTCAATATAAAAATGTAAATAAGTCTTATCATTATTTAAATCATTAAAAACATATTTTTTACAATTTGTCATTTAAAAATTCTTGTATAGAGTAATAACATTTTTCGTGTAACAAATTTTTCACTTTATATTTAAAATCATTATAATTAAGTTGCTTTATCGATGAGGGCAATTTATTGTAAGTTTTTGGTGCCATACATAAAATACTCTTTCTCATAAGAGCTGTTTTTGATCGAGGCATGCAGAGCAGACTGTTATCGCGACGATTACGCTGAACAACATCTGCCATTTTTACAAAATATTGCTGATTTGCTTTCACAAATAATACAATCTCCAAAATATACATTGACGGAAGTGTCAGAATTTTATGTTTTGAGAAATACGGTTTGCAGCTATCGGTCGTTTTTAGACCAAACATGGCTCTCACACAACGTTTTTGCCTTTTGAACACCATATCATTATGAGTAGAGTTACCCCAGAAAATAATCCCATATCTTAGTATTGATGCCGCTAATCCGTGATAAGCTGTGAGAAGAGCCTCGGTACTAAGTAATGATGCGAGTTTGAATAACGCATAGGCCGCACTGCTAACCTTTTTACAAAGTTGTTCCACGTGGGATTTCCAATCAAGTCTGCTATCAATTACGAGTCCAAGGAATCTACAACTATCTACTGCATAAACTTCTGTGTTTTGGTGCATCACTTTAAAGTCAGGAGCTAGGTTTTTTGTCTGGGAAAAATGAATTAATTGGGTCTTACTAAGATTAATTTTTAAATTATTATTATCTAACCATGAAATAACTGATGTCAAAGAATTAATAATGTCAAGTTCATAAATGTCAGGATTACTACATGCTATTGTCAAGGTACTATCGTCAGCAAAAAGGGTCATAGGATGATTTACAGATTTAGGTATGTCATTAATATAAATTATAAACAGCAGTGGTCCCAATATACTTCCTTGGGGCACACCATATTTGACTGTACGTGTTTCCGACAGATAGACCTGTTCTAATTTTGTATCAGAATTTATTCGTGTAATTGAGGTGCATTGTTTTCTATCCATCAAGTAGTCATTAAATAAATCTAATATATTTCCTCTTATTCCGTAAGTTTCAAGTTTTTTTATTAAAATTTCATGATTTACATAATCAAATGCTTGTGTCATGTCGCAAAAGACAGCGCAAACAGGGTTTCTTTTATCCATGTTCAATAAAATATTATTAATAAATTCAAATATGGCCATATTAATGTTCCTTTTTTGCCTGAAACCATTTTGTTGCTTACAAAGCATGTCATGTTTTTCTAAGTACGTATACAACTCTCCATAAAAATATTTTTCAAAAATTTTCGATATTATCGAAAGTAAGGCGATAGGTCTGTAGTTGTGCATTAGTTGCTTGTCATCTTTTTTAAACAACGGTTTTATAATCGACAATTTCAAGTTATCTGGATATCTGCCAGCGCTAATGCATAAATTAATAATATAACTTAAGTGATTACATATAAGATCCCCAGCAGACTTAATTATTTTAGTAGCTACGCCGTCATGTCCCTCACTATTAGTATTTTTTAAGTTTTTTATAATTGTTAAGATATCGTTTGGGATACTTGGTGCCATAAACATAGAATTTGTCTGGCTATTTAAAGTGGAGGTCACATTTACACCAGAACCAGGAATGGGTGTAATCTTATCTATAAAATAATTATTAAAACTATTGGCTATGTCCTCTGGCTTTGTGATAATTTCATCGTTGACATTTATTTCCGATATATGATTTTTGGGTATATTAGATTTGGAGCTATTTATTATAGCCCAAGTAGATTTGGCTTTATTATCAGATTTACTGATACAATAGTTGTTTTGTGCTCGTTGTGTTAGTTTAATAATTCTTTTATACCGTTTTGAATAATTTTTGAATGCTACTTTATTCTCTTTCGTCGGTTTTAATCTATGTTTCCAAAGTAGACACCTTTTTTTCTTACTACATATTTTAACTCCTCGGGATACCCATTTTGGTCTCTTTATAACCGGTATAGTAATCAACTTATAAGGAAAACACAGATCATAAAATAATTGAAAGGAATCAATGAATAAATTATATGCTGTATTTGGATCATCTGTATCGTAGATTTCTGAAAACGACAGTTGTTTTAAACAATCTCTAAACTTCAAAACATTTTCAGTATCAAGGTCTCTGCGCTTCCTACGCCAGCACTTAAAGACCGGTATGCTATTCACTGGACATGTCAATAATTGTGCTGTGTGATCCGATAGCGCAAATTCCGACACTTGAGCCCTGCATAATTTTTGGAAATTGTGTGCAAAATTATCAAGGCACGTTTTGCTTTTTAATCTGGTAGGCTGCCTTATTGCTAATTTAAGGTTATAATTTAACAAGAGACACTCAAATTCTAAGCTTGTGCTGTTCTTTTTTAATATATCAACATTAAAGTCACCAGCAATTATGATATTAGAGAATTTCTTTTTACTTATTAGCGATAATAGCTGGTCCATCTTAGAAAAGAATACATTAAGATTTGAAGGTTTTGGCACTCTATAAACGCATATAACAGCAATCTTAAACAATACCAATTCAATCGCACAACACTCAAAAATGCCGGGTATGGAAAGCTTTGACACTTCAGGTAACAATTTCCACTGATGACACTTTTTTACTAAAATGCAAGCTCCACCCCTTTTGGAATTTTCTCTACTAAAGTATGAGGCTAAATGATAATTTGGAATTGTCAATAAAGTTTCAAAGCCAGACATAATAAAATGTTCCGTAACACAGATCACATCAATATCAATGTTTTTATCGGATAGTTGTTCTAAACAAACTACAAGTTCATCGGACTTATTAATTATACCTGCAATATTTTGGTGCATGAAGTTAAGCTTAGATTTAGAAGAGTACATTTTAGACGCGAAAAAAATCAGATTTATTCGCTGTTAGCTGGTTACAGTTACTATCATTATAGTTATAGTTATTTTGAATTTCCAAGTTTAAAATGGACTCCTTTATAATATCAAAAACATTTCGCATACCTGCATTATTTAATTTACCATTTCGTCTGGAAAACATATCATAGTCATAGGACAGTTGCAAATTAGAATCTACTATATAAGCATACTCATGCGATAATATGTCGAAGAACAATAAATTATTAAAAGTTTCTACTCTCCAGTTAAACATCATAGAATATTCCTTACATTTATACGTTGGAACACATAAAATAATATTTGTATGGATTATTGACTCTAATGTATGTCTCAAATGTATAATAATGTCAAAATAGTTGTTTGTTGTCACGAAGTCCTCTTCTCCAATTAAAATAATGCAATAGTCATTAAGGGTATAGTCTTTTAATTTATTATCTAAATTTTCGGTCATTTTTTTTATGCCAATATTCGGTGTGAGATAATGAATTACTTTCCGATTTTCAAAATTCTGTTCAGCAATTGTTAAAATATTATTGTCCTTGTTACTGCTTAAAATGCAAATTTTTTGGTTTTCCTTTTGAGTTATTTTCTTGTTCCTTTCGATCGTTTCATAGCTAGTGACGTCATGATCAATTTTCGCCTTATTAGTTAATGTTTTGTTTAGAGATGCGGGTTTCATTTTTGGTGTACAGGTTATATCTTTCAATGTTGAATTGTCCCTTTGATGTATTTCTTTTCTTTGGTTTTTCGTTTTAGTAATTGGCGTACTTAGTTTTGATTGATTAATCGGAGAACATAGATTACTACGCAATTCATTAGTTGCCTTTTTTAACAGTTCATTTTTACTGCTGCTCTCCTGTAAACTTTTTTTAAGTTGGGAGTTTTCTAAAGACAAGTTAGTTATTTCACCGTGGGCTGCAGCTAATTCTAATTTTAACTTATCTATCTCGTTTCTGAGCTGTTCTAATAATTCGTCATTTTCATTTGAAGAAACATTTGGTAAACTACTTGCAGTGACATCTAGCGTCGAGCCGTTGATTGATTTATCACTCGAGTAATATTCTCTAAGAAATTCATTTTATTTCGTAAAATCAAGAGTAAAAAACTTCTTACCGGCGTAGGTTTGAACTCGTACCTCTAGTATCGTATGACTGACGTTGATACCTTTACACCATACGGCTTTTAACAAAAGTGACAAAAAAGCGGATCACTTTGTCGATAGTACCCTGTTACTGTTGTTATTGAGGGTGATCAGTGATAACTTATAAATCCAGCTACACTCGTATTTTTATATTTTCACAATATTGGTTAATTATTCACTTCCAGCACACTTTTAATGCACGGTTTTAATATAATAATATTTTTCACTGTTTTTGCATCCTATTAAAGATTGCATAAGTCGCCGTTTAAAGGAACTGGTTGAAACAATCACTTCATACTGCCACAATAGGTATTCACAGATTTCTTTGTTATCACCTCACTGATTTATCTGTAGACCCTTGTATGTTTGATTTATGCCATAATAAATAATTTAACACGACTATTTTACGAAATTTCACAATAATTATATTTTAATAACGAATTTAATACGGAGCCGATGTTTATACGCGGACAGTGTTGCCCTCCTCCCTGACACTCACTGAACTTCTTAGTATCTACTTGAGGATTTTAATTACAAGTTTGGAACTTTAATAAGTAGATTGTAAGTTTTACAAAGGCTTTTGAGATACCTAAGTTTTAAAGTTATGAAATAATGACTATTTTATTCTTTCTACCAACTCTCTACATTAATTATGTAGAGAGTTGGTAGAGAGATGATTAGATTAGATGATCATAAAAACTATGATTAGTGCAGTATATTTTAGCCTAATAATTGTGTCGGGTCGGCCACACTTACTTTAAACTAAAGGTCATGGCACATTATACTGGCACCGCCACTGCACAGCTGCAGCACGGCGTCAAATTTAAGCTACGGCTAGTTGCGCCAGCGAGCTAACTACGTGTCGTCCGCGCGCTGGCCGTGAGGTGCAAGCTTGCTGTCACGGCAAACACAATATCGTAATATGACATTTGTCCTGTGATTGAACAGACACGATGTTGTTTCGCTGGCGACTTGGTGTCAGTGCGCAGTAAGCACGCGGTCGGCGTGCTGTAAGTACGCGGTCCTCTCGCTTGCAGCGCGCGGACTGCGAGTCGAGTTGTATGGTAGCGGCAAGGGCGCTGACTGCCCGCCGGCGCCGTTCGCTTTTTCTTATTGACATTATGAAATATATTTACGACACATGATTTAATGCTCTAGTTTGAATGACAAGTTAATTGCTGGGTTGGAGCGGGGCCGTTGCGGTGCTGGTATAGTGTGCCATGACCTTAATAGTCAAAGGATACATTGAACCACTAACTACAGCTACGAGTTTTATTAAAATTAGAGAACATTAAAAGTGCTGACCGCAGGTATACTTACAGGGTGTTTGTAAATACCCTTATAAAGCCGAATATAGTAGATACAAACCCGGAAAATTATTATAAACGCAGAAAACCACCACTTTTTCTACAACTTTTTTTCTTTTTATGATAAACTGCATTAACTCTAGAACCCAATTTGTTTTTCCCTGTAAATAGAATCGACTACCGAAAACAATAGTTCATTTGCATCTAGGGTTGTCACTTTGCAGTTTTCCATACAAAAAAATCAACCATGTATTCGTAAATATCTACAATTTCCGGCTTTATAAAGGTATTATAACACTAAACACCCTGTAGATACCTAATCAAAATATTTAATAGATTTGAAATGAATTCCAATGCAATGTTACCAAAAGCTCCCATAATTTTCATAAGTAAGAAAACGATGTTCAATTTCGAAGGTCAATCTCGCGATTATTTTATGCACAGCCCGTTAGGCGTAACGTTAAAACGAAGTTATTTAGGGGGGTTTCTTAGAATAAATCCTCGATTTTGAACCTTATTCTAACCAGCTAAGGAGCAATCTCTGGAATGTTTACTCCGATTGAGGAAGACATTTTTACGAGATATTTTTTTATAATCTCTGGCGATAGTTACGACTGCGGATCGTGTCCTTTAACGTATTATGATATTATTTTTGAGCAAAATCTGTTTTGCAGATTTTTGTATGACAAGTAAAAAAATATCAATTGTTTATTATTCAAGCACAATCAGTTCTTTAATATCCCTAAACCTCTTAACTGTATACAATTATAAACTCAATTCGCAAAGCAACGAACAAGCACTTACCCGAGATTTGAGGCGCCGAACCGCGCTCGTAACAGCCTCGTCAGTACGAAATTAACTTGAATGTCAGCAGTTATCAACGGTTGCTTGAAGACAATGGCGCCTAATGAATGTTAAGTATTCTTATTTGCTACAGCTATGATATTCAAACTTTAAAAAGTGACCGGAGTGAAGCCGGGCGTCTCTCAATATAAATATAATAAACAAATAAATATTTGATAACATCACATACATTGCTCCGATTCCAAAATAAGTAGCTAAAGCACTTGTGTTATGGAAATCAGAAACAACGGTGGTATCACAAACACCCAGACCTGAGCCAATATAGAAAAGTTCGTTTTCTAAATTGACCCAACCGGGGATTGAACCCGGGACCTCAAAGATGGCGACACCTTGAAAACCGGTGTACAAAGCCGCTTGACCACGGAGGTTGTGCTACAAAATAACAAATCAATTATACATATGCTGTTTTTATCATTCTTGAAATGCGTATCGCCGCTTTAGGCTTACAAATAGGAATTATAGCAAAAAATCTACTGGAGAGCAACAATAGTCGCATAGTGTGTTTTTAGCCTTAAAATGGTAAAATTGAACTAACTGATCAAAAACATATATTTGGTAAAACTTAAAATTAGAATAACTAATAAACCCCAAAAGGCAACGCAGTTAAACAAATACACAATTAAATTTAAATAAAAGCTTTTGATTACTTAGTTAAAATAGCATTATTTAAATTAATAAACAAAGCTCCGTAAATTTGGGATGCAATATTAAAACAAACTCAACATGTCTATATTAAAATAAGGAAGATACTTATTTTTCTGGCTGAAAAAATCTGAGGATTCCAAACATATTTGCTTTTGAGTTGGTTCGTTGAAAAATAAATATTTTTACTTCCTAAACAGCGAAGTAATTATTACCACCACCACAGAACCCTTACAAACAAAACAGTTTAAATAAATATAATTCGATTTAAATTTTTGTTAAGGTAAATACCAAAATAATAAAAATAATTCTTATGAACAAATAAAACTGGTCGGTCTAAGCTTATCGTTACCATAATAGTTAGACCAAATGCTTAGATACTAATTTTGAAAGGGATTTCAAAATCAACGGACTTACTCGTATATTGGTCAGTTTCCACTATTTTCTGACTTGAGTATCCATTTAAAAATATTTTCTATACGAATACTAAAAGACCAACCAAATGTCACAAAGAATCCTGCAGTTTTACTTACTTGTAAACCAACGAAATGTCACAAAGAATCCTGCAGTTTTTACTTACTTGTGAACCAACGAAATGTCACAAAGAATCCTGCAGTTTTTACTTACTTGTAAACCAACGAAATGTCACAAAGAATCCTGCAGTTTTTACTTACTTGTAAAATTCAGAATTGACATAAAAATCAAGCCCTAAATCAAATTACTTTTTAAATAAATAAAATATTGAACAGCATCACAAACATTGTTTTAATTCCAAAGTAAAAAAGTAGCTAAAGCACTTGTGTTATGCTAATCAGAGACCGCGGTGGAACTATAAATACCCAGACCTAAGCCAATATAGAAAAGTTTGTTTTCTAAATTGACCCAGCCGGGGATCGAAACCAGGACCTTTGAGATGCCGACACCTTGAAAACCGGTGTACAAACCACTCGATCACGGAGGTCGTCCGTACCATGTGAAAGTGACTGTCTGGCTGTCAGTAATTTGGTAAGTATAAAGATGTACAGGATTACTGAGAAGGACATAGGTTACCTTTTGTCATGAAAAATTAATATTGAAGGGGGGTGTAATAGGGGAAGAAAGTTATTTAGTTAGTATTAGTATGTTTTGTTCCCACTTGTTCTAATGGGCAGTTCTACCGTAGAATTAACGAGTCTTTTTTCCCGTTAGTGCGATTAGCACTTTGCGGTAGCAATAATGAGAAAAAAAGTATCATTAGTTCTACAGTAGAACTGCCCAGAGTTGTACCGTAGAAGCGAAGTAAAGCGCGCAGAGCGGCCGGTTGCGAACATACGTAAACTTTTACTTCGCTACAAGGTAGACTCTAGGCGCTAAGCAAGCCACCTGGCAGTGCGTACGAGGCCTTACAATTCGCAAGTATTACCGCTTATATTTGGAAATCTTTACTATGCTCAATTACACGATGAGGCAAAAAATTCCCTTACGCTCCTATTTAGCCTCTTGACCTGCAGGTAAGCTAATATTACCTACATGTGCTTCGATAAGCACTCTTGAGTTTAAAGCATCTACCACATTGATAAGAGCTATAGAAATATATATGGAGAAAATTATTAATTAATGTAGTGATAAGACTGAACAGCTTTCTTCTTAATTAGTTAGATGCCTAAAGTTTTTAAAATATTTTAGCCAACTGATATGATAATAAGAAAGTCACACACACGCGACTTAGCTTTGGTCTGGGGCGTGTTTTTTTTGCAAACAGCTTCCGAGTTCGTTAATTTTGAAGGATTAAACCAAAACTATTTATTATCATTTCCGTAATGTTTACGGAAAACGAAGTATTTATCGAAAAATCTTTGGTAGGTACAGCTTTGGAGCCAGGGTTATTCGTTTGTTTTGTTAATTTATTTCACAGGCTTAGAAGTCTGAGTTAAGTATAGATTTTACTGAAAAACATTTTCAAACGAACATTTAAAGTTGTTTCACGAAGTTATAACTTAGTTCCCGCTCTTTCCGCGACTCTCAGCTCTCACCCGAGGGTTGATCAATTCGCTAATAGCCAATAACAGTGTGAAGTGCCTCCGCACTGCACAGCTTCAAGTTGCCATGTCGGATTCTAGAGGAGATCTCGGATTTGCTAGATTGTAATTTTAAAGATGCTTATTCTGCACTTCTACTAGTAAGGTTTATGACTTAGGATTCTAAGACATCAAACATGAAACTGCTTTTAAAAACAAAATTTCTTTCAATAAAACTTATCAAAACAACAGCAAGAAACATATTTAAAATCTGCATAATTACTAATGCCAATTTTAATTTAAGTACAGTATTTATTTAAAGAGACTCACGGCATGTGATGTGCACATTTTATTATTGTACTAGCGACCGTACGCGACTTTGTCTGCGTGGACAATTATTTCTCTATCCCTCAGGAACAGTACTTTTTTATTTAAAGGTACCCTGGTATGTCCTTCTCCGTACCTTTTTTCACAATATGCAAAATTTCATGATGATCGGTTGAGTAGTTAAGACGTGGAGGCGTAACAAACAAACTTATTTTCGCATTTATTATTATTAGTAAGGATAGTAAAGATTTGCCGCGACATTTGTAATGTTAAGTCACTTCTGTTGCCGACAGTACCAAGCAACTTCACGTCGTCGCCATGTTTGCTATCTTGATTCGGCGATATTAGCTTGGCAATTTACGACGCAAAGAAAGGAGATACTCCTGATAGTTTACTCGAGGCTGAATTGTCGCCATATTTATTCGGGTTTCACGTGTTTTTCAGGTTGCTTTTTCGAGGTTTTTGAAGTCCTACTTCATTGTGTAGGATCGAAGAGTAAAACAAGCTCCGATACTCTTCTTATATAAAAGTTTGCAATATTCTAGCCAGTGCAGCCACTAAAACAACAAAATGAAACGTTATGTTTAATGAAGTTATGACATATGCAAGTTTGGCAAACGAAATTATTGCATTTAAAATCGAGGAAAATATTAGAAAACCGTATTCAATGCTAATTTTTTGGTTTTTGTTGTTGGTTTGTGGTTTTTGCTCCTAATGTCATTACTGTGCTCGGCAGAATACTGATTTGATTATAGTTTTGGCATCACGTGACGATGTCACGAGTTCTTTTTACAAATAACCTTAATAAATAAGCACTTTTGAATCGTCTATATTTTCCTACCACCCGTTCCAGACTTTTTTAACTGATAAGAAGAACGCAAGAAACTTATTTTATATTTAAAAACTAAAATATATCGTTACCAAATACAGTACAACAGGATTATTAACAACAAAGTACTTATACTAGCAAGTTATGTGTTGCATAGTTTCACCTGTGTTTAGTTTTTTGTGATGATGTGTATCGTTGTGTGGTTTCAAAATAGATGTAATTTCTTATTTTCTTAAAAGAAAAAAAAAGTTTAAATAATTTACTGAAATCAAAAATTGTTGTACTGTAAAGGCAAAAAAAAACTTCTTGTCATGTCAATCGCTTGAATAATTATTGAATATAATTTTAGATCGTAGTTCAGAATATAAAGTGTTTTTTCCAAAACTTGATTATCGCTTAAGATAACCCGATAATAAAAGTTACTATTACTACCAATGTATGATTCACACCAACCGGCGAGACTCGGGCCGCGTCGCAGCGGTTGCGCACGTATGCTTCAGCACGTGCGCGCATCCGCCGGCATGCGTTCAAATCCGTCGGCACGCACGCGAATCCGTCGGCACATGTCTGCATCGGTCAGCACGCGCGCGCATCCGTCGGCACGCTCTTCTAGGAGCGCGTCACAGTCAGTCAGTCATTGCCCGGGTCCCAAGCTGCGTAAATTCCAACCAAATATAGAATTTAACTACCTGTATGGAAGCCTAAATTTCCTTCAGCAGATTGTAAAATGCTATCCGGCGCGGCCTGACCCGGGCCGATCAGTGTGAATCATACATAAAAGCATTAACCAGCCGAAATAATGTACAGTCACGTCTATAAATATGTATACAGTTCAGAACTTTGTCACCTTAAGAATTATGCTTTTTTGAACAGAAATCAATGACAATAACAATTACAACAAAGTGACAAAGTTCTAAACTGCATACATATTTTCAGACGTGACTGTACTTACATCGCTGTAAGCGATCAGGCGTATTATGTCTTTGGATACCCAACGTATTACAGAGGAGTACAAAATATTGATCTTCCGGTGAGCGGTTGTGTTAATCGGCTTACTAGCCGCAACTTTTTCTCACACGAAGTAACATTTTACTACGCTAACGTATTTTCGAACGATATTGGCCGAGACAATTTATGGTGCGCAGTAAGGAAACTCAATTTGCTTGTTTGGGGATAGTTTTTTCATACTCGGCAGTTTTGTTTGAAGTCAGATTATGCTTGAGTTGCTATGCTATTCGGGTTATTGGATGAAATTGTGACTTATACGTACACTATGGCTTCGCTAAGCCATCTTTTGGTTAATTAAATGATTGCTTTTGTTCATATTTCGTCTAATTTCATGATAGGTAAATCTCTAGTAGCCAAAGTGTGTGGTTTAAATGGTTAGCAAAACATTCGTATTTTGTTGAGTACTAAAACAATATATTCGGTCAGCCAAAATCGTTAGTTGGTCAGCAACTTTTGGTTAGCAAATATTTCTACATCAATCAAAAATGTATGTCATACTGGACTGCTGTAAATATTTTTAGCAGCATTCAGTGACTTACGATTTATAAAATTTTGGTGAGCAATTCAGTGACCCACGTTTAAAAAAACTTTAATGAGCCACGTTTAAGAAAATAAAAAACGTCGTTTCTGGCACTTCGACGGCCGCTGCCGCGGCACGCTCGCTCCGCTCGCTCGGTTCGCGCTCACCCCCTTCCCCCTCACTCTCTCCTCTCTGCTAACCAATTTTGAAATGTTGTTGACCAATTCGATATTTTGCTGACCAATTAGATATTAACTTGCTTGTTGGAGCAGAGATCCTCCAACTGTTTATTGAATGCGGCTGACGATTTTCAATTTGTTTACAGATCAAGGTTTGCTGCCTGATTTTAATTTAATGCGAACCAAATATTTGTTTGCTGGCCAAATAATTAAAGTGCTGATTTTTTGCTAACCATTTAGATTAATGACAGATTCAAAAAAACTTCCCATATCTAAATATCAGTTATTAAACCGTAAAAATATATTGAACATGTCACGATTCAGGGTTATTAAAGTTTATGAAACAATTCATTTTAGTTAAAATATCAAAAATAGGTACTAATATAATTTAAAAGCTCACTTAAACACTTTATCTCGTGTTTTTATGTATATTTCGTTTATTTAATTATTCTGACAAGGATTAGACTCACCGCGAGTTTTAAATTCACCTTAAGAAAATCTTATTTCTAATTTCAATAAAGTTAAAGAATGTAAATCCAGTTCCATTTGAAACGAGCACACCTATAAAAAGTGATTTACATAAAAGAACAGATTTACCTAATCTTAAAAACGAATCCTTGGAATTCTTGAATAAAATAACATTAAACAAAGTACTTCTAAAGTTTGAAGTGCTTTCCAACATTTAGTTTCTATTTTCAAAGGCACTTACGAAATATCTACTAATTACTTTCTTGACATCAAAAACAACTTGTAACTTGAATTTTAAATACATTAATTAGCTCTATAAACTTTCGTTATTGTTAAAATCAGTAACAGTTAATATTGGCGTAAAAATATTTATTGTTGCAGTTTCTTAATGACTTCAAAAGCACTTTGTTTAAAGCTGCCACAAAGTTAATTTACTATTAGAAGTTGGTATTAATCATGTTTGTTTTTGTTTTACCGAATTTGAAACTAAGTAGCGAAACGAATCAATATTATAGTCCCTTAGTCAGGTTGGTATATTCCGCCCTGGGAACTTGAAGCAAGAGTCCTTGCACAAAGGGAAGACAGACAAGGGCACAAGGTGAACGCCTAGCCCTAAAGAGGAGGTTGCCATACGCTGCAGTTCGAATGAAACTTTGTTAGACAGGTGGGAGAGACAACTAAAAATATCTACAGGAGGCTTAAAGACACTGGAAGCGTTACGCCCGGTGCTCCGACATTGGGTCGATAGGAGTCAGGCACGTCAGCACTTGTACAGGTGCTTTCCGGTCGCGGATTTGTCATGAGTGCAGCGCTGGTGAAGACATAGCTCAGCACACTCTATATAGAGCCCTGTCCAGTATTTCAACAGCAGCTCTCCGCTCTGATTGATGCGGTGATTGGAGCAGACTTGTCTCTCTCAGGCATCATTCGCGCCATGGTTAAGGATGAGGGAGCCTGGCGAGCGGCGGCCACCTTCTGTGAAGATGTCATTTCACAGAAGGAGGCTGCTGAGCGCGTCCGTTAGGCGGCCGCCAACTCAGACGCAAGCGGGTCGGAGAGCGCGGTATCTGCGTCTACTTGCTCCGTAGTGAGAAAAACGGGTAGCAGGCTGGCAACCTGTTGCCTACATTGTACAGTTTCACCTGCATGGGGGGATGGCCAGATGCACTCGGCCATCCCCCAAGCGTGAGGTACGCCCAGGTACGACAAGCCGGGCAGGCCCCTGGCCCGGGTGAGCGTCCGATCCGAATACCACTCGTCCAGGATAGTCTCAGAGAGCATAGCAGGGAGTTTAGTGGGTATCGGTCCAATCGAGGTGAGCCCCACATAAGCTCGTTGCTTGCCAGGTTTGGGGTATGCATAAAAAGCATTCTCTCTAAAAAAAAGTTGGTATAGTCCTATTTTTTCTAGTATATTATTTAGTATTATATAAAATAGCATTGTGAATGCTTAAATCTCAAAAATTTCAAATTGGTATAGTCCACTCTAGCTGGAAATAATTCAAAGAGTTTTGATTTCTGGTCTTAAATGAAATTTGCGACCTTGAAAACTGCGTGAAAGTTTAAAAAAATCCAAAACTGTAATCGAACCCTTGAATTAATAATAACATCTGCTGTTTCAGTTGTAAAAATTAGCCGCTTCATACATTTTGATATTTTCGTTATTAAATTTTTGTATGAGACTTTCGCAAGGACCGGTCATGGAATTGGAGACCAGAAATTTATCATCTCGCGTACCTCTGTGGCCGTTAGGTCATTGGTTCCGGCAGCATTTGCAATCCCCACATTGGGACCGCGTGGTGGGTTATGGCCTATCCTCCTTATCCACCCATAAGGAAGGCCTCAGCCCCAGCAGTGTGGACATTAAAAATGGCTGATGTCGAACAAGTTGACCATAGATAGATGACTAGTAAAGGCCTTTCAAATATTGAAAAGAAAACCAAACACCCCATTTTGAAAAACCTGAAACACAAATTGCGCAAAATACTTTACCGACTATCCAATTCGCTACTCACCGAAAACGGTCGATAATCACCAAACACCACTTTAATATGTATGTAATTACAAACTTGAGTAAATCAAAATTAATATGGCCAATCGATCAGCGCTATCTCCGCTCATCCCAGGATCCAGGGAGGTATTTAATTTCAGAGGGAACTGACAGCCACCTCTCGCCCTCACCGAACTGGGTCAAAGGGAGCCAAGATCTCACCTTAAGGAATGGGACACACGATCGGAAGATTTGTACATTGTACATATATGGTACAACCATCTTTAAGTTGTTGAAAAGTTTTATTTGTATAACCACAGATTTAACTAAGAAACATATCGACTTAAACAAGCGTTTATAGTTCGTCTTTCTAGTAAATGGGGACACCATTTCCATTATGTACACCAGGTAGGTACTAAATTTAGTCACATATGTTATGATGATGGTATGTACAATCATGTGATTACTAATATTATAAATTACAAACATTTGTTCTACGACTACGGGACAAAAAATAATCTACTTTCCATACAAACGTCCGAACAGCTGATCGAGTTTTGTATGAAAGGGGAATTTATCACGTCTGTTTTCGGAAAAGTCGTAGAATAATTGATGTAGTTTATGATGTTAGTAATTCACTCCGGCGAGGTTTTTGGTGTTTCACAAATAACCCTGTTTAGTTTTCCAGTCAACTACCAAGGAAACCGATTCCGGTTTTTTTTCAAACATGACGCGACTGCCGGCGACTGATCGAACGACCGATGGTTACGGTCGATCGGCAGATGCGTATTAAAAAGATTTTTAATTTTGTAAACTTTATGGATCCTGTTTCTGATTTAATAAATCTGATCAGTCAGTTAAATTATCAACAAAATAAAATAAAAGTCATTCAAAAAATTTGACAGACAAACGAATGAAAAAATATTAATTTTGGTGGTATAATACGCGTTATCAAACGATTTAATTTTATCTGGGCATTGAAAAATCAGCCCTTAGATTAAGTTACATCCATAGACTTATTTATACTAGCGTAAAATATAATAAGTTTATGGTTACATCACAATTGTGTATGCACAGCTCAACATTACAATATTCCGTAGTCACACGTGACGCGTGATAATATCGTGTAACACGGTCGGTTTATGGTGTAATTGACGCTGTAGGATGCACCACCGCCACTTACATAATAGGGTATTTTACACCATGTAAGAAACAATATAAAAATGCATGTTTATGATAGATTTCATAAAAAGTGAATGAGAAACGTCGATATTTATTCATAAAAATGCAATATACATTTTATAATTCAATTTAAAAAATCGACTTTTTTAATCTATTCTTCAAATGTTCAAAACGCCATTCGCCATATTGGATTCCGACGTGACGTCAGCCCGACAGTAAGCAAACAGGATTTCGTACTCGTCGTACCGTGTTATTTTATAATTTTATGTGATTATCACGCCTGTGGACTTTTATGCTTTATTTTACTAAAATCGCATCATGGAAGACGGTTTTGTGAAAGCACAAAGTACTAATCTACCAACAATATCGTCCAATCCCGATTTCTGTTCTGCAGAGTGGAGAAATGTTAAAACAGCAATGTAAGTACCTATCATATCAACTTTTTTCCAACATTAAGTACTACACAACACGATAATACCCTGTGTTTGTTTACTATTACAATCCAACATAACCTATTTTTTTTTATTTTGTTATCAGGTCCGGAAGGGAATCTGACGACGCAATAGGCTATGTGCAGCTCAAACGGGTTCAAAACACGTGCGTTGTAGTGTACGGTATGCCTGGAACATAAAGTGCGTTCCAAGCCCTATGTACTGATTGACACATAATGTGAATGAACAGGAGGAGACTGAGTAGTGTTAAGTGCTACGATTGTCCCTCGTTAGAAGGTGGCTGCAAGCATGGTGTTACGATGTACACCGCCGAACCGAAGCCCTGTCGTCGTGTACTTCGGTTGAGTTTTAATGGAAGAAATCAAATCTGGCTAAGGTTGGCTCATCGATAAACATTTTGTGTGCAAAAGAAATTTCTAAAAGAAAATCTAAGGAGATGGTTGCAGACAGCAGTGTGCGATGCAAAAGGTTAATTTATGGGGAAACGCATAACCTTGATTAGTATAGTTCCACAACAAGTGATTGATCTACCTTTGCATGAATTTAAAAATCATGTTAAAAAGACGCTCATGGGTAATGGTTATTATAAAGTAGACAATTATCTGAAAGACCAAAATGCATGGAAAAAATGTAACACATAGCTTGCAAATATAAGTACCTACTTTGTTGTTTATAATCTGTTGTATTGTATTTGGTAACTGTTGTAAAGTAATAAAGATATATTTCAATTAAGTGTTTATTTCTGTTATTCATATAATCAAATTTCCAATTTAAGTTAAAGAGACAGGACATAACCGAGTGACCATAAACTTGACTGATGACAGCCAGATTAACAATAGCAGATCATGATATAATATTTAAGTTTGTAAATATTGTTACTTATTTCTGTTAAAGCTGATAAGTTTCTTGCACCTGTTCTTCTTGTCAGTTATAAAACTCTGGAATGGGTGGAAAATACAGATGATTCAGAAGCGCTTAATTACTAAGTTTATTTGAATAGTTTTTTGTACTTTGACTTTGACTATTCTCCTACCCTACCCTATGTATAGTGCATATGTATTTTCCACATGCACATGACATTGAAATGAACATTATTATATCCTTAACATCTTTATGGTGGCCAAGTTGACCCATTCTTCAAATCAACTCGGCTTTGATGGACCAACATCATCTTTATACAGTGAGTGCACCATGGAAATAAAAAAAACTATACTTATTATTTGATATATTTATTTATTATAATATAATAATACCTTTTATATAAACTCAAAGTTGCCTGTGTAAGTATTAATCCTTCAAAACACATGATTGATTTTGAATCAAAAACTATCTAAAAATTTGCTGTGTTCAATTATGTTCACATCGCTTATCCTTCTTGCATATCCAGTAGACACAAAATTCACGAGACCATCAGGTGAACAGGATATTTTTTTGTTTGTTTTTTGGATTTCTTTGGATCTCTTCTTACCAGTTTCAACCAAGTTTTTCTCATATTGATGTCACTTGGCACTTGAACCCACAATTTTAGTGGAGATTTTACACTTGTTTTACTGCAATCAGGCACAAGACACCAATGATAAAACATTACAACTCATTATTTTAAAAACTCGTTACTTTTGTAAAAAGACATTGTAACCACTCTTGATTGTTTCCTGACGCTTGACGGAGTGACGTCACGGGCCTAAACAGCATGGCGGCTTGCGTTTCTGCGCAATAATTCAAAATCATAAATAAAAAATCATTTTTAAGGTATTTCTTGGTTTTATAAAATTGAAATAAAAATTGTGCTGGTTTATTACGACCTCAGGAATAATATAAACATGTTTTCAAAAAAAGGTGTAATTCCCTATTAGTTGATACCCGAAACACCTTTTAGGGATCATTTTATAATGGATCGGCGATAACTGGTTTAATAATTTTTGGTAAAGTATCGTAGGATAGGTTTTCGTCATAATGTCGATTAAAAAAATTGGGAATCATCAAATAAATAACAAACCATCTTACCAAAAAAATGTCGCCATAACAGCTAACATTCGTGTTAGTATAATCAATCATTCTAGATTTTGAGCAGCAAAATTAATAGTAAAGTTTTAATGCTGCTGTGTACATTAAAATATAACGTAAATATGAGTAAGAGCTGTTAACACGTGCTTAGTATTTATTCATGTTCTCAAACATATGATCATACCACCAGTAATTAACTAGCAATTTGCTTGAACAAATCTGGTTCAGAAGTCAGAGGGTTTAGTTACTTTTCAGTACTTTGTATGACAATTTCTCCGAATTGGTTGAAGTAGGGCAGCTAAAAATACATGTATGTTATTCTATACTACTCTCTAAAATATATCGAAATAAACCCGGACAGTTGTACCTTTACTTGTAAGTAAAACCACAAAATAGAGAGAGGACAGAAGTCAAGCTTAGTACTACGTGCGTTGGAGCAACGCACACATAGACACCCTATCACCGACACGGAATAACCGGAATCTCAGACGAATCTTAAACGAGTTCGAGTGCGTGACACCGTGGTGTCAATTATCTAATCTGTGGTGGCGTGACGCAGTGTCGTCGGTCGGTGAGAGCTGTTTATGCGTGTGTGTTCCGCGTAGAGAGGAAAAACACAATCCTGCAGACTGACATCAGACTGATATAGGGCTGCCATTTGTAATTTATTCTTAGAATTTCTTAGAAAAAATTGTATAAAAATGGCAGCCCTGTATCAGTCTGGTGTCAGTTTGAATGATCGTGTAATCCCTCTCGTAGTAGGTATTAAGCTTGACTTCTCTCCTCTCTCTATTTTGTGGTAAAACACAGCCTTTCGATCCTTTAACCAAACTCGAATCGCACTGCACGGGAATTTGAAATCATAAATGAGATATCGATAGGCTGTTTTTTAATCACAAAAGACTTTAGATAGCTGTAGCTACCTAAAACCTTATGCTATTGGTAAAGTGCTTATATTCAGCTAATTTCCAATAATAAATTCACACGAAGTAAAGTGAGGTTCGAAGTAAAATGCGAGTTTGGTTAGAGTATCGCTCCCCAATTTCATTTACATAGAGAAAACAATTAGTATGGAAGCAACACAATATCGTCGTGAAAGAATATCGCCGACGACATCAGTCACATCGAAATTTGTTTGGTACCTATAAAAAGATTTCTCAAGATTTTGATGTTACATTAATATTAAAAGTTGCTTCCATGGACTATAGAAACTGTGTTTTTTATACGTTATCGTATGGTCATCTTCGTACTGTAGTTAAAGATATTAACAAACATAGCGTCACTTCGTATCGAGGTCGCACTTGGCATGCAACTTACAATGCATACATAATGCGATGTTACGTACATAATTTAATGCTTAATTTATGTTAATCCCAAACTGTAACACGGTTGGTCTTGTAAATAAAACAACTAGTTTATTACCGGCTTCACTACTGAATAAATTGCTTTTAATAAAGCTAACCTTTTTTTGCGAGCTATTGAAAGGTTAAAAATTAAAATTAATTGTAACATAAAAATTCGCACGTTGTAAATCAAGTCGCTTTTCTGATACCTCCTGAAAATGAGAGGAAACTTCTGTATGTATCTAAAAATTAACTTAACGCTTCTAAGATTTATATTATACTAGCGGCCCTCCCCGGCTTCGCACGGGTGCAATGTAGTTACTAATGTGGTGAGTGTGAAGTTATTAGACTAATACTACAGGATATCTATATATAGTGGTGGCCACATAATTAAGGACGCCAGTCGATTTGCATACAAACGAAGTAACTTTTAAGCATTGCTTCTCCGCCAGGGATTGACCGAGTGGTGATCTGGTGATGGCCATCCAGGGAGTGAATGGAGGAGATCCAGATTTCTACACACACCTAAGTGATCTGACCAGCATTTTGAAAGATGTAAGGATATGTTTAAAAAACCGCGAATATAGCATAAAAATGTATGAAAATCTTGCAACTGAAAATTCTGATGCTTACATCTCTTAGAATGCTGACCAGATCAGTTGGGTGTGTGTTGCGATCTGAATCTTCTCCATTCACTCCCTGGATGGCCATCATCAGATCACAGCTAGTTCAATTTATATAATATTTGTGCAAAACTAACTTCGTTTCTAAAAAATCGGTTTAAATGGATTGCAAGTGAGAAAGTAAAACAGTAGTTAAAGAAGAACTATGTGAACATTTAGTAAGAAGTAAAGCAAACTAAATATCAACTTTAAAATGAACAAAACGTTTAAATGTGTTAAAACAAAACAGCATTTAACACTTCGTCAGTAGGTTCAAAATTGATTTAAACTACGGAACAAGATTTAGCTCAAAACATGGACGCCGCCCCTCGAAACTTTAAAAGTATCGCTCTTGAAATATTAATATCGAAGAATCTTCTACAAAACAAACAAGTAATTCGTAGTGCTCCAAATTAAATTAAGCTGGCTCACTTCGCTAACATAATAACATGTAAGTTATGTGCTATTTTTCTTCAAAACTTGCTCGTGGCGGACTATACACAGCAACGGGTACTGAAAGTACGGTGTGGTATTTACACGGATCGATTTACCACGCAAAAGTTCCCGGGTCCACATCTTCTACATCGTTGCAAGCAACGCAGTCATTATAGACCATGGCAGTAATGTGTACTATTATGTTATTTACATTGAAGGTGCCATTTACATAATCGTTATACATTGTTATTGTCCAGTATATACTCCACTGCGGATGCTGCTGGATGTGGACATCTCCCATGGAGATATATTACCATAATCTCCTTTCTTTTGTGCGTCCGTTTTTTTAGAAAACGCTGCTGCGGAGGTTTTAGATGTACTATCTCCAAATAGGTCTTTAGTTGCCTTTTTCTCAAAGTTTAAAAGGTTAGTATTTAATACAACCGGACGCCACACGGTTATGATACACACATTTACTTTATATTCTCATTATTCTCCCTTCAATATCATAAAAACACAAATCCCGAAGATATCAGCTAAAATGCTATGGATGAGCAGATAATTCCATTTACTAAGATTACAAATGACATAATGGAGACTGCATATTACGTCTCGTGGTATCGGCTTACATCGAACGAAACCAAATCAAATGAAAGAACCAGCGGAATACATTATTTCTTTTTTTACACTTTTAAGACTTCCGCGCGTACAGTTCATTATAAATAAAACACTTTTCACGGATTACAGAGCGTATATTATTAGTTCAGTTGTTGTTTTCAAATTATTTAGTTTTGATTGATTAGTTTTTTGATTTCCCGACGTTTCGACACCTTTCCAGGTGTCGTGGTCACGGGATAACTAAACCATAAAAGCAGCTCAAATTTTATGAAATTACCCGCTCAGGGCTTCATAAAATTCAAGTTCATAACAATGTTTTGATTGCTGTGTTTTTATTTTAATTATTATTACTGAATTTCATTGATTAAAGTTATTTAGCAAACAAGACTAAGCTACTGAATCTACCACCAGTTCACAAAGTGGGGCCGCATGTTAGGAACATAGCGAGTAATTTTTAAAAAGATAAGACAATCCCCGAAATCCCAATCAACTATTTAGGTAGAATTTCTTTTAAGTAACTCCGAATGCTTATAAGAATAGCCGCTCTATTCCACATTAGAAATTGCTTATCGTGAGAGAAATTTATTAACTTACCACTAACAAATTAAGCAACAAACTATAAATATAATTATCGTATATCATAAATAACCTACTACATCACTATGATACTCCATACTTTAATATAGATTTAAAACGTCATTTTTAATAAATACACCCTCACATCATTATAGCACTTACATGTTGTGTTGAACATCTAATAAATGCTGAGACATTGAAATTATACAAAATACCTACACAATTTTTTTTTCAAAAACCAGACTGCCGTTATTTGGGCCTACTTTTAAATATAAGATTATCTGTGCCAGAAGACCCCGCTCCTCCATAGCCATACATATTATACAGTTTAAGACTAAATATATTATATGTTTTGAAAATGTACCAATTTATTATGATTCTTCGTAGGTTTACTTACTTATTAATAAAATCTTGAGCCCATCCCAGAGCGTCTACCTTTCTCCCAACCCCTTTGAATTTTGTTTATTGACCGTATACAAGATGGGGATTACTACTGTAATCCTATCCAACCGATTGGACATTCACTAATATCTATAATGTATGTAAATGTACAAAAAGGATGGGTCAAGGGGATCTCCAAGCCCATCGCATTATCCGAAATCTTCGGTGCACTTCACCTGAATGGAATAAATCCTATTTAATGCTTTAGTTATCAATAGATGGCGCTGTACTTTGACCTTTTTATAAATAGATGGGGTAAAATGGGGAAAAACTTAGGATGCTTTGAATACTTAGTTGACGTCATTCAAACTAAAGCAACATAACACCACATTCGATTGCTACATATTATTATGCTTCACGAACTAAAACAGCACGCAAAATTTGGCACGACGGACAAAACAAAAGCGATTAGAAATTTTGAAATTCGAATCCTCACATGAATATTTTTATCTAGGTACAAATTACTATTCTTTCCAGATTTGATAGTAAACTTTTAATAGTAAAAAACAAAGAAGAAAATACTTTGTACAAAATAAGCGCCCATTTTGAAAGTGCGGCGTTATTTTAAAGTGCCGTTTTTGATACTCTGACCGGACATCTAGGGTATTCTTAATTCTAATGATTCAAAATTTTAAATTAGTGTTTTCATAAAACATAAATTCATCATGTAGACTAAGCAGAAAGCTTAACATATTAAATGATACCTATTAAAAAAACCATCGTTTGATAATGCTTTAAAATACCTGCTAATATTATTCGGGATCCTAATCTTAGTTATAATAACAAAAAGTTTCCTGTTCACGAGAACAATGCTACTGTGTCAACAATTTTCCGTATCGGTTCACATCTGAAACCAAAACTTCGATTAATCAGAATCAGATTTGTGGACTTATAGTAAACTAATGAAACTTCAAAGGGTCAAACAGATCTTTGTGTACACAATAATTCTGGGAAAACACAAAGTTCACCTTAAGTATAACTTAGATAATAATTTGTTTGTTCAGAATTAATAATTCAAGTTCAGCTATTTAGATAAGAAAGGGTTTTGTTAATATTTGCGCCGGAACAAAACTTTTAAAGAAGTTCAAAGACTTTGGAGGGGGGGGCAATTAATTTCCTTAGACAATGATCGTTGATAGGTTATTTGTGCGATTGTATTTGTTCACACTTCGGATATTCGGATAAAAACCAGCCATGTGTTTGGTCGGCAAGGCATATCTTTTGTGCAAATATGGAGAAGCTTAAACGATTGCCTGCTAGACCTTTGTGATAGACGACGGACAGACAGACAGGACGAACATGAACATACGAATGACAGCAATTAGGGGTCCCTAAAAAGACGTAGAAGTGTTTAGAGAGTTTGATAGAGGTAGTTTTTAAGGGTGTAATTACTCCCGCGTACTGTACTCTGTCCAAACACGAATCTGCCTAAACCAGTTTTTTTTATCTGCCGTATCGAGATTCTGCCGTATCGCGTATCTGCCGTAATCCTCTATCTATTTGTTTTTGTAACTGCGATGTGCTGTGGTTTTCGCATTGTCAAATCCCATTTCACCTCTTCAGCAGAATCAGAATGTGATTTTTTCGACTATAGACAAAACCCGCCTCGACCATGCCATAGGTACTCTGGCGGAACGAGGATTATTATAATTTATATTATATCCTCACTGCCTCTCGATTACGCTACGGCTTCAAGGCGCCACGGTACTTTTGTTTGTCCGCAGGTCAAATGTCGTACAACTTGGGCGAAATACCAATATAATGCTCTAAGTTCAAAACTTTATAACAAAGTTCACAAGAATAAATGAATATACTCCCTTACTAAGTACAAATTAAAAAAAAATCAGTTCATGAATATCTTCTAACTTTTAATCACGATGAGACCGAAAGTTTAATCAAATAATCATAATGATACACACAGTTTACCATACGCACACACACACACACAGACACACACACATACACATACACACACACGCGCGCGCGCGCGCGCGCGCGCGCACGTACACACACATTCACACACGCGCACACACATACATATTTTAGTCTAGTAACTTTACAATTAACAATACTTATGTTTTTTCGACACTTTACTTGCGCTTTACAAAGTTTTGAATGCTGTAGGGAGGAAGCACCAACTCCTAAGATACAGGATTCATCCCAGTTTAAAAGTTGGAGTTATTATGTTTTCAATTGCAAAAATCTTTGTCAATTAATGCTGTAAAGTAAATGTAATGTAATTGTTTTTGGTTGAATAAATTATTATTTATTATTATTACAATACACAACAACCATATTCTTTTTTTCCCCAATATTCATTTCAATCCACTTTTTGTCCTAAGACGGTGGGTTGAAGAGGAAAAAAATTTTCACAAATCTACCGGTGGAGCCTCATTGGTGGGTCGCAGTGGAATAAGGGCATGAATGGTCACTAGTTTTGAAACTTGGCAAGTATGAATTAATGCTGTCCGCTTATGGAACTATCTACCAGAGGGTGTCAGGAAAGCCCAGACTCTTAGTTCCTTCCAAGATAGAGTTAGAAGTTGTTTCCTTTTACTCTTATTCTGACTGACTAAATATATTATTCTCCTTTACTTTTATTTGTATTTATCTTTAAATACCTATATCTATTTTCAAATATATCAGTCTTTTCATAATTGCACCCTACTCCCCTTTTTTGTTTTATTTATTTTTCACCCAATGGTTGCCTGGAAGAGATCGCTGCTTAGCAATAAGGCCACCTCTTGTATACTATTTTCTTTGTTTCCTTCTTTCTGTTATTCTTCTTTTGTGTGCATAAGAGTGTAACTTATTAAAATAATAAAACTAAGACAAATAAAACAACTTACGAGTATCTATTTTATTAATGTGGCAAATAATTTATGAATTGGCAACCCAAAATAACTATACAAAATATTGCCGCCTTTATTCATACAGACATAAACGTCACTGTCGTACAAAAACAAAGACTGTCATCTCCAAACAACAATGTAACAATGAAATTAACACAAGCCAAAGTTGCTGAACAAATTCAGGACGCGACGCAGAGCAAGTTTTATCTCGTGTGTACTGGCGAGATTAAGTTCAGAGGAGTTGGAAACTAGGCTGTGTCTCACTACGCTGCGAGTTCATTCGCAGTTTTGCTTGGAGAGGCTTCTTGTAATCGACCCTTTCGATTTATTACTAGCCCGGTATTCTTAGGAAAATCTAAAATTTTTACATAAGATATTTTTAGCTCTAGTACAGTAGGTATAACGTAAACTGTCGCAAATCACTTTAAATAAGTGGTCAATGCGCTATTAGTAGAAAGAAAACTTCGCAATCAATTGTTAAACCATAAACTTATTATAAGCTTACGCTCCTATAAATAAGTCTATGGGTTAAACAATTACCTTGTACCCACGTATATAAAATGTGCAAAGATTGATCCGAAAGAAATAAGGCAAACAAGTTGATTTTAATTTCCTTCACTAAGTCAAGATAATTACTAGGGTGACTGCGTCCTATATTAGTATCAAGTTTCTAACAACGTTGTGGTCTCATGTTCAAACGATTATTGAAAAATGAACCATAACACCCGCAGATAAGGTTGCAGAAAATCCCAACTGTATTGCCGCTACAGTGTCATCACAACAACCTACTTCATTATACCAAATGAATTAAGAATCTACTTAATATTGCTCTCGTTACGTCTTCATATATTCTGTTCTATTTCAGATACACAGATTCCAGACTTCCCCATTATAGTTCTTATCGCAACTACATAAAGTGCAGTTTTTATATGTGATACACAACAGGAAAATGGTGCGTCAAACGAATGTCCACGAAGCGGTGTTAATCCTCCTAATCCAAAAATCTTTGACTTCATGACAGACTAAGCCGATTCAGGACGAGATGATGGCATTGAAAATGATTTTCCTATTGGGGATAATATTTTAATGCGAGAAATATTAGATCAGACACATATTTATAGAACGTCTCTGTTATTTACGGCTGGTAGCATCACATAAAACAACAAAGTTAGATACAGTGCGGCATACTAGCAATCATGGTGTACACTTCCAGTAAGTAAGTAAGTACTTCCACTTCAATTAAGTTATTAGTTGGTTTCATCAAGTTATAATTTGATAAAGTCAATTTTCGTTTTGCAATCCACATCGCCCAAAGCTACCGTTTAGCTATAAATTTATTAAATGCTCTTAGTTAATGTATTACAACCAATGGAACATTCTCAATATATGAGACTAATGACTTTGTTCATGTGGTTAAATAAATAAACATCCGTCAAGGAACTGTTTCACTTAGTTATCTCAAATGATTTATATTCAATACCTACTTTATAGATAAATTTACAAATTAAATACGCTTGCATTCAAACATTTTGTCAGACGTAAAGTTTGGCATCGAATTATTTATTGGATACGGCCTAAATCCTGCGACTTAAATTTTGTAGCCTACCGATATTCCCTTCGAGATAAAACTTCCGGATGTGTTTGAATTGGGATTGGCTTATCCGTTATTAGGTTACAACAAACTTTTTATCTCAACGAATTCAATTTTCAATCGCAAACAAGCTCAAGTGTAGGATTAAAGTTGATTCAAAAAAATGACAATGTTTCACGGAGAGTTTGAAAACGTTGCACCGGGACTTGGGAGCGTTATGCATCAAACAAGCATTTTGAAAAATTACAAGAACTGAGAAACTCTGTAAAATATTATTATAAACTACGTTGCAGTCAATTTTTATGAAACTACCAAACATCATTTTTAAGTACCTACAAACGACACTTGATGCAATACAATACAAATGAGGAAACTTAACGCATACTCTTCTCAGACTAACCAAATGCCAAAATGTCGGGAAGTTAAAACTCAAACTAAATAAACTTAAGATAACACTTAAACTTAATTAATAAAATTCGCTTTATAATCCGTTAAAATGTTTTTATTTCAAAAGACAATTATTATTACCATCTCAAAGCTTTGTCGACATTAGCCATTTTTTATGTCCCCACTTCTGATGCACAGGCCTTTCTTATGGGTGGATAAGGAGGATGGGCCATGTGGGTTCACCACGCGGGTTTGATGCGGATTGGTGGGTGTTAACGACTGCAAATTCAGCCGGAACCAACGGTTTAACGTACCTTCCGAAGCACGGAAGGTTTCAAGATGCTGAATTTTTGGTCACCCATCCCATGACCGACCCTTGCGAAAGTTGCTTAACCTCCACAATTGCAGGGCCAGGCGCTAAACCACTGCGCCACCAAGCTCCTAAATATCACTTTGTACGGGCTAAACAGAAGTGAGAGTCTAAAAAAGTTCAGATTTTTTTATGCAAAGTTTGTTTGCACATTTCAAGCTTAAAGTACTAACTGTCAAAAATGCTCAAGAGGATAAGATGATTTTATTCAAACTCAATAGCCTATCGATTGAATCGCCTTTTGTTATTTCTATTCAGCCCATTTGGAATGTTCATGTGATGCCGGATTTACACGCATGCCAAGGCTTGGCAAGCGTTACCAAGCACCAAGCCTCGACCAACTTTGACAAACGCTTGGATTCCATTTACACGCCTGCGCAAGTCACATGCGCTTGCCGCAAGCTCCTTTGATCTGTGTTCAAAAACTAACACGGGCTCGGATTGACGACAACCTCTTCCAAGCTCACGCAAGCCAAGCCAAACATCCGTTTACAGGCTTGGTGTTTATGAACGCTTGTCGAGACTTGCCAAGCGTGTAAATGAGGCATAACATTTTAACGCTTAGTACCTGCAGAATGTTATTATAGAAACTGGTGGATATTATAAATATAAAATAGAATTTACCTGTAGAGCTAAGCAGCACTCTCGAGCAAACAGACTCTCATAAATATGTGAAGTTCCTGAAGTATGTGTACCGCTCCCAAATAAAATCTCAAAGTGATTCACAGCTTTTAAAGTCTTACCAATGATATTTATCTTGGGATGAATATTAAATTATATGCACAACTTTTCAATAAACCTTTTACTAATGGGAGTTTTGTTTGTGATTGTCTATCGCATTTAAATCGTTACAGAAGTTTTCAGATAATTATCACTTTTCAAAAAAACAAAAATATACTATTGAGGAAGTTTTTCCACAAAAATACTATTTGATTAACAAACAAATTAGCTTAGTACTAATATTTTACAAGCAAAGTATTTGTTTTATGGTATTTTTACGCCTATACACAATAAGTTAAAAATGCCATTATTTGTAAATATTATTTTGTTATAATATTATTGTAATATAATTTATAAAATATGTGACCCAAAACAATTCCCTGGGGTGAACCTAGTATGATTTTTCTCCTAAGTGTTAAGCCTACGTGGTCTTGTGTATGCAGATCTCGATAGGGCAAACAGAGTCTCATAAATATGCGAAGTCGCGAAGGTGGGGGGAGTACCGCTCCTGAATAAAATCTCAAAGAGTTTCACGCTCCATGAAGTTTCACTTGTGAGCCTTGCATTTTATGAGTTTCGATTTTACTAGAATATTGGAAATACAGTACCTTGATAAAGAAGACGGGCACGCTTTAGATCTGGGAAACTATTCGAAAATGTTATGATACTTAACTAAAGTTTGGCCTGAATCATATGAATTATTCTGAATTCGGTTGTTTATCAAGATTCGGAAATACTTTGACGACGTTACTAGTCTCATTTTTATATTACTACCTAATAGATAAATATTTATGAGGATCTCGGTGACGCAGTGGTTTAGCGCCTGGCCCTGCGATTGTGCAGGTTAAGCAACATTCCCAAGGGTCGGTCGTGGGATGGGTGACCAAAAATCCACTATCCCTAACTCATCCGTATTTTGGAAGGCAAGTTAAGCCATCCCGGCTGCTTCTGCAGTCGTTAAACACCCACCAATCGCATTGGGCCCGCGTAGTGGGTTATGGTCCAAACTCACAATCCACTCATAATGAAGGCCTGTGCTACAGCCAGTGGTGACATTAAGATGATGTCGAAATAATTGTATTATAAATAAATTACCAAAGTAATAATAAAACAAAAAAAACTACAGGAGATACAGATTTATAAACTACAACGCGTCTTTTGACATAGAAACACTTTTTGTCCTTTTCAAATAGGGGTAAGTCTTCCAATATTTTCAAAGAAGTATTTCAAAGGGTTCCCCTAATCAAAGGCTGTGCCTATCAATATTGACATGATGTTGAATAAATCAAAAGTTGGCATAATTTTCAACTAGTTCCATCTAAGTTTGTTTCTTAGTAACATGGATACTTTGAGAATTATTAAGTGAGATGAAGTTTTATCAAGCGTATAAAGTTTAAAGCGTTAACCAACTAAAGCTAAACTGATCACATTTGCAGATCAAACGCTTAATTAATTTGGTATTAAAATACATGAAAACACTTGAATACTTAAATATTATATCACGCCTATTATTGGGTTTCAGTAGCAAGGAATGATATTAAACGAAAGTAAGCCGTTCTACAAAAATGTTATTATCTGCATAGATAGAGGATCGGTGGGGCGGGATTTGTAAATGATAAGCCCTTCGCCAACAAGGACTACAAATTAGTGAACGATACTTGGTGCTGACTAAACCATCTATAATGACTCTGAATAAAAGTGATGATGAGAAGCATTGAAGTTCAAATTTAGTCACCTGTTAGTGAAAGTAAAATTATTATTGCTACTAAATTTATTAATTAGAATTTCCAGGTCACACCTACGAAAACAGATCAAAGTAAATTTCTATAAACGTAACATGCTCGTTGGTGCCAATCTGTGATCACGTTTTCACGGCTCATTTCATTGAAGATGATCAAATGGTTAGGTTGGGGTTGATATTAAATTTATTTACGTATGCCAAATCGTTTAAGTTTGCTTAAGCTCGACGCTATTATTATTATTATTTATTCATTCAAGTTACAACGACTCATTGGGTTAGTAACAATTTTACCTTAAGCCTATATAGTAACATCCTATGTATGATAGGAATCATAAAATAGTATTGAATAAAAAACCTAATAGATAAGAAAAATAACTAGTTACTTAGTCTCGTTGACCGACCTAGTGCGAAGCGCGAGCGAAGTGTCTCCGTTTCAGCTCGGGGGAAAATGCTTTCGTATGTCTGTCCGGCTGTCCGTCTGCTCTCCTCTACAGGTCGCATTTCTCAACCGATTCTCATGAAATTTTGTAAGTAGTAGGTATAGATTTGTAAGTAGGTATAGAATAACACTTGAACTCGTAAATTATGTGAGTTTCCAGTCGAACATACACTCGTTCGTATTACAGATGGTCAGTATTTTATTTAGTGTAATTCTATATATACGTCGTGGGCCAATCGTTGAACTGGGCCGAAACATCGGCACATCGTGATCTGACCAGGCAGATCTCGATCGGCCCAGTTCAACGATTGGCCCACGACATATAGAACGAAACACCGAATTTTAGTGCACTTACACTATTACTTAGGCATCTTAGCTTAAGTTTATGTATTTTTGTTGTAATTTGGCATATTATCATAGGCTTCCTATGTTTAAGTTTCCATTAATATTTTTAGAGTTAAACATAATAATATTTTTTGGCAAACATAAACTATGTTTTTTGTTTTACTGTTCAAATCTTGCACGATCAGAAAAAAGTTGTCAGAAAAGCATTGACAACAGTTTGTTTTGTTTCTGCTATTAGTCCGTACATACTACCTAAATACACTGCCGTACACGTACAGGGGCCCTATTTTTTAATCATTAGTTTGAAATTGTTCGTGTCACTTATGTTGCATGTGACGTAATTACTATTCGGTACTTTCTCTCCGTGTGGCAAAGTTTTGGGACACTCTGTATACCGGGTTTCATGCAACGCTTGCGAATTCAAAGTGACTACGTACAAGCGCGTTAAAGAGAACTATTTTCGTTTGAACATTTTGAAAACCTTTACACCCGTTTGCACTAAGCTTAAGAATCGCCAAGTCTTTTCTTAACTACGTCTCGACCAAGATAAATAGGCGCATGAAAACTAAGTTAATGACCCCGTTTAATTTGGTCAAGTTGTAGTTGGGAATAGACTTAGGCGATTCTTAAGTTTAGTGCAAACGGGTATTAGTGTTTCTCTTCAAAAAAACTCTACTAAATATAAACTCGGCACAGCTTAAAAAAATTTTTTTTTACTTTTCTGATTCACCTAGTAACGCTTTACAAACTGGTCTAATCTTCGTTGCGCTACGTCACCTAGAACCTTAATTATTTCAAGAAGTTTAAACCTAGTAAGAGACAAAATAGCATGAAAAACACAGTATATCTCAGAAACAAAATCAAAACACAGTATGAGACAATGGGTGTTACTTGGTGTTACTAGGTTTTGATTTTGTTTCTGTGATATGTTTTTATACTTAAGACAGCAAAACACATTTCTGCTTGTCCTGTATTTTTTCCAAATGTGGCTTACTGTGTTTTGGTTTTGAGCAGCCGAGCTGCTCTATTGTTAATTGTTATTCTACTTTTCCTAATTAAGTAGTTTGTCTTAAGAACACAAGTTGAAAGTAATTGTTACAAATAGGTCGCAAGAGGAGATTTTTTCAAGTTTATTGCCTGTGGTGCTAATAAATTAAGAGAGGTAAGTTATGGTGTTTTGTCACGTAGTGAGCTGGAATACTGTTAAATGAGATTGCCTTTTTATACCTAGTGTAATACAATAATTAGTAGAACTAAAATATAAATAATGTAATTTACTTTTTACCAGATATCTAAATGGTTTGATTACTGTTAGTTACTTAGATAAGCAAAGTCGAAATTGGTTGATTGATGTTTTCGAAAAATGTTAATCTCTTGCTAGCAAATAAAAAATGCAGCTTTTAAAAAATCGCAATGTTGTAACTTATGTTAATATCGATCCTCCAACAAAATGTGAGAGTAAATGCACTCAAACAGACTTTAATGATGCAAATAATTTTTCTTTTAATGAGATTGATGGAAATACTGTATCTCAAGGAACGGAACAAACCAATAATGATAATACAAATAATCTTTTTCGTGTTTGATTATATTTACTTTTTACACCAGAACATTGATGGCCTGATTGGAAAGTCGGACAGGCTGTGTGTTGGCCTATCTGAAATGGCTGACTCAGGTAGAGAAATTGATATCGTTTGTATTACGGAACATAACATGGTAGGAAATGATAAGGAGCAACTTTACCTGCCTGGTTATGTAATTGGTGCTTGTTTTTGTAGGTCAAATAGGTATGGTGGGTCATGCATATTAATTAGACATAATCATAAATATAAGGAACTTAAAGACGTTGCCGAAATAAGCATTTCTGGGGTAGTGGAATGTTGTGGTGTACAATTGGTCGATCATAAGATTATAATTATCTGTATGTATAGACCTCCTCGACGTAATTTAAATAAGACAAATATTTTCTTTCATAAATTTGATGACATTTTACATAAATATTGTTCTAAAGATAAATACAAAATTGTTATATGTGGTGATTTTAATATAGATATTTTAACGAATGATAAATTGACTAGAGATTTTACTGACATAATACAAAGTTATAATTTAAATATTAGCATTAAGACACCTACACGACCATCTAGTGGTACATGTTTGGATAACTTTATTCATAACGTGAAACGTAACGGTAAGGGCGAAACGATCGAATTGACCTTGTCAGACCATAATGCACAGGTTTTTAAATGTCCAGTTAAGAAAACTTGTAAATTCCCTTTCTGGTATGTCAAGCGGCGTGACTATGGTATGGACAATATTAAAAAATTTCGAGAGAGTATTATGAATCTCAGTTTTAATAATGTTTATGAGACCAACAATCCAAATATAGCCTTTAAATATTTTTATGAAACTTTCAAATTATATTATGATCTCTGCTTTCCTATAAGAGTTATTAAAATACCCACGGCCATTAAACCAAAATGGGTGACCAAAGGAATTAAAACGTGCAGTAAACGAAAACGAGATCTACTCCATAAGTACAGACGAAAGCCTAATGAGTCGAACAAAACTGAGTTAAAAAAATATACTAAACGCTTTAATAAAATTGTGCAACTAACTCAAAGGTCACAAAACAGCTACTTTATAAGTAACTCCGTTAACAAATCAAGGGCAACATGGCAAATTATAAACAGATCAAAAAGAAACTTTCCCAGGGAAGATATTAAACAAATAAAAGTAAATGGCAATACAATTAGTGATCCAAACCATATTGCCGAGCATTTTAATGATTTTTTTATTGATCTTTCATTGACATCAGAAAATACAGGACTTAGACTTGACAAAACTTTGACATATAATAGTAGCAATTCATTATTTATGACTCCGGTAATTCCACAAGATATATTTAATATAATAAAATCACTTAAATCTACTAATAGTACTGGCTATGATGAAATTAATACAAGAATTTTAAAACATGTGAATGATATTGTATCCCCAATAATTGCTCATATTATAAATTTATGCACTGAAACCGGAACGTTCCCTGACAGTTTAAAAGTCACCGTTATAAAACCACTTTTTAAAAAAGGTGATAGAGACAACATCACGAACTATAGACCCATTGCACTTGAATCAGTTTTCGCAAAAGTATTTGAAAAAGCTATATACAAATCGCTTTATGCCTATTTTGAGACTAATAATTTGCTAGCTAAAGAACAGCAAGGTTTCCGTAAAAATAAAAACATTAATATGGCAGTATTTGAGTTTGTCAATAAAATTATTACTTGTATGGATTCAGGAGTACAAGTTATGGGCCTATACATGGATATGACCAAAGCGTTTGATTTAGTCGATCACAAAATATTGTTAGATAAATTACATAAATATGGAGTGCGGGGAAATATTCTTGAGCTCATAAAATCCTATCTAACTGACAGACGAAATATAACTCAAATTGTGAAGTTTTGCTGCCGTACTAGATCTGAAAAGACATATACATCTCGGTCGAGAGAAACGGTTTGTGGTGTCCCACAAGGTAGCGTTTTGGGTCCTTTATTATTTCTTATTTATATAAATGACCTACCAAAGTCTATACATCGCCCGATGGTGATGTTTGCGGATGATAGCACGATAATATTTGAATGTAATGATGAAAGGGATTATGAAAATGCAATAAATAATGATCTTGACAAAGTAATTACATGGCTTCGAAATAATAAATTAGTTGTAAATATAGATAAAACAAAAATGACGACTTTTAGACAAAGAGAAAGTAAACAAATTGTTGATGTCAAGATACAACACTCAGGAAAACAAGTAGAAGAAGTAGATACTACTAAGTTTCTGGGCATTTATATTGACAGTAACATGAATTGGGAAACCCATACTAATTATGTCTGTGAAAAATTGAGTAAATTTTCTTTTGCGTTATACATGCTAAACAAGATTGCGAATCGATTTGCGTTAATGACGGCGTATCATGGCTACGTTGCATCGATATTAAGATACGGCATCCTTTTTTGGGGAAACTCAACAAACAAAGAAAGAGTCTTTAAAGCGCAAAAAAAGTGTGTACGTGCAATATGTAGACTTCGTCCTACCGACTCCTGTTGCCCTTATTTCAAAGAGTTACAAATTTTGACAGTACCATGTTTATATATATATGAAGTGTGTGTTTTTGTTAAGTCGAATTTTGGATTGTTTGTTACATTTTCATCGAAGAGGCATAATGATAAGCTGTGTCAAATACCTCATAAAACTGCTCTCTTCAGAAACAATATTTATGGTATTGCTCCAAAAATATACAATAAGTTGCCGAAAGACATAAGACAAATTAATAATATAGTGAAATATAAATTGGCACTAAAAGATTTTCTGATAAATAAAACCTATTATACGTTGACCGAATATCTGTATGGCCCTGACATTTAAATTGATTGTATGAATATTGTTAATATGTGACATTTCTTTTAATCCATTTTTTTGACGTAATTGTTTGACTTTTTCTAATATTAATTTTGCACACCCGTTGGGTAAGAATACAGCGCTCAAATTTTGTAATACAACACCAATTATTGTAAACCTACCTATATTCTGCAAATAAAACCATTTGATTTGATTGATTTGATTTGATTTATTTTGCTTCATAAAATCTAAAGTTATACTTAAATAAAATTGTGACATTTTGTATTCAAAATTCAATTATAGCACAAAGAAAACAGTAGCTTTCAAATATAACTAAATTATAGCAGTAATTTGGTCTCTAACGGTATTTTCCAAGTAAATTACTTCTCTGAAGCGTTCATAGCCTCGCAATAATTAATGTGATAAAATGAATTTGATTTTGTGAACACTTATTTGATAGTCAATAAATTACTTAGAAACGAGAAAGGTCCAAAGATCCAAAGGTACAAAGCTATGTGAAATCTCGCCAACGTTTTCTAAAATGCAACCAAAAGTCATCAAAAACTCATTTTACGTATTCACTACCCTCTGGTCACGTGGTCTGACTTCCTTTGTTCTACCGATCGGACGACATAAACTTTTATTCCTGTTAGTTCGATTAATCGGACTTAAGGCGAGCTGATATCAAACCTTCTCTTCTATGAACTGAGAACAATGAAAGGCAAAATAGAAACCGATACCTTTGGGTTCATTTGGCGTATAAACCATTTTGGCCAAATTGAGTTATTTATACCATTTTTCACAGATTTTTTTTTCTATAGAAAGAACTCGTTTATAGGTACGACTTAGTGATAATACAGATTTATAAACAATCCCTTATATTTTTTAAGGCGAGATGGTAAATCTAGTACGTCTTGCCGGGTTTTTAAACTCTATACAACGTGTTACAAAAGTACCCCTAATGCCGAATATGGTAGATAGGGATCATCAAACTGAACAACTTTTACTATGGGACCAACTTTGAAATCACGAAAAAAAAATCAGCTGTTTCATACAAAATTTAATTACGAAAATATCAAAATGTATGAAACAGCTGATTTTTTTTTCGCGATTTCAGAGTTGGTCCCATAGTAAAAGTTGTTCAGTTTGATGGTCCCTATCTACCATATTCGGCATTAGGGGTACTTTTGTAACACCTTGTATATCAGACGGGACGGCTACGGGTGAGTCGATTTTTTCTAGTAATATATTAAACTTTAATATAATTATAATAATATAATGATGATAAAATAAAGTTATTAATTTCGTATTTCAGATTATTTTATGATATTTGTATCGATAATAATTGGGTATTACACTAATAATAAATGGGTTCCCATACATTGTGTGAGTAACATAAAATAAATTGTCTGTAATAGTCAGATTTCTACATCTACGGGTTTTACGTCAGTAACGTGATCTTAAGTTTACCAAAACTGGATATACGAAGTATATAGAGTACTATAGAGTTATTTTTAGGTAAATTTATGTGGGATGTGAAAACCATAAAAACTGTTTTTTAAGACGCAATCTAAGCTTACTTCGAAACTAAAGAAGAATAGATATGTTTTGATAATTTAGCCTTTTTCGTTCCCAAATTAAAAAAAAAGTTTTTTTTAATAACTTCAAAAACAAAAAATATGATGTTTTATTTAAAATTAAAAACGATTTTTCTCTTCTAAAAAGGTTTTGGTATATACGTCAATTAAACCCAAAGGTATCGAAACAATTGTCAAAGTAAGAACCCACGATATGGCTTAAAAGGTACAGCAGTGAATTAAAAAAAAACCGTAAATAATGCACCGGTGTTTTACTATCTTCAAGTCTGCAGAACATACTTTTAGTGCTCAACAAATCTACACCTGCTCTTGGTTTTGCTATTGAATTATGGACTCTAAACAACAAGCTTTACAGTGCTCTAGTAAGGCAAGAAGCAACATTTAAGATTTGAATGAGAATACTCGCAGAAAAGTTTTGCTCTAACACTCGCGGTTATCAAGCGATGTTCACCTTTATTTACTTAACAGGAAGGTTTATACTTAAGATGATAAGTGAAATAAAGGTGGTAGAATCACAGACACGCTAGGTTGTTTCCTTTTCCTATTCGTGTAGCCGTGATTCTTACAGCGTAAGGGACTGAGGTTCAGCAATGAGAATATTTTTGAATGTTTCATTAAGAGATTTTTAACGTAACTTGCTGCCTTAACAATATTGATTGCTTTTTTGTTTTTTTTTTGCGTTAAGTTTCAAACTTATGATTGATTAATAAGTAAAAAGTTTTAATCTATTTTGACACTACCAATCTACTTGCATAAATTTTTGTTCGAGCATCAAACCAAAGTAGAGAATCCTTAACTGTCTTGTTAAATTTCAATATATGTGTTGAATTCTGCTATCAAACATGAAATAAAAAAGAAACTAGGTTGTTTCTTAGAAGTAGAAAGAACAATTGCTTTTCCATTTATCGTTTTTTTCACAGCCGGAAAGTAGCAAACTAACTAAATGCAAACAATTTCAAAATACAGTGTCGGAAAATGTTAAACAATTTTTTTCCGTGGGAAAAGTCAAATGAGTTTCTCTGAAGCTCACTTATGGAAAATTATTCAGTGCACTTAGAAAGCTACAGTTTACGAGTATGTATCTTGCATTGTTGCATATCTGGGGGCACGGTAGTGCCCCCGCCAAGACGACCAAGCGAAGCGCAAGGGCACTACCTACCTTTTCTAGAAGCGCTTCGTCGTTTTTAGAACCCTCCTAACTTGGATTTGGATTATACCAGATAAACGAAATTCTCGAGATATTATATCGATAGTGGACTTATTAAACATATAAGCTTTCAATTGCATAGCTTTTATACTTTAGATTTTATTGATATCTAAAAAACTCCGATTTCGTCACTGACTCACTCACTGCGATGATCAACAAAATTCTTAGGGTACTTCCTAAAGACCTAGAAAGCTAAAATTTGGTATGTGAGCTAGTATTAGCACATTTACCAAACAAACAATAAAAAAATCTAAAATTTGGAACTTTTACTCCCCAACCCCTTAAACTAGGGGACGGAAGTTTGTACCAGACTTCCGCAAATTTTAATACTAAAAGTATGAAATTGAAATGGGGTCTCCTTGTTAAGATAGAGAGTGCGCTAAAAAAGGCACCTCTGATGTGCAAGAAATAGACCCAAAAAAACTTTGTCATAAGCAACTTACAAAAAGAAATGAAATCCCACCAACTATATTTTCATGCAAAATTATTTGTATTTCAATGCCAAGACGAGACCATATGGCTCGCACTGTCAAAAAGTAATCAAACCTCATGTAAAGCCTTCTAACTCTACACGCCCTAACTTCACTAACTCTACACCTTAGTCAAAATATGTGGCTTGGCCGTTACGTTACTACAAGAACTATTGTCTAACAGAAAAGTAATGAACAGTAAATACATTTTTCACCTTACGCCCATGTGAATGTAGCTCTATAATTTTGGTCTCGTCTTGGCCACATTTTACACGAAAATATTTGTGGTGGAATATATATTTACTTCCTCTTCTAACAGTCTATTTCTTGGTTCTAAAAAAAGGAAACTTACGTCACAACGACTTAAAGGATAGGAAATTACATTTCCTCTTAAAATCTTTCTATAGAATTGTTGAATATTCAAGTCCCTGGCATATCTACTGTGGCAGATTTCTCCGAAAACAATGAAAACTTTACGACTTGGCTCACTCTCTAGCTAATTATTACCGAGTGATATCTTCCAAGTTGGTTTTCACTGATAAGTTACATAATGTATGTATGTATATGACTTTAACAAGACGTGGCACAATCGAAAATGAATGTAGTATACTACAATCATAGCGCAGTTCTGCTGTCGATCGACGAATAAATTCTGGATCAGCGAGAAATTTGAACGTACACACGACAGCACGTCAGGTTATTCAGTTAAACTACGAAAACAGCTTACGCGCAAGCGTGACGGCGCACCTACGTGAAATCAGTAAATATTCTTCTGATATATACAAGCTCCAACTCACACTATGTTTATTAGTATTTAATCTATAATGCACTTCAACAATTTCAATATTAAAAATAATACGGAGCCGCTGTTTACGTATTAGCGCCATCTAGCATGATTATACTATTATCTCTTCTCTATAAGTATTTTCATTATAGTACGTACCTAAGAAGTATCTTTGATATTTTTGTTAAAAATCACAGAGATAAAATAGACCGATAAATAGAACAATGTTAAGCTAAAACTTCTGAAAATCCGTCATATCACATCAATAACATTATCTTAAATTCAAACAGACGTTCATCGTTCCGTTTATAACAATAGTGATTTTTTTATGACGCTACAAATTCCTCGAGCGATAGTTCGCGAGGGTATCTCGCTATCACATTCCTTACATGTCTTGAGATTAATGCTGTAAGCGTGATGATTGCGAAAACAACAATATTTCCCGACTTCATTGCACTTTCATAAATCTACTAAGTACTAAGAATGTGTATGAAATTCATTGTGCGACTTCTTTCTGAGAATTCATTTAATCGTACGATTATTTTATTGCTGCACACATAATTTGTAAGTGCTACCCTATAGGACTATAATAATACTGAAGTAAATAGTAAAGTAAAGTAAAGTAAAAAATTGCTTTATTTAAATAAACTTAGTAATTAAGCGCTTTTGAATCGTCTACATTTTCTACCACCCGTTCCAGACTTTTTTAACTGACAAGAAGAACAGGCGCAAGAAACTTATCAGCTTTAACAGAAATAAGTAACGATATTTACAAACTTAAACTTAAATAAGAAACATGAAATAATAAGCCATGGATTTACGATATAACGACTATTCATTAATCTAAATATATAAAAGGGAAAATCACTCACTCACTCACTGATCACGAAATCTCAGAAACTACAAGTGCTAGGAGTCTCAAATTTTGCATGGGGGCTGCTTTTAGGGCGTAGGTGCTCACTAAGACGGGATTTTGCGAAATTCAATCCCTAAAGTTATAGTTCTCCATTCACTCCCTGGATGGCCATCATCAGATCACAGCTAGTGCAATCCCTAGCGGAAAACCAAGACTTCAAAATTACCTCGTTTGTATGAAAATCGACTTGTGTCCTTAATTACGTGGCCACCACTTTATATAGATATCCTGTAGTATAGTCTAATAACTTCACACTCAACACATTAGTGACTACATTGTACCCGTGCGAAGCCGGGGTGAGCCGCTAGTTATAATATATATATCAATAACTATTGATTCGTTATTTAAAAAAATGCCTTGAACTTTTATTTAAACAATTTGCCTTGAAGAGAGCAGAATCACCAGAAACTTAAGCTGCTTATACATGGAAACTAAATTTCAAAGTGTTGCGTATCTACAAAGTGTTTATTTTAAATGAGGCGTCATTTCAATCAAACTGCACTTATAGCTTACAACACTGTTTTACAATGTTTGATGAGTAACAATACAAAATTTGATGAGTTTTATCACAATAACGTCCGTTGCAAACTTCATGTCATTTTGTCGTTATTACAAGTATTATTACTTTGTAAAATTATGAAGGTATCTCTATCAGAGCTGTGGCAAAAGCAACCAGTTTTGCAAATGTAGCAATATTATCACTGTTTACAGTAATTGCTTTTCTTTAATATTTTATTTTCCTATATCTATTTGACTGCGCTAGGAAAAGCCGGGACTTCATCGTCGTCATGATTTTTTTAACATAAACAATATTACACAAGTTACTAATACCGGGAAGTACATGAGAACATTGTACAGTTTCTTTTCATTAAAGTAACAACACCCCCCTTCGGCCGTTTATCATTAAAAAGCACTTGGCAACGAAAATCCGAGCAACACAGAGCTTCAACTGTAATTACGTGCTGTTATTTCGAGTTATGAATTCATGAACGCGAAAACAAAAGCTATTATCCGTCAACGAGAAGTTTTAATTAGTTCTACGGACAGTCGGGTAAGAGACGACCTTGTTCTGTTGTGCGGATCATAGCTGTGGACGATGCATTATTGATATGTTATGTACTGCCTACGGCATGGGCAAGCAACTTCTGCTGAGAAATAATCACTCTTTAAGATTTTGAAATAGGGTTGAAAATTTAAAAAGGTTTCTGTATAAAATAGGGTTGAAAATGTAGAAATGTCGAAGGATTAGGGTCATTTTTGGCGTGTCAAAATTTGAAAGTTAGTGTTAATCCCATTTTGAAATTTCTTTAGGATTTGAATGGGATTATTTGTTTATGTGATGGAGAAATCTTTTGAATACGAATGATCAATTTGTATAGTGACAACAAGCCGTGATGAAAAGTACACTTTGGGAATAGTTCAGCGTGGCTAAAAATATTAATAGAGAAAATCTTTTATACAACATGTGACAAAAATACCCCTAATGCCGAATATGGTAGATAGGGACCATCAAATTTAACAACTTTTACTATGGGACCAACTTTGAAATCGCGAAAAAAAATCAGCTGTTTCATACAAAAATTTATTACGAAAATATCAAAATGTATGTAATAACAGTTGTTTTTTTTTTCGCGATTTCAGAGTTGGTCCCATAGTAAAAGCTATTCAGTTTGATGGTCCCTATCTACCATATTCGACATTAGGGGTTATTTTGTAACACGTTGTATAAAAGATTTTCTCTATTAATATTTTTAGACACGCTGAACTATTCCCAGAGTGCACTTTAGGGTAACAAATAATTTTTATGCACCCACATACATATGTTACAATCACTGCAAGGAAGACTTTGACAAATGCTCTCCCATAATTCGTGAGATCTCTCCAGACACTACCAGATTCACTTGAACCCTCTCCTTCCCTTCAACTTCACATACATCGACCATATTTCACAAGCCAGGATTTCGACTACAGGTCAAGATATGCTGGATGTTTCGGCCACATCGTTTGGGGCATTATCGAGCCGGTAAATGTGCTAAGTCAGGGGCTACTTATCTCTGCTATTACTCTTTACTAAGTGAAAGGAATTTGCATATACCATGCGCTTTATGATGTACCTATGCAGACAATATTTTTAAACCCCTGACTTAAAAAGAGGGGTGTTATGAGTTTGACGTGTGTGCGTGAGTCTGTTTGTTTGAGGCAACGTAATTCATAAACTAATGGACCGATTTTGATTCGTTATCTTACACCATTTTTATAGAATAATTACCTGCCTTAGGGACAAAACAATAATACTATAAGTAACTAAGTAAATATAATATAACCCCCTTACTAATAAAGATTGTATAGCAGATGTATAGTTACACAGTGTTTTGTCCTTTTCTCTTTAGTGTCAAACTTAAACATACAAGTTTGTTATATTTTGTTATTATTAATTTTACTCGAGATTTATCTGACTTATGATATGCTAGCATGAATTTTGCTGACTAATCATTCTTTGCGACTATGGATGAAAACTCTTTTAAAACAATCACAATAAATTCATAAAAAATACACTTTTTGTAATTTCAAATAAGGGATTAATCGAGAAAATCTTCACTTTTATTATAAGAAATGTAAAATTCAATAAAGATCACGTATACGACCACTCACAAAATTTCTACAAGCTAGATAACCATAATGGGAAATATACCACGAGTTAAGGCAAGATTCAATTACGTAATCGTCTATTCGCTCATGAATATTTCCTCGTCAGATTTAAATGACGTGAAAGAATGATCTAATTTCCTGCAGATTGGAGATTTAGTACAGGCGAATGATATTGTTAACGTTTAGTTAGATATCAATTTCCCTTTCAATTTGGCTGTCATTCCACAAAGGTTCGAAGCAAAGGCAAATAGAATTAGTTTCAAACGTAAATGTTTTGGGTTTATTTTTTGTTGTTTTGACTATTTAAATAGTAATGAATAATTTTTAAAATAAGCAAAATATTAGTTAATGTAAATAATTTAGAAAACATTTTTTCCTTAAAAAAGAAAATATCACTCTGGTTTTTAATTATGATATAATTTAACCAACCGTTAATGAGAATCATCTCATTAACGGTTGGTTAAATTATATCATCATGGTTATAGCATTGTAATAAGCGATAGGTCTTAGTTTAGTATAATATAAGCGATAATAAGCGATAGTTAGTCAAGGCCGAATCGTGGAAGTTTTTCAAACCGTGATTATTTTCATAGCGCCCATTATTACCTCATCTTTATAATCACGTAATTCTTATTAATAACAAAAACTTTAACCGTTAAAGTGCTTAAACTTACCTTACATATAAGCTTTCACTTCATTTTCAGTTTCACAGTTATTAACGAAGATGTATTACAACCACTCAAAGTACTCAAGATTGCCATTTCACAACAACCAGAGGGCCTATTACATAAAATCATCGCGATAAGCGTACGATGTTCGTCCTACTCCGTGACATTATTAACTCAGGCATAAGGTTCAAAATTAAGTAAATCGATCAACGAACATCGTCCGACTACCGTGATCTTTTTTTTGTAATAGGCCCTCAGTATCGATTATAAGCTTCCGAAGTAACTCCTGCATTTATGCAAAACAACTTTGGAAGCGAAATGATCAACTAATGGAATCATAAGCGTACACGCTTTCAGAAAGTTTCGTTCACATCGATCATTATTAGGCAGTTTCGACTGTTCACAATAAGAGTCGGCACGTCTTAATTAGTGCCAAAATGACCCGATAGAACGAACCGAGCGACCTTGCCCCAAACTCCCAACTTCCTCAATTTATAAAACTGAGTTATACACGAAATTAAATAACGTTTATATTGGAGAAAACTTAGGCAATAATTTCTTGGCAGTCTCGAACTCTCGTCTCGTTCCCGTAATTAATAGGATCGGGTTTTGATTAAGCAAATAAATGATTCCGTTACGATTTTAAACATTAAAGTTTTGACTTTTCGGTTTGTGCAATTAAAATGTTTTTGTGTGACTTGAGTAATGGTTTCGGAGAAACCGCCGAAGGGTAAACATCGGTGTCTTGAGAACGTTTGACTTGCAACTCAGTTAGGGCTATTACGTCTACTTAGATTAATGGTGTTTGAATGTCTGTATTTTAGAATAAGCCGATTCGAATTGCCGTCTGACAATTTTATACTGTGGAACATTTTAACAATTTCTTGTTATTTTTCTTTAAAAACAGTGAAGAAAGTAAATTTATATGAAGTTTAACATAAATTTAAAAATACACACACAGTTAACGTAAATTTCACCAAAATTGTCAATTTAACAAACAAACGCTTTTGTGAAATTATTTTTGATTGCCGCCATAGTAATAACCAGTACATCACGATTTATTTCATTCTTTTTGGAGACTTTGTAACTAGTTTTAAGTATTTTCTGAAAATCATTTGTTAATAATACATTACACTCCCCAAAGAAAATAATACAAAACAAACATTAATATTGCAACTCTCAAAATTCTCATCACACAAAACTGCAAAACTAATCACAATAGGTTCATTAAAAAAAGCGAAGGAAGCAAATACTATAGAGCGATGCGCCAATTTAATGCATATAGCTCAAAAGATACGATAAGATAAGACAGTAGCGATAAGCTTGATAACAACAGTGAAGCTAAAAAAATCCACATGATTGAGTCATTGTATTATAGTAATCATAACCAGCAGTATTTTAGCCATCACATAAAAAAGCCATCCCAAACAGAGAAGAACAGGAAGATAAGAGTGGAAATCCTTGCCCAAGTCTGTGTTTCCCGATATGTACAATCTGGGGGCCTTCAAGTCGCGAGTGAATAGGTCTCTTCTAGACAAGCGCCTATCTATCATAAAAAACAAGTTTTCAAAATTGAAGTTTGATGAAATAGAAAGTATTAAAAAAAAATCTGCACCTACCTTAATCTGGGGACGATATTGTCAAAATTCAGCAGGAATAGCAGCCGAACCCGCTCATCGCTGTATTCAGTGCCACTCCGCCAAACGCCAATTCCATGCAATCTAAAACAGAAAGTTTATTTTAGCGAATCCTCTGTTTTCGTTTCATCCTTCTTGGAATTTTAGTACCTACTATGTGTTTTATGTTTAAAAATAAAATCACTTAATATTCTGAACACGGAGCTTTGCTTGCCGTAGGCTGAATCTGTTAAAAATGATTTGAACGTAAAGACTGATAGCATTCGTAAAATAAATACATATTTCAAATTTATTTATTTTCTACGTAATACTTGATTGTTTGTTTACACTTTTCAATGTAAATCTTATAAGTGAAATGGGCTGTATAATTTGAATCGCTGTAAATACCATTTCAGTTAAAACAACGTAAACAATATGACCTTCGGACTAAAATCGCTTTATAGAATCTTACTGAGTAGGCTAGTAACTATATAAATAGCCCTTTTTAACCTAATCTAACAATATCTAATAATGATTGATGAAATAAATAGTTTAAAATATTAAGAGAAAGTGATGGGATAAACTATTTGCAGAACAAAGAACTTTTAGATGCAAATTCATACTTGTGGAATTTTAACCCGCGACCAAGTCAGTCAGCACATATTATTAGACCACACTGTCAGATGGCAGTGCCGTCATAAACTTTCTGTGCTTCGAATATTTTAATAAGATTATTTCTTGCATTCATTCGGTAAAAATTGTCTTCGTTATCACAAATCTTCTGTATCTTTAGCATCCTAAATATATTTGCATACGCAACCTTCAAGTTTGACTTGACAAAGTCGGCTTTTTCTTTGTCCCTCGAGTCTCGAGATGGATCCGGATAACAATCAAGTTAATACGGAAAAATTCCGTTTCTTGTTAATCTCCAAGCTTTCAGCCGCGAGATATTTTGAGGGCGTACAATTGTGTTGTTTTATCCTCAGCGATGTTAATTACTTTCTTTTTACTTGGTAGCTTTGAATTTCGACTGGAGTATAATAGAGCTTATTATGATATTTATATAATGATGTTGTACAATATTTTCTACTTTTTCTGCGATCTTTGTATTATTAGATAGTTTCTGGGCCGAAAGGGGAATATGGATTCCTGTAATCGGAGATCGCCTTCAAACAGAGCATTTAGGAAGCCGACACGTTTGTGTGAACTTCCGGATCCACTTTCGCTGTTTGTTTCTTGCCACCGATTCAGGAAACAGGAGATATGTGACTTTAAGTAATTATGAACAACAGAAGTCTTTAGGAAGCCTTTGTTTAATAATTCCAATCTCTATTAGTTTGATATTTTCATAAAAACCCAGTTACTGAATGCGCTACATGCTTACTTATAAAATCTAAAGTAAATTATCTAACTTTTTAGGAAATTAATAAAAGTTAAAACATAATGCATTAGTTTGCCTTAAATATATATTTCTCATAGATTTTTGTCAATAAATTTCTAATCAAAGTATTTATGGTTTTTGTATATGTAACTGAAAAAATAAAGTGACTTATTGTACGAAAAAATAAGACGATACGCCAAAAATAATAATTAGATAGGAACTCTTTACTGAATAATTTGATACTGGCAAGTTATACACCATCGTAAACACTGGGACACTATTTTTGAAAGGCAGTTTACTTCTCGTTTTCATCGCCTGCGGTTTTTTGTCACAATTGACAAAACGCACTCGAAAAACTCAAACTTATCTGACCTGGCGTCGTTGTAGTCTTTGTAGTCGACGGGGTAACCCAGGTAACAATATGTAATTAGACTAGTTTCAGTTTTTGCCAACGGGTTAGATATGATTGTGTCACTGTACTACACTGACAACCTACTCATTTTCATTGGATAGCCATGCTGTCAAATGAAAATGAGTTTCAATACATTTTTAAAATAGGCCCCTCGGTTATTTAGTAATTAACCATGAAAATCGTTTGTGTGACTTAAAGTCGTTTTAGATTTCAAATGAATTATTCAAAAAAATATAGGTAAATAAATAAATATTTGACAACATCACGTACATTGTTCCGATTCCAAAATAACTAGCTAAAGAACTTGTGTTATGGAAATCAGAGACAACAATGGTATCACAAACACCTGAGACAATATAGAAAATGTAATTTTCTACATTGACCCAGCCAGATCGAACGCGGGACCTCAAGAGATGGTGACGCCTTAAAAACCGGCGTGCAAACCACTCGACCACGGAGATCGTCAAACAAATATAAGCATTATTAGGAAAAAAATATTTGAATTAATTTATCTTATTACTTCTGTACCCCTTACATGAATATTGCATGACGATACACATCGCACATTTCCCGCATCAGCAATTACGATAGCAAAGATTATTGAATTTATTTAGCTTTAGTAAACAGTTTCGAAATATTTAACCCAATTTAAGCCAGTTCGGTTTATGTCGTTCACCTAGCTAGATCATATCATTATAATTAATTACCTTGGTTTACATGAATATATAGTTATCATATACTTTTAAACTTGTACTTTCAGCTCGTGACGCTTTCAGCCGATGCAACTCGGTTGAACCGTCGAGAAAATAGGTAGGTGTGAAAATACCTATAATTATTTTTTTTAATTTTGAGATTTAAGCATTCACAATGCTATTTTTATACAATACTAAATAATATACTAGAAAAAATAGGACTCGCACCAGATCATGTTCTCGGACGGGAATCGAACCCGCGACCTTTGGATATCCGGTCCAATGCTCTGACCGCTGAGCTACCGAGTCACTAGTGGGAACGTCGAATTTATTCTAGTATATCAACTCTTACGCTGCAAGCCAGCGCCATCTCACCAATGTAGAAGGAATTAACTTCGACATTCAACTAAACATCTTTCCAGATATTTTTAAACAGTTGATTATTACAGCAGCGTAACCGAATGGCAAATGTTTGAGCAAACATTGGCCCACGACATCGACGTTAGATAATTTTGGACTGGAACTGTTTTCAACTGATACTATAATACTATTTTAAAATGATATTTGTGTAATCCGTACACCTATAATGGATGATGATGATGATAATAAAAAACTGATCGAAGTGATAACTATATTTAGTTAAAATAAACGCGTACGTAACTAATTATAGGTACTAAATAATATACTAGAAAAAATAGGACTCGCACCAGATCATGTTCTCGGACGGGAATCGAACCCGCGACCTTTGGATATCCGGTCCAATGCTGTAATAATCAACTGTTTAAAAATATCTGGAAAGATGTTTAGTTGAATGTCGAAGTTAATTCCTTCTACATTGGTGAGATGGCGCTGGCTTGCAGCGTAAGAGTTGATATACTACAATAAATTCGACGTTCCCACTAGTGACTCGGTAGCTCAGCGGTCAGAGCATTGGACCGGATATCCAAAGGTCGCGGGTTCGATTCCCGTCCGAGAACATGATCTGGTGCGAGTCCTATTTTTTCTAGTATATTATTTAGTACCTATAATTAGTTACGTACGCGTTTATTTTAACTAAATACAGTTATCACTTCGATCAGTTTTTTATTATCATCATCATCATCCATTATAGGTGTACGGATTACACAAATATCATTTTAAAATAGTATTATAGTATCAGTTGAAAACAGTTCCAGTCCAAAATTATCTAACGTCGATGTCGTGGGCCAATGTTTGCTCAAACATTTGCCATTCGGTTACGTTAGTAATCCTCTTTGGCCGGCAAAATCGCTAAATTGCTCCATTGTTCGCCGATGTGTTATTGGCCATCAGAATAAATGCCATAGTAGTGGTTTTTAAGTCTCATATGTTATATATTTTTTCTTTTGGATAGGATACGATTGCAACATAAATTTTCCTACAGAAATATTTTTTGGGTTTGCGTATGTTCACTGACTCGAGTAAATAAATGTTGGCCTTTTTAGTTTCAAACGTATAATATAATTTTGTGAAATGAGTTTGTTTTTAAAATATTTTTTGATGAGCAGTCAGTAACGTCACGTACAAAACATAATCCAAGTTTTTTCATGTATTCCAAACATTGCTTAACTAAGGCATGAAAAAAGCATTGTAATCCAGAAATCAAAGTGTTATTGATAGCGCACTGTCAACAGTGCTAAAAACAAGTTACTCCAAGGGCTGATTTACTATCCCAATTTATCTACACTTTCCATATTTCTCACGTAAGTTTGCCGAAGTTCGATAACCTACAGAGACGTTACGCTAAAGGGATGAGACTCGGAAACCTCCCGGCGAAATCCCGGATATAGTGCAAACAATTTCCTGCTTCATATGAATTGTATAGGTACATGTCCAGCTTAACTTGACCTGTGGCATCCTCCATTTGCCAAGAGACAGAGCTGGGTACAACTGGTTGTGTCGTGCAAATATTGTAATACATCCTTCTGCTACCTTATGTCAAGGACGCAAGCATTATTTTAGGTTATTTACATGTCCGCTTTTCTTTGTACTTTATCCCATAGAACGGATATTATCGGTTCTCGGCGGTGCCACTCCAGAATGTTAATACCAGCAAGCACAGAGGCAATGTTTTCAAAGTCAACTCCAATTCGTAAGTCGTGTTTTTAACCATTTCCTTTTTTATTTACCTTGCACTTCGTTTTAAGATCCGCTGTATTATAATTTTAAATATCTCCATGTCCTTTGAGCATTTCTGCAAATGCAGTCTCAAGATTATTTTTCATTTTATTTTTATGTTAACCTCTTCCACTTTTCTTATCATTTCCCTGTACTGTAAAAAGTAAAAAAATACACTAAAACACTTGCTGTAGACACGTTCTATTCATATTTGTCATTAGTTCATGTTTAACTTTGAAAGAAATAGAAGCTTATTTATTTCAGAAGCTTATTTTCATCAATATCGCCATACAATAAATACCTCATAGACTAACATCGCGCTCCCATAAGTAAAGTTGAATCCACAAAATATCTGGGCATAATGATGGACCAACGTCTTTCTTGGCATTCACACTCTGAACTGATCATAAATAGGATACGTAAATTATCTTGGACATTTAAAGCACTAAGGCACATTGCAAATAAAAACCTGTTGCAACAAATTTATATTGCATTGGCTCAATCAGTTCTAACGTATTGACCTGGAAAGAGCTCAAAGATACCTCTTAAAGGTTATGTTCTTCAAACCTTTTAGATTCCCAACTGAGCTTCTCTATTCTAGTACTAACCTCCTAACTGTAAGGAAACTATATATATTAAATGTAATACTTAAGAAGCACAAGACTCTGCCTTACGATCCTAGTTGCTATAATAAACGAAGGAGTTACATGGTTGCTAAAACAGTAAATGTAAATACTAGCTTTGCTAAACATCAGTATCCCTGGCAATCAGCACATTTATATAATATAATTAATAAGCACTTAAATATGTATCCACTCACATACCACGAATGCAAAAAAGTTGTCACCAACTGGCTTAAGACTAAAAGTTACAACGATGTTGAAGCCTTGCTACAAAGTCGAGCATAAAAGCTATTATCACATAAAATACTACACTCACCTACACACTCAGATACACTCACACACACACTCGCACAAAAACACACACATACACACACACATACACACACATACACATACACACATACACACACATACACACACACTCTCTCACACACACACACACACACACACAACAACACTATTCAGAGGCAGTAAACTTATACATAAACATTTCTTTTGTATTTGGTAAAAGAAATGAGGATAATTTTAGTAATCATTGTTAATTTTTATTTGTATGCTTCTTCTAATTCTAAGGTACTAATTATGTTTGTCAAAGGTATGAAGAGCGGAGCACCCTAACACAAGTATTTCTTTACTTAAAAGGTTGCTCCAATAATTGATATTGTTCATGTACCCACTAGTTATCACAATATATTTTTTTTTAACATATACATACATAAATAACAAACATACATAAATTCTGTTCTTATCAATTAGAATAAAGATTTCAAATGCACATCAATGCCCTTTGAATTAATAGTAAAGTCTCGAACATGGAATTTCCTTGGCCATTTCACCAAATAGTTCCAACCACATTTGACTTAAAAATACAGATTGGTCTCCCAGAATACAGATTACTATCACAGAACGTATACTGACATTCAAATACGTGGTTCGCAAAAAAGCTAAAACGAGCTCGTTAATACCTCCAATGGCGTAAGCGTCAAACGCCGAAGTTCATTAGTTTTAATGAGTCGGAGCGTTGATTAACACAACCCAATTAAGACCGCGCCGATTTTATGCGTCACTCACATGTTTTTTTTCTCATTTATTTAAAGGCTTCTTTAATGCCGCCTCCGGACACTAGACTTAATTTAATTGCCCATAAGTCCGGCGATTATAGTCTGTTTTTGTTTTTATTAAAAATTAAATACGAATTTTATATATAAGTGAAATTTGACAAAATGGCTTATTGCGACTCGTAAACATTCTCAAATTCATCACACAATTATCTTTCATGCGTATATGCGTGCGCACAATGTTTTCGGTTAATTTATTACTAATTTTGTTTTATTGTGTGGGTGTTTTTATGTATCTATTTTTAGATGATCGAAGGCATTTATAATTGAAGATTTTGTAATCATATAAAGCTTAGTTCTGAAACTGAGATATGATTCTCAAAGCCCAATTTCATAAACTGAATTTAATGAAAAGCTAAATATTATTCGTAAAATTAATTTTTGACTTGCATAATTTTAGATCACAATCTTTTCTTACTGCGATTTCTTCGAACGTAACGTAAATAAATGTAAGTGTACTGACAGGGTCTTCACAAAATTTTATTTCACTCTCTCAAGTAGACGATACAAACGGAGATGATGAGGTGTAGAGAAATTGGTGTCTCGTCAAGTGTATAGATACGTTCGAGTTTCGCGTTCTACCGAATGCTTATTGTTTTCGGATTCGATAAAAGTTTCGGGAACTTTCCTTGGGAACAAATGATTGTGACATGCGTATATGATTGCTTTTATTGGCTTGACATCCTTCTTGATGTATTGGAGATTTATACGGATAAAAGCCTTTGCCTTTGGTTTACAAAAAACAATTATGACAAAGTTCCTTAGTTTAGTTTTAGATTCCTACGTTAGTTTAAGAACGCTAACATAAAATGATTAATTACTAATTATTATAAACATTCAGCACACGTGAAGCTTAGTGATAAATACTCAAAAGATTAAAGTTAAGGGCATCTTAAATTTAAAAAAGTTTTCAGTATTGACAGAAACTCTTTAAAACTGAGAGCTTCCTTAAGGCTAAGAAGATCTTAACCAATAGCTAAGAAGCCATTGAGTATTCGGCCGTAATTGGTATAATAAAAATATGAACAGTTAGTGGCAGAGCGTAACAAATTTTGTAATGATAAATCATTGAAACGATAAACTAGAAGGCAAAAACAAACAAGCGTTTAAATTTAATAGCGCCGCTTACAAAAATGAGAGTTATCCATAAAATCAATCTCGCGCCACTCGAACGTTCGCGAGTTTGAAAAATACCGAATGGATTTGAAACATGGGTGGTGCCGAGGGCGCCATCCAAACTTTTTCACAATTTATTCTCTATCCATTGGAAGTTTTTCGCAATTTATACGACCGGCGTCCTTCCATTGGCGCATAAAATATAAAGTACACAGAAGAGCGACTCGGAACAAAATGACGGTAGTGTCTTCCAATACCACTAGTGGTTCTATTTTATAACACGTTTTTTAAGGTTGCTTTAGAAAGTTTGAACCGTTTGTTCTGAACTGAAAATCATGAAGCTATCTGATGATGGAGCCGGAAGAAGGCCATAGGAACTCTGCAATAAGACCATACAACCACATCGAGTTTGGGCTCGTGAGATTCGTCGTGACAATTACTCTGTCGGGAAATAGTTTCCAGGGTCTGTTGATGAAGCCGCAAGAAGGCCACAGGGACTCTGTATTAAAACCATGCAATCCCATCGAGTTTGAGCTTGTTTGATTCGTCTTGACGAGTATTCTATTGGGAAGTAGTGTCCAGGGTCTGATGATGGAGCCGGAAAAAGGCCATATGAACTCTGTTATAAAAACATGCAACCCCATCGAGTTCAGGCTCGCTTCATTTGTTTTGACAAGTACTCTGTTGGGAAATAGTGTCCAGTGTCTGATAATGGAGTCGGAAGGTCACAGAAAAAAAGGAACTCTGTAATAAAACTATGCAACCATATCAAGTTAGTGCTCGTTAGATTCGTCTTGACAAGTACTCTGTTAGGAAATAGTGTCCTGTACACCATCACTACAGTATTTCTGTTAGGAAATACTGTAGTGATGGTTTTATAAAGAGAGTTGTTACATAAGGGGCTTTTTTTACTGAAGAGGCCAATATACTTACACCTTATGCCAAACTCGGTTGTCCACTGAAGCTGTCAGATTTACAAAACAGGCCCACGGACCAGTCCTTCTGTATAAATATACACAACATTTTGTGATAGGCGTCTATCCGAAGTGCGATACCGACCGATCGTTCGAACTCGTCGTCCTTTGTTTCCATTCTTAGCGTATTTTTTCCAAACCAACTCTACTAGATTTTAATCAGTTTATTGTAATGTAAAAGCACTTCTAGATTGAGACTGATTGAATAAGCACAGTGAAGATTTAATAAAATCTTTCTTTCAGTTCATACAATTTTTCTTTCGGTAATAACTGAAAGAAAAATAAACACTCAAGTGTTTTTGCCAGACTTTTGTATGCGTAATTTGGATTGATTAGTCACGTTCTGCGTTTTTTTCAAAAATGTAACAATACTTTTGTGTTTACCTACTTAATTAACCATATTGAATAAATATAAGACGTCTCACATCTACCAGCTCATAAGACAAACACCTTACTGAAAACTAAAAAAAAATTTGTAATCAAAAACTGAAAATAATATTTATTATACAGTTTTATTGCGGTTTATTTTGACTACGCTCGACATATCGCATTTGAACTGATAAATAACAAATAAATAATCATAAATAAATCAACATAAAACATTAAACCAAAATTTCACTTTAACTATTTGATTTACTAAATCATTAGAATAGCAAATTACGGCGATGGTTTACAGTTAAACCATTCCAATGTAAAAACTCTCTTTTCTTTTTCATGTCATTACAGCCATTCAGTATTGCCATTATCAAGATTAGTTTGATTTGCATTTATAGTGGTTATTTGAATGTGCAGCGGTACCCTAGAACTTTTTTGAAGTAGCAACACTAATTTAATTTTTTTTCTTTATGCAAATATTTTTTTCATGTTGTGTTTCTCTATTGATACTTAAAAGTATTTATAATAATTAAAATTTAATAGTGGACGCAGTCCCTTTATGGTGCAACGCTCATCGGCAAAATAGTTATTTCGGAAAACCAACTAGCGTTGAAGGTTGATATCGGCGAAACATTCTATCGGCGAAACGTTTTATCGGCGAAGGATTTTTTCGTAAAACCAACGGTCGGCTTAAAGTGATTTCGGTGAAATTATCAATCGATGAAGGATTTTTTCGTAAAACCAACGGTCGAATAAGGGTAATTTCGGTGAAGTTGTCTATCGACGAAGGGTCTTTCGATATACCATTCTAAGTTCTCCTTTAGTCTATTGCACGCGACCGATAGAAACAGTTGATGCGCCGCCAAGGTTGGTTGTGACACAATTTTAGTTCTGAACAGCTCGTCTAATGTAATTAAATAGTAGTTACTATTACTAAGTCTAATTACATAGTAGTTACTATTACTAAGTAATTACTAATAGACTTTGAAAATGATGTAAGACTCATTGTTAGAGATGGCCTAGAAACGCTCATCATCCTTTTTTAACTTCAATGAAACAGACAAGTAATTATGTAGTCCCCATTTCATAATACATTTATTTAAAAAAATCAATCGTACTATAGACACTGAATAAATATGCGTAACTTTTCAACATTAACTGAAATATTACCTTTTACCATATTATGTATTCTGTGCTTTTGAAAATGAAACTGAAGAATGATGTATTCATATAAACTTAGATAATAAGTGCTTTTGAATTGTGTATATTTTCCTACCACCCATTTGAGACTTTTTAGCTCACAAGAAGAATGCGCGCAAAGAACCTATCAGCTTTGTCAGAAATCAGAAGTTACGATGTTTCCAAAGAAATTATATCGTTACCAAATAACTACATATAAAACAAAATTACAACATTAAAAAAAAATCATAAACATACTCAGAACAGTCTGTTTTCGAAACATTAAAACTCTTTTAAATCAGTTAATAGAACCATGTTTTTGCAAGCCTTCAGCAACGAATAAATAGCATATTAGTTTTAGATACTTTCTAGTAAATACTGTTGCCATGAAGCACTGAAAAAAAAAAAAAAATGTTTCTCACTTGACGTTACAGTTATCTACGAACAATTGCAGGAGAAACAAGTTGCGTGCACCATAACAACGGACCCCCATGGCGTGATTGAGGAAAAAAGCATATTGTGCCGAAAGTGGAAAAGTTCCACAATCGTACCATTAGCGATAAGTGAAACTAAACTTGGGGCTACTCTGAAAACTAAACCACGATAACCGGATGACGTCCGTTCGGCTGACTATACTAAAAGGTACATAATTAAGTAAAACGGACGGCAAACATCGTCGAAATATTTTTGTAGTAGGTTCTCTGTAGTGTTAGACGCGCCCCACTTACCTGTCACAATGTTTTATATTAACGACACAGCGACGCCGCCGGCCCAGCATGTGTCGGTAATTACCATTTTAATAACTTAACGTACGCCGCTAGTGATGTGACGCACCGACTTTTAATACAAAATTAAACACTAAAAACGCTCAAATAATTTTTGCTTTGAGCGTTAAAACTATACTTTTTAGTATAGGCAAAAATTAAAGTACTACGTACATACGTAAAGTACTTTTTAGTATAGGCAAGGATGCGAATCGGGCATACCATATCTGACAGAGTGCCTGATAGTAAGAGGATATGCCTCCTTCAGACAGATTCAAGTGTGTTGCCACGCCACAGGATCAAATTAAGTTATGCATCAGATTACTTAGAGCCCCTTCACACTAGCGTTACTGCAGATCACCGAGTACGGTATTATCACCGAGTATAATGGTAAACGGCACCAAGTGTGTGAGATTTTTACTAGTTCATAGTTCATAGATTAATTGAAAATAATGAACAGACTTGTGGCTCTGTGAGCTGTAATACCTCGCGTTTGTGATATTTTTGAACATTTTTCTAAATGACTGAAAGGTGTTTTTTTTCGATAAATTTTGATGAACTGTCTCGACTAGAAAGTTCTACATAATTATCGAAACTGTTCACAAAATTTCACGAGAATCGGTTGAGAAATGCAATGCCTGTAGGAGAGAACAAATGGACAGCCGGACATTCGAAATATTTTTGCCCAAACTGAAGCAGAGATGCTTCGCGCTCGCTTGGTCAATTAATATATTTTCATACAAATATAAGGTCAGAACCACAGTTAGTTTATAATTTTTTTTTTTTAATTTTTGAGATTTAAGCATTCACAGTGCTATTTTATATAATACTAAATAATATACTAGAAAAAATAGGACTCGCACCAGATCATGTTCTCGGACGGGAATCGAACCCGCGACCTTTGGATATCCGGTCCAATGCTCTGACGTAGTAAGTACGTTAAGTTATTAAAACGAACATACTTCCGACTTGCGAATGACGCAAGTTCGATTCCTGTCTACTCAGACAGGAACATTTTTATTTCCTATGATAAAAAATTTGACATATCTGTCAATAATATGTCACTTTTTGCGTACGTAGTGATATTAAACGTAGCTTGCTGTAGCTGGCCTTTCAATAGTACACATTGAACGTTACAAAAAACTAAATTCTCAGGCTCAATTCCCATCCCTATTCTACAGGACGCATTCCATTTAAGCGCTGTCACTGATAACTCGCCGGTATTTAGCTGAAGCGTGTTTTTTGCGCGCTTATGAAAATGAGCCAGTCGGCATTATCTCGTTACCAGAATTACGCGGATTTCATCCAACCTTATTGGAACTGACTTTGAGTAATTGTTGAGGTTCCTTTACTTTGATTTACAATGTTAAATAAATACAGTAAAACCAAACTTACACTGTAAAAAAATACTATCAAATAAAAGGGATGTTTTAACCGACTTCAAAAAAAGGAGGAGGTTCTATGTTCGTCTGTTTATTTGTTTTTTTTTTTGTATGTCCACCGATTACTCAAAAACGGCTGAACCGATTAACATGATTCAAACGCCACTTTATCAGGTTTGCTCCCAAGTTGGTCCCATTTTTTGAAAATTTTAAATCGTTTCAGTAATTTTCGAGTAATCCTGAAATTACTGTAATTTTTTAGGTAACTTTTGCACGAGTTTTAACGGATCTTCAGACATAACTTCTTTGTTTATAAACCGATTTAGATGATTCTTGTTTTGTTAGAAAGGGGATACTTTTTAATACTTTACTTTTTGTTATTATAAAAAAGTAGGTACAATAAATGTCAAGAAAATTAAGCTTGGAGCTTGATGAAGTCGATGAATACGAGTATGACGAAGACGACATTGCACTTCAAATAAAAACTAAATCAGATATTTCATGATACTTCATTAATGAAGTTAAAGTTTTTATGCAAACGAATATAACAACAGACACCTAAAAAGTCCTAGTCACGCCTATGTTACGAAAATGATTCATAAAATAAATAAAAAAAACCCATTACGGTTAAAATAAATGTTAACCGTCATATAAAGTTGATTCGGTTAAATAATCACAAAACAACATAATAATTATGAGCTATTATACGATTTTTTTTCTTAGGATGCAGTCGTTGCTTCTTAACCATAAACATTTTTCGGCCCTTTACAATATCCAAATCACGCCCGACTATACATACACAACAACGAAAGTATACACATATATGAAGCACCCGTTAGGAAATCGTGTTACCTCCAAAATTTGTCGTAAAAAAGTGTTTTACGACGACCCGTCCCTCCTAAAGTTACTCGAACGTGCCCTAAATAAGAATAAAGAGCGATTTTGAGGTCTGAGAAAAATTATACATCTAACTGTCACATTTGCCCACGTAAAATGCAGGTAAATAGGATATCTGAAGGGGTATGAGTTAAGATGCCCCTATGGCTCATATAGATGGCTCCAACCAATATCTTCTAAATTTTCCACCTTTTTTTTTTTTTACTGTAATATAAATATAATAAATAAATAATAAATAATATATGACAACATCACATACATTGCTCCGATTCCAAAGTAAGTAGCTAAACCACTTGTGTTATGGAAATCAGAGACAACGGTGGTATCACAAACACCCAGACCTGAGCCAATATAGAAAAGTTGGTTTTCTAAATTGACCCTTTAGTTTTCGGATTCTCTCGGATTCCTTGACTTCATGCGTGATAAGAGACGAGGTGTATTTTTGTAAACCTATTAAAACTCAACTTACTAAATGACCTAGCCTGGAGGACAATTTAGTGTTTTTTCTCAAAGCAATGTTTACGACAAAATAATTAAATATCCTAAACTAATCCTAAGCCAACTTTTTCTATAATTCCATCATTTTTCGATCACCGTCTTAAAGTAAGTTACATATAACATTCAGTATCGACGAACCACGTAGAAAATATTCAGTCTATTCGATTCCAGCGCGAATGTTGGCGAGAAAAATTGTTGCTCTCGTCTTTAATAAATCGGCTTATCTTCAGTCGCAGTGAGGATTTACAATATCGAAGTGATGACTTATCTGAAGATAGATTTAAGTTAAGTAAATGTCAATTAATGTTGACGGGATGAGTAGGTATGACAAAGATGCAAAGAATAGGAGTAAATTTTGACTGCTTCACGTGGTTATAATTTTTAACGATAGTAACTTTAAATGAAACAGTATTTGTAGTTTTTGAGTGGCATTTGGATTCTGAAGAGACACACAAAGGGGGACATTATTTTCTAATTAAAAAAAAAACTGACTGCAATCCAAATTAATATACGCGTTACGTGTTGTATTAATTGCTTTAAGTGAAAAATATAATATGCTTTCCAGTCATTTTAGGCGTATAATATCAATCAGACAGCACTTATTCAAGTTAGTGCAATGTTAGACAAGTAACATAAACTACTAGGAAACTTGGTATCGTATTGAAATAGTGAAAGCTCGAAATCGTATTGTCAAGAGACGCCTTCGACGTTTAACTACACAACGAACTAACAGTAACAGGATTACGTCAGCAGCGTAAAGTTGCAGTAACTGTTCACAAAGTGCAATACTAACCGAAGCTACTCATGTACGGCTCATTTGTGGGACATAACAACTACTATTTATGCTTTTACGAGAGAATTTAAATGTAAGAGCCAGTTTCACTGAGTCCAAAATAATTTACAATAATTCACCAACAATCCAAACATACATTATTTTTATTAAAAAGACAATAGCATTTCCAAATATTCCATTAATTTTGGTTGTATGAGAGCACCATTAACAAAACCCAAAAACGTTATCCCGTTTTACAAAACTAATTTACAAACGCCAATTGGACTTCAAAACTTGCGCGCGACTAGAGTCAGCACCCACAATTTTATTGCACAGAACTCCCTGAACAAACAAGGTGGAATCCCTGGACGTGAAAATATCAATAAAGAAACTAACAAATAAACTGGCACTGTTATTTGGGCGTTTGTTTTTTGTTTTCATATATTTATTCCGATTCCGCTCACGTCTGGCGTGTTTGCAATCACTGATAAGCCGGGATCAGTGGCGCGGTGGGTGACACAACAAGTAGGGTGATAAAATGACACTTATAAAATTGTGTAATGTGTCAAAAGTCATAACTGCTTTTGGAAGGCACTTTATAACTTTGGGGCGAGTTAATCGTCTGTAATAAAAAGCCGAGATACGTAAACTTTTTTTTAAACTATTAAGACTTGAATCCATTTTTTATTATGTTTATAAAAATGAAATTGCCTTTTGCACCAATCGAATTTAGAAGTCAGTTCAATAAAAGCGGCCTAAATATTTCTATTTCTATTTCTGGAAACTCAATGGAAACTTGATTTTGTTACATAAGAATTCCTTTTAAATTCTAGTCTAGACGAACACAAAGGCTTTTTTATTTATCTTGTTTTTACAGGCCTACTGACTTCCTGAGATATACAGAGATTTCCCATTTTCAATATTCCTAAAATTAATCTGCAGACTAAGAAATAAGAAATTCTCAACAAAGCTTATTTTGTAAACATCCACCCACCTGCAAATTAATCCAAAGCAATCTCCTCAAATCCTGAAGGAAGAAAGTCAATTATTTATTGTCTTTCTCGACGAATTGATTTTTCCAAAACCGATCGCAACTCAGAATTAGGCCACGAAATACAGAGAGGTTAGAAGTAACGCTTAGTACAACGCGCGTTCGAACAACGCACACAGACACCAGCCTCTCACCGACACGGAATATCAGACAATCTCAAAAGAGTTCGTGACGCAGTGTCGTCGGTCGGTGAGAGCTGTTTATGTGTGTGCGTTGCTCGTACTAAACTTAACTTCTGTCCTCTCTCTGTTTTGTGATTAGGTCGAGCACACTCGCAAAAATTGAATTCCGCCAAATTTGATTTATGAGTTTGTGCAGCGTTGAGGCCAAAAGCTGGGATTGTCGATATTAATGTATTTGTGTTGTCAATGGTATTTATGTATGTCAGGCAGGTGAACAATGTAAATAAGAAGTAACAGTTGAACCTTTCAGGCTCTGTGGGAACTATTTTTATTTGTTTACGAATAGATTTATGCAACGAATACACATGAAAGTATTTTGTATATTTTCATAAAAACAAATAATAAATTAGATAATATGCCTATTGTATGGCCCTATTAATATTTTTACTTCATGAACAGTATCCATACAATGAATTCATGATAACAAAAAAACCGGCCAAGTGCGAGTCGGACTCGCTTACGAAAGGTTCCATAAAAATCACGTTTGTTGTATGGGAGCCCCATTATATATTTATTTTATTCTTCTTTATTGTTTTTTAGTACTTGTTGTTAGAGCGGCAACAGAAATACACCATTTGTAATTTCAACTGTCTAACTATCACGGATTATCAGATTCAGCCTAGTGACAGACGGACAGACAGACATACGGACGGACAGCGGAGTCTTAGTAATAGGGTTCTCGTTTTACTCTTTGGGTACGGAACCCTAAAAACTCAAAACTTTTACACAAATATTTATGAGATACTATCTTGATTGTTATTGTTTATTATCTTGATTATCTTGGCCTCATCTCAGTTGATAATGATAGGCAAGATTGAATGATGTTTGGTAAACAAAGCGCTGGAAGAAGGAGAAAGTCGTGGTTGTGAAACATCCAGTATAGCCAGCGTTAAGCAACTGTTTCGTTTGGCGCAGGACAGAAAGAAGTTCTCTAAACTGAAAGTCAACCTACCACTCATAGTTGTTAATCGAACTTTATTTAATTACACATACTTTTATAATTTAGAAATACTTGTTAAATTTTTCGACAATATTGGTGTTGAAAGTCGCGTTTTTCTAGGAAAATAATTTATTAAACTGAACACATTTTATATTTAAATTGTGGTACATTTTCTAAAAGAACGCAATTATCTCCGTAATTTCGCAAATTAACTGGCCAACTTTCTTTATTATAAGTTTACTTTTTAATTTAGCATTAATTCCCCTTTCTTATTCACCGAAGTTAGTCTTGACAAAGACAAATTAGCCTATTTACGTGTACAAGAAGTTTGTCGCAAAATAGGCCTTATTTGATTGCTGATGGAGGTTCGTATTAACATAATGAGGTCCACAAGATTAGCCAGTAATGATGATGACTTTTTAGGGTACATAAAACTTTGCAATGAAATTTCAACCTTAAAACTGAAAAGCTGAAGTTGAATTTGTGATGTTCCTGCTTCGATAGACTTCACGTTTGGTAGGTGAAATAATGTATTCCGCAGAGCTCTTGTTCCACAGATTACAAATAAGCTAAGAATCAGCGGAGTCGATAAGTTCGTCCTTTTTATGTCGGCGAAGATTTTTAATTTGTTAGGAGACCTTTTTCGCTTTAGTTTACGTACCTTATCTGTTCGTGTTGAAATTGAAAGTCATTGTTTGGTATTTTCCACAGTGCAGTGTATTTTCAGGCTTAGCGATTGAATATTTTTCAGGTTAATGGCACTGGTTTACTGGGAAAAAGTAAGATGTATACAAAAATATTTCCATGAATCATCTAACGCCTCGGTAGGTAGCTCAGTGATCCGATCATTTGCTCTGATTGCGAAAGGTCGTGAGTTCGATCCCCGCCTAAATAGTGTTGTTGAGTCGAGTCACTACTTATTTTAAAATGAATATGTCGATTTAAGTATGATTCAAAATTGTTAATAAAACAATTCAATATGATTTTATCAAATTACTTCAGCTAAACAAATATTTAATTAAATTTTACGAGTATGTTAGAAAATTCTAAACATTACTTACTAATTTTCGGTAGGTAGCAGAAAACATAATTTTGTTTTTAATATTCACAAAAGAAATAATTCATAAAATAATAACACACACAATACCCCAAACTTCTGCGCAAAATTATGTTCTATAAGAAACCCAACGCACGCGCAAGCGAACAACAAAAATATAAATAAATAAAGGATACGAAATAGGCAATATTCGATAAAAGCAATCTAGATAGCGGCGGCCCGATCGACCCCACACTTTATGGGGCTACAATTTTAGGAGGGTTAGATTTATCGGGAGCCCTGGCCCTACCTGAAATAAAGGTTTTGGGGTTAAAAAATAGTCCAGCCATGTTGCTATTTAACTACGTGAGGACTTGCAAAATTTAACGATTCAGTTGAGACATGTAATGCAAGTATTTTTAAGTATTTGCTTATCATAATTCGTTATCTGTACTAGCCTTACATTTCTGAATGGTTCTATGGGCAGCCACTGCATTTTCAATAATCAAGACTATAAAAAAAAATAAAAAAAATGTTAAAAAATTTAGTACCTACTAAGGTATAACAGGTAGTGTAAACCACCTCTGTGATTAAAAATAACTGTCAAATTGTTTAATTTGAGATTTTATCATTCACAATGCTATTTTTATACAATACATATTAAATAATATACTAGAAAAAATTTGGAAGTCCTTTGGAAGTCCGGTCCAATTCTCTTGAGCATTGAGCATTGGTCCGGACTTCTAAAGGTTGCGGGTTCGATTCCTCTCCCAGAATATGATCTGGTGCGAGTCGATTTTTTTATAGTATATTATTTAACACTTTCAAATGTTTCTCTCAATGCCAACGAAAAAGAATTTACGGATTATTTAAAAGCCTCTTTATACAAATCATTTCCAAATTAATTGGTAATAAATTTTTAAATTTTCGTGAGTTCTAACTAAATAATAACCAATTTAACAAAAATTTTCGGACCAAAAGAAGCATAGTTTGTTATACATTAGGTTTAAAAAGTAACTTTTTGACTAATTCTTGTGGAAGCAAAATACATATTAAACAATCAGGGAGGCAGGAGAAACTTGTTTAAAATGTTTCCTTCTTTAATTTATACATTCAAAGGACCTTAACAAGAGGGCACTTGAAACTTCTAAAATGAAATGTCGTACCATGATTTTATGAAGCACAAGGCATAAGCGATAATATCAAATTTCATAAAGAGCATAAAATAGTACAAATACAATACAAATTGTATGTATTTTGTTACTTTCTTTCTTTTTTTTTATTTTATAAAATGAATTTGAGACCGAATATTTTTGCGCAAACAATGTAGGTGCAACGTCTTTAATAGCGTGCTAGAAATTAATAGCGTATAGTGTGTAGCGCGCTATTGCTTTATAGCCGTTTTGAACAACTCTAGGTGGCACCTTGTATATTTTGCAGCAAATTGCACTGTACTATTCATTGCCGATTTCATACATTTAATCAATTACGATCCATCAACCAGTTTCTTATAAATTAATCCCCACAACAAACTTGTTTCCAATTCATCAAAGGACTAGGACTACGGTCAGAAGAAGTTCCGCGCGCCGCCGTTCTTACCGGAATTCACAAGTTTGCCAAGACCTCGACGTTTTGTCGGTTTGACGACTTTTTACGTTAAGATAAGAATAGTTATCGTTGTTACAGTGTTTATTTATTCATTTATTTCAACTTTATTGCAAATAGAGCAAATGACGAACTTAAAGCTTAAAGGCATTCTCTGTATTTGAATAAGTTTCAAATAATTAGACCCGAACAAAACGGGTTCCAGAAAGGAAAATCGACAACTTTAGCAGCATTTAACCTCATTAGTTAGGTTGTGAAAAAAAATTATAAACGTATTCCAGCATCGGTAATATTCTTTGATATGTCAAAGGCTTTTGACTTCATTGATCTCAAAGCTCTTATTGACAAGTGCGAAAGATAAGGAATTAGAGGTCCTGCACTATCATGGCTAAGAAGCTACCTCTCTAACAGAACCCAATGTGTCGAAGTAAATTACCTGGATGAAAGTAACCATTTTAAATCGCTTAGATCATAAGAAAGTAGTATTACGTGTGGCGTGCCTCAGGAAAGTATTTTTGGGCCGCTTCTATTTATAATTTATATAAATAACCTGCCGCTTCAAATGACATACGATTGTGTTTTGTTTGCTGACGATGTCTCCGTAAAAGTTACTCATAATGAGAGAATTTCGCCTGAAAAGCATGAGCAATCATTGAACTCGGCAACTGACACTATTATGCAATGGTTAAGAACTAACATATTAAACTAACTAAAATATTTCTAAGACCAGATAATTATGTAACATTCAGTAACTACAATAATAAAAAAATATAATGTCAATTGTGACAAACAACCAATTGAGTTAGCTGATGAGTATCGATTTCTGGACTTAACAACACAAAACAAACGAAACCGAACACTGTAACTAGAAGTGTCATATAGACTTTGTTAGCAAAAAACTGAATAAAGTCTACGCTTTAAAGAGGTTGAGACGTCTAATAAGCGAAAAAACGGCATTAATGGCTTATCTGGTCGCCACTCTACGTTATGGTCTATTAATATGGGGTAACTCAACTGATATAAATAAAGTTTTTCTAGTACAAAAAAGTGTTTGAGAGCCATATGCGGGGTTGGCCCTATGGTGTCTTGTCATCCACTCTTTAAGAAATACGTTTTGCTGATGCTTGCTTGCCTCTATATTATGCAAATCGGTATGTTTGTCAAGGAGCATCCAGAAATGTTTGAGACATTAGCCAAATGTAAACGTTTACCTAGTAGAGACCCAACAATGTTGAAAATGTATGCTTGTAAAAGTTCCCTTTATCGAAAAAACTGTAGTACATAATGGCAATAAAAATTTTCAACAAAATTCCAAAATTGATAAGGGAATCACAAATTATAGAATTTAAAATTAAATTATTAACTGGCCCAAATAAAATTGTTTCTACAATCTGAATGAATTCTTTAATAATAAATTAATGTACCCATTGACTTATCAATAAATTATATTTAATGGATTAATAAAATTATAACAATACAATTTAAATAAATAATAAATATAAATAACTAAATATTTGACAACATCACAGTCATACATTGCTCCGATTCCAAAGTAAGTAGCTAAAGCTCTTGTGATAAGGAAACAAGAGACAATGGTGGTATCACAAACACCCAGACCTGAGACAATATAGAAAAGTTCATTGTCTACATTGACCCAGCCGGGGATCGAACCCGGGACCTCAAGAGATGGTGACGCCTTGAAAACCGGCGTGCAAACCACTCGACCACGGAGGTCGTCGAAAAATTAATTTAAAATGACATTCATAATTATTTATTTGATTTTGATAGTTTTTATTTCTTATTATATTTTATTATATTTAACTTCATTTTTAATAAAATTACATAGTAATATAATATGTCTATGTTTGTATGCCAGTAATTGGTGGAACACGCTGAACTTGTACCTTACCTGTAAGATTAATTTGAACCGTCTTTCGAACGAATAAATTTCTTTTTCTATTTCTACTTACTAACATTGACTCCTCATCTTAAACAGCACCAACATCAGAGCCTCAATTCCGTGATCGTGTCTCAATTGTGTTTCAGTTGTTATCTTTTCAAACACAAAAAGCAATAATATTGAAACACCATTGAGACACCATTGTCATGTAACATTAGAATTGAGGCCCAAGTTTTCAGCGGAACGGACCTTCCGAAGTGAATCCGGAGGCGACCTAGATAAAAGTTTATGGCGCAGATAAGGCAGCCATTGTTTCAGCTTCATATTATTATCTGAAACACTATACAGAATCGCTTCGCTTCTGTTACCCTGGACAAAGCAGTTTTTAATAGTTAAAGTCGGGTTAGTGCTAATCTAATTTTAGGATTTTCCATACACTTTATCTTTCGCTAACATGATTACTACTATTAAATTATTTAACATTTTAAGTAAAATTATGCCCCATAGTTGCTTCAGGTTAGGCGGCCTTTTACCGTGTACAAAGCAATTCCTTTAGTAGTAAAATGCTAGTTGTGCGCGTGGATTTCTGCTCGAGTTTTATTTTAAATGCGAGATTTATAATATTATTGTGTGGTTATTTTAGTGATTAATTAATAATGAGTAGAAAATGGGGTTAAACTTTTTACTTTTTTTTAAATTCATTTTTATTTAAATAGGTTCAAAATTTTTTGCTAACGCTACTTGGCTGATTAACAGTCCTTTACGGTTTACTTTGACAAGGTCTCTTCTCTTTCTAATCGCGCACGGATTATACAAACACACATGATGCATATGCTCTAAAAACATTGCTCGACTTGACAGTCAAAACATTCAGTTAAGAAGATTCAACGCCTTCTTTAGATATATTTTCTTTGATTAATTAGGAAACGTACACCTAACTCCAGCCTTTCTACCCAAAATGTTTCGTTTAAAAAGTTTTAATCATCAATTTAAGACTTAAAACGTACTTAGTGGGTGATCTCAAGGGGTGAGCCCGTGATTTATAACATCTGCATTTTCTTAACTCCAGTGGTAGAATTTAACGCAGGATCAAATGCCTGTAAATGTTTCGTTTGAAAACTGTAACCTCGTCGTGCTAATATTTTATAAGAGCTGTTTACGTCAAGTGCTTGGAGACATAGCGTTCACGTTGTTTTAAAGTTGTATAAGATCTGTACAGCTCTGAGACGCAGAAGTCCTTTTCTCATAATTATTTCAAGCGTTCTCTTTCTTTTACTGCATAAAATTGCATTCTGTTACTTAAACTAAAAATATTTTATAGACTAAAAAATAATAACTAGTAAGAGTCTTATCACACTGGCGATTTGCCAGCGAGTTCAAAGCGAACGGTTTGAACGGTTTACTGACTGTTTGAACAGCAGATCGCACGCCACGAGCTTGCTTGCGCCCGCGATGTCTTCGCTGCGCGCCCGCGTTGTCTTTGCGGCAAGTTCGCCGCGCGCTCGTTGCGAACTCACCGCGAGCTCATTGCGCAATCGTGGCGAGCTCACAAATCGCCAGTGTGTTAAAGCTCTTGAACTATACAAGGTGTTACAAAAATACCCCTAATGCCGAATATGGTATATAGGGACCATCAAACTGAACAACTTTTACTATGGGACCAACTCTGAAATCGCGAAAAAAATAATCAGCTATTTCATACATTTTGATATTTTCGATTTTAATTTTTGTATGAAACAGCTGATTTTTTTTTTCGTGATTTCGGAGTTGGTCCCATAGTAAAAGTTGTTCAGTTTGATGGTCCCTATATACCATATTCGGCATTAGGGGTATTTTTGTAACACATTGTATAATGAAGATCATTTTATTGAACCAAAAACATTATGCTGTAGTTCAATTGAAATTGCGTTTATGTTTATTTAAATTAATGTTAGATTTATGATCACTACGACTTACATTCTTAAGACGCCGGCGAACAGTGAGCTTCCCATACAAATATGATTTGCAATTTGATTAAGACAGTTTTCTATTAAATAAAAAATCCAAAAAATAACCAAATTCAAAATAAATGCCAATTATTTTTTTTCATACAAAACTGTAAATCGCATTAATTTTTATTTGGTTTAGTCTTTTGAATTTTTTATTTAATAGAAACCTAGACAAATACTGTCTTAATCCAAATAACATCACAAGAAGAATTAATTTTGCTCAAATTGCAAATCATTTTGGTATTACGTTTGATGGGAAGCTCAGTGTTCGCGAACTATGTTCGAGAACATAGTAACCAACACTCAAGATACATGGCCGGAGTCCTAATACGTATTTTTATTTCCAGAGATCATTATCTTTACCATTTATAAAATTTGGGATAATTTTAAACCCTTGTGTTTGATAGTGTGTCATTATTTTCTTTCAAAAACAAAGGTTGACACCAAAAATATTATGCTTGCTATAAACGTATTTAGCTCGCAGCGGGAGGCAGACCCAGAGTCCAATATAAACGCCATCAAAATTGTTTTTCACCGTTGTTCGGTCCCTTGTCTAAGCCAAGCGGGCGAAACGGGGAAACCGTAACCTGACCCTCTCAAAAACTATAGGTATGAAAAGTAGGGGGGATCCTTCAAATTCAGTTACTTGTTTACGACAAGAAAACCGAGCGTTGCTATCAAGCGTTAGTATACATTTTGATAGTTACATCAACTATATATAGTCAAAGACTATGTATATACTACACTAGACAGACTGTACAGTACCGAAAAATTGCTCATTAAGTTACGGTTCATGCACCTAAACTCCTTTAGTCTATTGCGAGCGACCGATAGAAACAGTTGTTGGGCCGCGAAGGTTGGTTGTGATACAATTTTAGTTTTGAACAGCTCGTCTATGTAATTGAAGTCATTGTTTATAGTGAGTGTTTAACAATATTGTTGCTGGTTTCGATCTTGTTGGCTTGGCATCCTTTTATTATTATTAGGTCCTTACCTATGAAATTAACGCTTTGTACGGAGAATTTTTAACAAATTGCGTTTCCCATACTAGTATTTTCATAATTTATTTAACAACCGCGAACGCTATTGTAACAACACATTTATGTACAAATGTTTGAACATTAAGCTAACTTAAGCAAAATAACTTAAGCAAAAAAAAATTATTAAAAGATTTTTCGCATTCACAAAGCTATTTTTATATTAAGATAAATAATATTAGAAAAAATCGACTCACCCGTAGCACCTCGAACGGGACTCGAACCCGCACCCTTGGGAATCCGGCCCAATGCACTTGTTCCCAAGGATTCCCAAGGGTGCGGGTTCGAGTCCCGTCCGAGGTGCTACGGGTGAGTCGAAAAAAAATTAATTTCGGCTAAGTTACAAAGGATAAAGTGGTCATTTTCGCTAGCAAAAACAGGAGTCACTTTCAAGGTATTTTTGTAATGCTAAGAAAACAAAATAAACAAAATTTAATTTTAGTGATAGTTGACAGCTATGGTCATAATTTGATGTAATATCTAGTAACTAATAAATATTTTACATCACAGAAGTTATGAGTTTCTCTGTGTGTGAGAAAAAAACACCAATTTCATAGGTATTATTTTCTCTCTCTCTCTCTCTCTCACTTTTGTAATCTTCTCCCTTAAGTGTTTATTGCTATGGTTTTTGAACCTTAAGTAAAACGATTACCAGGTTGAAGTTAATTTTGGATCTGGATTGATCAAGAGTTTTCCAATTAGTACATACATACAAATTCAGGGTACGAGTTTTGTAAGGAAAACGTGATAAATGACCCATAGCTTATGAGAACAGGGTGTTTTAACCCCCAAATATTTGAGAAAGACACTGTTTTGTTTTTAAAAACATTTAAAATTTTAAAGAAACATTAAAGCAAGTAAATTAACACAAATAAAAACTTTATGAACAGGGAGGTTACTCCCGACGCGATCGAAATCACGTTCGACAAAACGTCAAGACGTTACAAAGGATACCATGGAAACAATTTTCAATGTAACAAAAAAAACGTTTATTGAATAAGGATTGAATCCTGATGAGAACTCGATCCCGTCGAGAGTAGGGGGCAGGCACCGCCTTGCAATTTTCGCCGACTCAAATTTTTCATAAATTAAAAAGTCTGTGTTGAAGTTAGTAGATCCGCTCTGGCCTAATTCGAGAACTCTGTCATTTGTTGTATGTGCTAGGAACTCCTTGGTAACAAAAGTATGAGTTGGCTTGAAATTGCCTGTACGAAATGTCTATGTGTGTGTACACGGAAAACCGCGTTTGGTTCCAAGCTGCTATTGTGTCTCCTTCGTATTTTGTACTTTTAGTTTCAAACTTACGAGTTTGTTCCGTTCTTGTTGATTCCACTTCAATTGTTTTCGTTCTCGACTCGGTATTAGCTACGTTGTTGCCGCGACGCGACCAACGTAAGTCTGTTTTCATGTTCAATTATTTACAAGTTTAAAGTTACAACACGACTTCACCGCCATGTTGTTAAAATGAAGCAGGTATTAAAAGACAAAAGTCTTATTTTGTTTCGGTATTCTATTTTCGAAGTTATGTGCAGTAATTCGTATTGAAAGAAAATAACACTTTTAACAATAATAAATGTTTATTCGTGACTTCTGAACTGGAAAACAACAAATATATCTAGCTAGCTTCTGGCCGTGACTTCATCCGCGTGATTATTCAAGAAAATTCTTACCTATAACCAGAATAAATAGTATTCTGTGTTTTAGTTTCATCAAAATCTGATCAGTAATTTTTACTTATATAGGCGGGTCTCCACCAAGCACGCTACCCTGCTTCCCCTTTCCCCTTCCACTTTCCCCGTCCCCATCTAGGGATTAAATCATGTCCGCCGTGTTATACGTCAAATAAATACCATTTTTGCAATACCATAACATCCCATAACACCTTGATGACGACTTCCATATATTGTCGATCTTTTAGGTTTACTTATCCCATTTTCCCCCTAAGGGGTTGATTTTCGGAAAATCTCAAAATGTATTTGGTTCGTTTTTTCCATAAAATTTGATCCCATTTCACACCTTTAGGGGTTGAATCAAGTCCACCGTGTCGGTCTTCAAAATAAATGTAATTTTCGCAATTAAAATCCCATAAAACAGAATAACGAAATCCATATAAATTTTTAGGTTACTTACCTAAAAATAACTTAAAAATAGACGTTGCGTTAGATTGTAATAAATAAATAATAATTAATAATTAATTCAGTTATTTTTACTTCGAAAATTAAGGATTTTCTACACACAACTTCATCCCCTTTTCGTCCCTTGGGGGGTCAAATTATCAAAAACGCTGAAATTAATTTTTAATTGTCAACCTAAACACAAAATTTGATGATCCTAGCTTCGAAACCGAGAGACTATATTCCCTATTTGAACTGGTAACACTTGTCAACGCGTACAGGGCCCCGAGTGGTGGGTCATGGGCATGGCCCATCCTCCTTATCCATCCATAAGGTGTAATTGCAGTGTAAATGTTACCGGCAATGTGTATAATCCGGTATTGTATACAATACCTAGGTAATGTACCAAGCACCCACACAATCCACACTTCACACACAAACTGATGTTCACAGACCTACATTCACCCGCACAATTCACATCTTAACTACCTACTCTCATAAATTAAAATGGATATATCCATGCTGGGGGCACTGGTGACCTGTAATACGGGTTTTTTTAGAAACTATCTCAGGCATCAGTCCTCACATATTGGCTTCTTCATATTTACCTGCTATCAGTAAGTTAAGTACCTACTTATCTTTTGTAACCAACCATTGTGTGATGGAAAATAAATACATTTTATTATTATTATTATATTCTCTTTTTATTTTTCACTCAATAATGAGGTAAATTCATGACTCGTTGTAGGTAAATGCCACCACAGTACTGTGTCAAATTAATTAACAGATAAGGCAAAGAGTGAGAGTGACAGTGACATGTTAGTATAATAAAAGGTTTAATATGACACGGTTCTAAGTAAGCTCAACATTTTCGTGGGCCGACTGTACAGAAACTTACCATGAGAGTAACAACTTTAACGAAACTGTACTTAAAGTATGTACTGCAACATTAAAGTCAACAAATGCTCTTAATGTTACAGTGTCGACAGTTTTGTCACGCGACACGATGTTGCAAGCGTTGTACAAATTTGGTTAGAGCAACTAGATTCGACAAACTTTAGCGTGTTTCCGAAACTACCTTTAGTCACTACATAAAATAATGAGGGGTGTAACGGAACGTTAGGGTTTTATCTATGGCCAAGTGTACGGAGAGTATTTTATTCGTACTCAATCTTTCATTTCATACAGTCCATTCACTTTCAAGGGGTTTGTATCTTAGATACAAAATAAGAACTATCTTAATCACAGTTAAAATTGACTCGGCACTAAAAATCCATATAATTATCTACATGGTCAGTATCTCATCATTCGATCTAAAGTGCCTGTATTATGAGTTTGCACAGTTGCGTTTACTACACTCGATACCGACTGCAGTAAGCAATTTCGTATGCAATTTGGCACAGCGCCTCTGGCGGTAACTACACTAAACTAAAACTACAGTCGCTATTGATAGAGTATAGTAACAGTGAAACATAGACCTTCCTTGAATAAAGAAAGAGGGTGGATAATATAACCTAATACGTGGACCTAATGTGGATTAGTGGGGGCGCCAGTATTTAGTAACCATTCAGTTGGTAAATTGTTGTTGGATCGATTAGTGCTAAGAAATAGGATCAATCAGATATATAGAAAGTAGGTGCTTAAGGCATCTGTAGGCTATAGCAACTATAATACTATCATTTGCTTGATAAGAAAAGAGAGACAGAAATTCAAAACAACAAAACAAGCTTCTTCTAAAGATTATCATAGCATGAATATCTTGCGAAGAAGTGTCCAGAAGATTCTTAGGATTTTCAGATACACTGTTTGTAACAAAATCCTACAGCAAAACAAGAAAAAAGTACGTATGTCAAAAAAGTACTGAATAAAGTTTCACGGTCGCAGAAAATTCTAGAATTAATCTAGTCAGAAACTTTCTAAAGACATTTTAACCGTAGATTTGCACTGTTACGAAGTTAAAAGGGAATTGTGGAATTCTCAGTACATTCGTCGGACGAATTTAACGAGATGATATTTAAGGAAACTTTTTGTGAGATAACGACTCGAGTTTTCAATTACGCCAATTGGCTTTAGAAGCATGTTCCTTTAGTGTAAGTATACATTTGAAAGTTGCCTTTGATTAGCGAATTTCCACTTTAATTACCTACCTGATAGCATCGTAGAACAAAAAACCATTCAAAAAACTTTTAATGACGACCTCCTTGGTTGAGTGGCTTTGTACACCGGTTTTCAAGGTGTCGCCATCTCTTGAGGTCCCGGGTTCAATCCCTGGTTGGGTCAATTTAGAAAACTTTTCTATATTGGCTCAGGTCTGGGTGTTTGTGATACCACCATTGTCTCTGATTTCCATAACACAAGCTAAGAACAAGCTGCTTTAGCTACTTACTTTGGAATCGGAGCAATGTACGAGTATGTGATGTTGTCAAAATATTTATTTCTTTATTTATTTAATGGGGAAAAGACCATTCATGCTTGCTTATTAACATTTAAAATAGGTAACCATTATATTTACTTCCTATTTTTTGTTAAAGTGTGAGTCTCACGAGTGTGTGTGCAATAAATAAATATTGAATAATTATCATGTTTTGTTTCAAAATCTCAGAGGATTATGCTGAAAGTGAATACACTCACTTACCAAAGAGATTTGCACAAAAGGCTGAAATGGAAATTTAATTTTACGATTAAAACGAACTGCAACTAACAAAAGCTAAAATTTATTATTAAATATTTCTACAGTCTTTTGTCTTGAAACAAAGTACTTATAAATATTTCAGGTCAATGTGCACAGCTAATAATGTAATTAAGTCTATTATGCGTTCATAATAGACTTAATTCTCATATGAACAATCTCCACATTTCTTTAGATCTAACATAATCGGAATGTTGTTTTTTTTGGTGAGTATTTGTTGTAGAATGCGAGCATATCAGCATTGAAAAATTTTCATCACAGGTGATTATACTCAGTAATGACAATTTAAATATTTATGTCTGTTTTTATCTCTTCCGTTTTAACCCGTTTTATGTAATGCGTAAATTTTTTACACCTTCACGTAAAAGGGTTGATTTTCATATTCTTCAAGAGCCAAGAATACTTAATTATATTCCTGGTGTTTTAAAGAAGCGTATTTCTGGCACAGAATATTTGAATAGGAAATTCTAAACAAGGCCCTAGCTTAATTTTACTTAGGCAATTTAGGGACGTGGAAATGTTTTACCTATTTGCATTGTAATGGCGTTAATTAACTTTTGTGTTAATGGTAAGTGCGATATTAGAAACTAAATAAAAAAATTATTTGGTACTATATCACTATATTGTTCAATATTTAAGGCCTGGGTCACAATCTAGAGAGACTTCAGAAGTTACGCTTAGTACTTACTACGTGCGCTCGCACACATAGTCACCGCTCATCGACACGGAATTACAGGAATCTCAGACGAGTTCGACTGCGTGACGCAGTGTCGTCGTCGGTCGGTGAGATCTAAAGCGTGCGAAGTACTAAGTTTAACTATTGTCTATAGTTTCTCTATTCATTAATGCCGTCTGGTATGCTTTGGAAAAAAATGTATGTTGTCCTACAATTTTTTAAATCAACACTGATCACAAAAGTTGTTTAACATGTCCAAAATTATGTAAACATTTCACCGATTCGCGCCAGTTGAATACGTAACATGTAACAATCTATTTCGTACCCACCTACATTAGTAATTTACACATATACAATACATTTACATGCTACACCGTAACACCTGAAGCAAGTCCCCGTGGATCCCTCGAATATATCACGAGACAAAACGTCCACAGAAAACATGTCACCTCATCCATTCCATTTTTCGTGAAATATGTCTTTGGGTCTCGCCGAATACTTTGAAATGGTCATAAAAAATAATATATTGTTATTACGCGATATAAATTCGATTATCGCGCCGACTGCAGACCGTTTTGGTTCGACACGTCTCTTTTCGTTTTCATGGTCGAGGTAATGGTGTTATAAAGGTGCTAATGCTAGCGATTCCATTGAGTAAGTATCTGTGATTCATGATGCGAATTCGCATTATTGAATTTTTTGCCATAAAATAGAATTATTCGTATAAAGTCGCAAATTTTGCATATTATTGTAGATTTAAATGCCTTTTTATTTATATTTAAAACATGTATGTTACTAGAGGCTCTGTAGAGCTGTAAGACCTCGGATTTGGACATTTTTGAACATTTTTCGAAATGGTTGAAGTATGATTTTCCACATGCCTCCGCCATTTTGAAAAATTTCGAAAAACCAAGTCGACAAAAACAACTATAATTATAGAACCTGCTCACAAAATTTCACGACAATTGGTTGAGAAATGCGACATTGTAGAGGAGAACAGACAGACAGCCGGACGGACATACGAAACCATTTTTGACAAGAACTTTAAATTCATATTTTTTGCCCAAGCTGAAACGGAGACGCTTCGTTCGCGCTTTGTGCTCGTTCGGTCAATTAGAGTATAAATATCTCACATGTGTACGTACACATAATCAGTGCATACATGTATTTATGGTGGCACCATGTTCAATTACTGAATGAGACCTGTTTTTTATTAAAAAGACATATCAGACCATAAAGATAATACAATAAAATATAGAATTCAGTGAACAGCTGCCGCCTGTTAACTTAAACGATAAATTGACTATTTTTCCCAGTAATTGAACGGTATTTATTGTTCAATGTCTACACATTTATTTATCTACTTACTAAGCTTTAGCATCTTACTCAAACATAAGTACAAATGCTTTATTTGCTTTAAAGTATTAACAAATACCGATAAAATATTTTCGTATACAAATACAATTTCTTTTTATTTTCACAAATATTTTACATTTAACACTTTTTTCATAGATATATGAGTTTCTCTGAAGTACCTTTGAAAACATAGAACTGATAAATCAATACATTCCAAGTAAGATTGGGGAGTAGAAATCAATTTGGGTGATTTTATATAAGACTCTTTTAAACATAAGTTTTTATATTTCTTAGTTAATAAGGTTTTCTTTTTTCAATAGTTTTTTTAATTCGTGATAAAGTAGGACGTTAAGCACTAAGCAAGTCAAATTATTTTTCTATAATAATTTTAAAACAGCTTAAAAAGAGTATTCGGGTTATAATGACCCATTCCCGACGTCCATGACGCAGGGTTAACGTTATCCTGTTTAAAAATAACGTTCCAGTTTTAACGAGTATATAAATAGGTACCAGCTTAGAATTTTAAAACCTCTGAGCCTGTTAACTCGCCCGAGTGATCACAATTACCAAAGAAACACGTACTACAGTTACTGCTTGTTTAATAACGAGAATCGTGGCAAACCTTGTCGAAGATACTTCGCAACAATTCCGAAATGTCCCAAAAAGTAGGTCGCATTAGCATGACAAATAATAATGACAGAAAAGTATAGCAACTACTTACTTAAGTAGTTTCTTGAACAGTGTACTTACACTGTTCAAGAAACGAATTCTACTAATACTCATTGTCATCATAACACCCTATTGTAATTGGATGTTATAATGATATTCGAAGAGCTAGGTGGCGCAGTGGTATAGCGCCAGGCCCAGCGATTATGGAGGTTAAGTAACTTTCGCAAGGGTCGGTCATGGGATGGGTGACCAAAAATTTATTATCTCGAGCTCCTCCATGCTTCGGAAGGCATTAGTCCCGGCTGCATTTGCAGTCGTTAGCACCCACCAATCCACATTTGGCCCGCGTGGTGGATCCCACCCATTAGGAAGGCCTGTGATTCAGCAGTGGGGACATTAAAAATGGCTGATGGGTCATGATAATGATTATGATGGTGATTATAATCCACTGCTGGATCTACTTCTCTCCCGTGTGAAGATGTTGAAATAATTTCCACGCTTAGGAACTGGGTTGCAGATCGCAGTGTTGGGCCGTTTTCATCGGAAACGCTGCTGCTCTAACCGAAACTATCGGACATCCGAAAAAAATATATATCCGCAACCGAATCCGATATAAAAGTTGCGGATAATTTCGGACAGAGGCGGAACCTAAAACTGACACGTTATGGCAGTTTTTTCTGCCCGGCTACTAGTACACTAGCCACGCGCATCATTTGCATTGCATGCATTTTTATTATTTCAATGTTGTTTTACTTTTAAAACTTCTTAAAAATCTAACATCTGTAACCGAAACTATCCGAAACTGACGGTTAATCCGAAATAAATTCATATCCGTAAACGTATCCTAAATTGGTATAATATTATTTCTATATCCGTATTCGTATCCGAACTGTCATATCCATAACATCCTTGTTTACGACACACCAGTGTGAAGGGTTGGTGCCATCTGCTGGAAGCCACCCGACTAATACTTTAATATTAAAAAATACTGAGCAAGCTCAATATCTATTTTAAACATAACCAACAAATTAAAATTCCTATTAATGGAACAGAAGACTAACAACTATCGCAACAATAACAGAAACATCAAAGCCGTAACAAAAGGGAACTTATTCCAAACAATTTGGGTCGTGCTCAAACATCGATTAATTACAACTCTTCAGCCATTATAAAGACATAGAGGGTGACAATCAGACAGAGATATCCGAAAAAAGGACCATTTCAGTTTAAGTAATCTCTGAGACATCAAATTATTTTAATGTTTCATTATGGATCGTATTATAAAAACGTATAATACTATCATTAGAGGAAAAAGCTTTAACTTTAAGAAATTTTTAATCATCCTAAAAATAAAACCATACCGAAGCTTCTCGCGGCCGCACCTCAATGTCGATGCTCGCTGCCTTACATAGATGGCGGTGTAATGTCAAAAACAAAATTATTTTTGTCTTCACGTTATGTAAAAAACAGCGAACATCAACATCGAGTTGCAACCGCGAGCAGCTTTAGAATGTTTCTGCCCTCAGCCCCACTCTTTGTGAAACACTACGGAGATCAAGTAAAATATTGAATATCGAAGCATAACCATCGATGAATTGCGATACCACAAGATTGCGATGCACCGCGATTATTGCGAAAGTGCATTGCGATTACCGCGAAAGATATCTTTGAACATTTTGTTGAGGATATACTCAGCTATAAGAACTACTCCATCGGCGAAGCGAAGGTGTGTTAGGTAGCCGCCATTGATGTACCCTTTCCAGTCCAGAAAGTTTAAGAGTATCTTCCAACCGTTCGGTTTCTGAGTAATAAAGTCTCCCTATTTTACACCTCGCTCTTGATTTAGTTTCATTGGTGTGAGTTGTTCGGATAAAAAATGTGGTAATGATAATTTAGTCTCTGTCCGATGTTTCATACTGTGACAAAGGTGCCACTGACATCTGTAGCTGTAGCTGATGCTAAAATTCTGAATATTTCACTTTGTCCAGATCGAATCAATCTACTTCAGAGTTTGGGGTATTTATTTGTTTAGGGCTTATGTTGCTATAAAGCTTTAAAATATATTTAAATTAAGCTATGTATTATTTTTATATTAATCATTTTTCAAAAGCATAACCATTTGAATGTGTTATTTTTAAATATTTGGTTATGAACATAGAGTTTTATCGAATGATAAAAATTATGTCACCATCATAAGATTAGTGAAAAAATGGTCAAGAACGAGTCGGACTCGCGCACCGAGGGTTCCATACCGTAGAAAAAGTTAACTATTTAAAGACTCCTGTAATCTTTACATAAACTTCTATCACATAAAATAAATTTAAGATTGTTCTTTATGTAAACTTCGGAGATAGGGGGGGGGGGGGGAGCGGTAACTATGCTTAAAAATAGTCTCTTTTATATGATACCTCATATATTATGCCTTAAATTGCCATTCAAAGTGAGGCTATCACTTTGAATATTTAAGAACCCGTTTCAGTCCCTGTTGCAAAAAAATTAACATATTTTTATTTCTCTCTTATTTGCAAATTTGTATTTCTACCGCAATCGCAAAGCTATTATGGATCTGCACCACCCTCCGTAGCATTACTACCGAAACAAGATATACATATATCGCGTTATATAGCGATTTATCGACACTCGACTGTCAAAATCCATTGTATTTTGATTTGACACTTAAAAGCGATAAATCGCCATATCTTTTCGGCGGCCATGCTTGGGGGACACATGAGTTCCAACATATGTTTAGTTGATGGACTTTTATCTGTGATTTTTCTAAAAGACTAAACGTAAAGTCAACACCGAAAACTGTAAAACAAAATCTTCTACATTACTTACATCAAGTGCGTAAAAACTTTTTTATCACAAGCCATAAAAATCTGTGTAACACTCATAAACATTATCTGCGATGCTCCATAACTCTGAGTAGGACAGCTCCCAAAAGTTCAGTCAAACTTATCAAATTTTAAATTACACCGAGAATTTTTGAGCAGGGTCGGATTTAGGAGATACACTTCAAATTAAGTTTATGAGACGCTGAAGTTCGCTTCGTAGATTACACGGCAGCTTATTTTGAGAGCATAAAATATGTTTTTATTCCTAATTTTGTATGGATTCACCTTTATTTATTTGCATGGTAGGATATGTCAGCATCATTGATAAGATTACTAGGTAATGTCATCATCTTCATAATAAGAGGAAGGTTTATTTTTATTTATTTTTATAATACTTACATAGGTAAAATGTTGAGATGTTTTGTTATAATCGCCTTGTACACATTTCTTTTCTCCACATTTACTTACTTTACTTACACTTTCACATTATTTTTGTCATTATGTAAAAACAAACAATCAGAAAATGTTACACGTAATTCACTTTATAAATACGAATGCTCTTGAAGTGGTTATCAGAATATTTATGTGAAAAAGCGTTGACGTTTGCTCGGTACAACGTTTTTGTAACAAGATTTCTTGCGTCACTCTGACAGGCTCGTCTCTAATATAACGGGGCGCACAAAGAGGAATAAAAATGAGTGCGCGATTTGTCGCGAATCTCGAGTAAATAGCGACGTTTCTTTGTTCAATTCTATTTTGCGAAACTACGTTGGTTTTTTTAAGACTCGAGTCTTGACATTTTTATTAAAAAATTGGTGAGAGTAAAGAACAGTACGACAAGTACAAATTGGCATACCAATGACACCACTATTTTCCTGTTAAGTTAATATTTCATTGGAAAATATTACTCCACCCTACACACGCAGAGATTTGATCCGGAAGGCCGTGAGAGGCCACGCCTCTACGATTGATTCTGCAGGCCTGTGCATGTGGAGGGTCTATAACACGTTGTGGTAATTACAGAAAGACCACAAAGCGAAATTCACATCGTGGTCATTATACCAAACGACTACAACTCGTTGTGGAAATGAAGAAAAGCCATGACGCGTTCTGATCACTAGTTGGTGCATGGGCACCACCAGGATTTTTTTCAGGGAGGTGCATCTACGTCTACACATTATACTATTAACATACTTAATAGAGGAGAGTACTGAATTTTTTGACAAAGTAATGAACAAATTTGGTCAGCAATCTAGACATTTTCAGTATTCAAACAATGACTTAATGATAAAGTGTATTTTTTTCTATATATTTCTTTCCTGACAGGGGGATGCAAGTGCACCCTCTTGCACCCTGCTGCCGGGGCCCATAAGTTGGTGCAACTATAACACGATGGACAGGTAATTGTAGTTTCCAATCTAAGTAGTTACTTAAGTTATTTTGTTCATACATTGGATGCTACTCACTAGACAGTCCCAACCTGTTGTTTACGAAACAATCTTTTGTAAACCAAATAAACCTTTTTTATACTTAACTCATTAATAATAATTTCTAATTTTAAAGTAACAAAGACTACAAATCGGGCGGTTGCCTTTCGGCTGCTTACGTCCTAATATTTTTTCTACAAATGAAATAAAATTGATAAAAGTATTATAAATAGAACAGGTACATACATATTTATGCTGTTAATATTTGTATTAGTACACAAGAATTATGTTTTTCCTTAAAAAGTGTAATTTTTACATCTAGCGCCTATGAAACTTCTCATGTCAAACAGAACAATGTTAACAACTAAATTCAGAAATAGCGATACTTGACAAATTTTGTAATATTATTTTATCACTCTGTAATCTGAGATACGATTATTTTGCGCCAGACCTGAGGTTTCTTTCTATGGGATTTGGCGGATCCTCTTTGAAAGTATTTTTTCAAGAAGAGCTTATTTAAATGTAAATAAATTCCAAAATGTTGCTAAGTTGCGATTCCCGGGTGATACAGCCTGAATAATAAAGTTAATTCGATAAGGTTGGTTAGTATTAATTAGGATCGCGGTATGAATTTTTATATTGTATTTACATAGTTCTTAAGGGGTATTTTTCTTTGATATTATCTGATTATAACTAAAACTTGGAATTATCTAATTGTTAATAACGCAATACTATGATCAGCATCAAACTATAGTAGTTTTTAAGCACTGTCTTGATGTAATATATTCTGTGGTATTGTGTGTTTTTTTCCTAAAGTTTTGTCTCATTATTTAAATTATTACAATATTTGCTATGGTGCTTTACGCAGTGTACCTATGTCAAATTAACGAAATGTATAAATAGATAGATAAGCAGATTTCAAACTGTCAGTATATCTTTGCCACTGATGCAATGTTCTAAAGCGCTAAAAAAGCTTATCTCCAATTCAACTTCTAGAAATTTCACTTCTAAACGTTCGTTGAGAGAAAATAAAATTGCTTCCACCTTAAATACGTATGAAATACTTGTGAAGAGGAAAACTCGTGTATTCGCAAAATATCGCTTACACAAATTATTTAAAGAGCTCGTTAAATAATTTGAAAACGCTCTCACATTCTGAAGGTGTCTTTAATTAAATATTGTATCACACATTAATGTCGCTAAGCAAATTTCTGTAGATCTGCAATTTCTTACCGAAAATAGGTTGAACATTTTCGCCGGAGTCGGTCTTATGTAAAGAAATACCTGATTACTTCTCAAAATTAATGTGGAATTAATTATAACGATCTGTACCTTCCGTGAAAAGAGTATTAACTCTGAAAACATGATTTTCGGGAAATTGACTTTAAAGTTAAAAAAAATCTCACTCTTCAACTGAGAATGATAAAATAAAATAAGTGCTTGTAGACTGTAGATGGTTAAGCTAACTTTGTTTTCTTGTATTATTTAAAGAGAAATGACTTACAGATTTTTCAGTATTCATGAAATTGTTTAGTTACATCACTAATCACATTTATTTGTTTTGTGTATATTGATGTAATAAGACTTATATCATTTTTCACCATGAAAATCTGCTTTCGTGTAAAATGTTAACTGACTTTATTTTTTTGTGTCTGCCTTTTCAATTGTATGTTTTTTTTAAAGTTGTAGAACAAACATTGTTGAACACACTCTAAATGTTAGTAATTAGAGTTTAGTTTTGTAGAATCGTTTAAAACAATCGAATTATATCAATTTACACAACTTTTTTGAAAAAACTCGATGTGGATATTGTTGTAACTTTTATCACAAACAATATAACTAGTACGTATACTATGTGAATAGTGATATAACTTATGATAAAATACTAAATAATATCATGAGGTGATGTTTGCTGTTATTAAAACCCAAAAATATTTCGGTAATTTATTATTAACACTTTGGTAATCATATAAAATACTATCTTGCTTCATTAGCGCTTAAATCAACTAGAATAAGCAGAACAATGTGTTTTAAATTTAGAAAAATTAACATAACAATATTAGACTTAAAGGTTTACTTAAACAAAACATAACAGATGTTTAGACTTGTTAAAACTGTTGTTGTATCGAAATTCAACGTAACATAATATAGAAAACAGAGTGGTATTTAAACACCTACTCAGAGAAAAGAAAATGAATATTAAAGTTTATTCCATTGAGCTGATCGGGAATTGATCCCATTGGCTTAATATTGACTTGACTACGGAGTGCTTCATGTAAAGACAACACAATCATCACTACAGTCATTCAGACTCAAACTTAACCAACTTGTAAATGACAACTAGCAATAAACCGATCTTAAAAAAACCATCATAAGTCCCATTTCCATTCAGTAGCAAATTAAAATAAATTAATTTACTCCCAAAATAGTACATTTAATGATAGTAAATAAATTATTCTTTAAAAACTCCCGACACAAAAAGCTAACTCTTAATAAAACCCCCCCATACAAAAAGCTAACTCTTAAAAAGTTAAATATAATATCATCATTATTATCAAGTTATAAATAAATCTATGGAAAAATCGTAGACGTCGGTGGACCGCGAAGTTAATGTGACGAGCTTACATGTAAATCCATTAACTTAGCGGTCCACCGACGTCTACAATTTTTTCATAGATCTATTTAAGAATTGATGATATGATGACATTATATTTCATTTTTTAAGAGTTAGCTTTTTTGTATGGGGGTATTTTATTAAGAGTTAGCTTTTTGTATCGGGGGTTTATTACATTTTTAATTTCAGTTTTATTTGAAGCTTTTTAAACTAAATTTTTGGCGGCCATTATCATTGGTACCGTATACCAAATTTTGAATTCAATTTCAAGAAGCTGATGAGTCCTGATTACCAATCTAGGAGTATAACCTAATCACCGAGACCATTCCAATGAGCCAAAACACGATACCTTTGCTGTATGTTGTTGAAGAGTTGGGTATCCTTCAGATTCTAGATGATGCCTCATCATCACCACCTATTATACTTTATTCGCAATTCACTCTTTAAAGACCATTCTAGTGATCCCAAACACGATATCTCTGCTGTATGTTGTTGAAGAGTTGGGTATCCTTCAGATTCTAGATGATGCCTCATCATCACCACCTATTATACTTTATTCGCAATCTACTTATTAAAGACCATTTTAGTGATCCCAAACACTATACCTCTGCTGTATGTTGGTGAGGAGTTGAGTATTCTGAAGATTCCAGTTGATGCTTAAGCTTCAGGTCATGGTTACCTTACCATGTTCTTTTAATATCATTGCAGTAACACGGTACCAAATTTCGAATTGACTGGACTTTTGGAACTTAGCCAGATCCATCAACTAGAAAAGAGCTGATGATCTTCTAACGGCTGATCAGGTCATGGTTACCTTTATGTTCTTTCAATGTCATTGAAGTAATACTGTACCAAATTCTGAATCGATCGGACATAAAGAAGTTAGTCAGATCCCGTCATCAACTAGAAAAGAGCTGATGATCTTCAAGCAGCTGAACAAATTTTCATGAAATATGAAAATTTGTAGAGAGCATTCGGTGTTGGTTCACGCACGATCTAACTCCTGAGGATGCTCCGGGTTGGGGCGAAACACGTGTAGAGTAGTTTAATTGGTGAAGGTGCAAGGTGTGTCGCTGTCATGCTAAATGCACTGATACTGATATTTTTGTGGTGTGCATGTGCATTTTTTTGCGGGCGGGCGGGCGGTGCATCCTGCATATATTTTTGCGGGAGTAAGCTACATATATTTCTCTTTTCACAATGGTTTGGGACTTCCGCCAAGTAATGCCTGATTCAATCAAATACTAACAATCAGGATAAAATTATCTTTCAAACAAAAAACTAAACCAAAATCAGTTCATCCGTTTGGGAGCTACGATACCACTGACAGATACACAGACACGTTAAACTTATAACACCTCTCTTTTTGCGTCTGGGGTCAAAAAGCAGTTAAAAACACAACTCTTTTTCCACGTGTTAGTAAGACAGGCAATAATGAATAATAATAAACAAAAAATACTCCCGAATCAAAAAATACTATGTATTTAATTTCTTGTAAAAAAATAACATGCAATGGTGTAAAAAGTTAGTGTATATTGATACAATTCACTATTATGCATCGAAGCAATCTCACACTTATTTTAAGGAACATAGGGCAGATTTTCATCCCATCAATGACTTTAGCCCATTATTTATAAAAAGGCACAATGTATTATGCTTTGTGTAAAGTGATACAACTTACATTTCAATTCATCTTAGTGTCGCGGAGTCTCTACTGACGTGACCGCAGCGCATGAACGTCGGCGCATTACTGAGACAACACACTGTCGTATCCAATCCACACAGGCACGGGGGAAGGGTACGAGGGAAGGGGAGGTCGCGGGGGGTTTATTGGGCAGTTATATCATTTTACACAATAAGTAATCAAACGTTTTACTTCGTTTATTCATAATATTTTTGATAAAAGTCAATTATATCATTTTACACCTATCCCAAACCTATATGTGATTATTGATTCAACTTGAATTATATCGATAAACACAAAATAAAACTTGATTATTACTTCATTTTTAATGCTATAAGTCGAGTTGAATCATTGTTCACAAACTAGCATACTGTGAAATTATATGTGTGTATTGATATAATTGTAGATAAATCACTACGCACAATTTAAGTCAGTTGTTATTGAATTGTGTGTAAAGTTTTAAAACGAGTTATATTTCTAGACACTAATTTAAAGAGAAATAAGTTTCGGTACACATTGTTTTAACTAGAGATATATTGATATACACGTTTTATTTCAAAAAAAACATAGAAAAACAAGCACTTATATTACTATGCACAAAATTTATCTCTGTTGATATAAGTCGTAAAAATACACCGATTAGACACAAAAAAAGCTAATTTTTCGATGACTTGAATAGTGAAATAAATTCAAAATCGATATAACTCGAGTTAGATCAGTTTTCACTGAAGGTACAGAATTCGTTTTGGATGAAAGTGTTCCGTGCAAAGCCGAGGACAGTTAGTTAAATATATGTAATAATAAAAATTAACTTTAATAGGTTAGTTGGGCTACTTGTTAACATTAATTTATTTTTATTTGTTTAATTACATACATTATGTACTTATTGTTACGGGAGAGCGGTGCCACCTAATACAAGTATTATTATATACCTACTAGGTTGGTTCCAGCCTCGGATTATTGCTTGTACTGATTTTGTATGAAATAAGCATATATTTTTTATTTTTTTAATCCTATATTATGTGGCCGAGGCTTTATTTTGTTATATTATTTTCAACACACTTGCTCGTAAAGTGAGCCTATTAGATCGATTAATTAGGGCCATAAACCGAGCTATAAGATACACGTTCGTAATGACATTACACGCTAGTGCGTAATAGAATTATACAAAGTTAAATTAGTACCTTACTGCAAGTTATATGCGAGTAAACAGAGCAATCTTTATTGAACCGGGTAATACAGTTATTTTTTTAGTAACAATATAGAGGTTTTATACCGCTGAAAGTCCATTTACATTTTTGGAACAAATAAATGTGTAGGTCTTTAATTATGTCCAACAATCATTTTATTATTATCAATTTATTCATAATTTACAATAATCTGCTACAAAATATTAAAATATTTGCATTTCACCCCTTTGTTCGCAAAATATTCTTGATGGTGCGTGAAAAAAAAGTTTCGCGCCTTTACCCATAATTTTTATAATATGTTTTGTTTTTATCACATTTGTCGCTGTGTAGTAAATTATTTTGTTTTTTCCTCGCAAATGTGTCGAAAAACGTCGTATGAAAATAACTCGTATCATAATATACTATATAATTATCTCATGGTTTTATATTGAAGATTTGTTCCTTTATAGATCATTGCTTTCTTCGTCATTTCATTGTGTTTTTCTACATTTTTTTTGTTTAGGGCCTCGTAGTGTAGAGCCTTGGAGGAAATCTATGCCCAGAAGGTGGTGTCGTGTAGTAGAAGAAGAAAAGAGTTTTTCAATACTTATAAATAAATAAATATTTGACAACATCACATACATTGCTCCGATTCCAAAGTAAGTAGCTAAAGCACTTGTGTTATGGAAATCCGAGACAACGGTGGTATCACAAATACCCAGACTTGAGCCAATATAGAAAAGTTCGTTTTCTAAATTGACGCAACCGGGGATCGAACCCGGGACCTCAGAGATGGCGACACCTTGAAAACCGGTGTACAAAGCCACTAGACCACGGAGGTCGTCGGAATCACATCGTTATAACATCGGAACTTTCAAAGAAAATAAAAAATAAAATTCCCGATCAAAAATGATATAACCTAATCAACTCTAACAAAGTAATTTGTATCATAGCATACCGTGCTTAACCAGTAGTCAAGTTATCAGGTGGTTCGTTAGCAAAGTTTATTGGATAATTTCTTAAGAACTCACAGTTTGCGACACTTAATCAGGTAAAGTTTCTCTTTGAGTAAGTACTGAGCAAAAAATCACTCGCCTCATTACAAACGGAATGGTTACAGCTGCGATGTCACTTAAACTTGCTGAAATATTCGTCTCACTGTTTGTTGAAGAAGTTTTACATTTAATTTCTTACTATTAAGCTTTGGTTTCGTTTCTCCTTTTTGGGGTTCAGTAACTAAAAGGGACTAATGGAAACTTATTAAGTCTTCGGCTGTCTAGTTACTTATGAAAAGTTGTCAATACGAGTAGATGATAAAAGGTATAGTTATTCTATTTCACGAAGTCTGTTGTTAGGCGTTACTTAAGGCGATTAGTGCCCTCACATTGGCGCCCTCATTATATTAAATTTAATGCTCGCTAAGTACATAATGTATCGTAAATTCAAACGTGCAGATTGAAGCTAAGGTTCTATAGTTTATTTACAAACAATAACCTCAGTAAAATCGTTGTAGTAGTAGTAGGCATATGTGCCAAAAGTGGACACTTATAGCTCTTTTGCCTACTACTACTACTACTACAACAAACTATATTTTACTGAGGGGTTTGTTGGTAAATAAACTATAGAACCTTAGTTTATCTGTACGTGTGAATTTTCGATAATTATGTACTTAGCGAGCAATAAATTTAATTATGATAAGGGCGCCACTGTGAGGGCACTAATCGTCTTAAGTGTGACATTATTTAAGTGTGCGTAATACGAGAGCGTGCAGACGCACACTAAAGCAATGTGCATGTGCACGCCTAACACATTCATAGCAAAACGATCTTCGTGCGATACAAATAGACATAGGTACCAAATAATCATTTTTGTGAAGTAGCTTTGTGAATAATACTTATGATTATTTTGATAAGTAAAAACAAGAAATATGAAAAACGTGAAAAATTCTTAACACACCGACCTGCCAAAATTTTTCAAATTCAATGTTTACATAATACACAAATTACAATTGTATGACCAAATAATAATATTCTTAATAATATTCCTCAGTGGTGAGGATTCCGGGTGCAGTGCGCTTACACTTTCCGCCACATCGTCACTTAACTTCAAGTGAGGTTAAGGCCAAACACTGTTCCGTAGTGGATAAAAAAAATTGCGACCTAAAATAATGAACAGGAAACAATATTTTAAACACGTTATTACATATTCGAAACTATAATTTCGTGAGCTTTTAGCTATTTTGGTAGTTAGCTTAAGTTAGTCTGTCCCAAAAAGTTGTTAAAATTAAACTAAACTGCAAGCTTCTCTATATAACATTTCATATAAAACAAAACGAAATAGAATTCAGTCTCACGGTTTTTCTAAATTTAAACAACAGCTGATTACATGAACAAAACTATTCTTTCAGTAGCCTCAATAAATACTGCGAGCTCGTATCTTTTCCGGTCGCTATTGTTTCCGGATCTTGTCGTCGATCCAATCCGTCTTCCGGTGCTGAACCGGATAGCGAATTGTCTTAACGGGTTAAAAACCGAGACAACTTCATTCCTACTGTTTAATTATTTACACAATAAAAAGACTTTGTTTTGTCTTTTTCATTTGAACTATTACGCTTCGTTCGCTCTATTGTTGCTCGAAAGTGCTTAAAACGCGAAAATAATTTAAAACTTATCTAGCTAATGTAAGTAATGAAGCTTTTAAAGTTTAAACTTTAACAGCTGACTTGCTGAACAAACTAAACCATTAGTATTGCCCTGTGAAAACAATAGGGTGATATTGCAATCGTTCTTTAAGAAGCTTGCTCTATTAAACAATGTATTCTGTACACTTTACTCAAGTAGCAAGAATTTTAGAATACCCACTCTATCTATGCTTATAAAGTTCTAGTCAAGTAATTATGTATTCTAATGCGATTCTACTATATTAAGAGGCAGAAGGAAACATTGAGCTAACAACATCTTTGTGATGAATACCTAAACAAATAAATAAAAATAAATATTAGACAACATCACAAACATTGCTCTGATCCCAAAGTAAGTAGCTAAAGCACTTGTGTTATGGAAGTTAGAGACAACGGTGGAACTACAAACACCTAGACCTGAGCCAATATAGAAAAGTTAGTTTTCAAAATTGACCCAACCGGAGATCAAACCCGGGACTTCAGAGATGGCGACACCTTGAAAACCGGTGGCACAAACCACTCGACCACGACCAGGTTCTAAGTAAACCATTGCACCACCGAGCTCCTGAGTTTTATTTTACTACAACAAAAATTTTAACCTAAAAAGAATCTATTCACAGATCTTCGAAATAAATCAACAGAACCTAATAACAATTTTTTGTCACATTCACTGTTTCATACGTGCCCTGCAAGTGAATGCGAAGAAAATGGACGCATAGTGCAAGACAAGTAAGTATGTTTTTAAATAGAACATGTTGTTCAAGTGAACCATTCAACCCCTGTAATCATACTAAAGCAACTTTTACACAATACTATTTAAGCGAAAGGTGATCAGAAAATTCTCAGTTTACTCTCGAGCGGTCTTGAAGTTATTTTTGAAACAATTTCTACACTAAACGCTCTCAGTGTCATGTTCTAAGGTTGATTTTCCAAAAGTGGTTGGGTTGTGACTTTATTTTAGCAATACAATATTTCATATGTCTGCCTATAAATATGAGTTTTAAGATTATACCTACACCACCGTATAATTATCTCCTCTAATGGGGACGAAAAGCTAATTGTAGATGGCGCTGCGTACGTACTGCTTTTCGTAGGACAGTAGAAGTTTCGCTTGTAAACAAAAGGAAAATAGGTATTTATTTTGTGGTATTTTTTCCGAAAAAGACCCATTGACCTAAATTGGATATAAAAGACTATTCTACAATGCAAGTGCTGGAATTGAAAGCCAAATTAAGACGTTTTCATTCTTACAGCATCTATTAGGTATTTTTTTTCTTAATGTCCAGATTTTTCGGAAAATTATAAGTGCCAGCATTTTTAAAGCGTATTACACAGCATTTGGTCATTTTAAAGCTATGAAATGACTTTTATAGTAAATGTGCTTTGTTTTGACAGTTCTCATAGAACAAACGTACGTAGCGCCATTTTGACAGTTGCCTTCCCCATTGTAATAGACAGAAAATACGAATTTCCACTTTCTATTACAACATAGTTCTTATCATTTTGAAACTTCTTGAAAGCAAAATCATGAAATAAAATCCTACAGTCATGTCAGTCAGATTTATATTTAAAAGCTAGTTTTTCATCAATACCTAATACCTACTTTCCTTCTATATACTATGGCAACTTCGCTACGAATCGCTTACACTATTATGGATTCGAAACAGAAATAAACTAGCGCTTGAGTCGAGGCGGGCGCTTGTAATTGTTTCTCAGTCCAATGTTGAACAGTCACGTCTAAAAATATGTATACAGTATAGAACTTTGTCATTTCTCGTAATTGTCATTTATCATTGAGTTTTGTTCAAAAAAGTAAAAACCTTAAGAGTGACAAAGTTCTAAGCTGTACACATATTTATAGACGTGGCTGAACCACGTTAAACACTTTAAGCTTTTAATTTACCGAGGGAAGGTTTTATAGCGCTAGTTTATAATACTACTTGGTATTGTAGGAAATGACAATGATTAAACTTGAAGTAATTAAAAGAAACTTAAAATAAAGAGTTTTTCTACCTTCTTCATTAATGGACGACGAACCCATTGCACAAGTAAACTTTTTTTTATGAAAAAGAAGTCTATCTAAATGGATATTGCTTTTGTCAGCACAACAAGATACCTATCCTTCAAGGATCTCGGCTCTAATGATCCTGCGTCGACCTTCACCAGACCGTCGGCTGGTCCACCTCGCAATAGGCGTCATCCGGTGCATGCGTAAAAATGCTTAAAATAAACTAAATTACACTATAAAGACATCAATTACTGATCGGATAACAAATTACAGGTCAATCCTTTAAAAGGTGTTTTAGTGTTCAACTAAAAGTACTTGTAGGAAGTAAATTAAAATAATCTACTTATAAAGTACAGTAAAATAAATTGACTTAATAAATCTTCTAAATATAAATGAAGAAGTCCTATTTTTAGATTCATTATTAAAGATTAAATCTAAAATAAAGCAAGACAGTTAAATATCACAGTTTCGTCTACCTAATGTTTTACGGATTAGGTAAACAGAAAACAAAATTAACTTGTACTAAGAAGTCTTGGGATTTAGATCTTATCAAGAAGTCAAATACCAATCCAGAAGAAACACAAAAAAAACATTGTTTGAGCGGGACAAAAACGCGAAAGATGGCCCGATAAAACGGCGAAGAGGCGACAAAAGAGAAAACTAAGAAAGATCATGCTCATTTGTGTAGCGGACCAAATGATTCCATCACAAAAAACCGGTCAAGAGCGAGTCGGACTCGCGCACTGAGGGTTTCGTACCATCATTTATAAATATTCTGCGGTGTAGAATATCGCAATTTAAAGTCAGCGCCATATCTTGAGCGATAGGGGAACTCATTTAATTTTGTTGATGATTTCTGAAAAAGTGTGCTATTTGAAGACATTGTTTTATTTTTCCTGTAATCTTTACATAAACTTCCATCATATAGAATAATTTCATTTTTGTTATGCAAACTTCGGAGATAAGGGACAGTATTATATTTACATTTTTCATCAAAAGTCGAAAACTATACGGACTTAAAAAAAAATTTTGAGGATGTGCAAACAGTGCTCTTTCATATAATACCCGACATGCCCTAGTAGCCCTATTTCAAATCTTTAGGACCCCCTTTCAGTCCCTGTTGCAAATACACTCCGTTGATTTTTAAGTTTACTAAAAATGAAATGGGGATTTCAGACCACGTGAATGAACAACTTTTACTATGGGGCCAACCACGGAATCGCGAAAAAAAATCAGCTGTTCCATACGTTAATTAAAGGTGTATTTACATTTCTCATTTACATATAGTTGAGCAAATGTTATCTTAAACTTTTCAAAATTTCAAGTTAATAGCATTAGTAGTTCCTGAGATGACAGACAGACTGAGTCGCACCATAAGAGTTCCTTTTTACTATTGTGGTACAGAACCCTAAAAAGTAAACTTGCTACCAAACCTACAACAAAGCGAGGCGCAATCAAAGGATCTTTAATCCTAACCCTTTTGTTTTGGAGCATTTTTAAAGCTCACTTAATAAATACCCTGCTTGAAAACTGAGTGAGTTCCAAGCGACGAGAGACAGCGCGAGTTACATCCTAATAACTTTGTTGATCCATAACTGCAAAAAATATTAAATTTAGATTTTTCGCATTCACAATGCTATTTTTATATTAAGATAAATAATATTACAAAAAATATTTAAAAAAATCGACTCACCCGTAGCACCTCAGACGGGACTCGAACCCGCACCCTTGGGAATCCGGCCCAATGCACTGACATTGTGAATGCGAAAAATCTAAATTTAATAATTATATAGCTGTTTCATCTTAATCGATTGTCAAAGCATCTGGAAAGATGTTTCTTTCGAATGTGGGGGTATTTCCTCACATTGATGAAATTGCGCTGGCTTGCAGCGAAGAAGTAAAAAGTACTAGAAAATTTCGCCGCTCCCACTAGCGACTCAGTAGCATAATTGGTCAGTGCATTGGGCCGGATTCCCAAGGGTGCGGGTTCGAGTCCCGTTTTTTCTAGTATTTTTTCTAATATTATTTATCTTAATGCAAAAAATATTTCCACGTGAACTTTTACTCGTAAATAAATCTTGTGTAATACATTTACAGCTTAATAAATTGATTGCCAATAGATTATGATTACGGATTGCTCATTAATTTAATTCATAATGCAGGGAGCTCAAAGAGAAAATTATGGAAAGCTATCCGCAATATTGCTCATCTGAATAATATACTGTTCCAACAACCTGATATCAAAACAATCAAATTCAAACAAAACTCATTTATTCAGTCTAGGCTGTTACAAGCACTTGTCAACAGGCGACGCCGACGTAAAGATAAAGTTTTTCAAGTTGTGAGTTTTAACAAACGCTTCGCCCGTAGGTTTCATTACTTCCTTAGAGGCCACTTATACAACAAAAGTAACCGGCTTTTATCCCTTTGTATATATATATCTCCTTGTCTAGGTTTACCTGTAAGAAAACTGGCATAAAAAACTCAACTATGATGTTAATGACCAATTATTATCAATAACGAAATGACAGCTTCAGTTAAACAATAAACACTCTCATATAAAAACAATAATAAAACCTACCTATTTTTTAGCGTTATTTCACCAACGTAAAGAGATTACCTCCACATTCGATTATTTTATTATGATTAGTGTTTAAAGATTATTGATTTAATTATCATGAAGAAGACAATAATATTTTAACGATAGGTACTGATATTGTTTGTTCTATTATTTGCACGTCTTTGATTAAGTTAGAATAAAAACATAAGTCATGGTGTGGTAGCTATTATTCCTAAACCTCTTCGAGGGCCATGTGTACAAAAAATCTCACACGCTACCGCTTATCCCTTTGAGTCACACACAGCACTACACGTCAAGCGGCCAGAGAGGAGATATTGGAAAAGTTAACGGCTGGAGAGCGAGGGAATTTCTCGCCTCGTCAGCTGCCGGCCGCTAATTGATCGCCGAGTGGCCGGCACCTTTGAAGTTTGGCATTTGTAGTGCTAGATACGGAGGATTATTTTCGTTCAAATATCAACTGCAAAATGACATCCATAGTATTCAGTACACGAACGGGAGGTAAGGAAAAAAATATTCGCTGTAGACTTCAATATTGGTTTGAAACCTCAAACTATTGCATATTTTACAATTTTAAAGTGCGTAGAGCTGTAGTTACACAGTTTATAATGTTGTATTTTCATGTAATACTTACCTATACAACATGTTACAAAAATACCCCTAATGCCGAATATGGTATATAGGGACCATCAAACTGATAAAATTTTACTATAGGACCAACTCTGTAATCGCGAAAAAAATCAGCTGTTTCTGATTTTTGTAACACGTTGTATAAAAAGAGTAAAGCGCAAAAATCAAAGAAATATACTTAAGTAAAAATAATTTGATTTAGAAATCAAAATTCAGATAGTAAAATACTGTATCTAAAACAAACATTGTTTATTGAAGATTCGAATGATAGAGAAATTCACCGCGATTGAATACCGTGAAAGAAAGACGCTCTTTAAACACTTTTCGATTCATTACTCTTGTTGTCAATCGAAAATATACCAAAAAGGTATGCTATAAAAGTTAGAATTCAGTGGCAGAGTTAGTAAAGGGGTGCCATATAACCGCGTATATTGGGAAACTTTCTGCGGTTGGATAGCAATACGCGTCGTAGTGTATGCAGGTATTACAAAAAAATCAGGATATTGCAATATTAAAAAGATTTTGCAATTATAATAAACATAATAATATAGTATTTGTGTGCATGCTTGGTGCAAATAATAAGTCTTATTAATAATATATTTATATCAAAATCACGCGTTACGCTGGCAAGTAAATTTACAACTAAGTAGTGCAGTGGTCAACATGCTGGTCTACCACGCAAGAGTTTTCGATTCCCGGCCAGGCAGAAATTGAAATGATGAATTTTAGTTTCCGTGACGGGTCTGGATATTACTATGTATTATAAGAATATGTTCAAAAGTAAATAAGAAGTATATCAGTTGTCTAGCACCCATATTACAAGCTTTGCTTAGTTTGGGGCTAAATGGCGCTGCGTGAAATTGTCTAAGCATGTATTATTATTATTAAAAATTATTAAAAAACTTGCAAGATAGGTACTTAAGCACCAATGCACAACCACAAACGGAACTTCAGGTATTTGTATTTATTTTGCAAATACCTGCCTTAGATACATTAACAGCGTCACACCTAGCACCGACTACTCTTCACGTGTTTCGACCCTACACAAAGCATCATCAGGAGCTAGACGTCAATCAATACTTGTCTGGAATTATCTATGTCAATGTTTATATCAAATGATGAGGAATATTTCTTGGAGAAACTTACATCGCTTCACCAGTTCACGGTTTTAGAAAAACTGTCTCACATCTGTTAAAAGTGTTGTCACCCTACCAGGGAGGTATTTCACGGCGCATTTGTCCCGGCGCGCATCACCGCCGCATGCAATTACTAATGGCATGGCATACGTGACGTGACACTCCTCGCGAGCTTTCTGGTATGTCTCGGTTTCCTTGGGAACGACAGTATTCACTTCTGTTAAACAAACACTTATTACTGAATTATTTCGTTGGTGTTTACATAATATTTTCTGAAAAATTCTATAAACAGTATCTACATGGCTTATGACGACATTCAAATAACTCACAAATCGTCTCAAAAACGTCACATCAACGGAAAATAACGTGAATACAATACTCAGTCGAACAAAATAATTCACATATTCTTAAGAAAGAATTACGATAATATAATATTTACTCGAACATAAAGAGAGTTCACTAGACCAAAAACACTTTACCTAAAAACTCGCTTCAGGGTTTCCGATACACACAAGTGTTGTTCTCGGCATGGATTTCATAGAAAAATCGGTAGATCATGAAATCGTGCTTGTTCGTGTGTGAACAGAGAGGCCCTTAGCGGCGTCATCCAAGCGAGTCAGCTTGTACATGCTTTTACTAGTGCACCTGAAGGGGCCTGCACACGTTACGACTCGATAACCAGTCGAGCGTTGCACTTTACCTTACATAGGTCTTTGGGCGATGTTTTATATTCGTAAGCTAACCCAACTGAAACCAAAATTAAAATAAAACACTTTTCAACGGATACTAGCGCGGTTTTATTGAAGTGTTTGTGTGTTTTATTTCATATCTAGTAAGCGCGAAAGCTTAAGAAGTAAATATGATACAATCACTTTGATTAAACAGTTATTTCAGAGTCATATTATAGAGAAATAATATATTAAATTAATATCTAACACTTATGTAAATTAGTCTGATTATTTGTGAAGATCCTAGAAGCCCAAAATATTTAAAAGCCCAAGTTTTAGCATGACAAAATTAAAGTAAATAACTAAATAATGTACCTAAATGAACTACATTTTGAAGTCTCGTAAAACATCTTTTATGGCTGTAAAAGACTGATGAATCGTTATTAGTTTATCGAGGACAGCTACATTTTCAAATCCAGAGGAAATGATGTGACAAATGTCAGATGGTCATTGGCATTTTAAAAGATAAAAAGGTTAGTGACTTTTGATGTCAATGTTAATTATTACAATAAAATCGTACAGTGTAAAGGCACCCTCCGCCGCAGCGTCATTGTTTGTAATTTCTTGCGATACGGTGGGTACCTTGTAACAGCGAGCTTTGCATCTTTGCCAGTTTGCAATGCATTAAAATTTCTATTCTCCGCATATGCGTTGTTGGGGAAATGTTAACCGCTTCCGTTGACGAGGTAAATTTGTTGCCATGCACTTTTACGGTAAAATGCTAATGCTTTAGAAAATATTTTGCATTTCATATGCACATTTCTTGTAGAGTTTTTGACGACCTCCGTGGTCGAGTGGGTTTGTACACCGGTTTTCAAGGTGTCGCCATCTCTGAGGTCCCGGGTTCGATCCCCGGTTGAGTCAATTTAGAAAACGAACTTTTCTATATTGGATCCGGTCTGGGTGTTTGTGATACCTCCGTTGTCTCTGATTTCCATAACACAAGTGCTTTAGCTACTTACTTTGTAATCGGAGCAATGTATGTGATGTTGTCTAATATATATTTATTACAATAATAAATCGTTATTGTATAAGATTTCCGTCCATACTATCTTCAAATAAAACACCTACGTACTAACTTTCAGTTGTTTTTTTATTTGTTTGTTGCATTTCCCGACGTTCTAAGTTCTGTGCAGCAGTTGTTTTACAGGTTAATTGAAAAAAAAAATAAGAATTACATCAACACAAATTAAGAAGTAAAACTTAGTCGAATTGGTCCCCAGCCTCAGCCAATATATGCCATTGATTTTCAGGTGGAACCAAATACCTTTAAAGCGACGACACTCACCAAACAATGCAATAACATAATAAATCAATTTATATACACTTACACAACAATTCACTTAAAACACCAATTCACTACGGTAAGGAAGTAGATGATATAGATAATATATAACACATATTAAAATACAATATAATTAAACATATAAATACAGAGGTTTAAAAAAATTGGTCAAAGAGTATTCATTATGGGCTATTTACATGGGTCGATTTTAGTCACCTGTGACAGTCGACTTAAGTCACCTAGGAAGTCACTTATAATATTGAATCGCAGGTGTGAGGTGACCACATCGGTGATGGCGTCACTGTAATTTATCTAGGCAGCCGATGGCGTAACCAAGGTAATAATATTAACGTAGTTCCAGTTTTGGCCACTGGATCAGATATGTTTGTTCAGTCACCTGCGTACTAGGCCGAATTGCCATTTACACAGTCGATTTTCGCCGTGCGGCAAAAGTCGTATGACTTTAGTCACTCATGTTAAGACCACATGACGTAGCGTTATTTATCTGCTTGTTCAAAATTTACTATTTTATTTTTACCCGAAACGGTCTCACACAAGTAATTAGAATTACTTACTATTTATCTTAGGAGCTCGGTGGCGCAGTGGTATAGCGCCTTACAGTTAAGCAACTTCGGGACAAGAATGGGATGGGTGACCAAAAACTTATTATCTCGAGCTCTTCCGTGCATCGGAAGGCACGTTAAGCCGTTGGTCACGGCTGCATTTGCAGCCATTAGCACGCACCAATCCGCATAGGGCCCGCGTGATGGATCATGGCCCATCCTCCTGGATGGGCCGTGACCCACCACGCGGATTAGGATATCCACCCATAAGGAAGACCTGTGCCCCAGCAGTGGGGACATTAAAAATGACTGATGGTCAACTATTTATCTTAGACTTACGTAAGTATTATAGTATTTCTTATAAACATAATGCATATTTCCCAGTAGTTAGAAGTTTAATTCTATTACTAAAATACAAAACATCGAGTGAATAGCCAAACCCTCATAATGTCGCATTCTCACTAACCAAAATATTTACGCCCCCAAAATGTAACTCCAACGGCATAGTCAACAAACTAAATTTAATTAATACTGATAACGGTATGAGGGGATTTAGTCACGTATATATTAGTTTACTTAACTTTGATTTCGTTAAAGTTATAACTACAATCAGCAGACACCACCATCGCTAAGTTAGCAACTATTCATCTGATAAGGTGTAAATGTATATTGATTTTCGTTACATTATCAACGAGATAATTAACTAAACTGGGTATTAAATAATTGATATTGAAGCGCTTTATAGATGTTCAATTACTGAGTCTTTATAGGCCAAAGTTGAATTAGAAAACAGGTTATCATAAAAGCTTAGGCAAAGAGCCCTTACGAATACGAACCGACAGACAGAAACTTACGTTTCTGTGTTTTAAATTATTAATCAATGATCACATCATAGTAATATGGAAGTGTATGCATAAATACACCGCTTTGTTGAGTTAAAAAACCAAACTGTCCTAGAAACACAAGTTCAAATTCGAATTTGAATTAATGAGAGAAAATATTTTATTAATGATAGAGATTTTTTGTGTGGAAACCCAACTTTTCTAATGTCATAGATGAAAATATAGGGTTAAATCTTAGACACGTTTTCCGCTGTAGAGTTTAGCTCATACAAAACACATTAAAAATTTGCTCAGTACGTAAAGGCAAGTTTAGACCAAAATGCAGACATATGCAATTTATACCGAGAAAGCATTAAGTCCGAATTTATCTCGATGTTTGTCATGCAAATTCATCGCTCGCGCGGAAGGATGGCAACGAATGAAATTAAGCTCTTTTAACAAGTTTGGGGCGGAATACCATAGTGGCTTTGATTTGATGAAAACATCGTTCCAATGTAACTCTATTTTTACTAATGCAAGTTCTTGTTATGCAAAAAACAACTTAATTTACAGGCAGTGCTAATATTGTAATCTAGCTCCATGCTGCCGATACATTAGAAAAGTTAAACAGCAGATATATATACTGCCTTTGTGTAGGTATTTCAGTTATATTTTATAAGTCATTTTTTGTGATGGTAGTTAATACATTAAACACTATAGTATTTATTTAAAAAGAACGAGCAATAAGAGTAATCCATCAACTTAGGTTCCAGGAAATTTTTTATTACTATCAAATAGTTCATCAACAACAAATTAATAAATAATCAACTGATTATTTTTGGGGACGGGCATAATAATCATCATCATCTAACATCAGGTGAGATAAAAGCCATGCAGTTGTTCATAAAAAAGTTTATCTCTTTTCGTCGGGTGTCAGCCCTGTCAGATTACATTGCTGGTTTTGCTTTGATACGCTCCGTGCGATCGGTGCGTAGCGTCCATTGTATTCCGAGAATAATTTACCGGTTAAATCGGAAGTTTGATTCGCTCGTTACGGCTCGTTATTTTGCCAATTTACAGCGTTTAGCTAACAATGGTAACGGTAATTTTGTTTCGGTAATTGAAATATCTGGTGGCGTTTTAAAGGTGGCGTATGATTGTAGAGTCCGTGGATAAACAAAGTTGTTTATTTGCGGTATCGGGTGTTGCTGTTTATTGTGTTGTTGTTTCAGTAACAACAACTATTTATTTTCGATAATATTTCCGAAATAAATCATTTTTGTGAATACTTGCTCACTTTTATATCATTTTTCTATTATTTTGGTTTTTGTTTTTAATAGTAACAAAACTGGTGAAATAAAGTGAAAATAAATATTACATTTAAATTTAAGGTAAACTAAAACAACTAATAGATTTTGTTAAAACAAAACAGTTCAATATTGCCCTGCGATAATTACATTTTGTTGCGTACCATTATATGTTTGTTCGCTGCCTACAAACATAATTATATCAGATGTGATAACTTTATCAATGTCACCATTGAATATCATCAATTTGCTGACTGTCCAACAAATTAATAAAAATAGAAAAAGACATCAAAAAATGACAGAAACCCAGATAAATATTACCATCAAAACAAGCACGTTATCATGAAGTTCGTATACACTCTATTGCAATCCTAGTTAGCATTCAGAAACACGAAGGTAATCACAAGTTCATGAATTACACACGTGCTAGTGCTGCTCCTTTCACTACCGTCTATTAACTGTGACTCGCTATGATTCGCACTGCAAAAGAGATTTGAGCTTTTTTCATTAAAGCTTAGAGAGTATATTAACGGAAATATGCGCCGAACTATATCATAGCAACCGCTATATCATACAACTATATCATAGCAACCGCTATGATATAGTTCGGCGCTCACCGATTCAATTATAAATGTGGCCATTACTTATTAAATTTATTTATGAAATAATAAAAATGTTACTCATTAGATTTTTCACATACCTATTCTCTGTAAAATATTACTCCATGGTAAAAGGGTAGGTAGGCACAGTTGCCTCCACAGAAAAACTTTGTTGCCTCTCTTGATTCCGTCACAATACGATGACACGCGTTTATAATTTCGATTAGAGTGGCTCTCCTAGACAACAGACAGACAAAAGCATATTTGTATACGCCAGTGGGCGTGAAACTACGGACTGTCGCCTTGTGACTGAAATGCAGACTAATGTCTTCTTGTATACAGATTAGAATAAAGATTTGAGTATATTTTTTCTCTTGTTTGCCTTATTCGTCTTCTTAGCACAATTTTCGATTACAGATTAAATACCTAACTTTAAAAATCTATTACAATTAATAAATATCAAAACGAGATTGAACTTTTCTTTTTTTTCTTTGACATTCACAAGTGCCTGTAACAGCTAAGCTGAATAAATGAGTTTTGAACTTTGAATTTTGGATTTTAACATACATACGAAGAAGTAAAAGGTTTTTTTTCAAAAAAAACTCAACATTGCATTTACATATTAGTTTTTATTTTAATCTACTATTGCTTTTGTAAACATCCTTATTCTCTAACAGTTTCAGCCTTAATTTTAAAACCAAAATTCATTCAACCACTATGAAACGCTGATTACTCGCAAACAAACGACAATTAAGTAAACTTCCTGGCGACACTCGAGGCGCGCGAGTTTATGCATTAACAGCACGCGCGATATAATTTATACGGAGCTTCTTACTGTCACTATACATCAGCACTGCCAGTGGAATTGCTTTCATGTGATTTAGACTTGTGCTACGTTGCTACGGTTTCGTAGCCACTTCGTAGGCGTCGTAGTCATCTGATGAAACTTCGTAGACGATGAAACAGCTTTTGGTTTATATAATGTTAATAACGATAGATAGTATAATTATAATTATTGGGCCTTTATAACAAAATCACGTCTCAGTTATTTCACAGAATACGGTTACATCATAGATTAGTTTACTTAATGTGGTATCCTTAAAGATAATCCTGTTGTACTGTATTTGGTAACGATATATTTAAGTTTGTAAATATCATTACATATTTCTGTTAAAGCTGATAAGTTTCTTGCGCCTGTTCTTCTTGTCAGTTAAAAAAGTCTGGAACGGGTGCTAGGAAAATATAGACGATTCATAAGAGCTTAATTATTAAGTTTATTTGAATATAGATATTTTGACTTGACTTTATTTAATTGTATTTATAGATCTAATCAGAAAGTAACGAATTCAGCAGTGTCTTTCGAGACTAGAAAAGTTTATGTTGGTAGTATAAGCAAAGAAGATACAAAACTTCCTTTAGGAGGAACTCATGTTTACTAGCTAAGCTCATTTTTTATTCGCACTGCATCTCTGAAATGTTACAGTAAATCTCTTGAGAGAGGTTAGAAGAAGCACATAAAAAGGCTAGCAGTTGACTACACCAAACTAAAAAAAATATCACAATATTGAAAACATGGAATAATGATAAGTAAAAAATGCCCTGCGGCCCTAACCGACATCAATAAAAAAAACGTTTAAGGGTATTGAGTTGTTTTTTTATTTACTTTTTTATAGAACTTTTGAAGAAGATTTTGCTTTCTTAAAACCGCTTTTTATTTTATTTTAGTTCTTCTCAAATCATGAGATATGTCATTATATTATATCAATGATTGCCTTATTTTCACTTGTGTTAACTTCTCAAGAGGAATCTACAAATAAATAGTGCTATAATTCGTCTGCCCAAGTTACGATTTCACCTCTAATTAAATTTGGGCGTCGTAATCAAATCGGTTCGCAGCAAACCTAACGCTAGCGTAGGGTGGAGCATGCACTTAAGTTATTAGTAAGTAGAACCATAGTGTATGGTACTTTAAGAAGTCTATGTTTCTGCACTGTGAGCTGGCCATCGCCGCCATTGCTGGCTAAAGTTAATTTGAATAGTTTACTTTAAAAAACTAAGATTCGTTTTAAAAAAGAAAAGAAGTAGAGGCACGCCGTCCACAGACATGGACGACGACCTATATTGATTTGATGTATTAGAAATAAATAAGTACCTATTAAAAAGCTAATCATAAATAATTATATCAATACAACATAATCTCCACACCTTACAGTACCTAGTAGGTATTTTTTTCTTTTATTTGGTTTGTGTGCATGTGTTTGTGATGCAAATAAATGTAGGTATGTAATATTGAAATCTTATTACTTGAACCGCTAAATGGCTAAATAAAAAAAACAAAAAAGACTCGATAGCTTTGACGCACCCGTGGTGGTGTGGCTTGTACACCATGGTGGCACCATATTTGTAGTCCCACTGGCTCAATCACCAGCTGGGTAAGAAAACAAACTTTTCTATATTGGTTCAGATTTGAGTGTTATGTTATGTTAGCACTGTTTTTTCCGATTTCCAATACACAAGTGCTTTCGCTACTTAATTTGGAATTGGAGCAATGTATGCATAGAAATCGCAGCATTTTTCTAAGTCTATGAATGTATGTCATGTTATCCAATATTTACTAACTTGTTTATTTATATTTTTATAAGATAAAACAAAATGTAAAAATAAAGTAGGTAATTACTTACTTATAATACCTACTGCTTTTTTTCCATTGTGTAGCAAACTCAAAGTGGCTAAACCGTTACAGGCTATCATTTATTTAGGAGGCCAAGAACAAGAAAGTATTGTACTGTACACATATCTACATTTAATAAACAACAGAAAAATCCTTAGCTTGGCATAATTTTTACTACCAGTTCGATAATTAATTTTATGAAAAACTGAATCTTTAAAGAAAAGGTCTTTAGATTTTTTTACAAATGTATGCAATAAAAATATTCATCGAGAACAAGTTAATTTCTAAATTGGTGTTCTTGTAAAGCTTACAAACTTTAAAGGGCTGACATGAGCCAACTAGCGCCACCAGTCGATTTTATTTTATTTATTCTAAATAAGCCCAATTTCTTAAAAAAGGAATCAGTCAAGGTTTTGTTAATAACGTCTAATATTTATTGAATAACTTTACACAGTTTGAAAAGGCATTCAAACAGTTTAAAACGCGATTTTGTTAAAAGTGGCCACTGTTGGTTCAAACCCGTTTTTAAACTATTGCACGCGTTTTGTAATGTTGTAACGTTATTCAATAAACATTAGCCGTCATTCACAAGACCTTGACTGATTCCTTTTTTAAGAAATTGGGCTTATTTAGAATTATTTAAATTAAATCGACTGGCGGCGCTAGTTGGCTCATGTCAGCCCCTTAATAGTCAAATTGTGATTAAGAGCGTACATTAATAAAATATTCAATCTCTGCATTGCTCTACTGAAACATTTCTAAACTAAGACATTTACCTACTGCTTCAGAAATATTATTTATCATGAATTCTATCAATTTTATTTTCCTTGTAATGTATGACAAATCGAAAGTTAAATGTACAACAAACTAATCTCGTAGCAGATTAGCACGACCAATATCCTGGACTTAATTGGAAGTTATTTGAATGTACTACATTTAGTAGGTACTTCATATATTCACTAGTTTACCATCGCAACATTATTTTTTTTATTCCATAAGTAAGAACACGACGACGGACGCCCGTTAATGTATTATGGTTCTATGGTTATTAGAAGGTAATAAATAGAATGTCAAATAAACGTAATTTAAAAAAACCTTCTTTTATTCATTGAAAAGTATATGGTGGAGGTAAATGGAATAGAAAAATATGATGTATAAATGCTTATCTTCCTTAAATGATAAAATTTGCTACATATTTGAGTTTGTGTTAGACAGGACGATTCATGGGCTGGCGTTGCAAACGCGTAAATTCCCTTGCTTAATCTTTAATCTTAAGTCAAACATAAATCGTAGAAGCAAACGTTAGCTAAAAACCAACAAGATGGCGACTGAAAACAAACTTCCACACAAACAAGCCATGCATGGCTCACGCTCCAGATATATTATATATTTGTAAAGCAAATATGCGAAGCCATTTGCCAAGTTTCCGTGTGGTTGCGTTCCATTTAAGCTCGAGTTTGGTTTAGTCCCACTGGGTACTACTGCTTTGGTAATTCAATAAATACATGCATAATTCACGTACCTACTAATACATGAATTGCAAATTTGGTGGCTACTGTAATACAATTTTCACGGCGAAAACTTGTTCATATTTACATATCATTGAAATTAACATAGAGATTTTTGTATTTGATTTTTTATTTTCTTCACTATGAAAGTTTTCAATTCGTTTTGAAATGGAATAAAGTGTTTCATGTTTTTTCATAATTTTCTCTGACCTCAGCCAGCGAGAGGATAATTCCAGGTCAACATTTAGAAAGAACCAATCAAAGTTTTTTGCAACCGGGCACCTGATCATCAGGTGAAGTATAATATTTTTGTTGAGGATAGGGCACGAACCACTTAAACACGTGTTTCCCGTTTTTGGTTTTATTGACAACTAAAACTATTTACAATTGTTTTATATAATATGTGACTGAGATTTAGAATTTGGAAGGTATACCAAAGAGAAACCCAAAAAGGCTGTAATGTTGCTGGTCGGTAACAAATTCACCTGACTTTTTTATAAAAAAGAAAGTTTTGAAAAATAAAATAAAACCTTCATAGACCAACGGGAATATACCTCTATAAGGGCTCTTCCACACCGCTCACCAAAGGATTATTATTACATCAGCCTTCGCGAATTATGTTAAGTTGCGTTTTGAGAGAAAATGAGGGGTATTAACGGCAGCCCGAGAGGATTTTTAAATATAATTTTCCTGTTTGAAGAGGCTTCTCTCATTAAAGATTTTTCGGAATTAAACGCCGGAAAGCTTTCACATGAGCAGTACTTAATTTTTAAATAATTTAATCTTGTTAAAATCGAGAGTGTTGAGGTAGCTTTATACGAATAAAAACTAATTGAAATAATTTAACTACCTAAACTCATCATTCAACGATCTACGAAAGTAGTAAGTAACTGTGATACGTTATTGTATTCCCAATACTATTTTTATTAGCTGAATTTTGTGTTAGAAAAAAATCAGTTCATTTTAACTTAGTACTCATATGGGAACATAATTATCCATCCATCTCCCATCTGATATCTGAGTAAGTACTTACAAGCTAAAAACAAGTTGTTTTAAGCTAAAAACAAGTTGTTTTTGTGTTCTATCTTAAAATTCAACCCGCGATAAGTAATGTTAAAATGCATATTATGATAAATCTTAAATATGAACGTAACTGCAAACTCAAAGCTCTATTAAAATCCCATTATCTCTCTAAAAAATAGTACAAAAGTGGATAGAGGAATAGAATCGTCTCCGCATACCTGCAGGCTACCGGCGCAGACAACGGACCGTTTGCAAATAGGAATCCGGGAGAGAGAATTTTAGCTCCGATTGTGGAAAAATATCATCAGCACTGACTATGGTAGATAAAGGTTTTTTTCCTACAGACAAGTTGAATGTTTTTTATCATAATCCTTTTTATTGCACCATGATCCTTTTTATTGCACCTATTATAAAGTATAGTTGATCACTTTATTGTGATCCTGTAAATTTTATTCACCTATACTCAAGCACAATGTCTGACATGGTACCAAGGAACAGGGCAACCATTGGAAAGATTGATTTAAAGTAAAGTAAACAAAAGACGAAAAAATGAAACAGTTGTTTATTTTAATTTTTAGATAGAAGATAACCTGGCCAGGGTAAAAAAAACAAGTAAAAGTGGTCACGTAAACTGTCTAATACTTTAGTAAAAGTCCAACACTATTGAAAATACCTACCTAAAAAAGTCGCTTAACAGTAACAAAATTAACTTTACCAAATAATATCGCAAAGTACATTTCTCAGGAAGCACCCGTATGTAACGCCTATTAACTTAAGAGCAGTGGTTTGTCAAAAGGAGCTAACATATCTAAAGTGCACACCTTCGGCACTGACAGCATCTGCGGGTGCATTCATTTAGCTAACTACGGTTTATTCAGCGGAAAACACATACAGGTGATGCACTCAACAATAATTACATAAATGTAAGAAAAGCTGTTTGCTGCTATATAGCGGATCTGTCAAGTTTTTCTTAGTCTTCAGGTATGGCGCAGTACGAAGACTGTTTTATTTTTATTTTAAAAATAAATATTTTGAGAATGAACAATAATTATACACTGAAAATTCGTAACCCTGCATGAGGCAGCGGCAGCGTAACACGTTCACACAGCAGACGCATGGCTGAGTGAGGTACGACTTGCGACCACGTAAATAGTGCCGCTAGTGTAGTCGGTCGATATCGATAACGTTCTCACTATTGACAAAAACATCTGCCTATCTAATATGGTATCTACACGAGTGAATAAAACCACACGACTTTTGCCGACAAAAATCGACTGTGTAAATGGCAATTCGGCCTAGACCGCAGGTAACTGATCAAGCTTATCTGATCCGATGACCAAAACTGGAACTACGTTATTACTTATTGTGACCTATGTTACGCTATCGACTACATAAATGACAGCGACGCCATCACCGATGTGTCACCTGTGATTCAATATTAGAAGCGACTTGCTTGGTGACTAAAGCCGACCGTCTTGTGATTAAAATCGACTCATGTAAATAACACACTATGCAATGCAACTGTTTTTGTTAATTTTTTTATAAATACGATAAATTTTATTATGTACAATGTCAATACCTGTCTGATATTAACTGCAATCGACAATTTTAAGTTAATCCAACAAGTAACTCATAATTTTCATGAATCATGCAAATACTTTATTATTGCGAGAGCCTAAATAAATAGATTATCCAAATTGTAAATTCAGATAGGTATTAAATTATTTTGCTAACTTATTTGAGATTAGGAACAGCTGAATGGCCGGGTTGGTATCTTGTGACCGTGAAAACGAAACATGCGGGCCCCTCAATAGGTCCCCTATTCCCGATAAGCTATGCCGATATCTCAACATCACTATACAGATACAACTTGTAAAGGGTTGTTCTACTACACATCATTTTTCACAGAAACGAAAAACATTGGTTCGTTTATTACTTTTTGTTTTATGTTCTTCTGAAACGTTTCCACGTATTTTGGTGAGCTAAATCTATTCGTGTAGCTATCAATATTTGATTCGTTGGCCTATTTTCAGTTTTTTTTATTAACACATCACACATGTAAAGTGGGACGTAAAAAACCGTTCTGTTTAACGGCAAAGTAAAGAACTTTCTTTAGTAATAAATATTAGACAATATCGCAAACATTGCTGTAATTCCAAAGTAAGTAGCTAAAGCACTTGTGTTATGGAAATCAGAGATAACGGTGGAACTACAAACACCCAGACCTGAGACAATATAGACAAGTTCGTTTTCTAAATTGACCCTGTCGGGGATCGAACCTGGAACCTCAGAGATGGCGACGCCTTGAAAACCGGTATACAAAGCACTCGACCACGGAGGTCGTCCATTTTTCCGATATTCTACTTTGGCCGAATGCCATTTGCGGACATTTTATGTGCCAATATTTAATTTATTGCACAGATTTTATATATTCTAGGCTTATATATTTTTTTAATGTATTGTATGAACATTACAACACACTTATAAAATGATTGCATTAATTTGTGTCATTTCATTATAAAGATGATACTTACTACCTCAAATATAAAATAGTACACAAAGGACAAGGCGTCAAGTTAAACATATTTTGAACTACGGAAACAGCTTTTATTACGTAGGGCATAAAGTCGGTTTCAAGATCAACATGTATTGTCTGATGAGCTGTCGTCGGTACATAAAACCGAATACAAATTAAAAATACAAAATCTCGGCAAATTGAGCTTATTGTGAAAAGAAAAATATATGTAGCTTACTCCCGCAAAAAAATGTACATGCACACCACAAAAATATCAGTGCACAATACCTACATTTAGCATGACAGCGACACACCTTGTGCCTTCACCAATTAGACTACTCTACACGCCCGTGGGCGGGCGGGCGGTGCATCCTGCATATATTTTTTGCGGAAGTAAGCTACGTTATATTTCTCTTTTCACAATGGTTTGGGACTTCCGCCAAGTGACGCCTGATTCAATCAAAAATTGAGCTTACCTAAAAAGCTAGCTAGATCTTTACTTTGACTAACACCAATCAGCAACTTGCATAAAATTCATAGTGCAAACAAAATTAAAGGAGGTCGGCGCGCGGGCCGCTGTAATTTGGACCTTGTGGTAATTGCCTTTCGGCTCCACATTCAATCCCCGCTAAACCCACTCTTTAATACTCGGACGATGGTCGTTAATTAAAATCGCACACAGAAATAGTTTGAAGTAAAGCCACAGTGGTAGATGAGCTATGAAAAGACATAAATGATAAAATATGGAGATTTCATTTTACATACCCTAAGTCCGTAGTGTGGTTATCTGTATCCAATTCTAGCAACGAACTGTACAATTGCCATACAAGTTACTTAAATAATATTCAGACACTTATTCATTTATTTTGTATATTTTTCTATCAAAGGCTAAACAGAAACTGAATTGCAGCGTTATATTTAAGAATATGTAGCATCAAAGTCTTTAGACAAACTAGGTATTGTCTCGGTTCTTTTGATGTCACTCCAGTAAATATCTGTTGAAAATGTATCAGTCGCGTATCTTTCAGTGTAGCACAATACGAGCGACTCAAGCGCGTAATTGGAGCGTTTTGTGTGCGGGCGGCGGCGTCGCGCTATCTCTTTCTAGTTGCGGTTCAGTTAGACAACTATTGTTTTAGACAGCTCCAGAGATTAAAGCCGGTCTACGTGGATGGTGTTTGTTTATTTTTCTTGAGTCGAATGTGCAAGAACACTGATTGCAATCAACTAGAGACTCATAATAAGGAAAATGCACAGATATATTTTAAGCACAGCTTAAAACCAGTGGTATTTACGTAAACCTGTCTATTTTAAATTACGGTAATCATAGCTACTGGCTAACGTCGTCAGAAGTCATACACACAGGATCTGTTCCGGTCATGCGATCCGATCCACAGATCTCTGCGATCTATGCGATGTATGGAGTTCTCTTATCCCTTCCACACTGGTTGCGTTCCGATCCCATATATCGCATAGATCGCAGCGATCTTAGATCGGATCGCATCGGAAGTATTTAAGAGGTATTTAATGATATGTCCAAAAACCGTTCAGTGCGAGTTTTTTATATTTTTCTATGCTAATTTTATATAAAAGTACAAAAACGTCATCTGTGTAATAGAATTTTCTCCCTTCGATACAATGTAATTTTTTCGCCTAGCTATGTTTGAAACACAACTCGAACAATGAATTAATCATTATCGTCATATGATTATGTTTTGTTAAAGTTTTTCTATTAATTTATTATGCATGTTATACCTATACAAGGTGTTACAAATATACCCCTAATGCCGAATATGGTATATAGGGACCATCAAACTGAACAACTTTTACTATGGGACTAACTCTGAAATCGCGAAGAAATAAATCAGCTGTTCCATACAAAAATTAAAATCGAAAATATCAAAATGTATGAAACAGCTGTTTTTTTTTTCGCGATTTCAGAGTTGGCCCCATAGTAAAAGTTGTTCAGTTTGATGGTCCCTATATGCCATATTCGGCATTAGGGGTATTTTTGTAACATCTAGTATTTAATGAAGGCCTCTGTGGAGGTGTTATTAACTCGATCTGTTATGTAATGGTTAAACAAAATTGTGTCAGGTATATATTATAATGCCAACCTGAAAATCAACTAAGCCTGTTTTTCTGGCGGGGTAATTTCGCCTGATTTTTATGTCATTTTTTATGGGTTCCGTATAAGATTTGTGCGCTTTCTATAATGGAATCTCAGCGGAGGTATTATTTTATGCTGCCCTTACTTTTTATTACTCGCTCCAATTACGAGACGCTTGTAAATGTATCGGATTGATAACTTTGTTTTTTTTAAGTAATACATTTTTAGAATAATGATATGAATAAAAAGTGTGTTGGTAATACAGCGTCACCTGATTTTCGCCATACACAATGATTCAATATTTTTACGTACCATAGTGAGATATTTTTTTTTTGGTCGGACATTGCTGTTTAAGTCACCAATTTACAATTTTTTATATCCCCACTGCTGGGGCACAGGCCTTCTTTATGGGTGGATAAGGAGGATGGTCCATATACCACGCGGGCCCGATGCGGATTGGTGGGTGGTTAACGACTGCAAATGCAGCAGGACCAACGGCTTAACATTCCTTCCAAAACACGGAAAAACTCGAGATAATAAATTTTAGGTCACCTATCCCATGGACCAACCCTTGCGAAAGTTGCTTAGCCTCCACAATCGCAGAGCCAGGCGCTAAACTACTGCACCGAACTCCTCAAATTACAATATTGGATCAGTATTATTGTTAAACATATCATTAGCATGTTTATTTAGTACAAGAATATTCATAAGATCCTCTGTATCGGAAACTACCTTCATTGAAATGAAGAGAATATTCAAGGCCACCAATAAAAAACTTTTTAACATCAAGCGCTCTTTATGTAAAAGCATGTAGGGAACAAATAAGCCCTATACTCGCATATCTAATAAATCTTTTAATGGCGTATTCCTACTACTTACATATTCTTATTTCAAATGAGCACTTTCATTTGTTTCCGATTTTTACTCAACAACAGCCGTTGGGGTTAAAACACCAAAAACTCGCAAAAACGTAAAATAAAAATATTTCATCGCAAAGGAATAGCACCTTCGCAACACGCGAACAACAAAAACAATGGAATGTACCGCAGCATTCGGGCATATATCATCGGAATAAAAAGCGGTGGAGGCGCACGCCGACATAAAATATTCACTTTTACGACTCAAATAAATGTTGGGCACGCGGCTCCACAACTTTCGGAATGCGAGATGTGAGACAAATGTTGGTTGAACTGTCCATCATATGACCCGAAACCACAGATAAATGTAAATAAGAATATAATCTGAACAATTTACCAAGCTGCGAAGGAATCATAATAAACAAAGGATTTTATTTTATTTTCCTGTTTATACAAATTCAAATTAAGAACAATTACCATTCGAACCGTGATAAAATGATGGATTTAAGTTATATTTTTGCTTTCAAATGCTAATAAAGTTTAATATAACATAAACTTTATACTCGAAACAAGCAACTCAGGCGGGGGATATTTTTTTTATTTTAAGACTTTTTACTTCGTTCTAACGCACTCCATGATAAATACTTGCATCGTTATTAAATGGCTGTAAACAAACATAATAATTATGCGATCGAAAGATGAATAAAAAGTGTACAATATTCAGTGTGTCGTTGTATTTTTCACAATAACCTCGAACTTTAACCTAAGCTAGAGTGACTATAATACCTGTAAAATTGACAATCATTAGTGAGCACTCACCTTTTTTGCCACACCAATTCTCAACCTTAATCTCTAGACTTAAGTAGTATATTCCGTTTACACCGGAAAATTCGTCAACCAAAGACGTCGTAATTAACCAGGACATTTCAGGAAAAAGCCGGGATGGGATGACCTCACCATTAGAGTAGCCACGAGTGGCTTTTTCTAGGGATAATTTTCATCATTAAGCTAGTAGTTAGTATTAAGTCTTTGTACAATCACGTCTAAGAATATGTATACAGTTTAGAGCTTTGTAACTTTGTTGTAGTTGTCTTTTGCCATTGATTTCTGTTCAAAAAAGTAATAGCTTTTAAAGTGACATAGTTCTAAACCGTATACATATTTATAGACGTGCGTGACTGTACGTGAAAAGTCAATTTGTAGCTAAAGTATGTTTTTTTCTTCCTATCAACCACAATTAAATGAATGTGAATGAACCTACATATTTTTTATTGTACTGAAAAATCCTGACACAAGAAAATTTTGTAATATTATAAATTACTGATTTATAAAACGTTTCAGGAGTTTCATTACCATCCCCAGCATAAAGAGTTCTTGAACTGATTATATAATTACCGTTTTCGAAAAGCACCACGTTAGCGTATCGTAGTTTCTTGAACTTTGGTTACAAGGTATGCATCTCATAGTATTATGTTGAGTATTTATACGTTTCACACGTTCCATATAAGGACCACAGTATAATTTAATGTATATTCTGTTAAATTTTAAATTGAAACAGAAGTTGGTGCTAACCGGAACTTGTGAAACCGTCACTATGAGACATCATATCGTTTCAACCTTCCCAAAAGGCCATCTTCCCAACTAAACATTTTCCAAAACATAGGCTTCAAGAGACTAAGGCACAAATTGATGACAATCCCAATTAGAAATTGGCCCCAACAGTATCCATTTAAGCCCAAACATCTGGTCTTCCTCGCCGCACAAACGGGGCTCCCTGGGGTACGCCCCGGATAGCCCCAAAGACAACTAGCGGTTAACACTCGGAAACTCGAGCGTGTCCTGAATTTAGTTAAGTGGGACAATTCGGCTGACATTCGAGACGGAAACTAGAAGTAGATATACGGTGTATAGTTGGTATTAAGTTTCTGTAGCGTCGATTATATGAGTCAGAAACTATATTTGTTGAGAAGAAAATATAACTCGAAGGGTCGTGGTGCTATCCTTCTTTATTCTGTATAACAAAAGTAGAGTCCAAAAGATACTTAGTTTTTATTTCATTCACATGAATAATATTATCCGATTTTTTTTCTTTAATGCATTTTTGGCGGAGGGCTGCCCAAAAGCGAAATTTTATTTTAATTCAATTGAAAATAACTGGACAAATATTCTGCGTGAAGCAAAAGAAAATTAAATCACATTTCGCAAGCTTATGCGAATCGTATAAATAAATAGATGCTATGTATAGAAAACTTGACGAGGTTGCGGCTCAAATCTTACAGTTCATTTTTTTATTTTAAAGCTTTAAGTGTGTATAAACAATAGATGGTTTGCCATTTGAATGAGGACTATGAACAGAAACCAAATTCCATAATTTATTAATCAAAGCGCACAGTAGAAGTAAACAGATTTTTCGTTGGAACTAATAGTACGGAAATAGCAGTGATTAGGTATTTCATTTCCCTTGTGACCATTTCGAACACTTGCCTCAGTTTCACTCACATCGGCCATGCACAACTAGTTTGCTACAGTAACAGGCGACTGCTCGAGCAACTGTATGCTTGTGTGAAGTTCGTAACTTGACGCCTTTGATCATAGCTCGAGATGGCAAATGACTTTAACGGTAGTAGGAACATTATATATTTAGTTTTTTGTACTATATGTTACTCAAAAAACCTATATTTCTTTTTAACTTTTATTACCTATATCAATTAAACAAATTGATGTAAAAGACTTTTGTGGGGCGAACTCTCTAACTGAGTTGATTTACATCTAATTTTATATAGTTACTTTCATAATTCAAGATTGTTGTTTCTTTATTATCGTACCCATTTCTCGAAAATAAATCTCAGAACGCCGTTGGGCAGTTAGAAATCTGAGGCAGTTTACTCGATGTATCCCAACATAGTAATATCGAATTCAAATTGTACGATTTCATCGATTGTTTGCGATTGTCCATTATACTCTAAGGTACCTACATTATTTGACACAGTTCTGATCGCCACGTTCAATAGGTGAAATTCTGCACTGGTATGATTTTTGAAGATATTGTCGAAGTTTAATGAATATCCTATTATCACCAGATTCATTCATCTTCGTCGATTTAATCAGAGTCAAGGAATACCTAATCCTAATGAAATGGGTATCAACTTAATAATATTTTGATCAATTAAATTTGATGTTGGTAGCTGTTATCCGACTGTTAGCATCGCGAGGATATTGTTAATCTGCTGGTACCGGGAAGTTCCGACCTAAATAAACATAGGCAAGCTAGCATGTTAAGTTATATCGAGTTGGAGCACAATCCGAAACACACAATGGACGCAGATGTCTAAACAACTCGACCTCATTACAAAACACTAACAGAGATAACACCCGGGCAAGTGGCTCGAACGCTTTGCTATGTTTTGTCGGTAACATTTTAAATGACTCTCACAGGGCGGACACTTAAGTCCTGTAAGTTTTTGGATGTATGCTTTTATATATAATGAGTTATCTAAGAGCGAAAATTAAATTTTGAACAAAAAAAAATTAAGAATTCATTGAATATTATTAGTAAGTATACAACGTTAATAAACTGTTTATGAATGATTTCATAATGATTAAGACATCTAAAGAAGCACGGAGAAATACAATATACCTCTAAACTACATTATCTAGTTCAGTGGATAAATAATATGTTGATTTTGCTTGGCCTCTAGCCAATTCATTTAATATTATAAATCTCTAGCTTAATTTTGCTGACGAAACTACTTTGCATCTAGAAATTACTGCAAGCATAGTTTATAAACAATACTTAGAACTGCATTTGCAGATACATTTAACTAAACCGACTTAGGTTTCGCAAATGTCCTCACGATTAGCATTAGCACTCATCGTGGAGTACAAACGTCGACTTTAACATTCTGTGCGTTCCAAAACCCCTATGCGCCACAACACCGGATTAGCTCTCAAATTGCTTGCTTTGGGCACTTCGCTCCGTCATACGAAAGCAAACGGGTTGTCTCACAAACCACTATAAAATCTTGTCCGAAGACTTCGATATTGTGTGTCAAAAGCTTTATTTATATAGTTACAATTTGATTAGGTAATTGATTTTAGTTAGATATTTATTCAAAAACAAATTCATATTTCAAATCAAGGTCAGCCACTCGGTCGTAATAATTTTCATAAAATTATGTTTACTTACTTGTTATCATTTTGTAGATAATGGAATATTATCGTTGACTATTTTTATTTCTATGCAGTTAATAAGACTACATAGGACAATTTTATTGTCTTTATATACGACTCGGAGAGAAACACTAAAGCTCCTTCATTAGATACCCCATGGCGAATGATTTGAACATCCTGGCGGGTACCCAGAGAGTATCCTTAATGTTGCCTCATGATTTAGGGCCTCATAAAAGATTATATAATGGCTCTTAGCGTTCTAGGAGAAATATAGGAATGGAGAAAGTATATTTTTTAGACTTCAATATGAGCGTAAAAATTATGACCTTCGAATACCATGACTGCGTACCAGCTCTCCTACTCAAATGGCCATTCTACTAAAATGTACGCTAGTAGAATATAATGACAATGTATGGGATTGACATGAGCTAATCGTTAGCGTATGGTTGTTGGTTGGTGGTAGGGCTTATATCAAGACCGCCTGGCTAGCGACCACTATCTTCCCTAAGTTTGACGCCATAACAACAATTTAAAAATAGTTGTGTTCCGGCAGTTAGAGGTAAGATGGCCAGTTTCTCAGTGGTAAGGATTCCGGGTGTAGTGCGCTCCCACCTTCGGCCTTATCGTCACTTAACATCAGGTGAGGTGAAGGCCGAGCAGTAACCTGTTGTGGATAAAAAAATGCCAGTCCCATACATTGTAATTCTATTCTACTCTTTATTATTTGGGGCCGGATTGTTTAGTGACGAAATTTTTACCCAACAATGCGCATAGGTCCCGCGTGGTGGGTTATAGCCCCTGGAGTGCAAGAAGCTGCATCCGAAGAGATTTATAGTCACCAGGTAAGGTAGTACTCTTTATGCCTCTTTATACATGAAGGAGTGGACTAAAGGTGAATATAAATCTCGAGGATGCAACGTCTAAGTACAATTATGATATTCTTTATCTAAGATACTATTTTGATTCAACAGCACTTATGTTGAAACATACATAACATAACTAATTCTACTTATCGTCTTAAATGGGCTGTAGGTACGTGAGACGAGTTATTTAACGGGTACTTGTTTATTTAATCTTCGTTGTTGCAGTCCTCTATGCATGCAGACCATGTACCAAACTGAAAATTCAAATTGTATATTCCTAAAAAATTCAAAAAATCGATGCAGTGTTCGTTGTTTATTTCGGTCATACACACTATTTTAGAGGGAAAGCGCCCAGTCATACCATTAAGAACGTACGTTAAAAGGTGGAAAAATCTATGCTTCATTTGTTCCGGATGTAGGGTTGCCAGCGATTTCCGGCAAAATAAACGTTTTGTTGTTGACAAAAAAGTCAAAGGAATAATAACGTTTTCCGCGGCTGACGTAACATAATATATTATGAACGGAATTGTTTACTTGTTTGGAATGCAGTTTGAGATGAAGATAGCAAGATAAAAAGGAAATCGTTTTGGTTTCAAAATCAGTAAATTATATTTACTGATTCGATATAAAGTGCTTGTGCACACGGACGTTTTTTGTAAAGTCACTATCTTTGTATTAAATATTCTAATCATATTTTCAAATGTGCCATCCCTTTAACGACTCGATCGCGGCAATGTGTTGGCGTCGGCGTAATTTAAGACACTCCACAGGGCAAATATGAAGCGGCACAGCTCCCCAAATATTTTCCTTGTTTAGTCTCATGTCTACACTTAATTCATCAAAAGTATTCAAAAATATCAAAAATATTCCAGTTTTCACTAAGATAGATAAGATACCATTTTAAATAGTAGAAAAATAAATCAACTTTATTCCTATAAAAACGTTGTCAATGTTTACTTGAAAACATTAAGTTTAACCAAACAAGTTCGAACATATTCAATTCGTTATAGGTGAACTTTATTCCCGTTGGGTATGTCCTATTGAAGGAGAGTAGGGTATAGCAAAGCAAAACAAACAGTTTCAATGCCTATGATGTATCACGTAGTTTTACAGACTATTCTGTTTATTTTAACCGACTTCAAAAAACACAGGAATACTGTTAACCTAAAACAAACTTATATTATGGGCAAATCTTAGCCATTCGGAAAACTTATGCATTGCAGTAAACCCATTGGGAAATCATTTTGAAAAAGGTCCCAATGATTTATAGCTACGCCATCCCAAAATCGCGCTCAAGAATTTCACTGCAAAACTGTATAGCTGGATGGCTTCCTTCAGCGAACCCTCGACTGCATTCCAACAGTGCACCAACACGAAGCGACAGAAATATAAAGGGGGAGTACCGAATCGGCTGTCCCAATATTAATGGTCGGAACGAGCTGTTGATTTATGTATCCCGCAAGGAATCGCGCGGCGACTGGCGGCGCGCCAACCGACTAACTGCGACCAGACACGGGACCTCGCAATTTGAGAACGCGACCACATTACAGCGGCGACACATGCTTGAGGAGCTAGCGGTGGCAGTTACCTTCTTGACATTGCTTGTTTATCTGATATTTGGGGACTTGCTTTGTTGCATTCAACTTTGACAAAATGCTGCAGCTGAATTTCTTTTCAATCTTTGAAGGAGTTTTAACTGGAAGAGGGTAATTTTTTATCAGGGATAACACAACTGCTATTGCTACTATTATGTAATTTTTAAACATAGTCATACGTGGCTGTTGTCTTATGGATTTGAAGTGTGCCTCAAAGTCTTTGATTGGATTTTAAACTGTGTAACTTGTCATGATGGTCATTTCCAATTACTGTGATGTGCGCAATCCGGATCTTTTCTCATCAGCAAGATTAGACCTCCTATTCACTAATCTAAGTTATCAGCAGCTTAGAGATACGTACTTGCGTACAATGTAGATTTTATTTCATTAGTAAGTTATGAGAGAGCGCAGCACTGTGATAACGCTGTTTTTCTCAGTGAATTTCCCACCAGACTTTCATTTGTGATGTCAGCTTTCAACTTGTACCACTTCCTATTGCACGACCTTTTAACGAGATACATAAGCCTTGCAGTGCTCCTGCAAGCAACTATTTATTGTTTTCCGTTGTTACTAATGACGCGCCGTGGCTTCTGGAATGTTCCGCAGTTCGAGACTTAGCTTTGCAATCTTCTCGCCTGCGCTGAACAATCAAATACACAAACCTGAAACTTTGATACCTTATGTGCTCGTGTTAAGGTCTTATTTGTAACGGAAGAGCGAAGCTGTGTGTACTCTTGGCGTCTTGTAGTTAGTAGCAATTGAAGTGTTGAAAGATTTGGACTGAGTGTATAACAAGCAACGACAATAAAGTCTTGCTGTTTAAAAGCTTGAAATTAGCACTATTTATTAACGGATTTGGCAACTTCTGTTTCTAGTGACTATGGATAATTTATATTATATTTTCTTAATATAAATTAAGGTTTCTTGAAGGTTAACTTATTAAGGAAACATTAGAGACATTTCGTGCTTTTAAACCAATGTTTATCAGTCTAGTTGCTCACCGACTTGAAAACCACGTTAGATTCTAGCGATCGGAATGTGCAAGCAAAAAAAGTCTGGCGTGAGAGAAATGCAATCTCGAGGAAGCCAGCCTCATCGCAATGCCGATGCCTATAAATATGCAAAAGCGGGCAGCAAAGATGCTGCTTCGTTCATATTACCATCTTAACTTTGCTTACCTACGAAAACACAGAATAACGTTTAACACTATTCTGTGCAAAAACATGAGAAATAAACGATGAAAAATTTCACTTCATTCTTTTTTGTTTTAAAATTAAACACTACATTTTTTGAGACGCAGTAATACGCGGTTAAGGTGCCTTCACCAGAGTCAAAAACAATAATTAAATAGCCATCTATCTGGAAATAGACACAAATTAATGATTATCAAAATTATTATTAAAAGCTAAATTCATTTCAAAGCACTACTGGATCACTGAATAAAATATGATTACATCAACTTCTATAAAATATTTAGAAAGCGACATTTTAACTCCGTTCGTATTCAATAGGCAGCCTGTTGAGGCTTATTTAAATATATTCTGACTATCTAGCACCCTCAGACAGAAAGCCTTCAAATACGTTTTTTTTACAATTCACATTATTGTATTCTTTATCCAGCACTTTATTATCAACTTCCCTGAAATTTCCCTTTAGCTACGTACTACGACAAATAATGAATGAAAACTTGTTCTTATAAAACGATATTTTCATTTAAAAAGGATTGTCAGTAAATGTAATACTTGGCATAATGGTTATTATCTCAAATTAATATTCAGATCGTGCATATTGGAGAAGTATTTCGTTAAGACCTTGTCCAGCCTACTTTCCCACCACCACGTCATCAGCTATGGGTTTCTCTCACATTAGCAGTCTTAAATTTGTCGATGCGACAAAGGTGACTTAAAAGACAATTTTGTACAAAAACAGTGTTTTTTTTTCGTCTTGGTTCGGTGCTCTGGCCCAAGGTTGTTCTTCAACCAGATGTTCTGACAAGTGAAAGTAGCAACCTTCTTAAGCAAGTTCCATGAGGCGATGAGAGCAACAATGAACTAAAACCGATAGAAGCCAATCATCAAAAATGCCAGTGAACACGAACCTCAAAAATGGCGTATGATTACAGAGTGAGAGACGGTCCTCTAAAAACACTTCTTTCACAAACACTTTTTTCTTACGCTCGATCACGTGACCGTTCGTTCGCTTATGTCAATCCCATACATTGTCATTCTATTCAATTAGCGTTAATTTTAGTAGAATGGCCATTTGAGTAGGCCCTCTGGTCGATTTAAACAATTTTCTACCGGCATTATAACGACTGTCATTGCAGTAAATACATGTGTTTTAGTACTATGAGATTAAAACGTATCTCTAAGTTTTCACACGCCAGCCACAAATCATACGTTTCATTAAATACTCATTCGACCACGACCACGAGTCGTTAAATATCAACATGGCCGTTTCATTGGTAACTCGGCGGTAAAACGCCTTGCAGCATCGAAACTTTTATGACCGGAAAGCAATATTTTAAACCCACCGCGAGGATAAACTTTAAAGAAACTTTATACCTTTTTGGTTTTATTTAAGCTATAAATTTCACCTTGTTTTAGATAAACGCAGATTTTTTTGTTGTTGTAATAATATAAAGGTTCTGCTATGTCAACTCAACCTTAAGATACGGCCAGTTATGTCGCATATATCAATTCTTACACAATGGATTCGAGTAAGGTCCAGAAAAACCAAGTAACGAAAAAGTACACCTTACAGTGGCAACACTGGTTTCCATGTCTGCTCTCTTTCATTAAAAATATTGTACGCTGCAGTTTGTGATCCCAATGAAGACCCAAATTTCGAAGTGAATTAGGAGTTCATCATTTTGCTGTATCATACACTCGTTCACCCAGCCAGCGATGGTCACAGGCCAGCAGTGGAACATATGTATCTGGTTTCTGACATGAATTCGATGAGGGTCCAGAAAAATAGCGTAACGAAAAATTTGTACTGTTGAAAGCTTCTTTCTCCCTAGTAAACCATTGAATTCACGAAAAAACCAACAGTAGTTAAGCCTTAACTAAACAAAACTTCCACCTTGTACCCTACTTCGATTTTTTATCAACTTACAGCCGTTTTCTGTTTCCAATTTCAGGTTTATGATGATATCGAAGTAGATAACGAAAACCAACATAGTAATTGAATATCACGAGCAAATTTGCAGGCGCAGTGAGACCTTGCCGCGGCGAGTTTTGATCTAGGCGCAATCCCAGGCAAATTAGATCAGCCTGCGTCTAGACCCGATGGGCTAGCATTACGTGGAGACGGCGAATACGATGCAAATTTGCGTTGTATTACCGATTTACCTTGGGACAAGATAAGAACTGTTTGATTTCAGATCTTAATAAAAATAATTCTACATAGTCTTTGTATAACATCGTTGTCTATTAATATAGTTTAATTAAATTATGAGAAAAGCGAATTGTTACTATTACTGTTATAAACACTACATAAGAGAATAAATAAATTATGATGCATTAGCAAAAAAATACTTCCTATTTTTTCAAATACAGAATAGTTATAAGATTTTTTTGTTTGCGTCTCCTTTCTATTAATTCTTCTCCTGCCATTTCTATTGTGGTCATCTTTATAGCTCTATGGGTCTACAAAACTAATAAGCGAACTAGCGGCTATGTTCGGACATCGGGGCGTACTTGCGGCACTTGCGGCTACTTGGGGCTACTAGGGGCTACTTACTGCCCCCAACAACGCGATAACTTGACGGGACTTATCTATACTGTGGGACTGTTGACATTACTATCGAAGAAACTTTAAACAATGTACCTAAATAAAAAGCTAAATTTTACAAAAACGCTGAATCTTGTTACCTACTCTATTTATTTATTAAAGACCACTAGTTTTAGGGTCCGTATAGTCAATTTGCCATGTCCATCTGTCCGTCTGCGGCTTAGCTCAAAGGTCCTTAGTACTAGAAAGCTGTAACTTGGCATGAATATGTATATTAATAACGCCGAAAAAATGTTAGAATAAAATCTTGAAAGTCTCATTAATCTCATCAAGTGGGGTGTCGTTGAATAAGTCTTTTAAAAATGTTGTAGGTTTGCGAAATATTAAACTTTAAGTGCCAAATTTTGTTAGTCAAGTGTCGTCGTCCCCTACTACACTTACAACTTAATACATGAATGGATGTGTACATAGATCAAAGCATTTATAACCTAAATTTGTGAAGGACTGGTGTCCGAAACAGGTGTCGCAGAAATCTGTACCACAAGTTATGTATTATACTTAGTCGTAGTCGTAAGTAATGTAAAACAGGGAGTTTATAGCCATATACTGCGCGGGGCCCGATACGCATCTGGCCAGTTTTTTCTTTAAACTAATAATGTTAAATAAGAGAGTTAGGCTATGAATGTAATAATCTGGTGGTGAACACCACAATGCATTAAAAAATTCCAAAGTATAAAAAATAAGATAAGAAAATCACGCTACTATAAACAAGGCGTAAGTAATAAATACATTCATTTAATATTCACAAAATAACTGCGTAGTCATTGACGGAGGGCTTGTAGTCAGTTAAATTAAAAAAAAAATACTTCTCAAATTATGCCATTAATTTCATGCGCTATAAACGACCTGAGTGGTGTATTGGTCAACATGCCGGTCTACCACGCAAGAGGTCCTGGGTTCGATTCTGAATGATGAATTTTAATTGAAATGATGAATTTTAATTTCTGTGACGGGTCTGGGTGTTGCTATATATAATAATTATGTATATATTTAAAAAGTATAAAAGTAGTAGGTATATCAGTTGTCTAGCACCCATATTAAAAGCTTTGCTTAGTTTGGGGCTAGATGGCGCTGTGCGAAATTGTCTAAGCATTTATTTATTATTCGTGTTATCATTTTGTTTGAAATTCTTGTTATTTGAATATCTCCAATGTCCTTATAAACGATATTTCTAATTATAACTTACTATGCTTGTATTAACGTACCCAATAGGATCACAAAATTTGAATAAATCTCAAATAAATCAGCAATTTGCCTGACATCGCTTCCGTGATTCGTTCATATTACGGCATCACGTAGCACCCTTGTAATTTTGCTTTCCTGTATGATACGTAGGGTTAAAACCGTGAATACACAGTGAAATATTAACTCATATTAAACCTTCATTCGTAACCAAAGATGTCAAATAACTGAATAATCAAAAACTGGTATTAAGATTTTATTTATTTAATAATCTTATGTTTGGATTCTAGCAGGGACCAAATCAAAAACGGTTTATCATCAAATATTTTATTACTTACCTTTATGATCAAAATTTACTAAAGTTAAAATAACAAAAATTACTAAGTATGCCTGAAAAACTGTTTGTCAGAAATAAGACGAACATAATTTTTAAAATACATACAAAGTTTTGATTCACGTTTTAGACATTTTTGAACCTTTGCTTTCAGTTTTTAGAATTTTTTACTGAATCCCCTATAAATCTCTGATTGGTTGATTCGCCATGATTTAAAAAATGGGCTTTCAGTTCAGATGCACATACTATCAACGTGAATTTATTAATAGTCATGATCATGCAGTAGTTGACTTTTTCAGCCCTTTTACTGACAAAAAAGATTTGGTGCAAGAAACTCCCACAAATACAACCAGCTGATTGAAATTTGGGTCTTACGTAGATAACAAAGCTATAGTGATAACTATATTCATGAAATTATGGCGGAACCATTCACGACACGTACAGTCAGCCTCAAAAGTAACTGACACTTAAACTGGGGAAAGTGTTAATTTAATGGATGGATGGTGATAAATAAATAAATATTTCACAACATCATATACATTGTTCCGATTTCAAAGTAAGTAGCTATAGCATTCGGAAATCGGAGACAACAGTGGTATCACAAACACCCAGACCTGAGCCAATATAGAAAAGTCCGTTTTCTAAATTGACCCAACCGGGGCTCGAACCCGGGACCTCAGAGATGGCGACACCTTGAAAACCTGTGTACAAAGCCACTCGACCACGGAAGTCGTCATTAAATAAAATAAAATTAGACCACCATTGGATTACGAAAAGTATCTTTTCAATTTTTTTATTGGTAACATCAAGCAAAGCAACCTTACTTCAACCCGACAACGCAAATAAGTTAGGTGCGTTTGGCATCGCGCAGCTACTTCTGATGCCGACCGTACCTCGGACGAGGGTCGCCGGCTTCAGGGATTTTGTTTGTTCGTAATTATTTAAGGTTTCCTCTTGTGGCTATTGCCCGATCCCGCGTTATGTGGGGTTCGTATCCCTCTCCTAGATGACTAATGAGATGGTGAGATCCTTTTGAAATGTGTCTACTAGTGGTTTTGTTTAGCATTAGTTGGATATTAAATATGGGAATGATTAATGTTAAAAATACCATTTGGGTTAAAAGTTTGTTTCAAAAGTTTCAGTGTTTTTCAAATTTTATCAAGTATGGCTGTTGCTTTAAATAAATAAGTTTACCTGAATACAATGGCTGCTATATGACGCTATAATTGACCGAGCGAAGCGTCTCTGCTTCAGCTTGGGCATAAATGCTTTCGTATACCTGTCAGTTCTTATTTACAAGCCGCATTTCTCAATAGCTGTCTGGATATGCCGGTGACCACGGCCGATGCAACTCGGTCGAAACGTCGGGAAAATAAGTAGGTGTGAAAATTAATTCCTGTTTTTTAACTAAGTACAATGCAACGCAAAAGTGTATTAATACCATTATATTGAAAAATCTGTTTTTTTCTTTTACCAAATAGGGCTAAGGGGCGGGACTTATCTGTGTTATGCGTTTGACCGCATATTTGGTACGTAACTCTAAATGTGCGAAGTCCGACACGCATTTGGCCGGTTTTTAAATAAAATCTTTCCCAAACGTATAAAATGTGGTGAGGTGCTACGGGTGAGTCGATTTTTCTAGTATTTTTTCTAATATTATTTATCTTTGTATAAAATGTATTGAAACAAATCAGTAAAATTCGCTAAATGGAATAAATTAGGTATGTTTCAACAATTACCACTAGTAACCGCACAATCAATACAAAGTAGCACATACAAAATCATTAGCAGTCGGAAATCTAATTAGTCTACCAATTGTTACGCTTTAAACAGATCATCGGATTAAGTGACTAATTTATCACAGCGTAACACACATGGAACCGGATTTGTATTATTTGTATAATTATGTTACCTCAGATAGGAAATCTCATTGCGGCGATTATAAGTAAAGTTAAAGAATACAATAAAAAATAAATAATAATAATAAATATTTGACAACATCACATACATTGCTCCGATTCCAAAGTAAGTAGCTAAAGCACTTGTGTTATGGAAATCGGAGACAACGGTGGTGTCACAAACACCCAGACCTGAGCCAATATAGAAAAGTTCGTTTTCTAAATTGACCCAACCGGGGATCGAACCCGGGACCTCAAAAATGGCGACACCTTGAAAACCGGTGTACAAAGCCACTCGACCAAGGAGGTCGTCAAAAACGAATCACACATTTTTTTCTTCGATAAGTTTGTCATGGGTTTTGTTCAAAACCTTTTCACTTTTACAACAAAATATACACTTCTACATTCCTTCTACAGTTTACATTCAATGCTTCCATTTTATCTGTATTCAACAGAATTTTCCTTATCAGGCAATTGTAGAGTTTATGATCTGATTGATATGTTAAAAACCGGTTAATTTATTAGTAATTTACATGTTATTAACTGTGTTAAGTGGTTCAAGAAAATTGCAAAGGACAACTGATTGAATCGAAGATCACCGAAAATCATTCATTATAGCACCCTATACTGTGCACATAATTATTTTGCTCGATTTCACAGCTCGGGTGTTTGGTGAGGACGCTGGGGACATCAAATATATTAATCGTACGACCCTTGTCTACCATAGGTTACTTACATACACAACATAGTACTACAGGGAATACAACACAATTCCAGGAGACAACGATTTGCCTAGGAAGCTGTTCAAAAACTAATTTCTTAATAATATTTCAAGCTGATTAAAGCTTTCTAGAATTTAAAGAACTACGCCATCAGTTCTCAATATACTAAGAGACCGGAAGAAAACCAATAAACATAAGCATATTTTCAGGTATTTTGTCACATTTGGATACCATTAGCCATCGATAAGTCTCTCAAGTAACTTTCAATTTACTTTCAACTGATTTATTTTCAAGATGTATATTTCTAATGGCCATTACACCATTCCAAACTTAGCTTGGATTGACATAGCTATATCACGGTGAAAGAATTTTTGCGATCGATCACGGTAAAGTAAATAAATTTGCAATAAAATAGTAGAGATTGTATCCATGCTTGATCTATTCCTTTCGAATACCAAAAACTTATAAAATTTATATAAAATAATATATATAAAATAAATATATATAAAATTTAACTTATTATTGCCGTTATAAAATTTCTATTCCCAACCAATACCAAATTTATTAAAAACTATATTTAAAAATTTAAAATTTGGTATTCGTTGTAAATAGAAATTTTGTAACGGTAATAAACAAATACCATTCGGTATTAGTTTTTGGTATTAGAAAGGAATAGATCCCATGCTCCATCTCGCTTTAATAGCTTCCGTGCTAAGCTGTGGATGAACCGCGCTATAAATCAAACATTATAGTGGTGTAGGATCGCGATAGTTTATATTCCAATGCAGACAAGGGAACTGCGACGTACAACGTTTATTCAATTGTTTTGTAAGAGTGTTAATGTGGTTGCAATAGAATGTTGTTTTGTTACGTTTGGACGCAGGCGGCCGGGTAACAATGGAATATAGATCTATTGTGTTTCATTTTCCGGGCGTTGAAGGTTTAAAGCGACTTTTTGACCTAAGCAATTAAATAAACGAAAACTTTTATTATTATTATTATTAGATATCACATCAGATGAGGTGTCGTATGCTATGTATGAAATATATACACCTAAATAATATAAGTTTTAGGTTTCGTTCTTTTAGAATAAGTAAGTAAGTATTCATTCTTGGTTTATAAATACAATAAATATAAATATTTGACAACATCACATACATTATTGCTCCGATTACAAAGTAAGTAGCTAAAGCACTTGTGTTATGGAAATCAGAGACAACGGTGGTATCACAAACACCCAGACCTGAGCCAATTTAGAAAATTTAGTTTTTCTAAATTGGCCCAACCGGGGGTCGAACCCGAGACCTCAGAGATGGCGACACCATGAAAACCGGTGTACAAAGCCACTCGACCACGGAGGTCGTCAAATGTTATAAATGTAAAACAGAGTGACAAATTATTTGTCTTGATCATGGAGTGTACCACAGGTTTGTATAAAAAAAAACATGATTATTTGAATGACTGAATTTTCTGTATTAAATGATACCTCTTAATACACCAATTCCATTAGCGAACCTCCGGAGGCGTTCATTTTCATTTGGAAGGCGATGGCCGCCGTTTTTTCGATTCCTACTTTTAATTAATGCTGAACAATTCTATCTCATCGTCTAATCGACTCTTGAAAGTTGTAATTTGAATATTTTTTCTTGTAAAACTTTGAAGTGAAGTGATTTTAACAGTTTATTGTCTGTTTTAAGGTTTCATTGTTTTGATACTGAAAAGAGAACATTGATACCGGAAGTTAAGGGTAAACTTAATTAATCATAGGTATTAGAAATAAAACACTTTTTACGGATTACAGCGCGTATATTATTAATTCAGGTGTTGTTTTGGAATTATTTAGTTTGTATTTATTGGTTTTTTAGAATTCCCGACGTTTCGACACCTTTCCAGGGGCCGTGGTCACGGGAGGACTAAAGCAAAAAGGCTGCTCATATTTTTATGAAATTACCCGCTCGAAATTTTTATAAAAATGTATTCAAGTTTATTAAATTATTTTTTAGATGCGTTCTGATTTTAATAATTATTACCGAATTAAATTGAATAAAGTTAATTAGAAAACAAGATCTAGCTACTGAATCTACTACCAGTTCACAGATTGGGAGGCCTCTGAGAGAAAGAACTGGCGGAAGAAAACTCAGAGAGGTTGTGTCGACCTCCCTTTTGATCCCTATCTACAAAACGAAATAACTATATCTTTAGATCCTGCAGTGTGTGATTTGGGATGGGATTTTAGTTGATGGATTATGGGGTCCCACGCTGGTGGTACTCTCCAACCATCATCTCTATTGAAATTTGGATGTTTGTTGATTTCAATAGCCTCGCGTAGCATTCTGGGAATGAATCTTTGTTCTTTAGCGAGTATTTGTGGTTTATCAAATCTAATGTAATGGTTAGGTCCCTTTGATGCATGTTCACACACTGCAGACTTGTTATCGCGCCTATGCTTCATGTCAGCTACATGTTCTTTAACGCGCGTCCCTATACTTCTCTTTGTTTGTCCGATGTAAGAGAGCCCACAGTCACAATCTAGTTTGTAGACGCCCGCATCTTGAAAGGGAATATTACACTTGACAGGTCGTAAGAATTGGTTTATTTTCTTCGGCGGCTTGAAGTAGGTCTTGATGGACGCACGCTTCAGAATACCTCCAATCTTGTCAGTGACACCTTTCATGTATGGTAGGATGGCAGGACGTCGTTCTACTGTGGCTGGTTTGACACGGGTTCTGTGATGAAGGCGTGGTACTGGCAGTTTGTTGCTACGCAGTACGTGCTTGACATGCTGAAGCTCAGCTGTCAGGTGTTGTTGGTCACAGATCCCGCGTGCTCTCTGAAACAAAGATTTCCCTACGGTAGCTAACTGTAAAGGATGGTGGTGGGATTCACCACTGAGGTACTTATCTGTATGTGTTGCTTTTCGATACACAGTGTGGCTCAAGGTTTGATCAGAATTCCTGATGATAAGAATGTCTAGGAAGGCTAGTTTATTATCTGCCTCTAACTCCATAGTGAATTGAATGTTAGGATTGATGGAGTTAAGGTGGTTCAAGAAAGCAGGAACACTATCTCTAGGTAGTATTGTGAAAGTGTCATCTACGTACCGTTTGTAGAACCGGGGAGACACAGGTGCTGTGTTTAGTGCTTTCTCCTCAAAATCCTCCATGAAGATGTCAGCGACAACGGGGGATACAGGAGAGCCCATAGCTACCCCGTCTACTTGTAGATAGAATTCTTCATTCCACAAGAGATAGCCGGATGTTAGGCAGTGTTCAAGAAGTTCTGCATACTCAATTGGCATGTTGTTTTCAACCAGCTTCTTCCTAGTGATATCAATGCAGTCCTGTACTGGTAGGCATGTGAATAAGGACTGCACATCAAAACTGACCATAATTTCATCATCAGTAAGATTTAGATGTTGTATCTCACTAACGAATTGGTAGGAATCCTTCACATAAGCTGTTGTGTTACCTCTCAGTGGTGTGAGTGTTTTAGCTACGTGTCGTGCCAATTTGTAAGTTGGTGAGTCAATTTGGCTGACAATGGGACGTAGCGGAGCGTTGTCTTTGTGTATCTTGGGCAACCCATACAGTTTTGGTGGTTTGGGGCAGGATGGAACAAGGTAATTGACGTCTAGATTCAACGTTTCAGAATGTTTTTTGATGAGCTCACTAGTTTTCTTAAGAATCTTGGTGGTTTGATCATTTTTGACGTGTTTGTAGGTTTTCTCATCATCTAAAAGTTGTTGTATTTTATCATTGTAATCTGACGTGTCCATCACAACCGTTGCGTTACCCTTATCTGCACGGAGAATAGTAAGTTCTGGCTGGCTGCGCAGGTTCTTCAGCGCTGTATATTCATCATGAGGGAGGTTGAGTTTGGGCAGCTTGCTACGCCGTAAGACGGATGAAATATCTTGACGTATGGCTTCACTGTCCTCCTTTTTCATGTTGTTTTTAACCAGGCATTCCTCAACGTTGCAGATAATGTCCTCATAAGGTATTCTACGTGGTGTTACCGCAAAGTTTAATCCTTTATTTAAAACTTTCAATGTAGTTTGAATGAAATTGACTCACCAACTTACAAATTGGCACGACACGTAGCTAAAACACTCACACCACTGAGAGGTAACACAACAGCTTATGTGAAGGATTCCTACCAATTCGTTAGTGAGATACAACATCTAAATCTTACTGATGATGAAATTATGGTCAGTTTTGATGTGCAGTCCTTATTCACATGCCTACCAGTACAGGACTGCATTGATATCACTAGGAAGAAGCTGGTTGAAAACAACATGCCAATTGAGTATGCAGAACTTCTTGAACACTGCCTAACATCCGGCTATCTCTTGTGGAATGAAGAATTCTATCTACAAGTAGACGGGGTAGCTATGGGCTCTCCTGTATCCCCCGTTGTCGCTGACATCTTCATGGAGGATTTTGAGGAGAAAGCACTAAACACAGCACCTGTGTCTCCCCGGTTCTACAAACGGTACGTAGATGACACTTTCACAATACTACCTAGAGATAGTGTTCCTGCTTTCTTGAACCACCTTAACTCCATCAATCCTAACATTCAATTCACTATGGAGTTAGAGGCAGATAATAAACTAGCCTTCCTAGACATTCTTATCATCAGGAATTCTGATCAAACCTTGAGCCACACTGTGTATCGAAAAGCAACACATACAGATAAGTACCTCAGTGGTGAATCCCACCACCATCCTTTACAGTTAGCTACCGTAGGGAAATCTTTGTTTCAGAGAGCACGCGGGATCTGTGACCAACAACACCTGACAGCTGAGCTTCAGCATGTCAAGCACGTACTGCGTAGCAACAAACTGCCAGTACCACGCCTTCATCACAGAACCCGTGTCAAACCAGCCACAGTAGAACGACGTCCTGCCATCCTACCATACATGAAAGGTGTCACTGACAAGATTGGAGGTATTCTGAAGCGTGCGTCCATCAAGACCTACTTCAAGCCGCCGAAGAAAATAAACCAATTCTTACGACCTGTCAAGTGTAATATTCCCTTTCAAGATGCGGGCGTCTACAAACTAGATTGTGACTGTGGGCTCTCTTACATCGGACAAACAAAGAGAAGTATAGGGACGCGCGTTAAAGAACATGTAGCTGACATGAAGCATAGGCGCGATAACAAGTCTGCAGTGTGTGAACATGCATCAAAGGGACCTAACCATTACATTAGATTTGATAAACCACAAATACTCGCTAAAGAACAAAGATTCATTCCCAGAATGCTACGCGAGGCTATTGAAATCAACAAACATCCAAATTTCAATAGAGATGATGGTTGGAGAGTACCACCAGCGTGGGACCCCATAATCCATCAACTAAAATCCCATCCCAAATCACACACTGCAGGATCTAAAGATATAGTTAGTTCGTTTTGTAGATAGGGATCAAAAGGGAGGTCGACACAACCTCTCTGAGTTTTCTTCCGCCAGTTCTTTCTCTCAGAGGCCTCCCAATCTGTGAACTGGTAGTAGATTCAGTAGCTAGATCTTGTTTTCTAATTAACTTTATTCAATTTAATTCGGTAATAATTATTAAAATCAGAACGCATCTAAAAAATAATTTAATAAACTTGAATACATTTTTATAAAAATTTCGAGCGGGTAATTTCATAAAAATATGAGCAGCCTTTTTGCTTTAGTCCTCCCGTGACCACGGCCCCTGGAAAGGTGTCGAAACGTCGGGAATTCTAAAAAACCAATAAATACAAACTAAATAATTCCAAAACAACACCTGAATTAATAATATACGCGCTGTAATCCGTAAAAAGTGTTTTATTTCTAATGAACTGTACGCGCGAAAATCTTAGAAGTGTATAATCATAGGTACTATTTCTTTTTGCTTTATCTCTCAAAACTATCATTATTATTTTTTGATACTATATTTTTTCCAACTAGCATGTGATGATTGGGTCGGTTAGAGTTCTAAAAGCAACCATTAAAATTCAGAAAACATATACCTATAAAATACCTATTTTGCTTTGCTTGTGTTTAGATTTTAGCGCTAAAGATATTGCAGCTTAATCAAACTGAGAATAGTAACACAATTAGGCTATGAGATATCCAGTAATGGTGTTAACTAATGGTAAATTAAATAATTGTGACTTGGTAGGTAATTAATTTATTTACCACGTTAGTAATAAATATTGTATAGCAGATGTATAGTTATACAGTGTTTTGTCCCTTTCTTTTTAATGTCAAACTTAAATAGTTTGACAGAGAGTAACCATTGTGTAACTATTACTGCTATACAATTTATATTAGTAAGGGTGATAATGGATAATTATATATATGATTGCGTAAAGCTGTTGAAAATTAACGGCTTTTGCAAAAAAACTTTTTTAAACTATTATTTTTGAATCTTCAGATGTTTTGTAGGTACAGACAGATTTTTTTGAAGACTGTGTTTTTATTGCATTTGATTCATGATTTTATTTAAAAACTGTCCAACACTGCGATCTCTATTTGAAGAGCTATCTAAACCTCATTTCAAACCGCGAAAAAAACAACATGGTATAGTCCAAGCGAGATGAGAATGGGATGGAACCTTGTCAAACTGAGACGCGCATAGTACGCCGGTCAGCCACAGGAACATCCAAAAACACGGTGCCACGCATTCGAGGAAACTTTTGCTGCAGCAACTTCAAGTAAGATAACAAGTAAGCAATTAGTTGATTAATTAAATTAAAATTAACTAATTAGTCAATTATCGATTTACTTTGACAAGGTTTCATACCATTCTCATCGCGCGCGGATTATAACAGTTTCCAGCTTATGTTATATTCGTTGAATTCTCTATGTAACTCCGATATCCCGTGTCACTCGCACTACTAGCAGAACATTAATCTACGTCGCCGCTCCGCTAATTACGAATTTAAAGTATGACTCTGGGCTACATTGCTTAGTCCCCTATATTACAGATCGCGCGGCGAGAGTTTGGCTTTGACCGTTATTGCACAGAAATCAGAAATTGGGTATCAACGGGCAATTAGCGGGGTAATGCATGCGCAGTAATCCCCTCCACCCGAAGGTCAAAGCCAAACTCTCGCCGCGCGCAGTGTAGAAAGCTACAGGCTACGGCATTATTACTGTATGATATGAAGCCCGTATTTTATCGTTACCTAGTATTTTATGTATATAAGTTTGCTGAGATTTTGCATTTAAGCCGTTCCCTGCAGTTTTGTTTTTAAACAACTTTATATTTTAGTATTGTCATTTAATAACATCTTTTACTTTGTTACAGGGATGAAGTTTTTGTTTGACGTTATTAATATGAATTGACCTTTAATAATTAAAAAACCATGTCTTTGTAAATACAATACAAATAAACCCAGCGAACTAAAATTGATGAAACAAGCATCGCGCTCAAAAAATGGCACCACACGAAAATGACAACTAAGTAAGTGGAGCTAAAAATACTGGCATTTAACTATGCAGCACAAAGCGACTGAACACTGATTGCATAATAGCGACCATAATTTGTATAACTCATAGATATTTTCTATACTTAAACGAAAAAATATGATACTAATACTTTCTAATATTATTTATCTTAAAATATAATACGTTATTTCTGCATCTTTTTACTGCCTTCTTTGCGTGTTTAACACCATTTGACTACACAGGACGTCATTTCTAATAAACTCTCTCTTTCTCTCTTTACTTTACAATGAAAACTGCAATTATTGTAAAGAATAATAACGTCTGTCACCGGTTGCGTGGCTGGCCCTGTAATGGTACCAAAGGTCCATACACGAAAAAAATCTATGAGAAAAAAAAAACCTAGTTCCTAAGAAATCGCCAGATATTTCAACATGTGGTTATTATCAAAAGACTCAGAAATCCGATACTCAAGTCAATTGGACATCGTAAATATATTTCTTTTACCACTTAAACTCACCATAAATCCATAATAATAATGCGACAAGCATGTCACTTTGGTTCAGAAATATCTTTGAAAATAAACCCACTTTGAAACAAAAGGCAGAGATTTTTTCTTAAACTATAAATTTGTCACATTTGACGGTTCGCAGGCGCAGATGCCCAGACATATAAAAAAAATATAAATACGGAATAAGAGGACACAATGTAATAATTTGATCAACAGCTGCCGAACAAAAATAGACCTTATGTCTTGAAGACTAAAAGCTAGGGGGACATATTATGTCTTCTTGGTTATCTTAAAAACCTATAAATACAGATAATACGCAGAATCAATTTCTATTTTCCAGGATTCAATCATACCGAAATCGATGTTGCCTACAACGCTGTCTAGATGTCTAGATTTTTGAATCAAATGTAGTGGTTCAGGAACACATAGTGACATCTATTGAGGGGAAAAGGAATTACACCAAACGTATGGATGGACCAACGATAGAGCATGGGGGCGTGTTTAATGCGAAATGCGCCGGCGCAGATTTAAAGAAGAATAGACAATAAAAACAGCGAGTTAAGACTTAAGTTAGAATAAATTAGGACGAGTTTATTTGTTGTAGCTTTCTTAGAGAGGAATTTGTAAAAATCAGGGATTACGAAGGGATGGTTGTTGAAGAGTGGACGTATTATTGTATTGTATTGTTTTCCGAGTTAAAAATAGCGTCCCTTGATTTAATAAGAAGTTGAATTACAAGTTGTAAAATGAGAATTAATATATACTAAATTATGAAATCCTAATGGAAGAGATTTAAATATAATTATATAAAGTAAAATCAATAGTGGTGCACCATTACTGGAGATATACAGCTAAGTACCTAGGATATAAAGTTTATAAAGCGTAAATGTTTGTAGACCTTTTCTATTTTCAGAAATTGTGGTTTGATTGTTTAACTAATTATTAAATGAGCACCGATCTCACTAATAAAGGTCTAAAATAAGTACGCAAAGTTACATCTAATTCTTTGTGTTCGCATTTATTGTTTAGATTAATTAGATTAATCGGCAGAATTGGGTTTTTTATTATCTCGTTTCGCTTTCCCAATTCATTTGGCTGTAGGAGCTGAAGCGAGAGGCCAAATTCTAACTAACGTGGGAATTTGGTCAAAATAATCAAAAGTTTCTAGTAAAATCAATATTAATTAATAAATTAATATAACATTTATTTTGCATTCATATTTATTTCCCATTATAGGTATCCCATTTCATTGACAGAATTATTCGCATTAACTACTTTAGAGTTGAATTTAGATAATACTAAACTTTATTACTTGTGTTACCTTCGATGGTGACAAACCTTATCTGGTGGATAAGACAATTGACATTAGATTACCTTTCTTGAATCTGACATAGACTTTGAAAGCACCTGAGTAATTGATCTGATCTAAGTTTATAGCTAAAGTTCGATGCTAGTACGATTCCTTCGATGGAATTCTGAATTTTGATTGGAGATAAATCGATAGTTTCAGACACTTAATTTTAATTCAGCTTAAATAAGGTCTAGTTTGAATTATACTTGTATACCTATTTGAAATGCTAATCATTTAATACGAATGGTTATGACATCGTCATAAATTGATTATGACGTCGTCATAAATCTTTAATACTATAATTGAACTTATTCACAGAGGTAGTGATTCATTAAATGATAGTAGTATTTATTTAAATTCTATACTGTATGAGTTGATCACGCTGTGTGGATTCAACTTAGCAAACTACACGTAGTCTTCGTATTACGTGAGTTCAAGGCATCATTCCTTCAGTGCGGTCAACGTAGAATTAGCATAGGAAATATATCTAAAGAGCTCACGCTGATCTATTACCCTTAGGTGGCCACCTATAGAAGGGAGAAAAGATTACCTCCTCTAAAAAAAACACAAAATTATAACAAGGGATAAAGACAGCTATTTGACATCCGTCTGACGAGATTGTCAAAACCAGATTAGGGAATGCTAGGATTGTAGTTGAAGGGTTGCCAAGGTTGAATCCAAACGTGTGTTAAAATCATTTTAAGTCATTTGCTAATTTAACACTTTCTTATCACACCTCAAACCTACTATCTGAAAGGTATTTAAAATCATCGTTACAAGACGAGTTGGTTAAAAGGTACTCTTATCTAAGCTGAGTTATATTTTGGGATAAATTTAAAAACTATTAGACGATCACATACATACAATTATTATAACAGGGAGCCTAGTTCATTATCATTGAGAATATCAGAAAGAAGTTAGGCTCGCTGCATGCCATTACACGTGGTGGCGGTGACCAGGATTTCTAGCCTTTGTGTTGATTTAAAGTAGACACAACTAGGAATCGGACTTTAAACAAAATAAAATAAAAACACAACGTAGAACATTTATATTTTATCCCAATATTATATTTCAGCAAATTTATATTGTAAATTTCCCAAACAAAGCAGACTGAAATTTAAAATAATAATTTTGTAATTCTATGTATTCTGACGGATACTTATGACAGCAAGAAATTACATAAGATCATGTTTAATCTAAAAATCGGGGAGAGGAAAATTATTTAACTACCTATTTGTAGTTAAGATAATATTCTATAATTGTCATAGTATAGCAGCTGTCTAATTTCATTCTGCATTGATTTGAAAGTGTAAACTGCATGGTGATATTTTTCTGTGTCTTTTACAGGCGGCGTTGCTCTTTGTTACATTGTGTACCTTTAGGCGCGTAAAACTATTCTTGTTGTTCGTACACAATAATATTTAAAGGAATCCTTGTATTACGGTTGTAGGCAAACGTAAGCTAAAAAAATAAAATAATGACGGGTCGAATGTTAACGCAACGCGGTATAAAGACGGCGTTAGTAAAGGAAAGGGATCTTGATTTAGGTACATTAGTTGCAGATAGGCGCGAAAAATTTATGTCCTGTAAGTGGAAGATTAAAAATAAAGTGCACAACAAACGACAATTTATAAAAGCAACATATTCCTAAATTAAAGTAAATTTATAAAAACAAAAACAAACAAAATTAGTATTAAAATTTAAATACAATCAAAATTTCAATTAAGATCAAATTATATTATACACATTGGATCAGTTAATGACCAGATTTATATTAACTAAAAACGAACTTTATTACCTAAGTGTAGTTATAAGAAAAAGTTAAGGTTAATTGTTGATAAGATTCAATCATTGTTTATCAATCAGAAGACGGATCAACAATAGATATATCGAATTAAATTTTAATGAGGAGTTGAAACTCGACTTGTTCGATTCAAGTGAGTTAATAAATAATGGGTACTTTTGGTTGAACAATAGATATATCGAATTAAATTTTAATGAGGAGTTGAAACTCGACTTGTTCGATTCATTCAAATGAGTTAATAATAATGGGTACTTTTGGTTTAACAATAGATATATCGAATTAAATTTTAATGAGGAGTTGAAACTCGACTTGTTCGATTCAAGTGAGTTAATAATAATGGGTACTTTTGGTTGAACAATAGATATATCGAATTAAGTTTTAATGAGGAGTTGAAACTCGACTTGTTCGATTCAAGTGAGTTAATACGAGTAAATAATGGATACTTTGGTTTAACAATAGATTTATAAAATTAAATTTTAATGAGGAGTTTAAACTCGACTTGTTCGATTCAAGTGAGTAAATAAATAATGGATACATTTGGTTCAACAATAAATATATCAAATTTAATTTTAACGATACGATGAAACTCGACTTGTTCGATTCAAGTGAGTCAATAATTATTGGATACAATTAATTAATTGTAATTGAATTCAGTTCAGTGAATTGAGTTATACTATACTACTTGAGTAAACTAACCCGACTTGTTCGAATCAAGTGGTTTAATTAATGAAGAGTATACCTAATTTAATTAAGTCATTTAAGTAGCATTATTTAGAACGAGAAAACGAGCTAAAGTAGTTTGATTCAGGAGGATGAATCAACATGAAATTTATATTTAAGTTCAATAACAAGGAATCTGAACCCAACTTGTGCGGCCCAGTGCATCGTTGAACAGAAACTAAAGGATAGTGTGACGTCATAAAAATATTCGATATCCAACTGCACATGTTCAAAGAAAAAAAATATTCTCAGTTGCAGTTGTCAGGGCAGTTGTTTGAAAAACAATAAATAATTTAATGAATGAGCCCGACCTTCAAGACTGGTCACTATTAACAATAGGTCATTTATTTCTTTTAAAAGTTCTTTATTTTAAATAAAATTCAATAAGGAAGACAGACAATAGGACAATACAATAAAACGTAAAACTCGAATTCCATTTTAAAAAGGAGAGTTTTGACATGTGGAAATCATAAAACCAAAAAGGGACCGGTATTAAGTATTCTCTGTTTTAGCTCTATTTAATTATTTAAGAAAACTTCATTGTGATAAACTCAGGGTAGGGTGTTGCGACTCAATAGAATAGAAACTAGAATATTTTTATAATAGCTCAAAAATTAGTTATCTAAGATATACATATTATTCATTCTTACACTGGAAATGAAAGAACCTGTTCGATTCAGGTTACATGTAATTCGATTGACGATTGAGGAATGAAATCTAATCTAGTAATTTGAGTAATATTACACATTGAGCGGAAGTAGAACATTAGATGTTCGAATTAGGTATATTGATAAAATAGTGAATAAATGTAATTAAGGTTTAGTCATTTAAGAGTATCCAGCTACGGAGTGAAATAGAATTTTATATTTCAATTCAAGTGATAAATTAATCAACAGTAGATAAATTAATATTGCGGTTAGATGAAATGTAAGAGAAGAAAAGAATCAAATCTGGTCAGTTTGATTATAGTAAAACTATTAAGGACGAAGGGAAGGAGCAAACTTACATTTTCTAATATTAGTTTAACGTATAAGTATATGGAGTGGAAATAAGTTTTGATTTGTCTGATTTATTATTTAAGTGCGAAATGGTATTAAATTACAAGCTGAATTTAAGATGAATTTAGAGTCAATGGACCTGTTCGATTCAGGGAATCAAGTAGATGTGATGACATCTCAATCTTGGGACTTATTATATAAATAAAAATAAGATAAGTTAAGCTATAATAATAGAACTTAGTAGAGTGATAAGACAAGTTGACTTTTATCGCTAGAAGCGATTTCTTTTAGACAAGCTTTGGTATGGTGAGATTGACAAAGGATGAATTAATGGAGGTGTAAAGTGACTCAGTAGCTCAGTTGGAAGAGCATTGAATTGATACAGACTTACGAAGGTCGCGGGTTCGAGTCCCGTTTGAGTAAATGATTTAGTGACAAGATGAATGGATGCTAGTTTAGTATATACGAATATAAATATAATTTTAAGTTTATTCTAATTTAGTTAGAGTATTACAAACTACTACTATTATACAACGAAAACTTACATTGAACCGAGATCATTGCATACGGCTTACAATCTTGAATCGCAGTAAACAAAGAGTGATTGTTGATTTCTTGATTCCATACTTTATAAGACTTCGGTTCTAATGAAAATATTTTCTACCGAGTAGAAAAACAGAATGTAATTTCAAAAGGTTGAAATGATAATTATATCGATCAATTGATAATTTAACAAAAATAAATTCGGCGTTGACATTAAACAAAGTTGTATATTAATGATGATAAATATAAATAACATAAGAATAAATAAATAAAATATAAAACAAAATAATAAAATTACATACATAATATTCTCTGAAAATAAATAATTAGATGGATATAATACTTACAGTGGTGGAAAGATGTTAATTAAAAAGTGATTAGAAAATTGAATACAATAAGACAATGGCAAATTAAACGATTTTAGTTTCTCTGTCTGGCTTAAAAGATTAGTACTATTATTTAAATAAAACGTTGTAGAACTAACATTTGGTTACGTTGAAAAGATTAGACGGAAGGTCCGTGAAAAGCTAATAAGAGCAGTTGTGTCTAAGGAAGCTATCTTTAATAAGAAAAAAAAAACCACCGATCAATATAATTTAATTTAAGAGATTACGTCAAATTGAAAAACATTTCAAAACCCAAGCAGCAGTAAAGTTAATGAGAAATTTTATGAGACTAAACACTTTATTGCATTGTAATTAAATTATTAAAATAAACATTAGCATGCGCAAACACTAATAATCTATGGAGTGATAGACAAATAGTAAAGCATAATATGAAAAGCAATTATATAATATTGCTATTCAAATGATTAGATATGACATAAATACTGACTAGAAGCAATTAAGTGATTCAATACTTAAAGTTTTGTCAGACAGAAGGCAGGAAAAAAAAATGAGGCGCCAGTCGCCGTGGGATTATTTTGTCGAGTCTTGACACTTTAAGGAACATTGCGCAAACAATGGTCATATTATAGACGTCCGAACAGTTTAAGGACGAATTAACAGTAGATTTTTTTTGTCTATCAGTTCATATAGAGATTTAGTTAGAATGAAGTCAAGAGTTTGAGAATAGATTACGTAACTGAAATTGGCTTCAGTTGCCTAATCTGGGAGAGGTGTGTAATGGTACCAAAGGTCCATACACGAAAAAAATCTATGAGAAAAAAAAAACCTAGTTCCTAAGAAATCGCCAGATATTTCAACATGTGGTTATTATCAAAAGACTCAGAAATCCGATACTCAAGTCAATTGGACATCGTAAATATATTTCTTTTACCACTTAAACTCACCATAAATCCATAATAATAATGCGACAAGCATGTCACTTTGGTTCAGAAATATCTTTGAAAATAAACCCACTTTGAAACAAAAGGCAGAGATTTTTTCTTAAACTATAAATTTGTCACATTTGACGGTTCGCAGGCGCAGATGCCCAGACATATAAAAAAAATATAAATACGGAATAAGAGGACACAATGTAATAATTTGATCAACAGCTGCCGAACAAAAATAGACCTTATGTCTTGAAGACTAAAAGCTAGGGGGACATATTATGTCTTCTTGGTTATCTTAAAAACCTATAAATACAGATAATACGCAGAATCAATTTCTATTTTCCAGGATTCAATCATACCGAAATCGATGTTGCCTACAACGCTGTCTAGATGTCTAGATTTTTGAATCAAATGTAGTGGTTCAGGAACACATAGTGACATCTATTGAGGGGAAAAGGAATTACACCAAACGTATGGATGGACCAACGATAGAGCATGGGGGCGTGTTTAATGCGAAATGCGCCGGCGCAGATTTAAAGAAGAATAGACAATAAAAACAGCGAGTTAAGACTTAAGTTAGAATAAATTAGGACGAGTTTATTTGTTGTAGCTTTCTTAGAGAGGAATTTGTAAAAATCAGGGATTACGAAGGGATGGTTGTTGAAGAGTGGACGTATTATTGTATTGTATTGTTTTCCGAGTTAAAAATAGCGTCCCTTGATTTAATAAGAAGTTGAATTACAAGTTGTAAAATGAGAATTAATATATACTAAATTATGAAATCCTAATGGAAGAGATTTAAATATAATTATATAAAGTAAAATCAATAGTGGTGCACCATTACTGGAGATATACAGCTAAGTACCTAGGATATAAAGTTTATAAAGCGTAAATGTTTGTAGACCTTTTCTATTTTCAGAAATTGTGGTTTGATTGTTTAACTAATTATTAAATGAGCACCGATCTCACTAATAAAGGTCTAAAATAAGTACGCAAAGTTACATCTAATTCTTTGTGTTCGCATTTATTGTTTAGATTAATTAGATTAATCGGCAGAATTGGGTTTTTTATTATCTCGTTTCGCTTTCCCAATTCATTTGGCTGTAGGAGCTGAAGCGAGAGGCCAAATTCTAACTAACGTGGGAATTTGGTCAAAATAATCAAAAGTTTCTAGTAAAATCAATATTAATTAATAAATTAATATAACATTTATTTTGCATTCATATTTATTTCCCATTATAGGTATCCCATTTCATTGACAGAATTATTCGCATTAACTACTTTAGAGTTGAATTTAGATAATACTAAACTTTATTACTTGTGTTACCTTCGATGGTGACAAACCTTATCTGGTGGATAAGACAATTGACATTAGATTACCTTTCTTGAATCTGACATAGACTTTGAAAGCACCTGAGTAATTGATCTGATCTAAGTTTATAGCTAAAGTTCGATGCTAGTACGATTCCTTCGATGGAATTCTGAATTTTGATTGGAGATAAATCGATAGTTTCAGACACTTAATTTTAATTCAGCTTAAATAAGGTCTAGTTTGAATTATACTTGTATACCTATTTGAAATGCTAATCATTTAATACGAATGGTTATGACATCGTCATAAATTGATTATGACGTCGTCATAAATCTTTAATACTATAATTGAACTTATTCACAGAGGTAGTGATTCATTAAATGATAGTAGTATTTATTTAAATTCTATACTGTATGAGTTGATCACGCTGTGTGGATTCAACTTAGCAAACTACACGTAGTCTTCGTATTACGTGAGTTCAAGGCATCATTCCTTCAGTGCGGTCAACGTAGAATTAGCATAGGAAATATATCTAAAGAGCTCACGCTGATCTATTACCCTTAGGTGGCCACCTATAGAAGGGAGAAAAGATTACCTCCTCTAAAAAAAACACAAAATTATAACAAGGGATAAAGACAGCTATTTGACATCCGTCTGACGAGATTGTCAAAACCAGATTAGGGAATGCTAGGATTGTAGTTGAAGGGTTGCCAAGGTTGAATCCAAACGTGTGTTAAAATCATTTTAAGTCATTTGCTAATTTAACACTTTCTTATCACACCTCAAACCTACTATCTGAAAGGTATTTAAAATCATCGTTACAAGACGAGTTGGTTAAAAGGTACTCTTATCTAAGCTGAGTTATATTTTGGGATAAATTTAAAAACTATTAGACGATCACATACATACAATTATTATAACAGGGAGCCTAGTTCATTATCATTGAGAATATCAGAAAGAAGTTAGGCTCGCTGCATGCCATTACAGCCCGACTAAATGCTGTGCGAGTTGTAATTTTTTTAAGCATAATTTCCATAGATTTTAGTGCGCTAAATAAACCTGTCAAACAAAAGTGAATACATAATTATTATTATACTAGACTATACTTTTTAAGAAGTATAATCGTTCAGATTTCAAAATAAACTAGGTCCTATTACTAAAACTTTACCACGTAGGTATTTGTTAATTTCACGAGAATCAGTTTTGTAACAAAATGATCCTTAGAAACGCCCATTTTCAACAGTCAAAAGAGTAGTCAGCTAATTTGTAGGCGTTCAAATAATGTGTCTTTGTGATCTCCATTGTCACATTTCGCATTTGCGCACGATTCTAGCACAAAATAGAGAGAGGACCGAAGACAAGCTATCTACGCGCTCTCACCGACACGGAATAACCGGAATCTCAGACTCAAACGAGTTCAAGTACGTGAGGCAGTGTCGTCGGTCGGTGAGAGCTGTCAATGTGTGTGTGCGTTGCTCGAGAGCGCGTTGTACTAAGCTTGACTTCTGTCCCCTCTCTATTTTGTGATTCTAGCAACACGCAGCGTCGTCGGCAGCTGTCACATTAATCATCGTCATGACTAATTAGTTGCGAATTTATTGCATAATGAGATCGCGATCGTTAAGAGCCCCAATGGGTTTGCTGATACAGTTTGAGTACAAACGTATTGTGGGAAATCAGTTTGAAGAACAGAATCAACAAGAAGGTTTGAAAAGTATTCTTTGCACTTTTTGGTATTCTATAGAGGAATTAAAGAACTAAAACGGACTAAGTAGAGACGTTTCGGGAGTTTAGCATAAAAACACTCACCCGGATTGCAAAACAACGATGCATTTGTATCAAATACTTCTATGTTGTATTTGATTTGTATGTATAGTCTGTTCCTTACTTGTTTTATTTGATAAACAATCTTCATCTAACACTTAATTGAAAAAATCAATTATAAAATACAACAAATAGTTTTCCACACATAGATTACGAAGAAATTACTAATATTAGTGACAATTTGAGACAACATATTTTTAAATAACGATTTAAGTTTAATAAAAGACGTATGACCTGTCAAAAGCTGTTTACTAAATAGGACAAGTAAAGATAAACAGACTATAGATGAATTTGTTCTGAACACATTTTGGACATCTTATTATATAAGACGGGTTGGGTCTCCACAACGATTATGAAATGAATGAGTATGTACATATTTTTGTCGACTGCTCAATAAATAAATAATGGGTACAAAAAATCTTGAGGCACATGCATGCTCCAGTTCTCAAAGCCCTTACTTACATTGAAAAAAAACATGCAATCTAATTATTCAGAAAATTCATCTCTTTCAGAAAAATACAAGATTTGTTGGATAGAAATAATATTCATGCGGGGTAATTTTACCAAATTTTTCGTTCCCTTGCTTTCTCCAGTTTAATATAAAACATTTAAAGGGGAACGCATCAAAACGTTTTCCTTTTAATATCGAGAGTAACACGAGTAATATTACATACCTTGCGTTTCCTACCACATTCCACAAAATGTCATGACGACATTCCTGGCGATTATTTTATTGTTCTTATAATTGTACGTAAGTATAAAAAGTTTCTTGCTTGAATATTAAAGTCTTCATACTTGGGAAATGAAATGAACAGTAAATTAAGATAAATAATATTAGAAAAAATACTAGAAAAAATCGACTCACCCGTAGCACCTCAGACGGGACTCGAACCCGCACCCTTGGGATTCCGGCCCAATGCACTGACCAATTATGCTACCGAGTCGCTAGTGGGAGCGGCGAAATTTTCTAGTACTTTTAACTTCTTCGCTGCAAGCCAGCGCAATTTCATCAATGTGAGGAAATACCTCCACATTCGAAAAAACATCTTTCCAGATGTTTTGACAATCGATAAAGATGAAACAGCTATATAATTATTAAATTTTGATTTTTCGCATTCACAATGCTATTTTTATATTAAGATAAATAATATTAGAAAAAATACTAGAAAAAATCGACTCACCCGTTGTCACAAGCATTGTGAATGCGAAAAATCAAAATTTAATAATGAACAGTAAATTTTTGCTCGCATGCTACGACCATATAGCATAAAGCAGGGTACTCACTGTATCAAATGTGTACGTAGGCTCGAGCCTGCTGCGACCGTACTCACTTGATACGGTTACAGTGACATTACGTGCTACACCTTTAAGCGAGTATGATTTCTATAGTGGGGTAACTCGACAGTGATGACAGGGCAACGATGCGGTGGGGTGAGGGGCAGAGCCCACTGCTACCCGGTAGGCGTGCCGTACCTAACTTTTCATTACTGAAAGTGCGGTACTTTAGTTCTAGTCGTCATATTTTTTTCGAAAAGAAATATATTATTACACTTTTCCAATAAATAGAACAGTTCAGATGCTACACTGACTATCAGAACATTACAGACCTTTTACTGCAAATCAGCTAGCACCATTCGGCCGACAAAAAACGGGAATGGCTGACATTTTACGGTTCGTCAGAGCGCTTTCATCGGGAGCCGTGTCGCATTATGAGGGTATATCAATCATTATGTCCGGGCCGATCAATCCATTGAATACGTGTGAAGGTCGCGCGCTAATTAAAATGCCGATTCCTGACGCCTATGTTTTAGTGACATCGTTCAATATGGAATATTAAAATAGTTTAAAAGCTGAAAACAAAAATACTTGTTAAGAGGAACCACCACGGTCGAGATAATTGAAAAATTCCTATAAAAACTTCTTTTTGGCTGTGCTCCTATGTTTTGCTTTTTTATATAATCTCGACTTTGATTGCTGGATGTCTAAACAATGGCTTTTTTTAGGTTTTGGAGATAAAACATAGGAACACAGCCAATTCATTCCTTTAAATTAAAAAAAAAATAAATCGGTTCGAGTCCCGCCTGAGGTGCTACGGGTGAGTCGATTTTTTCTAATATTATTTATCTTAAATCGGTCTAGTTTTGGAGGAGAAACAGGGGACTACCAAACGTTAATTTTGTCAACTTTCTATATAAATTTTTCAATTCTCTCGACCGTGGTGTTCTTCGGTTTGTGTTTTAAACGGCTCTTGCTAGCGTTATGGTTACTAAGGCGTTGCAAACCAGAAAATATCGCATAGTTCTCTTGAATAATGTTCAGTAGACCCTATTAGATTCAATTTTTGCTGCATACTTTTGGATCACGTAAGTTATTGTAACTATCATATCTCGGAGGGATGCTTAGTTATCTGTAGTTTTTACACGACTGCCCAAAAAACAGAGTGTAATGTGTTCAGGGTTCATGTATGTTTGTATGTAAGTTTCTTAATTCCACCATAACTTTTAAATGCCTTAACGGAGTTGGATGCATTGGGTATCGTTTGAATCCTTATATCATCCTGAGGAGGAGTAAATACTGGCAATTTTTTTTAGAAAAAAAAAACAATATAGCGCCTGTACGACGCCACTTTCAATTGTGAATAAAAAATATTTTAATTTAATTATTACAATATGGGCATAAAATGGAAGGCAATGATGAACGCATTCCAAAACTATATAATTTGTCACTTAAATGTGTGAAATAAAAATAAATAAGTAACTTTTCAAATATTATATTTGAAACAGGACTGCCCTACCAAAAACGAACTAAAAAGTTAGTAAATAATAAGTTTAATTGCAGTTGGGAGACCGTTGTAGAAAAAAAGTAATCAAAGAGGAACTATATCACTTAAATTGTTGTTAACTATTTAGCTTAGAATTTCCGCCTTGTCAATACTGTTTAGTTTCGGAAGGCTTAAATCAGGAAACTCAAGGTGGATCATTATGAGTATCAACATCAATCGATGCTGCTGCCTCATTTAAAAAAAAAATATTTTAATATTGCCGATACACAACTAAAGAAAGTGAAAGAAATCCATCGCGATCGCGACGCCAGCGACGTTTCCAATAAAGGGTGTTTCTCCAAAAACTAAGTCATCTATCAAGCGAATGACTCTTTTGTTTCTCCGATATCCGCTGTAGAGGTTATATGAGCCATCTGTCATTGTCGATGGGGTGCCGGCCGGCATGTTTTATTTATTGGCACCATTATGGACCTATCGAAATATATGGCCGGAGAATGGACCAGTGGCGAATGGACCATTTAAGTTCATTTTATTGTTTACAACGCCACCTAGCGGCGGCAGTCGTTTTATAGTTAAGGAAATGAGCTAATTATAATGCCGTAATTCGAGTGTCGGCTGCCGAAAACTGTAACGTATGAAATCGAATATTTTTTATAGATAAACGCAAATGAATAAATTAACCATTAGATATTATCAATGAATGAGACCTCTAAAAGGAAAGACTACTAATTTTGGTAATACTTGCACTAAAGTACACTTTTCTTGCAGTAACAGCAGTAGAAGAATTTGTAAAGAAAGTAAGTGTATTGAAAAGACTGAAAATAAGTGAAAAAGGAAACTCAAATTATATTTAAGTATCAACAATTTATCGTAATATCAGAAAACAAAATTCTGATTCAAAGAAAGAATTCCTTACACCAAATCGCTAATTTCAGAAAGGGAAAATAATTAAAATTCTCCAGTAACATTGTTTTACGAATCACAGCTCCCAGCGGCGGGAACACTCTCCAGTGACTCATCAACAACATGAAATTTAACATCAATTAACAAGATCTCGCTGTAAAAAAGTTGATCGTAATTCCTTTTTTTAATATTACGATTTCGTTAAATGGAGAGAAAATAAAATCCGTTAGTTCGGGCAGAGCTTTTAGGCGTAATAAAATGTGTATTGTTTACTTCTATTAGGCAATGAATACATATAGGTAAGACATTTGCAATAATTTGAAAAAAAAAGTGGGGCTGATGTCATGATCGTCTCTTATATAAAAATAAAGGGGTGACTGACATATTAACGCCCAGCCTAAACCACTAGACCTAGAGTCTTGAAATTTTGTAGATAGATACTTTATACAGTGTAACTTTGTAGGAGTACTTCTAAAAAAAATAAGCAAACACGTGTTTTGTGGTTTTCCGAAACTCAAACCCTCAGGGGATAAATGGGATAAAATGGCATTGATTTTAAAGTCTAACACGATAGATATGACACGGTAGACATAAAGGGGTGAAATCCGGGTTTAAATTTTGTATAGAAAAAAAAGGACATAACGACTTGAAATTTCGTAGGACTACTTCGATAAATAAATAAGTTAACAACAATTTCGTGATTTTCCGAAAATCAACCCCTCAAAGGGTAAATGGAGTAAATAAACCTACAAATCAATAAGGATGTCGTTATTGTGGTTTTATGATTGTTGATTGCGAAAATGGCATTAATTTTGAAGTCCAAACAAAGTTGGACATTATTAATTCAACCCCTAAATGGCCCAATATAGGGGTCCAAATTTTGTATGGAATAATAATACGGGAACGGGAACGGGGCGAGGACGGGGACGAACAGGAATGGAATATGGATCCTACTAATTTCATAAGTGTGAAAGTTTGAATGCTTGGATGTTTGTTACCCACGCAAAAACGACGGATTTGGAATGGCACACAGATATTCATAGCCTGGATACTTTTATACCGGTTAAAAGTCCCCTAGGGATTTGCCGAATGTCCACGCAGACGAAGTCGCCTGCAAAAGCTAGTTCTCTTTAATTAGTCACGTACAAACTGTGCATAATTTCTTAAAGTAAAGACAAAAGGTACTCTCATAAATCCTATACTTTTCACCGTATTCAAAGGAAAGAAAATGTTAAGGTGATCTCTAAAGAAAATTATGACTTTTCGATGTAGTACCATAGGTCGCTGGAATATCGGATCTGAAATTAAGATAAATACTTACTTCTTTATATCTTTATCCAGACACGTATTGAACCAGAAACACTATTTAATGATTTTGGCTCGATACATTTTAATTTCAAAATACCTCTTAAAAATTCTAAATTCAAAATTTGAGGTTATTTAGAAACTATTGCTTTAAATTATCTGTATCATAAATATTCACAATCCTGTAGAAACATTTCTGTTTAACTAATTTCGTGATTTTTTCACCTAATCTGCCAAATCGGTCTTGCTCCGGCGCGCGACGTGTTTTTCATTGCTATCTCGCTTTACTCATATAGCGCCCTAACAGCAGCTGTAAACTTTAAAGTTGAAGCCTAATTCAAGCAGCTCGGATAACGAGTTTAAAAAACTACACTTAAAAGTTGTCCAGCGCCACGTAACGCCGGGACAACGCAGCGCAAAGCGGTCAAACTATCTGCTGGGTGCAATTCAATTTTGGTGTCTGTGTGACTAACGGCACATGTTTGGCTAAAATAACTATCTGGAAAGTGAAAATCAAAAGCTAACAAGAAACAAAATCAAACGAAGGAGACAAGATCGACTTGCAACTAATTGAAAGCGATACTGACCTCGTTCGGAAATAAGTAAATTAGGTATTTCTTGAATCTGGGTCCGATACTCAAGAAATCATTTTCTACGAAATAAATTATAATAATAATAATAATAATAATCTTTATTTGTGCTATAAATGTTTACAGAACATAATTAACGTTAATAAATGCATTAGTCTAGGACTGTGTCGCAGTTATTAGCGCCCACCTCGAACTTATCTATCAGGTTATAAAATATAACACATAAAAACTATTGTTATAACATCAGATGAAATTTTGAATTTACGTGTTGTGTGTATGTATGTGTATGTGTGTGTGCGTGTGCGTGTGTGTGTGTGTGTGTATAATAAATGTAATTATAAATAATATTATTTAAATTACATTTAACAAGAGACTCAACATCATCATATCCTAAGCTTAAAAGCCACTCGTTTAATACAGTTTTACATTTGTGCAAAGGTAGATTATAAATATTTAATTTATAGTTGATTTTATTGTATAATACAGAACTAAGAAATAAATAATGAAGTTTAGCCAAAACAGTACTACACCTTTCCACCCTAAATATTCTATTTGTCAAACGTTTGTTTAAAACAAACCTTGGATCATACTCACAAGACGCATGCTTACGTAAGATGACATTCAACACAAATAATTTTCGAACAGAGAGAACCTTCCATAATTCATACAGCTGCATAGTGGGAAACCGGATAGGTTTGAATGCCATTACTTTCAATACTGCCCTTTGAGCTCGTTCCAGTTGCAAGAGATAAGTCTTTCCCGATGCACCCCAGACAGTAATGCAATAGGTCAGCAGTGACTGCGCTAAGGAGAAGTAAATGAACTTGAGCGTGCCAGCATCAGCAGAGCCTCTCAGTTTGCTGAAGACGAAGATAAGTTTTCTGATTCGGGCTGAGACTGATTTCACATGTTCCTTCCATGACATTACACTGTCAACAATAACCCCCAAGTATTTGACGTGATTGACCCGTGAGATAGGAATACAATTGTGTAAAGAACAGGAAGTTTGAGCAACAGATGGGCACTGCCTTTTATGTGAAAAAATGCAAAACGAAGGGTCAGGTTGAGATTGGAGTCTTGGTGCAAATGTTACAAAACATGTTTTGTTGAGGTTAAGAAGTAACATGTTCTGCAATAGCCATGCTTCCACCATCCTTAACGCATTTTCGGCAAGGACACGGGTCTCTTCCCAAGTTTTGCCATGAACAAGAATCGCCGTATCATCAGCATATGTAACGATTCTACTGTTAGGAAGAGCCAATTGACATAGACCGTTTATATAAATTAAAAACAGGGTAGGTCCAAGAACACTACCCTGTGGAACACCAGAGGTGATAGGCTTCTCATCACTCACAATGTTTTCTATCGTGACACACTGATACCTATCACTAAGATAACTCTTAAACATTTCAAGCACCAAACCACGGATTCCCAATAGTTCCAGTTTATTTAAAAGGATTGAGACAGAGACAGTATCAAATGCCTTGGAGATATCTAAGAAGACGCATAGCGTCTTTAAATTTTTGTTTAAGTTCTGAACAATTGACCCTGTAAGTTCGAGAACCGCATCCTCAGTAGATCTTCCTGCTCTAAAGCCGAATTGATTGGCTGAGATGGCATTTTTAGAATCAAGATAGTTAATTAATCTTTTATTCAGAATTTTTTCTAATATTTTCGACAATATTGAGAGCACCGATATTGGCCTATAATTAGTCATACTGCCTCTGTCTCCACACTTATATATCGGGTGAACGAGTGCTTTTTTGAAAACAGTTGGAAAAACACCGGATGAAAGGCAAAGGTTAAAAACGTGGTTCAGTACAGGCAACAAGATATTCTTTCCGGCCCTAATAAGAGTGGCAGGGATACCATCCCATCCAGCTGCAGTGCCTAGTTTGAGGTTCATGATTATTGCATCGATTTCTGCTTCATCAGTAGCAAATAATGCCATAGATTCTTGAGAAGGAATTTCGGAAGCAGTTCCCAGCAATGGTGGAGATGGGATATCAGCTGTGGTCGTTGTACCAGAAGCTTGCGCTTGCCTGTCACTCACGCTTACAAAGAAGTCGTTTACAGCGTTAACCGAAGTCAGAGGATCACGAGACAAGGATAAAAGGTGGTTAGATTTAGTTTTTTTACTATTTAAATTTGATATTCTTTTTATAACATTCCAGGTACCTTTGATATTGTTTTTATATTTTTCAAATTGTGAACGCTCATACTCTCGTTTAATTTTCTTGAGTAAATTATTACAGAAGTTTTTATATCTTATGTATGACACCTTAACAATATCATTGGAAGTGTCTTGCCTTGTCTTACGATAGAGTTTATCTCTATGACGAATACAGCGAAGCAGACCTGGTGTAATCCATGGTTTAATGATACGCTTTCTACAAGGAAAAGTTACAAGGTTCGTGTTAGATTTAACTACACCTGTCACAATATCTACTAGCCTGTTTGCAGCAGTTTCCGCATGAAACAATTGTAAGACTGAGGAAAAATCCACGTTTGCAAGATCTTTTAAGCAAGCTGTTATATTTAAATGGTTTACTGTGCGATTTCGTTCCATATGATTCATGCTCTTAAACTCGGTGCAGAAAAGAACAGGAGAGTGATCCGTAAAAAGGGAATCGAGTACCAGTGCCACAGCAGTTTTTTCAATCCTCAACATCACATGATCAAGACAGCTACGTTCACGTGTTGGTAAAATATGGCCTGGCAACATAGCATGTGAAGCCATCAGATCCAAGTATCGGTCAGCGTTGCTATCGTTTGATTGAGGGATAATATTGATATTCAGATCACCAATTAGCGCAACTGTTTTATAAGATCGTAGCTTTGATAAAGCTTGCTCTAATGAGTATAAGAAATTATCAACGTTTTTGTACGATGGAGAACGATAAACTGCAAGAATAACAGTATCAGTAGAAAGTTTGATAATTAAACAATTAGCATCATCCATAGTGGGTTCCTCAACAATTGCATGTATGCTATTTTTTAAGTAAACCACAACACCCTCATTTTGGTTACGGAAATTTGACCTGTATGATGTATAACCGACAATCAAAGGGACTTGGGGACACTTGCTTAGCCAGCACTCGGACAGGATTAAAATATCAATTTCAAATTTAAGTCTGCCCAGTAGAATGCACAGATTATCAAAATTAACACAATTACCAATGCTTCTTATGTTTACATGGAGAACCTTCAGGGAACACGATGGGTTGGGCACATATGAAGTCGAATTATCTGGCGAACAACTGTATGAGCTACAGACAGATATTTGGTCTAATTCCGAATTTATTCTCAAATGATCATCCATAATCAGAATTAACAAAGTTAACAGTTATGTATGAACAAACGTAAGAATCGTTATATAGTGTAACGGGTCGATTACTTATGGTTGTAATTTTAAAGATATTATGTTTTTTCAAAAGCGGTAAGATAAATATTAATATAGATGTATGATAATAATGCAAAATTAGCCTTAGAGTAGTTTGTGTATTATGAACGAGTGTAGTAGTCAGAGTGTAGCGGTGATGAGTACGTTTGAGTATTGAGTGTAATATGTTTAGGTGGCGATGAATTTTAAATAAGTTTAACACTTTAGAATAAGGATATAAAACAATTCGCGAAATTACTATTAAACAAAAAATAAACATGTAAGAGAGACAAAGATTAACTAGTCATTTTTGCTTAACAAGTTTCTTAAGATCAGGTTCATCTTTAATCCAATGTAAAGGAGCACCTTCCTTTTCTCGAATAAAAATTTTGCCATTTGATGACCAGCAGTATTTGTATTCATTATCACTAGCAAAAGTCAGAGCAAGATAAAATAATCGTTTCATTTTGGCAGTTAGATTTTCGGAGATAAAAACAGGCTTCGAGGGTCCTGCTATTTTCAAGTTTTCAGTAGTCAGTCTACCATTTGACTTAATATATTTTTTATGTGCATTCAGTAAAGAATCCTTTGTGATCACACTTGTGAGTTCAATTATAATAGTTTTATTTTCCGGATTTCTGGAGCCAATGCGAAAGATGTCCTTGACCTCATGGGGCTGAATAGTCAAGGAAATTACACTTCCAATATCCATTACAGTTTTCAATAAAGAAGCTTTCGACTCTGTTTTATTAACAGGAATATTTTTTATCTCAACACACGTAGAACGAGAGCTCCGTTCAAACTTTTCAAGTCTTTCTTCAAGTGTTGCTATATATTTATGTGTCTGTGAGGCCTCTTCCTTAAGTGTGTTAACTTGCTCCACGATTGAGTCGTATTTATTCGAAAGAAATTCAATTGAGGTTCTTATATCATTGTTTTGGTTCTTAACTTCTTCGATCGCAGTGGAGATTTTATTTAATTTGTTATCCTGCTGTTCCTTAAAGTTAAAGAACAAACCCCTCATTTCAGTCATAAAGTTTGCGAGTTGCACATCTGTTGTGTTTGTTCGTTTGCGCTTTTGTCGGCGCGTAGTATTTGAGGCCGATGCCGCATCGTTGTTGTCCGACTGGGAGGGTGAGTCAAAATCTGACGCAGGCGCAGTAAGGATTGGATCCGTTGGCAACGCGGACGCAGACGCAGGCGAAGCGGGCGGAGAGTGTCGTACCAACGACATGTTACGAAATGAAAGCTACTGTCAATCGCCGAGACGAACCAGGAACTTATGTTTAGGTGAAGGTTAGTAACATCGGTGGCCGGTCGCAGGTTTCATGCAATTGGTTCTAAATCAACAGCGCTAACCTCGCAATTAGGAAATGATGTATAAATTATATTTTTCTAATTGGTCCTTGCTTGTTGGGTGTCACTGCGCAGGTAGCCAATGGGCGGGGCTTAACTATTGATTGGTGATAGACGACAGGAGCGGTGGATCAGTGGGCGGCGCACAACCCTTTGTTTGCAGAACTGGTAAGCAAGTGTATAGTGGCACACTTACCACTACAGCAAAACGTCGGTCTGCACAGTTCTTCTTGTGATTATGCACTCCTAGTACCACGCAACTTATTTTAATATTCTTATTTATTATTAATTTAATACCATTTGAATAGAGATCGGTAACACGTCTACTCGCAAGCGAGGTCCGAGGGGAAGGGAATTATATGTGATTCGCTTCGAATTGAAGCGACGAATATAATTTAATGAGGAGAAATCTTGTTCTAGGATACTTGTTTTACGCTTAACGTTAAATTCGAATCTGAAAATAAAAATAGCTTATATTCGTTTCCACTGGTTAATTTGGCGCACTGTAAGTTACCGAGCTCTAAGTTGATTTCTTGCCGCCCGCCCTTTCTCTGTTAGCAAGTATTGGGCAGATCGAATGAATCTAACTAAACAATACTCATGGATGTGACTTATTTCACTTTGTATTTTCAGACCGTAGCTATCAATATTTTACGAGTAATTAAAAAAATGAACGGAGACCGAAAAGTTACGGGAAAACCAAAAAAAAATTTCATTTTTCTGTGGAGAAACCGGTTGCAAATGAGAAAAACAATATCACTTCCCATCAAAAAGTGAATTTCTATTACATTTTTATTTAATCGTCGTCCAATAAATGGATAGGTCTTTTTTGTAATTTCGTGCATCATTAGGACTTATTTATAGGTCATTTGCCTTTCGAGGGCAAACTCCATAAAAGCAAACAGTGTATAAAGCTACCAGCCGGACGGTACGGTGCGGTCTACAGTTCCGAATTTACCAATTTTCACAAAAAATAACGTCAATATACCACGACGTAAACAAAAGAACGCAACCGAACCCAAATAAGCCCTAAATGCAAAAACATCTTCCTTTCGCCAAACAAAACATTGTAAAAGCAAATTTCCTAACTCCCAAATATTACTTTGAACTTCAATAAAATCTCACAACAAAAGCTCTATGCAATTTTAGTAATGAAAGGACATCCAAGAAGGTATCGTCTTTCCAGATTCCTTTGAAGCCTGAATAATGCGATTGGTTTCGAACAAAAATATACTATACAAAAACTCTGCGAATCGAATCTCGGACGCGAAACATAAAGATTCTGTTTAATCTCGAATCCTCGATATTATTCAGTGGCGTGATGAGATTTTTGCTCGAACGGAATATGATAATTAAAAATACAGGTTTCAGGAGACGCTGTGTAGGATTTCTACGCTCTAGAGGTTTGTGGAGGCTCTAACTAGAGCTTTTTTTTCTGAAAGAAATATTCTTATATTTCTCTTAGGAATAAAAAGTTAATTTCGAGTCTATAATGATGAGTTAGACAAGAAGTAGGTTTTAAATAAAAATAAATATCAGTCTACTTACTTATTACAATGGTATGGAACAGCCAATCTTTTGTACAATTTCAAAAACAGTAAATGTTCTTAATCAAATGCTGCACTTAACAATTTGTAAATCAAACATTCTTACAAAAAAGTTGCAATCCGTATTACAAATAAATTACAAATTATCCTTTTTTTCTTTTGTTTTGATTATACCATATTGGTAACTGTATTATTATGTATCATCACAATTATTATTTCACCAACATTTCTACTCTAACATAATCTTTTTATATGCTCGCGACTTAGGGAACTTAAAGCACACAAAGTCATAATAATAAAATACAAATTAGGTCAAATTGAATCAAACCCCTATAACTTACATACCTAACTTAGCCACCTTAGTTCGGTGGCCGACATGTCAGTCGGGCCACGAGCGAGTCATCCAAGCGTGTAACGTTCTAGTCGAGGCATAAACTCCAGGAGAAATGCCGGAGATGCCTCGACGAGGCAGTAGACGTGACCTCGATGCGAGGCACACAAAGATTATTATAGCTTACTTAGACGGTAGTGAAGTGACTAAGCTTATGGAGCTAATGGTAATTTCGAATTCAAAAATTTTTTTACAAGTTTGCTGCAGCATAATATCACACAAACAAGCGGTATTGAAAAATGTCTTCTTCATGTTTGTGATATTATCTGATTTAGATGTCGTAGTAAAAATATTAGTCATACTACTTCTCAATTTCCAAATTTTTTACTTGGTAGCTTAAACATTGATTCAATAAACACATAGCTTTGATAGGTAAATATATCCTTCATTCACATTGTACTCAATGCACTCCTAAAGTGGTAAAACGTTACATTGAAAGCATGAATTAGATAAAAGTTACCTACATAGATATCGGCCAAGCACGAACCAGCGAGTTTGAGCACAAAGTCAAATAACCGAGAGTACCAGACAGTCAGCAGAGTAATGTTGACAGTGAGATGTACGGACTATCATTATAGCATTTTAAGCCAGGACGTACGAGGGTCACAGCGTTTTAATTCGCATTGGCGCTGTTCCCTGGTAAAGAATGACATTATAAAGAACTCTAGCATTTACTATTATTCAGTCATTCAAAGATAATGGTGCTAATGAAACCGTGAGGAATAAGGAACAATTAGACAACATCAGATAGAATTTCATAATTCGAATTCCTAGCACTATCACCGTCCAAACTTACATAGCCATAAACAAGAATATATAATCATAGAATGGTTTCATTAAATTCCATATGGGATTTATCCCAACTCCTCGAAGCCATCAACATAAAGCCATCTATGTACAGCGCCAATGAGACCTTGGCATCTAACAAAAACGTTTAAACATTTTTTAAATAATGGTAGTAGTACGGGAAGGAAACAACCAACAAAATTCAAAAAGCTGCAAAGTGGAAAAAGTACTCCAAAAAGTATGCAGGAAGACTTTTCGTGACTTCAAAATATGCTAGAACCCACGGTCACTTACAAGCTTAAGCCAAGGAACCACGTTCTCGCACGATTACACTTGCAAATCCCATCTCTAATTCGACCTCAACAAAGGTGGCCTCAAAAACCAGGGCTTTAATTACTTTTGCGGCATCCCTGTACTTTCGTACGGTACCTGCTCCTGTAGGATTAAGTATCCGACGTCGCCATAATGAGCGCTAGTTTCTAAAATTAAGTCTCTGCAGCCAGCCAAGTGAATAATTTGCGATACTTTATGGAATTTCTTTGCCTTTTAGGTTGGTATAATGAGCACATTCCTGTAATATTAGGTACCAGTTTTTGAGCTTCATTCTTTAATGTTTCTTATTTATTATAAAATCGGGGAATCATACTAAAAAAATTTTTTTTTTTAAACTTCTATGTTGCGGTTAGAATGCTGAAAACGTATAACTGAAAAAAAACAGTTACCAGATTTTGTAACCCAAGGTTAAATTGTTCAAAGCACTCTACTTACTTGTATTTATAACATAGCAAAACCAGTAACGAATACATTAAGGTCAGAAAATCAAAAACTAATTTTTACTTACAATACAAAAAAATACATAGACATTCAGTGGTATTAAAAACACAGTTCAGAACACGCCAGTCGTATGAACTCGCTGCAAAGAGCTATGTTTGCGAAATAATTCTGAAGGCAGGCTGCTCGGCCGGGGAGTGAAGACCTGCGATTAAGAAGCGGGGTTCTAGAAGTGACGTGGAATATTTTACTGTGAAACGTGGTCGTGAACTATGGGTGCCATAACGAATGCCTTGTACCAGTATGTGTTGCCAGTGATGACTTACTGAAATGTGGTCGCTAACTATGGGTCTCATATGAAGGCTCATTGGTCACCCAGCGGACAATGAAAACCTTGGGGTGGAGTGGATGTTGTTTGGCTTTAATATTTATTACGATATATTTGGAGGACCCGAAAATGAGCAGCAGCGTTTTCGGATAAAAACGGTACAACACAGCAACCTTCTACTCCTTGGGCAACATTCCCCCACAGAAGAGGTCTAAGTAGATGTTATGTATGATAATGATGATATTTTTCTCAAGTCTAGTTCAGAATACGCTGTAGTTGTTGTTGTTTGAACTCGCTGCATAAATTAGATGAGGAAGAGTTGTATTGAGAAACATTTTTGAAAATTTCCATGGAAGTGGATTTCCACACGGACGAAGTCGTCGAACGAACACGAATAAGTCGAAGATCCAGGGAACCTTAGTTCCGTGGTTGCATACATTTGCCCGCAAAACGGGCGCAGGCATTTTGCACGGAAACATTGAATAATTTTACACTAAGAACTCCGCGAAATGAATTCTTAAGAGCGCGGCTAAACTATTGTAGATTTCGTCGTTACGGTCAACGGCACATAAATGAATGCATTTGCGATTCAAACGTGGACTTTTAAGTGCATGCTTTTATGGTTCAGTTTGAGCTGTTTTTAATGGGGCTTTATTTTTGCAGATACGCTCGTTTTTACTGCGTAATGTCTGTATAGAAATTTCATACCGTATTGTTTTGTTTACTTGCTACGTGGCGAGTCACGCAGTCAGTAAGGATTAACGATCCGTACAACTTCATATTTTTATTTAATTATATCATCTTATTTCTTATACAATACTAAATAATATACTAGAAAAAATTCGAATCGCACCAGATCATATTCTCGGACGGGAATCGAACCAGCGAAATTTGGGAATCCGGTCCAACGCTCTTACCAGTTACTCGGTAGCTCGGTAAAAATAGCATAGTGAATGCTAAAATCTCAAATTAAAAAATCTAATTTTATGTTTTATATGGGGACTGAGCAGAGCTTTATGTAACCCAAGCTATTCAATACCAGACATGATGGAGACAAAATTACGTATGATATTGGGACTCGACCCAATTCCACTTAAATAAGAGAACGAGTCGAAATTAACAATTTCGAAATAGTAGCGATAACCTTTAAGTGACAGTTAATTAAATGTGCCATTAAAATTTGTACTTTGACAATTTGCGGGCAATAAAACAGCATTTTTATGTATTAAACTAAGTACCTACTCGTATTGTAATTTGGTAACAAAAAAATCATTTTGAGATATGTAGAGCAGAATATATTTTCCAGAACTTTCTACACCAACATTTTATAGCGCAAAAGTGGAAATAACCCTTGACACCTGTACAGCTCGCTGTTCATGGAGTAATATAATGTTAGCGTAATAAATAATTCTGTGCATTTGCACCTGCGGATGACTGCTCTATTTAATTAGAATGTGAGTGCAGACAGTGCATGCTTTCCTTTTGGTTTTGTTTTTAAAAACACTTTAAAGAGTGAATGAAAGAGGTTTCTTGCGGTGATTCAGTTTACTTCTGTTATATAAAAAAAACATATTTAATTAAAGATAAAACGCTGGCTTGCAGCGTACGAGTTGATATACTAGAAGAAATTCGACGTTCCCACTAGCGACTCGGTAGCTCAGCGGTCAGAGCATTGGACCGGATATCCAAAGGTCGCGGGTTCGATTCCCGTCCGAGAACATGATCTGGTGCGAGTCCATTTCTTCTAGTATATTATTTAGTATTATATAAAGATAAAACTGTTGTGAGATTAACCGTGTTCCTTTATGGCATAAATGTATTTCTATGGATGTATATCACAAAAAAGGATGTTAATTTGGTATTCTTAAATAATTAAAACTTACCCCCTTACTAATAAAGATTGTATAGTAGATGTATAAGTTACACAGCGTTTTGTCCCTTTCTTTTTAAAGTCGAACTTAAATAGTTTGACAGAGAGTCACCACTGTTGAACTTTTACATCTGCTATACAATCTTTATTAGTAAGGGGATAAGTGTAAAAACTGAGCTGTTAAGAGGGCGTATACGTTTTTCCATTCTCTCGCTCGCACATTAAATGTTTTCTCTAGATTTCTTAAAATTTGTCAGATACGACAACTTTTTGTACTTCCGCAACACGAAACTGAAATATATTTTAAATATCCGTAATCTTATATTGCGAAAAGTGGCCGGAACACATTTTTAATTACGCACTCAGATTAAGGAAATCTTGAGAAAACAATTGAATATTGGAGCGAGAGAGCGGCAAAACGTGCACGGCCTCTTAAATTATTAATCTTTTCTACAACTAAATCGATAAAGGAAATTGCAATGTGAAATGACAGATATCAAGATTAGTGTTACCTGCATATTTAAACTGTAAGCCTGCCCTGTAAGAGAAAAACCATTTGAATTCAGTCGTTTTGAGTGTGGAATAGTGCTATTATTTGTAATTATCGATGTAAAGATACGATTTTATGTATCGATTAAAGTTTAAAGATCATTTTGGGATGTGTGTGGGCGGCGAAGTTTTGCTTTGATCCAAACTTGACCAAAAAACCACCGTGTTACGATAATCCCTTAATAAAATAAACTAAGACCTGAGTGGTTCAGTGGTCAACATGCCTTTCACACAAGAGGTCCCGGGTTCGATTCCCGGACAAGCAGAAATTGAAATTATGAGTTTTAATTTCAGTGACGGGTGTTACTATGTATAATTAGTATATATGTAAAAAGTATATAAGTAGTATATCGGTTGTCTAGTACCCATATTACAAGATTTGCTTAGTTTGGAGCTAGATGGCGCTGTGCGAAATTGTCCAAACAGATATATTTGGCCCCGAAAAAAAATATATTTTGTGTTAATTCCACAATAAAAAAAAATAACGGCCCACAATTATGCAACATTAAAGTATTATTTACATTGTCTTATTACGTAAACCTAGAAAATAATAAGAAATTTTTAGTACCCAAGTCCCAGACGATGGAAAATGAAAAATTGTAGGATTAGCCACAAAATACTCTGAAATCAGTCAATACGTGTTTTATAATGAAGCTCGTCTTAGCAGCGATCCTGTACATAATAATGTATTTCAGTAGGCAAAGAACCGGAAATTAAAGCATGCACAAAGAGGTTCATTCATTTACTTCTTCTGAGGAGGTCAATTTCTTTGTGGAGAAAATCTCGCAGATCTTTCTGAAGATTTATTATTAATTTCTGGTACTTACTGCACTGCCCCTTTTACCCAAGTCATATTTGAATTGAACAGAATAATTCTAAATATAAGTTTTCGATAACTTGTATATTTTGTAAATGTCAAATAGAATATTGGAATTTCAGAAAAAATAATCAATATCAACTCCATCATCACATGACACAACCTATTAAGTGAAAAGCTTTTTTTCCATCTGAATAAAAACATTGCAGCTTTGAGTTTTTTTTGTTTTTGACAAATAAACAAATATAAAAATAGTAGATTGTTATACAAGGGTCGAATGGAAGCAATGCCATATGAGACATTTCCGAGCTCAGCGAGGGCGGCTATTGTTCTATTATAGAATTGATGATTTTCACTCTACTTTTAAATTCGAATATAAGGAAAGTAAACAAATAGTTTAGTGAAAAACTCACAGAGTTAGTTTTCTGTCAAATTATAATTTAGTTTTACAATTTAAATATGGAACACGCCGTGGCTGGCTGTCGAGCTCAAATTTTTTTATTCGCACAGGCTGTTTATACACAAACAAGTATAACAAGGCCGCAAATATATTTTTAACTTTGAACCGTATTTTAATTATAATATAAACTTTTTCGTTGCCGATTAGGTAACTGTATGGCCGACTACGTAACCAAATCCAGTTTTTTTAAATTACATCCACCCTGGATAGCAGTGTTTTCAACCCGCAGCTCGGTTTAAATGGGTTTACTTTCCAAGTATGAAAAATAAAAAAAAAATATCCGGACGAAATAAAAAGTACCTAGCTTAACTTCTACTGCGCCATTAAGATACTCTGAAATTGGGTTTGGCCGGTAACATAATACACACTCAACACAATACGTCCACCTGCCGTCGTCAAGCACGCTCGCTTGAGTCGATAACGACTGTATTGTAACCAATTACTGAAATAGTGTAGCTGAGTGTAGCCAATTAATTGTCGGCCGATGGACTCTGTCGTAATTAGAGGTGTGGTGTCAATAATTTTTACGAATCCTTGCATGTGATAAAAACATAAATGTAATATTTAGTTATATCTAGTGGCTCTGTGAACTGTAGACTTCGCGTTTTTGTCATTTTAAAAAAAAAATCGAAATGGCTGAAATATGCTTTTTTCCAATCATTTTGAAAAATTGAATCGACAAAAAACTACATAATTATCGAACCTGATCACAAAATTTCACGAGAATCGGTTGCGAAATGCGACCTGTTGAAAAGAACAGACGGACAGATGGACAGCCGGCAGACGGAGATACGAAAGCATTTTTTTTAAATGAGTGAGATAGCCTATCTGAGCTACAAAATGTGACAACGCTCTTAATTATCATCTAGCTAGCAAAAGCAGTGCTTCAACCGCTTTATTTCAAAAAACATGAGAAAGAGGGCCAGTGCTATAATTGGCTCAGCTCGTTAAAATGTATAAAACGAAATGCGTACGGAACTTTAATAAATAGATGTCTCGAGCTCACCTCAAAGGTGACAAATTTTCCCTGAGGGAGCGTTCGTTCATCGTAGGTCTTAAACTTTGCCTGATAAAAGTTCGGGAATTTGCAGGAGATATTTATAAGGCAGAAATTTTGAGCATCTTAGTTTATTTTTGGTTGATCTTAAAACAAAGACATTGCTTTTCATCGGCGTCGATTTTTATATTTTTTATTAATTATTTGCTTATTGTTTCAACGATAAATTATTAACTATTACTAAAGCATCTTCAATATGTTTGCTTAAGAGGAAACATTTATTTAAAAGATATCTAATAAGAAAATAATTAAATATTAGACCAGAACCAACAGATGTATGGTCTAATTCAATAAAGTCAAAGTCAAAATATCTTTTTTCAAATAAACTTAATATAAGCTCTTTTGAATCGTCAATATTTTCCTACCACACGTTCCAGACTTTTTTAACTGACAAAAAGAACGAGAAGAAACTTGTCGGTCAGCTTTACTTTTATCTAAAGACATTTTTAATCTAAATTCATTCAGTCCCGTCTGAGGTGCTACAGGTGAGTCGATTTTTTGTAATATTTTATCGAATATTATTTATCTAAATTCATTAATTAGACCATTTTCTACCTCATGTGATAAAAGCTCCGTGTTTATTATTCGTGTTTCTACAATTATATCTTTTTATAAAACTTCATCAAGTAGCTATGGTACTTTCCTTCTTACAGCCAATTGTTTCAAGACTCGCGGTGCACAGAAAGGAGTGTTTTACGTAAAACTGACGTTTTTTTTCGTCTTAGTAATTAGCGTCAGAGAGTTCCCCGGTTCTTATCGGCGTTACACTTGACGTCCTTCGCCTTCGTCGTCGTTATAAAGCGTCTTTGGAAAACCTTCGCGTCATTCCTGAAAGCATTGAGGATTTAAAAAAGTCGCGTGAAACAACATCGACTTATTTTGGTAAAAGGGATGGGAAGAGAAATAGGTAAGAAAAGGTTTTATTATTACTAACTCTTGGACTTCGTCATAAGGTTTCAATACAAGAAATATTTAGTAGACTTTTAATTATTTCTTTGCAGTTATTATTTGTGTTTCATTGAAGCAATTCAATTTGTATCTCTCTTTTCTAAACTATAAGCTTTTTTTTGCCAAATTACAACATAAATATACTCTTTATAGTAAAACGAAATTAATAAAAAGCTGTTTTTACATCTGAAATTGCTTTAAAGTCTCGGTAGCCACTTTTTAAATGTAAACCGTTAAATCACAGTGCATTCAAAGCTAATGAGTGTGGTAGCTGCATCTGATATTTAATTACTTAACCGGTTAGCTACTCGGATAGAAAAATTGAACGGGCTTAATGGTCTATAACAAAATTTCAATAAAAGAAGGAAAATATTTATTCTAAATTCACTTAGTAGACTTAAGTACTTATTTTTCTTTTTAGGGTTCCGTACCAAATTGGTAGAAAGGAACCCTTATGGTGCGACTCAGTCTGTCTGTCACAGCTAGATATTTCGAGAACTACTATGCTATCAACTTGAAATTTGGAATAGTTTTAGATGACGTTTGTTCAACTATTGTTCTCTTTTTAGTTCTTAAGTAGGTACAATTTAAAATTATATTTTAGTTTTTCTCCTTTATTTCGTGCCTTTGTTGTTTTTTTTCTTTATTTTTTTTTCTTTATATGTGAGTGTCAGTAATTGTTTATTCTATTCTATTCTTATTCTATTCTAACTATTTTGCAAATAAGAGAGATTTTTTTTAACAGGGACTGAAAGGAGTTCCTAAAAATTCAAATTCGCCAGCCTCCTCCTGTCCGGTCCAACTCATATTTTCTTCGGTCTACCTCTACTTCATTGCCCTTCTCCTGGCACCCATTCTGTCAGTTTTATAGTCCACCTGTCAGTGTTATGGTCCACCACAACGATTTCTACATAGAATGGTTAAATTCAATAACGAGAGTTCGATTACTTTCACACATTTCTGAACGGAACCCTCGGTGGGCGAATCCGACTCTCACTTGTCCAGTTTTTATATAAGAACTGAATACAGTTTTCTGCAACAAATAAGCTTCGCTTATCAAACATGATCAGTCATTTCATGTTTTTAGTAAAAACTTTACTTAAAATCAACTTATTAAACCTGTCCTATGCTTTTTATTAGAAACGTAATTGTATTGTTTATCTGTCTCCCACAAGTTAATTTACAAACATAATATAATGTAATTTCACTACTTGAATACGTAGTGCTATCGTTTTCATTGAATCTGTATTAACAGGATTTACAAATTTCATTTGGCGAGAGCTAAACTAACCGAATCTCATTAAAGGCTTTATCTGTATCAATATCGGCTTGTTTTGTAGTAAATTGCTTATAGCCGTCAACCATTCTGCAGAACAATAGAAAGTTTCATTACACACGCTTTATGAACATTGGGAAAATTGCCAGTGTAAGTACCAGTACAAGAATCTAAAAGAAGCATAGTCGATTTTACATCCTTACCACTGCTTAATATGTTATTGTAAATTACTTAATTTGCAACTTTTGCACTTTTGTTTTAAGATAAATAATATTAGAAAAATACTAGAAATTTCGACTCACCCGTAGCACCTCAGACTGGACTCGAACCCGCACCCTTGGGATTCCAACCCAATGCGCTGACCAATTATGCTACCGAGTCGATAGTGGGAGCGGCGAAATTTTCTAGTACTTTTTAGTTCTTCACTGCACGCCAGCGCACTTTTGTTTTGTTAAGAACTTTGAATAAGAAAATATTAAGTACCTACATTTACTCCAATCGGTGCATGTGTACTATTTATTAGTTATGTAGGTACTCAGTAAGTATTATTATTTAAAACAGGAAGCGTCACTTAGCAGCCATACCACAGAATAAAAAATAGTGGACTTACTAGCCTCAAAACCACGCCCGAAACTACAGACCACAAAATAATATTACTGTTTTTGGTTCAAACATATAACTTTCCGTAATCAAAGTAGGTTACGTTATAGTCGTAAATATTGTTCGCAAGCCCTAAAAGGCCCCCTAAGAATCGTCAAATTGAAAAATTGCTTACCCAATATATAAAATTAGGGTCACTGTTAGTAATATGTAGCTTATACAAACTAAGCAATGTATACATAATTCTGTATAACATTCTACTACTGAAATGACTGATTGGACATACAAGACGCAGTATCTCCAGTGGCCATAACTCATTGATTTGTACGAAATAAATCGCGTGTATTATAGCCCAGACGGACCTTGAATTCTGATGGGACAAGATAAGTAGGGCTCACCAATAACAATATTGCTCGCGATTGATTAACTCGATGGATTCATCTTGGATTGTTTACGACTTTTATGGCTGTAGTGTAGACAATATTATGGATGGGGTTACAGTCTCGTTGAATATAAGATTCAGTAGGTACTGAATCTAATATTCAACGAGACCTAGGTAGGTACCTATTTTAATTAAATAATGTACACCTTATGAGTTGTTTCTGTGTTTTCAATAACTTCAATTTGAAATGGGGTTTTTGAGACATAAGGTGTTTTCAGGTAATTTAATGATTGTAATTTAAAAGTGTTTCGTTATTAAATAAAACACCTATAATCAACTGTTTTTATTCCTGATGTTTTTATAAAATATTTACCTTTTGTTTACTTATTATAATCAACCAAACCGGCCCTTATATATGAAACAGGCCCTTAGTATAATTGAAATTACTGGGGAGTTATTTCAATTATACTAAGGGCCTGTTTCATAATCAAAAAGTAAGCGAGTAGCTTACTTGTCACAACTGTCAAATCATCTGTTTGGAAAGCTACTCAGGGGGTCTAGCCAAAGTAACATTTACAAATATTCACTATCGCTTCGCTTCGAAAAATGTATAGATTTGACGTTTTAAATTTCGATTGATAACGAAACCTTATGTCAATCCCATACATGTTTCAAAAGCGAAGCGATAACGAAGATTTGCAAATGTTACTTTGGCTAGACCCCCTGAACTTACTTTTTGATTGTGAAACAGGCCCTAACTGTCTAAAGTTTTTCCACGTCCAGTTTTATTAAAACCCAAGGCACAAGTTGAATAATAGTAGATTATGCATTAAGGGCTTAAAGTAGTGTATTGTGTCCCGGGCGCTATTATTGAACCCCGAGTACGAGGGATTCTATGGTTAACTCCCGAGCGGAGCGAGGGAGTTAAGGCTAGAATCCTGAGTACGAGGTGTTCAAGATCGCCCATGACAAATACACATTTAAGCCCGCGATGCATACTCTACTTTTTATACTTTCTGCGAGGCAATTGAAACCAATGACTGTTATAAAGAAAGTACTTAAGTAATTATTTAAAGTTAGAATAATAAAATATGAAAAATAAAGAATATTTATTGAAAATTAAAAGTTATGTTAGAAACATTACACCAATTGTGCAACGACAAAGTTACATTCTTTGGTACATTTATAGTTGGGTTAGAGTTTATGTTTTTGTCGTCTATTCTGTAGTGGTCAGTTCGACATTCAAATAAATCCTTCTTGGTGCGCGGGTGAAAATAAATTTCGTAAAAAGTTTTCATGATAACATACAGCCTAACTGAGAATAAGATCTCATTGCACCTAAACTTTTTTGAAACCAACATCGATCAAGCACGACTACAAGGGTTGCATTCCAAATTCAAATCACATTATTCCCCATGGGAAAAATGACTTACTTTAGGAAAGGTTTGCATGACACATAATATGCCATTGACGAGCAGGTAGTATAAAAAATAGTTTTTGATACTCCCTCCAGCATATTTGACAACAGCACATACACTTACATCGCTCCGATTCCAAAGTAGCTAAAGCACTTGTGTTATTGATATCAGAGACAACGGTGATGTCACAAACACACAGACCTAAGTCAATATAGAAAAGTTATTTTTCTAAATTGACCCAGCTAGGGATCGAACCCGGGACCTCAGAAATGGCGACACCTTGAAAACCGGTGTACGAGCCACTCGACCACAAAGGTCGACAAGGAATATTAATAATGAAAAACCTGAATTTGCGGTGATATAACGGAGTTTAAAAAGTGATACATCGAGAAGTATCTTCAGTGAATCTTGATCCCCCGACCAGCAAAAACGGGAATAACATACCTTCATTAAGAGTAGAATCAATTACCGCCTGATTTCTGGTCCTTTGAGTAAAAGTGCATCTTAGCGAGCAACACAAAACTACTTGAATAAAAGACCTTAAATAAAAACTGGTGGACATCAGGGATGGCCCAGAAGATAAGAAAAAATATAATAATAAGAAAATCAATTTGACAAAAACATCACAGCCCCCTCTTTTTGGTGATTGGTTAACAAGAGCTTGTTTTACATTGTTTAACTTACTTGACCGATTATGTAATAGAAAATCATCTGAATGTTTATTTTTGTTTTTTGTAGTAGTAAACCGTGAAAGCGGCATTGAGCCCATATCCGAAATAAAAATTCACGATTGTATTGACGTAAGATGTCCCTTACCATAGACAATATTTAAATTTTTTACACACGTACATTTCATTTCTTTTTGAATAAAGTTACTTGGCTTGGGGCCGGTGTGCTAACTCGCTTGCAGAGATGGTCTATATAGTGTAGCTCATGTTTGATAATGCTAATTTTGCATTTTTAACCCCCGACGCAAAAAGAGGGATGTCATAAGTTTGTAAGTTTAACGTGTGCGTGTGTGTCTCTTTCTGAGGCAACGTAGCTCCCAAACTAATGAACCGATTTTAATGCGGCTTTTTTTATTTAAAAGCTAGCCTGATCGAGATGGTTCTTAGCTATAATTTATAAACTATCTTCAAACGGCTGAACAGATTAATATGAAATTTGGTGTATTGTTATGTTGGTGGTATTTCCAAGACATGAAAAACCTTAAGCTGGTGCTAAGCATCAGGTAGCATCACCCTAATTTGACTTTTTTTAACTCCTCAGCAACTTACAGCAAGTTTGGGCTTATTCAAATGATCTCAATGAGTAGGTGTTAGATAATGATCGATGTTCCATTGTGCAAAATTTATTTTTATTACCTATTAGAATTAGAGGATTTCAGCTAACAAGATTTTTTTATTGCAATTTTGTATTTCGTCCCGAAAAGTTACCTGAATGATGGAATAGTGGTTGATCGTAGCGGGTCAATAAAAAGTATGCAATAAATATTAAATTAAAATGTTACTAGGTAATATTAAAGTAAGTAAAAGAGCCAATCAACACATTTTATTTTTTTTATTTTAGAGGATTTTTTGTATCGGGTATCATTCAATTGTGTTAAAAAATATTTGGAATAAAGTTTTTTTCACAACACTTCATGAGTCAGTGGCAACCATGAGAGGCGAGATCTCGCCTGCACGGTTTGCAGAGACCTGATATTAATTTCCAACAGTTTCATTTCACCGCTTTGTGCTCCATTGTTTGTGCATTTTTTCTGTCGCATCTCCTTCGCAGAAGAACGCTAAGTTAACTCTTGTTTATTACTTCTAAAGTCTTTGTTGATGCTTATAGTCGTCTATAGGTCGGGCAGGGCGAATTCAATGATGAATTTATTGTTGGCTTTAAAAATGATGGTTTATTACAGCAAATACAATTTTGCATAAAATAAAGGAAAAATTAAAAAATATGGGCGCGTCGTCGTCTGCGCGAGAGGTGAGTGTCGCAAGCAAGATGACTGGCGGCCCCCGCCGGCCGCTCCTTCTCCTCGGGTCTTTTCGTCGTGCGTCGGCCGCCGTCGTAGTTGTTGCGCGCGAACATGCCCCCGGCCTTGGAAGCGTCCGATCCGATTCCAATGAAAACGCAGCGCAAATGTGGATGAGTCGCGGGTAGCTATGCGGCAGGCAGCAGTGGACATATGCGTGAGAATGCCCGCTGAATCTCGCCGGTCTCAGTCTTGATACTCGCAACTCGTGAGATGCCGTCCTTCCCTGGGTAGGCCCGTAGTACTCGTCCGAGGCGCCATTTCAGGGGCGGCAGGTTGTCGTCCTTTATCAAGACTAAGGTGTTTGGAGTTAGTGTATCTTTGTGTTTTTGCCACTTAGTTCGCTTCTGTAGCTCGGAGATGTATTCCTTGGCCCATCTCGCCCAAAAGTGTTGTCGCATCTGCTCCACCCTGTCGTAGCGGACGAGTCGTTGCGTAGTCATCTCGGTCAAGTCTCGGCAGGCAGGCGCGGTGAGCGGTCGGCCAATTAGGAAATGAGCGGGACAGAGAGGGACTAAATCATTGGGATCTGTGGATAGAGGTGACATGGGTCTGGAGTTAAGGACTGCTTCTATTTGTGCTAACGTTGTGCTTAACTCCTCGTATGTAAGGTTGGCGTTACCTATAACACGGCGTAGATGGAACTTACTGGACTTGATCCCTGCCTCCCACAAACCACCGAAGTGAGGCGAATAAGGAGGAATAAAAGTGAATTTTATTGAATTGTTAGTAGCAAAATTAATAATATCTGATTCATTACTATTTAAAAAAATATGAAATTCTTTCGCGGCCCCTACGAACGTCCTTCCATTGTCTGAAAATATTTCAGTAGGTTTACCACGTCGAGAGAGAAATCTTTTCAACGCAAGAATATATGCTTGTGATGTAAGACTTGTAACCAATTCCAAGTGAATTGCACGAGTACTAAAACAAACGAATAAACAAATGTAACATTTTTCTAATTTCGCGCCTTTTCCTTTGCGGTTCAGATAAAACAATGGCCCGGCATAATCCACGCCACAACGCATAAATGGGTAACCTTGTTCGACTCGTTCAATGGGTAAATTACCCATTTGAACTTGGTATGGTTTAGCGTTTAAGCGAGCGCATCTAATGCAAGTACGTATTGTTTGCCTAGCCAGGTCGCGCCCTCTGAGAGGCCACCAACTATCTCTAATTGTAGCTAGGAGCAACTGAGGCCCCGCGTGAAGCAAATCTTGATGATGATGATGGAAAAGCAGTTTAGTGAAGCTATGTTTGCTGCACAGTAGCAATGGATGTTTCTTTCCGTAAGTAAATGACTCCGAGTTGGATAAACGACCACCCACTCTAATTAAATCATGTTCATCTAGAAAAATGTTTAAACTTGAAATATTACGGGGAAAATTACCAATGCGTTTATTTTTTAAATCATCGTAAACGTTAAAGAACGATTGTCTTTGCGAAATTCGCGTTAATATTTTTGTCGAATCATCCAATTCATCCACAAGAAGCGGACCAAAACGTTTTATATTTTTACTACGACAATTGTTTATAAAGCGCAAAATATAAGCAGTTGTACGTACTAAACGATTGTAAGTCGAAAATCGATTAAACGGAAAAGTGTCCGATGGACTTAAAATTGTCATGGTCACCCTACTTTGATTCAGTTCCGGTAACTGATCACAATTTAATGAAATATTATTGTCGCATTTATGTTCCCAATTGACATTAGGTTCGTGTAAAAATGACGGTCCGCTCCACCATAGGTGGGAAGAGGACAGAACATCGAGATGCACTCCGCGCGATAACAAGTCGGCTGGGTTTTGTTTACCGGCGACATGTGTCCACGATAAATCACCTGTTAGATCATTAATTTCTACAACCCTATTTTGTACGAAGATTTTTAGCATCGTAGGCGGCATCCTAAGCCAGCCTAAAACGATAGTAGAATCAGACCAAAGGTAAATGTCATCAAATGTAAGTCTTAGTGATTTTATTATTTTATCGTATAACTTGGCACCTACTAAGGCACCGCACAGCTCCAAGCGCGGTATGCTTACCGGCTTAATTGGAGCAACCTTGCTTTTCGCGCATAACAAATGAACTGTTATCTCTGAATTATTTGATACTGTTCGCACGTACGCACAGGCGCCGTATGCGCTTTGCGACGCGTCCGAGAAAATATGTAATTCTATGCGTTGTGTATTTTTACCTTTAACATGACGAGGAACGCGTAAATTTATTAAATATCTTAATTTATTTATGAAAGCCTGAAATTCATTTAAAATGTTATTAGGCACGGGCTCATCCCAATCAATTTTGGATAGCCATAATTTTTGTAACAAAAGTTTTGCAATAACCGTAGTCGGACCTAAAAGGCCTAGGGGGTCAAATATTTGCGAAATAACGGATAGAATTGCACGTTTACTAATACATTTATCGTTGAGATCGCACTTTGTAGTAAAGTACAATTCGTCGCAGTCGTGTAACCACCCTAATCCTAATGTTTTTGTGTGACAGTTATCGCCTAGTGATAAATCCTTGGAGGGAAACTCTGAAGTTTGAGTGTTGAATATCCATTTTCTTAAAGTGAAACCACCCGATTTTAATGCTTTAGAAACTTCATCACATATTTTGATTAATGATTCTTTATCATCACTCCCACTGATGACGTCATCAACATACATATCTTCGTTAATGACTTGAGCTACGGCGTTATCTGTGACTTCTGATGCAAGTTGTTTCAAACATCTAATGCTGAGAAAGGGCGCTGAAGAGCAGCCATACGTCACCGTATTAAGCTGGTACACACCGATGGGGTCGCACGGATTGTCCCTCCAAAGAATTAATTGTAAATCGCGTTGGTCTGATTGTACTAATATTTGCCTATACATTTTCTCCACATCAGCGCACACAACGTAATTAAATTGTCGAAATCGTAATAAAATTGAAACTAAATCGTTTTGTAATGCAGGACCGATTAATTGAATATCGTTAAACGATCTGCCTGATGTGGTTTTTGCACTAGCATCAAACACAACCCGTAATTTTGTGGTAGTACTATCTGCTTTAAACACTCCGTGATGTGGTAAAAAATAATGTGGCGAATTGTAATCACTAACGCGAGTCATGTGTCCCAGGCGCAAATATTCACTCATGAACTCCTTATACATTTGTTTGTATTCATCGGTGCAGCGATCTAACTTGCGCTCAAGCGCCCGGAACCTGTTTTCGGCCGCGGTGAATGAGTCGCCCAGCACGGCAGCCGACTCGGACAAAGGAATGCGCACGCAAAAACGGCCCGTATTATCACGCGTAGTGGTTTCTTTAAATAAATTTTCGCATAAACTTTCTGATTTCGATAATAATTTATCTTTGTTATTTGAATTAATTTCTTCTAGCTCCCAAAAACGTCTTAGGTTTGAGTCTAGTGAGAAATTGCAATGAACTTGATTAATGCGCGAATTATTATACACGGAACCTGAAATGACCCAACCCAGTTTCGTATTTTGTAGGTACGGACCACTTGGTAAACGAATTAAACCTTTATTTAAAAGACCCCAGAATATATCTGCGCCTATCAACAAATGTATTTCGTTGGATAAATAAAAGTTCGGATCTGCGAGTTGTATATTTTCTGGAATTTGAATATTACGAGTATTTTCTAGTGACGGTAACCGAGCCGTAACACAATCCAAAACAAAACAACTAATGCGCGTGTTGTATGAACTTGTTTTAGACCTTAAATGAATTTCACATGATTGTGTGCACTGTGTTACGCAATTACCTACACCTGTGATTTGAACAGCAGACTGTATCATTGGAACGTTTAATTGTTTGCATAGTGAATCGGAAATAAAACAATGCTGACTCCCATTGTCAAGGAGCGCTCTAAATGTGTGATATTCGTTATTTATATCTGCAATTTCCACTAAGGCAGTTGACAGTAGTACATGTTGCGACAATATTTGCGAATTACAGTTGGTACTATTATTTTTCAAAAGCGAATTACTAGCCTTATGCGAAGCAGTATGGTGTATGTGCGATGAATCTAAACTACCCTCGCGCGGTGACTCCGTCTGCGAGGTTTGTGCGACGGCCGGTGACGATAATGACGATGCACCATTGTCAACACTTTCTTTGTGTAATAACGAATTGTGTTTTTTATTACATTGCTTGCAAGCACCAAACCAACAATCTTTAATTGCATGGCCGCCGCGCAAGCAGTTACTACAAAGATTTTTATCGTTAACGTATTCAAATCTATCTCCTATAGATAACTTAAGAAAAGCTTCACATGCATAAAGTGGGTGATTCGCTTTACACAAAATACACGTAAAACGCTTTGATGAGTTGGATGAATTGGACGATTTACTAAAATCTTTTTGCGTAGAAACATTACTGTGTGCGAGTTTACTATGATTCGACGCCGACGATTTCCTATTACTACCGTGATCTACGTGTTTACTCTGGGATGATTGAATTGTCTCCAGCACATCAGCCCTATCTTTGAGAAACTTTATCAAATCTGATAATAACAATTTTTCGTTACTATGTGTAATTGAACTCTTGTGAAGTTCCCACTCCCGTTCAGTAGACGAGTCTAATTTTGTAACGATAATGTAGACAATTAAAGTGTCCCATGCATCGGTAGTCTCACCTAACGTTTTGAGAGCGCGAATATTTCTCAAGATAGTGTCGATTAATTTGCGAATTTGGGATGCTGATTCTTTACTAACTGATGGTGCAGAAAACAGCGCTTTACAATGATTGTGCACTAACAAACGATTATTGTTGTATCTATTCTCTAATAAATCCCAGGCTGTAATATAATTATCGGACGAAAATTCTAAGGCTTTTATCACTTGCAATGCGCTACCCTTTAATACTGACCGCAAATAATGAAATTTCTGTACGTTATCAAGGTCTTTGCAATTATGAATAACAGATAAATACGTGTCGCGAAACTCGAGCCATTGATCGTAAGTACCGTCAAAGCTAGGCAAGGAAATGGTTGGCAATTTTATAGTGGATCGATTATTGTTACTAGATGCGATTTGAGATGGCTCTGAATCTTTTAAAATACACTTACATTTGGTTACAAGTGAATAAAATTGATTTTCAAAGGTTTCTCTCTCGGTTAGCTCCTTTTCTACCTGGCTTTCGGAAACTATCAAATCTAATTCGTCTTGAACAGAAGAAAACTGATCGAACATAACTTGTAACCTATCGAAACGTTCTTTTAATTCTACTTTATTCTGCTCGGTTAACTGCAAATCGTTCAAAGAATGCACGTATTTCGTGAATAATGTTAATTTACCCTTAATGACACTTCTTTTTTTAACTAAATCGCGGATAATATCTTAATTAGTTACAGTATCTACACACGATTGCCTCCTTTTCGTCATGTTGTGGTGTGTTTGTGTGAGACAAGGCAAGTACTTACAGTTCCCGAAGGTTCTCGAAGTCGTAGCTCGTAGGTAGGTATGCGCGGGCCACGGATCACTAGAAAATTACACAAACGTTAGCACAATAATATAAGCGTTGGGAAAAGGGTGATGAGGGGATGATTTGCCCGACCACTCGATGCTCCTGATACCGTATTTGACGCTGGTTCTCTCTTGCTGATCCGGCTCGGTAGGAACAGATGTTGATGCTTATAGTCGTCTATAGGTCGGGCAGGGCGAATTCAATGATGAATTTATTGTTGGCTTTAAAAATGATGGTTTATTACAGCAAATACAATTTTGCATAAAATAAAGGAAAAATTAAAAAATATGGGCGCGTCGTCGTCTGCGCGAGAGGTGAGTGTCGCAAGCAAGATGACTGGCGGCCCCCGCCGGCCGCTCCTTCTCCTCGGGTCTTTTCGTCGTGCGTCGGCCGCCGTCGTAGTTGTTGCGCGCGAACAGTCTTCTTTGTAGTTCGCGCCACGTTTTGGAATGATGCGGTTTTTTTTTCTTTTTTAGGGTTCCGTACCTCAATAGGAAAAAACGGAACCCTTATAGGATCACTTTGTTGTGTCTGTTTGTCAAGACCCTTTATCTCGGTATCAAGTTAAAATTAAAACTATATACTCAAGTCTACAGTCCCTTGAAGCTGGGAAAAAATAAAACTTTTAAGTTAACGTTAAAAAGATACGGCTGTTCATGCCGCAAAAAAACACATATTGACATTTTTGACGAAATTTGATAAGTAATATCGTCTTATACTAGAAGTATAGGAAAAATCTGAAAACTATACATTTGTAATTAAATCATAAAAAATATGGTCTTTATTTAAGTACCTATAAGTTTGTACGGAACTCTCGGTGGGCAAGTCTGACTCGCATTTGTCCGGTTTTTCGTAATGATATCGACGCACATTAAAGTCAGTCAGATATTGCATTTATTTTCATATTTCACGCTTTGAATTCTTACAGACAAGCAAGATTATGACTTAAAAATTACTGTGGCATTTTCAAGTCAAAAGAGACCGCAGTATACTATGTCTGGAACGAAATAATTAGGAACATCATTTTATTATTATAACAAACAAAATTATAATAAGACAGATTCGGATTTATCGACACTGGCAAATCGATTTTTCATGGTAACGATTACAAAATTAAACCGGTTGAATTTCAACAAAATTGAGCCACCTCGACTTCGCCTATTTATACTATAGACATTTAAGTGCACCTGAAATCGGTAAATGACCTAAATGTGAAGACGCACAAGTTTACATCCAATTAAAACCCCTTTATTCAACGCCTTAGAAGTTACAGGCGATAGAATTCAATCCTACTCGATCCAACAATATAAATGTAATAGATATAGAACTAGAACCCGGCATACTTGGCAATATCGTTTACTTATTGGAGATGGAATGGTGCAGGCTTAGCTACCCTACACTGATGCCAATATCATTTTGCATGTGAGAATAAAACGACTTATATTACTCACGCTTTTTTAAATTTCAATTTAATACTGACTCTTCGTACACGTTGTGGTGTATTTGTTTCCGGTTTTCATAATGGTATTTTGAGAAGGTCGGTGCCCAAAATTGAGGAGAGATTTACCAGTTCATTGATGTTGGTATTGTCTTAGGTTGAATATGGGTGGTATATTGAGAATTGCCTTAAATGCCTGATCAAAATATCACAAAATCCAAAGAATTCAATCAAATTGATGACAGATGAAGTTTCTAAAACCAGAACACTGGTTGTTCTGATATTTTGGATAAATTTTTGTTTTCCCTTCCTTTTCTTCGTTTCTTTTATTTTAGATTACAGTTTTCTTTAAAACAAGACTGCTTCGACCTAAGTCTCCCTCACCATATCGATTTAAATGGGACCAACCGGGACATCAGTCAGGGCCGGATTAAACAGTCGCGAATACAAGCCGATTTATAACCGGAATCGCTGGAATTAAGGAGAGCCAAGATCTGATGCTGGGGCGAAGGAACTTATACGTTTGTTGTTTTATGTTAGTGATAAAATTGAAAAAGGTATTAAAAAAATACTGATACTAGCAAGCTGTATTATATTTGGGTTGTTTCCCAAAAAAACATTATATTACGTTTAAGGCTCTACCGTGTAATGAAATTTTTATTTCAAACAGATTAACAATGAATTTGGATAGCTTAAGCCCATGAACATCTTTTAGCTGACAAGAAGAAGCTTACGCGGAAACTCAACATACCATTCTCCATAGTTATGCGAAAACAGCTTTTATTACGTAGGGCATAAAGGCAGTCTCAAGGTCAACATGTATAGTCTGAGGTGCCGTCGTGTATAACTATGTAGATACTATCCGCCAGCTAAGGTTAAAATAAAGTCGGGGTAAGGTGACGTCAGCAAACTTGTCGGCTAAGGTGTCGATAGGAAAACCAAGCTCCACACTAATTGATTTGGGTCTGCGCTGGGCAAATATCGGCGGGCGGTCGCGGGTGGCATAAGTTACACGCTTAAGTGATCACCTGAAAACTATTTATGTTATGAATCATAGCATAAGCGTAATCCAGGAAGGTATCTGATTACTCCCTGGATATAGCTAGTACAATAAAAATAATGTATTAAACAAAGATAAGATAGCTGATGTAAAAAGTTTTGACTAAATAAATCAATATTTTTTCGGGTCAATCATCTTAGATGCTGAATTTCAGGTTGAAGGGCGTAGTATTTGAGTTGTTTATTCAAAAAAACAGTGCTGCCCATTTCATAGACAAGGAGTCCGTTGTATGTTTTACATCATAAGTCGCCTTTTACGACACCCCACTGCCGGATGCCACACAGGCAAAATATTTGTTCTTACTTCTAAGCATACCTTTTAAAATCGCCTCATTCCCCAACTTGTGGCATACACCGCTGGCCGCCGTAATTAACGTTAGACAACTAACCGGCCTCCAATTCAGTCTGACGGACGTTTCCAAGTCGATTACAAATGTACTTTAACCGGAATTAAACACAAATTATCCGGCTCGTACGTCTTGCGAATCCGGTAAACTGACGTTCAGGCGATTTTTTTTTTAAACTTAGAAGAAGTAGAGGTACATGTACAAGAATTATTAGTTATTTAATTGGTTATTTCAGTAGTAAGAGGCTGATGGCTACCAGCCAAAGTAACTTCTGCAAATCTTCGTTATCGCTTCGCTTTTGAAAGATGTGGATTTGACGTTTTAAAAACCGGACAAGTGCGAGTAGAACTCGCCGACCGAGGTTTCCATACTTTGTAGGCACATATTATTATGAATAATTCAGGAATCGAGTCTCGCAGTTTTTTGGTGGAATAAAGAAACTCACATAAGAAAAATACATGAATCCTGAACACAATACACTTTTATTTTTTTGGGCAGTCGTGTAACAAGACCTACTTTATAATAAGCACTGATACAGAAACTTAGGTCGGTCATAGACACACTATCTTACTGTTCCCTTTTTAAAATGTTAATGTACAATTTATTATTTTTATGTTCTTAAAACAACTTGTATTTTCTAGACCCTTTGTGGGGTTGAGGGTTGACTACCTGAGACACAGGACTCGTCCTAGTTTAGGTGGCAGCCCACCATAGTCATTTTTCTAATAGATTAAAATTAGATAAGTTTTTCAAACTGTACAAGTAACAAACTCTTGCATTCCAAACTAATCATTATGTAACTTTTAAGATTGTGGTGAGAAATAAAGGTTATTATTATTATTATAGAAGAGCAGTGATATATGCGTTCTTTGGTGCGAGTAGTTAATTCAAGAATTGAAATGATGAAGTTAAAGCCCAATTTTTATGTCTATAGATTCGTGAATAATTTTCGAATATTTTACTAAATACTCAATGCATTAGCAACAAATAACTAGATAATGATTTTGTTCCACCATTCGAACTATTTTTTTTTGACAACATCACATAGTTTGCTTCGATTCCAAAGTAAGTAGCTAAAGCACTTGTGTTATGAAAATCAGACACAACGGTGGTATCACAAACACCCAGACCTGAGCCAATATAGAAAAGTTCGTTTTCTAAATTGACCCAACCGGGGATTGATCCCGGGACCTCAGAGATTGCGAAACCTTGAAAACCGGTGTACAAAGCCACTCGACCACGAAGGTCGATGTATTTTAATTGTAAGTCTATTAAAATATCTAAAAACATTCAGCTACGTAGGTAGCTTTTCTAATAAACTTCAAATTTAATTTTCAATCAAGAAAAATGTTATAAACTGGCTGGACTTCCAACTAATCAAAAACTAATTTATTCGCAAAACTTTAATGATGAAAGAGTCCATGATAGATTAAAAAGTTTATAAATTATCAATGAGCGAGAAGTAATTAGCTGATAATGGAACTTTTATGAAGTCACTTCAGATAATATCAATCAATCATTGTATTAAAAGATTTCTGAAGCGCTTAGATCGTGATTAAGTTTACAATGCTTTATCCATTTTTAATTTCTTCAAAGAATTTCGTAAGTTTATGTAAAAATAGAATGATTTATTTAATATAATTAAAAGCGATTTCTTGAGAGGAAGGAAATTTAACAAGAATGTTAAAAAATAATTTATTTAACAACCGTGAACGCTATTGTAACAAAACATTTATGTACAAATGTTTGAACATTAAGCAAGCTTAGGCAATATAACTAAAGCAAAAAAAGTAAGTTTAGGTTAAGTGACACTCATTTTCGCTAACAAAAAAAAAAGTATTTTTTTAATGTAGTCAGAGTTTAGAATTTTTCCAGTTTTTCGTAATTCAATTAAAAAATAATTGACGTTCAGCTGTCAACACGAAGTCATTAGTAACGACTAGTTTAGTTAACTTTGCTAAACTGCACTCGTGCACTAAAATCATTAGCCGTGTAACGAGCATGCACTTAATGTTATGCCCCGCTAGGAGGCGCCACTAACGACCGCTCAATGACTGCGCACAGTAAGGTTAAGTTGCTTAGAAATAGTTTTATCAGAGTTCCGTACCAAAATGGTAAAAAGGATCCCTTATGGTGCGACTCAGTCTGTCTGTCTGTCACAGCAGGATATCTCGAGAACTACTAATGCTATCAACTAGTTTGGAATAGTTTTAGATGATGTTTGTTCAACTATTTTGCAAATAAGAGTGAAATAAAAATATTTTTTTTTGCAACAGGGACTGAAAGGGGGTCTCAAAAATTGTAGCTACTTGGGCATATGGGGTATCATATAAAAGAGTGCTGCTTGCACATTCTCAATACTTTTTTTAGACTACATAGTTTTCGACTTTTTACAGGAAAAATAAAACGATGTCTCTAAATAGTAAACTTTTTCAGAATGATGGTACGGAACCCTCGGTACGCGAGTCCGACTCGCTCTTGACCGTCTTTTTTATAAGACAATTTCACAATTAATGAATTCCAATAGATGTTGGAAATAGTGCAGAAATAAAAAATAATCATTCAGAAACTGAAGGATATGGTCAACGGTCTACCACGCAAGAAGTCCCAGGTTCGATTCCCGGCCGGGCAGAAATTAAAATGATGAATTTTAATTTTCGTGACGGGTCTGGGTGTCACTATGTATAATAAGTATATATTTAAAAAGTGTATAAGTAGTACATCAGTTGTCTAACACCCATATTACAAGCTTTGCTTAGTTTGGGGCTAGACGGCGCTGTGTGAAAGAAAAACATTGTAATTTTTTCCCTTTTGAAAGGTATAGTAAAGCCACGTGTGATAGGCCGGTCATGTGAAAGAGGTCAGTGACACGGTCGGCTGATCAGGCGCGCGACCTGATTTCAGCGACAAAATATGTAGCGTGAAAAAAGATGACGACGAAATGTCCCGGGTAAGGATTTGTAGCAAACCTTTTTGAACTGTCGTATGCTTGAGAGGGTATTCATAACTTTTTGATGACATTCGTGACTAAAGGTCCTAAGGAACTTATCGTTTTTTTTTTATTCAGGTATCCGCCTATTTACGTTTGTCATAGAGCAATGACTCTGAAGAGTGCCAAATGCACTTACAAGCATTTTACTCTTGTGCAGATAAATCAGTCGTTTGGTATTTGAATTATTTTTCTTTAAATTTGAGAAAGAATAGAATAGAATATATTTAATAAGCACATAAGAAATACAAAAACCTGAGGGACCTAGTGATATACAAAATTGATGTATCATTAATTCTTTTAATAATTGTACCTGCTTTTTGTGAGGAGAAATAAATAAATTAACTTATGCTTACTTATGCTTATTAAATAAGCATGTGCCAAAATGGCTTCCACTCGCATTGTGTCGCGGTACCTACATTGTGTGTGTACGAGAACGCTGATTTTCAGTGGTCGCCTAAGAGTGGAGAGTGAGGGAGCAGCATAAACATTTTAAGGAAAAGGGCGCTTTTGGCGCGTAAAAATTCGCAGCAAAATCGAATTTTACTGCGAGCGTGAAGCAGTTATTTTTTATGTCTAACACCACATTTTGAAATAATAAACAAAAAGAAATAGAGTGACAAGGACGAGACTTGTAAACTCACATATTAATGTGAGAAGAGGATAGATAGAATGCTTTATGTTGTCGGACATGGACAGTCACTGTGCTCAGTAGTCTATATTAGTTAATTCTAGAATACTTCGCTAGTTCGTGATTTAATATCGCCACTCGCAGCACAAATTGTCTTTGGTATCCTTGGAAGGGCGCTAGTTGCCGAGTAAACAACTGCTTACACGAAATAATTGTACAAAAAATATTACGATACAGTTTTGCTGATTTTTCATTTTTATATTAAAAGTTAAATCATTACTTACATGTGGAAGTGTTATCTACATGTATCTATGTGCGTGTGTTGAGCAAATACATAAAATCTAAACCGAAAACTAATTACAAAATTTGGACCCAAAACCTTACGGATTGAAGTGAAATGACCACAAACTACACTAAACAATTCACCCAAGTAAATGAAAAGGAAAACTGTTGGATCAACTAAAAGGTACGAGAATTTTTATAACCATAACCTCAAATTATGACATGGTAAAACTCTGCTGTCATTATACATGAGCGTCACCCCAGCCAGACACTCTGTCAGTATACATACGTGAGCGTTACCCCAGCTAGACTCTCTGTATGATCCACTAAGACCAAAGAGAATTTAATCACTACGTTTCTAAGACGACGCTATTGACCACAAGATGGCACTACGATGTTCAGGATGCCGTCAAAATATAACAGATAGGAGATTCTTATCTTGTTCATTATGCAAACTACATTATGACTTAGACTGTGCAAATATACCGGAGGTTCGATTTTATAACACAATGACAAGTGAACACAAAAAGAAATGGAAATGTGATATATGCCGCTCTAAGGACCCAAATGTAGGAAGCACAAACACTCCTATTGCACAAAAAAATAAAGTTATCACAAGATCACAAAAACCACAAAGTCAAACATCGAAGTCCTTAACCACAAGTAATTTACAAAGTACTCCAAACACAAATATCACAATAGGGAAGAAAACATCCCACCTTGTCAATGAAAGCTCTGAACTGGAAGATATCTCCTTTAGCTCACCCCAAGGAGATACAATATTATTTGACGGCAAAGATACAAATACAGTTACAAATGCAGAAGCGATCACTCTACAGAAATTGACTTCCGTTCTAAAGCAAAATAATGAATATATTTTATCAGCTATAAAAGCATCCTTCCAAGAGGAAATTAAAAATACAATATCAGCATTAAAGCTAGATCTCCAACAAAATCTAGATATCATATCTGCTTCACAAATGCAAACGAAAGCTAGTCTAGAAACAATAAATACTAAAATTATGTTTTTAGAAAAGAAATGCAATACCCTAGATGAAGAAAACAAACGATTACAACAAGATATCCAAAATTATAAAACAAAGATTGTTCCAAACAAAATACCCGAGGATAAGGAAAAGGTTCTGGTTCTACATGGCTTACTTGAAAACTACTGGGAAACGGAAGACCAAGTCATAGATAGAATTATTAATATATTTGGAGACATACTAAATATAGATCTATCTGGATATATTGAGGAAATAACCTACATAGGCAAAAAGAGCCATAAAAGACCAATTAAAATAGAATTAATAAGTAAAAAAATGAAGAAGTACATATTAAACAATTTCATATATTTCAAGGGAACTGGTCTAAGCGTTACTGAATTTCGAAGCTCATGTGATCTTAAAGAGCAAAAGGAGCTTAAACAAGCTCTATATGCAGCAAGACAGAGTGGACAACATGCCATAATAAAAACAATACTTTAATAATAAACGGAAAGAAAGTGAACACACATGAAAATAGTGTAAATCCTCACATAAATATGTCTAATTATGGAAAAGAAATATCACAAGAAATATGCATAACACGATTAGAACAACAAACACGATCATCGACTTCCCTATCGCAAGACTTATTGAATCAAGATACTAGTAAAAGACAAGAAAATTCTGCTAAAAGAAATTCAGATAAACAACAGCCCTTTCGACTCTGAGTTTATTACCTTCTATCAGAATATGCAAAGTATCTGTAATAAAATTCATCTTCTTGAAGCACTTATTGACGAGAAACCTAATATTCATGCAATGTGTTTCTCCGAGACCTGGTTAAACGAGGAAAAGAAGAAATTGTTAAATATAAATAACTACACAATAGGCGCATCTTATTGCCGAAAAAATCACGATGGAGGAGGTGTTTGCATTTTGCTATTTTTTAGCAAAATGCACTTTAGAGCATATTAACCGTATAGATATATCATCATTGTCTATAGAAATGGTATTTGAAATATGCGCAATAGAAATACCTAAACTAAATATCTTGTTAATTAACTTATACTGGCCAAATAGTAGTAGAGAAATCGAAGTGTTCTATACCTCTTTGGAAAACCTTATGCAACTTATTAAAAAGAAAGACAGTAAAAAAAATATCATACTAACTGGAGATATGAACATAGACTTTTTAAGTAAAAAGGAGAGAAATAGACTGTTTAGTTTAATGCTAATTTTTAATTTTCACCAAAAAGTCACCGAACCAACCCGGGTTACATCAACTAGTGCTAGATGTATTGATCTGATTTTCACAAATTTTAACAAACGAGTATCAAAAGCTGAAGTTCACGAACTTGGTTTTTCAGACCATAGAGGAGTATTCTTTTATTCGCCAGTAACTTCACAAAATCTTACACATTACTCAATATTTAAACGTATCTTCAACAGCAAAAACGTAAACAATTTTAAAAATGAAATCTCGAAAATAAATTGGAATGAAGTGCTTAAACAAAACAATAATGTAAATGATAACTATAATATATTCATTGGAATTTTGAAGGATGCTCTTAACAAATGTATACCTAAAGTACTAATTAAACAAAACACAAAACAAAAAAATACTTACTTGACATCTGGATTAAAAACATCTTGTCGTAACAAACGATTATTAAAGCTGTTAATATCACAGACGAGAGACATAACTCTTCGTAACTACTATAAAAAATATTGCAAAACTCTAAAAAAAGTAGCCCAACAATGTAAAAAAAATCATAACAAGCGTAAGTTTACTGCATCTGACAATAAAACCCAATGTATGTGGAAAATTATAAATAAAGAAACGAATAAAAACTTTAATAAAAAAAAATATAACATTAAACTTAAACTAAAAAACCAACAAACTATAGAAGATCCAAAACTCGTAGCAAGAGAATTCAATAATTATTTTGTATCTATTGGAAAACCGAGCACCAATCCTGTACTACAAAAAAATTATGATAAAAAAAGAGTCCCAAATACTTTTTTTCTAAGTCCGGTAGACGATAGAGAAGTTACAGAAATATTAAAACATCTAAAAAATAAAAAATCATTTGGCATAGATGATCTCCCTCCGACATTAATAAAAAAATGCGCTGATATATTAACGGCTCCTTACACTAAACTAATTAATCAATCTTTCTCCGAAGGCTCTTTTCCTGACGCCCTAAAAGCTTCCATTATAAAACCTATCCATAAAAAAGGATCTATCAACGACGTAAAGAACTTTCGGCCTATAGCTCTATTAACCACGTCAGCAAAGGTGTTTGAAACGGCAATGGCTAAGCGGTTAATTAGTTTTTATGAAAAATATAAAATATTACATCAGAACCAGAATGGATTCAGACAGAACTACTCTACTACCCTTGCAATATATAAATTTATTCAAAAAATCATGTATAATATAGACAGAAAAAAATATGCCATAGGCCTTCTTTTAGACATGAGCAAGGCCTACGATAGAGTCAGTCATGAAATCTTACTAACCAAATTATCTGAATCTGGAATAAGAGGAACTGCTCATAACTGGTTTAAGTCATTTCTTGAAAAACGATCTCAATGTGTTGAAATAATAAATACTAACTTTGAAACAGGGAAAATACAGCACTTCAGATCTCATAGTGTTGTTTCTACCGGGTCTATTCCACAAGGCAGCGTCCTTGGATGTATACTCTTCCTTATTTACATCAATGATCTCCCCGACGCAATTCAAGATGAATGTATTCTCTTTGCTGATGATGTTTCCATTCTCATCCCTAGCTCTTGTTCGAATGAAATACAAAACAAACTAAATACTACCCTAAACAAAATTGATAATTGGCTTCACAACCATAACCTAGAATTAAATGTACAGAAAACTAAAATCATACAATTTAAACCCGCACAAAAAATTCCACTAAAACTATCTTACAACTTCAAAAATATCGAACTAGAAATCGTTAACTCTGCTACACTACTAGGCATTGATTTAGATACAAATATGACATGGAAACCGCACATAGAAAAATTAAAAAACAAATTATCCTCTTTCACCTATGCCCTATACCAACTTAAGCGCGCTACTGATTTTAGGAGTGCCCTAACAGCTTACTATGCATATGCATACTCTATAATGTCATATGGTATAATACTATGGGGAAACTGCTGTGAGGTAAACGATTTATTCATTTTGCAAAAGAAATGTGTAAGGATACTAACGAACATTGATCAAATGACATCGTGTAGATCCTTTTTTGTAAAACACCAAATTTTGACCCTTACGTCCATTTACATCTTGGAAGCGTGCAAGTTTGTTAGAAAGCATGGAGAACTATACTCCCCAATGGAAAACACAAATAAAAGAAATAATAGAAACCTTAACAAACTAAACAAACCATTCACCACTATGAAACTCATCTCGTCTAGCCCTCACCATATGGTAATAAAGATTTATAATCATATCCCTAATAGCCTAAAAGATATACAAAAGCCCACCCTATTCATTGATCATCTAAAATCATTTTTAATTGATAAATGTTATTACGATATTTCAGATTTTTTTAACGACAGAATATAATAAATAAAAAATCGTAATACCTACTTCGATATCTCCACTAACAGAATAAAACTTAAATATAAATAAATAAAATATAATATGGTCCAAAATAATCTATAAAATACAATAATATAATATTATTATACTTAGAATAATATAATGATGAATGTTAATTAGTTATCTATTCTTTTAAACTTCTAAATGTGCTTAGTAATTTACAGTATAAATAATTAAATGAACAAAATAGAAATAAAAAGTAAATATATACCTACTTAGTGCAATATAATTTATATAATACAATAATATAATAATTACCTATATAACAATATAATGATGAATGTTAATTAAATATTATGAAACTATAGTATGTACGTACCTACCATTGCAGATTGTAGTACCTAAGTCACTATTAGTTTGTATGCATGTGCCAATTTGAATATTATTTTCTTAAGTTTTATTTAATTTGAATTTATAAGTAAAGTAAAAGGCGATAGTTGCCCCTCATGTTTGCTGTGCCCTAGCAGGGCGTCACTTGTACTATACCTACCAATTTTGTAACATCCTTTCAACTTGTGACTTGCAAATAAATAAATAAATAAATAAATAAATAATAAATAACTATTTTCTTTATTTTTGATAAAGAAATGAAAATGTAAAAACACTTATTTACTAACAATCTTGGATGCAATCCAACATTTAGCTACGCAGATATTCCGTCGAGGTATGGTATGACGCCAAGGGCCTGAAAGAAAATTCCCATATTTTGCTTTCCAAATCGTTCCATCAGCGCTATTTCTAATATATTTTTTTAAGTAAAAATTTATTTCTTATCCAAACATTTTTAGGAGCAATTTTATTGACAGCCATTCATTATCTCAAAAAAAGCAAATGCCACAAGACAAATTCCCTCCGATAATAACACGCCGCGAGGCTGCTAATCCTTCCAGTGTTGACACTTGGGACTCATCCCTCATTAAAGAAAAAAAGCCTCCTCAAAAGTTAACGAAGGGAACAGGGCGACGCGTCGTAATACGATAAACCAGAACACTTGACGTAGCTAACGAGAACGTTATTCAAAGGTTTGGAAACTGTTTGATTTTTGTAAGTGTTGGTTGGCGTTACACTACGCTGTGGTCATTATTGAAGATCCCTTTTGTAAACAGTGCTAAGGAAATAATTAAGGCGTCCGTCGCTATTACTTTTTTCTTTCTTAAAGGCGTGTAGTATGTTACATTTGAAACCGGTTTTTGTAACATTTGTTAAGTATTTCATTTTTAAAAATCATAATCGTTGGTAAATTGGCACTGATATTCTCATCACTCCAGCTAAAGCAAAACGACACCATTAAAAAAAGAAAAAAAATAAAAAAAAGAGGTCTGTTTTTAAGTTAGAAATAACTCAATACAGCACATCGGAATGGCTAAATACTAATAACAAAAAACTATTATTGTTCGCGATATTATAAGAGTCTGACTGAACGAACATCAGCCAAAAGCGCTGATATGATATTCTAGGCTTCAAAACAGTATGAAATAACAAAACAACAGATAAACTTTGTTATTATTATTTGTTTATTTGTTCACGTACAAACCTTAACTCATTAGTTGTTACTAAATTCGGCGAACATAAATATGCGATTATTCAAACCGGCGCTAATCCCCATAAATAACGGAGCTAATGTGATTTATTTGGATTTGAACCTGACAAATTGCCTGGCATCATTCGGATGAGTGACTGCCACGGAATTCAGTTAATCCGACCAAATATTTAATTTAATTTATGGCACGGTTGGGGAGGAAAGGGTTAGCCATTAGAAGAATGAAAAAAATGATGATGTTACTTTGCTGGTTAATGATTCATTTTATATTTTCATGTGACTAAAACATATTGTGTGCAAAGACATTGAGTATTCTTTTGATGCAGTCACAAGGCTGTCTATTTTCCTTTGCTTTCATTCATACTTGTTAAAGATATGTTTGCTTGTTAGTGATAAGTTTGAATTGGCAGAACTTTTAAATAAAATAAGACCTACAATGTACCCTAATCTATTCTAATAAATTGTGTTCTATTCTATTCATCAGAGGCATGCCTCGGGGCATGCGGCAGCGCATGCCCTACCTTCTCAAAAAAACGACAAAGTACGGCATGCTTTTGACGTATGACGAATTGAAAAATGAAGATGAAAGGGAAATGGAAAGCGACTCGGTGAAGACACACCATAACGCTAATGTATGCTTCAGTAGTCAAATAAAAAATTGCTATTTACAATGAAAAAGTCTGATCCCACTGGGGATTAATGCGGTCAAAGGAGGTTCAGGTCGAAATAACAGCAGCCAATATTTCGACGCAAATCACATTATGCCGCATTACAAAAAATATGGATGGATATATTATTAAAAGGTACTCTTCTGACCTAAAAAGTTGTAACTATTGCAAAATTGGCAAATGATTTTTTTGTTATTTGAATTTTGCATTCCACCAATTCATAATATTGTGGGTTTAGAGTAAGTATAATCAGCAATTTTCTTTGAATTCAGCGTTGTATGTAACGAATTTATAAGCTCCACATCCACACACTATGAAAACAGTTCCCGATCCCGAACTTGCCTTTAATGTATGTTATATTTTTATTACTTCTCCCAAGTTACGACTATTTTAGCTTTAATACTAGCGAGGACGACATGATTATGGCCCATACGATTTTTAGTATCTAGTTTTTTTTTCTTGATATTTGTTTAAAGTTACTTACCAATAAATATAAAACTAAACTGTAATTTCATTGTAGCAATAGCTTATTCTACTAGTTATAAGTCCATCATTCCTAATAACAAAGTTGCTAAGAATTTTTTTTTTCTAACATTCATCATTAAAAAAATTGAAAAAAAATTGCTAAATAATATACTAGAAAAACTCGGACTCGTCAAAATGGCCAATGCTCTTCCAACTGAGCTAACGAGATCGGACTGGACATTCAAAGGTTGCGGGTTCGATTCCCGCCTGAGAAAATGATCTGGTGACGAGTCGACGAGACGAGTTTTTTCTAGTATATTATTTAGTATTGATAGCACTGTGAATGCTAAAATCTCAAAAAAAAAATAGAGTATTTAATTAAAACAAAAGAAAAAGCACACGCGCCTAGTTTATTCTCAGTTACCTAAGAAACTACACACATAGAACAATCGTTAAGTCATTCATTACTAAACCATCTAGATCCATAAGTCAAGCAGAACAATGCGACCAGTAATTCACAATTCTTTGTGCGCGTACCTTGTCGGCCGGTCCATCAATTAGTAATCTGCTTTGTCACTCCCTGTCGAATGCTTGGGGGGTTTTTCGATAATTACTGGCCCCTTCGGTGATTTATGGAGTGCTGACCGAGAGGCAGTCGACCGAGTGACAGACAGAACTATGATTCAGAGGCTAGTGCGAATAACTTGCGAAGACGGAGGCGTATTTGGACTGTAAAGGTATGTGATATCGTTGTAAAGATCCTATGGAACTTACGATGAAATAAAGATAGTAAGAAAGTTTGATAACATTAATAAACAGAAGACCTATGAAATCAGTAACATTCGTATTTCAAAACCACTGAGACCGATTTTGAAATAGTTTCGCTTTGAGGCTGGTTATATTTTTTAGTCTCTTCGATGGCCTTCCATGGACCAACTCCCATACAAAGCACATCATTTACTCATAATTCGAAAAATATAACAATACGAAAGCAACTCTGTCTGTCTAATATCTAATTTGTTGTTGCGTTTGTTTGATAGGACATTACATAGTTCTATTCTGTGATCATGGGCTATTATTATGTTTCTTATTCCTATTCCTCAGATGCAATTTCTATGTTTTTATTTTAGGAATTTATTATGTTATTATTAAGTAAATGATTTGCAGCAGTCGAACACCAAACAACATCAGCTGTATGACAAGCAAAAGGAAGCTGTTCAGTTATAAGAAAGAGTTGAGGACTTTGCAGACACTTCTGCCATATTTAACATTTAACGAGTGCGTGATTAATGGGCAACAATATTGAACGAGGAACAGTTTGTAACAAACATGAACCTGACAAACGACCTAGCCCATGAAATGAAAAGTTCAGAATATATCTATAAATCTTGTTTGCTTCCTAATAACTATTTATTATCTAGAGCTAACATCATATTAATGGACAGTAATTATAAATAAAATTCAGATTTAGATTTAAATATTATATAACAGCTCTGTGGCGCAGTGGTTTAGCGCCTGGCCCTGCGATTGCGGAGGTTAAGCAACTTTCGTAAGGGTCGGTCATGGGATGGGTGATCAAAAATTTATTATCTCGAGCTCCTCCGTGCTCCAGAATACACGTTGAATCGTTGATCCCGGCTGCATTTGCAGTCGTTAACGCCCACCAATCTACTTTGGCCCTGTGAGGTGGATTATGGCCCATCATCCTTATCCACCCATAAGGAAGGCCTGTGCCATAGCAGTGTGGGGACATTAAAATGGCTGTTGTCATGTCATTATATGATTTAGACGTAGATTTATAATGTAGAGTCCAAAACGTATCTTAAATTGCTTACATCAAGAATACCTTAAATAACGCTTCACAAACTAAAACAGCACGCAAATGTGGCACCGACAGACTAAACAAAAAGCGATTCGAAATTTTGAAATTCGAATCCCCACATGAATATCTGGATACAAATTACTATTCTTTACAAATATAATACTTTGTACATACAAACCCAGTGGAAGAAGGGCGTTATCTCGTGGTGCAGTTTTTGAGAATCTGACCGGACTTCTAGGGTGTTCTTGGTCGAAGTTAAAAAGGGATAGATATTAAGTAAGCTTTTTTCACCTGTCTCCTTTATTTAGGAAGTCCTGCCTATCTCTGCTTTGTGGGTAGACCGCACTGATATTTGTGTAATTTTATTATACTTTCTTATGTAGGTAATACTCATTTCAACCCACTGTAGTCAAATATCCGGCCATAAAAATATAGAAGTGTGTCTAAAAGGTTTGTATTACGGTCGTTTAATTCTAAGTACAGTTTTAATGTTGTCCAAACTCATATCCGACACATGCTGACACAGGTCTGGTATCATTTTACCACAGATTAAAAGTACAGATAGGTTATTTCAAAAAAGATAAAACTATAGACTCCAAAAATATTCAGAAACTATAAAGAAAAACGTGTTTTTTAAGTATTTTTTCAGTACGTTATTATTTTCTTGTGGCCTTTTTTCGGCTCCATCATCAGACCCTGGACACTGTTTTCCAACAGAGTACTTGTCAAGGAGAATCAAACGAGCACAAACTCAACTGGGTTATGTAGTTTTATTACAGAGTTCTTGTGGCCTTCGTCCGACTCCATCACCAGACCATGGACACTATTTCCCAACAGAGTAGGTACTCGTCAAGATAAACAAACGAACCCAAACTTGATGAGGATGCATGGTTTCATTACAAAGTTCCTGTGGCCTTCTTCCGGCTTCATCATCAGATCAGGTCCATGGCACATTAATATTGCATTGTCTTCCAGTTCTGATCTATGTTTAAAGTTTTAAGTCTCTAGCTTATCGGGAAGCTAGTATAAAATCGTTAGCGAAATTTGTGGACAAACAAACAAATAATTAAATGAACGAGAAAGCAACCTAATAAAAACATGTTAAAATTTAACGCAGAATCCAGAAAATCGTAGTGCCTCTAAAGAATTATACCGAGATGAACCAGGAAGCCAAGCCTGGCCAAGTTATCAAAATTTTGATCCCTCTCTCCTTGATAGGCAGTAAACCTGAACAGTCTATCCCATCTGCGGCCAGGCCAACTACTCCCTCTTTGAGTGTTCGTTTCGAGCCTCATTTTCATGTAAACAAGCATTGCGTTAGCATCGGTTATTAAAGGCCCCAGCCCCAGTTAATTCGAATTTCACGCCCGCACGACACTCTCGATTAATAAAATTAATTAAATGCCGCACAGACACGTAGTGTTCCCGGCTAATCGTGTAAAGACAACCTAATTAGTGGGAATCGATAAGGTAAACAACCTTCGCTAAGAGTGTCGGGCTTGTGTTATCGTTTATTTTAAGCATTTTGTCGCTTGTCTGCATAGTAATTTTTCCTGAGCAAAAGCTGTTTTCGAAGACCAAAGGTTAATTAAATAAACGAAGAACATTAGACTTTTAATCTTGCCGTAGCATGACCACGCGACGCGATATGATATAGCGATTTATCGCTTTTATCTGTCAGAAGACAATGGATTTTGACAATTGAGTGAGTGTCGATAAATCACTATATCACGCGGTATCGTGTTCGGTAGTCATACTACAAGGGCAGGTCTTTTTTATATAAGAACTATCGTTAGCTACGTATTAGCTACGTACCTACGCTGTAATGAATAATTATTTATTTATTTATTGTAAAGAAACAAACAGTCATACAAATAATTTGACTTAAATAACAGTTAAGTATGGACCTATAGTTTCCTAGCTTTATGAAACTAATACGACTACTTAAGAAAATATGCTAAACAATGGCAGTGGTAATATTATTACTTAAAAAAGCTAATATTTTTAAGTATAGAAATTAACACAAGTTTAAAAATTTTAATTTATGGAACCCTAAGTAAATCTTTCAAAGAGGCTCTAAAAGAAGTCAACGAGCAGCCACTAAACAGATCGATTTCGGACAAGTTTTCATTATAATACTTACAGGCTCTTTTGATAAAACTATTTTGAACATAACAAGTCCTACTTCGAGAAACAGAGAATAAACGTTTTTTAGTGCATAAAGGCAACAATTATTGAACTGTTCTTAATGTCATCGTTTGTTTCCTGGATATTCGTAAAGGAAACGCGCGAATGGCTGTTTACGTGTAGTCTGAAAGTCATAAGGCATTTACACTGATCGATTTTCCAGGCAACTTGCTATGCGACTTTAGTCGAATAGGGCTTTTTACTGTCAATCGCTTGTAAAATCGAATCGCAATCTAATTTCATTGAGGTATTCTCCCAGCAAGTTGCCTAAAAAATCGACCCGCCCCACTTTCTGTGAACAGTTTTTTTACTTATTTGCACATTATTTTCCTGTTCAACAGTAACCTAAGTTATTAAAAATGTCTAGTGAAACAACAACTTACGAAATATATTATCCGCAAGATAGCTTTAATTGTTTGCACTTCAACTTTAATAAAAATACGTCCAACTTATGGCGATGTACGTACACACGACGGCACCTCAGACTATACATGTTGACCTTGAGACCGCCTTTATACCCTACGTAATAAAAGCTGTTTTCGCAGTTTAACTGTATAACCTGACGTGCTGTCGTGCGTACATACCAAATATTCCATAAGCAAACAAAAAGGTCGAAATAGGTTCAGCACAATTCAAATTTTTGGTTGATATTGGTTTGAATTTTTGCTTAATTTGAGAAAAAAATATATAAAAAGTCGATGGTTATTATAATATTTAGGATATACAGGACATAATAAACTTTTAACTAAGTTAAATGAGTTAAATATTAGTAATATGTAGAAAATTCTACTTTTTTTCATTTATTCAACGGTTAGTAGTATCTTAATTAATTAAATTCAAAAAATAAATCTTAATAATCTTAATCACATTTAGAATGACTTTACAATTCTTTTATTTAAAATTAATCCGGTTCACTATTTAATTTTAACACTACCTGCTCGTCAATGGCATATTATGTGTCATGCCAACCTTTCCTAAAGTAAGTCATTTTTCCCATGGGAATAATGTGATTTGAATTTTGAATGCAACCCATGTAGTCGTGCTTGATTGAGGTTGGTTTCAAAAATGTTTAGGTGCAATGAGATTTTATTCTGAGTTAGGCTGCATGTTATGTATGTACAAATAAAAATAAAAAAACATGAAAACTTTTTATGATATTCATTTTCACCCGCGCATCAAGAACGATTTATTCGAATGTGGAACTGACCACTACAGAATAGACGACAAAAGAAATTAAATAAAAACTTAAGCCCTTTCTTTATAACAGTCATTGGTTTCAATTGCCTCGCAGAAAGTATAAAAAGTAGAGTATGCATCGCGGGCTTAAATGTGTATTTGTCTTGGGCGATCTTTTAGCGCCCGGGACATAATACACTACTTTAAGCCCTTATTGCATAATTTACTATTATCTGCCTCGTCTTGGTATACGAGCTTGATAAATAATATGAGCAAGTTGAAAAAGAGCCAGTAACTCGTCACCTTAACTGTTTCAGTTAAAAACAAACGTACCATTTAACTGTATTCATAATTGTTGGCGTCAAGGACAGATAGCACCGTCTAGACACATTTTTATGTCGCCTGCTATTCTTCATATTACAATATGTATGTACCTACATATAACAAAATACATCAAAAATGTCTGTTGAACTCAATTTCCCGCGACGATGTCGTCGCGGGAAATTGAGTTCAACGACACCTCTTATTGTAATCTATATATATAAAAGGGAAAATCACTCACTCACTCACTCACTGATCACGAAATCTCAGAAACTGCAAGTGGTAGGAGTCTCAAATTTTGCATGGGGGCTCCTTTTAAGGCGTAGGTGCTCACTAAGACGGGATTTTGCGAAATTCAACCCCTAAAGGGGTGAAACAGGGTGGTAAAGTTTGTATGGGAGAACGCGATTCCTTGGCCCGATTGACTTGGAACTTGGCATAGACATTCTTTCACAAAATTTATGGAACACATGTTTCGTATTTTTTAAATATTTATTACCTAACAGGGTTAAAAAGTGATAAAAAGCTACTTTTGCTGTGATTGACTTCGACGTCAGAATTGAAACTTTTTTGTGCATTTGATTGATTAAATAAGAAAAATAAATATCATTTGTCATATCAACGTAGTATTACATTCTCTTTGGTCATTTCCCCTGAGAGTAGGTAGAATGCATTATCGCCATAGGCATTGAATAGTACCTATGGCGTTAAGTTGACAGTGCTGTCATTTTTTCCTTATTGCGTTGTCAATTGTCATAAGGTGCAAAATTATTCCATCTAATTATCAGTTTAATTTTAAAAGAATACTATATTCGGTCAAGTCGCCTATGCTATGACAATTAATAAAGCACAGGGACAAAGTTTAAGAGCAGCTGGTGTAGATCTGCGCAGTGATTGTTTCTCACATGGCCAGTTCTAATGTAGCCTGCTCGAAAGTCAGCTCGCCGAATAGCCTTTTTATTTTGCAACCGGATAACATGACAAGAAATGTGGTAGGTATACAACATGTTACAAAAAAACCCTTAATGCTGAATATGGTATATAGGGACCATCAAACTGAACAACTTTTACTACTGGGACCAAAAAAATCAGCTGTTTCATACATTTTGATATTTTCGATTTGAATTTTTGTATGAAACAGCTGATTTTTATTTCGCGATTTCAGAGTTGGTCCCAAAGTAAAAGTTGTTCAGTTTGATAGTCCCTATATACCGTATTCGGCATTAGGGGTATTTTTGTAACATGTTGTATATTATAGTGAAGTGTTGGATGATCGAGATTGATAATCCTGATAATGCACAACATATTTTTATTTAGAACTAGCTGCACCCGGCATGCGTATTGCAATGCTCCGTTTTTTTAGCCAGGGACTTTCCCGGTCGTAAGCAGAACAACTCACCAAAGTTTCATCATAATCGGATTAATGGTTTAGGAGTCCCGTCATCTGTACACTTAGATCTTTTAAACTATGCATAAAAAACCGCATCAAAATCGGTCCATAAGTTTGGGAGCTAGGTTGTCTCAGACAGACAGACACACACAAGTCAAACTTATAACACCCCTTGCGTATGTTGTGTACGTTGTATATACATATAGTGGTGGCCACATAATTAAGGACACAAGTCGATTTTCATACAAACGAGGTAATTTTGAAGTCTTGGTTTTCCGCTAGGGATTGAACTAGCTGCTGTGATCTGATGATGGCCATCCAGGGAGTGAATGGAGAAGATTAAGATAGCAATACACAGCCAACTGATCTGGTCAGCATTCTAAGAGATGTAAGCATAAGAATTTTCAGTTGCAAGTTTTCATACATTTCTATACTATATTCGCAGTTTTTTTAAACATATCATTACATCTTTTAAAATGCTGGTCAGATCACTTTGGTGTGTATGGAAATCTGGATCTTCTCTATTCACTCCTTGGATGGCCATCACCAGATCACCGCTCGGTCAATCCCTGGCGGAGAAGCAATGCTTAAAAGTTACTTCGTTTGTAAGAAAATCGACTAGCGTCCTTAATTTTGTGGCCACCACTATATATAGTTATCCTGTAGTATAGTCTAATAACTTCACACTCACCACATTAGTAACTACATTGTACCCGTGCGAAGCCGGGGCGGGCCACTAGTGTTACAATAAGAGGTGTCGCAACGGTGCAACGATCGACTTAGAACCCAAAATATGCATAGATAAAATGCTTAATTAAGAATAATATTGTTTAACTACAGATTTTAGGGTTAAAACCGTTAGAGGTAATAAATATTAGCTTTTTCGCTTATTTTTTAAACTTGCAAGTTCTAGACACGTTTGCTTGCAGTGAAAGTACAGAAGTCGCAAAAGAGATCACTGTGCCTTTGATAAAGATTTTAAGGTTAAAGGTAAAATCATACATAGACTCTGTCGCAAGATGCATTTGCAGTGAAAGTACAGAATTCGCAATGGAGATCGAAACTATCAATCTCCGAAGATAAAATATTTCTACACAAAAAAAAAACTCAAGGAAGTCTTTAACGAAGGGGTTTCTTCTATAAACGATAAAAGTCGTCGTAATTACTTCAACTGATTCGTTTTAGGGTTCCGTAGTCAACAAGGAACCCTTATAGTTTCGCCATGTCCGTTTGTCTGTCTGTCCGTCTGTGCGTCCTCAGCCTGGCTCAGTAGTCCTAGGTAGGTTTCTAGTGCTAAGGGTACCCTTAGTACTAGAAAGCTGTAATTTGGCACAGATATACATATTAATCACGCCGACAAAGTGGTGAAGTAAAATTGTGAAAAATATTTTTTTTTGGTTACCTCCCCTACACGTGAAGAGGGGATGTTTTTTTTCTTGTCTACCCCACAGTGTGGGGAGTTTGTGAATTATTAAGCTTTAGGTAGTTGTATATATGATGAAGTTAAAAGGAAAACTATCACAGCTGAGCAGGCTTTACAAGTTTACGAGTAACAGTCGACCAACTTATCAAATGTACTTGGCACTACAAATTCTTCATTGGGAACTACTTAAATAACGTTGTCAGGTGTGTGAAACCGGTAGTATCTACATTTTAGTATATGAACCAAGATGGCTACGGAACCCTACACTGCGCGTGGCCCGACACGCACTTGGCCAGTTTTAAACAGTAGTTAACCTCTGCCCTATTCCCATGGATTAATATAGGTATAACTATGACTATTGTGTAAGAACAATGTTAACCTATGAGTGGTACACCCATAAGTCACTGGAAAAGACGCCATCAAAAATAAACTAGACAGTAATAAACTGAACATTGCTCGCCAGCCAGCTAATGTAACAGATAAATCTGCCGACAAGGAGAGAGACAAAATATATATCTTACTTTTATTGCCGTCTTCCTCGTTATTACGTCACGAGCCGACTTTTGGTAACGATTTTATTTCGACGACTTTTAAATACAAATGCATGGAAAGTAAGCAACTCATCCATCAGTTGAACTATTTAACATTAGCAAGCATACCAAAATGTTTTACAGTTACCGCTCGTGTATATTAACACGGCATTTGTCAAATAAAATTAGGTCATACACATTTGCCGAATAATTAAACATGTTAATACATTATTTCTATGTAAGCTTACTATGAATTTTCATACAGAATTGTTTCAGGTGGGTTAAATCTGCATAATTGGCCAATGTTCGGCCTAATTTGGGTTACCGCTGTTATTGTAGGGTTATTATTGCAGTCCCCGAGCTGACGAAATAATGTGATAGGACGAGACAAATATATTATTATAATACTTAAAAGCAAGCAGTAATTACTTAGTTGGTGTAATTCTCATAAACTGCCTGTATAATTTTGCTTCAAAAGAAAAAATCTTGAACCCGGAATCTCAGTATCTTTTCCTGAACCCAAGGACAGATGCGACATCAAATAGCCAAATTATCGCGCGTCGGTCGGCCGACGGCTGCGGTTACAACATTTTTACTGCGCTCCCACGGCCGTATTTCGGCAAAAAGTCGCACAAAATGGACCGATGCAAATTTAATCCCGCATGGAGTTTGTTTTCAGTCGCGTAAAGAGCGAGCTTTATTGGCGGGAACGTGATTCCGCGATTAACGATGGCAAGTAATGTGAGTACTGCCGTTTGATTGTTATATGGGTGATAAAAAACAATATGGTGCGCGGTGGAGGGTTAATCACTCGTAATGTTCCATAACTTAAAGTACAATACGTACGAAACTATCTATGTAAAAAAAAATGTTTTTTAATTTTTAGACAAATTCAGGGTTAATGATGCTTTCATTGTTGCCTAATCAAGATTCATTGTTCAAACAATTCTAGTGTAATAATATGAATATTGTGATTAATTGTAACAAGTTTTGTGATTAGGTGATAATTAAAAAAAAAAAATCGTCTACCTCATACCTAATGACAATGAACTAACTTCTATACTTTGTTTCTGCTCTACTAACTCCATCGTAATTGGACAGTATTTAATCATGGTATAATTATGTTTTTTTAATTATGAATATTTAAAATGCTCTACTACCTTAACACCATTATTTTTTATGTTAATGGAAGACATTGTCAAAGCAAAAAAGCAACCACATCGTAAAAAAACATGGAACAGTAGCTCTGAAGAATTACCCATTAGTTTTGGTGCTTACTCCCAGATTCTGATTATCTTAAACGTGGTTGCAATTAATAGTCTAGCAAGAATATTTCAATGCTCACTTCTTGGAAGAAAATTCACCATCATTTATTACCACAAACAATCCAACCCACGCAGTAATTATCGCTAGTCGGCTTCCGTAAAACTTTTCTTAAAATTTATTCGTGTTGCCAATAAAGCCATAAAAGTGCTAAACTGGCGAGGAAAATAATTTCATAATAAAATATTGGCGGTCGCTCAAACAGCGGTCCGGTGAACATTGGCCGTCTAAATTACGTTTTTTTCACGCCAAAGTCGCTCGGGTGAAATGAAATTTTAAACAAAAATAGAAGCACCCTTTATCGGGCTTGGACGAATGGCTGCCGGTGGTGCAAGTTGTTGAAGCTTGGCGATGTAATTATGTCAGCTGCCTATGTACTGGAATAATGTTTGTATATTGTTTTTCTGAGTGATTTTCACGATTGCAAACTCAATGCTGGCTTGTTTAAACCAAATTTTAACCGCCACTATAGTTTAGCTAGTGGCTCGCCCACCCGTGTCAGAAGCCAGGTTTGATTCTCAGGAGGGAGGGTATATTGGCACTTGGTTTGGTTGCAAAGTTGCAACTTTCGAAACGCAGTAACATGCCAACAGAACGCATACCCTTGTTCGCCTCAACGTACTGTGTGTGTTGTGCTAAAGAAAGATACGTGGTTCGTATATTACAAAATCTTCTTCAGCACAACGCTATACGAGTGTTGACATGAAGAAGCATTTGAAAACACGCTCCACAGTTAGCAAACACCCACACCTACCTGTTTTTATTTTTTTGTTTTTTACACTTAATCTTGTCATTTTACGAAAGAAATAATTTCTTTCAACGAGTTTCATATTGATGTTAAAAAACTTAATTCAAATTTTTATCTTCTTGTGAATTATGGTGTTAAAGGGTTTTTAATAAACTGTCAAATCAGTCTAAATAATATTAAAACTTGGAATTTTGCAAAGCACTTAAGAATAAAATTAAACGTTTTGGAATAATGAAATTTTAACAAATGAGTTAAACTAGTTTGAATCTACGATTTCAATAGCAAATCCAATTGGAAATTGTTGAAATTATTTGATTGTAAAACCTATACAAAGCTTTAGTATCCTTTTAATTAAAAACCGTATAAGTAGATATTTTTTCTGAATGTTAGTATCATCATATTAAACTATACTGTCTACAGTGGCGAGGGGCGAACTTACGGCGAAGGTAAGCCGTTCTACAAAAATGTTATGATCTGCATAGTGGAACAGTGGGGTGGGATTTCTAAAAAATAAGATAATGGGAAACAGCATGTTAACAGCAATACATAAGGTAGCACAAATACGTCAGATTTATATCTTCCCAAATAAATACAGATTTATTTATAAGCATAAACACTGTCAAAAAATGCCCTGTATGAAAAAGTCAGCAAAAAAGTCACAGTCAGCCAAAATAAGAATAAATTTCATAATATTTTCAGAGAGAGTCTTTTAAGAAAAGATATTCATTGATAATCGGCACTTCGATTTCGAATCAAATTTTCTTACCACTAAGTTGCAAGTAACTAATAACTTATCTCGAGAACTAACGCTAATGTGCCTTAATATATCACTTTATGTCATTCTAAAATAAATAATAATTTATTTATATCGTCATTAAGTTACTCGTAGTTCAACCCTCAATCCAAACATTGGGTTTCTCATTTGCGTCCAACCGAAATCTTTAGTTGATGTCAGTAAGCTAGGGGTTAATCTGGCCGCCGGCAGACGGAGGGTTGACAGTAGATTTGGTGTCAGGCACGTCACGCTTACAATATTAACTAACAGGAAAATCTTGCAAGTGTTATTAAAACAGGAACCACAAAATGACAAAAGTAAATTATCAATAAAGGAAAAACTTGGAAAACTGACCAATCAACAGACAAGGCCAAATTAGGGGTTAATAGTTACGTAGGTACTTTGTGTTCTTGGACAAACGGTCACTGAAGTTCTTACCAAATAAAACTGTGCCAAACAACTGCCACTCCTCAAAATGAAGAAGCTGCCAATTTGTTATTGAATTATAGACTACCTTATACAACATGTTACAAAAAAACCCCTAATGCCGAATATGGTGTATAGGGACCATCAAACTGAACAACTTTTACTATGGGACCAACTCTGAAATCGCGAAAAAAATTTAGCAGTTTCATACATTTTGATATTATCCATTTTAATTTTTGTATTGTATTGTTTCATACATTTTGATATTTTCCATTTTAATTTGTATTAGGGGTATTTTTGAAACATGTTGTATATGTTTACTTACACTTAACTTACAAGGCTTTTGGTTTACCATTTAATTTGTGACTTTTCCCATTCGTATTTTCCCTCAATAAAAGTATATTACAGATTACAGGTGAGCGCGGGCATTTACATTGTCGGCTCGGGTTTTAATCATTCGAGGCAATATAATTTGCTTCCCGCTCAAGGCTTGCATAGTGCTTTTCTCAATAAATGCGAGAAAATAAATCATTCTTAGTAAAAATTTAATTTTCCAGATTTTATCAGATCACCACCTCAATAAAAAGTGGATCCGATTTTTAGAAAACAAGTCTCAATCTACATAAAAGCTATCCCAATGATGTAAACGGTACTCAACGGCACTTTCCTCAAGAACATAGTCTCCTCGGAGGACATCTCTATTCTTGGGCCAGTGTTGGGCCACGTCAAGCGCCGACCTATGTCAAACAATTGTTTCGTATTTTTGTGCTAATTCTACAAAATACTAGTGACGTTTTATTAGCTCTCGGCTGCTCTGGGCTGCTTCTGACGAGGGTATCGTGGCCACAGTAGTGGGTGTATCCAGTAAGTATTTCTTGTATTTTCACACACACTACTTGTTAGCACGTTTTTTAAATATTTTTCCAAAGGTACAATATTTTTGTTGAACAAGCACCGATTTTCATTAGGTAATTTATTTTACTTGTGAATAATATATATTTCGTTTATGTCGTCAAATACGGCGTAATCGATTATAAAGAAAATACTTCTTTTCAGATTTTGTACTCCATTGCATTTGGCAGCATTGTTTTTGGCCGAGGTTTTATATACTAATATTGTTTTCAAGCATAATTTTTTACTTAGCTGAATGAGAACTTAGGTTTATTTCGAATAAAATGAAACGCTTTTACATACAAAATAAAATACTGAAGAAAAAAACATTTATTTAATCGTTAATATTAGTCGTTTCATAAAATTCAAATTTTAATTATTGTCCTTGCCTATGTCATGTAACGTTTGTTCTTCGCAAGGTCGAAGACAAGTTACTGCGCTTTCCTATCGGCGAGCATGTCGCGAGAGGGCTAGGCGCCATTAATTTCCATTTATTCGCACTGACAGCGGATCGGCGGCGGCCGAGCTGAACGCTTCAGGAGCCCTGAAACTCGCCCGCACCCTGTTCACAACACCGCTACAACGATACAATAATTCTATTGATAAATTGAATACTCTGCCTGTATTTAACTTGTAACTTTTCATATAAACGCTAAAAAAATAATGAAAAAGGTTAAAACTAATTTGTATTACGAGTAATTTTTATAAGTCATTTATAAGTGTATGCTTGCAATTCAATATTACCAGACTGTTTCCAACACCGCTACAATGAACTCTGTCTTTATTGAACTGGTAACTTTTCATATAAACGCTGTGGAAGCTACAAAAAGGTGTTATAACTCTTGTTATGATGAGTACATTTTATTAGCCGTATCATAAGTGGTGTATGTACGCAAACAGGTAATAACTCGAATATCAAAATATCATACAAAGTAACTAATATTATTACCAACATGACAACTCCAATTTCAGAAGGGCTGCGGCAACTTTTTGAAACAAGAGCTGTCATTGATATTTGTCGGAAACCACAGAATTTTCCACTCACGCACATCATTAATATGCAAATTCGAACAACCCCAAACAACTGGCGATATTAAACGTCCGTTGTACACATAGAGAAAATAACTCTCTTTTATATAATTTAACAACTGCAAATGTTGGAGTGTTTTGGTAGAGAGGTTTGTCAGGCTGTGACGCCTGGATATGCACCATGGGATTTACGGTTGAAAAGATTGAATTTAATGGAGTATATTATGTAAATGAGACTATTTGAAGCGGGTATGTGTAAAATGAGGTCGGATTTAAAAACCACAAAACCACGGACGAATCAAAGTTAAACAAAAAAAGTGATTCACGAAAAGAAAATTAGGATAAATGTAATTATGTATCGAATACTATTAACTGCTTTTAACCGCCTCTGTGGTCTAGTGGTTCACCCACCCGTGTAAAACGCAAGGGTCCCGGGTTCGATTCCCAGGAGGGGGTACAGTTGTACTCGGTTTGGTTAGTGTTAGGTCTTATTTCAAGTCCACCTGGCTAGCTTACCACCATCTTACCTAAGTCTGACGCCATAACACTTGTACACTAGGGGCTCTGTAGATCTGCAGACCTCGCGTTTTTGTGACAGTTTTGAAAATTTTTGGAATTAGCTGAAATATTATTTTGCCCATATACCAATATACACTATTTCTCTAAATTTCGTAAAACTGAATCGACAAAAAAAATTATTTCATTATAGAACGTGCACAGAATTTCACGAGAATCGGTTGAGAAATGCGACCTGTAGAGGAGAACAAACGGACAGCCGGACAGCGGGACAGACATACGAAAGCATTTTTGCCCAAGCTGAAGCGGAGACGCTTCGCACTCGCTCGGTCAATTATACTATATTCTGTGCCATAACAACAATTTAAAAATTGTTGTGTTCCGGTAGTTAGAGGTAAGGCCTTAGTAGTGAGGATGTAGTGCGCTCACTTTCGGCCTTATCATCAGGTGATATGAAGGCCAAGCACTATCCCGTTGTAGATAAAAAGACTCAACTCAATTGATTTTAAACATTATTAAATTGTCAAGTCAAGCAAATTAATAATACTAAATTATATGCTAGAAAAAAATCGACTCGTCACTAGAATTATCTCAGGCGGGAATCGAACCCACGAAATTAGTAATGTTTAGAATCAATTAGAGGATAATTTTACGTAACCTTTCTATAACCCTTAGTATGAGTGCTTGTTTAGTCCTTGTGGTCGTATGTCAGAATGTTGCGTACTTCGTGTAGGTGTGTAATGTACGCACAGAGTTCTTTATTATAATAAACTAGCTGCCTGCCCAGGCTTCGCACAGGGGGCGCCATTTATAAATATACTGCGATTTAAAATGACGTAGAAGAGAAAAAAAGGCTTTCGGTATTTTTTTATAATTGTCTCTTTTACAAAACTTGTTCTGATAATTACAAACACAACAAAAAAATATCTAATTAGGTGCGGTCGTTCTAAAGTAATGCGGTAACATACATTTCGGCGATTCATTTTTATTTATATGGATTATGAATTAGTACGCAAGGGAAGGTTTTCGCCATAACATTGATACCAGTGACCTTCATCACATATCAACATGCCACTGGCGGTCGGCGCCGGGCTGGGGTCGGGCGCCGCCAATCCGCGCACAAACTGATCCCTTCATACACTTAGAACCAAATCAAGTTCCCGCTAATTGCGTAAGCCGCTCCTGAGGCCGCGTTAGGGCTGTCAATACGGAATATAAATAAACCTATATGGTAACATTATTTACTTCTCCCTCTTAGCCTACACGCAAAAGAAATCATTGGTTACCGAATTTTAGTCAAATAACCAGAACATTCTAAATTCTTTGATGCAAAAGCGTAGAATTGGAACCTATATAATCTATTGTACAATCCTACAAACAGTCAGACCTGTGCACTAGTGAAGTAAGATAAAGCGCTTGCTGATTGTGACAACACGAATCGAAATTTACAATAATTATATTAGTCAAGCAAACAACTCGCTACTCAAGTAAAACTAGGCAGATAAATGGAGAGTTTTCCATCAGAATTCTTCCTGGAACTCGAGTAGTAAACTTGACTACAAAATAAATTGTGTCAAGAGATTTTAAGATTGATTATGATTAAAAAATATTCCTAAATAATGTTATTTTGGCGTTTTGAGAGTATATGCAATTTTAACAATTTTCGCTTCGACATTTCACTATCAAAACTAACTGTTTTTATATAAAAAGTATTTTTTGTATATTATTATTTTCTGCTTTTTAGTCAACGAGCTAAATATACCTACTTTTAAACTTTTGCGTTAGATAGCGATTTTAAAGCATAAAATCATAGTATAAAATCGTTTGCTTTTGTGGACAAACCATAGTATTATATTACTAGCATAGGACAAACAAAGAAACAAATAAGAAAACAAAAAAAACTAACAAAATAAAAACGTGTTATTAAGACTTTATATGAGAAACTACTGAATTCAGGGGACTGCCAACCCTGCAGTGATCCACCGAAAGGTAATTCCGACCTGGCCCGCCCGTAATAGGAAATAAATGTAGGTAAATAATACCATAATTTCATTTGGCACTGGCCCCGGGTCGCCTTTGTCCCGCACTGTGATTGTTTCGCTTATAGTTCGCAGTTTCGGACCTCGGTATTATTTACTTGATTACGTTAGATTATATGTAAAAGTTGTAAATGTAAAGTTTTGGCTAACCTTGTTATTAGGGAAAATTGGTTTTGGTTCCGTTCGATTTTATAGAAGGGAAACTTTTTATGGGTAACCCACTACGCGGGCCCAATGCGGATTGGTAGGAGCAAATGCAGGAGGGACCTAACGGCGTAACATGCTTTCCGAAGCACGGAGGAGCTTAAGATAATAAAATTCACCATCCCACCCATCCCATGACTGACCCTTGCAATCGCCAGGGCCAGGCGGTAAACCAATGCGGCTCCTAGCCCCATAATTCCAAGTCTAGTAGCGTCAAAATAGTTTTATTTAAACTAGGTACCTCGTACTGGGAACCTGTTATTCCCCAATTGTTTGAGTCACTCATTTGTATTCAACCACCCTACATAAAGACCTGTGCCCAAGTGGCACGTTCTGCGACCGGTAACGACCCAGTGTACGGTATTGATCAATCGGATACAGACAAAAAACCAATCATGCGTCGGCCGGCCCTTGAATCGATCAATCCCTAGCAAAAAGGCCGGGACGGCAAATTCGCGAACAGTAATTGTAGACTGTTTGTTTTGTAGCGAAACATCGTTCAGATCAATAGAGGTCGGATATATCAAGCTACTGTGAAAATTTACTTCTTGTTTTTTATCTTATTTCGTAGTGTAGTGTAATGGGGTCTTTTCTGATATTGATTTGTGTCATTGTTCCATAGGTACTCAAATTTCGTTAACATCAGTGGTCATGAGATTTAAAATTCTAATGACAATAGTCGTCTTTTTTTCTTCATAAATGGAAAGGAGGAGGTTATCTATTCGTCGCGTTATATTTTATTTTCTAGGTATGTTCCCCGATAACTAAAAGACGGCTGAATCGATTAAAATTATTAAAACATCATTACATTATCAGATTTCTAATATTATTTATCTTAATCATCAGGTTTGTTCCCAAATTGGTCCTAATTTTAAAAATTTTGAAATCAGTTGAGTTTTGAGTAGTTTTTAGGAAATCCTGAAAATACTGTCGTTTTTGTTACTATTTTAAATTAAATTTAGACGGATGTTCAACCATAATTTTTAAGTATTTACGATTTTGTGTCAGGTATAGATGATTATTTTTTTTTGTTTGAAAGAAGATACTTTTTGATAATAATACAAGGTGTTACAAAAATACCCCTAATGCCGAATATGGTATATAGGGACCATCAAACTGAACAACTTTTACTATGGGACCAACTCTGAAATCGCGAAAAAAAAATCAGCTGTTTCATACAAAAATTAAAATCGAAAATATCAAAATGTATGAAACAGCTAATTTTTTTTTCGCGATTTCAGAGTTGGCCCCTTAGTAAAAGTTGTTCAGTTTGATGGTCCCTATATACCATATTCGGCATTAGGGGTACTTTTGTAACACCTTGTATATCATAATAATGTCATTGGTATTGGATCTTAAATTTTGATGATACACAAGGGAACTCCTCAAATTCAAATAGGAACTGTAGTATAGTGATTTAAATATTGATAGGTTAACGACAACCAAAAACAAGTTAGGTAGTAAGGTAACTATGGTCATGGACATTCTGAACTAGACGAAGCTCTAAAACTTCAATTGACTTTCTTTTATTAATTAATTTGAACATTATTCCTTGTTTTTTTAGAGCTGTTTTAGCGTTTCGATTTTAGACGCACAATTGTTTGAACTTTGGCTAGCACCAAGCTCATTAATTGCTTGGTGAAGAACGGTAACTAGCCAATTTTTTTTGCAAAAAACAAAGACAAACAGACATCGAAGTGATCCTATAGGATTCAATTTTTCCCCAGGAAATAGGAACCCTAAAAATCACTACAGCGAGAAATTAGAATATACACTCGAATAATGAACCAGTTACAAGCTCATTGTCTTTTTGTTTACACATAATGTACTCCTCAAAATACTGAACTACCGGCTAGAATAGAAACTGCGAGACTATTCCCAATGCGATACTTATCTGCGACCGTTAACTGCAGCAGCCACAAAATTGCATCGTGCAATATTCCGCTATCAATTCGCATAGCATTACAAACTTAGTGCAGTAGCTAGTTTACAATACTATATATAGCTTCAGCATTTAAATATTCATTAAAAGATGCAGGATTCATATAGATTTTTCCAGAGGACAATCTGGTACGGCTGTCAGAGCCGCTCTTCACCAAGCGACTGAGCTTATCCAATGGAAATAATTAATTGATAGAATGAATGGGAGTCACGATTCTCAGTAGTGAAGGAACGACTGGGAGAAAGAATGACGTCAAAGATTATTGTCGAAAGTTTTGTATTAAGTTTATTCGTTAAAAAAGATAAAAAATAAGTTTGTTTAACGTATAACAGGTTTTTAAAAAAATATTACTTTTTTCACAATTTTTGAGATATGAAGGCGTGTAAATATTTTTTAACTTTATAAATTTTCAATGGTATGTACAATGCCCATATAACTCAAATTCCCTGTTTGTTTTAAGGAGTTCCAATATTAATTAAAAGCTAAGGCAATGTTTAAAGGTAACTAAACTTAAGGTAGGTATCTCTTTTCCAACAAAAAAATAATCATCTAAATCGGTTTATAAAAACGAAGAAGTCGTCAATACACAAACAATATTAAATTCAAATAAAATTAGATTGAATTTATATTTAAAAAGCCTTCCAGTAATTAGCTCGTTTGTATGGAAAACCATATTATACTGGCCCTATATTATTTTCAGTAGTACCTATTGTTTCTATTCTATTCGTACTTTGGTTACCATAGTACAGTCAACGGCGTGCTGGGCTATTAGAGCAGAGCAAAGACTTCTATGTGTATACTACACTAAGCAGGCTGTACAGTACCGAAAAATTGCTCATTAAGTTACGGTGCATGCACCGCAACTCCTTTAGTCTATTGCGAGCGACCGATAGAAACAGTTGATGCGCCGCGAAGGTTGGTTGTGACACAATTTTAATTTTGAACAGCTCGTCTATGTAATAGAAGTCAGAGCAGAGTAATAAATTTCAATCAATTTTAAACTTAAATACGAAGACATTGAAGATTTTTGACAGTTTCAAATAATTTGTTGTGCTGCTGACTGTACAAGCTTTGCTTAGTTTCGGACTAAATGACTAGTGTGATTTCTCCATTATTTTTATTAGTTTAAACTTGCTTGTGACTCTTCGTGAAGTCTTAAAACATCCTACATAAGCTCTGTGTTACCCAGACTGAAGTTTCTCATAAGAACAGACGGTACTCCTGCTTATCCGTTACACCGAACCAAACTCTAGGAGTTTGCAAGTTATAGTTCTCTGTTTAACTACCTTGTGACAATTACGAGAACTAAGTATAATGTTACCCGTTGTATCGCATACCTTACTTATTATCCCCCTTACTTATATCTTATAAACGCAATGTGAATTTTAAGTAGTTGTAAGTAACCCGAAATGAAGATATTAGTATTTAATTTCAAAATTAATCGACTTTAAAGTCGCGTCAAAGAAACAAAAGACTAAAAGTTACTTTCTCACCGTTGTTATTAAAACTAATGATCTCATCATTCTTTTTTAATAGCAGTTACAAAGCGTAGACTAATATTCTCATTAAAATAACTCACACATACAAGAAAACTTTTTGCTTTAACAATTTCTACTATTCCTTTTGATCCGATATGAAAATTTTCATAATCACGCTTTTATTCGTAACTCGAGATTTTTCACTGAAACCAATGACATCTGAATGGACTCATTTGGGAAATTAATTCGTTCTTGAAAAGACCGTAGATTTTCTGCTTTTTCATTACGTTAATACAAAAAATAAAGTAATTCTATTTGTTTGAACTGTGAACATAGTAGGGGTTTTTATAAGTTACGTAGACGTAGGTTAATAGTTTTTAAAGATACTGAAAACTAAGTACCTATTTTAAATCAAAATGTTTTTTTTTATATAAAAGCATAGAATAATAATATAAAAGCATTAAATTATTATAATATCTTATTATAAAGCTACTGAAATACCTTATACCCTTTATCAAACAAAGTAACACGCGTGACGTAAGCACGTCACGTCAAAGGATGATTATTAATACTCAGCTGTCACGTGTGCATATAACGTGTTACGTGATAGGTACGTGATCCACTACTATACATTATTAGGTAGTACAAGTCTTAACAAAGATAAGCTACAAATAGAAGGATTTCATACTATGATGCAGTATAATTAATTCATCAACGCCCGTGCGGACGCATGCGGCCGGATAACAATGGAATATCTATTGTGTCTCATTTTCCAGGCGTTGAAGGGTTAAGAGGCGAATCACACACTGTGTGCAACGTTCCATCATGCAGATTTTAGTAGATCGCTAGTGTAGTGTAGATGTATAGTGTAGTGTGTATGTGTTAGAGCTTGCGTGATCATAATAATTAACGTCACACTTTACGTGCTTTCATATCTGCAGTCACTTAAGATGCAATCTGATGCGTGACACCGTGAAATGCAACTCAAATATTTTGCTCGATACACAATGAGGTTGTTGTTAAGTTAAGTTTCGCAAACTAACAGTAAATAACCAAGTTTTTATTAAATATTAGTTGCGTTGAATATAGTAATTTACTCTTTGCAACACACCGTCACGTAAAAAATGCCGCGGGACAATATTATTAATGTCCCTCTGTCACGTTTTCGAATTACACGTCGAGTGATTCATTTTATTATGTACTACTAGAGCTTAGGTGCTAAGTTAATATTGAAATAGTGATGTGAAAGCACCTTATTCTTTGGTGTGCGTCACGGGGTTATTAATGCTTCGCTGTCACGTGTTTGGTTAATGTGTTGCGTGCCACTCTGCGTCACAACATTATTATAAAAAATTACCATCTCGCTGGAAGCCGGCTTCATACTCCTTATAATACTAAACTTAGGATATGTATTAACCTATTATTAGAATATACTTACCTACTCCGTTGTTTTCTAATATATTTCTTAAAACATAGAACCTCCTCCTTTTTTTGAAGTCGGTTAAAAAGAATATTTTCCATTTAGTATGGCCTATGGTGGTATTAAAGTAAACTTAAATCTAGCTGATGTAGAAAGTATCAAGAAAGTACCTGGAAGAAATTGCTATTTAGCAATAAGGCCGCCGTTTGTGTGCTATCTCTGTGTTGTTTTTCTTTGTTATATGTCCTGTATTAGTGTGCAATAAAGTGTTTTTATTATTATTATTATAATTCACGAACCTATTTAGTTCTCTTGAGACTTTCATACTTTATTACTTCTCTTGAGACTTTCATGCTATTTATTATTGAATGATAGTCAAATAATCCAAATTTTATTTGACTCTAAAATAAGCAGATTTTATTATATTTTGTCGCTTTGATAAAGTCATTCATCAGAATAAAAAAACACTAGACAACATCGCGCGAAATTCTCCCACGGAATTTCGGACCAAAAAGGAAAGTAGAGTTAAGCTGGGTTCAGACTGATTCAAGACAGTATTGTGTTGTTGTTTAAACAACCTTGTCAAACAAAAATAAATTTGCTTAGAAAATAAAAAAAAATAATGATATATCTGATTAATCAAACTTACGTCGCGTCGTACATTTTACCAAAACTGTTTATGCTGATTTTTATATATTTATTGATATTGCTTAAGACCGAGGAACTCGGTGGCGCAGTGGTATAGCGCCTGGCCCAGCGATTGCGGAGGTTAAGCAACTTTCGCAAGGGTCGGTCATGGGATAGAAGACCTAAAATTTATTATCTCGAGCTACTCCGTGCTTCGGAAGGCACGTTTAGCCGTTGGTCCCGGCTGCATTTGCAGTCGTTAACACCTACTAATCCACATTGGGCTCGCGTGGTGGGTTATGACCTATCCTCTTTATCCACCCATAAGGAAGGCTTGTGCCCCAGCCGTGTCCCTACATTAAAAATGGCTGATGGTCGATATTGCTCAAATCTCTTATTTTGATAATGTAAAGTTAGTTATGATTTTGTAGTATTATTTTTCAAACCTTGCTGTCACATACATTTTCTGTTTTCATTTCATTTTTACATAATTATAGATTACTTTATTTTTTTGAAATAAAACACTATTTACTGATACTAGCGCGGTTTGCGACTATTATGAATTCTATGCCTAAGTATATCTTACTTTCTAACAATATTTTGATGACAGAAATTTTATATAAACAAATTTTTGTTTATTTCAATACTCTGATTTGAAACTGTATCCTTCTACGCAATGGCTTACATTTCACAGCGTCCCTATCCAGGGTCCGAACGGATCCCAAAAGGGCTCAATATTTAGCTCATCAATCACCACCCGATTCGAACAAAGAGCCATAATTGCGTGCCAATATAGAAATGCCAATTTATCACGGACGCGTGTGATACCGAATTAACGATACAGCTGGCTTTATGTTGCCATCATGTTACTAGACTTTCAGATTTGTTTATAAATTAACACAGATAAAATGTTACTGCAACACAAAAGAAGATCTATTCCTTCCTATTACGCCAATAAACAAATACCATTGGTATTAGTTTTTGGTATTCGAAAGGAATAGATCCAATAGAAAACTTTGAAGAAGAGTTGGGTTTCGTACGTATCGTTCGTTCATTGTCATTCGTAAGAGTACCGTAACATTTGGTCCTCTGATACAATTTTCAACAAATACACAAAATTCACTTAGAATCTTTTTGAAAATAGATTTTTTACTTGTCATTTTTTAAACAGTTGAATGCTCTTGGAGAGTTGGTTTGATCCATAACGCCTTTACTGTACTAACAACACAAGGGTAAATTAAACTAAGAAGCCACTCCCTCATAATTTTACACACACTTTGTCTACTGTTTGACCATTGACAACTAAGTTCTTACCAAGTTGGTTACGTCACTATTCACTAGACTACACTTCTAGTGTTGAATTGGACTGAACAGAACATCGAGTTAAACTGCCACAATTGAAGCTGGAAGCAGCGAGCGTAACCTCAGGCACTTCAGGCGAGATATCTAAGACAGCATCGCCAGCTTTGATAAATGAAACTGCTCTCTGGGCTCTGGAGGCCTACTACCGTCTGCACTCGTCCGAGGTCCGTAGTTTCGGGCCATATGAAAATATCAAAACTTCGGGTTAGACCTTACTCTCGATTACTTTTGGACGGATGGGCTAAGCTTGTAAACCCATGAATATGAACCAATTTTCTAAGGATATGTAACCACTTTTGTTAAGTCTGCCATAATAAGCATGCATTCTATAAATGAGCCCGTTCGAAAATAGATATCGAAAGAAAACATCCAAAACCTTGACCGAAACTAAAGAAAAGTGCAAATTGGAGTAGGCCCCCTGTATTGTAAACACACCATTACTGCGCCCGGAAAGTATTGCCCTGTCGGCAGCTGAAGTAATGTAGTTTTACAATATCTTTATACGGGTTATTATATTTAGTTTTATTCGAGAAGGTAATAAAGAGACAGTTCATGAAGCAGAATGATAAATTAATTAGAATTTCGGTAAATTCTACAAGTATTTTGTAAGCAGTGCAAAATACTTACAATGCAAAAGCAGGCCCGTACGTATAGCTAGGATTCGTATTTAGTATTCGATGTGACTCCTATATCCCCTGAAATAATATACCTGAGCTGAGCCACCGACTCAGCGGTAAGGGCATTGGACCGGACTTCCAAAGATCGCGGGTTCGATTCCCGTCCGAGAATATGATCTGATGTAAGTCGTATTTTTTCTAGTATATTATTTAGTATTGTATAAAAATAGCATTGTTAATGCTAAAATGTCAAATTCAAAACTTGATCAAATTAAAAAACTGCAATGCCTAATGTCACCGATACAATCTAGATCGAAAACACATTTATTTCTGGAAGCCAGGGCCAGGCTTACATGCATTTATAAAGACACCCACCATTTTGCGCGGACAAAGCGTTTCATTTTGGCGGGGCGGCCATGATGGATTGCGCCGGTTGACAGGTGAAACGCGCCGCCATTTTGTAATTCGTTACGTTGCGTTCGCGTGAAAAAACTCGGAGAGTGGATTGCATTGCATGCGAGTTTGTTTGTTTTAGTTAATTTTTTTGAAGATATATTTTGGTTTCGGCACTACTGCAATGAAGTGTCACTATCAGGAAATTGTTACAGAAGCACATCAATAGTGCTCAATGAGATTCTATTATTTTTATTATTTATCTATAACATAACATACCAGTTGGTATTTTATTCAATTGGAACTTATAATTTAATCATGAACTCATTGTTTTAATTAACTGTCAAGTGGATTGAACGCTCCGCGGTTTGTCCGGTTTGATAATCAGTGCGGTTTGTTTTAAAACTGAATTTTGGGTTGTTGTTGCATATAATTCCAAATAAAAATCTTGTAATCTGTCAATAATATTGTCTGGCTCACATATTTATTATAAAATAAATCTCCTCACGAGCGAGAACCTCGATGGTGCAATGGCTTAGACTCTAGTATTAATCATTTTTTACACGTGGCTGGACTGTGGCTGAACCGTAAACCTAACCCACAAGAATTTAGTTTATAAATTGAGAAAGGCTAATTTTTAGCAGCTGCAACGAAAACTGCTGCTGACGAACAGTTTTGGCTAACTCAACAAAAACCACTTCAACAAAAACTTTCAAACAGCACAGCAGATGAAAGTTCTTAAGAAACTCGAGTTAATATGCACTCAGAAGTTCCATATCTACATAAAAGAGCACCAACTTATACGTTAAGTAAGCCAGGCTACAGTTAACCCAAAACAGCTCGAAAGAAAGTAGAAATAAAGGCGGTAGACGCACGCCCCATATTTTTGCAAGCAAACAAAATATTTGTCGAGCCATTGTCAACGGGCTGCGAGAAAAATTCGGAGCGAACAACAAATTATTAGCGTAACCCGCCCGAGTCTGCACAAAACTACAACAATATGAGGGCGCGTGGGACAAGGGACGGGGAAAACGCGGGTAAAATCTGTGTCACTTAAAAATAGACTGTCCTAAAGACTAAAATATTGTTTGGGTATTATGTTTAAGTAAGTATTCGTATTATAACTATTGATGCATTTGCGCTGCGCCGCCATAATAACATTAGCTATAAGTTTAATTAGTATGATCTCATTTTAAGTGAACATGTAAGTTCTTATGAGAAAAATAAATGTCTTTAAACCCAAAATACACACACACATACAGCCTAGACTGAATAAATGAATTTCGAATTTTGATTTTGACTAATTAAAATTAGACAGATAAACCGGTATACTTGATAGTGTTTTATCTTTAGTGATGGCCGTTACAATTTAAGATTGCGATATCAAATTCATAAATGGCGATAATGAGACTACAAAGTGTGTTTTGGAAGCATGATTCCATACCATCATATTAAAAAGGGTAATCCGCTTTATGTACTATTAGGTTTCAGCTAGCCTGGGTGTTTCACCATACTTATGACAAAGTTACAATGTTGAACTTAGTATAAAGTCAACCCGAGACTCCTGAGACTCGCAGCAAACCACGGCGAAACGGCTGCGAGAGGCATATGAAGAAAGTTTGCGGACATTCCAAACTTGGCCGTCCAACCAAATGGATCTTTCACTGTTCGCGTGGACGCTTCGCTGCGAGCGTCGTCGTATACTATACGGCGTAATTGGTAGATAAATATTGAGACTAGGGAGCTTATTGAGACTAGTCAGTAGCCCTAATGTAGAAATTGTTATACTTCTGGATTGATAGATTCACGGAGTGTGTTTTATAACATTGGGTCTTCTTTATTTCAAATTGTGAAGCAAACGATCTCGATACAGGTAAACGTCGATTTAACATTTCCCACCTTCTAAACCATGACCTAGCTAGAGTATAATTATATTTTTGTGTATTGTTGTGATGCCCAAGAACTTTTTAAATCTACAATGATATATATATATATATATATATTAAAATTCAAAACGTACATACCTAGTTCTTAGGCATCACAAAAATATAATAAAAAATATTTACTCTAGGTGAAAGTTAAGAAGTTATCGGCGTTTGTATAGAGACAGTTTGCTTCACAATCTTAAGTGGACTTGGAAGCTGCTAGATGCGGCAGCGCAGGATTATTGTCATGGAGGTTCTTGGAAGAAGCCTATGCCAAGAAATGGGCCCAGTGCCTGGACTTTTTGAGACTGGTGTTATGGCTGATTTTATGATGACGATGGTTAAGAAGATTATCAATGATAATAATAAAAACCGGATAAAAGGATGAGGTTTACAGTATTTTTAAAGAATACACCATTCAGTCAAAATCAATAAAGCAGAGGAACGAAGATAAGCAATCAAAACCTATGGACCTACTTGAATGTTTACGCTATTCGCGATGTCTGACGCAGCGTAAACATTCCTGACAGACGGCATAAATAGGAGACCAAGGTCTCATCTCCTATTTACGCCATCGGCCGCTTACAGCGTCAGTGTCACAAGCTTACTAAATAAATGTACTGTTGTCGTATATAAATGTTTACGCTGACGTCAGACGTCGCGTATAGCATAAAATAGGAGACCAAGGCCATATAGTTAGGTGTGCTCGCTCAATAACAAAAAAAAGAATAGTAAAAGAGATGTGCTTCAAATAAGCAATTGAGATGACGATGCTAAACTCAACCACAGAACTCTACATTCAATCGATTCGACTAAAATAAGAAGCATGAAATAAGTTCTAGTACTAATTAAGTTCTTAATCCAATCTAACTAATTTGAAGTCAGTGCCAAATACAAAACGAAATCCTTCGTTATTTGGCTTGTAGGTTGAGATTGCTGCTCTTTATTTTGCTGTAGTATTAATAATTTTAATATAAATTGAATATTGCCAAATTAATATAATTAACATGGCAATATTCCGTTTCAAATGAAACAAATCATGCAAAAGTTACACTTAAAAGTGAAAACATCTTTTTTCTTCAGAAGACGAATAAATAAATTATATACGCACCTTTTGACAGTTCATCAACCTTATGCCTTAGTAACAAAAGTTAACATCTGTCAAAAGTGCTTACATATTTATGAACTCGACTGTACCTAAATAAAATACCAAGTTATTAATATACCTTGCATTAGCTAAAATTTTTAACTATCGTATCAAAAGCACGTTCTCTAACAAAACTGCATACGACAAAACCACAAAAGCCGGAACAGCTAAACGACGCGTGGGCACAGACGCTTCAGCGACGCAATAAAATATTCTAAGGAAATGCTGCTACGTGAGAAAATGCTGGCTCATTTTTTAAGAAGAAGTTTGAGTTTTTAAAAGTCCCCCTACGCAGAGGCGCGCGTGATATGAGCAAATTGGACTTATCGCGTCCTAAGGCTGGTAACACACTGGCGCGGGATATTCTATTCTTGGAAGAACTCAACTATTTGCTATAAAAATACTAAAGAAAATTGCTTTATCGATTGTGTATCTTTTCAAAACCGATATAGATTTTTTCTGGAAAAATTAGGACTCCAATAAAAAAACAGTAGTTCTAAGTTTTTACAGGAACCATTTAAGATGGACTTTTGAAAAATATGTATTAAATAGCTGAACAGCACGTTTATTAATTCCCCGTTGTTCAGCTGGCAATGTTGGCATAGTCTGCTTGACAGTGTTTAACTTTTAAGGTGAACAGTTGACTAGACGCAGTCTATACAAGTGGTCTGGTAAAGTATCAAGAAAATAAATTCTTCATAAATTAAGACACATTTTTTTTATTGAAAGCACTTTGGTAATTAGTTGGTATTTGGTTTGATTTTTTTATTTTCCTGACGTTTCGGTATGCGTTAAAAAAGTGTCTATTTCATGTCTAGTGAGCGCGTAAGCTCGAGAGGTGAATAAATTCTTCATACCTAGGCCGAAGGGAAAATTGATCCCCTGTCGTGTCACTCGGTGTAGCCCCGGGTTTACAGTACATCCTTCATCCGGGGATGATAACCGCGTCGCCTATTAAAACGCTCCCGATTTTGTGAAACACTTTTTTATCACGCCCCGGCCGGAGTTATTGGGAAGAAGTACCGGCGACAACATATCTAAGCGTACAATGTTCAATATTTTTCTAAAGGGTTTGCTTTTGTGCTTAAATATCCCAATCCAGATCGACAAAATCTAGTACAAGTACAATGGAGTGACACCACAGAATACATAATGCGACACGTTTAAAAAAAAATACCCTGTGACCTAACTATCTTTTTCACTTCACATTTTCATATTTCAATTCCAAAGTTTGCATTCTGATCTTGGACCAGTCGATTTCATAAGTTTTCTTTTTCGTTAATATCTGTAAAAAGTGTTCATTTCCATGTTATAGCACTTTATCAATAGTACACCCGAAAAAAATAATCATTCCTTATCCCAAATCAATGTTTCAAATCTAACTTATGTTTTAATAAAACTTTCTTATGGACCTAAGCATTGTTTATTATTGAAGTTTTCTTTTAAAGAGATAGAGATAGGTTTTTCAGTCTTGTCTTAAGGAAACAGCGAGCCACAGTTTCAGCAAAATAACGCCTGGGCCCTATTTAATAATGTGACAATTTGTCAATTGTCATGATAATTTGGTTGACATTGCGGTGTAGCTATGAGTAGTTTTTTTATTTTCAAATCGGTTGACGTAATAATAATAATAATAAATTTATTTCGATAAAAAGGTTTTACATGACAGTAGTTAGTAGCCGGAGTCTCCTTTTAAGCAAAAAATGCCTGTTCTTTATGTTTATATACGCATTTCCCGACGTACCGGCACCTTTTCAGCTGCCGTGGCCATGGGATACTTCATAGCGCAGTATCCGTAAAAGTATCAGTATGCGCGGAAATAAATGAACTTTCGTTTATAACTATTTTTTTACAGTTTGCCATTATTAAAACTCATTAAATTTTAACGTTGAGGTAGCGCACCCATCCAACTAAAAGCTTTCGACCTGACCCAGTTTACAGCTCCTAAAAACTAAAGTATTTAATCTACATATTGCTGTTTAACTAACACCCAGCAGAAAGCTAATAGAAAGCTACTTTGAACATGTGTTTAAAGAAGCTTTCTATTACCTGTCCTGATTCTTACCCTTTTATATGAATGGAAAACTGCAAATTGACAATCCTAGACGTAAGTACACTATTCGATAATCAATCTCATTAATGAGCAAAACCAAAACACAATTTAGGTTTAGGGTTGAGACTAAGCAGTTTAACATTTCTTTTTTTTTTTTCAAAAGAAGTGGCGGTTTCTAATTTTTATGATAATTTTCCGGGGTTATAATAATATGCATTGCATCCTATCTACCACATTCGGCTTTTGGGATTTTTTTGCAACACGTTTGAGTCAAGAGTCAAACTTTCTTTATTCAAATAAACTTAAAATTAAGCACTTTTGAATCGTCTATATTTTCCTACCCCCCAATCCAGACTACTAGAAGAATGGGAGCCAGGAACTTCAGCTTTAACAGAAATAAGTAACGATATTTACAAACTTAAATGTTGTTTAGAGTGCATAGGTAGAGTAGGTATATAACAAAATGGCGGTTAATTGAAAGTGCGATGAACAAGGTGCACTGTCCAACTACCCAGACGTACATTATTAATAGGATCCGACAAGTTTGATAGTTCCATAACTTACAGTACACGTCATCTAAGTTAGTACCGAACTTATATTGATTATCGCCCTTACTAATAAAGATTGTATGGCAAATGTTTAGTTACACAGTGTTTTGTCCGTTTCTTTTTAATGTCAAACTTAAATAGTTCGACATAGAGTAACCGTTGTGTAACTATACAACTGCTATACAATCTTTATTAGTAAGGGGGTAAGTGTTTAATTATACACAGCTACGTAACAAGTTTCTAAGTTATTATCGCTCCGACCAGCTGTTAAGCGTAGGTGTATGTCTATGAACTTTGATAAATAAACTTGAAGGGTATCGGTATGCCAGTGGGTTCTAAAGCGTGGGTTAGTTCCAAAAATAGTATAGGCGAACTATTAAGACGGTTAGACAAGAGTCAATAAACTCCATCAGACATCAGTCATGACCGTTTTCACCAATCGATATTATAAGACACATACACCCGTTTGCACTAAACTTAAGAATCTCTTTAGTCTTTTCCTAACTACAACTCGACCAAGATAATTAGGCAAATGACAGCTACCTGCATGAGACTTAACCAAGAACTTTAAATTCATATTCTTGCATAGTTGCTAGTATAAATATAAAGTTGGTTAGTACCAAGAATTTATATTTATACTAGCGACCGCCCACAATTCGTCTGTGTGGAAAGATTTTTTGCTATCCCCCTGGCACAATTATTTTTTTCGGGATGAAAGGTACCCTACGCCCTTCTCTGTACCCCTGACAACGTGACTGTATGCAAAATGTCATGATAATCGGTTCAGTAGTTAAGATGTGAAGGCGTAACAAACAAACAAACGGACTTTCGCATTTATAATATTAGTAAGGATAAGGATTCTTTGCAGCTAACGAAGTTCATGACACCGTTTTTAATTAGGCGATTCTTAAGTTTAGTGCAAATGGGTGTTATAGTTATAGGCGTCGTGCGCGATGAACTTGGTTGAAAAAATTGAAAGTATACCCAATCGAACAAAAAAATAATTATTAAAATCGGCATATCAACACCAGAGTAATCGGTGTACATACAAAAACAAAAAAAAAACAAAAATAAATACGGGTCGAATTGAGTACCTGTTACGTATCGCTCTACCATACGAACCGCTGACAGCCAGTTTACCTAGTTATTGCGCCGCATGGAAACGGCCGCTCACGAGGCGCCGACGCTGCATAACGTGATGCCCCGACACCGGACGGAGTTTCGTCATTCTAGAATTCACTTTTGTATCTTGCATCGAACAATTGTCACGTAATTAACTTGTAATTTTTATTATAATAAATAATTTTAAATTCAACTTTGATTTTTTTTGGATCCTTCGGCTGTCGCTTTTATAATTGGCGCAGTCGGTAGGATCGCTGTAAAGTAGAGTCAGTGAATCGATCACGGCCTAACGGCGGTCCAGAATCTACGGAAGCTGCAGTCCGGAGGAGATACCAGAAATCGATCGCCAGAGAAATCAAAGATGCGTATGTGAGTACCTAGATCTTACTAGAGTTGCTTTCCTTTTTATTCCTAGTGTTCTTATAATTAATTTCCAAGATTTTCCATCCACGGCAATCTCGGTCACTTAGGCTTAGTAATACGAATAGGTTGTTAGAATTGGATTCGCGTAGAAATCTAGATACAATTATTGAAACACCGGAAACTGACTATTGTGATAAAATGTCGGACGCTCGCGTAGAACAAATTTACAAGGTCCTTAGGCTAGTCCCGGACTTTGACGGAAACTCCGCTGTGCTTACACGATTTATTCATCTTTGCGATGAGATAGTAAAGCAATATATGAATACCGATCCGGTTCACGAACTCGGTAATTTAGCTGTAATTAATGGTATATTAAATAAAATAACCGGCCCCGCGGCCCGTACAATAAATTCCAACGGAGTCCCTGGAAGTTGGTCAGGAATACGTAGCGCCCTTATTAATAACTTTGCAGACCAGCGCGATGAGGCCTCGCTTTACAACGATTTGTCACTTCTTACACAAGGTTCAGCATCACCCCAAGAATTTTATGAACAGTGCCAAAATCTTTTTAGTATAATAATGACATACGTTAATTTACACGAAACAGTACCAACTACAATTGAGGCGAAGCGAACCTTGTATAAAAAGTTAACCCTTAGGTCTTACCTGCGTGGTCTCCGCGACCCTTTAGGAGCTCGTATACGATGCATGCGACCTGAAACTATAGAGGACGCTCTGGAATATGTCAACGACGAGGTAAATACGTTGTACTTACAGCAGCGCAACGATCATCTTCCTGAGAGAAAGTTGCAGTCCACGTCTTCATATAATTACCAACCAAAGTTTTCTTACAGCTTGCCACCACCAGTACCGTTAGCACTACCCCCTCGAACATCCCTCCAAAGCCATTTAATATGCCCGGTCCGTCAAGGCCATTTAATATGCCCCCTGGACCTTCTAGACCGTTTAATGCACAACCACCACAGAGGTCAATGCCAAGTTGGAAGCCCCAACAGCCTCATTTTAGTGGTCCAACACGCACTCAACAAATGTTCGCTGCACCCCCACCTAATTACAGACCCCAAAGTAACGTTTTTAAATTGCCACCCAAAAATTCAGGTTTTAGCTATAACAATGCGAACACCTCGCCTTCACCCATGAGTGGTGTTAGTCATTACGTTGCTAAGCCTTTCCAACCTCGTACACCCCACGATTGGACTAAATTCGGGAATCCACCCCCGTCCAACTACTTTAAGACACGAGAAATAAATTTTAACGAATCTTACGACCCGACAGAGCAGTACCAACCCTACTATGACTACTACGATTATAACCAGTACGAGCAGGACTATTACGAACAAACCGATCTTACTGATAACTATTACTATCCTTGCTATTCCGAAAACCAGCCCCCGATAGACGAGACTTGTGACGCAAACGCTACAGACAATAATGAGGATTTTCAGATCAAGGACAAATCAGAAAAACCAAGATAGAAATTAATTTACATACGCAACGTCAACTCCCTTACATTCAAATAACTAATCCACCACTTAAGTTTTTAATAGATACAGGGGCCAATCAATCTTTTATTAGTCCGGTGGCTGTAGAAAAGTATTTTTCTCACATACCATGTAATTACGACCCTTTTGAAGTAACTAATATTCATGCAACTACGCGCAACGATTATTCTATAACTTTACCTTGTTTTACAGAGTTTAATGAAAGCAATGATATAACTCTATTCGTTTATAAATTTCATGATTACTTTGACGGTTTGATTGGCTATGACTTACTTGAAAAACTAGAATCTAGTATTGATTTAAAAAATAAAGAGTTAACTACAAGACAGTCTAAAATTCCATTACTTATGTATGATTCTCGTAACTGCAATCTTTACGAGGAGATAATACCCGCGAATTCATCTAAGTTACTCCGAATACCAGTGAATTTCCAAGATGGCGATGCGTATATTTCAGAACAAACTATCTCAAATTGTCATATAAACTATTGTGTAACTAACGTTAAAAATAATCGCTGCTTTGTAGAAGTTAGTAATCCCACTAGACACGACATTATATTTTCAATGGATAGGCCCGTTAGTGCAGAAGTATTTAATATCAAGTGCATGCGTACCGAACCACCACCGGATCGCGTATCCCAAGTTTTATCCCGTCTTCGCACAGACCATTTGAACCCTGAAGAACGTGCTAATCTAGAGACCCTTTGTGCTCGTTATGCAGATGTCTTTTACATCGAAGGTGAACCCTTGACCTTCACAAATAAAATCAAACATAGCATACGTACCACCGATGAAATCCCAGTATACACTAAATCTTATCGATATCCCTTCATCCATAGGCAAGAGGTACAGGACCAAATTACTAAGATGTTAGATCAGGGCATAATACGACCTTCTCAATCAGCCTGGAGCTCACCTATCTGGGTAGTTCCAAAGAAGGCGGATGCGTCAGGAAAAACCAAATGGCGTATCGTCGTAGACTTTAGAAAAATTAATGACAAAACTATTGATGATAAATACCCTATTCCGAATATCTCTGATGTCTTGGATAAACTTGGTAACTGTCACTACTTCACCACTCTAGATCTTGCTAGTGGCTTCTACCAGGTGGAAATGAACCCTGATGACGTCCAGAAGACAGCTTTCAACGTAGAACATGGGCATTTTGAATTTTTAAGAATGCCCATGGGACTTAAAAATTCCCCGTCCACGTTCCAACGCGTTATGGACAATGTCCTCAGAGATCTGCAAAACGTAGTATGCTTAGTATATCTAGACGATATTATAGTTTTCAGTGTTTCTTTACAAGAGCATATGGTAAATTTAGAAAAGGTATTTAACAGGCTAAGAGAATCGAACTTTAAGATTCAAATGGATAAGTCCGAATTCTTAAAACTAGAAACGGCTTACCTTGGTCACATAATTAGTAAAGACGGCATAAAACCTAATCCTGACAAAATTGCGGCCATACAGAAGTTCCCCCTTCCAAAATCAGCTACTGAAATAAAGCGTTTTCTGGGATTACTAGGCTACTACAGGAAGTTTATACCTGATTTTGCCAAAATTACTAAACCTATGACTCACTGTTTAAAAAAGGGCTCTAAGATAACACATAATGACGTAGACTACGTAAACTGTTTCGAGATCTGTAAAAAACTTTTGACAAATGACCCAATCTTGCAATATCCTGACTTTAACAAGGACTTTATACTAACTACAGACGCTTCGAATTACGCGATTGGTGCTGTACTTTCCCAGGGCACGATAGGCAGTGATAAACCGATTGCCTACGCGTCACGTACTTTAAACTCTAGTGAAATTAACTACAGTACTATTGAAAAAGAACTTTTGGCTATAGTATGGGCTACGAAATACTTTCGGCCATACTTATTCGGAAGGAAATTTAAGATAGTTACTGATCATAAACCATTGCAATGGGTTATGAATTTAAAAGAACCAAATTCTAGACTAACACGTTGGAGATTAAAATTAAGCGAATATAATTTCACTACAGTTTATAAGCAGGGCAAGCATAACACCAACGCTGACGCCTTATCCCGCATTGAGATCAATAATGAAGATACCAGTTCCATCTTGGTCAATCCTTCTGAGAGACCACCATCACTAAACGGATCCAGTACAGCAACAGCTCACACCAGCGCTGAAAATCCCATCCTCGAGATCCCTATTTCAGACGACCCACTTAATAAGTTCAATAGACAGATATGTTTTGTTGTAGTAGGAGACATAAAAAAACGACCGACTGTGACAAAGCCCTTTGAGACGCATACTAGAACAACTATTCAAATATCAGAGTCCAACCTTGAGGAAGACGTTATCCATGCTGTTAAGGAATATGTGAACCCAAAAGTTCAGACTGGTTTGATCATCCATCCTCCCCTAGCTATGTACAAAATAATTCCGATAATACAAAGTAAATTTAAAAGTTCCGCTATGAAATTGATCTTAACTAAAGTTGAATTAGAAAATATAAAAGAATATTTACGCCAACAAGAAATCATACAAAAATATCACGAAGGTAAAACCAACCATCGTGGTATTAGTGAATGCTTCCTAGCCTTATCATCTAAATTCTATTGGCCTAAAATGAAGGAACATATAACAAAATATATTAACGAATGCACCGTTTGTGGTCGCGCAAAATATGATCGACACCCCATTAAACAAAGATTTTCTATAGTACCCCCTCCTAGTAAACCATTTGAGATACTTCATCTTGACCTTTTCACGGTACAAAATGAAAAGTATCTTTCTTTAGTTGATGCTTTCTCGAAATACGCTCAAGCGTATTATCTCAGAGATGGCACAGCTTTAAGTGTTGTTCAGTCCTTACTAAAATTTTGTACTCATCATGGTGTCCCTATGACTATAATTACAGACCAAGGTCCCGAATTCTCAAACCAGCTATTCTCTGAGTTCACACGGCTTCACAGAATCCAGCATCATAAGATCCTCGCTCATACACCTAACGATAATGGAATAGTTGAAAGGTTTCACTCGACTATCCTGGAACATCTTAGAATTTTAAAATTAGAGAAAAATAATGAACCAGTAATTAATTTAATGCCATACGCTTTACTTGCATACAATAGCTCCATTCACAGCTTCACTAAGTGCAGACCCATAGACTTGATAACAGGACACTTCGACCCACGTGACCCTCTCGACATTGACTTATCCGAGCACTTATTACAACAATACTTACTAGAACATAAAAAACGAATGACTAACGTATACGACATAATTAACGAAACAGCTTTACATAACAGAACCGAACTAACCGAAAATAGAAATAAAGACCGTGAAGCTGAAAAAGATTATGTCCCAGACCAACAAGTCTTTATTAGAAATCCTTTAGCCAATAGACAGAAACTAGCCCCACGATATACTCAGGACACTGTCCTTGCCGACCTCCCTATTCATATATTCACTAAAAAGAAACGTGGCCCTGTTGCCAAATCCCGTTTGAAAAGAAGCCCTAAAGACCCGACATTGTTACAGGACACTTCTATTACCGATCCTGCTTCAGCTGACCAGAGGACAAGATGTAACGATTGACTCCTTGGACGACGGACCAGGAATCCTTCCTTTTAGACTAGGGCCTACAAAGATCGTATCTCACTATCACTCCTTCTTAAACTATATTGACCTGAACAATATATCTAATCAAATAAATCTAGCTATAGCACAATTAAATGAATTAAGACCCCAGTTAAATAATAAAACACTATTTCTTTATGATCCACATATCGAGCATTTGCGTACTAAATTAGATAAAATATCAGAACAATTATTAAGTTTCAAACCAAACCGTAGTAAGAGAGGTCTTATCGACGGACTCGGATCTGTAATAAAATCAATTTCTGGTAACCTTGATTATACTGACGCTATTAAATATAATAATGCAATTAAAACACTACAAAATAATGAACAAAAATTAGAAACTGAGATCAATAACCATATTACTCTTAATAAAGATTGGATCCTTCATAGCACTAAAGCGATAGATATTTTAGCGAAAAATCAGAATAAGATAAATCAGGTTCTCAAAGTTATCATGGATAGTGACAGTAGCAAAGATAATGATCTAGTTAAATATGCCCATCTGGCGCAGCATCTTATTATCTTAGGAGATAATGTTGAGGATTTATCTCAAGAACTATATAAGTTAGAAATTACATTAGGTTTTATTCGTACATCGAGTACGCCCCATTTTATTATAAGTATTGTAGAAGTTAAAAATATATTAAGTAAACTAAGGACATTATATTCTAAAGATGAGGTCCTTGACGTAGAGTATAGAGATTTCTACGACATAGTTAAGTTAGGTTATTTTTACGTAGATAATCAGATAACTATAGTTATTAAAGTGCCGATTGCCTTCCCATCCAATTTTGACATGTACAAACTAGCCATCATCCCTAATAAAAATAATAAAATCCTAATACCTCCCTTACCTTACATAGCAACCTCTAGGACAGATTATATGTACATGGAGGCTGAATGCCCGAAGGTAAAATCCTGGTTTCTCTGCGAAGCAAAATCCCAGTACAAAATCCAGAGTGATCCTGACTGTATCCAGCATCTCATAAGCAAACAGCAACTTCATGAATCCTGTAAGCCAACTTCAGTATCACTTAAGAAGGAAGCACTCGAACAACTCGATGACCGACACTACACACTATGTCTTCCTAAGCCTACCAAAATCAAGATAACCTGTGGTCAAGAATTATACAAAACGCTACAAGGAAGTTATCTCGCCGTCATCCCATTCAACTGTTATCTGAAGACGCCGGAGTTCACTATAGCTAACACGAACGAGCGAATCGAAGGACATGCAGTGACAATTATGGAAATGCCTCCGTATGATGAGTCGAGGCCCCAAGAACATCCAGGATTTATCTTAAACACGGTTGACCTGAAAAATCTCCATTCCATCAATACGAAGATCTCCACGCAGACTCCAATTCATCTGGAACAAGTCGACGATCTATCCTTATATCATACTACGATCCCAATCTACGTCATACTATTCATAAGCATCGTAGCACTCATAACCGTCGTAGCAATTAGACGGCTACGAAACCGAAGCACTGATATAAGAAATAACTCCAAGGGGAGCAGTGATGACGTCCCCGATGCCATTTATGCAGTTCCGGACCTGGGAGCCATGAACCAACAAGATAAAAAGATGGACCCCAAAATCATCTCAGCGACCATCTCAAACAAGGGTTTCTAATAGTCGCTGATCTGCGGGGGGAGGTGTTACGTATCGCTCTACCATACGAACCGCTGACAGCCAGTTTACCTAGTTATTGCGCCGCATGGAAACGGCCGCTCACGAGGCGCCGACGCAGCATAACGTGATGCCCCGACACCGGACGGAGTTTCGTCATTCTAGAATTCACTTTTGTATCTTGCATCGAACAATTGTCACGTAATTAACTTGTAATTTTTATTATAATAAATAATTTTAAATTCAACTTTGATTTTTTTTGGATCCTTCGGCTGTCGCTTTTATAATTTACCTGGATCCTTTTAAAGTCGGTAATAATTATGGTAGGTGTTGACTGATGGCATTTACCGACGTGCCTATGGATGAACGCCTTCCGTGACATGTCTGAACGTCCATATAAGTATTTCCATTGCCCATGTGCTAAGGTAACTAAATAATACGAGAGTCAGAATGCATAACAGACATAATATAATACCTACCATTGTTAGAAATAACGATTGTTAAATGCTTTACTATGTCTAATAGCCATCCATGCTTGAATAAGTGATATAGAAAAACTGGACAATTAAACCTTTTATTTTAACATAATTGAATAAAAATTCTTGAACAAAATTCCTGAATGATTACTATTACACAATAGCGTTTTCCACTACCCGGATATGTTTTCCGGGCAATTTACGTGGTAATGGATCGTTACCGACGCACAAGCAGTGGATGTCACAATAATGTTTTTTTGCGACCATTAACACAAAAGAAGCCAAACGAAGAACTTATCTTTAAAATCTTGATAGACGCAAACACACTTAAATATGCGCTTCTATTCTCATCCAAGAGCCTTACAAATCATGAACTTCATGCACCCATGATTCAGACCCTATATAACTTTCAAGCCAGGTACAAAAACCGGTGGAGTCGCGATAAATCTCCAGCTTATCAATAAAACATGGCCAACTCCGCTGTAGGTACTCCGAATTACTTTATGTATTTCCGTTTTTGTTTTCTCGTTAACCATCAATATTTATGGGGAATGCGGAACTTCCTTTCTTCGAGTTGTTTGGAAATTGGGGATTTTCGAATAAATGTTTTGGGGAATCCGCGGATGTCGTTTATGCATAGGTAAGAGCGTACTTTTATCCGAAACTTTTTTCGAGGTGGATTTTTAAGCTTCTAACAAACTCGGCTGGATGGAAATTACTGGTAAGTACTTACTTATTAGGTAACCATAGACTAGATAAGATTTTACTATAAGGAGTTTTCATAATAATTTACATACTTACATAAAAAAACAATAAAAAGTAAGGCAGATTACTGTAACCTACCTAGTTATTTTTTTTTAGAATTTCACTCGACATTCTTCGTGATGATATTAAACTAACTATAGTTTATCCTAAATAGGTTAATTAAGTTTCGTATCACTCCATATTAGTTAATTCAGGCGGTATAACCATTGAATAAGTAAGTAGATTGTGCAAATAATTTTCCGCTTCAAAGATTGCTTTGTACAGTTAATTCGACTGTAACATAATAGTACCTAATAAATTTAATTTTACCACAAAATACACTGGTTATTATTGCAACACAAAAGTAGTACCTTTTGTGTACAAATTGTTTGTTTATTATGCTATCAGAATTGCACAAAATGTTAATGAAATGCGCCGAAGTTTTCAATAAGCCAACCAACCCAACTTAAGAAGGTTTTTGTCAGGGCAAATAAGAAATGACTTTTGACTTGGTCTTAGGAACATGTTTCAAGATCAAATGAACAAGGATAAATTAATTTAAGGCCGTATAAAGTTAACGATGAAGATACAATATGAGACCTTAATCATTCGCAAACTTTAAAAAGAGGATTTCTAATGCTTTTGTGCCTCAATGGGAAAATTTTAACGAAACTTATTTTTTCCATAGAAACATTTTGTTTCGAAAAACGTCGAAAATTATTTTGCGTGACAGGTAGACAGGTACACGGTACATCCAACTGAATATTAGCGGAATTTTTGTGAGAAACAGATAAAGCCAGAAACGAAAAAACTGTTCGCTAGAATGGGAGGCTAAACTCGTAGTTTTCACACATAAATCTTTATGAATAGGTATCTAAAATATCCAAGAAATCTGTTCTAAAATCTTAAATTTATACCCATTGAAGTAGTAATAAATTAACCGTATAATATACCGTGTGGCGGCCATTGTGCCTCCGGAAGCGGTGTAATCGCAGGAAGCGCTCATTCCAGCTTTATTGTCTGCGCCCGCCTTTTATTGTGCAGCTTTAATTTCATTCACTCGGAATTGTGTGTAAATAAAGGAATGCAACACTAAAGATCTTAAAAGTGGCGTGGATTTCCTATAGACTTGTTTTGATTGAATGGCGAATACGCATAACATTTAACATGGTGTCTTCTAATCATATACATTGGCAATTGGCATCTTCATGGTAGAAGTTGAAAAATACGTATTGTCGATAGACGAGACAAACTTTTGGTGACACTTATTTTTCAATACCAAACCAACACTCATTTTTCCATCCTTTACACAGCAAAAATACTTACAAAAATACCCCTAATGCCGAATATGGTATATGTGCCGGTATGCACAAGATAGCACACGTACATTTTATAGATAGCAATTTACTTATCTAAATAAGATTAGGCGCGTAAGACTAGCGATAAGACATTATTGTATTTTAGTATTTAAGCGCATAGTTTACATAAGAAAATATACTTCTACAACATCCACTGGAGTATCAATACCTCTCCTCCGTCGCCCGGTATATCTGGTGACCCCGACAAAGAACAATACCTTCTGAACAGAGTGTTCATGCGAGTCTGAAAAACGGAATCAACATGTCTCAACCATCTCCCTGCAAAACGAACACATGCTCCGCCGAATCTCACGAAGTGGCCACTACAACCGTCGCATCAAGGATTCCGGAATTTTGGAAGGATCAGCCTCGCCTATGGTTCTCGCAACTGGAAGCAGTACTCACTCCTCAGAAACAAGGCGACGAGTACAAATACAGCATCGTCGTCTCAAAGTTAACTAAGGACGAAATTATCCTGGTCAGCGACATAATCACGGCACCCCCAACGACAGGAAAATACGCGACTATCAAAGAACGCCTAATTAGCTGTTTCGAAGAATCCGAGCAGCAACGCCTTCAGAAGCTGTTGACCGAAATGGACCTGGGAGATCAAAAGCCATCACACCTACTGCGTCGGATGCAGGAATTAGGGCGCGGAACAGTCGGAAATGAAACCATTCGAGTCTTGTGGCTCAAATTACTTCCGGCCCAAATCACCACTGTCCTAGCTGTCTCAGAAACGTCGGATTTGAATGTAATCAGTCAACTCGCAGACAAGATGATGGAAAATATAAGAATCATTGAAGTTTCAGCAATCAAGGCAAACGATAATGGAAACGAAACGACAAATTGCATTTTAAAACAATTAAAAGAAATGCAGTTAGAAATGTGCGCCTTGAAGCACGAACGGCGAAACATCCGACGCGGCACGTATCAGCATTATTTCCAGCCAAGGCAGAGGTCAAGGTCGCAAAGCCGAGACAGGCAGTTTTGTTATTATCATCATAAATTCCGTGAATACGCACGGAAATGTGTTAAGCCGTGCGATTGGAGGAAAGGTGGCATCCCGCAGAACCAGGGAAACTAAAAAATGCACAGACTACGGCGGACCTCTGTGCTATTCACCCGTCTAACCGCCTCATCATTACCGACCGAAAAAGTGGTATGAGGTTTTTGATCGACACGGGAGCAAATATTTCAGTTATATGCAAGCCTCACAGAAAGTCAATGACACCTAATCAGCAGTATAAACTTTACGCTGCGAACGGCTCCAAAATAAATACGTATGGAGAAAAAACACTTACTCTCAACTTGGGGTTGCGCCGAAACTTTGTGTGGACATTTATAGTCGCTGACGTGTCCCAGCCTATAATCGGAGCCGATTTTTTGGAGCACTACAAAATATTAGTAGATTTGGCAGGAAAGAAACTTATGGATCGAGTAACAGAACTCACAACTCCTGCAGGTTTAAGCCGAACAGAACATCACAGCATCCGTTCGATCGACGCAGGAATTAAACCGCAGATTAAGCAAATTTTGGAGAAATACGAAGATATTACTCGTCCATCATCTTTAGCAAACACGCCCAAACATAATGTCAAACACCACATCATCACCAGAGGGCACCCAGTCTCCGCTCGAGCAAGACCACTCCCACCCGATAAATACCATATTGCAAAGAAGGAATTCCAGAATATGATGGAGCTTGGAATTTGTCGCCCATCCGACAGCCCATGGGCTAGCCCTCTGCACATGGTTAAAAAGAAAAATGGTGAATGGAGGCCATGTGGGGATTATAGAATGCTGAATAAGGTCACAGTTCCAGATAAATACCCATTGCCACGATTAAGCGATTTCACATACATTTTGGAAAACGGGAAGATATTCAGCAAAATTGATATCCGCAAGGCCTATTTTTGCATACCTGTGGAAGAAGTCGAAAAAACTGCGATTATCACTCCGTTTGGGCTATTTGAATTTCCAAAAATGCCTTTTGGTCTACGCAATGCCGGTCAAACGTTTCAACGATTCATGGACTCCATATTTCGCGACTTGGATTTCGCATTTGTGTTCTGCGATGATATATTGTTAAGCGCCCCAAATGAAGAAACCGCACTCAAACAACTAGAAACAGTGTTTCAAAGGCTACAGAAAAACGGAATTACAATTAATTTAGAAAAATGCAGCTTCCTCCAGAGCGAATTGGATTTCCTAGGTTATCATATAACGAGCCAGGGAATACGCCCGACTGAGGAAAAATATAAAGCAATCGACGAATTCCCTAAACCAAAGACAGTAAAGGAATTAAGAAGATTTTTAGGGATGGTTAATTTTTATAGAAACAATCTACCGCATGCCGCCGAATATCAAAGCATTCTCAACGAGTATATGAAGCACTCAAAAAAGAACGATAATTCGCCCATTTCTTGGACAGCAGAGGCCGAAAAGGCTTATGAAAAGTGCAAGGAAGGCATTAAGAACGCAGTACTAACCGCTCACCCATCGCGTAGCACCGAGCTAGCGATTATGACTGACGCCAGCGCGACTTGCGTCGGCGCGGTTTTGCAACAGAGAGTAAGGCATGTCTGGGAACCACTTGGTTTTTTCTCGCAAAAATTAAGCGACGCGCAAAGAAAATACTCAACATTTGATAGAGAATTACTGGGCATCTACATGGCAGTGCGGCACTTCCAAAGATTAATTGAAGGAAGAGAGTTTACAATTTTTACGGACCACCGTCCACTAACTTACGCTTTTTCCAAAAAGCCATCTGTTACCGACACTCCGCGCAGAGTGCGTCAACTAGATTACATATCACAATATTGCACTAATATCCAACATATTAGTGGACGTGACAATATTGTTGCCGATACATTATCACGTACAATCGAGCAAATCGACACTCCGTCACCCATTAGCTACGAAGAGATATCAAAATATCAACATAATGACGCAGAATTATCACAGCTGAAAAGAAACGCAAGATTGCATTTCGAAGAGGTCGCATTGCCAGGGTCAAGCACTTCCATCGTATGCGATACATCTACGGGAAAAGCTCGACCTTACTTACCATTGAAGTTTCGGAAGCAAGTTTTCGACGTCACACATGGGCTGAGTCACCCTGGCACACGTACAACTCGAAAAATGATAACGGAAAAATACATATGGGCCAGTATGAACAAAGATATTAATAGTTGGTGTAAAACTTGCCTAGCCTGTCAAAAATCTAAAGTGCATAGGCATACGATTTCACCACTAGGAAGTTTTTTGCCTGCACAGCGGTTTGAACATATTCACATCGACATTGTTGGTCCACTGCCTATGTCACCAGGAAAGCGATATTTAGTTACAATAATAGATCGTTGTACATCGTGGCCCGAAGCTTTCCCAGTGGGGGATATTACTGCAGAAACAATCGCTCAGACTGTTTACGAAGGCTGGATAACGAGGTTTGGATGCCCCATACGCATCACCACCGACCAAGGTCGTCAATTCGAATCAGCTACCTTCAAAGCACTTTCTAAGTTCCTAGGAGTACACAAAATCAGAACCACTCCTTATCACCCTCAAGCAAACGGAATGGTCGAAAGATTTCACCGAACGTTAAAAGCAGCACTTATGGCAAGAAATGCTAACGTTAACTGGGTCAAAGAAATACCTTCAGTACTTTTTGGATTAAGAAATTGCTTTCGCGATGACACAGGCTATAGTTCAGCTGAAATGGTTTATGGCACACCGATGAAGCTGCCCGGCGAATTTTTTGAACAATCCAGTACGCACACTACCTACGAAGAAATCATGAAAAGCATTCAAGAAAGTATTGCAAAAATGACATCAGTTCCAAAACGCCAGTGTCATAGACAGTCAATTTTCGTGCATCCGGAACTTAATGAATGTTCTCACGTCTTCGTTCGTTGCGATAGGCTACAAAAAAGCTTATGCCCACCGTATGAAGGGCCATTCCCAGTCATTAAGAGAATGAAAAAAGCATTCTTAATTAAGATAAAAGGCAAAGAATCGGTGATATCAATCGATAGATTAAAACCCGCATTTCTTATGAATAATGACTGTGAAAACGTGCCTATCAGCAAAGAAAAAGGCACGTTGATTTCGAGATCAGGAAGAACGATTAAACCAGTTGTCCGTTTTAAAATTGCTGACTAAGAATATCACAATCATATATATATAGAATGTAACTTATCCACTCTCAGTCACTCACCTCTACTCCAGTATCCAGTAAGCATTACATAATTATTTACAACAATGGGAAACCAAAGTTCGAAAGACCAAATCATCTACAACGCGGACAGTTGCCTCAACCAGGACGAAGCAGAAAAATTAAGAACAGAGATCCTGGAGGAGCTGCGCTGGTCGCGCAACATAACCTTGGCGCAACTGATTATTATAATAATTATAATCGTCATATATGGATTTGTCACAACGCTGGATAAGAGGATGAAGGCACTGGCAAATAAAAAAAATCACGCTGGCTGTCAAGGCTAATCGTCGGAAACCACAACTACACCACGACCGCATTGTGCATTTGTGCAAAACAGACATCAGCATATTTACAGTCAAGGCAAGCCAATGTTCTTGCGCGCTCAGCAAAACGACAACAGCATAACGTAGGTCAGTGTTTAGTATCAGCAACTTTTTAATAGTGTTTCATTTGTTTGTGTTTAATTTTATTCCATTATTGTTATATTACTTAAATTATTATTATTTTTTTTTTTTTTTAAAAGGGGGGAGTACTGTGCCGGTATGCACAAGATAGCACACGTACATTTTATAGATAGCAATTTACTTATCTAAATAAGATTAGGCGCGTAAGACTAGCGATAAGACATTATTGTATTTTAGTATTTAAGCGCATAGTTTACATAAGAAAATATACTTCTACAACATCCACTGGAGTATCAATACCTCTCCTCCGTCGCCCGGTATAGTATACCTAAAAGGACAATCGAACTATCAACTTTTACTATAGGACCAACTCTGAAATCGCGAAAAAAAATCAGCTGTTTCATACACAAATTAAAATCGAAAATATCAAAATGTATGAAACAGCTGATTTTTTTTTCGTGATTTGAGAGTTGGTGCCATAGTAAAAGTTGTTCAGTTTGAAGGTACCTATATACCATATTTGGCATTAGGGGTATTTTTGTAACATGTTGTATAGAACTTAAGCTTTGTTAGACAATCGTACTTGTTAACTTACATCACCTGTATATAGTACTAATCTTAGGTGTCGTTAGGACGCACGCAATACGCATTGTATTTGTATAATTGGTACACGTGGCGAGTGCAGCCGGTAATTGCACATCGATGTCAACAAGCCATCTATCCATAGGGAATGCAACAGATCACCAAACAAGTGAAGGTGGTTATACGTACAATGGTCGTACTATTCTCAAACTAATGAAGGAATTGTAAACAGATGAGAAGCTCAAGACGTCTGGATATTAGACTATTTAAATGTCAAACGCTAGGGGCTAGGGCTAGGCCCAGCATCACAGTTGCGATGCTGCGAAGCAGGGAGGGATGGCAGGCCGTGGTCTCCTTCTGCGAAGACGTCGTCTCGCAGAAGGAGGCCGCGGAGAGGGTTCGCGAGGCGGACGTCGCAGCGAGCCAACTCCGACGTGCGCGGCGGGGGAGAACAAGACGCCAACGTGCGCGACTTGTTCTCCCCTAGCCGCAAGGGGGGGTGCAGTAAGGCCCTCTGCCCCCCATAGAGTGGAGCCCTAACGGGCCACTCTCCCCGGGTCATACGTGGAGCGTGTCAACACGATCCCACAGACCCGGCGGTAAGGCGCAGGTCTTCGAGAGGAGTTTAGTTGGTAGTGGTGCATTCTCCCGTCCCCCCATCTGGCCCGCCCACCATGAGTGGGTAGCCTTATGGGAGGCCGGGAAAATGCTTCCTCCCCCTGTCACTAGGGCAGGGGTCAGAACCGCCCGGCCCTGACGCGAAGCCTATTAGGCTTGGCGGGAGGGCCGGGTGCGGCGAGGAACATGTCCCGGGTAACAACCTGGGGGATGACCGACCCCAACATGCCGTTTGGTATGCGTAAAGATTGCATTCTCCTCTTGATACAAAAAAAAAAAAAAAAAAAGGTGCTAGGGCTAGGACATAAAAATCACTCAACTCAACAAGTTGATCATGACACCACCATAATCTTAGATTACTATTATCCATTATGTATTTTGTGACAATACGCCGAAATGTTAAATCCGATGAGATGAAAGCGCATTATATAGGATGTGTAGTAAATATCCTTATAAAGCCGAATATGGTACACACGACCGCACCTCAGATAATACATGTTGACCTTGAGACCGCCTTTATACCTTAAGTAATAAAAGCTTTTTTCGCAGTTTAACTGTATAACCTGACTTGCTGTCGTGTGTACATAGTACCACCCCGTAAAATTATTTTAAACCCTAACTAAATTATTAAAATCCACCACATGGCTGAGATTTTGATTTTATTTTATGGAAAAATGCAAAATGACAACCCTACTAGACGCAAACAGACTATTGTATTCGACAATCAATCCCATTAATGAGCAAAATCAAAAAACATTCGGTCTAAGGTTGCCACTATGCAGTTTATTATATTTAATAAAATACAAAAAAGTGGCGGTTTTAAGGGTTTATTATAATTTTCCGGGGTTGTATGCATGGTACCCTATCTACCATATTCGGGTTTATAAGGCCATTACCAAACACCCTGTAGGCGGAATAAATACAAAGTATAATCAAACAAAGCAATGAATATAAGCCTTGGTACTTGCTAACACTTACCATGCCAACGCCACCAACGCCCAAAGGTCGTCCTCCTGCTTGTCCTGAAATAAAATAATCATAAATAATCACAGTTTTGTATGTACACCCAAAAAAGACAATAAATTAGTAATATAGGTAGTCGGAAAAGTTCGCGGCCTTTCTGTACTTATAAATAATAAAGGTACTTACCGCAGCGAGGAACATTTTTATCATCAAAATTACCAAATCTGAAGCTGTCGAACCATTGTTTTGCAATAATATTCGATAAAGCATCTTCTCCATTAACATTACAAATCTATCTTTGAGCACTAGCAGCATTATTTTTTATTTTATTATTAAGGGTCTAACCCTTATTAAAAAAAATGCAAAACGTATGTTATAAAAAAATATGAAAAATCAAGACAATTAAATTTGTCTCAATTTTACCAAAAGTCAGCTGTCAAACAATACTATATTCCAGAAATATAACACGCAAAATTCATGCCTCAAAAAGGCCGCGAACTTTTCCGATTACCTACCTATTATTTATTCTTTAAAACGTGGGAGCAACCTATTGGACATTATTTGATGTAACAAACAACTGCACAAATTTTATATTACTACTTACCTACTTAGTAACCAACCACCAGTTTCAATGTGGCGATAGACTTGCATCTAATATCGGCTTTGAGTCAATCTCTTTCTGAAAAATAATGATTCTGATGTCGGACATTCAGGCACAATACAAAAGTACTCTGCGACAAATTGTGCTGGTGGCTAGATATTCTCAGATATTTGTGAATAAATTGACAAAGACAGTGATCCACTGCAACTTATCTTAAGAATATATGACAAAAAGAAAATTTTATACACTGGGCCGCAAAGAAACCGGGCCTCCACGTTATTTTCATACAAACAAGGTAACTTTGAAGCCTTGGTTCTCGGCCAAGGATTGACCTAGTTGTGATCTGATGATAGTTATCTAGGCAGTAAATGGAGGAGATTCAGATCGCTATACACACCCAACTGATCTGATCAAAATTCTAAGAAATGTAAGGATATGTTTTATAAAACCGCGAAAATTGCATTAAAATGTATGGTAATCCTGAAACTGAGAACTCTGAACCTCATATCTCTTAGAATGCTGATCAGATCAGTTGGGTGTGTATAGCGATCTGGATCTCCTCCATTCACTTCCTGGTTAGCCAGCAACAGATCACAGCTAGGTCAATCCCTGGCGGAGAACCAAGGCTTTAAAGTTACCTTGTTTGTATGAAAATAATGTGCGGGCCCGGTTTCTTTGCGGCCCAGTGTAGTTTAAAATACGAGTAGGTAGGTACTATTTAACCAACGTCGATTTGTACCGCAAGCGCTCTGAAGTTGCCGCAGATCCTGTCTGTTGTCCATTTAGTCGCATTATACTTATGTACCTCAGATGCTCTATAACTATTTACTTACTTGTACAGCTTCTGCTGCCAACACCATAATTAATAATTCACGTTTGATCGTTCAGATTATTAGGCACAAACAATGATTATGACATCATTGGGCACAAAATGCCTAAAAAATAACAGGCAATCAAACGTAAAACAGACTTTGTTTTATCTAAAAAGTTTAAACTTTTTCAACGCATTGGTTACATTATAAAATTAAATCTTCATTTTTGACGTCGACATACAGCGACATCTGTAAAACTTATTTGAAAACATTTTCTACACGCTGGAGCATTGCTTGAGATTGCGATTGCTGCTGTCATGGCGTTTAGTTCTTTGAATTTCCGGAAGATGTAATTATTTTACCACCGAGCATTCTGTTGAGTATTCAAGTCGTGTCACTGTCAGAGTGTTAAGTCTTCTTCTTTTTTTTTTGTTTCGGCAATCTACTTTCCTCTTGAAAGTAATTTTTGCCAGTGTCAAGTGTTGAATAGTTCAGTGGTAGACTTGTGGTAGATATTGTTTCATTTTTCATTAGAATGCGGGTGCATCGCATTCCAATGCTGCTTGGAGCATTTGGCTCCAAGCAGACAGTTTACTCGGTTAGTTCTTCTGCCGAGGAAGCCACTACTTCAATAAAAGTCTCAGCTTTACACAACCAAGATCGCGCCTATTTCAATTATTCCACATATTGTTCAGTTGCGTAGACACTTGTACCATATAACTGCACCAATTTTGACACAATATCCACTATGAATAAATTTGAAAATAATTAAAATAAACACCAAACCAAACTCAACAAAATGGCGCCAAAAAACTCCGAGTGTTAAGTCAATTTTATTTAACTAGCTTCAGTGTTGCCAGTCTGTAGGCAATTGCCCACACCATGGGCAATTTAAAGCCTGCAATACATGTTGGCCGAGCCTCGGCCAACGCGAGCGTAGGCAAATGTTAACAAGGCAAGTCCTACCATCCATACCTACATTTGGCAATGCCTGTTGGCCGAGCCTCAGCCAACGAAGACAAACGTGTGAACGCTATTGGCCAAGCGCAGGCTAGCGCTTTTGATTGGTGTAGAAAAACCGACACCGTTCCGAAGTGAGACAAATGGTCGAGAGCGAGCGCGAGTTATGTCAAGCCACCACGCCAAACGAACTCTTTACACGTTGGCACTCGCCTTCGCTCAACCAACTAAGCGAACGACGAAGCAATGGCAAGACAAGACAAATAGACTATCTAAAGTTTAGATTCTAAACGATGGTATTTGCCGTTACTTGACCAACTTGGGCCAACATGTAAGTACCTATTGCCGGCTTTAGAATTTTTTTGATAAAAGGGTGGAAAGGTCAAATCAAATCAAAAAGTTTATTGCATTCCATAAAGTAAGAAAGATGTTACATACTATAATACAGATCTTTATGGGCCCTGTGGGGCATAACAATTTTTGGAGAGATAGTGTTTTATTACCATAATTATACATATTTATTACTATTCGTAGCCGTCGTGCAACGGAACGCAACCGGTCCAGCTGTCAAATCAAAGCAGCTGATTTTAAAATTAATTTTAAATAGTATAAAATTGTTTTCCTTTAGTAATACTGTTTTTAAAGTGTTTACTACAACATAAATTTTATAAGAAAGTGTTTTAAAACCATTCCATTGGGTAGTTTTCGAACTACCATAACGACCGAACTTCACCGAGCCAGCGCCAATGTTTTCATGGTGAAAATTTCCTAGAAAAAGACAAATCAGTGGAAACTACGCACTAAACCGGGGAAGTATTTTTGTTCCGTAATTTTAATTATATTATTTCATAATAGACTGCAAAACTAAGCCAATTTGACTGATTCTTAACATTCTATTTTGCAAACGACGGCATATGTAGGTACCTACATAAAGGTACGGCTTGCCGGTGTGGCATTTTGGTTCTCAATTACTTAACAGTTCCTCACTACTTGTACAAAATTCACGTAAAGTGAGTAACGTCAAAACTCAATACGATTTGGCACAGTTAATCTCTCTTTACTTGACGTAAAGTGGAAGTAAAGTTGATGGTGACTACTATTGTCACATTCACTACCTAAACTATTTATTACTCTTTACAAACATTACACTAATACACAAATACAATTACTGCTATAGATCCTACAATCAAAACATTGTGTAACCAATTTGCTACTTGAATACTAAATCTGTGTAGGTACTTATTGATTTATTATTAGTGTCAGTTTGTCTAGTTTTGTTTTATATATCTATATTTTTTGGTCTTGTTTTATTTTGACTTTAAACATTATCCTTGTTTATATTGCAATCATTAATTTTTATTATCTTTCATTATAAATATTGATTCGGTGGAATATTATAATTACATTATTCCTAGTTGCACATTTTACTTTACAATTATTGTGGCCTACTTTCTATAGTTTTTAACCTTTTATTTTGTTTTCCTTAATGTGTATTCTCTGATAATAAATAACCAATTTGTTAAAATTAGTTCCTGATACTGTTGTAAACTTTCAGAACTTTCACATTCATCATGCTGACCCGTAAGGCTGCAGCGCAAAGCACCGAGATGAAGTTGAGACAGGCGCTGCAGGAGCTAAAGGAGTCAAAGGATACTTGCAGCCAGTTACTACGTGAGCGAGATGACAGTGAAGAAGAAATCAGTAAAGTTATTACACGCAACTCTCAACTGAAGACTGAGATGGCCCAGATGCACTCCGAGCATATGGATGTAATACGCCAAAGAGACCAGCTCGAGAACACCGTAAGCTGTTTTGATGAACAATGCAGCACTTACGAGAGGGCGCTGAACCGCATCACTGATTTGGAACGGGAGCTAAACGATGCTAACAGACAAATAACACACTTCAAGGAGCAGCAGCAACTTCAAGAAGTGGACCATACACAAAGTCTCTTTGAGGAGCTCATGTCTTCACCTGCTGTACAGTCGGCAGAACAATCAAGAACCACAGACAATGACTTTTCACGTAGACCTCTAATTTTAGGTGCTAAAAAACTAAAGAAGTATATTAAAATAAGTAAATTGATAAAAAAAACAGGAAAACTAATTAAGAAAAATAATTGTTTTTCCAAAAACATTGCTTTAAGAAAAGAACGGACTAGCCTCTTGGATTCATTGGAAATTTATAGTAGTAAATTATCTGAAAGCAGGCAAATGTATGACCGGGACACAAAAAAAATGCAATTGAAAATCACTCATTTGCATGAGTCACTTGAACTTGTGCAAAATAAATATTCTCTTGCACAGAAACAGATTGATGAGCACATCAAATCTGCCACAGAGTTAGTGGAACTCTGCAATTACAATGCAGAACGGTATGACTCTTTAGTAAATAGTCAACTTATTGTTGAACCTTCAATTCTTCATAATATTGATTCTGATGTAAATGTAATTAATCAATATACACAGAGCCCCTGTCATTCATCATCCTGTATAGAAAAGTTACAAAGTAGCTATAGTAAATGCACCTTCAAACCAGCATTATCTTATCACTCAAAGGAGGCAAAAACAATTATGTTTTCAGACAAATTAGGTCAGGGATTGGGATTAGCTCTAAGAGATAAGCACTCAAAAAAACTTATTAATATTTGTACTCCTGGAGTGTCTTTTAGCCAAATTGTACAAAAAATTAATAAGTCACAGATTAATGACGCCACAACAGTAGTAGTATTATGTGGTGACAGTTCCCAAATTACAAAAAGGGACATTCTTAAATATATTAATATTTTATTAACATTGCAGTCTGAAACAAGGTGTAAAATAATAATGAGCGCTTTCCCTTATGCAAGTAACTTAAACAGGGATCAGAATAAGCGCATCTATGATTTAAATCTATATATATATAATTTGATTTGTCGTCACAGTGACGTTGTTTTATACTTTGACGTTAATAAATTTATTAACAATTTTACATTGACTCCAGATAGTATGTATCTGCCAAAAAAATTTAGGATACAAATAGCTAATTTGTTAGCTTATAATTTACAGGACTCTGTTACATCTGTAACTAAGTCCATTAAACCGAGTAGTAGTAGTAGTTCTACTGCTCGGCATATTGTTTCAAATAAAACAGTGACAAACTCAGATTTAAACTGAGGCACAAGACAACAGCCAGGCCTAATTGTATCAATATAATTAGTCAAAATATTCAGGGCCTGTCTGGCAAAGATCTAGAATTAGAATTATTTGTTGAATATAATAATATACAAATCATTTGTATTACCGAACACTGGCTGAAGCCTGGTGATATGTCATTTAATGTAAATAATTTTCAACTAGCAAGTACGTTGGTTAGGCAAACAACTACTCGTGGCGGTTCTGTAATTTTAGTGAATAATAATATAAAGTATAAAGATAGAAAGGATATTGTGAACCTTTCATCAGAGCGACATGTGGAGTTATCTTGTATAGAATTAGATAGCCTGATAATCGTGTCTGTATACCGCCCCCCTAAGGGTATCTATGAAATCTTCGAATCTGTCATAGAAGATGTTCTAAAAAAGTTAAAGTTAAAAAATAAACCAGTAGTAATTTGTGGCGATTTTAATATTGATATTCTTGAGAACAATTCTTTGACCACTCGTTTTCTGGCATTATTTAAATGTTTTAATTTACATAACCAGTTTTTAGAACCCACAAGGGTAACTGAACATTCAGCCACTTGCATAGATAATATATTTTCAGAATGTGATCCGGAAAACAAATTAGTTTTTAGTAATATTTCATCTGACCATTATGGCTTGAAAGTGTCATACGCTGTGAACGTCATTGATACACCTAAGACTGTAGAATGCAGACCTATCACAAAAAAGGGATTGGACAATTTTAAAAACAACATTGATGAACAAATTTCTTTATTGCCATGGATTTCGGATAATCCCGATGTTTTGTACGGGAACCTCTTTCATTTAGTTACTAATGAGTTTGACAAATCATTTAAAACCAAGACTATTAAATGTACTCAGAAGTTACAGTTCTGCGATTGGGCTACGACAGGTATTTATAAAAGTAGAAATAGACTTTATGAACTTTACAAGCTTAGAGAAACTAACCAAAGCCCAGGTTTCTTAGAACATGTTAAAAATTACTCAAAGACTTTCAAAATAGTATGTGCAGTTGCAAAGTCTAATTGCATAAAAGAGCAAATTAAAAACTCGAGTAATAAAACTAAAACAACTTGGGACGTCATTAATCGTGAAACTGGTAAAACTAAAGTACGCGAAAATTGCCTAACGCTTAATGTTAATAATGAATTAGTAAAATCTGATAAAGAAATTGCTAATATTTTTGATAAGTTCTTTGTAAACATACCAGTAGAAACTACATCAAATTTGGATTCATCACCAGCGGCTGCTGTATCTATGTTAAAGGGACATGTGGCTGAAAGTGATTCACTGTTCAATTTTAAGCGTGTTAATGCTTTAGACATAATCAAAGCTTTTAATTCTCTCAAAATGAAAAGCTCCACTGATTTATGGGGCATATCAGTAAAGGTTATTAAAAGTATTGTCCATACTATTGCCCCATATCTTGCTGAAATTTTTAATCAGTGTATTGATCAAGGAATATTTCCTGATCTCATGAAGTTTAGTAAGGTTATACCATTGTTTAAATCAGGAGATAAAGAAGACCCTAGCAATTACAGACCAATATCGATATTACCCGCCTTAAGCAAGATATTTGAAAAAATAATACTGGAGCAATTATTAGGACATTTTAATGTAAATAAACTTTTGCACCACAAACAATATGGCTTTACGAAAGGTCGTTCCACAACTGATGCTGGGGTTGCGCTTTTGAAGCATGTCTTTGAAGCTTGGGAGGGGTCTCAGAATGCCCTTGGCATTTTTTGCGACTTGTCCAAGGCTTTTGATTGTGTGGACCATCGGACGCTGCTGTTGAAGCTAAATCATTACGGTGTAAAAAATAATGCCCAAAAATTATTAATGTCGTATCTCAGTTCCAGGACTCAAACAGTTAACATAGGTGGAGCAAGTTCGTCCGGTTCTCATATCAAAATGGGCGTGCCACAAGGCTCCATTTTGGGTCCTTTCTTATTTTTAATATATATAAATGATCTACCTTTCTTTGCAGAAAGGTTCTGTGACATTGTTTTGTTCGCAGATGATACTTCTTTAATATTTAACGTTGACAGGAATAAAACTGATTATGACGATGTGAACAAAGCACTCTCGCAGGTTCTTACTTGGTTTAATGTAAATAATCTCCAGCTTAACGCTAAAAAAACCAAATGTGTTAAATTCGCTTTAGGTAATGTACAGGCGAATCTTACTGAAATTGTAATTAATAATGAGAAATTAAATTTGGTCGATTCAACAGTTTTCTTGGGTGTAACTCTTGACAGTAAATTAAAATGGAATATGCATATCGCAGCTCTGGCTGGCAAGCTCAGCTCTGCTGCCTATGCCATTAGAAAAGTTAGACAGTTAACAGATATAGATACTGCCAGATTAGTGTATTTCAGTTATTTTCATAGCATTATGTCGTACTGTATTCTTTTGTGGGGAAAAGCAGCCGATATAAATACTATTTTTGTTTTACAAAAACGAGCAATAAGAGCTATTTATCAACTAAGTTCTAGAACATCTCTTAGGGATAGGTTCAAGGAGATCGGTATATTGACAGCAGCATCTCAATTTATATTAAACTGCATTCTTTATGTGCGTCGCAATATTAATTTGTATACAAAACATAGTGATTGGCACAATCGGAACACCAGGAATAAAGACAAACTTGTAATGCCTTGGTATAGATTAGAAAAAGTCCGTGGTTCTTTCATAGGTCTAGGTATAAAGTTTTATAATAAAATTCCAAGTAATATCTTGGATTTACCATGTGAAAACTTTAAGACTCATATAAAAAATTGTCTTCTCAAAAAAGGATACTATACCGTTAAAGATTATTTAATTGATAAAACAGCTTGGTCGTAGATTTTCTTTTGTAAATGTAAATTGTGCAAGAAATTGTAATAAATGCATTTTTTTAATAATTTAACTTGTATGTCAAGTAACTTCCAGTTATTGTTGCCCCGTCGTAGACTTAATTCACCTGGGCTAATTCTTCATATTATACAATGATTTTCTTAGTTATCGAGTAGTAGACAGCGATTTCTCAACTAGTTGAAATTTATTTTACCTACCCATTGAATGTTAACTTTGTTAATTATTGTAATGGAAAATGACGTCACTTTAAATGCCGACCTCATTTTTCAAATTTTGACGACTCTGTATGAAATATACAGGGAGAAAAAAGCAGCCCTTGACGAGTTTCTTGCCGGTTCTTCTCGTTACAAGGTCTCCCGCTTAGGGTTTGCGAACCGATGGCGTAGCTTCTTTGACATTCACAAGTGCTTGTAACAGCCTAGACTGAATAAACGAGTTTTGAATTTTGAATTTTTTGAATTTTTATTTTAGAAATGTTAATTAATACATTAATTATCATTATTACAAACTATTAAAATCGACATCTAAAATTAATTTCTTAATATATTATTTTTGTATCACAGTAGCATTACTTATATATTTGTACCTATCTATTTATTTACTTATGTACTTACTAACATGTATCTTAATATTTTAAAAGACTATAGAATAAGATTGTCACTCAAATCAAAGGTGGTAGGAAAGTATTGACGATTTAAAAGTGCTTTATTATTAAGTTTATTTGAATAAAGAAATATTGACTATTGATTTGGAACTGGTAAAATAAAGGCAATTTTGAAAAAATATTTTAACGTTTAGGTTACATAATAAAAATAGTATTTTTTTTTCTCTAGTGGAACAAAATAACATTTACAATACTTTATCATAATGGATAGCAATAACAGTACTGAGTTCAAATAGCATATAAAAAAAAAGGTTTCCCTTATGTATGTATGTAATTTAAAGCATAAATCGACATCAAGTAAAATAAAAATAAATGGCATTTTTTCAGTAGGACAGCGTCAGTGGTTCGCGTAGCGCCATTCGTTCGTGTCGTGGTTTCAGTTCACAACTAACTTCACGTTGGAGTTGTCAAAGGGTGCTAATGCCATAGACAAAATTTCTTTAAAGGGCAGGAGTTTTCGAAAAATTAAGATTTTAGACGTCGTTGTTGCCTGTAAAAGTTTTGATCGGGTTTGGCAAGGCAAGGCAACACTGAACTGTCATGACTCATGTCATGTCACGTCATTGTCAATTCAATATTCATTCTTTTTTTTTTCATTCACGCTAACGTTCTTCTGGTAAACGTGTGTTGTGCGGTCTCCGTTTTAATTATTTGTAATTTCACCACATTTTCCATGTAAGTACAAAGCTTTTTCTATTTCTGTAGTTACGGCCTCAAAACGGTGTTCAAATTAATACATTTGATCATTGCCTTTACATACTGTTCTTTTCCGGGTTTTCATTGTTCGAGTGAAAGGATGGTTAGCTAAGGGTTATTAGGTCTAGAACAATTCTAGAACCCGATGGTTAATTAACTGTACAGCCAAGAACTGTACTTTTCTATCCTTTTGTTTTCGCTACATAATTTTTTTATTAGAAATATTCTCTCACATCGATTATATCCACCAGTTGAAGGTATTCTAATTTTTTTTCTGGTAAGTACATTTTTTTTCAATTTACTTTTTCGTTTCAATATCGAATACTTATGTACAGTACAGTAAATGATGCAAGACCAGGCAAATAGAAAAAGGCCTCGCAGTGAATCCCATGGTGAAATGAATGGGAATATAGCCAAAAAACCAATTCCAGAAAGGTATGATGGATTGGTGCTGGGAATAGCATGTTGAAAGATTTGGTCAAAACCAAACTATGAACCATGCTTACCTGCATATTAATTTATTGGAGTATTTAGGGTCTATCTAACATAAGATATCAAACTACAAATTTTATTATATATTTAATTTTATTATAATCTTTTGACTTATTTATTAGTTGATTTTTAATGATATTTACTAATATTTAAAGCTAATACTAATATCTATAGTCATATGAAGAAATCAGTTACTTATGTAAATGCATGACATCAACTTATTAATTTTCATGAAATCATGCTGAATAAAATATTAAAAATACCTATTCTTCAATTTTATTTAAATTGATTTTCTGTTACAAAGCATGTTTATGCATGAATTTGAATGGGTGTAAGATCAAATGATAAATTAAATTGTCAATGTTTCATCATTATGTATGACTCATCAAATGTCATTGTATACAACAAGAATAAGTTCTAGAAAAGAACTTTAAATGCTTTTACATTCATTAATTTGTATTTAACTAGGTATGGATTCCTATTGCACAATGTTGAGCATGTAGAAGTATGCATAATGTAAGATGACAGCTAATTCAGTTTTATGTCTCGAGTTATTTTACCATTCATAGAGCCTGTTTCACAGTCCATATAATTATAATGATACTGAATTTGCAGGCATTATTATGGATTTTGCCAATATTATATTTTTATGTGTGGGCAAAATGGGTGCCAATTTTAATATTTTCATCCAATATTATCTCAAACTTCAATTAAAAATAGAGGAGAATTTCAATAAAACTATCTGTCAATCATAACCTGTGAAACCATAATATGATACAGTAAAAAGTTTCATCCAATCATATGATAAAAATAGTTTTACCATTCAGGGCCAACAAATACATGTATATTGAAATAGTGTTACATTAAAATCACAAAAATATAATGTTAAACTGATAATGTAATAGCAAATTGCACTAATACGTCTTATAAGTCACCGGACATGAATAATGTTAATGATAATTGATTAATGTATACAATTGTACATAGATAAAATTGGCAAGTGATATCTGCAGAGATGTCGATGGAGCACAAGTGTTATTGTCGTGGCGATGAAGCGAGTAGCCTGGACTTAGATAAGCCGGAGCATTTGTTGCCCATGATGCGACCATTCTCCATGAGGTTTCTTTCCTATTCCTTTTGTAGCTTTTGGGACTGTAGTTAGTACTTATCCTCGTATCATTAGAATAAGTATGTATACATACTTGATACTTTTCTAGTAAAATGTATAGTTAAATTCAAAATTAATTATTATTCTGTAGTGTAAGAGATCTTGTTAAAATAAGTAAAATTTTAACTGTAGACATAGAATGACATAGATGACACTTAGATGATTAATATTTGGTTTGGTATAAATAGATTTATCACAAGATCAGCCCTACCAAACACACCCACTGCTGGGCATAGGCCGCCCCTAAACAGATTTGTAGTAAACAATAATTTATAATTCCTAATCAAAGGTAAACTTGAATAAAATGTCTGCCCCAGCTGTCCGGACGATTGTCGAATGAATAGATACTTATTTTACTAATTTCATGTTAATTGTAAACCTTTCAGACTATTAATTAGTTGGTTCGTTGAACACCAATAGCTTATTATGTTAATTAGCTTAGTTTCTAGAAAGCATCTTTATAAATAAAAAACATAGGTTGAGAATTATAAAAGACATCTTTGAATTTTTTCTTGTAGTAGAATCTTTTTCTTTTAAAGACTTTCAAGACATGAAAGCATTCTCAACATCGTTCTTCCTATTTTACTGTAGAAATTATAAAATTAATTTATCCAGTTATTTACTACTGTGCGTTATTGGTTGATACAACAATCTTAATATATTTTTATAAAACTGACAGCCGTGGAGGAAATATTTTTGTTAGGTTTTTTTGATAACATTCCTTTCATGTAAATGAAATAAATGTACTAGTCACCTTACTAAAACTTTTATCTTAATTAGAATAATTAATTACTTTTGATTTATAATTGTTAGGTGGCTATGAAATCTTATTATGGCATGCTTAGGTTGAGGCGTCCCTACTTTGTTTGACCTCTTAATTTTCAAATGAAGCAACCACAAAAATAACTTGCCACATCAAAGGTACTTTTTTCAGGCAAAAGCACGAGCTCCCAACATTATTCACCATCGCCCTTTCTGAAAGAAATATAATTTACATGCTGTTTATCGAAACCATTTCTTTCTAAAATTTATTCGGGAATCGGGATTAATCATGAATGAAGCTTTGATAAATCTTAATTGACAATCATTATTCTATTTTTATGTTATAAAAATACGAAGTTACCGTCCTACCGTAGGTTTCGTATTTAGACCATAACGCGTTTTAAACTGTAGGTAATACATTTCTCTTTTCTCTGAAATAATTAATTAGTTCTAGCTTCCACCCAATTGATTAATCACGAAGCTCTTAGGAATAAGATAACGGCAAAAGTAAAAGTCTGAAATCGCTTTCGAAAGTTCGAAAAAACTTCATGACAATGTGACTATCGACACTGGTTGTCGATACGACAATCGACACTGGTTGATAATTATATTGACTTAAAATATTGATCAATATTATGTACACTGAACATACATTATATTAGTATCTCCAAAAATAATATAAGTTACGTATTTACATACATAATACGTGGGACGAGTCTGAGAGACGTGATTATTGCACTTTTTACCTGTTTCTAGTCAGTAGTTTGGTTACCTCCTTGAATGTGGCAAACAGTTTTGTAGTTACCGTCGACTTATCGTACTTTCTATAGAACTTACGATTTTAGAGTAAATATCTTTTCAAATGAATCAAACAAACTAGTAGCCATTAAAGGATGATATACAGATTTATTGATAAGATAACTTGAAAATAAGTTTAAGTATAAATTTGTAATTCACAAAAAATCTAGGTAATCACTAGGTAAATAAATACATAAATCCTACTTTAAACTTATTTCAGTTAGACAGCATTCAGTTTCACATAATTTGTATAAGACTGATTGTTTCCAAGATAAAAGAATGATTTGCATTTTGTCACGTGAAATTTTTTTGATAATTGACCAATCAATCATTTAATTATAAATTATTCCCTAATCTATCATTCGGATAAGTCTCGATTAAATATTATTATTCGGTAATTTTTTTGATAAGATTGTTTCCGTCAGTCATTCAAAGAGTGCATTCATTTTCGCACATGTTTCAGATATAACATCAATTCAAGTGAGTTTCAAAATATTTTAATTCTAATAATTAAGGTTATTTGAGAAGTTAAGTTCAATTGAGTTCGTATATTTTTTATTGTTTTATTTTTATGGCCATGCGTGGTGTGACGAAAAAGTTCTTTTGATAAAAATGACTCACTTGCGAGACAATGATAGCATTTGTAGTATGATACCTAGTCTACATGCAAGAAGTTTGAAAGCGTGGGAAATGAAATGTTCTAGATTACATCGACGTTTAATAAGAATGAAGCATTACATTCTTTCTTTGAAAAGAATGAATGTATTCTTTTCACATGAACGATACCGCCGCAGATCGCCAATCGGTTCATAAAATCTAAGTTGTTCACAGGATTGAAAACCTTGAGACCACTTTAAAGAATGTGTTCGCATGTGGACAGCTCACCACATATCTATACCACGGGGAAGGAAACCTCCTGGTTTCCATATGGCAGGCGACTGAACGGATCAAAATTCCTGTACATGAAATTGATGCTCGATACTACCCCGCGTTTGCTGATTTTATTAGGTCTGTCAAAGATTTCCGGGGTTTGAGTAGATGAAGCTGTAGCATTTTGACTTAGAAGTCAAGATTTATCTGTTGACTCGTATCTGCCTTAGCATTGACCCTTGACATTGGTACGTCTGCTGCTTAGATGTTTTCTTGCGTAATATTGGTGATAATATTTCACACGACATGGCTGACATGCTGTGGAATGTTCGAGACTGTGCGTCGATAGCATCATTCACAATGTCGCCAACAGTAAACCGCAGAGTATTTGTAAATAGTATCTATTATATGCAGCCTTTCTCTTCATTCCAACCATTTTAGTTTACCCAGATTTAGTACCAGTAGTGCTCAATCAAAGATACTGTCAGGTATACAGTTGGTTGATTAAAATTGGCTATTAATTAAACATGTCATGTAGTCTTACGTTTGGCAAATTGTCGTGCTGCGTAATTTCAGATCAAACCATTCTATGCAGTTTTTTTATTATGTTGATAAAGTTCGATGCTAATATCTTAATATTTTCAAGTGTCGAAGGCTCGTAATGTTACAGTTATCAATCGATAATTAATAATCTTCACACGAGAGACACTTATGGTGAAACCTTAAATGTTTTATCTGTTCCGCTTTGGTAAGTCAATATGCCTATCTGAGATTTTTTTTATATAAATGCGGTAGTTTTTGAGTAAGTAAGTAATCGTTTCTATAAATGAAGTAAATGAGGGTCAAAAAACTAATGGCCGTAAAAATAAAACAATTGATATCACCGTCCATCTCAACTATAGCCCGATAACATTTTCAGGGATTTGAGACAATGCTGAGATGGATGTGTTGCAATACTTGCCGCAACAGAAAACTCGTTGAAATTGACATCCCAGCACAGGAGAAGAAACTTAGAGCACTTAGACTCTCGATGGATAAGTCTGATAAACATCAAACCGAGAATACTGATATAGAGGGAGATTTAGATACGGGGTATGGTAGTTATCAAAACAAGGTCATAATCGTGAAGCATTTCAGTGCGAATGACATTTTACAAAATGTGCGTGGCGTGACATAATATTGAAAAATATTTACCTCGTAGATATTATGTATGGCGATGTTCGTGTGCCATATTAACTTCAGTTAGTCATGAAACTATAAATAATGTTAATACTAGATATCCAGGGACTTATAAAAACACTATAATTAATATCTAATAATAATAAGTACATTAGTGCTAAGGCGACTTGTCATAGTAATGAGTGGTAATGAAACGAAAAAATGTAAAACAATATGACTTATCTACATAGATAAATGTAGGCCATAAAATGTTACTACGTTTTATAAAAAAGCGAAATGTGCCTACTTTTTATTTAATATAATGACTCATTTACACGCTTGGCAAGTCTCGTCACTGATCCAGCCCGTGTTGGTTTTTGAACAAAAATCAAAGGAGCTCGCGGCAAGCGCATGCGACTTGCGCAGGCGTGAAATAGAATCCAAGCGTTTGTCAAAGTTGGTCGAGGCTTGGAACTTGTGAACGCCTGCCAAACAGTGGCAAGCGTGTAAATCCGGCATAAGAGTTATACGGTTACTGTGTAATAAGGCATAACCTAATCCCAAACTCGAGAAAGATTTTTAGATTAGCTAGTAAAGACTTGCCGTCGATTGTAAATTTTATTATCAACAGAAACATCCCCCATTCCTCGTAGACCTTATGAGCTGGTAATAACGTCCAATCTTGTGGTTGCAGTTTCAACAGGATGCCTCTGCAGTTGACCAAGCCCGCGCCCCAGTTCAAGACCACGGCGGTGGTGAACGGAGAGTTCAAGGACATCTCCCTCTCCGACTACAAGGACAAATATGTGGTGCTGTTCTTCTACCCCTTAGACTTGTAAGTACTAAATTCAATACGTTTCAAGCTTATTGGCGGCTTGGAATCTTCACGCGAGACGATGCACAAAACACATTTCGATGTAAGTGGGTGAGAGAGGCGAGTGGTGGGGCTCGGCTACGCGCATAGTAGCTAACTTCACAGCCAATAAGGCCCGGTTTCCACCAAAGCGGAGAGGAGAGGAGATGAGTAGAGATGTGCTGTGAAGCTGACAGGTTATTTCCACCAAAACGGAGAGGAGATGTGAGTGACACAAGATTCTATAAAAGAATGAGACATCTCTCCTCTCCGCTTGATCTATTTTCATCGAAGCTTAGCGGAGAGGAGTTGTGGAAATATAGAAATCTGATTGGTTATTCAAAACACATCTCTCGTCTCCTCTCCTCTCCGCTTTATTGGAAACCGGGCCTAAGGTAAGGATGAAAAGCATTATACTAACATAAAGCAAAATTGACCATCAGCCATTTTTCATGTCCCCACTGCTGGGGCACAGGCCTTCCTTATAGGTAGGGCGCTATACCACTGCGCCACCGAGCTCCTCAAAGCAAAATTATTGATGGTTAAATCTAAACTACTTATTTCAAATAAGTGGAATAAAATGAAACTTGGCTTAAAATTAAAACTACTGTCCTTTTTATCTTCCCCTTAAGAAAAAGATGATAGCATCAGCAGCGTTTTAGAAAAAAGGGGCAGGAATTTTCAAGGTAATAAATAAAAAAAAGTATCGATCGATGTAATTGTGTGTTTACTTGTTTCTTGCCCCCTGATTATGTAACTTTGTTGCAATCAACTCTGATAGAAATTGCAGTTGCATTGCTGCTTTAGTAAGAACCAATGTGACAACTATCTTACTTAAAGCAGCAATGTAACTGCGGTTTCCATCGAGTATTGTTAGCAACAGAGTTACGTAATCAGCCCCCCGATACAATCTGGGGGTTTCAAATCGTGAGTCGATCACATCATCGCTCAAGCGCTTGCCTATCTACCATAAAAAACATAATAAGATATCTACAGTACAGTAAAGATAAAAAGAGAGAAAAGTCCTAACATTTCAACATATTCCTTTCGCAGCACATTCGTATGCCCGACCGAGATCATCTCGTTCTCGGAGCGCGCGGACGACTTCAGGAAGATCGGGTGCGAGGTTATCGCAGCCTCCACCGACTCGCACTTCACACACTTGGCGTGGATCAACACACCTCGCAAGCAGGGTAATTACTTCATCTTGACCATCACCTAATAGGTTACAAATCAAATTTTTTGACAGGGAAACCAACAACTCTTTTTTATTGGATTGCTGCAATTCAAAAAAATGTCTTTTCTAACTCTTGTGTTAAATATGTTAACCTCAGTTCTTTTCTCTAAACCTTAATCCAGTTCCTTTAACTTGTTTTTTTAAGTTTACCGCCCACTTAAATGAATTATGTTCTAGTCCCTCCCCACCACATCTTAATATCTAAACTTTACTCTTAAAAACACTTACATCATACTTTAAATACCATTCTCCTTTATCGCCCCCTGTAGGCCTCCAATGCCCACAAAGGGCATTATCGCCCACTTTGAGAAAGACTGTCTTAATTCAAAGTTACATAGTAAAGTTACCTAATCTGCGGTCGGCCACAGCACCACGACCGATTAGATTCAGGAGCCGACGCAGTAGGTCCAGGAGTTCGATACCTTACTTAGTTAAAAATTAGGCACCAATTTTTATAATCCACAACGAAATAGTGCTTGGACAATACCTCATCTGATGTTAAGTGACGATTAGGCCGAAAGTTTAAGCGCACTACACCTGAACTGACTATCTTACCTTTAACTGCCGGAACACATTTTTTTTTAATTTGTTGATATGTTGCCAGATTTAGGTAACATGGTGGCAGCTAGCCAGGTGGACTTGAAATAAATCCTACCACTATCCAAATCGAGTACGAATGTACCCCCCTCCTGGGAATCAAACCCGGGACCCCTGCGTCTTATACGTGTGGGAGAACCACTAGACCACAGAGTCGGTTATTTCACTTATGCAATGGACATTGTTTAAGACATCTCATCCCTTCACCCTTATTTAGGGTCGGCGCAGTGCGTCCTTCTCTTTTATTATTTCCTGTCACTCGTCATCTCATATTCGTATCATTCCTCACACAATCCATCCATCTTACCTGCGGTCTTCCTCTTGCTTTCCAGCCATCAACATCCATATCTATTACTCTTCTAGTAACATGCCCATATATACCTTCCTAAATCATTTTTTAAGTAGGTAATCGTAAAAAACTAATTGTTAACCAGGTGGTCTCGGCCCCATGAACATTCCGATCCTGAGCGACAAATCGCACCGCATCTCGCGCGACTACGGAGTCCTCAACGAGGAGACCGGGATCCCGTTCCGCGGACTGTTCATCATAGACAACAAACAGAACCTGCGCCAGATCACTGTCAACGACCTGCCCGTGGGAAGGTCAGTGTCATATGTGTACAGTGCCATATGTATAGTCTACGGAGTCTTCAACGAAGAGACCGGCATCCCCTTTCGAAGACTGTTCATCACTGACGGCAAACAGAACCTGCGCCAGATTACCATCAACGACCTGTCCGTGGAAAGGTTAGTGTCATGTGTTCAGTGTCATATTATGTATAGTCTACGGAGTCAACGAAGAGACCGACATCCCGTTTCGAGGACTGTTCATCATAGAAGACAAGCAGAACCCGCGCCAGATCACAGTCAACGACCTGCCCGTGGGAAGGTCGTGTCATATGTGTACAGTGTCATATGTATAATCTACGAAGTACTCAACGAGAAGACCAGCATCCCCTTCGCCAGATCACCATCTATGACCTGCCCGTGGGAAGGTTAGTGTTTCATCAGCTGTCCTGGGGTCCAAAAATACAATATTTTCTTTTTATATCCCCTGATTAATGACGAAAGAGATCGAGAGAGGTTTGCCGATCGATGAAACGAATTAACGACGTTTAATATCGTGTATTATTTCTGAAGTCCTGTTTATACAGTTTCAAAAAGAAAAGAATTAAGTTATTTTTTTCTAATTACTATTGCTAGAATCAGAAATATAAGGCGTTTAAGTATAAAATTGCCGTATTGTATGGAGAATTTATTTTAAAGAATTTGTTTTTTCCATACTAACATTTTATTAATTTATTTAACAACCATGAACACTAATGTTTTAAAACTTTTATGCACTAATGTTTAAACACTAAAATAATGTATGCACTAAGGTTACGCTAAAAAAAAAGTGTTACAACGAAATAAGAGGTCATTTCTGCTAACAAAAAAAGGAGTTACTAATTATAAATCTCGATCGACGACCTCCGTGGTCGAGTGGCTTTGCACACCGGTTTTCAAGGTGTCGCCATCTCTGAGGTCCCGGGTTCGATCCCCGGTTGGGTCAATTTAGAAAAACGAACTTTTCTATATTGACTCAGGTCTGGGTGTTTGTGATACCACCGTTGTCTCTGATTTCCATAACACAAGTGCTTTAGCTACTTACTTTGGAATCGGCGCAATGTATGTGATGTTGTCAAATATTTATTTATTTATAAATACTAATAAGGTACTTTTTTAAAGTTAAGGAAATAAAATCAGAAATATTTTTATTGCTGACATGTAGTTGGCCGTCATGATCGTAATTCGAAATAAACAACCGAAGCATCTTTAACATCATAGAAGATATGAGAGTCTCTGTGTGTGTGAGAAAAACATCGGCTATTTCATACTTTAACCCCTATTATTAACAATAATGATTTAAACTACATTTGGCACTGGCACGCGAACAATTTTAACCCTTCAACCTCCGAAAAATGAGACACAATAGATATTCCATTTTTATCCGGCCGCATGCGTCCGCTCGGGCGTCGATGAATTAAGATAAGCGGTAATTAATCAATGATTATTTTATAAATAATTACATAACTTATAGATTAAAAGGTAGATAGTGATAATATAACCTTCGATTAAAAATGTTATCTGCCTATGTCTAGCCGAGTTACACAGACTTCAGATATCGATATTGAGTGATTATATTGCAGTACCTAGTTAAAACTGGAAATATAATTTATGATATGAAACTATGAATGACGACCTGAGTAGTGCGGTGGTCAACATGCCGGTCTACCACGCAAGAGGCCTCGGGTTCGATACCCGGCCGGGCAGAAATTGATTCGATGAATTTTAATTTCTGTGATGGTTCTGGTTGTAATGTATAATAAGTGTATATTTAAAAAGTATATAAGTAGAATATCAGTTGTGCTTGTGTAGCACCCATATTACAAGCTTTGCTTAGTTTAGGGCTAGATGGCGCTGTATGAATTTTTCCAAGCATTTATTTATTTATTTAATGAATGAAATAGATTTACAACAATAACATAACGTAAATTATAATATTCTACACTTTTTTTATGAATTATAGTAACAGGTAACAATAATTTTAGAGTAATAACATATCAGCATCAAGAACACTAACTTTTTTTTCAGTTACAAATTGGTATTTTAATAACCAACATTAATGGGAATATCTGGAATAAATCAAATTGGCTAATTAATTTTTTTTATTTAGAAAATGTTTTCAGAATTATTATTTTTTTAGATATTTCCCATTAAATTATTATATTTATCCCAGTTACATGGATTCAGTTATTTCCTTTCCTAATATTGTCTAGCCCTAGTAAAACATAGTTGCACAAATTATTCAATTGACATACATATAGTATTGTTATCACAGTTTGTCCTTAATCGCATACGTGTACGATACGCACGGCCTTGGACATAAGTACGTACAATACCACGAGGATAAGCTAGTAACTAACTGTTGATTCATGCACTAATCATGCAAATTATGTAACGTAAACTTATGTGTGACCACAGAATAGATATTAGTCGGTGTGACATTATTACGTTAAGTAATTCTACGTATGATGCCGCACTGTACCGCTGCGCTGAGATGAGACACACGTCGTGCGCTCGGAACACGTTTGAGATTCGTTTGAGATTCCAATTATTCCGTGTCGGTGAGAGGTATCTATGTGTGCGTTGCTCGAGGCGCTTAGTACTAAGCTTGACTTCTATCCTCCCTCTATTTTGTACCATATCGATAACTATTGCCAGTTTTAAATAACACATTTCCTATTCACCTTACAAGCTCGTTTAAAGCGTTTTATTTCAACACATTTCCTATCCACAGGTCCGTCGAAGAAGCCCTTCGCCTAGTGCAGGCGTTCCAGTACACCGACAAGTACGGTGAAGTCTGCCCCGCGAACTGGCAGCCCGGCGCGAAGACCATCAAGCCCGACACCAAGGCTGCGCAACAGTACTTCACCGATGCCAACTAATACATCCTATATACACAACAAACTATAATTCTAAATATAATTTAAACTAATTTCAATTATAATATAATAAACTATTAGTTAAACCACATCCTGATGAATAAAACTTCTGGTACGAGTACAGTGAAGTCTGCCCCGTGAACTTGCAGCCCGGCACGAAGACCTCCAAGCCCGACACCAACAGTACTTCACTGATGCCAACTAATACGTCCTGTACACTCAACACAACTATTACTGGAACCACACCCTGATGGCTAAAACAACTTTATTATGGCAGTTTTTCTTACGGCAATTTTTGATTTTGAATACAGCAATCCTTAGTTTGCCAGGAACAACACCGGCGACGCTTGATGAAGGATGGCTTCTTCATCACGTGTTCGGTGGAGTGTCTGTGTGATCATGCAATGCGATACTAGACTGTGCTAATGTAATTTTGGAAACCAATGTGAAGTTAAGGCTGATTGAGCTACTTCTATTTCCTCGCCCGACTACCTACGCCTACTGCTTGCAAAGGAAGGCAGAAATGGGGTTCTGTGAAGCCATCCCGCTGATGTGGTCCTAGGGTCTACATATAAGAGATTAACGATACTTATCGCACTATAAAATCCCTTTCGAATTCGAACTCGTCATGCTATGCTGGGTCCATGTATATTGGCACATGTATATCGTTTAGAAAACATCAGGATGTGGTGAAACTGATATTTTAATCTTATAGAGGGATTACACGATCATTCAGACTGACTATTCTGAGTTTCTAAGAATAAATCGTACAAATGGCAGTCCTGTATCAGTCTGCATGATCGTGTAATCCCTCTCTTAAATCAGCAGTCTTATTGCTATAGTTCTAGTATAAAAAACATTTTTTTTAAATTATCATAATTATTGAATATGTATTAATGTTAAAAATTATAGTATTAGCAAACAATTCACTGGAGTTGATTTCTCACAAGTAATAAGACTGCAGATTTCATAGTATAAATGTCACCATAAAAAGAAAGGAGGTATATAACTTAGTTAACTTTAGCACTTGAATAAAAACTTTTCCAGAAATTCTGTTGATCAGAATCATGGCGTTCGTGTATTGTTACTGTTAAGTATTTTATAAAGTAAATTAATGGGTTTTTCACTTGGCAAACATGTGTTTGCGAATCTCAGCGCAAATAATGCAGTTTGACAATAAGAATGCGTAGCAATACCTCCATTATCAGTATTCTCATATCCTATGGTATAACCTTGTATTGAGGCTGTAATAAATGCTGTGTTTTTATTTCTGATCTTTTACTTTATGTACTTAATTACCTTTAATTAAATTATTAGGTATGCGAAATTTTTATCTACGGGCACTGGTAACAACACAATATATTATATACCTAGTAAATATTGATGTTTTTAGGCTGGTTTTCTTTTGAATGGGTATTTAGTTAAAAAAATTCTAATATGAGCTTATATTAAGCAATCAGGAACATTTTTTAGTACCTACTTAACTACATAATTAAAGTTTTAATCTGAAACAGATTTGTAAATTTAACCTCTTGAGTTATTGATTGCATGTATATACAATACACATATACATATATTATTATGTATTGCATGTACGTACGACAGCAAGTCAAGTTATAAACTGCGAAAACAGCTTTTATTACGTAGAGCATAAAGGCGGTCTCAAGGTCAACATGTATAGTCTGAGGTGCCGTCGTGTGTACAAGAGCAGTATGTATTCTGGGACAAGAGAGAGGAGAATATTCGCCAAGTCTCGTGACTTTCCCGTAAAAATATATGAGATTTAGGGTAGCCAAGTCTGGCAGTACTTTATTTCATCTCATCTTTAGGGTTCTGTACCCTCAAAAGGAAAAAACGGAACCCTTATAAGATCACTGTTGTCCGTCTGTCTGTCTGTCAAGACCCTCTATCTCAGGAACGCATGCAGGAAGTTGAAATTAAAACCATATGTACTCAGGTCTACAGTCCATAGAAGCTGTGAAAAACGGCCGTTTATGCCGCAAAAATACACATATTTCGACATTCGAAGCAATTTTAAGGTACTTTCCATTGACCTAGAACTTTGTCTGAACTAATATCGTCTTATACCACAATACAGGGAAAAATATGAAAACTATACATTTGTTATTAAATAAAAAATATAGTCTATATTACACTCGGCGTCAAAAAATCGCACCTTTTCAAAAAAATTCTTTGAAACCATTTTAATCATATCTAATTAATAGTAAATGTTGTCATATACTTCTATCCATTCGTATATAACCAACAGTCTCTCAAACCGTTGGAACTCTCGTCATACGGAATAAATGACTGAGATTTAGTTTCCCAGCAACATTGCACTGTCACATTTTTTGCAATATAACAATTTCATTTGACAAGCTTCATGGCCAATAGTATGCATCTTGGGTGTTTCTTTTCTTAATTGAGAAGTTGACGTGCGCTCTCTCTAACGTTTCGATAGTGAATTTACCCGATTTTCCTGGATTGACCCCTATTTATACCCTTATAATGAATGCGCAAGTAATTACATGTGCAGCGTTTAATTGTGGTAACTGTTATGTTTTTTAAACAATAAATGATTGTTTAAAAGACCAATAAATGTACTTTCAATAGATATAAATAAAAAATAAGTAATACGTGTGCTAGCAGTAGCAGGTAGGCATATCTAAACTAATAAATAGAAGGTGCGATTTTTTTGAGGCCGAGTGTAGTACGTAATCAATCATCGAGGTATGCGCCATCATAATTTAACTTACCTATGAACTTGAGGTGATAATGCTTATTATTACGTATATTATACCAACAATAATACCAATATATTGATAAATTCTGTTTTTCTTTTTCTTTTAAAATCTCTTTTTTTTTCCTATTATACAAAACAACTTAATTTTGCGGTCAAACGCATAGCACAGATAAGCCCCGTGTCTTTGCCTTAATTAGTACGGAACTCTAAATGTGCGAAGTCCGATACGCACTTAGCCGGTTTTTTAAGATATGACTTGTATGTTTTACAAAGCAGTTTTATTTAAGTCAGCGCCATTTCTTGACTGATAGTGGAACTAATGTAATTTTTGTTGATGATTTCTGAAAAAGTGTGCTATGCTATTTAGAGTCATCGTTTTGTTTTTTTCTGTAATCTTTACATATAATTAATCACATATAATAACGGAAATTCCACTAATTTTAGTAAGTAACACATTATTATAGTTTTGGAATGTGCTCATCAAGGCCTTTCGTTTGATGACCATATTGTAATATTTTTTTCATTAAAATAAACTTAAAAAATATTAAAATCACAACTGCCCTGAGAAAAACGAACTAAAAAGTTAAATAACTAGTGTCGTCATTGCAGTCGGGGGACCTCTATTGAATAAAAAATTGTTCTGCAAACGGTCCCCCGACTGCAATGTCACTTGTTATTTAACTTTTTAGTACACTTTTGGCAGGATAAATTTTAAAAATATTAAAATCACGACTTTTATTTTTTACCATTTTGGTACGGAATCCTAATTATCATCAGCTTAGAGCATCTTAATGCTCTAAGATCATCAGCGAGCCATTTACCCACTATTTTCGAGTAGGTACGTACATAAGTAGATAGCGTAGATTTGGTTTAGAAAAAAAAACATTAACTTGCTTGTGTAGTATGTAACCACAGAATATAATAAGTGTAACGAACTAACTAGCTTCAGCAAACGATGCAATATTAAAAACGACTATTTTATTTAGAACACCTATGCCTTCATAAACAAGATATTATTTTACGACTCAATGTTTGTGTTTGGTGCAGGGCGGCGGGCGGCGCGGCGCGGCTCGGCACGTTCTTTGTGTGAATTTTTTTGCTTACCGCCACTTGTGCCGATAGGTGTCACATTTCGGCCAACCACTCCACTGTTTGCTATGGATTTAAAAATCGAACCAATGACGAATTGGCATTCCCGATTGTGGCAGAAGGCCGGGAGGGCGCGTGGCCGCGTACGCAGTGCGTTTAGCTAATATTTTACAAAGAGTGTTTTGAATAATAAATAAATAACTTGTCTCAAATTAGAATTTTACAAAGTTAAAATGGGTCAACGTTATAACGAGTTTAGTGACTACGGGAGCAGCAGTAGTACAGATTCGGTAAGTAAACCACATTTATATTGTTAAAATAGGTTAAAATAAATGGTACTGTACGAGCTAGGTATCTAACTTAATTTTGCGTTGGATTGCAAGTTGAAAGTCTCGTGGATTGTTTGAAACAAAATTGTTTGAAACAAAGTTGTGGATTGTTTGAAACGCTCGATACCTAGAACTTGATTGTAGCTAAATACAATGTTTGAATCTATTCTGTGCTGAGACAGAGTTTTAAGTTTATTTGATACACGACGGCACTTCAGTCAAACTATGTTGACCTTGAGACCGCCTTTATGCCCTACATAATAAAAGCTGTTTTCGCGGTTTTACTGTAGGTAGGTATAACCTGACGTGCTGTCGTGTGTACCATGGACGAATTTAATAATTTGTAGGTAAGTAGATGGATTGTAGGTACTTACTCACTTTTTTAAATAAAGTACCTACTCAGATAAGTTTGTGCCAAATATTATCATTGGTTAGTGCTTTTGTGCCTAGGTAAGATAGGTACCTATAGGGGACCGCAACATTCAACGTACCTACATACCTACTTATTACTCGCATAATTTTTATTGAAATAAGATAATAAGAGAAGAGAATTTTGTTAGCTATACTATAGGTATAATATAAATAAACAAACGCGTCTCAGTTTCAAAAGCAACTGAATGAGACTCATTATCTTCTATGAAGTTAAATAATGCTTTAGTTGCTTGTTATTAATTCGAGTTAGGTAGGTACATAAAGATTATGACAGCCAAGTAGGTCAGCACAGCAATAAATATCTATTTTTCTTTCCATAACGTTAAACAAGAAGGTAGGTGGACACTTACTTACTTATATGTTCCTACTTTATAAGTGACTCCTTTTTTGTTAGCAGAAATGACCACTTAAGGCTCCTATTTAGCCCTCAAGTGGCGCCCTCATCTTAATTAAAGGAGAACCGGCACTCGACTTAGAAAACTTGATTAGATTAACTTTCAATTGAATTTGGTCTTAAATTAAAACCAATAATATTTTCTACATTGATCAAGTACTGTCTTATTTTTAGCGCATGTAGAAAAAAAGTTATTTAAATGAATAATTATTTTATGGAAACACTAAGTACGGAAACAAGAGTCATTGAAAAACTTTCCGTTATCCCATCGAATACCTAATAATAAAGTTTTCAAAGGACAGAAAAATCACAATTATAATACCCGTGACTAAATAAACCTTAGAATAATAACTATTCTAAGGAATAAACCATAAACAAGTATAATTAATTATTTTCCTTTTTTTCAAATTAAGAAAACGAAATGTCAATCAATATGACTTGACTTTTGGCATTGATGACATTTGGTTGACAGATACCGCAGACTAATAAGTTAATAAGTAAGGAGCAGATTATGAATCACAGATAAAAAAATAAAAAGTATACAACTTTAGCACAAAAGGCCGGGATGTTGTAATGAGCAACTTTGATCTACATTATGTGCCAAATTACCTAAAAAACTTAATTCGATAGTTTACGAGGCTTATTAGTCAAAATACCTACTTAGTAGATTTACAAAACTTGTAATTTTTTGATGTGTAGGTAAAGATAAATGGTTACTGTGGATTAATCTTGGTACATAGACATTAAAATATGGGTGTGGTTTAATTATATTCATATTTTGGTGAGCAGAAAAATAGATTCAGTCAGCCAAAATAGCAAATATTTCCAAATTAATCAGCCAGCACGATCACTTTGGGCTTTAAAGTTGTTTGTTTCAACTCAAAAAACCCTGTTTCTTTTGTCCCAAGTACCTGGCCGAGTTCAGCAGGCTTTTGTAGTCTCTCTCTTTCTAAAATATTACTCTAATAACCTGTTAATTTCGGCTAGGTATGTACTTGGCCGAAACGCTCCTTAGGCTTTGTAGTAAAAAAATCCAATACATAAGCTAGAGCGTTTCGGCCAAGTACCTACCTGGCCGAAATCAACAGGCTTTTGTTATCTCGCTGGAGGAGGAAGTGGCATGCGACTAGATTATCCTTTTTATTGAATTTTGAACTTGAAGTTTTTTTGTTTCGTACTTTTTAGAGCGCGATTTTTCCGAAGTTGGATTTTACTTTTTAAACTTCTTTTTTCAGTACCTAAAAAAATACCACTTAATTTATTAATACCACGAAACTTCTACTGTCGTTAAAACAAACGTACTCCGCGCCTTCTACAATAGCTTAGTTACCTAGTTTCCATTCCCAAAATAGGATATGTAGGTAGGTAAGTAGTAACCTCACTTCAGCTGTAGTTTGTTAATCATTCAATGTGGTTCCAGTCCACAACCTGGAGCGAACCGGAGAAAGTCATGAGACAAAACAAGCATAAATCATCCAGCTTCGTCGACTGTAAGTATACAATAATAATTAGTACTTTTAGCAGTAGGTACATGAACTTCAATAGCAGTAGCAGTAGGAAAAATGTAGCTGCGTGTCGGCTAATAACAATAAAGTTAAGGTAAGCTTTGATTTGGCAGATTGATGTACCTTGCTACTATTCTTTGGAAAGATTTTTATTTGTGCCAAAAAGAAGTAGCAATGTATCACATCCATCTGTCAAATCAAAGTTTACCTTAAGTTCATTGTTTCGGCTAACATTGCTATTGTAATCGCTCTGATTTGACAGATGGATGTGATTAGCAATGTACTTCATGTGATACATTGCTACTTTTCTTTGGTAAGTTTTTATTTATGTCAAAACGAAGTAGCAATGTATCGTATACACCTGTCAAAACACAGTTAACATTAACTATATTGTTTTTGAAGTGATGATGGGCCGGTGCACGCTCGACGATGTGATGCAAGAGTTCAAGATGAACGGCACCGACTCGCCGTACACGCCTGAGGATGACAGCGCCTGGCCATCGCGTCGGCAAGGTCTGATCTCCTTTTTGATTACACATTGGACGGAGAAGATCAATTTTGTTTAAGTTAATTACCAAATAGTTAGGTAGGTAGGTATTGTTTTTTAATGTCCGTTCGGTCCTACTGTCCAGCCGGATATCCGGCATTTATCGCGGATCCATTTTTGAGAAGGTACCTAGCTCCTTCCTTTTAATATTTGTAGAGAAGAACAGTGAGTCTACCTCATTCCCATTTTTACAGTTTTTCGAAAAAAGTCGTGTTACCATATGCAAGTACTTTTACGCATGCATGACGTCACAACACTAGTCGTACTACCTACGTGTAAGCACGGAATAAAATATAATAGTTGCTGTGTACCCTTAGAGCATTAAGAACGGGAGATGGCAAATACACGTTCCCCTTTCACCAAAGTACATGACCAATTTGATCGTGACAGTTTATAAAAACTAGTTGGTCTCGAACACCCGTCATTTTGTAAGAACACATGTCACCGATCGCAGCTCCGCAAAAATGGTGAATTTGTGCAGTGTTTTCGTGCAAAAGACGATCTGAAAATTCAAATTTTACTAAGAACGGGATTTTCTATCACACGTAAGTATAATTTTATTACCAAACTATAATATAATTACGAAGAAAACGCACTTTGTTTGTGTAAGATAATGACGACATTGCGATAGCAAAACGATACCAAACACATGTCGAATACCATAATAAAAGTCGTAGTGCTGCGACAAAGAGAACGAATGCTTATGCTCTAAGAACGAATGAATGATCCAGTGAATGAGTTTTAACTATTATTTTGATGTGATCAGACCAGCACATAAATTGTCAAAGATTATTTTTATAATTAATACGTAATAGGTAGGTATTGACTTTTTTTTGCAAAATCTATACATAGTATTAATTGGAGACACTGTTTTACGGGTGTGATGTTCTCCTTTTTTAATCTTCTCTTTCTTTTAGGTCATCCCAAAATAGTTACTAGTCCTCGGCTGTCTGTCGGTTATGTAGAAGTGGAGAGAATCTTATAAATCAGTCCTGTCAAAGCCCGAGCATAGGACACCAAAATCATTAACCAAAATAAAGGAAACTGATGCCGAGATCCTCAAGTCAAATTGTTCCGATTGTGCAGCTTCTGCAGGTAAGAAATTTCAAAACTTTTGTTTACTTAAACTTTCCTTGCAAAAAAATTATTAACTAGCAAAAAGGAAGTTTTCAATTCAACCAATACATATTTATTTGTAGATTATAGGTATTAACATATTATCATACCAACTTTTTCATTTTAAGGTGGCTGCAAGCATTCACTACTGCTTATATTTTGGCTTGAAAAGCGGAGCTGTGAGCCTTCCAGCACATCTACACAAGACTTCTGGATAAAGCCTACCTTGGCATCGGAACGAACTAATTATGTTTTGTCAGAACATGTATACAAAAATGTAATAATACCTAATAAAAATGAAACACAAATCACTTGTTTTCCAAGCATTTATTATTTTATTTCACTTTTTTGTACTATTATGTTTTATTAACAACTCGTATTGTAGAGACCACGACGTTTCAATAGTAATACACAATCACGATTGTATGCACAATAAAGTATCATCTTGCCAATGCAAACCAATAGAAACGGTGCAACAGCAAAAGTATTTAGGCCTATCAATTGACAACCGCCACAACTGGGGTCCTCATATCGAAACTGTGTGCCATAACTTCGTGCTCTGTTAGCTAAATTTGTCATAATCAAAAATAAAATACCGTTCCAAGTTCTATTAATCCTGTACAAATCCTTGGTAGATCCTATAATTTCATATGGAATTTCAAGCTATGGACGCACATTTCAACCTACTTAGAGAAAATTTATAATCTACAATTACGAATATTAAAGCTTATAGTTAGTAAGAAAGTAAATCGTATCTATAAAGATAAGTATGACGAACTCTTTAGGTAATGCAAGGTCATATCGGTTCATGACAAAGTGAGTTACGCAATTAAATAACTGAACAACTCGATAACGTTGCTTCTTTGCCGAGGATTAATCATAGAATACAAACAAGACAGATTACGCAGAAGAAACTTCTCAAGGGCCGCTCAAATAACTTTTACGGAAAGAGAAAATTTACTTGTCTTCTTCCTGTCATAATTAACAATCTACCTAAAGAATTATAGGTTATTCTGGATGACCTCAAACACAAAAGTGTGAAGCAAAAACTCAAAATTTATTGTTCGACCAAAAATTTGCTTTAGAATTTCTCATATTTAAACAATAGTCAGCTTTTTCTTAACATCATCCTGTGCACACGCATTTACGATCAAATATTGTGTTTATTAAGTATTTTTAAGACCTTAAAATAAAATATATATTTATACAACGTGTTACAAAAGTACCTCTAATGCCGAATATGGTAGATAGGGACTATCAAACTGAAATCGCGAAATCAAATCAGATCAAAATGTATGAAACAGCTGTTTTTTTATTTCGCGATTTGAGAGTTTAGTTTGATGGTCCCTATATACCACATTCGGCATTAGGGGTATTTTGTAACATGGTGTATACATTTTTTTTTTTTTTTATTCATAAGAATGAAGCAATTTGTTTTTTCTTTTCAATACTGCTTAGTTGTATACCGACTATCTATTTTGACGAATACGTAGTGACTGGACAAACTTAATCGGGTTTTACGTTTTAGTCGCTGGGTTTTTCTATAAATTGTATGTTTTACTTTGTTTAATAAATAAATAAATAAAAAATGTATGTTGAACATTTAATTATAAGCGCATTTTAGTGATTGTTGGTGTATATCACAAAATCAAATGAAAACCATTTAACATAATCTTGTTCGTAATCAATCACTCATCTTCCAATCATTCAGTTTCATCGGTCTTTTGACGGCACATCACTAGCTGTTGTTGTTAAGTTTGGCGCTGTCGTAGCGTGATCTGTCAGAATTTGTACTGAGATTGTTAGTTCCAAATTTGACCACCCACAATTATAACTGTGTGGGATTTTGTTTTTGTGTGCGTGTGTAACAACAAGACTTTTTTCTACAAAAGTGTGCGTGAATATGAAGTTGTGTGCTGTGCGTGTTTACCTCGTCCCCCTCCAAAATCGGTGAACAAAATCTAGTGTAGAAGAGTGCTGTTGGCATCTCCCGTTCTTAATGCTCTAAGTGTGTACCAAAGGTTCAAAATAAAAACTACCGAATTCAATTTCCATGCTGCATGCATGTTTACGTTTTCATCCACTACCTATGCAAGTTGCATGCAACTTGTAGGTAGGTAGGTACTATGCATTAATCGAAACATGAATAAAAAAAACGTCGTCGGACGTCAAACCAAAATTCATTAGGCTGGCCGCAGACCTACCGGTTTCATTTCTTTGCTTTGCTGTTTTAGTTGAACAGGGGCTACCAGCTAAAGCATCGAACTACGGAAAGTCTGCCGGGCTTCAAATTAAAACAGATAAATATAGCCCCAATCGGGCCAAAATGACGAACCCTAATTTTTGATGTCACACGAACGTCGATATCTTCTAAATAACTACAATACTAAACTTCTTACACCGGCAGAATTTTCGAAGTTCGATGCGTTAGCCGGTACGGCTAGTTAGTTAGCTGTTCTACTAGAACAGCAAAGCAAAGAAATGGAACCGGTAGGTGTGGGGCCAGCCATAATTGGTATGTGGTCAAAATAAGTCAGAAGTTCAGAACCAATCGTGTAAATTTTTAAATATAAAACCGAAACTTAATAGTTACCGTATTTTAGGTAGAGTGCAAAATTCTAAAAAAATAAAATAACTTCGTCTTTGCAAAAAATACGGGAATAACGGGCCTGTGCCCCAGCAGTGGGGACATAAAAAATGGCTGATGTCGAATAATAGTGTAAGTAATTATTAGTGTAGGGCTAGTCCCGTCCCGACTAGACTTCGTTTTCAACAGAAAATGAAGTCTGACTTTTACTGAAATAAACCATGACAATGCATGAACAGACGAGCTGGCTGGTTTTGGTCCGTCCGGCGCGTACCTCCGGCAGAAGTCATGGCCGGAACCGGACCGGACGCCGGTGGTGCGGCTGCCGCCACGCGCGGTGTGCTCCACTAGATGGGTTGCAGAAGACGCCACCGCTGGCGCTGCAGCGCCTGCCCAAAATATTGGTAAGCAAGCGTTTCCTATAAATAATGATAATACTTGTAGCGGCGCGATCATACTGCTACATAAGCAAACGACGAATGACGAAGAAATGCAGGATCAGCGAAAAGTACAATATGTAAACATTACGCAGACGTAACGTCGCACTACGTCAAGCTAACATCAAGGCAAAAATTTATGAAGACTGACTCACGATATCGAATTTTTCTAAGCGCTTTACATAAATACAAATTCCAACATCGAACAGTTGGACCGCGTTCCAGAAGTACTTCCCTTTTCGCTGAATATATGGCGAGGAGATCATGCCTCAACAACAATACTTATTTATTTATTTTTATTAGGTCTGCCAACATTTTACACAAGCATAGAAATCATTTGCTAAAAATTTAACATTTATAAAACCAAAAAACCCGCGACACAAAAAGCTAACTCTTAATAAAAAACCCCCATAGAAAAAAGTTAACTCTTAAAAAGTTAAAAATAATATCGTCATAATTTTTATTAAGTCATACCTAAATAGATCTATAAAAAAGTCGTAGACATCGGGGGACCGCTAAGATAATGGATGTCTGGACTGATAGGGTGTACTGTTAGTGTACGTACCTATAGCCCGACCTGTGACTAGCTTAGATGTAAATCCATTAACTTCAGCCACGGCGGTTGGCGGTTCCCCGACGTCTTTGATATTTTCTAGATCTATTTAGGTTTGACTTGATGAAAATACCTATGACGATATTATTTTTAACTTTTTAAGAGTTAGCTTTTTTGTATGGGGTTTTTTTATTAAGAGTTAGCTTTTTTGTGTCAAGGGTTTTTAAATTTTTTAATACAAGTTTTTTATTTAAAGCATTTTAAACTTAATTTTTTGGCGGTCATTTTTTTGCCGCTATTTTGTTTTATTTTATTGCACCTAAATTAGAATATCATTGAAGTACCATGGTACCAAATTTCAAATCGACTGGACATATTATGAAAGTTAGCCAGATCCCCTCATCAACTAGAAAAGAGCTGATGATCTTCAAACGGCTGATTAGGTCATAGTTACCTAACCATGTTCTTTCAATGTCATTGAAGTAACACGGTACCAAATTCCGTATCGATCGGACATAATATGGAATGGAATGGAAATTCACTGCGGTGCAACTTTCAGTCTGGGAACCACCTTAATTTTACCTACCTACCTATTTCATCATTTAGGTTTAGAATCTCGGCCAGAAGTCCCCGCCACTTGTACTCCAGAGCCCCCTGAGGGTATAACCATGGAACAGCTTCGCGTGCTGTTCTCGCTGCCGGACTCTGTGCTGTACCCGCTGCTGAGGGACATGGAGCAGGGCCGCCAGCAAGAGCGAAAGAAGAAGCACCCTGAGGTATTTTTAAATTTGAGATTTTAGCATTCACAATGCTATTTTTATACCACCCTAAATAATATACTAGAAAAAATTCGACTCGCACCAAATCATATTTTAAGGCGGGAATCGAACCTGCGACCTTTGGAAGTCCGGTCCAATGGTTTTCCCCCTGAGCTCCCGCGAGTATTAGTTAGAAGAGAAGACTTATTGATTAATGTATCACATCCATATATTGTGTCAAATCAAAGCACCTGAACTTTATTCTTTTTAGCCGATATAGAAGCAGAACGTAAGTAAGTAGTAGGTACTATTACCACATCGTTCTGGTAATTTGGTATTATTACCAGAACTATTGTCATGAGCCTAGTTAGTTATAGTGGTCGAATAGTAGCAGTACAAGACGCCCTAACTAATAAAGCCTTATCACATTTACGTGAAGGTAATATTTGCAACGAACAATTCAATTTCAATAAATTTTACGTCAGGCCCTTAGAGCTCCGATCCAATCCAATGGAGTGCATCGAATGGATATTTGCCGAGAAGCATTTTTTCTCGTATCGATACTAGGTGTAATGTATGAACAGGAGTGCCGATTCTGCAAGAACAACGGCGAGCGCGAGTCGTACTACCGGTCGCACTCGCTGAAGGACGGCGACGGGCGCGTGCGCTGCCCCGTGCTGCGCGCCTTCGTGTGCCGGCGCTGCGGCGCGCGCGGCGACCACGCGCACACCATCAAGTACTGCCCGCTCTCCACCGACGAAGGTACTGCTACTACGGCTCACATGGTACACAGACACACCACGGCACAACAGACGATACGTGTTGACATTGAAACCGCCTTTATGCATTACGAAATAAAAGCTATTTTCGCAGTTTAACTGTATAACCTGACGTGCTTTCGTGTGTACAATAATATACTACGCCATAGGTAGGGTATAGCCATCCGAGACAGAGGGAGACATTATGCGCCGAGACGTCACCCCCGAGAGAACGTCTTGGAACATGCGTGGGTAATTGGGTATCCACTTACCTAGGTTGGCGAAACTCCGAGCTCCGCTAACCTGTACCAAAAGTTTTATCCTGTACTGCAACAGTGCGCCCCATAGTGTGTACGTGTGCGCACACGAATACGAACCTGGTTCGCACAGATACACATTATGGCCACAGGGTAAAAAAATTTGCTATGGCGCACTGTTACAGGTTCGTGAACCTAAGTGGATACTCAGCCGCATGCCGCATTCACACATTGGTCAGGTGAATAGCGACCTCGCATGTGCATGCTAAATATTTGATTGAATCAGGCATTACTTGGCGGAAGTCCCAAACCATTGTGAAAAGAGAAATATATGTAGCTCCATATATTTCTCTTTTCACAATGCTTTGCTAAATGTTGCAAACCTACTGTGTAGGTACACATGCGAGGTCGCTATTCGCCTGATCGCCTCGCCACTCGCACGAATGTGTGCTCTTACTAATATCCTTAGGCTGGCCCCAGACCTACCGGTTTCATTACTTTGCTTTGCCGTTTTAGTTGAACAGGGGCCGTACCGGCTAACGCATCGAACTTCGGAAAGTCTGCCGGGCTTCAAATTAAAACGGATAAATTGAGTCCCAATCGGGCCAAAATGGCGAACCCTAATTCATGATGTCACACGAACATTGATATCTTATAAATAACTTCGGCGAATAGTACAATACGAAACTCCTTACTTTGATTTATCTGTTTTAATTTGAAGCTCGGCAGACCCGCCGAAGTTTGAAAAGTTAGCCGGTAGGGCCCCTGGGGATACCAGCTAACGCATCGAACTTCGGAAAGTCTGCCAGGCTTTAAATTAAAACAGATAAATCGAGCCCCAATCAGGCCAAAATGGCGAACCCTAATTTATGTTTTCACACGAACATCGATATCTTCTTTCTTCGATTTATCTGTTTTAAGTTGAAACCCGGCAGAATTTCCGAAGTTCGATGCGTTAGCCGGTACGGCCCCCTGTTCTACTAGAACAGCAAAGCAAAGAAATGAAACCGGTAGGTCTGGGGCCAGTCTTACCTATCCATACTACTTCCTTATTAATATTATAAATGCGAAAGTCAGTTTGTTTGCTTGTTACGCCTTCACGTCCTAACTACTCAACTCAACCGATCATCATGAAGTTTTTGCATACACGTTGTCAGGGTTAGAGAAAAAACATAAGAACATACTTTTCATCCAATATAGGTAGGTACTGTTTCAGAGATAGACAAATAACTGTTCACGCATACAAAGTCGCGGACAGCTGCTAGTACCTAATAAACCTGACGTCTTGAATCGCTTGAAATAATTTCATATACCACTTAAAACATTACTTTTATTTCTGGGTAGGTACCTATACAAAAACTTCCTTAGTAACCTCGTATCATAAACTACTAACGTTTTATGGTCCTAATTGATATCCGATAACATCTACAGAGCATTTAATTTAAATGCTATTGGTATTCAAAAACTCCCACAGAGCGTTTCAAGTGTGCAGCCATGATGCGTAGCGTGCGCCAGGCCTCCGGGCGGCGTCGGGGCTCGCCCCCGGACTACGGCTACGTGACGACGACGTCCGGCGGGACTCCGCCCTCGCTCCGGGACAACGTATACAGCTACGCGAGGACTGCGCCCCTCGACCCGCTGTGGGCCGCGCTTGAGCAAAAACTGATGCTCTAGTACACAAGGCAAGAATATCGGGAAAAACATTAATTTTTAAATTATTTCAACACCTAAATTAGCACAAGTACTGAATAAAGAGCGTGTTGTTATTGTTTTTAGAAATATTATTGACGATTATCTTTTGTTTATTTTAGTACACTTCTGCCATCTGGCGGAGTGCTTTTGACGTATGCCTATGTGCTTTTGACGTATGCTTATGTGCTTTTGATATTGAAAGATGATTGTTGCAACGCTGATTGCGAACGCCGTTAGATGGCGCTTTTAAGAATTAATATTTAGTATTATTTCTACACAACGTTGTAGGATCATAATTAATATAATGTTAAGAATTGATTACTTTATAGATTTATTATTTTGACTAAAATTTATAGGATCGTGTTATTTTGATATTTTTATAGATCTACTATTTTTATTGTTAGCAAATATTTTGCCTTGTTAAATTACCTAAGATTAGTTCTTCTAATAGGCAAGTAAAATTGCTAGATTATTGTTGATTAGTTTTTAACATAAGACTAGTATTATATGACAATATGAAAATCAGTTAAATGTTTACAGACGCTGCATTCTTTGTAAGCCTTAATTGAAATCAGTTTATTGTTTTGTATCCAAACTATACATTTAAATCAGTAAAAATAATGTTTAGTATTTCTGTGACTTTAGCGGATTTATACAGCATAATAATGAAATATTCAGTTTTTATAACATTACTTTTGAAGCATTTAGTGATATCAATGTTGTACACATTGAAATTGCTTAATGTTATTTTTTATGAATTTCCAAAACGAGCTTATTAATAAACTATTCAAATCACATCAGTAAAAATTGCAAGATTGCAAACTACTTTAAGTAATTTTTGTTCAATAAAATAAGTTAAATAATTATGTGAATTATTAAACTTATTTTCCAACAGTTACACAGTTTTTCAAAATAAATTACTTATTATTGTCATAACTAACCGCATGTCACTTTATTAAAAAACAACTTAAATAGGCTTACAATTTTAAATACATGTACAAATCAATGTAAACAATAAAGTTACTTAACAAAAGTAATATGTAGTGTGTATTTAGTAAATAAAGCAAATAAGTTTCATAGATACAATATAATGTATTATGGCGTATTAAAAATGACTGAATTTTATACGAATGTCTGACATAACACTGTAATGTATGGAAGCTTAAAATATAAGCTAGATTAATTATTTTTTGGTTAAATAAAGAAAAAAAAAACACGTGAGTAGCATCATCCCAAATTAAGTTCCTATTATTGAAACAAAGACGATATTATATAAGTAAGTTAGAATATTTTGCGTTGAAATTGGTTATTTAAAGGAATACTCTATTCCGTTTGTTTTTGTTTAGTTGATTGTTACCAGTTATTCTTTTATGGTGGTGGTATGGTATCATTTGGGGATCAATAAACAAAACTGATCTATAAAGGTTTTGTTTTATTTCTTAACTTCAGATAGGCAAGCGCTTGAACGCTATCACGCCTGATGGTAACCGATGTTGCGATCAACGATGAAACGTGCTTGCCTAGTAGAGGGCGCTTGCCTAACTAACTTTTATCTTCGTGTTCCGCTCCTATCAGAGATTGGACAACATCATGGCCATCTTGACCTTCGAGGCCTTAACAGACATCTTTTTAACTTAGGTGTCACGGACAATCCTCTACGCAGAGGCTGCATCGAGGAAGAAGAAGCAGCCACCCAAAAGCAGATCCGGCGGCACACCCTCCATACGCAAAATAGGCGCAAAAGACGTCGAGTGCCCGGAGTGGGTAGAACTGCGACCAAACCAATCCCGCAGGTTTTTCAGCCACGAATGTCATCTCTTCCAGCGCTGCGTTTGCCCATAATTTTGCCCTGAATGATTAATGGAGAATTCTGTATTTATCGTTTCTCATCACATGATTGTCATCACTATACGTGAGTTTGCGGCACTTGATGGTTTTGATGAGTTGTAAGTTTAGGTCTTTGCCCATCCTTATTAATTCTAACTGACACACGGCGAATTGGAGAAATTATACAGTCGTTCGACAGTAAATCTCGCAAGTTGACTATTAAAGTTTTCGAACAATATCAAATTCAAATAAAAATTGTCTTTCACACAAAAAAAAGCTTAATCAAAATCGGTTTATCCGTTTAGGAGCTACGATACCACAGACAGATACACAGATAGTCCCATACACAGATACACAGACACGTTAAACTTATAACACCCCTCTTCTTGCGTGGGGGGTTAATGAATCATAGGGTGGCCCATATTTTCTCTTGAGTAGTAGATATAATCATCCTATATAACTTCTTCATAGACTACTAATAACTTTTGTTAACTTAGTTTGCCATCCATAATATGTTTCTCACGATTTATCACAATTCTTTTAATTAATTTTTAAATAAAATTTCAAATGTGACCTCCTTTTAAATCAATTTTATTGATGAGGCTATTAATATCTCAGCTAAACGATATAGATAGATTGGTTTGGCATGTTGACAATAAATAAAATGATTTATTTTTTATCACGGATGACCACAGATAGTAAAAGTTAGTCGAACTGTGTCAAACGTACACCCGCGCTTGCAAGCTCATGCAAATGCAAACAAGCAATTAAAAAAAAGTCGCACGCCGCGCTCGCTTCTATATGCAAAGTCCACCGTGACATACTCGCAATAAAAAAACACATGAACACATCAAACTCATGACACTTACGAATAAGGTTCAATTTCTTTTGACGAGTAGTAAACGAAGCCTTTATAAATTCGTCCGAATTTAAACTCGCGCATCGAGAAGCCGCATACCGTTTTCGTTAAAGGAAAACATCATTAATGAATTCTAAACCTTATACACTGTGAAATAAAGTAGTGTTTCGGTGGTAGTATAAGTTATAAGAAATAGTATACTCTGTTACTAGTCAATAAAGTAGCTTTTGGCTCGCACTATCAGTCCCAAAATATGTAGACCTCAATCCGGTTGATTTGGATATGTATGCCGTAGATGTGGGTCTTAGGGGGGATGTTAAGATTATGCAGATCTGTGTAACGTATAATATGATATTTAATAGCTCCTTTCATGGTTTGCTGGTTTGGTGAAATGAAACCAAAATTGCGGTGGATAAGTACAGTTTATTTGCCAATTTAATTTAGCCCGCATCGTTCGCGGAAAAATTTGGGTCTATGGTTTTAGGCAATTAATGTCAAATACGGTATTGGCAGCGTCATAGTTAGTGCTTTAAAATGATGGTAGGAAAAATAAGAATAACTCTAAACTTAGCAAAAATTTGATGATCTCGTTGATGTCTTTTGCTTAGACATGCATGTTATTTTTATTTAAAAAATAATTTAAAAGGAAGTCAGTTAAAAACAAAGTGATTGTCCATCCTAGTCTTTAACCTACACACTTTTACGTCTGGAACTTAATTACCTATCTAGGTGTGAAATGCCTTATTGAAGCATGAATTTTGCGTATTCTATTTCTGGCAATACTAAACTTAGGCGGAAATTTAATATTGTTTGACAGATGAGTTTTTGGTATCGGCGGTGAAATTGAAACAAAAGGGTTCATTCATAAAAAAAATGCTGCTAGTGCTCAAAGAATGATTTGTAATTAATGGAGAAGATGCTTTGTCAAATACTACTGTAAAAAAATAGTTCAGCAGCTTCAGGAGTACTTATATCTATTCTATGCTTCAGGTCTGGTAATTTTGATGTTCCTCGCTGTGGGAACTATATTATTTTTAGTACAAAAGGCCGCGAACTTTTCCGACTTTCTAATATTTCTAAATAAATCAGCAATTTAATGCCAAACTGGACTGCTCTAAATTTTCTTTAGCTGCAATCAGTGATCTGCGCTTAATAAATGTTTAGTGAGCAATTCCGTGACCCACTTTTAATAAAATTTTGGTAAGCAATTCAGTGACCCACGTACAATAATATTTTGGTAAGCGATTCAGTGACCCACGTCTAATAAAATTTGGAAGCAAAGTATCTGAATTAGATACTTTGCTGACCAATTAGATATTGTGCTCCCCATCTGTTTATTTAATTGCTGACGATTTAAGCTTGTTTGCAGATCAAGGTTTGCTGACCAAATAATAAAACTGCTGTTTTGCTAACCATTAAGTTTTATTACAGTAAAAAAAAAAGGACCAAATATTTGATCTATTCCTTTCTAATACCAAAAACTAATACCAAATGGTATTTGTTTATTACCGTTATACAATTTATAGTCCCAACGAATACCAAATTTTTTTTTTTAATAAATTTATAGAAATTTTATAACGGCAATAAAGAAATACCATTGGTATTAGTTTTTAGTATCCGAAAGGAATAGATCAAATATTTGAGCTGTAGTAGTAGTTTGAGGTTGTGATTGAACAAGATATCGGGTAATGATTGGTGATCCGTAATAAACTGGTTTTTATATCTGCTGTGTTCTCATGGGTGGGTGGGTCATACCAAGTACCTACCCATACATTATGGTACACTATGTCATAGTGGCATAGTGTTTACCGCTCATATTGGGGTCAGTGGCATAATTAGCTGCCTACTGCCACACTACCTACTGAAGTAAAAATGAATACATTTACACGTAGTTGAATTTAAAATAAATGTATGGGTGCGCTTAATGGAGTAGCAAAATCGAAAGATTTTTATTATTGCTTATTGTTTTTCACATGATCTTAGAGATAGACATTTGCAATTGATTTGCCGAATTATATTATATGTTGTGTATCAAATAACATTTTGCACGAACATAGTTTGTAAGAATATTTAAGGCCAGTTTTAAAGATCGTGCACAGCACTATCTACTTAATTCATTTAAAATGGAATAGATTTTTAAAGAAATCGTATTTTCTGGTGTTGTTACTAAATAAGTAAGGTATGGTTTTGATCTGCCGTCGAATCGAACCGAGAACACGTGCAACGCCAAAATCATCGACCGAAATATTGCCGAGACTTCGCAGTTTATAACAATACTTGCTGCTTATTAAAACTAAAATTTACAATATCTTCTGTTGCTACAATAGATTTGACACGGCTGATTCACAATGGGTTTGTCAAACTGAACTTTGACTCTTTCTAGCGTTAAAAATAACTTAAAGTTGCAGAACATACATGTTAAAATATCGTAAAATGAAATGTTCCCCAGTTCCTGAATAATTTCGCCAGTGATGATTTTTTAGGCTGCGTTTGGTTAGCAGTTCATAACGCGTAAGCTACTATATTTATAGGAATAGAATAGGAATAGGAATAATTTGCGTAGCTAAGGCGGTGATTTACTTTAGAATATTCAATAATAATGAAATAGAATTCCCACAAACTATAATGGAACCTCTAAAATTTTTTTTTATCATATTTATTTCAGTGCTTCGGAGCCAAAGAGTTTACTAATGTATGGTCAAAAAACTTTTCCCAATATATCAATACATCGTAAACTATTTTACGCAAATTTTATTTTGGCAAAAAAACATTTGTCAAAACAACTTATTTTAGAAAGCAAAACTCTTTTTGGCAAGTTATTGTTTAACAAGTAATTAGTTGGTCATGTTTCATTTTATCAAGTGTATTATTTACTCAAATGTATCGTTTGGCATAACATACTCCGGCAATGTGTATAATAGACGCGAGCAGGGAAGTTTCACGTACTAAAACGTCGTTTCTGGCGCTTCGCCGCGCCGGTCGCTACGGCGCCGGCGGCACGCTCGCTCCGTTCGCTCGGCTCGCGCGTTTTTGGTCGCATTAAATCTAACCTAACCTAATGAACACTTGATGACTTTTTTCATGGCGGGAGGCTTCGCTGTCCCCGGCTTTTGTATCTACCTCCTTTTATGTGATTATCTTAATTTTAGAGCCCCCCTGGGCCTCACTATAAGTTAAATGTGTGATGTGACAATTTGAACAAATAATTTGAAAAATTTTAAAGATAATATTTGAGAACTTAAAGTTTAACAGACATTGGAATTGATAAAACTTGACAGAGTAAAAAGATGCCAAATGATAATTTGACCAAGTGAATAAAATGCGAAATGTAAATTTGCTAAATGATTAATTTGGGAAATGAAACTAATGCGAAAAGTTTTTTGGGAAGTGTGACGAAAAATGTTTTGGCTTAACGACAGAACTCCGAACCAAAGACAATCACAGTGAAAATTATAAAGTATTCTCCTATTTTTAACGCAATATCAAATTCAAACTCGTGTGATGTGAAGTTGGTTCTTCCCGTTCGAAGTAAAGTTTGTAAGCCGCAAAAAAAAATGTTCTCATATTTCTAATACAATTCCAAATTCAAACTGCTGTCAAGTTAGTTCTTCCCGCCCGCAGCAAAGTTCGCAAGCGCGCCGCGCCGTGTGCCTTGGCCGTGCACGGCGGCGACGTCGGCAGTGGGTCAAGAAACAAGGTCACGCCATTTCTCTCTGCGCCTGCGCCGCGTAGGGCTGGGCACGTGGTGCGAACCATACATTCTCGAGTGAAGTTGCCCAGGACCGACTACATTGTCAGATTAATCACAAAGTAAATAAAACGTTATCTGCTAGAAGGAGATACAAAATGCTCTCACCGCAGCGTTATGCGCTCCGGTAACGATCATTTGCGATTGTCAATTTTTACGTAATTGACGCTCATTGACGCGAAAATTTATCGTTTACATGTGCAATTGAAGCGATTGTCAATTGCTCTAACAATGGCATTGACGGTAAAATTGACAATCGCAAATGATCGTTACCGTAGCGCATAACGCTGCGGTGAGAGCATTTTGTAGGTATCTCCTTCTAGCAGATAACCGAAGCGCTTAAATCGGAAGTTTGTGTCTAACGGTAAAACTGATAAAAATCAAATGTACTTTGTGAGTACTAGAAGTAAATATTTTTGTCGAATCTAGACTTGGAAATACTAGCCTAGAAATATAACCATTTCTAACGTTTGAAAGCCCTAGAGTGGTGGGAGGATCGGAGGTGCGTAGGCGCAAATTTAGATGGAGCACCGCTCAGGCCGATCTGATCCGGGCCGGTAAGTCATCATTAGCAACCGCTTATCTGCGCAAATGGGACGCGGGCTTTATGTAATGGTAAGGACAATTCAATATCAGTTGCAGGGTTAACTGTAATGTTGTTTCAATGATTGGCATGCGATACTTGAATAGGGACATAAAGCGAAGGTTGCTATAGTTTACTTTTGTAAAATAACTTCACTATCCAAAAGCTGAGCTGTAAATTGATGCACACTTACAAGGGCTTTAAAATAGATGCTTGCAGTTATTTAATTACTTACTAGAAACCTTAAATTAAAAAATACAGCATTTTCTGCATCCGAACTTCGAAGATTTATATTTAAGAATTTAGCATTCAAAATGCCATTGGTGTAGATAAATAAACATTAAAGCTCTTCTATCACCATTAAAACTCATGAAATGAAATGAAATGAAATGAAATGAAATGAAATATTCTTTATTCAAATAAACTTAGATATTAAGTGCTTTTGAATGGTCTATATTTTCCTACCACCCATTCGAGACTTTTTTAGCTGACAAGAAGAATGGGCGCAAGAAACTTATCAGCTTTGTCAGAAATCAGAGTAACGATATTTACAAAGAAATTATATCGTTACCAAATACCTTAATTTAAAACAACATAATAAATAAAACAATAAAGTTATTAAAAACTGAAAATTAGGATAGTTACTTATAATGTTACATCCATGCATTGCTGTCTTTTAAATAATCTTCTACTTTGTAATAACCTTTGCTCATGAGCGTCTTTTTAACATGTATTTTGAATTCAAGCAAAGGCAGTTCAATTACATTTCGTGGAACTTTATTAAAAAGGGCAATTCCTTTCCCCATAAATGAGCCCCTAGTTTTTGCTAGTCTAAAACTAGGAACGGCAAGTTTGTCTTTATTTCTTGTATTAAAACGGTGTACATCACTATTTTTAGCAAGTGAGCAATAATGTTTCCTTACATTAACTAAATTATCATAGATGTATTGGCCTGCCACTGTTAAAATATTAATTTCTTTAAACAATTCTCTTAAAGAATCTCGCGGCCGAAGGTTGTATATGGCGCGAACAGCTCTTTTTTGGAGCACAAAAATATTTCCAATATTAGCTGCTGAGCCCCACAACAACATTCCGTAGGACATTACACTATGAAAATAACTAAAATAGACCAGCCTTGCCGTTTCAATGTCAGTTAAGAGCCTTATTTGTTTAACTGCGAATGCCGCAGAACTGAGTCTACTCGACAAGGTGTAGTCGACGACTCAGTTATACTTGTTAATTCATTAATAAAAGTTTCCCCTTGGTGTCTATTCTCTAATTAGTCTTGCATTTAATGACAATCAAAGAAAACTGCTCACACAAAAGATTCACCTCATGTTTTCATCTATAACGTCATTTCATCGAATCGATTATTAATCTGCCGTAAGTCGAATTCGACTTAATGGCTTCTTCGCGCTACTTTCGGTGCACTTGCCGGCAAAATGTCATTATTCGTATAGGTATTAATGATCGGCCAGCGACTTGTGCTCAATACCCATTTCGTTTTAATGAGAGAGTGCAGGCGGGCCTCTTGTGTGAAATTTTCGCAAAAAGTTTCATGGCTTTGTGAATGACGTCGGAAACTGCTTGGTAGCCTATTGTTGAATATTTATATGTTCTTTTTTTAATTCTATTCTTTAAAATGACATTCTGTGACAGGAGGAGCTCTATGGTGCAGTGGTTTATCGCCTGGCCCAGCGAATGTGAAGGTTAAGCAACTTTCGCAAGGGTCGGTTATGGGATGGGTGAAAATGTGTTATCTCTAGCTCCTCTGTGCTTCGAAAGGCACGTTAAGCCATTGGTCCCGACTGCATTTACAGTTGTTAACCCACCAATCCGCATTGGGCTCGCGTAGTGGGTTATGTATGGCCCATCCTCCTTATCCATCCATAAGGAAGGCCTGTGCCTCGGCAGTTAAAATTGTTGAAGGTCAGAATGACATTCTGCCTAAAATGAGGTTGCATGTTTTTAAATCTGCTCAAAAGAACGAAACGAGATTATTTCTTAAAGCTTTTTTTTCATATAAATTCAATCTGATTTTATTTGAATTTAATATTGTGCGAAAGCTGTAATAGTCAACTTGCAGACTTACTGTCGAATTTCCAATAAAGTTTTCCTTTTCGCCGTGTGTCAGTTAGAATTCGCGTATTTTTGTATGAATCTCCAACTTCTTTCTATTCTAACTGACACACTGCGAATAAAAGAAATTAGACAGTAAATTCGACAGTAAAGTCCGCAAGTTGACTATTCTGACTGAACAATATCAAATGCAAATAAAGTCAGAATGAATTTATATGAAAAAAAACCTGTTAGTAAATAGCTCGTTTGTATATAAAACTATATAGTAGCCCCTATTTTGTTTTGAGTGGTATTTGTGTTTAAATTTGTTTAAGTTACAAATGTTCATTCAGTTTTGTTTTAAGTACCTAACCTTTTTGTTTTGCCGTATATCCAAACTTTTTTGACTAGTTGATAATTACGAGTATTCAAACATTTATTTAAGAATAATTATTTGTGTTTAATTCAACAGAGTTTACATGTAGATCGACGGATAAAAGACGCCTAGTTTAGTAGCACAACAGCTTTCTACGTTAACTATTGTAGGAGTATGTGATTACTTTGAACCAGGTAAATTATAGGCGAAACAAGAATACGTCGGTAAGGAAATTCATCGGATTCTGGTCACACTGAGCCCATAGATGTGGCTAACGGATGGAGAAGCTAAGGGAGTCGATGTCGGACAGAAGTACCTCAGTACCACTGAGCAAGTAATCACTTGGTCAGTATTATACTAATTCTATGTCAGGGTTTATTTAACGCATGCATTCATACATTGAGATTGGTAAGATTTTAAATACCGCAAAAGACAAGGCGTTCTTATACTAATTTGAATTACAATCATTTTTACGTGATTAAAAAAATGATTATTTAGTAATATTATATAGGTAGTGTGTAAAAGTGAATATTTGCACGTGTATTAACACGACTACCCAAAAACAGAGAGTGTAATGTGTTCAAGGTTTATGTATGTTTGTTTGTGGGTATGTGAGTTTTTTATTCCACCATAACTTTTAAATGCCTTAACGGATTTGGATGTATGGGGTATCGTTAGAATTCTTACATCATTCCGATAGTGACATGACTTTTTTTTTACAAAAAAATTAACAGGGCGACTTTACGACGCTACTTTCAAATGTAAAAAAAAACTTTAGTTATTACAATATGGCAAATATTAAAGGCCTTGATTGATGAGTCAATTCCAAAACAATATAAGTAATTTGTCATTAAATGTGTGAAATAAAATAAATAAATTTTAAAAATACTAAAAACACGACTGCCCTGCCAAAAATGAACAAAAAAGTCAAATAACAAATGGCATTTCTACAAAACGGTCCCCCGACTGCAATGACACTTGTTATTTAACGTTTTTTTTTAATATTTTTTTTTTTGACAACATCACATGTATTGCTCCGATTCCAAAGTAAGTAGCTAAAGCACTTGTGTTATGGAAATCAGAGACAACGGTGGTATCACAAACACCCAGACCTGAGTCAATATAGAAAAATTCGTTTTTCTAAATTGACCCAACCGGGGATGTAACCCGGGACCTCAGAGATGGCGACACCTTAAAAACCGGTGTACAAAGCCACTCGACCACGGAGGTCGTCATAGTAGTAATTTAGTCCATTTTTGGTTACTTTTTGCTTGTTTGGTTGTTACTTTGACAGATCATTATCATAAAAATTCTGTTACATCTGCAAATTCAATCAATGCTTTTGGGAATCATTCTAGATAATAAGTTTTCATACTTTAATTCGATGAACTATGGCGATAGTAACCTAGGCATTGCAAAGACTAGACTTGCTTATGCGCACGTGTTTGTTATATGCGAGACGCGGGTAGGAAGGAGGGGGAGGGAGGGAGCGGAGATGGAAAGCTGTCGTGGTGCTCAATAATAATGATCATAGGAAATATCTGTAATGTAGTAAAACATGATATGGATAATAGGTTATTATAGCTATGGCTTTCTTCGAGTTATCTGATTCAAAACAGATACTTAGATACTTTAGATAAGCGAGTCCAATTTCATGTCATGTCATGACATAGCCGATAACTATCATCAAATGACACTTAAAAAAACAATTATTTTGAATTTCCTTGTAATCAAATATAAGAATATTACTGCTCTGTAATACAATACGCTTATATTGACACTCTAATGCAAAAAACTTGGTAAAATGGTGCTAAAAGTATGATTTGTAGGTACCTATTACCTATTATTTACTTACCTTATCGATACTTATCAAGAAAGATTACGATACGTGAGTATGAACTCACGTATTTTATAACAATATCACATAAACACAGCTTCAAATACGCAAAAGAAATAATGCAATACGCATTCAAAACCAAAAAAAAAGACGAGGCAGTATGGACATAGATTCTTTTGCCATCTCTATAATAAGAAATGTTTATCAAAAAAAAAACTATATCTTTGGTTTTCAGCACAATTTTGTCGACTTTAGTTCGTTCTGGATGTTTTTCTAAATTGTGAATATTGTTATTCAAATTGGTGTTTTTTTGTGACTCAAGTGTCAACAGAAATGTATATTATGGATCTTTTGATTGTGCGGTGGAGAGCTTGATACTCGATTATAAAGGATCAGAACACTCTTCACGCTAAGAAGGTAAGTTGATCAAAGCCTTCGCATAGTCCTACACAAATACTGTTGTTCAAGATCAATAACCTCATTATTATCAACATATTTGGCTATTTAGTTTATCAATGTCGCTCGATTCAGCCCCCGCGGATTTCCAAAAACTAGAAAGGTGCCGTTATCTTTTGTTTGAAAGTGTCTAGGCGGTTTTTGAATTTTTGATGTATGAACTCATTATAAAAAAGGTCCTGTGGAGGAGCTTAATGTTTACGTACTTTTGCTTTTGCCTAGCGATTGCAACTTTCGTAACGGTCAGACATTGGATTGGTGAACAAAAATGTTTTTTTTTAAAATAAATAACACTAGGTGAAGTTACACTGCTAAATTATTACACAAATAGATGGATGGATATACGAGGTAGGCTTAAGAGGAGCGTATGTAATACAAGTACACACGATAGCACTTCAGACTATACATGTTGACTTTAAGACTGCCTTTATGCCCTACGTAATAAAAGCTGTTTTCGCAGATTAACTGTATAACCTGACGCACGTCAGTGTACAAAGAGAAATGGACACTAGTTTAGACGCGAAACAGCTCATAATACTTGGTTTACTTGATAAGTTTTGAGATACACAGTCAAGTTTCAACCTTAGACAACATTTAGTCTAGAATCACCATGTTTAATGTGACTGGTACAAATTCTGCATTGTAATGCATAAACCGTTCATATAACATTTGAATGACTTGATGAAATTTAAAAAACGTCTTTTCAAAAAACTTGCTTAGTCAGAACATTTATAGTACCTATATAGCAAATGTGTCTAGACTTAATTATCACTAAAATCATCACTGAAATTCTTTTACGATTATGACGTTGCATAGCACAATTTATAATAAGATTTTTTCTAAAACGTACTGTAAAATAACCATAGATTTAAATTTCTACCTCATTATTCTCCATTTTCTGTGCTTAAAACAATATCTTAAAAACCGAAAAGGTTCTTTATTTCGATGCATATTTTTCACAAGAACCCAATAATTTGATCTATGCTCAGCCAATTTCGACCTTATATTTTTCCGTAGAAATATGCAAGAAGTTGCTTGTTTTAATTATAGCATACCCAAACATCGACGTATCCCCGATCCCTGATACTCCATGACACAGTGTCCCAATCTCACCGCACTGCGGAGGTACAACCTGCTCGCGAAGTGTGTCACTCGAGAGCGAATGCGGGTACAGTTAGACGCAACTTTTACTTTTACCCCCCCCCCCCCCCTTTCCCCCTCCCTGTTTCCATTCGTGCGTACGGCGAATTTGCTTAGCCAAGTAACGTACGCTATTGTTTAGTAGAAAAGAGCTTGTTCCATACTTCAAGTTAGTTTAGCTGAAGTATGGATTACAGACCTGACTAGATTTGCAAAGAAATACATAGAAGGACATTGGTACGGAATATAATACGGCCATATATTTTGATAAAAAATCTGTTCGTGTGTGTAAAAAACTACTTTTGAGTTAATTGCAATTTAAATAGAGAGATGATTAAGGTTAATCATCCAGAAATTAGGATTAAAATTGACTAAAGTATAACTAGTCTGATAATGCTGAAGAGCTTAGTAGAACAGGGGCCCAAACGCGCTAATTTTGAACGATAAATTTAAAACCGTTACGATGTCATTTAGGTTATATTTACCTAATATTCTTTGGTTTAGCTTTAGAATTCTCATTTAAATTATCTCTGTTTGGCATCCTAGGCATAGCTTTAAATATAAAAAAAAAAACTATTACGAGTATTTTTCTGTAAACGAAACTGAAAAGTTAACGATTTAATTTTGGTTTTTCGTTGAATTTTAGCACGATTGGGCCCCTTCGCTTAGCATTTCTTTAAGATTTGGACATTTTGTAATTAGAGTAAAAAAGGTAGGTACTGTAATTAATTAATTAAAAATAAACTAAGGTGTAGCAATTAAGACTACGAAAAGATTAGCTACACCGTAGAATGTAGCACAGACTACGCCGTAGCGAAGTAAGCCCAATATTTAGGGCAGAATTCCTGGGCCGAGTCCGGACAAGTCTCTATTCATCTCGCGTAGTGGCCGATGTGGATTGCTGGATATGAGGGACCAGCTTTTCACAATCAACAACTCAATAACCGACTGCTTAGAATTGTATAAACAGACTAGACTACTAGACTGTATAAAAGTTGTAATTTTTCATTTTCTATGGAAGCATGGGTTGTAAATTGTGGCAAATTTGAGTGCATTTAATGCCTTCAATTTTATTAAACGTGAATTTAAATTCACTAAATCTAAATTAAATTCATCATTGTAATTTGCTTTTATTGGACTTTTTGACACACAATTTCTGACAAAAAACACAATCTTATATCACTACCGCATTATTATAATGATTCCACATGTAATATTTGTTTACTTTTAGTGGTGGTCAGACAATTAAGGACACCAGTCGATTTTCATACAATCGAGGTAACTTTGAAGCCTTGGTTCATCGCCAAGGATTGACCTGGCTGTGATCTAATTATGGCCATACTAGGAGTGAGTGGAGGAGATTCAAATCGTCATACATATCCTCTAACTGATCTGATCAACATTGACCTACCTCTTTCATCATCTGATTGATCTGTGGTGGCTGGTACCCCAGTGATAGGTAATCTCATCTCTAAAGTGCCGAGGACATCGACGGCTTATTCTAAACAGAATATCAATACCAATTCTCGTATAAATTATTAATTAATAATGCCATAATATTCCTACTCTTTTCCAGTTGATTTTGGCACTTTACGTCCTTCTTACCTAGCACTGAGTTTCGTGCGCCGATGATGACGTCATTTTTTCTTTTTTTCCATTCCTTCCTGTCGCGTCTCCTAGTTGACTCCTTTTATATTAATATTATTACGCACACATCTGCAAGTTTTAACATCCACAAAAGACAGTAGAATAAAGTTGCCGGTACTTCTAGATAGTGCATCAGCATGTTTACGGATGTGGCGCAGGCGCGCGAACTGTGTCACTAACACACTTTCCACTGTCGCCTTCCCGCTCGCGCGCGCCTCTCGCTCGCACAACTTCCATCGGAAGCGGAGGTTATGGTCAAGGTTGCAGGTCCCCGCTTCGGATTTTTATTGCAGCTTTTCACACGCAGGTTTTTACACGTGTCGATTTTGACTGAATTCGCTTGGTTTTTGACCAAGACCATAACTTAAAAAACGAAAATGTGCCAACTTTAGCCTAGTGTCTTAAGGGCGAGCTTAGAATAAGAAGACATCATCTCAACAAGTTAAGCTACCTTAAGTATAAACACAATTTTTTAACCGACTTAAAAAAGGAGGAGGGTCAATTCGATTGTGTTTTTTTATCGTTGTTCGCGCGTAACTTTGACATTAATGGACCGATTTTAATGATTCTTTTTTTGTTTCATCGAGTTTTTTTCTAATCGATTCAGTAGTTTTCAAATAATCCTGAAAATACTATGATTTCGGTAGTAACTACCTTGATGACTTCTTTGTTTATGAACCGATTTAGATGATTATAAGGGATATCTTAAGTGCAGTCCTTTTAATTTTAATGACATTGGACCTTAGACTTCGAAGATACCTACCCAATGAACTCCTCCATGTCAAATAGGATAAGTATGTATAGTGATTAAGATATTGGTAGGTATATGACAATCCAGAACAAACCGAGCCATGGTCTGCGACGTTCTGGACTAGACTTGGACTATGAAGGCACGACGGAACTCCTTAAAAACAAACAGCGTAAATTTGGTAATTGAGTTATGGGCATTATTGGAAATATATAAAATTAAAAAAATATTCATACGCTTACATACCACAAAAAAGAAAAAAAAAAAAAGCTCTATTTCAAAAAGAAGAAAAGCCTCCTTTAAAAACCTAAAAATAAAAACAGCTTCAAAATTAAATAGCTTTAAAATAATTAAATACGCATACCAATTTAAATAAAAAACGCCCAAAAGTTGGGTGAAGATATTATAATTAACAAAAAGAAGTTCTTCTCCAGCCCCATCTTTGCCCCAAATTACATTGTAGTAAGTCTATAACAACAAAACGTCTTCGGTCTTATCGTCAATTAATATTAAGGTGACATAAGGCCAAGTACTTACCCGTTGTAGATAAAAAAAACAAAACTGTGCCAATAAATAAATACTAATGATTAATAAGTCTCGTTAAAAAAATGTTCCAATTTTTATTGCTTCAAAAAGGTGCAAATGGTGGCAAGACACGAGCAAAAGGAAATTAGTAAATACAGTTTAAATATAAAAAAAGTAAAAAACTATTAATAAAAGTTTTCATCTGTTTTGAAGATATATTTTCTGTTGTAACGATTACTCGCAGTCCCTAGTAGTACAATGTCAAAACCAGTCTCAGTAAACTTTTATAGGGAGAAATATATAAGGGTTGATAAATACAGAATATATTCATAGCTATTAATCGAATGCAACTTCAGGCTTTTAAAGGCCACAGAGTTCAAGTATGAAGGGCAAGGCGCGCCTGTACGTATACTCTGTATTAGTCGTGTGTATATTCGTGTATATACTCGCATTTCACTTGATTCGAGGAAAGGTCACCGCGACCTTTCCCATTCGGAGCGGTGGATGGTGGGAGTGACCCGTGGAGATGCTCCTAAATCAAACAAACAATGTCGAGTGTTTCATTTATGTTTGCGGTTGTCATTAATAAGATTTTTGTAAAAAAATAAAGCGTTGGCGATCCTTGGTTCAAAAAAATTGCTGTATAGTTATGTAGCCGGTTTTGGGACAGCGCAATAATTTCGATTGTAGTGCTCTAGTAAATCTTAAAAAGCTCTAACTTAGTTTGGTGTTTTTAATGTACTAATATCATTTAGCCACGCACGCCATTGCCATGCCTGGCTAGTATATATACTTATGAAACACTATGTTCTGACTTATTATCAGACTTCTCAAACCAGTGGATAGATCGGATCGGAAATGTCGCGATAAAGGATCCATTCTTTCAAATGTTTACGTGTTTTTTTCTATAGCATGAAATTCACGTGCATTTCCATGTTTCACATCCTTATCGACAGATACCTAAACGTTTTGTGCTGTATTTGATACTCAAGCCCGCATGCATTGTAACGAGTATTAATAGGGAAAAGTTTTGTGATACATAATCATAGCCTGAATTATAAGTGATTTGGCAAACTTACAGCTTGGTCATATAAAGTAACTAACATCAGTTACAGTTACGTTTACCTTTCATAAGAATCCCAATCCCTCTAGCATGAACACCAAAACGCAATATGATATAGCGATTTATCACGTTAAACTGTCAAAAGACAAAGGATTATTCGACGACCTCCATGGTCGAGTGGTTTGTACGCCGGTTTTCAAGGTGTCACCATCTCTGAGATCCCGGGTTCGATCCCCGGCTGGGTCAATTTAGAAAACTAAGTTTTCTATATTGGCTCAGGTCTGGGTGTGTGGTTACCACCGTTGTCTCTGATTTCCATAACACAAGTGCTATTTATTTATTTATTTATTTATTTATTCTTAAGGTACACCAACAGCAATACACATTAGACTTACAAAATATTAGTTTCACAGGGTATTGGAACAGATGTGTTCGCCAATTACAGGTATACACAGCATTTGTTGCATATTGAGAATATGGTTCAGTAACTACATATTAAGTACAAAAAAAAAAAAGGGGGAAAAATACACAAGTTACTAACAACTAACAAACAAATCAATTACTACTAAACTGAATTTGTGCTGACCGGTTGAAAGAAATTTAGCAGTTTATTTTTAAACTGATTACCCGAGTCACTGAAAATATCTATGTTAGGTATCTGCTTTACAATTTCGTTATATGAGTTACATATTCTTGCAACAGGTTGGTGCTTTAGCTACTTACTTTGGGATCAGAGCAATGTTTGTGATGTTGTCTAATATTTATTTATTATTTATTATGACAGTTGAGTGTCGACAACACGACATATATCACACGATGTATATCGTGTTTTGGTGGTCATGTTAGACGTAAAATTCAATATACACGTAAAAATTGTTCATACAGCTTGAATTTAGAGGAGGCTTGTTTACGCGATTTAATAACTATACAATCCTTTCCGATTTTCATATTGATTATTTGAAGAATATATACATACGCCCACCATTGCTTACAATATGGTTTATATTCATAATGATTTCAATGTTATTGCCATAATATAATTAACGTGTTCAAGTTGATACCCAACCTCGTCGTCGCAGATTCATGTCGCGCACATTCTGCGGTGCACACCCACTGCGCGCGTGCACCGAATGTGTGGACTACGGCAATTTATATTTTTTTTGGGAATCATAAATCATAATCGTAAATGCTTGGACAATTTCACTCAGCGCTTCTAGCCCCAAACTAAGCAAAGCTTGTAATATAGGTGCTAGACAGCTGATAAAATAGTAATATACTTTTAAAATATATGTACTTACTATAAAACCCAGACCCGATACAGAAGCTAAAAATTCATCATTTCAATTTCTGCCCGGCCGGGAATCAAACCCGGAACCTCTTGCGTTGTAGACCAGTTGACCACTGCACCACTCAAGTCGTCCAACAAACGTTGATGCTTATGATGTTAGTAATCCACTCCTACGAAGTTATTGGTGTTTTAAAAATAATACCGTAAAACTGTTTGCGCAAGTAAGTAAACAGACTGCCTCAATTTTTTTTGTAAATAATTTGTTTATTTCTATTATTGTTTATACTACATAAAAATCATAATGAAATGTGTTAAGTCCAGAGCGTGGCGACTCGCGCGCAGTAGTTAGCGGTGAAATCAAACCTCTCTATGTAAGTGGGTTGGTGAAAGAATCCGCCCGCACCGCGCAAAATAACTTGTCATCGTGCCACGCCGGTACGCCGACACACCGACACGCCGTCACGCCGGCACGCCGTCACGCCGTCACCCGTCCCCGCCGCCGGCGTGGTTTGTCGTTGTCACATTGGCTGTAACGCGTTGAAGTCTTTTCTTAACAACAACGCTTCGAAGTATTATGATTTGGTCGTAGCAGGATTTCTATTATTTATAACTTACTCATCTTACTATAAAAATAGTATTTCAATATGAAAATAAATCTCAGTTATAATAAATTTAATTAAGTGGTTCGAGAAAATACTGATTATCTCACAAAGATTTATTCAGTTTGTTGATTTTTCGGTTGGACAATTTTCTCCCGAAGTTTAGGCAATTTTCAAATTAATGCCAAACAATTTCACGGGTCTTTGCTAACATTATTAATTATTATTGTTACAAATTTTGTGACCGAGTAAATTACAAATTGCTAAGACCTAAAAATAATTAGGACCTAGAATCCTATTGTTTGGTCTAGCCTGAAACCAAAGGTCGTTTGTAATTTTTATTCGACAAATTATATAAGTGTCCAATCATTTTCGATTACTAAGTATCCGTAACTAAATTGGTAATTATCAAGTTAAGTTTAAATTTATTACAGAATTAATTGATATTTTGAAATTTTTTACTTAACTACTCTGGATGGCTAGCCTTGCCAAAGATATTGCTTAACTTTATCAGACTTACGATTGTCACTATGTTATTTATTTGAGAAGGAACAACTGTGTGACAAATAATGTTGAGAAAAATACACGTTTTGCATATACTACAAAATTTGGTCGAAAGAACATACACTTTAAAATATCATCTCATTCATATTGTTTTACAAAATACCCAAAAACTTGGAATTGTGAATGCAAAAATCTAAAATTAAAATATTATTAAGCAAGCGAGCGCGAAGCACGAGCGAAGCATCTCCGTTTCAGCTTGGGCAAAAATTGTTTTGTATGACCGGTTTTCTGGCTGTTCATTAGAAATAAAACACTGTTTATGGATTACAGCGCGTATGTTATTAATTCAGGTGTTATTTAAAAAATAATTAGTTTGGATTTATTGGTTTTTGATTTCCCGCCGTTCGACACCGGGGCAAAATCAAAAAACCAATAAATCCAAACTATTTTTTTCTAAAATAAGACCTGAATTATTAGTATTTGCGCTGTAATCGGTAAAAAGTGTTTTATTTCTAATGAACAGCCAAAAAGCCGATCATACAAAAGCATTTTTGCCTAAGCTGAAACGGAGATGTTTGGCTCGTGCTTGGCGCTCGCTCGCTTAATAATATTTTAATTTTTGATTTTTGCATTTACAATTCCAAGTTTTTGGGTATTTTGTAAAAACAATATGAATGAGATGATATTTTCAAGTCGGTGTATGTTCTTTCGACCAAATTTTGCAGTATATGCAAAACGTGTATTTTTCTCAACTCAATTTTCACATTACTTCAATCTAGGTATCTAGTCCTACTTGTTGAAAATACTTTTTATGTTTAGCAAGTTTTCCAAACCCAACGTTTACGTAGAATATTAAAAACAAATCTGACATACATACAAACATACATGAACCCTGAACACAATAGACACTTTTTTGGGAAGTCGTGTAAAAAAATAAATGTTTTGATGTATAGATAAAGTACCTGTTGCAATGTTGGTTTAACTGTCACCATATTTCAAACGCATCTCGGCATCGTGCGCAAACTCGCATATTCACGCACAAAAGGCGATTTTCTTCGCAAATGCTTGCGCAGTGTCAATTTTCACATCCGACTTTCTTCGTCGCCTGTGAACTGCGGATCTCACCGCGCGCTCACACCTTTGTTTGTTGTATCGATGTCTAGTGTGACCCAGTGATGCATCAGGTTATTTTTAGAAAACCCACCATTTTGCATGGGAACACGAGAAGAGTGTGTGATTGATCGGTTTTTATTTCCTGGGATCTATGAGATATTGTGCGTGTTTCAAGAAATCATGAGATCACGTGCATAATGTTTTAATTGAAGAACACAAGTACATTCTTACAAGTCTCTTATGCAGCTTCATAAATAAAACTAGAAAGTATCGTTAACAAAAAAAATCTCGTTTATTTTTACATTAATTTACACTTTACTTATAAATGGAAATGGACAAAACCTCTTTTAAAATATAACATTCTCTGTTTAATTGTATTTAAAAGTCGATAAGATGCGCGCGCACTGCGCGGAAGAATGTACATTTATAATAATTACAGCAAAATTACAATTAAAAATAAATACTTAACTCCTAAACGCCTAATCGCTAGCAAAGGTACTTTTAAGGTCTACTACACATGCGTGAGAAATGGCGCAAAACATTCTGATTACCGCACTGAAATTATATATCAATAAGTTTACGAAATTTCTTTTTTATTAGCACCAAATTCCAGTCTTTTATCTAATGCCAAACTAGAGCATAGTTTTTAAGTTTCATATAACAAAATCATATTTGTTTGTGTGACAGTTTTTCGTTTTGATAATCCAACAAATTTTGATAATACTGGACACAAAACCGCGTGTATTTCTCACAGCGTGCATAACAACCGCTCTTACCTCAGGCTATAGACGAGCGTCTTACACGCTTCATCTTTTATTAACTACCGACGAAATAATGAAAGTAATGGAATTGGGGGAAATGTTTGTATGACATGACAGTGAAAATAATTATCGATTGATAAATGAGTGTGAATTCAATGAAGTCTTTTAATAAATGTTAACGTTATGAAAAATGAATGAATATTTAAGTTAATGATTTATTATTTCTTATTATGGGTTTTTAATTTTGGAGGTAGACCAATAGTTTTTAATAAAGTCTGTTTATCCTTACTTGTCCTATTTAGACAGTTGTCATAAGTCTTTGAAACTTAGATCGCTAATCTAAAATATAATACGACAACTTAATCAAATTGTAATTAATACTTAAAAATATCTTTCACATTATAGAAAGCGTGTGGAAAACAATTTGTTGTATTTTATAAATGATTATTTCAATAAAAAGTTGGGTAAAGATTGTTTACCAAATAAGACAAGTAAGGATAAACAGAATTTAGACTGATCTTTTATAGAGCTTATTGCTACTTTAAAATTTGATTTAAAAAATAATCAATGTATCGTGCAAGTGTTAAGTTCGGGAAAATGCTGTTAATAATTGCCCATTCGTTGGTCCTAATTGGCCACATTGTGCAATAGCGGATCGGTAATATTTAGTGGTGTAGGTTGATTTTTTGCCGCCGCTTCCCGGACGCGGCGGTTCCGCTGCTCGCGTGTGCTCACAGTGAAGGACCGCACGAAAATTAAATTTATTTAATATTTTATGAATCAATATTTGTTGCTGAAGATGGGCTGAAGATGAGCGGGGAAAACTTGTTCGTTATTAATAATTGAAATATGTTTTATGTATTGATATTTTTATGTACTAGTATTGATATTTATATAGATGAAATTTATCTTTATTATAATTTTTTTTATTATCAAAATAATAATAAAATATAGATGAAATGTAGTAGTTTAAGAATGAATGGAAGAGATATCTAGTCATATGATCGATTAAAGTTACTCTAAATATGAAGTAATTATAATATGTAAAATATTATAACGTTACTATAATACCATACTAGTGTTAATGAATGAAATGGAAGAATGAAAATTAGATTGCAAATGAGAATAGAAAAAGTTAAAGCGAATCTTTTGAAGTGGCAAAAGTTCGAACAGTTTTCTTGTAGCCTCGTTAGCTTTGTCATCTTTGTTTGTCTTAATTAATTAAGTACTAACCAATATACATTACAAATCTACACAATAATTTGACTATAAGTAGGTAATCGGAGTAACCATTCACATACGAATATTTATATAAACAATAGATTTGAATTTTACTCGTTCATGTTTTGTCCGTTCTCATCCACTTTTAAACTGTGCCATAGAACACATACGCTGGCATCCCATGACCGCAGACTTACATAGTGACACTAACCTAACCAGACGAATTATACTATACAATAGCGTTCAAAGTGGAAGGGAGGATCCTAGACGATCGCTCGCCACGCAACAAAATATAAACAATTATCTACAAGTAAAGACGCTTAAAACTAGTTAACATTGCACTTGTCCTTAGGAATGTTATGCTAAGGGTTATTATAAAAATAATATATAAACATCGCTCTTAACTAAGTTAGAAGACAATGAAACTCTCGCACAAAATATCCTAGAATGAGATTCTCGGCCCGAGGCACGCGCCAATCACACACGCACGACTATAAACTATTAAAATGCTTTCATTTTGAGCTAGTGCCGACTTATCTATAACCTATGTTAGTCCCTCCCAATCCTCTTGTGTATTTGTTGGTGTTTTATGAGGTGCGCTTTCTGTCTGAACGCCTTCGCACAGACATCGCACCTGAAGGGCTTTTCACCGGTATGCGTGCGGAGATGCACTTTGATGTTGGATTTGTTTAGGAATCCTCTATTGCAGATGCCACAGCGGTGGACGGGTTTCTCTTTGCCTAGAAGGCCGCTGAGTTCAGCAGCCGTGGCTGAAGGGAATGAGAGTGAGCTTCCATGCATGTTCCCACTCGCCTGTTTCGCTTTCACTCTGCTCCTTTTGCTTTTGCTTGAGGGTGTTATAGTTGTAGTGTGTGCATGCGGATAACCTAACAGTCTATCTGGGCTACACAGTCCGTCTGGCTTCAAGCCGAGCGCGTAGTGCGACGCGTACCGCCCGTTCAGGATCCCACTAACACCGTCTGTCGTTGACACGGCGTTGCCGGGCGGCGACGACGTCGATATCACGTCCATGCCATAGCTGGTTGAACTCGGCGCCTCTTGTTTGACCGGTGGGCCATTCTGTAACCGATTCTGTAGAAGTGGCATATAGCCATGCGTCAACAGCGTCTGTAATGTTGAACCAGCTTGACCCAAGTTCTTTTGAAATAATTCTTGACTTTTCGCAAAGTCCTGCCCTTGTTTGCAGCTGAACTCGAGCCCGTGGTGGATCTGCTGGCTTTGCGGTGGAGGTGATGTCGGTAGGACGAACTCGTTCAAGTCATGGGGCACTATTTTGTCGCCGTGTTGATTACAAGCGCCTGCGATCCAGGCATCTATGTCCATCCAACTGTCTCGTGAGTCATTGCGCTCCGGGTCTTCAGGCTGTGAAGGGACAGTCGTGTCCGCCATGGCAGATCCGATAATAGCAGCGATGTCTTCTATCGAGCTGATATCATCGTACACGTCCTGTTTCTGGCCCTCCTCGAAAAGCTTCGCGGGGGGTGAACAGGAAGCAGCACAGGAGTCCGCGGCAGATGCAGTGGTTTCGGCAAAGGGTTTTGTGTCAGGTGCATCAAGAAAAGGTTTAACATCTTCCAAATCCGGAGGTTCAGCGTCCGCTGCGCAAGTAGAAGAAGAAACGACGTCATGATTTTCACCGTAGCCGCTTTGGGTGGGGTAGTTGTTGTTTTCTTCAGGGAGGCGTTGAGCGATAGCGTGAAAGTGATGTCCGGAGATGCCGTTGATGGATAGATGGCCGGTGTATCCAGTGAAGGGGGGAAGGGGTTTGAGTTCGGCGAGAGGAGGCGGGGCGAGGAGCGAGTCGAGGAGGTCGTGGCAGGGTGCGGGGGGCGAGGCGTCGAGCTTGGGGTCGAGCCAGCAGGCCCCCAGCAGCAGCTCATCGCTGCCACACTTCATGCCACGCCGGCCCACGCCGGAGCCCAGCGACACCCCGCCGCCGCCATACTTGGACGCCGCCACCCTGCCGCGCTATCTGGAACAATGCAAAATTTGGTTATTTATATTTTTTATACAAACAAAAGTCCTTTCCTAAATAGAAAAATGTATAAGATTGGTATTTATTTATATATATGTAAAACATCAATGTTTGTGTTTGTTTGCTTGGAACTTATAATTTCAATGTTCATCAGTTAGCGTTAGCGTTCAAATACATAAATCGTTAGCTACTTGACTAGGGGTAGTAATTAACAACATTTCAAAATTTTTGTCGTGCGTTTTTATTTTATTACTAGCTGCCCCACCTCGGCTTCGCCCTGGTGGCGCCATCTATTTTATATTGCTATTCAAAATGACGGAAAAGAGAAAAAATGATTTTTACGGCTTTCCGTATATTTTTTTAGGAATTGTCTTTTAAAAAAACCTTGTATGATAATAGCAAACACAACAAAAGAAGAATCATCTAATTTGGTGCAGTCATTCTTAAGTTATGGGCTCACACACATTGGGTGATTTATTTTTATTTATATAGATTTAGAAATAACTTATAAAAACGAGAGACACGTATTTTTTTTCTTTCCAATATTATTATTTTAAGTCATCTTAAAATTAATTTGAAAACTTCATCATTCAAAAATCATTCTAAAAGAGCGTAAGTGCAGTTAGTTGGAATTCTGGCGGTAATACCTTGGCCCACATGAATAAAAAATACACTTTGACGGCAACCTGTCAATCTATGGACTCTAATGACATTTGTTTGTTCATGTTTTTCTTGAGTTTGGTTTTCTTTTATCGCTACTTTTACCCGATTTTAAACAATACTGGATAAAGATATTCCTAAATTAGATTTCATAATCTCATGTGTAGTTCCTGCCTGCAAAAATACTGTGACGAAATACCCAAATATTTTTTTTTATGTGCTAAATGGTGCCAAAGTCTATACGTTTACAGTAGTGTCTTGCTTTAGAGTTTTATGGAAATTTAATTAAATGTACTTCAAACCAAACTGAATTTTATAAGACAGATTCAAAAGTTCAGAATCAAATAAATGTTTTGCAGAAGACACCAGCTTCAGCAGCATCCTGAAGTTCACTTTGGGAAGCTTGCGAATGTCTTCCATTACAAATCCCTCTCAAACCTTAATACATAGACCATACAACAAATACTAATGTAGTGATTACTTGCTCAGTGATACTAATGCCTTGATATTATAGCGAAAAATATTTTTCATTTAAACTGATCAGCGGGTTAAAAACTCTGTGTTCCATTCTAGGATGTAAAAGTATTTTAAAAATAGAACTGAAGTTGATTACAAACTGAATCAATTCCATTGCCTCCTTTTAACCCTTGTCTAACAATCTACTATTGACATTCGACAGCGACAGTTTTATTTATGGTTTTTTCAACGATAAATCACACTACTTTTTTCCGCAAAAGAATTTCATTTATTATTCCTTCTTTTCGATAATACGGAATGTTTTTCCACATATTTTGTGAAATAATTGATTAAAAAACCTGAAATAATATGTACGGTTTTAGAAATTGAAAAATATCGAAATGGTTTTCGATGCTTATTATGAAATTTTACTTAATGGTGTTACGTCTTCAACAACCAATATGCATATGATATTTGTATTGATACGTGTATGATATTTGTTAAAAATTTAAATTGATACGTTTTAACTTGTAGTACTATACACACAGTAGGTATGAAGTGAATAAATTGTCAATAATAGCCAATTGATATGCAACTGCCAAGCTTTTCAGTAATTAAACTCAAAGCTAGATAAAAACAGATCTTTTGTTAGACTTTTGTAACTCTACATTAGCTAACACTCGACTTCGAGTTATTTGAGGTAACGACTGGCGCAATCACAGATATAGTGCTCAATAATTGTTTCCATTTTGTCGGCCTGCGCCAGCGCCGTCACGCTTCAGTAGGCATCGGTGCCTTAAATACCAACACTTAGGTATTTTTAGTAACGATATTCGTATAAACATTATTAACAATTATTTAAGAAACGATTTTAATACCTAACTTTGTACTAAAATAAGTAATTTTGTGATGTGTTCGGAAAATTCACTTGATAATTTAAAAAAAACAGTAGCTATGTATATTGCTATGAAATATACTTGATAGTAGCCCATAACAAAGGAAATTGCCGATGGTTAGATAGATAGCTCGTGCGCTGCATTCAACGATCTACTTATGTATGTACATGCGCAATTAACCGAGTTATTCGAGCCAGCTGACCGTGTTGTTTCTAACTGCAAAACGACGAAATCGCTGTACGAAACGCTGTCGGCGCGGTGTTAGAAAAGGTCGACTTTTTGTGCAGAATGAAGTAAAAAGTGTGTTTTAAGTCGATAGATTTTTAAATTTTGCAAATTTAAACCAGACTATTTTTTTCCGTACTCCATCTTCGTACGAAACAGTGAATTCGGGTATCTACATTGCAGTAGTACAATCTTTTTGATTATAACAGGAAGAAATATTAATTTTCAAATCGTCGTGACCGTCATTAAACTTGCAATGGGTAAATTTCGTAATTTTGTATTAAAAAACCGTGGACAGCAACACGCACTTCATTGGTCAACGCGGGCACGCAATGCCTCGCAATAAAAGTAAAAAATAATTTTAAAATATTGATTTGTTTCGGCTGCCAAGTGCGCGGCCTTGGTTGGGATTTTCGCAAATGGTGTGAATAAAAGGTTGATTGCTCGGGTCGTCGGCCCGTGGCGCTGGCGGTCGAACCCGCGTGGCGCAATGCACTTAAAAAATAATAAATTACGAGACTCCCGATTTCGTTCCGAACGTGACTCGGTACCGGCCCGCAAAAACCGACACCTTTTGTTTGTACTTTTTGTAACAAATATGTTAAGCAAAACTTATTTTGTTGGAAACATTTTGCAAGTAGCTCGGATTGCGAATTTATTATTTGCTTCAAATAGTATAGGTGTAAAGTTATGAAAAAAGCGTTCACACCTGAAACGTGTCCGCTAGAAACTATTAAGAGGCACAATGCAAAATTGAAATTAAAAATTCAAATCGTGAAAAAGTTTAAAATGGCCTGAGCTACATAACAACTGTATCTTTTTCAGAGCGTAAGTTTGTATCGCTTATACGGTATTCGTCATAAATAAACGGCTTTTAATATAGATAATGATTTAAAAAATGAACAAAAAAGACAACTATTTCTTTTAATTTAAAAATGAATTCGTTCCGATTTTATCGTTTTTCAAATAGCAGTACTTACAAGTAAATAATTTCTCAGCATCATATTTCAGCAACATTCGCCTAAACTAGCATGTCTTGAGATCGTATCATGCTATCAAACGAATGTTAATATATTATATGACATTACTTTAATAAATTGTATTTAGACACGAAATACTGCTTTGAAAAATGCTGTGCAATTAAAATGTTATCTCGAAATATTTTTACAGCAAATTGATATTTTGATTGAGCCTCATTTGGCAAATGATAATGTGATAGTTCTATCCCACTTCTTTACTGATAAACGTTTTGTAAAATATCATATGGTAATAAAACCTATCGTATACAGACAGACATAACGTTTTCGAATGATGTTTCTTTCATTAGTAACGTTTTTTTCTAGTTTCCTGCTAGCTTATTTTTTACTATTGATTTTGACATGTTTTCACGTCACCTTTTAGCCTTTTTTTCACAAAAATAAAACCACAAACAATTCAGTAATAAAAAAACAAGTTAATAACGCTTTTGTCCCATTACAATCGCCAAGAGCTCATTTGTTTCGCTCTACTAAGCAAGTTCGCGCCGAAATTACCATAACTTCCAAACTACTTATTGAGGAAATTATTATACGCCAGATTTGGATAGCACCTTGTCAAGTTCACAATTCACAATTTTATTATCTATTGACCTCTTTTGTCCATATTAGAACTAGTCACCAACACAGACTTTATATTTTGTGGTGGAGCTTCTAACTTTACTGATCGTCTTCTGTTCGTCTTCAAAAAAAAAAAAAAATTTATTCATCATTAATCTATTTTAGGTTCCCTTTGGTTAGGTACACTTTGTCCTAGCATGCTCATTTCTTGCATATTTACAGCAAACAGTGTATCGAAAGGGCGGAAAAACTGTACTAAGGAATTTGTATGGAAGTTAGCAAAAAAGGACTTACGTGAAAATAGTGTAAATACATTTTAGGGTAGTCTACCCTAAAATGCAAATATTACAACAACAATGCAAAGTTTCTATACAAAATCTAAAAAATAACTGAGAAATTGATACTTTCATAAAAATAGTTTCAGTAGATATAAAGTCACGCGCAAATTAATTGAAAATTGTGTGTCAAAACTTGCTTAGAACAAATTAACATTAGACGGTGATTGGTTTGTGTTATTATAGGGTGTAATTACATGATCATAAGCATTTGTACACCAGTCACCGTTAGGAATATAATATTATCAATAGATAAAGTCTAATTATTTATGATGTCTAATTATTTTCGTTATCATAATCATTGCCATCACATGCAAAAAATTACCATTTCTGCGAAAATATGTCAATCATTTTAAACTTCAATTTTGCCGATTCCAAGCCGTGATAGTACCATTGTAGGATTCATTTGTCTCGCTCCACAAATGGCCGCCAAAATTAGCATTTCTTCGAGTTTTCGTGAAATTGTCACAGTTGTTATTATACGCTCCGGTGGGCAGGCCAGTGAAAGTTGTTATGACAAATAAATATTTTCGTGAGACCTTTCGTTGCGTCTGTTGGTGTAGAAAATATGGGCCAATCGTTAATTTCATTACTTTTTGATTCTAAATTAGGTTCCATCACAAATTTGATTTCATTCATCCGGTTTTCCGTAACATCGAAACTACCTCTGCCAATAATTTAATCATTAAATTATTTAACATAAACTGTCAACGTTTTCACTCTTGAAATTATAAATATACATGATGTATATTTTATAGATAATAAATTATGAAAACTCCAAACTGACCACTTAAAATTTTTTAACAAAATTTTTTGGCAATCATCTTCCTCTTCAGCATACCTTTCTTTACTTCCATTTTAATAAACATTTACGAGTATCTTAACAAATTATTCCTTAACTCATATGCGAAACCTCTATCGTAGCGGTGTTTTGTCCTAATATGGAATACGAACAAACATCGTAACTCCTAATTCGCAGAGCTACGGCACGTGTAAGACATTCCATTTTTTGCGGCTCACATCACAATCGAAATGGCAAAAGAGTCTAGGATATTAAACGAGCTAACTTTTTTATTTAGTATCTCTGAATCGTGAAAAAGAAAAAAGATTAAGTTTGTGAAATGCATTTTAGCGTTGCTGAAATATGTATACTTTGTATTTACATAATAAATATACGACAATGTGCATGACAAACATTGGCGAAGTTTTCCATTGAAAATCCATGTGATTTTTCATTATTCGTAGCCTGGAAACATAGGCTCATAAACAGAGGGAAATAAATGAAATATTTTCTATAATAATTATTCCAATATATGATAGGATTGGATCTCTGATAGAATTAATTTATCTAAAGGACGATAATTTGGAATTATTTTTGTTTATTTGCAAATTTTTGCTTTACTTTTTCCCCCTTACTAAAAAGATTGTATAGCAGATGTATAAGTTACACAGTGGTGACTCTCTGTCAAACTATTTAAGTTTGACATTAAAAAGAAAGGGACAAAACACGGTGTAACTTATACATCTGCTATACAATCTTTATTAGTAAGGGGGTTAGTAAACATAAGATAAATCTTCGAAATATAAAGTTGCATAAGCTCATATCTTGCAGTGACGTAGACGCAGATAAGGTCGTCGGCACACGTGGCGTAAGGGTAATGACACCTCATGTTCAAGGGCGCCGCCGCCCGCCGCCCGCCGCGCAGCGCCCGCGCACGCCCATTAGCCATTACCGCTCACGGCTTAATTGATAACTTATCAGCTGTTTCACTGTCACTAGGGTATTCTGTGTTTTTGACAACAATGCATTCGCGTTTATACTGATTGCAATATGCCTGGCAAAAGTAAACAATTGAGCATTAACTCAACTTTAGATAAATGAGTAGGTATGAGATACTTTGTCAATTCAAATAATAAAAATAAATCTCTTTATGCGCTATTAGGTAACACTTTGTTGTCGGCAGGCAGATATTGAAAATTGGTATTAATTAAATTGTTGGATACATTATTCAACTTATCTCATTTATCATAATTGAACCTATCTCTTAAACTGCATATTTCAAAAATTTCAGGTAAATAAGTCTATTCGTCTTAATCGATGACCTCCATTGTTTAACCCGTTAGATTTCGGGCCAAAAAACTTTGCACTATTTGGCAAAAAGTGTTTCGGCTCTGCTCTGCTTGCGTTACACCTAAATTAGAAATACTTCGAACTATGGACAAAAGCTTGATGGAACCTCAATGGGTAACGGTCTAAATGGAATTAAAACACCCAGCCTTGAGGTAGGTTTAAAACTGGACTGTCTAAGTAATCGTCAAACAGAAGCGGACATCGCTATTGTCGTGAATCAGCACCGTGAAAATCGAAAACCTGATCGGTAGCTACGCAACAATCAACCGTATAACTTTCGGTCAAGGTTGGAATTTCGTTGCGCACGCGGCGGCTTTTACGACCTGCCTACGCCGCAGTTCGCTTTACGCCACTGACACACTTCCGTGTGTGTACCGTTAGCCGGCCCTGTTTCGCTTATCGTTGTCTCTTTCACTCTCGTTCGAGTGTTATTTGCATCTCGCTCTGCACGCGACAAAATTTCGATGCGGGTCCAAATAGGGTTGCCAATCTATCTTAATGTATGCCTAATTGTGGATTTTTTTGTTATGTATTTCGGATTTTAATGTAGTTTCAGTAGCAATATTATTCAAAGCAATCATTGAGTACTTCATATGCAATTCTTAAAAAAAATCAATTTCTACTAAACATATAAAAACAAATGCAACTTAGTTTAATAACCTGAGTAGCGCAGTGGTCCACATGCTGGTCAACCACGTAAGAGGTCCCGGATTCGATTCCCGGCCGGGCAAAAATTGAAATGATGAATTTTACTATGTATATTAAGTTAAGTATATATTTAAAAATTATTGAAGTAATACATAATATCAGTTTATCTAGTTTGGGGCTAGATGGCGCTGTGTGAAATTGTCCAAACATTTATTTATTACTTATCTACAACTTATATATGTACTACTCGTGTATGTAAATATAAATCAGTCAAGAGTAGCCAACCATCGCAGTGTGTGGGCTGGCCTAAAAAATTAATTCGTTTCGTGATGCGATATTTTTTTTAGGGTTGTTATAGGTTAGTAGGCCGCACTCTATGGCGTTGGCGATAGTTTGGCCAACATTTCACTAGGTGTTAGTTTTTATAGCGTCCACTATTTTCCTTTTCTCTGAAAGGTCAAGGTGAAATGACAAGTCATCTAGCACACACAAGTTTGGCATCTCATGTATGTATTAGTGAAGCTGACACATCATGATTTATACTCATAGTCAATAAACATCTTTTAAATACAAAATTCAGTAAGAATTGAAAACAAGCACAACTTTTAAAACTTTAACTTCTCCATCACAAGCTTTTTCGTGTAACACTATAATACCTAATAAATAACGCTAAATAATAAAAATAGATTTGTTTAAATTAATATTAAAATACACATAAAAATCGTCCAATTAATATCAGTCCAACTCCAATGGATTTTATATTTAATTTTCCACACTTTAAATTAATTGCTATACTATCTGAGTTCAAAATAATGGGAAAAATACTTACGGAAAGTATAAGAACTATCCCAAACATAAAAAAATCCTTTTTTCATAAAAATATTGCATCATAAAAATCCTACCTGAAGGTAAATAAGTAAAACATAAAAGCTCAATTCTAACTGTAAGTTAATCCTTGATATTTGACAAGTGTTGTTAGTCCGTTGGTCCTTGCGCCTAATTGCCCAATATAAAACTGTTTGCCGGACCATTCGGTCCCGTTACGAGCACAACGGGGTTTTTTTGGGAGTGGATCTTGCTATGCGCATGCGCAATGTGGATAACAATTGGACGGTACTTTAACACTATTTTAAAATGAATATGACTGTGTTTGTTACCGAGTTTTTATGTGACGGATTATTAGTTTTAATCAATTGATAATAAGTTGATAATTTCGTGTTTGGGTCTTTGCGAAAATGTTAAAGCTTTTTAAAGCTTTCATCATTAACGGCTCGTGATATAGAAAACCGATTTTTATATTTTTGTTAATGCCTTCATTACAAAATGTAATGAAGGCATTAACTAAGGCATAATTTGGTTTTGAAGTAATGACATCATACTAAATGTTAATTATAAAAACTATTACTTGTGTTTCCGATGAATTATTTATTTTTCTTACAATTTCTACAAACATGTTAATATATTACCTAAAGTTGTTCTATCTCACGGAGACTGTTTTGCTATGAATGTGTTAGGCGTGCACATACACATTATTTTAGTGTGCGTCTGCACGCTCTCGTATTACGCACACTAAAACCATGTGTACGTGCATCCTAACAACATTCATAGCAAAACGGTCTTCGTGAGATAGAACAACTGTATCGAGTATACTTTTATACCTACAAACAAAAGTAGCCATTTTCTATTTATTCATTTGTGAAATTTCGTATTATTTCAATATCAGAATTGCTTCTTCGAACAAATTAATGTGCTATCAAGAAATTAAAAATTGTCGTTGAAAATAATTTGTGATGAGATCTTTAATAAGAATGCAGCTACCGTAGCTATGGTTGGTTTTAATGAGAGGCATCGCTTAGCTGACCCTAAGGTCTGCGTCTACATTCTCTTTGGTCTAGTTGCAACGTTTCTATAGCCTATAATTGCTCCCTGCGACAGAACGTTGTAAATTGTAATGTGAGCCAGTGTCGCTTTATGTAGTAATATTGCATCTGTAGGGTACTGATTTAGGCTTGTTAGGAGAAACGTGTCGATCGATCGATGTGAACTGGAAAGACTACGTTTTCCTTAATTGTGTTTAATTTAAAAAAAAAACCAGCCAAGTGCGGGTCGGACTCGCGCACGAAGGGTTCCGTAAAAATCACGTTTGTTGTGTGGGGGCACCCTTAAATATTTGTTTTATTTTAATTAATTATTTATTTTTAAAGTGGATATATAACTAAATATTCTATGAATATTTCAAGCGTCTACCTGTTGCCGTTATCAATATCGAGCAAAAGCGAGCAAAGAAAACACGTTTGTTGCATGAGAGCCCCCTCAAATATTTATTTTATTCTGTTTTTTAGTATTTATTGTTATAGCGGCAACAGAAATACATCTGTAAAAAATTTAACTGTCTAACTATCACGGTTAATGAGATACAGCCTGGTGACAGACGGACAAACAGACAGACAGACGGACAGTGGAGTCTTAGTAATAGGGTTCCCTTCAGTACCATTTGGGTACTCAACCCTAAAAATAGCACAAGGTTCTTTATGTTATCTTTAATCCATCAAATCATCTACAGAGTTGGTAACAAAAATGCCACTGTTTTTGGTACAGTTTATGGGATTATCAATGCCTTTTACATAATATGTTACGTTTAGAACATTAATCGGGGCATCTTTGTCATTTTAAGCCTCGTTAGAATAAGTGGAAAAAATCTACGTATTCAGAGAAATTCCATTCCAAGCTTCAATAATAAAATAAAACAAACCAATGTTTTGTTTTGCCTGTATTGTCTAAAATACAACCCTAGGAAATTGAGCTGTGCAGTTTTATTGGTCTATCTACTATGATTAACATAACAATGATAACAATGTGTTGTAAAATGAGTTGTAAGACGTCAGGAATACGTGGCATTAGCATTACAAACCAATGAGTAAACAAACTGTTATTATGACCCATGTCCATGAAAACGGATCCTTTATTGGATTTAACATTTTAGGATGTTTATGTAAATTTTATTGCTGCTGTGACTGTTGTGTAAATTTTGTTTTGGAATTAGTTAAGGCAATTTTTGCCGATGTTTCTGGAATCACAAGGCATCAGAATTTCTTAATTAGTACTTCGGAATTCTGTTTTAGAGCTTAAACAACAGGATGCGCTCCGGTCATCCGATCCGATCCGCAGATCGCTGCGATCATCCTGTGTATTTGAGCTCTTAACAAGAATCCATCGGATGGCGGCTGGCAGAATAACAACAAACCATTCCGCTTCAAAGGCGTCAAATAATATAGCAGTATTAGACGAAAACCTTCGTGGACCAAGGGGCTGTGTTTTCCTGTGAAAATTGCCTAACATTGCGATCCAACCCATCTGGCTAGCGTTTAGATTATGAAAATATTTTCCCACGGAAGAGGCAGTCTATGCGGTGCAGCGATGATGAGCTGTTACGATGACTATTTTTTTCATTCAAAGGACATTGACACTTTGCTAACGTATTGCTTTTTCATTAAATTAATAAACGCATAGTGTGAGAAACGCAACTCCCAAACTTCAAAATAGTAAAGATGCAGGACGGGGTCAACGAACGCATTCGGGATGATTCGGTTTACAGTTAGCGGGAGCGGCCGGGCGACCGACCTCTCGCGGCCTTGGCGCAAGCGCCTTTGGAATACGAACGATGTGACGTCACAGGCTAGATAGTGTTCCAACGTTTTTAAACTTTAAAGTTAATAAACAATATTGATTTTTACGCTTTTACGGCTTAGAAAAATAGAATGAGGTCGTAATGAGAAAATTTCTTCAAGAAGGTTATTGCTATTAATTAATTTACTTTAATAATTATTATTTTGTGACTGTTAGATGTTACAACTAAAATGAAAGGGAGATATTCAACATTTTAGACGACGTTAAGAGCTAATCAAAGAATTACTGTTGACATTTATTTTCATAAATTATTCCTTCCTTTTTTCCATCCCAAGAAGAAAGTAATACTTTCTTGACTAATTAAGGGTTAAACAGAGTTCATTGGTTGAGTAACTAATTACTCACTGTGTGTCGTGGCCACCTGAAGAGAGCACACATTAACAACTGTATACTTACGTGAACTTGACGGCTGTGTCAATTGTCATAATGTAGGCATAATGAAAGAGTGACCATTTAACAAAAAAATATTTTTATAAGTATATTGAATCTTGTATTTCGGATAAAAGTCCATTTAGAGTATATCCAACATTCATGTGAACAAAGTTCTTGAATTAGTGACAAAATGTAAAAAATATTTAATATAAAAATCCTTTTCTAAAAATAAAATAACCGCTTTCAAAAATAATATTTTGATATTAATAGCTATAAGCCATGTTCTTCGGAATATTTACACAACTCAAAATAAAACGGAGAAAAAAGATGACTTTTCAAGGAATTAGTCTTTGGTAAATGTGTATGAAAACATCCTATTAAAAAAATTGCTAATCTGAATATTTATCATCGAAAGTCTTACAACCTTATCCTGCTGTTTACGTTTACGCTATGTAAGAGCATGTGTGTGTGACGCACGCGCGCCGCACTGTGACGTAGGCACTCCCGCCACTCCCGCGCAACCCACAGGTTGTTCCCTTCAACCACCCGGTGTGTGGGTCAACGACCGATTATTCCCGCTAGGGTGTTTCCTGGATGAATGGGCTCTCAACGGTTGATTAGGTTGTTTGTAAACAACATGTGCGATTTTGTCTAATTGGATCACATTAGAGTCAGATTTAGAAGGTAAGGGTTTATTTATATATATACCCCCTTACTAATAAAGATTATATAGCAGATGTATAGTTACACAAAAGTTACTCTCTGTCAGACTATTTAAGTTTGTCATTAATAACAAAGGGACAAAACACTGTGTAACTATACATCTGCTATACAATCTTTATTAGTAAGGGCGTGAGTATATTTCTAGAGAGTCCCGCGCGGACCAAAGGTTGTTTGGTTGTTGTGTCCTTCAACCACGCCGGCGTGTGGGTCAGTGACCGATTATTGCTGCGGGGTTTTTCTGGATGAATGAGGATCTCATCGGTTGATTAGGTTGTTTGTAAGCAACATGTGCGGTTCTGTCTAATTGGGTCACATTTGTAAGGTCGGCTTTATGGCTTCTACTTACGTGTGTAATCTCGCATAGGATAGAATATACAGATTTGGTAATGAATACAATATACTCCTTTTTTGGGTAGTCGTGTAAAAACTCTAATCAATGTATCTAATAATAACTACTGCTGTCACTCAAGAGAAATTGTTTTTTTTTAATATTACGTCATCTTAAAAGCCTATTTTTAAGTGTATTTGAGATTCACTCAGTGTTTAATGTTTATCAAAAGCAAACGGTCAGTGCATGTAACCTTACCTGCGCAGGCGCCCTCGGCTGGTACAGTTAGCTATTGTTCCCGGCACTGCTCGTCCTGACCACACGGACAACTTGACCAACTAGATCTTAATCCGATCCAGTTTAGGCAGATTATGAAGGAAAAGTTACAAGAAGAAACGCAACATTTTTATTAAATTAGTTTTTCTAATTTTTCTTCACAAAATAGTAAGGTACAAATCCTATAAGGCCTATGTTTTATAGACAATGTCATAAAAAATATACATAGAAGTTATAAAAAAATATTTAGGACGCGCATAATGCAAACTAAACATCGATAAACAAAGCTTTGATTGACGTGAAACGACCTAGATTTGTTTGAAATGACCTAGTTTCTAGGATTATGAGCTCATAATCCCTAAACTAGGTCATAACTTTAGACACCCCATTTAAAAAAGTTCATTCACCTTTACCAATATTTGTTTTGCCTTTCTTATTGTAGAGAGTAATAAGGGTCAATCTTAAGTTGATACAACAGTGTCTTTAAGCAGGTGTGGATTCGATGCCCGATGAAACGTTTATAAGCTCGCTCAAACAACGAAATGTACAAAGGGTTAACCTTTCGCCTCAATTAAGGGCTAAGCCAGTTTGACAGGTTTTATTAACCATCGGTTTATTTCACGCAAAGACGGGAAGTATGCCTAATCTGAAAGTCTCATCTTTTACTTTTACACCATGTTATTGTTATTACGTAGTGATAAATAAATTTTAATAAAAATACATACTTATTTTGTTAATAATGCTAACATTGAACTATGATACTAGATAGCAAACTATTTTTTTCTTTATTTCCAATTGTCCGAGCGAGCACGATAAGCGCGAGCGAAACGTCTCTGCTTCAGCTTGGACAAAAATGCTTTCGTATGTCCGTCTGTCTCCTCTACACGTCGCATTTCTCAAACGATTCCCGTGAAATTTTGTGAGCATGTTCGATAATCATGTACAATTTTTTTGTCAAGCCATTTTTACGAAATATTGTGAATAAAAATTCACCCATTCGAAAAATGATCAAAATTAGAAGCGCCATTTAGCTTAGAATAGATATACTAAAATAATACCTAACCTACCAAACAGCACATAGTAAGTACTGCTTTTCAAGAGCAGTGTCAACCTCGCGCCGATTAATTTTTAAACAACAATTTGAGTGAGGTCTACATCTCACTGAGCCATTTGTTATATTCGGTAAGCAAAATACTAACAGACATAAAATATCCGCCTCTGTGGTCTAGTGGTTAGCACACACGTGTAAGATGCAGGGGTCCCGGGTTCAATTCCTAGGAGAGGTTTTTAATTTGTACTCGGTTTGGTTAGTGATAGGGCTTATTTTAAGTCCGCCTGGCTAGCTACCACAGTCTTACCTAGTCTGACGCCATAACAACAATTAAAAACTGTTGTGTTCCGGTAGTTAGAGTAAAGATAGCCAGTTCCTCAGTGGCGCAGATTCCGGGTGTAGTGCGGTTACTTACTTAACATTAGGTGAGGTGAAGGCTAAGCATTATCCCATTGCGGATTTAAAAAACAACTATAACAGTTAAATTTTATTTACCTACCTTTATTTGCAGTTAAAAAAATTATACTCTTATGATTTTTCTGTAAAAGTTCATTTTATTTAATGGTATTTCCATCATTTTATAAAGTCCTTTTAGTCATAATTATAAAATTTAAAATATAGTTAAAAGTCATCTATTGTTGTTTGGTGCTGTTAGCAAAAGTGACTCATAACAATCGAAATCAGGTAGGTTTAAAACCTACCTGATTTCGATTTCGAACGATCGAAAATTGCGATTATCGTAAACACTTGGAATATGTAACAGAACTTTTACTTAGCAAATAGAAATCAAGTCTAACTTATTGCGTGCTCTTATACCCTTGTATTAGAGTTCGATATGACTCAAAAAATATGCCTCGTCACAAGTTGACAACTTTTACATTTCGCGTACACACGCTAATACGATCATCTGTCTACTTTTCCTGAACTGTCTATTTGTCAATATTGTCATTTTTTGGTGGGTAGTGAAAGTGTCCACTAACTTTACAGAATATGTAATAGTGGCTAGGCTAGGCATGTAATATGGTCAAAATGACATTTAGTTGCTGTAAGAAATATACACTGACAGTTGACAATATTACAATGTAATGCAAAATAATGGGATCCCTGTGGCAATCGGCCGTTCGTCGTATCTCTTATGCTGGGGCCACACTAACGGCAAACGCCATTGATTATTGCAATTGATAAACCTTATAGGCATAAGGAAAATGAGTGCTATAATTAATGCCGTTAAGCCTAAGTATAGCCCCAGCATAAGGGTGAGGGCATCACAGAAATAAAATACATTTATGTATTTCCAAAGTCATGGACCCAGCCCGCGCTACGTGCAAGTGACAGATATCAAAAGCATTTGTCACTTTCACCGCCCATAGACTGCGATACGTTCACGTATATGATATACTTATAATGGATACATTACAATACTGTTTTCATTATTTAATTTAATATTTGCTGAATGCTATTAATTCGTAATTAAAATAGGTACTCATTTTGCAAACTAGGAAAATTGGGACAACCTCAGAAATGTTTTCATCCACAACAGGCGAAAAAGCAAAAGCTACATATATTTCTCTTTTCACAATGAAAAACCAATCATTATTATTTTGATTTAACAATACTTAACATAAGCAAGATTATAATACAAACACAATATGTACACGTTTGTAGGTTAATTGTTTTACAATTAAATCGGTCCGGATCTACACGTTTATAGTCAACATTGTGACTGAATTATAAATGTAACCTTTCTCAAACAGCTTAAGGAATGGTGAAAATGAAAGAAAATTTAACAAGTAGCTTAGAAGTAATTAATAATGATTTGTATAAAAGCAAAGCAGCAATTTATAAAGAATCGGATCAAAACCGTACGGCGCGCGTTGATGTCTTTTGCATACATAATACTCAATACTTCTTATATTAAGCGAGCTATCAGAAATTGGTATTGGTTAAAAACTATTAATTGCTTATATTAAAATAACGGTTTAATAAACAAAATTATTTTTATTTCACATATTATTATTTTAGTAACAGATTTGGAATTTGCTCATCGAGACCTTTCATTTGATGCCAATATGCAGTGGTGTTTTTAATATTTTTTTAACTTTATTTATTTTTACTCTGTCGGACGCGACACGGCGGCTCTGATTGTTTGTTAAGTTAATATTTTAAAAGGTGGCAATGATGCGAATGGCATGGTAATGGTAAGCTTTCTTTAATAAGGAGATCGAAACTTATGAAACTCATTAGCAAGAAAAAAACTAAAAAATAAATAAATAAATGCTTGGACAATTTCACACAGCGCCCAGTCAGACTGGCATGTTGACCACTGCACCACTCAGGTCGTCATTGTCAATAGTATAATATACACTAAAACCCGCTTAATACGATTTCCCGCATAATACGCCGTTTACGTCAGTCCCTGCAACTTAGGGATTTTTTTTCATACATTTTATCACGCTTCATACGATTCGCATCCCGTTTAATACGCTATCTGTACAGCGAAAAACATAAGACATTGAATGTTTTTGATGTAAAAACTTTTGCAATCACAATGCTATTTTTATACAATACTAAATACTAAAAATCACAAACAAAAAATCAAACACAGTTATCTTCTGAGCTTACTATGTAATCCACATTAGATGTAATCCAGTTAGACAAGCACTTCCAGATTAATGTAGATGTATAATTCTTAATTCCACTTTAAAAATATATATATGTATGTAATTTAACACCTACACAAAATTTGTAAATTCAATAGATTTTTTCCCTATCACGCTTAATACTCGTACGTTTTATCGCCTAAGACGCGTTTTAGCTGGGTCCTTTGGAAAGCGTATTAAACGGATTTTACGTATTTTTCTGTGAGTTAACAAAAAACAATTATAACTGATATTAAATACCTAACCTGCTACTAACTGTTATCAAAAGTAAGTGTTGGCAGATAAATCAGATATCAAAATGGAAGCGTTACCTAGTTAAGATACCGTAATAGAAGTTTTAAATGTGTATCATCCATCAGTTAAGATTATTGATATCATTGAAAAAATACTTGTTTCTCCAAATCATGACCCAGATCACACACCGCCATCTAAAAGTTGTAAAAATATTTTATTGAACTATCGTAATTGGCAAAGCGTCTGTAAATAAGATGGACTAATCAAACTATTTGAATTATAAGATAGACTCGTCAGCTATGACAAACTATGGCACAGATTAATTGGTGGCGATTGGCGCAGAGGCGGCGGATTTATAGATCTTTATTGCTGATGCGCAGATAACTTGGCCTTCTTGAGATCGGGGACGTGGGGCGATAGAGAAATTATCGTGTACTCAGATTTGAATTTTATTGCTGTCGTAGACGTGGTAGTGCGGTGAAAATATCGATATCTATGACTTATCTCATATTTTTGTCGTCCACCTTTACCGGTAATTATTTCGTGTCATCGTAATTTTAGTTTTAAATATATCTATACAAAGCTACCAAGTAAATTTTTGACATCGACTCGTCACCAGATCATTTTGTCAGGCGGGAATCGAACCCGCAACCTTTGGAAGTCCGTTCCTATGCCCTTCCAATTAGTGACTCAGTAGCTCAGTTGGAACATCATTGGACCGGACTTTCAAAGGTTCCAAAGAAAAAATTATCCGGTGACTAGTATATTATTTAGTATTAAATAAAATAGCATTGTGATCTAAAATCCCAAATTAAAAAACAAAGTACTCTAATCGTTATAAAAATCACAATAGAAGTAAACTCATGTTCTTACAATAAAGTGGTCTGTTCCACGTATTCTAAAATAATATTATTTCCCTGAAATATTAGACATAATCAATTTCATGCTACTGGAACCTTAACTATATACTATCCGGCCATCAAGCATAGGTCTACTACGTTTATTTATAGCTTAGCCATTTTGTACGTTAGCTGTCATCAACCCTCAACTCTATCAGATCGATATCGATCAGTGGTGAGAGATGGTGAAGGTAACATGATCTGTGCATAGTGGATCAGTGGAGGAAAGCCGATGGGAATCGGCCTGTATGAATTCATCGCAACTGTTGTAGATACTTATCTTACTTATTTTTTTGCTATTAATCCAATTAATATTTCCTTTCCAGTTTCTGATCTTCCATGAATCACAGAGCCACACCTTCTTCTTGCATTTTTTCTAGTTCCGTTGATCTCAATGCTTCTGTTATTCAGTGACGTCAGTCATTAGAGGCGTTTACACGCGACAGGTGCCCGCGGAATAATAAACGTGTAACGGAGCCTTATGTGCGGCGTAATTGGGCGAACTTACGGTTAGCAAATTTTTGGAGGTTTGCCGTTGCTTTAAATAGTTTTGAATACGTTATTTAAACAAGCAACTTTTTGTAATTTTTTTTTTTCAGTTTGAAGAGTTTTAATATCTGTTAATTAATATAAGTAGTAATGCTAAGGCCACACTAATGCCTAATGATGTTAGCGCTGATATACTATTATGCGCCTAAGTTTAAATCCATCAGCGCATTAAGACTTATTTTTTGGAAATGTTGTTTTCATTTTTCACATCAAAAACGAACTTTTAACTTGAACAAAAAAAAACAAATGAGAAATGTCACAAGCTTGTAATTATACGTTAAAAGAAATACTGTAAACTTTTACGATTGTATAGTAAATTCCATTTAATTATACCTATGATATCAATAAACATGACATCTTAATTAACGATACAGCTACATACTTAATCAAATTCACATTTTTTGCACACCGCAAACAATCAACCACGATTCAAATCCAACATACGTCAATAACTTTAGGCATATACTCAATAGCAAATTTACGGTACACAGACCAACAATACGGTGTTTGTTAATACACCATATTGTTACATCCAATGACAGGTGTAACGGAGTGTGCGAACTAATACTATTATGTTTATTTTACTCATTCATGGACCATTTTTTGCATTGATCATGTTTTTAGCTTTAAAAAATTTAGACTGTGTCAATGAAAAATAACCCTTTTGACGGCATACTAACCTACAGGATTGGAATCTAAAAGATAAATATAATTGTTCAAAAACATGCCTAAGGAAATCTGTAAGTTCTTCAGGTATTCACAATAGATGGGTTCCATTATAACACCACCACATACCACTCTTCAACATAGTTTTAAAATGACAAGATCTACCGACCAGTTCATCAAAATTAAGCTGCCTTTCTGTCGTTTACAAAATAATAAGATATTGCCTTGAAGATCCTGTTATTTACGAAAACTATATAGGCATGGTACAATTATATTGACGAACTCCGTGGTCGAGTGGCTTTGTACACTGGTTTTCAAGGTGTCGCCATCTCTGAGGTCCCGGGTTTGATCCCCGGTTGGGTCAATATAGAAAACGAACTTCTCTATTATTGACTCAGGTCTGGGTGTTTGTGATACCACCGTTGTCTCTGATTTTCATAACACAAGTGCTTTAGCTACTTGCTTTGGAATTGGAGCAATGTATGTGATGTTGTTAAATATTTATTTATTTATTATTTATATACGGTATAGCATTCTGAGACAGAAGATGTCACGTGGGTAACACTAACTTACGTCATCTCCGCTATCGGCATTGAAAATTACGTTCATTCATCTTTCAATTGAGCTGTTTTGTTTGCTAAGAAAAACAAATCACAATTAAATACACTATAATAATTTTGTAATGAGTGTGACAGAAAAAAAATCCATCATTCTTTGCTTGTTACTATAAAGTCGCCCAACTGGATAGTGACGTAAGCAAGTGTTACTCCTGGACCATTGATATAGGTATATTAGAAATAAACAATGAGAGATTTCCCTTAGAGTTTTTCCAACTAGATTACCATAAGGCTGAGAAAAACGAATAACCGTAATATAAAATATTAATAAGGACTATAATAATTTATTGTGCGTTTCGGACGGTGCGTCGGGTTCCGAACAGGTTGGGCCGTAACGGGATGGCCACGTGACCCCAATCCGAGGTTTTTGGAAGCGCCTGCGCAGGGCTCGCGCGACAGATGGCTAGTCCATGAATGATTTTATCAAAGTTTTGAACATGTTGGGTCTTACTGCATGGGCTCTTGTCTATTTTCAACAAGTATCTAAATACTTTAAAGAACACTGTCTTAAAAAATATGTTTTACTTGAGTATGTATTTTATGTTATTCCACGAGGGAAATGCTCTATTTAAAATGTAACTTACAATGTAATGTAATAAATCTAAATAATTATTTTATTTTCCATATTTGATTATTTTTACCGAACTCATTTTGTTTTCACTTATAATTTTATGGAGCCGTACAAACACATAATTAATTGAAGCAACGATTACACACAGTATTACTTGATTGATCGGTCCCAAAAAATTATGTAAGTAGTAGATTATACTACTCAGTTATGTGATTGACAGAAACATTATACCTAAAACTTTTCGCGATAAAAAAATCGTAAAGCAACCTCCATTTTTGTAGTTTTTCAATGCTGTGCCAACCAATAACAAATAATCTTGAAACTATTAAAAAAACTAAGCTACCTCTTTAGTGCTGTGATTGATAGTTTTCAGAAATAAGAAATATTTAGTTTATAATCAATTATAAAAGGGATAATGTTTTTAATAAATTCGATAATTGCGACTATGAAAATTTCTTCAAGCTTTTTACGGTCGCTTAAGATGATTGTATATTATAAGCTCAGCAGACAACTTCAACAACTGATGAGTGTTTTATTGCATCATGTGGTGTCAAATGGGGGATATTTTGTTGAATTATGACACACAAATTGTGCCTTGAATGAGAAGATCCCTCTCAAGTGCCGAGGAATTTGGCTGCGAAACCCAATTTCGTTTGCATCCTGGTGAATAACGAGTCGGCTGGATCCGGCATGACGTCACGCGGAGAAAGTGCAGTCATCACGTTTTGCGACCCATCGGGTTAAAAGATAGCAATATACAAGATATATGAACAAAAACACTTAGTGGAGGCCAGATAAATAAGGATACCAATCGATTTTCATACAGACAAGCCAACTTTGAAGCGTATTTAAGGATTAGAGTTTTCAGTTTTAGGATTTCCACTCATTATTATGCTATTTCGAAGGTTTTTTAAACATATCCTTATATTAGAATAAAACGCTTTTTACGGATTACAGCGCGTATATTATTAATTCAGGTGTCAGTCAATTCTAAAACAACACCTGAATTAATAATATACGCGCTGTAATCCGTAAAAAGAGTTTTATTTCTAATGAACTGTACGCGCGAAAGTCTTAGAAGTGTATATCCTCTGATCTGAATCTCCTCCATTAATTACCTGGATTGCCATCATTAGTTCAAAGCTAGGTCGGATAACCAAGGCTCCAAAATTACCTCGTTTGTATGAAAATCGACTGGCGTCCTTAATTATCTGGCCACCACTATATGCTTTGGTTGAGTCAGTGAGTTGAGAAATGCAAAAGAAAACAAAAATGATAACTTAAAAGTTAGTGGTAGTTGGTATAAGGGCAGAGTTGCCCGTTGCAGGTGGGCTGGTGCCTATGCGAGGCCCGCCCACCCCGCCCTTAACCAACTGCCAGATAAATTTTAAGTTTTCATTTTTGTTTTCTATTACATTTACCTGCGCATATTTTTATTACACGATGATTCGACCAAAACATATAGTGGTGACCAAATAATTAAGGACGCGCATATCCAGGAAGTGAATGAAAGAGATTCAGATAGTTATACACACCCAACTGATCTTATCAGCATTCTAAGACATAAGAATATGATTAAAACACCTCGAAAGTAGCATAATAATGAATGGGAATCCTGAAACTGAAAACTCTGATACTCACGAGTAGATACGCATTAAAGTTACCTCGTAAGAAATCTATATTTCTTGCATATTTAACCATCTGTTGTGTGAATGTTATTGCTAAATATTGTTTATTGGGACCAAAATATTTTTTACTTGATTATAATTTTTAATTATATGTTTGGATCGATCTTACTTACCTATTACAATGAAGTTTTGTTGGTGTCAGCCACGGTAGACCATAGCTGAGCGGGCCCCCGTTGAGTGTCGTGGCCACTTTGCGGGGGTGGTTTTATTCCGAGACAGAAGTACGCCGCGACGTCGACGGCACGCCTGCTAACAAAACAACATATAATTTAGTACAAAATTTACAACATAATTCTATTTAAAAGCGTGGTTTCGCACTGCCTCCTAATCAGAACCAGTTCAAAATACCTAGAAAACTGTTCTTACATCTCTTACATATAAGTCTGCACGTATTTCAGAATGGACTCGGATCACATGCAGTGCGTAATTGCTCTTATAGTCTAACTTTTTCTTTTATTTCCACAAAACGTGATACATCAAATCCACGTAGGCCTAATGTGGATTGGTGGTTTTTAATACCTTAATTTTTCATCAATAGAGAGACAGTTCTTGATCTTTATCAGATGGTAAGACACGAAAATGTAATCGGAATTAACTTAACTTCCTAATAGACAAAACATTTTTAACAATGATAGTTTTGTTATTATAGAGGTAAAATGCCTTAGGTAATAAAACCAATTCAAAAATTTTAAGAGCCATAAATATAGTTATTATTTATTTGATTCGTGAATATTTTTAATCGTCATTCCAACCTCGTTGTGAAGAGTAATTAGAGAACATTTCGCATCCATCAAAATCGGTGTCTACCCATAAATCACTCGTCAACCTATCACTCAAAACCATAAACCCAAACCCATTATTAACGAAAAGTAATAAATCGTTTACTTTTAGAACTCATTCAAATACGAATCATTTTTAAAGATGCTAATGGAACGTGAATCTTAGTGCTTTTTAAAAAGAGAGGTACGTGTTGAAGCCGATTACAGTTGTCTCGTTTCACTTTTTGAGACCCCCCCTTTCCCCCTCTAAGACCCAAATCCCCCCTCGTGGCCGCGAAACCTCAATCGGGAGTCAAGTGTAACTTTTTGTTAAGATATTTTGAACTTGAACGTGAACTAGTTTTGACATTAGTGTGATTGTTATGTTGTCTGCTGTCGATTATATGAGGAAAGGTGATGGTCAAATTATTTATTAAGTGTAATAAAATAAATAAAGTGATTTATGTAAATCTGGGTAGTTTAAGGTAAGCAAAGAGTAGGAGAAACCACATTTTGATACGGAGAGATGACTAAAAAACAGACCACATTTTGATCATTGCAAACAACGTCTAGATACAAATATATTTTTATGAACAAGTTATTATTTTTTGGACTCATTATTATTGTTATTAAAATAGACTGTGTCGGGATTTACATCATGTACCTGTTTATTTTTGAGGCTCCCATATTTCGGCGCAGTTGCATGCGCCATAGTCAATGGTCAAAACTAAACAGGTACATGGTGTAAATCCCGACATAGTTTATTCTAATAACGTTAATAACCATGGAAATTTAAAACGATATATTATTATTGTTATTTAAATATGCTTTACAAGTAACGCAAATTGATGGTGAATTGTACACTACTAGAACTAAAACCCATTTTTAAATTATTAAACTACTTGTACATTCAGATGTTGTCTAATATTGAAATGTAAAAATCTAATCTTCACGGAGCGATAATTCCGTGAAACCAACTTAAAGCTTTACCGTTTTTCAGTCTGGAAGTCTCTCATATTGTTAATAATAATAAAAGTTTCTCAAAAAAGTGTTGATCACGAGACCCGTTACAGCCGACGGTTAAACACGTTCCGATAGAATACTTTACGACTTTACGCGACTAATCCTTATTTACAACGACTAACTGTAACCGAATTCCGAAAGGAGATAACACTAGTAATTTCAAATCGAAATCCAAGTTAAGTTCGAATCTCTTTGGTCTAGTGGTTTGCCTACACGTGTAAGACGCAAGGGTCGCGGGTTCGATTTCCAGGAGGGGGGTACAATTTGTACTTGGTTTAGTGTAGGGCTTATTTCTGTATAGTCCGCCTGGCTAGCTCCCACCATCTAACCGAAGTCCGACGCCATAACAACAATTATGTGTTCCGGCAGTTAGAGTAAGATAGCCAGTTCCAGTGGTGAGGATTTCGGGTGTAGTGCGCTTACACTTTTAGCCTTATTGTCACATAACATTAGGTGAGGTAAAGGCCAAGCACTATCCCGTAGTGGATATAAAAAAGAGTCGTAAAGGCGACTAACCACTTAGAAGTAGTACTCAACCTCCGTGTACCTGAAAACGGCAGCAGTGTTTGCTGATGAAAGCAGTTCAGCTCTGCAATCTCCAAGCCACCTGCCAAGCGTAGAGATTATGTTTTTTTCCATGGTACAGGCCTACAGAGGGCTTCAAATAAGCTGTCATTCTAATGATGCTGACGACCTACTGCGCCTTAATTCACCAAAGCTACGAATAACCTTCATTTTAACAAACAAAAAGCTTCACTCTATATTCTGAGCAATGAGTTTTGGTATCGTTTTTCTATTAACAGTATTACCCTTATCAACCTGATTCTGTTTAAAATTATAAACGGTGTTTCACGGTATAATTCACAAAAAGTCCCAACTTGTAACCTAGTTAGGTCACCCAAGTCGATCGAAAATTCGCTACAGGTGAATCGGCTTCTTTTGACTGAGCGCAAAAAATCGTTGCATGTTTATTTGGTTGGTTATTGCCAAAACGGGGTTAAGCCGCATTAAGTTAAGTTATTTATTTTTAAGTTGACCTTCTTTTAAGTAAAGAATTGCTAGCATTTAGTGGCAAATAGAAGAATACTCTATTTGGCTTTCTGGCTTTAAAATAATTACTAGGTTTGCATAAAATTTTATATGTTTATAGGCACCGATTCACCGTTAGGATGTTGACCCTAACTATTAATTTTTAGTTATATCTATTATTCAATTAAACGATGGTTGTTTGGTCTTCAATTTATAAAATATAGTACATTAGAAAGATTTTGATGTTTCCCTCTTTCCATCTATTGAGCTTATATCCATTTAATTACTTATTTAGAACGTTCTTATATCAATTTCAAACTCATTTAAGTCGATTTAACTATATATTTTCACATTAAGTTTTTCGACTAGACTTATAATGAAGCCGAAAAGTGAACAGGTAAAATTTTCGTTTCACATAAATTAGAGATTAATTTAATGAAAATAGACCGGAATGATTCATATATTTAGTTTTAACTTCTCGAATGAAACAAATGATAAGTAGGTTCAAGACTATCTAATACAAGAGTAAGATTAATCTGGTTGTATGAGCGGCATAAATTACGCTTATTAACCGCCCGGCGACTTTCGCTGCAACGGGCTTCTCAGACCAATGGAGCGTCAATACACGTAGTTGAGGATCTATGTTTATAGTATCGCAGACGCCCAGCGCTTTCACGGACGCTTTGTTGTTTTCTATAAAAGAATAGACGGAAGGTTTATATTAAATATCAGTTTATAAAAGGGAAGACCATGTTCTGATCACAATAAGTTCTTAGATTTTGAAGTAAGGTACCTACGTTATTGATAGTGGTCGATTTGGTTAAAGTTTTGCAATTACGAAAAAATGGTTTTAGATTAACACTGCTCGAAAGTCATAATAACCTCCATTCCAGTCGAGGTTGACCAGGTTAAGATGGACCGTATGCTTTCTCTGTTATGTAGAAGTAGAAATATGTTACAGGTCAACTGTGGTGTTGGTTAGGTCTCATCTTAGGTCCCCCAGTAGCCGAGGCATTGGCGCTGCCAAAGCTAGGGGTACGCCACGGAATACTCTCTACTCATCTCCTAAGAGAAGAGCACGGGAGATTCGTGCGGCGGGGGAACTCACCATCGTGTTCCCCCGGTCTGGGGCCAAGCGGGCGGTGGGAGGTGAACCACCGCCTGCCTTGCACGGCCCTGACAGGTTGGGGAGACGGCCAAACTTCCTCGGCCATCTTCCATCAGAGGGGAGGCCTAGGAAGCCACCAGGCAGGCCGCCGGGTCATAGGGGTGCTTGCCACAACGGTCCTCCATAGACCCACCGGCGGCGAGAGGGCAAGTGCCGGAGTTTTTAGTGGGTATTTTCCCCTCCCTAGATTCCGGGTGCGGTCATGGGGAGGGGGGGGGCTGCTGCGCTGACAGCGTTGCGGCCCGTTCCTGGTGAGCCCCACATACAAGTCCCTTGCTCACCTGCGAGGGGGGGATGCGTAAAATGCATTTTCTTCGACACAAAAAAAAGGTCTCATCTCAGTTGGGTAAGGTGCAATATTAAACAAAATATCTGGGAACCATCTGTAGATATCCTATACGAGTTAATGGACTTACGGATCAACGGTGGCGTTGGGTAGGTCTCATCAGATGAGTAAGGTACAATGTTCTTCGGTGGTCAGTTAGGCAGCGCTAACGAGCGAGCGTCACGCGCGCGGCGGAGCGCGGCGGACGAGCGGCCACGCGCGGTGCCGTTACGGAGCGGCTGACGACGCTCCACCGCTCCGCACCCGACCCACTACACATTGCGTCTCATCACTTTTCCGTTTTGGTGTGATGGGGCGATCTCGCGATAGTGTTTTGTTAATGTTATGTGATATCATGATTATGATAGTGTTTTGTTCTTATCTGTCTGCGTTCTTTTTAAATCTGTAGATTATAATTATTTTCCGCCATACTTGATAAACAGTCTCCATGCATCTCCACTTTTCTATATTGGTGTAATACGGTGATTTAAACATTTGACTTATACTGTTTTGCTATGACTTGCCTGCAGTCATAAATATCCTACTTTAGCTTAATTTAAAAATGGCGTTAAGTATGCAATCAAAATAAATCCTAGTATTTATTTGTATGTTTATATTTACATACAAATAAATACAACGATACAATTTTACCATGCTATTACAAAAAACATAATCTTCACTTAAACGCGTCACTAGTCCTCTGAAAATAACATTAGTTATGTAGTTTTGAAAGTCAGCAAACTACGAATAAAGAATAACATTCAGCCCTGGTACTAATACTAGTGTTCAAATCAAAAGCCTAGTGCATGAGTCACAGTTGTAGATATTGGCGGCTCGCGGCACGTGGGTGCGCGGGCGTCGAACGTCCTTGCTCGAGCGTCATCGCCCGCGCCGCCAGTAACTGTACTCCATGCTTGTACTGTGTGAGACTTAATAACAGATATTCTTACAAGAGGAAATCTTAATTCATCAACGCCCAAACGACCGAATGCGCCCGGATAACAATAGAATATCTATTGTGTCTCATTTACCGGGCCTTGAAGGGTCTATCGTTTTGATCTCATCCTAGAAAGAAAGTTTTTCAGGAAATTAATCGAATCCACTACACAAAATATTATTCATAAGATGCATTATCTACCAACACAGTGTTTAAGTCTAAGACAAATTTTAGTTCGGGTGACTTAGGTCAGATTATGATCAGAATTTTTAAAATTTTGAACCCTTCAAGGCCCGGTAAATGAAACAGATATTCTATTGTTATACGGGCGCATTCGGCCGCTCGGGCGTTGATGAATTAAGATTTCCTCTTGTAAGAATATTTATTATTAAGTAATCGAATTGGCAAATATAAATGAGTTTGATGGGACGGGACAATAATATTTTCTCGAGTTATGTTTATTGTTTACTAACGTTGTATCTGTTCTTGTGTCTTAAATCATGAAATAACTTTTGAGTATATTTGTCATATGTATTTATGTTTGAGTTATATCTTAACTTATAGCTCTCCTATAAGTTAAATTAATCAGAAAATCGAAACGCATTTAATCAAATTATTTATTAAAATATTTATCCAGAAGTATTAAATAGTAAGCACGATAAATATAAACTGAGGTAAACAAACGTAATTCTATTCATAGATGTCTGTTTAACCGTAATTATATTCGATTCTAACGGAGCAACCGCGAAAACTCATTCTAAATGGAGTTAAAAACAGATTCGTTAATATATTTTTTGCATATATTTTACTGTACATAAATAATGTCAATAAATGAAGACAAGTTTTTTTAAACTAATTATCCTTGTTACCTACGGCAGTATCATATTTATAAGTCAAACTAACTCCTTTTTATAGTTCTATCATCAAAATAAAAAAGCTTTTAACAAGAAGAAAAATTGAATCGCCAAGAACACATGTAATAAAAAATTACAAACCACCAAAACGAGCTATCTTTTTAAATGACAGTACTAAACAGGTGGTATAAAAAGGTAACGGTTCATGGTGCGCTGCGCCTGCGCCGGGCGGCGTCGTCGGGCGGGAGATGCCCGAACCCTGCACCGTTAGGACAAGGACCTCTCGTTGACCATTGACCACACTGGCCATTAAATCTGACCCTCTCGATCGCGTCGGGAGTAACCCCCTGATATGTAAACGTGAAAGAAGAAATATTGTTTGATGGATTAAAACATTTCAAAAGCTTTCGTGAGCATTTAGCTTTGAAAAATTTAAATATACCTACAGTTACGCCAAAATCTTTAGTTAGTTTATTCTTTAAAAAATATTTTTTTGTCATGGGTTTACGAATTCAGCAATATTTTGATCTTGATTTTTCTTTCTTTATAAAGTTTTAGAAAATACTTGCATTATTTAAACAGCCCTAGACAGAGCCACTTGTAAAAAGCAACAACGAATCAATCCCCTACATTAACGTTTATTCACTTTACGAATTCAGCAATATTTTGATGTTAATTTTTCTTTCTTTATAAAGTTTTAGAAAATACTTGCGTCAGTTAAACAGCCCTAGACAGAGTCACTTGTAAAAAGCAACAACAAATCAATTCCCCTACATTAACGTTAGCGAAGGTTGAAATTGCTGAGCCATGCCCTTCAATACTCAAAATTATTGTAAGATAAGATAGTAGTTAATTGACCTCGAGCAAAGAGTCTCCGTTTCAGCTTGAGCAAAAATGCTTTCGTATATTCGGATGTCAGGCTGTTCTCCTCTACAGGTCGCATTTCTCAACCGTTTTTCGTGAAATTTTGTGAGCAGGTTCGATACTAATATAGAATTTGTTTGTAGATTTAGTTTTTTTACGAAAATTCACAAAACTCAAGTAAAATACTTATATCAGCCATTACGAAAAATGTTCACAAATGTCACAAACGCGAGGTCTGCAGCTCACAGAGCCCCTAGTTAGTAAACTAAACCGAGTTTAATTCGCATCACTTGATGTACGTACCTAAAGTTATTTCATATCCACACAAAAGCCAATAAAGAACCTAAAACATAGTTCATATAGTTCTAATCTAATCACAAAATAAAAAAGCAACAATGTAAAGTAGCCCTTACGAAGATTCCTGGCAGGCGCGCTCAATGAAATGTAGGTCAAGTTTATTGACAAATCAGGACGTTGCCCGCGCCCCTTCCCGTTCTAACCTATAGCATGTTATAGCGTTGTCCCTTTCACACGCACTCCCTCTGGAGGCTGTAGGAACTCCGTTTGATGTTAAAAATGAAGTCCGACGTCAAGTATAAATTGTTACAAGTATAGAAATAATTGCTTTACGTTTGATAAAGTGCGTCGAACTTGGGTGCACTTTTGTATTTTAACTTATAAAGAAAATAATAAGTTAATATTTTTTTAAATTTTTAGATTATTCGACTTGGCCACTAGATGATTTATTGTTTATTAGTTATATGTTCAACATATTCTTAAATAGTCTATTTTTGCAAACTTTTACGAAATAAATGGATTTAAAGAATTTAATGATAATCTTAAACTAATTTATTGAAAATAAGTTTGGTATTTTAAAAAAAGGAAAATACATGACAACTACCTCAACTATAAAAATTAAATGATCGTACATTTTTTTACTGAGAGTTAACAAATTGGTGTACGTTTTCTTTAAGAACTGTTCTAATAATAACCATTGCATCTAACCCCGTCATTATTTCTCAACAATATATGGATAAACAACCTATTTACACAGGTTCGATTTCGGACTGCGCCGGATATCGTTTTAATAAAAGGAAGTGACGTCACGTGTAACTTGACGCCTTGCATCCTATAATGGGTTAAGGGATGGAGGTTTTTTTTAATATAAAAAATACCACCCCTCGATTTATTCAAAAGTACAACCTATCATTTGGACGAGAATGGGTTTTTATCTTAATAAGAATAAGGACTTATATTTATCTTGACCACATCCTTAATATAATACCTATCGTTACTAATTAAGCACTATTTTTATTTTAGATACTCACTATTATAATTTGCGGGAGTAACAATTAATTTTTATCTGTAAATATTACGCTGTTTTCAACATTAAAGATAGAAGATAGTAATAAAAATATTACGTTTTTTATTATCCAGAGAAATATACAATGCGATTAATTAACAATGCACAACTGAAGTAACCAACTTCAGAGCACTTGCGGTACAAAACGATGTATTTTAAACTGTGAAATTTTCTCTTTGGTATACAATATCTAGTAAAGTTGCAGCGGATCACTATCTATTGTTAATTTAATCGCATTGTACCGTTTAAAATGTAAGTATATTTTATGACTAACAAGTAATAAATATCAAAACAACTTTTCTCCAACAAAATAGCTTACATGACAAAGAACGCGTTGATGTCTTTTTCACTAAAATACTTAATTTTCTGAACAAGGATCTTAGTACAAAGAGCTTGCATAACAAAAGGCTCTTACCCGAAAAATAACTAATAACACATTACATTGAGTACCAAAACATGTGCGCACAATAGTACACATGTTACCAAAAACCTCTGGACTTTCTCCGAGCGACAGATGTGAAATTGTGAACCCTTCAATCAATATTTGGATACGGCAGGTATGTTCCTGTGGGAATCCACCTGAAGCCTTTATGGGTTACCAGGATACAAGAATAATGAACTTTTTAAGTCGTTATTACAAAGGCAAAGTTTATATTTATAAAAGTGTTGAATGTAAAATGAATTTATTGTAATAGTTATCGTAACATATCTCTGGTTAAATGTAAGATGTGACATTTTATCTGATGTTATTGATCGAATGTCGATGTTTTCTCTTTTCAGAGTTGGCTGTTTGTATGATGGTAAGTGGAACTTTTAATCTTTTCGTATATTGTTGTTGAAAGTTTTCATACAGCTACAAAGTTACTATTCCTTTAGTCACGCATTTAAAGTTTTTACTGTTAACGTAGATTATTTATTTCCCACATATAGCTCCAAGTTTACCTATTTAATTTGAATTCACAATGTGTCAAGTTCCTAACAAGTTATTTTGTCGCAAACATAATTAACCGCTGCTCGGTTTCGTTTTTAATTAAGTATCCGATTAACAGTATATTTTTCAGTAACCCAATTAATAATATTACTTTATAATTATAATACAATAAATCATTTTTCGTAAAAAGATTACGAAATAAATTGTTAATTATTAACAACATTTTAATATTAAAAGAACGATTTAAGTTTTTAAGACGAATGTCAGCTATCAAAAATCGGTTTACTAAATAGGGCAAGTAAGGATAAACCAGGGATAAACAGACTATTGATGTTTGTAAGGTCGTGCTAGAATATAGGTCAAAGCCTTGTCTAGGCTAGAAGCAGGTCTAGACTGGCGGGGGGAGCCGGTCTTGACAATCGCGCTTTCTCCGCGGCCCGCCCCGCCAGATGCGAACGACTAGTGCTATATCTTCCATAATGTATTATTATCTACTACTTCTAACGCAAAAGAGTAGGAGTATACAATAGCTACCTATATTGAGGCATTGAAGATGTTTTATATTTTGTTCTTTAGCACCATTTTATTTCGATAAAACCCCCTTACTAATAAAGATCGTATAGCAGATGTATAGTTACACAATGGTTACTCTCTGTCAAAGTATTTAAGTTTGACATTAAAAAGAAAGGGACAAAACACTGTGTAACTATCCATCTGCGATACAATCTTTATTAGTAAGTAGTTATTCTAATGTAGTTTCTAATATTATAAAATTAAGGATTTATATGGTATTGAAATAATTTATTATTATGAAAATATTTGCTTTTATTCTGGGATCATTTATGAAATACTCGCGAACCGCCTTGTATAATATTATATTCCTAAATGTTGAATCTTTGAAACGCAAATATACTCAGTACCGTAATTATGAACTACTTAAATTAAAATAGTGATGAGTTTACTAATTTGGTTGCAACCAAAATTTTTACGTTTTAGGACAGGGCTTGTTTTCCTTCTGGACCATTAGACCTTATTACCAAAACACAAGAATGTCAACGTATTTAAATGTAAACAACAGTTGTGTTGCTAAAACGCCAAATAGTTCGTCCTCATCTTTCCCTATAGGGTTAGCGTGTAGCCATCTTCCCTATAGGGTTAGAGTAGCGTGCGCCGATCAGCTGATCCTGGTAGCTTTCTCCAGTGGCCAATGTCCGCCGCTCGTTAGCGATTCAGCGGGTGCGTGTGCGCAGTCACACACACTCGTTCGCAGAACTGTAGTACGGTCGACCTCAGAAGTAGCTAAACACAGTAACGAGTAAAAGTGACATAATTCAATAATGCTATGTGGAATAGTTCTATGGTGTGTGTGTACATTGCTCGTAACTGTACCATTATTGGGGTATTTGACCGGTGTTAAACTATTAATATTATTAAACTATTTACAAAAATGTAACATGTAAGAATGACCTTAAATGTAATTAAAAAGGTAAAAAAAAATGTGTTCGAAGCTCTATATCTATGCAAGTAAATTACTTAAGTTAATGTGAAAGAGAAATACCTACCTATTTATTAAATTAAAAAAGGCCAAATCACTTACTGAACAAGCGCATTAGTTGGCGTGATTCTTATGGTGCCAAACTGTTTATACGTATTTGATGCTAATGCTCAGTAGAGGAACTACCAATAGGGTAAATAGGCATTGTGTCCGCCTTGAAAGTTGTATGCAATAGTGTTTCCAGTATCGACAGAGGACGACTGTACTAAGACCACTTTGTAGTAAAGTTTTATGAATTATGCTGGTTTTCGATAGACGAAACTTTTGGAAAATTAACCTTTTGTTTCCTGGTAATAATTATCTTTAAAATTAAAATGTTAGGTTTTTGGACGTACATTTCAAATACGCTATTATTTGAAATAATATACCATTTAGTTAGAACTTTGATAATGACTATTGAAATCAGCCATTTTGAATTTCTCCACTGCAGGGGCACAGGCCTTCCTTATAAAAAGGATGGGCCATAACACACCACACGGGCCCAATGCGAATTGGTGAGTTGACGACTACGGATGCAGCTGGGATCAACGGCTTAACGTGCCTTCCGAAGCACGGAGGAACTCAAGATAATACATTTTTGGTCACCCATCCCATGACCGACTCTTGCGAAAGTTGCTTAACCTCCGCAATCGCAGGGCCAGGCGCTAAACCACTGCGCCACCAAGCTCCTCGAGGCAATGATTTTATCACTTGACAAAAACTAAAAACTACTTACAACAAACAATAAAATCTATATTGATAAACGGAATTAACATACCTCTTTCTTGTCATACTTTACTTAGCGAATTTTCCCCATTGCCTAAGTTTCACTCAATCTGCATCGGTAAGTGCAAGCTAAGTTACGTAAAGCATCACATATGATTCATAGAGCATTCCGGCTACTGTGTCGTCACTAAGTGGATGAAAGCCTTCGACGAGGCCGCGGTCTATTCGTGAGTCTTAAGACCGATGTCTTGCTTAAGAGAGATTTTCCAATAGTTGACGGTATAGTTCATGTTTGGCTAACTTTTGCCTTACTATTAATATGATGACTCTATGTCCTTAAATATGACGATGTTTTTAACGCCAGTTATTGTTGGGAAAGAATTAAAAGTAGCAGATAAATAGTAATCTGAAATCTTATCTTGACACTTATGATTTTTTTACATGTTTCTCATTTTATTACCTAGAAGTAACTTGTTACTTGACTCGCCTAGTTTTTTTTATTTATTCTAGAAAAGGCTGAAACTGAAATAAATAAATACTATAAAAATCGACTCACCCGTAGCACGTCAGACGGGATACAAATCTACTCCCTTGGGATTCCAGCTCAATTATGACTGACCAATTATGCCTCCGAGTCGCTAGGGGGATCGGCAAAGTTTTATGGTACTTTTTACTTTTTCGCTGCAAGCCAGTGTTATTTCATCAATATGAGGATGAAATTTCCCTCGACATTCAAATGAAACATCGTTGCAGATGTTTGACAATCGAAAAAGATGAAATAGCTACATACATTTTAGATTTTTGTGCCATCTGCTACGGGTGAATCGATTTTGTCTAGTGTTTATTTATCGTAATATTAAAATAGCATTGTAAAATGCAAAAAATCTAAAATTTAACAAAACTGCGAATTCCAACAGTTATGCTCTAATATTGCGCTAGGTTTTAACTATGAAACTCATTAGTTTTTCTTAAGTATTTTCATTGAAATGTAAGATTAGCATCCTATCTCAGTATCAACATTTTTTTAAATTTAAATCTTATTTCTGTAAATTAAACTGAAACAGTTATGATTTCGTTTTTTTTTGTTTTATTGTTGAAAGTTAGCGTGATCGGGCCCCTTTACCAAACTCGTGGATACTCGTAAACGTGTGGCGTCCGGACGGGCCATAAAATAGAAATCTGCGGTGCACTTGACATTGCGCGCGTTGGTCATTGCCGCGCGCATCTCCGAGTGAAAGTTGCCCCACCACCCCCCACCGCGGAATATGTGTCACTTAGACCTATGCCGTTCTAGATCCGAGCCGACTTTCATTTTAGATTTGATGGGCTGTTGGAAGCGAATGCTTGTTTGGGGTTTGACTATTTACGAATCTGTCACAGACTTTGGTCAGACGGAATTTAGATTAGACTGTTGGAGGCGTAGGCTTGGTTCGTTTTAGATTACTTATGAATCTGTCAATAAACTTTGGTTGGATGAAATTTTGATGGAGCTCTATATAGTTGGCTGTAAAAGTGAACTGTGAAATATCAAGAGGGAAACGTAAACCTTTTTCAAGAAACGTCTGTACAGATCTTGATAACTTTAATTAACAGGTATTCATTGCAAAAAAGGTCGTGCTACTTTGAATTGATCACAATATCTTTTGTTCTAATGTGTTTTCGTTGATTTTTTAATTTTTCCGACACATATTTCATTATACTGTAACCGGCTGCATATGAATTATTACAAGAGGAAACAATTAAGTTTCCACTGGTTTTCTCTTAAATGTGTACTTAGTCATAGGATTCAATTAAGTTTTCAGTCAAAATGAGGCTGTTAGTTTATAGAAGTTGAAATCAAGCTTGGAAAATTTAATTAATATAAATGGTAGTGGCCTGTTGACATATAATTCTCTTTTAATTAAATATGAAAGTGGTAATTACCCCATTGTACAGTATTACTTCTTATTACTGTTAGTAATTTTGTTGGCAGTTTAGTTTTATATTATGAAGAAATTCAAATAGAAAACTATTGGTCTCTATATAAATTCTGGTTTCATTATGCATATAATAAACCTAAGTTGAAAGTCAAGTATTTGCATGAAAAACTTATGGAAATGTAGCAAAAACAACGCAAGTGAATTAATACAATGATTTGTATATTATTTTGTGCATAAAAGTTACTATATATTTACATTATAAAATGTAGTAATAATAATAATATATTTATTTCATAATCTAATTTTATTGTTCAATCTAATACATTTATGTATTAGATTGAACAAAAAGGATATTAATTGTTACTTTTTATTATGAAACAAAATATATAAAGATAGATAGTAAGAGTGGAAATAAATAAATAAATAAATAAATAAATATTATTATTATTACATTTACAGTTTTAAACAACTGTTTTAGGTAAAGAGACATCACAGGGCGTTGACGAATAAGTTTAATAATGTTGTTTTCAGTTTAGTAGTAATCTCCTTATCCTAATTTGATCACCCAATAAACAATTAACTGGCAATTCAAACTTCTTTATATCGTCCCAATGAACAACACTACGTCAAAAAAATTAAAGCGTTGGCGCTTATAGTGAGCACCCATAGTCAGCATCCATAGTCAGACCATTTATAGTCTGCGCATATAGTCAGCGTGCATAGTCAGAGTATCCATTCCATCCACCGCCTACAGTGAGCACCCCACCGAGCGCTCCAGTTCCCTAGTTTTCACTCAAAAACAATGCCGACGTTTTTCCAAAGTCAAGGCTTAGGTATCGTGTCTGCTTTGTTCGTATGCATATATTCCCATGATCTGTCCATAGATACCATCTCTGAGTTGGTGGTGTTCATTAATTTTATTACGAAATTGTTCTAGTTTGCTTGACAAACTTTAAGTGTTTTTTTAAAATGATATCCCTTATAGTTTTTAAATGTTGTGTACCAATAAATATTTCACATTATAGGCATATCCATCAATTTCATCAATTAGTTGATAAAATGCATAATTTAATTAATTAATTACTACAAAGATTTGCGTAAGTATACTTGGTGTTTAATAACAAACGAATCAATACAACTTAATTTTTGGAATCACTGGTCATTATTTGTAAGAAAGACAAATTAATAGACTAAGGGCCCAATCGCGCTAATTCTGAGCGATGAAACCAAAACAATTACGTTGTCTTTTGGGTTATATTATTTAGAGTTCTCATTCAAATTGTCTAAGATTAGCATTATAGGCTCCCTAGGCTTTTAACAATTTTAACAAAACTAAAGCGAGTATTTTTCAGTAAACGAAACTGAAACGGTAACAATTTAGTTTTGGTTTTTTCATTGAAAATTTGCGTCATAATTTCGGTCATATAATTGCGTTATTAAAAAAAACAAAATGTAAAACAGTTTGGAAAATATCAAGGATTGAAAAAATACTGAAAAATTGATATTTTGAATTAATTGGGAGCCTTTTCTCATTTGTCGGTGCAGCATCGGTACGACATCAGTATGCACGGTATAGGTACGCGGTACCGAAAGCATACCGAAAGCTTACTGGACGCAAATATTTCGACAAATCAAGAGCCATCCTAAAGGCCGTACCGGCTAACGCATCGTACTTCGGTAAGTTTGCCGAGCTTCAAATTAAAACAGATAGATGAAATTAAATGAAATGAAATGAAATGAAATGAAATATTCTTTATTCAAATAAACTTAGATATTAAGTGCTTTTGAATGGTCTTTATTTTCCTACCACCCATTCGAGACTTTTTTAGCTGACAAGAAGATCGAGATCCAATCGGGCCAAAATGGCGACCCCCAATTCATGATATCACACGAACATCGATATCTTCTAAATAACTTCGGCGAATTGTACAATAAGAAACTCCTTACTTAGATTCATATGTTTTAAGTTGAAACTCGGCAGACCCGCCGAAGTTCGAAAAGTTAGCCCTGATTTGTCAGTGTAGCAGCGGCGCGATTCTATGCCGAATCTGTACCGCGCCGACGAATAAGAAAACGGCATGAATCTGTCCTGAGTTTATGAATACGTTTATTCTGTAAATACACTTGTAAAAAGCTAAGTTGACCAATAGATTTTAAATTGTACCGATCAAACTTCATCTTTTTAGTGTCACAAGAAAAAAACACTTTCACTTTAACTTCTAAGCAAATGTGTAACATTTCCCTTGGTCATAAGAACACGATTTTCTTTTCAATTTTTATTTTTATTTTCTTCATTCGCTAGTCTAGACCATCAAAATACCCTTTCTGTGACTGTGTAGATGCTTTAAAGTGTTGATAAAGTTTTTATTAAATTGAGGAAATAAGGTTTGGTATGATAATTAATTTAAGCAATGTGTATACAGATATCGAATTAACAATCTTTTAGTTCTTCTTGTAAGTTAAAAAAGTCTCGAACGGGTTGTAGGAAAATATAGACGATTCAAAAGTGCTTAATTTTTTAATTTATTTGAATGAATAGATTATTTTGACTTTGATTTTGATTGTATTTGACTTGTCGTGACTTTTGATTTTGACTGGTCGTGTACGGCAGAAGAGAATAGCATAAAACTTAGAGTTGTAGAATAAGTCGATAAATGACTTAAAACTAAGGTGGAAAATGTGCAGTACTTCATCTTCATTCTGCCTGCCCTGACGACATTCTTACACGAGGCCTACGTCACAACTTAGCAATAATAAAATAAAAGTTATATTCAGTTTTCATTATTCATTAATGTATTTTAAGAAAATGTTAGCATTGGGCTACTTTTGCTTTATTATGTTGTCGCTCTGACGAATCCATAGACAAAACAGGCAAATCCAGTGGCCGATATCCACATCTACCGAAAAAAGAAAACTGTTTTGTGTCATTAAATTTCAATATGTTGTAAAATAATGTGAAAGCTGTCACTTGAATCAGCTGTTGTGCAGTCGGCCATGTTATTCACTAAAATAGGCAGCACCCTTCTATTACTTTATCAAAAGTTTATAAAGCGTTTGTCGCTATTGAGCGATTAATGATTTTCAAGAAATTCCTTATAAAAAGCTTATAGGCCTTCCATAACTTTTTATTAATAAGACGGTGTATCTTTTAGACAGAAGACCTGCTTAGAAGAAATCTCGATTTTTTTTTGTCATGCTTAACAAATGTCAAATTCGGGTCATCTCGGGATAACACACACGACACATGTGCCACATGTAGCCAAGAAGTCAAATATGAAGTTAGACGTCAAAAAATGACAAAATGTCGAACACTATCAACAAAACAAAAGACGTAATGATTTTCGAATACCGCCAAGCGGGCCTCCTGGGTACTTATTGTTTTGTGCCTACGTCTTGCAATGAACTATAATGGGCTGATTAGATCTGTCTCTAAGTATTGAATATTGAATTTTCATTACTAATATGTAACCTTCCGATGTCTACTAACTTACTAAAAGCCTTCAAGTGTGATACACCCGAAGCCAAACCCATGTGTCACGCGACTTTGACCTTTAAAGCTGAGGTGATAAGAACGAGCTCTTGTATGAATCATGTGATAGAACCGCTGTTAGGCAATGCGTGGGTGTACGGAACCAATCGGGTAACTGGGTCAACTGAATGTGTGTTGTGATTTTTTATTCTGTTGTTTTTGGTATCAATACTTGAAATACGTGGAACCCTTTTTTGTGTCATTAAGAAAATTACAACTAAGAATTTAAAACAGGATTTTATAAAAATCATAAAAATGAGCTTTTTACAGTAATTAACGCTCATAAACGTTGAATGAACTATTTATACAGTCAAAAAATTGCGAAAATGTTTAAAAATTTACATTTTAGCCTTATCAATACTATAACAAAAAAGTTGATTTACGATGTTTATTCAAGAGCACCGAACAACCAACTTTTGTCGCTCCTATTCATAATAGTAATTTGTCTAACACAAAGATAACATTGCATTTAATTTACCAAACGACTGCAATGGTCATAAAAACCAACGAGACAAACACCAAGCAAACCCGATTGCAAATAAAATTGCAATGAAATTGCCAAATCCAAGTTACAAAATGAAACTTTTTAATACTCACCGGCGGCGCAAGAGTTTGATGTAGAGTTCCGTCAAATCCGAAACATTATAACTTCACAGTCCATCAAATTAACTGTCAAAGACAGTGCGTTCAAAACTGTATCACTAAGGTCCTTTAAACAGTGCACAGAGGGGAACCCGGTTTCAAGTATAGCAAGAGATACGGGGAACTAGAGTACATGACATGTAGTTGAGTATACTGAAAGAGTACGGGCGTGTTAGTAACTACATACTCAACTTCGAAAAAAACTGTTAGTATTACAGTTAAGTACCTACTACCTGCTGTCTTAATTGCTGTGATTATGGTGTATTGTAATAAGTGCCTAATTATTTAACCACTGGACTAAACTCATACGTCATTAATGATTAAAATTAAAATTTATTTAATTACATTAATTTATTGAAAAATAATTTATAAATAGTTTACCTACCTTTAAATACTTTAAGTTCAAAATTTGCATATTTTTTATTAATTAGTAGTTGAGAAATAATTATATTTTAATTAAATATTTTAAAAATGTGAAAATGAGGTGAAAACAAAGAGATGGACATTATTCGGTGTCGCGAGCGACGCGCGCGCCGTTAAAACTGTAAAAAAACCAGTTGGCCGACCTTCGGGTTATCAGCCGAAAACTGAACGCGCGCGCACAGATACCGAGGGAAGACCCACTTTTCCGATTAAATACCTACTCCATAAACATACCGGTACTTCTATAAATATAGAAATCAGCATGCAGTTAGTATCTAAGAATTGGCTGTTAGTATAATATACTAAAAAAGAAAAAAAGGGAAAGATGTGATTGGCATAAAATAAGAGATTAAAAACAACAATATTCTCACGAATATTTACAAGGAGGGTGGATAGACATTGAAATAAAAAGTAATAAAAATAAGTAAAAAACAGGCTTCCGAAGTGTTTCCACTGCGTCCACAATCCGCGGCACTGTCACGTCACTTTTTAAATGCCAATTACAAACATTTCCCAAAAACACATTGTGTGCCCCGATTTTTAAAGAAATTTTGATAATGGAACATCTCCGTGTTTTTTTTTTTCTTTTTTGTTTTCGTCAACGTACACTGCTTTTGAGCGTCACTGTGATCTCGATAGTCCGTGGTACGAGGTTAGGGTTGGCACAACACTGATATCACTCATGCGGGCGGGCGCCGCGCGCGTCGTCGACTGACTGCGGCGTGCGCGCACCCCACTCACTTCCCACCAAAAATTTTCTACCACCACTGCGAGGCAGGGCGGGCGAACTGCGGCCCGCTACATCGTAACCACGTAGCTATGGTCGGTCAGTTAGTAGCTGCGCGCGACGACACGCATTGCATATAATATGACTCATAATAAGCATTAAAAAGTTAAGCAGCAAAAAATAAATTAAACTATTTGAATAGAAGACAGGTCAAAGTTTTGTACGATTTTTTAAGCGTTTTTCGTTTATTAATTCAAACTTATTAATACTATTTCTAATTAAATAATCAACAGTCGTGACCATCTGGATGATGATTCAATATTCATCACTCTGATTCTAGGTCACAAATAATATAAGATTTTAAATATTTTTTAAATATTTGACAACATCACATACATTGCTCCGATTCCAAAGTAAGTAGCTAAAGAACTTGTGTTATGGAAATCAAGAGACAACGGTGGTATCACAAACACCCAGACCTGAGCCAATATAGAAAAGTTCGTTTTTCTAAATTGACCCAACCGGGGATCGAACCCGGGACCTCAAAGATGGCGACACCTTGAAAACCGGTGTATAAAGCCACTCGACCACGGAGGTCGTCGAAAGATGACAATTTGCTAAAAGTAACAAACAAAAATATTAAATTTCCTGCGACGCATTTCTCCTGAAGTTGGTCCGCTCTGGCCGGCGCGGTGTCTGCTATCTCCGCTGCGTACACGCACACACCCACAGGCACACGCCTCTCGCCTACATACGAACCATGGCAGGCCTACAGACCTACAAAAGGTACTTTCACGTAAACTAACACTTACTACTCAAGCATTAGATAGCTTTTACTCTGGCGTCGTCGCCGGCCGGAATTTGCCACAAGCTTGTAAGTAGGACACCCAATGATTTTCTTTACTGGCCCTACCGCGGGCTGGTGGGCCTTGTTTAGGTTATAGTCGATAATGTTGAGGTCATACTCGATGTAGTTGTAAAGCTCATCCAGTCAGATTTATTGCTGACACTGACCTACATGAACACGGCAAACTTATAGGAAGAACGGTAGATAAAAGTACTAACATTTATGACTGCTTCTGTCATAAAGCTAAAGTGACTGACTTTAACTATCATTAACTTTAAATACCAATTGGTTTGCCTCCGATTTATGATATTTAATAGAAAGGGTATTATTATTATATAGTATTTTATAAGAAGGGTATAAGAAAAGAAAGAATAAGAAATTTATACTTAAATTTAATATAACAAATTCTCCAAACATCATGAATGAATAAATTCTAGCATTAATTTTTGGATATTTTTTGATATTAATGTTAATCAAAGTCATATTTTCTTTTTGCTTAAATTTATTAGAAATCTCTAATAAATAATAAAATAACCGACGCATCCATATAATACTAGATTTTATTACACGTTTCTGATACATAATTTATTGATACTGAATATTCTGCCAGCCTATCAACTAATTAGCATCTATTTAATCTATATGAATAATTAGTAGGAATGTAGCTAATTTAGTATAAACAAGTATATTTTGGATATGTGACTTATACAATTAAACTTAAATATATTTTACTTAAAAATTAAGCATTATTTTTCTTAAATTGGTACTTAAGAATGATATTGTAAGTATTTTGTCTCTCTTTACGCTTTATTTTTTTAAAATAGAAGTCTGTAGTTTTACAGTACTACGTATTTTCTTTTAAATAATTAACACACATTTTTTCACTTAGTCTTAGGCGGTATTTAAATTTGCAACCGAATTCTTTATAGGGTGCTCAACCTTTACATGTTATATAACACTTTATATCGGTATCGTTGTATAATCATAAAAATATTAGTCTAAATAACTGTGCCGGTCGGATCCGTACCGGCAGATTCGTATTATGATAATGGAGCTCATTACGAGGCGCTAATTGTGTCCGAACTCTGCATAATTTATCATTTACCGTACGCAGCGTTTGCGTGCCAGATTAGATTTGGCGTTAGTGTACCCGTAGAAATGGTGTGCTTATTATAAGAATTCCTGCATTTTTGGGGAACGTCGCATTCATGAGGGTTTTCAGCAGCTTTAATAAACATCGATGAAACTTTAAATAACACAACGGGAAAGCTCTTGTCGTTTATTTTAGTTTACGTTAAATGACGATCATCCATCACTTGAAATTGTCAATATACATTGTTTACGTAAAATAAGTTTGGCTAACATTATTGTGCGTAAACTTTTCATTCTTGGATTTCTGCTTTTCAAACCAGTGACAACTGTTTTCAACAACTAAACAGTTGATAACGATAATGAATAAGTCTGTTTGCCCCTTATACACTCATAATATGTCTTGTCATGATTTAAAATCTTCTTAACGTTTTATAGGTACTAAAAAGCTTATGTCTATGAAACATTTGACCTTTTAATTCAACTGTTTTCTTTATAAGTTTGGTTCCCTACACATTTAACCTTTTTAATGTGTAGGGAACCCTAAAAAGGGAACAACGATGACCATGAACCATCAGGTGGGTCGTATTCACGCTTATTACCCTTATTTCACAAATAGCTATGTTTTTATGTGTATGCTATTTATAATTTAATTGTAATCCGTATTTAACACACACCTGTGAACTTTTGTAACCTTAAGCGTCACCACCCACGAACAATTAATCGCTTAGCGATTTTTTACGCCAATTTTTAGGCTAAGTAAACCCTTTGTCACTATTGTCAGTGTCATTTCGCGGACGATTAGTCGCTGAGATACTTTTTGTAGCTCGTGGGCGTATACGTATTGAACTCTGTTCCCCTTATTAATAAACGAAAAGTAAGTTCACACCAGGTATAAACAAAAATATTGCTTAGCAATATTACTCCTTACGTTTGATGTCTTAATTCCTAAGCAAGCTTTTTGGTTAAGCTAGGTGTAAAGTTACTCTTTGTTTTTAATAAGGGGGTAAATGTTCTATTTTCGGCGACAAAAAATCGCTCAGCGATTATCTCTCGTGGGCGGGAAGCCTAATACTGCAGACAAGGATAAAACTAAATGTAAGGTTAATGCCAATGGGTTATTAAGCAACGATCGCTATTGTAATTAACCAATTTGTCATTAACGATTCGTGGTGGTCTTCTGATGGAGTACATTTTTAATGGAATTTTGTTGAGTCAATTTATTAGTTAATATTACATGACAAAATATATATTAACCTGTAAAGTTACGCAATGTCATCAAATAATTGATTTACTCTGTTCATAAAATCAATATTCACGTGGTTTTTTAAAAGTAGATATTAGGTGTAATAAAAATATAAAGACATTTACCAAATAAGTATTGAGAGTTTTGTTGAAAGACATAAAAACATCTACCAATGTTTCTAGTTACCGTTTTATTCTAAAAGAATACCTGCCATGCCTTTGCCGTTGCCTGCTAACTGATGATATTAAGATTAGAGTCTGATCAAAAAAGTTAAGTTACTTTGGAGGCACTTTCGTTAACTAGTTGTTGTTTAAAGTTAATGTTTATATTTTTACGGAGTTTCCTATTCATTAATGTATTAAAAATCTGAGATATGAAGGCATAAATATTCGACCTACAATAAAAGATCTAATTAGTACCAAAGTATATGGAAAGTTTAATGAATCAAAATCATGTCACCCTCTTGACCCCGCCGATCAAAACCTCGTTTTGTACAATTAGTGAAAAGTATCAATTCATCAAATCCAATTACATAGTCCGTCAATGATACAGGTTGTGGTATGGTATGATATTTGGCGAATAATTGTGGGGCACCGTTGTACGCATGCGTCAGCCATTGTGGTAGGCGGTCGTTACTAAGATGGATGGATCGCCAATCAAGTATCTGTAATAGTGTCTATGACCCATCACTGAGTGTGTTATTAAGCGGAGACTTAAGTTAAAAATCTGTACTTAATCAGTAGAAGAGTCTTTAAAAAATTACGCCATTTAGAAAATTAACTAAACACGATTTATACCAATGTCAAAAAACTCCCGTGGCTATTGCTGAAACTCTATCTATTGTATTAGTGTTTTTATGTTCCTTTTTAACGTGCATTTGTAAGTAATTATGCTTAATCGTATCCAATGCAATTTCTTCAATATCCGCTATCGCTTATGACATTGTTTGTAGGTGCGCGCGCGCAGAATTCGGCGCTCGCTCTCAAGCGACACACTGACATGCTTCCACATTCCCACATTGTCTAGGAATCATTAATTTGTCCGGCCATACAAGAGTTATTGCTTGTTATATTAATAAACTCCCGGTTATGTTGCTAATAACTTGAGACAGTTATATGTGCGTCAACAAATTGGGCCGAGATTTAGTCGAGCAATTTGTTTGTGTGAAATTGTAAATTAAATTTCTTCGTATTTGTTAATGAGATTTGAATTTACCTGCTTGTGTGTTCTAGTTGTTTGATTCGCAGGATAGAGGTACATTTGTACTCGGTTTAGTTGGTGGTAGGTCTTTTCCAAGCCCGCCTGGCTAGCTATCATCATCTTACCTAAGTCAATAGAACAATTTCAACAATGTAATGTTCTGTCAGTTACAATGTATAGTGCTAGCAAAATTTACTAAGCAAAACCAATAACATTCGACATAAATACGCATCCCAAACTAGCATCAGAGTTGTTTGACATATCAATAGAAGTAAAATTACAGATAAAAAGATTCACACCGCCGACATCACCTCAAGTTCGCATTGCCAAAAATTTGGCACACGCCGCCCGCCGCCGCCGCCCGCCGCCGCCGCCGCCCGCCGAGAACCGTTAGAACCTTAAGCACGCCGAATAATCTCACAGTTTCGCTTTCAAATGACTTACAATTGCTTTTAAAAGAGGTATACATATACAAATGCTTAGTTGCGTTTGTTTCTGATCCCGTAATTAAGTCCTAAAAGCTTTGTTTCAATTAAAGCTTCAGATAGAGTCGTAAAATAAGGTTAGTAACGCAATGTATTTTGCCGATACGTTAATTAAATGTAATAAAATCATAAAACAATGCAAACGGTCACTGTGCAACTCAACTACCAGTAATATTAATAAAACAGGATTAAATAAAATAGAGAAAGAAAATTAACGACTTGATACTTTTTGCTGACAAAAATAATAAGATTTTGACACTTAGCATAAAAGTGATACCTAAATAATATTGGCACGTTCTACCTACTTACTGAAAACACTTCACTGTGACTATAACAATTGAAAACGTACCAAAACACGAAACTGTGAAGCAAACAATTGTGCCCAAAACGTTTTTTGTAAATCGCATATCTATTCAAGAAAATAATTTTTCTTTTTTGTTAACCTCAAACCTATTGAGTGTTAATTCCATGTTAGTTGACCCCATTCTACATCCCCGATGGCGATGGCGATGGCGATGACGACTGGTTGTGCAATCGTGACGATTCGCTCGTCACCGCGCGGCCGTTCTGGGACCGTTAGATGGATCATATTTTGGCGGATGCTGCCTCAGAAATTGTACTTTCTTTACTCGTGTTGTAATCTGGTAATAGTTTTCAATAATTCTTGTTGTTTGTTATGGCTTGACTTTCATTTTGTATTTCGTTTTACGCAACTTTGATTAAACAATTATCAAACGCAAGTTTTTAAAGTAAAGTTAATTTCATATTTAAAAGTAAGTTACTTACTCTTATTTGTTTGTACATTAATAACATTTTTATAATGTATCCCCAAGTTCTGGTTACATTTGCCCTGCAGGAACTGCAAATTTTTGCAAGGGTTGCTCATGGAATGGGTAACCAAAAACGTATCATCTCGAGCTTCGGAAATCACGTTAAGCTGTATTCCCAGTTGCGTTTGCAGTTGTTAACACTCTCCAATCCGCCTGTGTGGTGAGTTATGGCCCATCCTCATTATCCACCCATCAGGAAGGTCTGTGCCCTAGCAATGGAGACATTGAAAATCTCTGATAATCACAGAGGTGTGTTACAAAACATCTACTATCAACTATTATTAACAAGGGCATAAGTACTTAGAATATGATTTGCAACCTACTTAAGGCTGTATTTAAATACTTCCAGGCACAGGTACATCTTGAGGAGAGCGTGACACGCAACACGTCTAGACTTGTACTCGAACCCGCGACGGATTCATATCATTTGAGTAACGGGAGTGTGTGGGCGGTCGGCGATCGGGGCCGTCTGCGCAGGGCCCAATCTTGTGGGTCACTTAGTTCGTGTACCAATTAACTTAGGCTACGAAACTACGATTCTTTGTGATTTTGAGGAAGATTTTTTTTATAGAATTCAGTTTATTTGATTGAAATGAAATTAAATAAAATTATTCTTTATTTAAATAAGCTCACACAATAAGTATTTTTAAATCGTCAATTCTTTTACCCCACCACTCATTATGACGTCTTTTAGCTAACAATAAAATTGGGCGCAAAAAAATTATCAGCATTATCAGATGGAACGATATTTACAAATAAATTTATCGTTTTCAGACATTACATTCATATATGTTACAATTAACATAGGTTAAAAAATAAATAACATTATTTCATTAGCTCATTTCTTAACGAATCAATTCACAGGGTTCAAGCTAAATTCAAATTTTAAAGTCATTATTCAGTCAAGGTTGTTACAAAAAATGCAATTCATACAATTCAATATGCGATAAGATAAGTAGTCAGAAGCAGACCTATTTCCACTGGCAGCACCCGTTCACGAGCATGACATATGAACCAGCCATCGCTTCGCTCTACCATATTTGAGAGAACGTAACGACCCGCCTCACACGGCACCACCGCAATTAATAATTATTAAAATTTTGAAACCAAATCATAAGTCAATGAATTAAAATAATTGTATGCAATAAACAATGCTTTGCATGTAAAGTCTACGCATTTAGCCGGGAAGCCTCCAGTCAGACTTGCGTTTGCACATTCAAGGATGACGTTAACCTGCGCGTCCGAAACGCAGTTCCAGCGTTATGTAATCGAGGTTCCTGTTATTAGGCCGCGAAGAATTAGTCTAATTAACTCCTTAATTACAAATGATTTAGGAAATAAGGAGCTCGATGGCGCTGTGGTTTAGCGCCTGGCCCAGTGATTGCGGAGGTTGAGAAACTTTAGCAAGGGTTGGTCATGGGATGGGTGACCAAAAATGTATTATCTCGAGCTCCGCCGTGCTTTGCATAACACGTTAAGCCGTTGCACCCGGCTGCATTTTCGGTCGCTAACGCCCACCAATCCACATTGGGCCCGCGTGGTGGCTTATATGCCCATTCTCCTTATCCACCCATAAGGAAAACCTGTGCCCCAGCAGTGAGGATATTAAAATTGACTGATGGTCAAGAAATAGAGTTAAATCGGACTGTACTTATAGGTACCTATGAAAGGAGTTTGTATTGGGAATAGATTTGCTGTAGTCCATCGATAAGTCTATATACAATGAAAAGTCTTCATCCAATTCAAAGTTGTAAACAATTATAACAAATGAAAAAATCTTTTATGTAATGATGTTCCTGCACTGAAATGGAAGATGTAAAAAAACTACGAATTACTTGTATTTTTTTATTTCAATATTTTAGCGGTAATTTCATAAAAAGATTACATTAAGTTACGTCAGTACTATTATTAATTCTATGATTAAGTATTAAAATTAAGACTCTATAATTATTTTCAATATTGCTTCTGACAAAACTACGAGTATAACTTAATTAGCAGCTACATACAAATAACGACTTGTTTATTGGAAGAAATGGTTCCTATAAAACTAAATTTTGACATATTTTTGTACATCATATCAATTTTGTGCGGAAAACTTAAGAATAAACGTTTATTAACAATATATTTTTAATAATTATTAAATTATTCTCTTCAAAGCGTTCGTTGAAGTCTTTTGTACTGACGCATGGACGGACGTTAAGGATGTGAAATAATAAATTATAATTAAAAATATGTCGTATTTTGTGTTTTACTTTCAATAAACCTTGTTTTATATTTTAAAGAAGAGGAAAGGAAGAAAACGGTCGGTTTTAACGAATGTACTAAATTATAGTCCCGCTGACATTTGAGACACACACAAAAATATGAAACAAAATGCGTTATATTTTTGTGAGAAGTGTATTGTTATAACGTGTGCGTTAATAAAGGAAACCTTTATAGAAATTTTCAATTCAATTCTTTATTTGAATTAAATTCTAACTGAGTGCCAGGTATGCGTGGCTGAAACTAAACTTTGACTATCCCTCAGTGAAGAAGCCATGAACGAAATAAATGAAATTTGCCGCCTAAAACATTCGTGAAGTAGCAATAAAAGCAATAGGTTAGAACAATAAAATTCATATATACCCAAACACCTTTCTTTCGACTTTACCTGTCTTAACCTCAAAGGAAGCCGCCACCAAACAATAACTGACCGTAGTTAAAATAAACCGTAACGAAATATATCTCCAGTTTATTACTCAAAATAAAAGTTTAAAAGCTAGTGGTAAAGCTGCCGGCCTGTTTGTTTGGGCGGTAGGGCCTCGCCAATTCGAGTACAGTTAGTTTGGTTAATTTACTTTTTGCGCCTGCGCTGATTGTCTCGAACGAGGTGGTTATGAAGGTGTGGTGAGTTTTATAAACAGACTGATCTTATTACTGTTTTATAAATGTCTTGAAAATAGTACATAAATACAGTTGTCTATATGTCTATGTTCTTAAATAAAAAACCATTAGGAAATCTGCAGTGTTTCTACTTACTGAATAACCAATAGGGAGGATAAGGGGATGGTGACATGAATGGCAAATATATAAAAAGTTATGTTTAAACTGTAGAAGGGAATATCTTAACACTGAAAATCATATTTAGTAAATGTAACTATGCCTAATAAATTAAATAAAAACATTAGGATAAATAATAGAAAAAATCGACTTACATATTTTTTCTAATATTATTTATCTTATTATAAAAATAGCATTGTAAATGCGAAAAAATCTATAATAAATAAAAATATGTTTAAAATAATGCTCAAAATCACGTCCTGACAGCAAACGCTAATCAGAGCGCATTACCTAACGGTGTGAGATACCACCAAGAACTTTAAATTCATATTCTATAAGTTCTTGGATACCACTCAAACGAGTCAAGACAACCTGTCAAATTGTCTGTCATACATAGTGCTGTTGGTAATATTTTTTCTTTATTTGACATTGGTTTAATTATCACATCTTTACGTAATCAAGATCACGTCACTGCTTGGAGTGTTTAAGCGGGAATATGAAATAATTTACTTTGATTTTTTTATTTAAAGTATGTGATTTTTGTTTTTACGTATTTTACTTGTCTATCTATAAAATTAAAGCGGTCCCAAAAATTTGTCATCATTCTTACAACATTTCGTTATTTATAATATTTACTAATATAACAGTAGGTACACTGAATTAAAAATGACATATTTTGAAGCCTGATATAGAGGAATGTCTTTTAAAAACTCTATCCGGAAAGCCGTTTCTTTAATTAATGAAATACTTTCATAAAGTTTTTCATTTATTTTAACTACATTTTAAGTAGAATAATGGAATCTTAATTTTCTGCATTTCTTTGCAATGTAAATAAAACTTTATAAAAACTCTCAGCGTTAAATGCTCCTATAGCCCTCAAGCGGCGCTCTCAGCTTAATTAAACTTATTGCTCGCTAAGAACACAATTGTATTTAAAATTTACATGTACAGATTGAAGCTAAGGTTCTATAGTTTATGAAAAAACAATAACCTGAGTAAAATATAGGTAGTTCCTAAAGTGGTCACCTTTACATCTTTTACCTGCTACCACTATTACAACAAACTATATTTTACTGAGGTTATTGTTTGTAAATAAACTATAGAACCTTAGCTTCAATCTGTACATGTGAATTTTTGATACATCATGTCCTTAGCAACCAATAAGTTTAATTAAGTTGAGAGCGCCACTTTGAGTTATATAGTGCCTCTAAGAAGGCAACGCCGCGCTGTCTGTCCAGTATCAAAGTGCTAAATTGATTAATTAATTGTTGTAGACATCCTTACTTATTCCTTTAACATAAATGCGAAAGTCCGTTTGTTTGTTTGTTACGCCTTCACGTCTTAACTACTGAACCGAACATCATGAAATTTTGCATACACGTTGTCAGGGGTACAGAGAAGGACACAGGGTAACTTTCATCCCGAAAAAAATATTTTTTCCCGAGGGATAGCAAAAAAATTTTCCACGCAGACGAAGTCGCGGGCGGTCGCTAGTTTCTTTTAAACGTTCCCAAAGGAAGTTTATGTGTCAATACAAGCACACATCTTAATCGTGCAGAAGGCATATCTGGCATCTGTATCGCCAACGCAGATGCGTATAATTCATCACTTGTCGCGCTCGGCAGATCCCGCGGAATGAAGCGCACAGCACGAACACTCTCCGCAATATATAAAAAAACATTAATCAAACTACACTCTAATACATTGCGACAAGAACTGTTTTCCAATAAAAAAATATAAGCAAATTATGTTATAATTCAAGAGTTTAGATTTGCGATGCGAATGGACAATAAGGAATCGAATGTTTTGCTGTGTAGCATTTTTTTAATTGAAAGTTGTTAGGTCCTCTGTGGTTATTAAACAGAGTTATATGATAGGATTTTACATGGGTGGCAAAGATTTTTGCTTTCAGTTATGTTATGAACTTATGACCTTCCCCCCATTTTTTTTAATAGACGCTATAATCGTATAGTAGAACAAAATGTATCATAACTTTTTGAATTTAACTCATAGATTAACACTTAAAATAATATATGAATAAAACACTAACAAAAATATTTATCTGAGTTTTTATTTATTATCGTTGCTGGTATTAGCAACAAGAAATAAAGTTTTGCAATTTTTTTAACGATAAGTTTGTCAACCGTTAAACAGATATAAGTACAATGGCGTAAGACCGAAGTGAGCAATCATAAGCCTCATTGTTGGCAACAAACGGCTGTCAATGCCGATACAGATCGAGAAGTTGATATCGAAATTGCGATAAATACGCAACGGTTATCAATTCAATTACCTTTTGTATAAAAACATTTAACAGTGTATGTAATTCCTCTTTTGATAAATCATTTATATCATTTAATTTAATTAACTTACAATCAGTTTAGCTGATTTGAGACTACTTCAGAACCTAGCAAATTTAACATAATATTTTCTTCAAAATAGTCTTATTAGAACCATCTTTCAATAGAGTAACCTATAGTTTTCATCATCATCATTATCATCTTTCTGCCCTTATCCCAATTTAATTTATATTTGTCGCAATTTAGTTTAACCTTGTACATAAGTCCTTCTATTCCATTCTTTCCTGTCACCCTGTAAATACCTACGCTACGCATAGTTTAAATTGTTAGTAAGCACTAACTTTTTTTTAGGCAGAAAACCATTAAACACTATTTAGCTGCTTTTGTTCGACAAAGCGTAAAACGTTATAAATAAACACAAGAAAGCATAATTAAAAACAGATGACGGTGTGATTCTTAAGCAACTACTAAAAGGCTTTTTTTAATTTGTTGGTGATAATTTGCTTTCTTCATGACAAATAACATCGTAATTATTTGTTCACTCTGGTCCATTGAGCGGCCAAAATATTTGCTTTCTGTGTTCACGGTTTAACAGATAGCACATGTGATCGCGTTTTTTAAAACCATTTTTGGTACTAACAGCATTCTTTATTGGTTTGACAATACGCTTTCTTTGAAGCTTTATATTTCTAAGCGCCGCGCGGGCTTTGACATGTTTGTCCTTTTGTTTTTTTTTGAGTTTCAAAGTGTTTGTGTCCTTAGAGGTTTGTGTCGCATCAGTTGATCATTTGTTAAAAAATGAAACAATAGTGAATAGAATATTACCATTGTTTTGTGTATTTTATAAAAAAAAAACATCACCAGTGATAGATTTTTCCCAGGGAACGTATAGCCAAAATGGGTCAGTTTTCAGATTTATGTCCTTCATACGATACCTTATCGTTACTAAAATCTAATAAAATAGTAACTAATCCCCTTAAGGTAGGGAAATTGAAACTTTTTCGTTCTTATAGGTACGATTAGGTAACGTATGAAGGACAAAAAATCTAAAAGTTTTTCTCAGTTTTATTTTCCTCACTTTTGACAGTGCGCTTTGTAGGGAAATATCGGTCTAGATTGTTATTATTCTAAGTGTGGAAGTTGATGATGAAATCTTCAACCAATAACAGTTCGGTTAAGCTCGTGTCCTGGCGGCTTCCATCGGTTAGCTTAGGCGGCGGTTAGTGTGTCAACGAGCGCCGCGTCTTAACCCCGAATGCAAGTGGAGCGAGCACTGGCGCCCGCGCAGCGCCAAACGAATTCGCCTGCGGACGCCTGCACCTCACGCGGACACACTGAGAATTGTCTACAAGTCTACAAGTTAAGTACAGATTAATTAATTGCTCGTGTTGAGTCAAAGGCAATATAGGCAATTTCTAGCAACACAGATACTGATTTATTACAATTTGATAGCACGTATTCCTCTTTCTTCCATTCGTGTTCAAGAAATAGAAATTAATAGGAGCAGGCATTTTTAATTTCTTGTTCATTTCGAATAACTTTTAAATACTTTAAAGTTTTGCATGTGGTTTATTCACATAAAAGAAAATTGTCCTGATTATTTTTGTGTAGCTTAATAAAAAAGTTATTATAATTGCAAGTGACACGTTGCACCCGTTGTGCCACCATCTCGCTGGTTTGCCGAAAACGAGAGCGCGCTGATTGGCCACGAGTCGCGGCAAAGCAGAGCGCGGCATCCATTATGCGCGCGGCTCACTTGCCCACCGGCCTTTGACTCAACGCTAAAAAGGCTTAAAAATTAGTCTTTGCGAACAGGAATGTGCAAAAACCATAGAGCTTAATTTTTATTTATCATATTTAAAAAAATTTACGATGTAAAAGATCGTTAAGTATTGATTGTTTTTAATTAAATATTATATGGCAGTCAAATTGGGTTTCGTACTTTGGACCGAAAGACTTTTTAACGAAGTCTATTTTTCTAACGCCATCTCAACGAAAAGCTATTTGACCGATGGGTTATTTGATCGACGGGCCATGCCATAAAGTTCGACTGTGTTGATATTACTTGAATTGAACATAACATAAAAGTGTTTTTCAAGTGGATCGAAGAACTAAGTTACTAGCGGCCGTCCAAGACCACGTATGTGAGCTGCGGAATTCCGCTGCCTGCTGAAATTTAAAATTAAAAAAATCAATTCTTAGTGCTCACAGGAAACATTTTTTAATCCTAATAGGGTATGCGCTGACATGTGAGTCGTCACTTTCTTCTTTTGTTTAGTAATCTAAATATGTTTCTCAGTTTTTCATTGGTGTCACTCAATGTAAATGCAGCCCATAACCGTTACTTTGAGTTCAGGACTTGTCTAATGGACGGTCAGCAGAACAATGTGGGCATTGTCCCGATGTCGGTCGGAAATGACTTCTTTACCGTCTTGTTTGTCCGGTCCCTTGCACTTAAATACTGACGACCACCGTAACAGCAGACTCTGCATTCTAACCATTAGAATGCAGAGTGACAAGGTTCTCTTCCTGATCAATTTAGAGGTAGATTGCTTTCTTTTGTATAATTTTTTTGGCTGGTGGTAGTGAAAAAAATTTACGTTTAGTAATAATATTTTAAACTTATTTATTTTTCCAAAATTTCTTACTATTTTGTAGATGTCATTAAAACAAATCAATATCACCGACTTTAAATGCGAGTAAGTAGTATAATGTAAATTTTTAATTAAACATTAATTCGGCTAGAAAGCCCTTTTAATGATTAGGAATCATTCAATGCCAGCAAGAAAATGATCGAATCTTTCCCACGGATCTAGGAATGCCTAAAGGTTGAGGGCGATTAGGTCTTAAGAATCCAATGTTGATTGTAAGGAGCGCCTAAAATAGTTAGTATTCTTTGGTCTCACTGTCGGATGCGAACGTCACGCTGATTTGCGAACCTGAAGAACTGCTCTGGACAAACAAAATGAAATCAGGGTTCAGATACAACCCTAACATTCCAACAGCGATAAACATAATGGCTCCATGTCCGAAGTGTGTCGCCATTGCCGAGTGTTGAAGTGAAAGATAGAGCCCAACAAAAAGTGCTGCTCTGTTCACAGAAGCACCTCACCCATTGCAATCGCTATATGGAGACCACCCCCAGTAAAAACAATTTCTAATTTCTAAAGCGTACAATAGTGCATTTCAAATAACTTCATTAGGTGCCAATCAAGTAGTATATAAATCAATGCAAACAGGCAATAAATTGTAATATAATGCAATTTTATTCTATTACCATTGAATTATGACAAATATTATAAATATTTTAAGAGCATGACCAGTTTAACTTTTTAATTTAGTATCACTGTGGTTTTGAAAGAATTATTTGTACTGAATGTTCAGTTCTCCACACGGGCGAAGTTGCGGGCAACAGCTAGTTTTAAATAAACTTATAAATATTCAACGCTCCGTAACTTAAAAGGACATATCACTAAAATAGTTTGCACATTTTTTTTATCTGTCAAAATTATCATCAAATGACAAGTTACTACTCAAAACAAGTAAACAGCCGCTCCATCAGAAGAAAATCTAAAGCAGGCCACAGAAAGTAAAAAAAATGCTTGACCTCAAAATATGATTTTTTATTTTTTTATTTTTTATTTATTTATTTATAAGTCGCGGCGAACGATTGGATTATCTGGCGATTTGTCAAACTGGACCCGTGGTGATTGAGTGGCTGACACTTTAGTCTTAATGAACTATAATATAACGTCTTGAGTCTATTTTTTTATTTAACATGTTACACATATCGATTTTCTTGTACGGCTCTTATTAAGGCAATGACTCATAATAGGTTAGGCGTCCGAAAAGGAAACTAGAAAACTGTTTTTGATGATCCGGAAACACTAATGGATATTCAATATTATTTTGTGGCAATATCATTATTAAAAGGATTATTTAAGTAATTCAGTTTCATTACCAAACTTCATCAGCCTGCTTGTATCTTTGAAAAAGTTATTCACATTACTAAAATTTGTGGTCCTTACAAATGTACTGTACAGGGTATGAGTATGTAAGTCTTACCATACAGTTTACATGTACATAGCTATTTAGTATGTTCGGAGCCGCTTTCATCAATAATTATTTACTTAATAATGTTCTGACTGATTTATCGTTGCATAGTTTAAACTACAGGTCGAATCGATACAAATAGTTATAATGACCATCATCCAATTAAGATGTACTGCCAAAGCAAGTACCTACTAGGTACTATTTAATCTGCGATAGTATCAAAATCAGAGACAATAATTGATCTCTTATTCCATAGACTGCTTCAGTTATTATGATAATGTAATTATTCTCATCATTTCTCATTTTGTTTTCCATCAATGAATGAATGGTCATAATTCACAGATCAATCAATTTCCCACTACCGCTAAAGCGCCGCTCCGGCTCCGGCCCAGTTAGCGCGTAATTAGCTGTTCGGTTAGACACCTCCACTTAACTAATGAGCTTAACCGACAGATTTAAGGGCTACATTATTTGATAGTTAATCATTTTTGGTATGGACCTGATGAAATTGTTGACCAAAATGTTTCAGACGCAGAAACAACTTAACATTACTTTTACAGCCGTCTTCTGTGTATTTTATTTTTTTTCAATTTAAAAAACATCTATTGTTCTGTCATCTATTATTTAGGGCACGCACCTTTGCGCAAAGAAATGTTGAGACAAACGACAATGGATCTATGGGAGATCATTGGTCACACCCGATGGAGATATTGCTACTGAATACTGCGCAAGGTGCGGTGGCTTTTTACACCAATTTGGGAACTTAAGGTCAAGTTTTGACAGTAGTGTCACAATTGCGATGGCTGCAATTGCTTTGCACGCATTTACGTGTTCTTTATAGAGAACGCTAGCTAGATCGCCTTCGAAAGATGTTGAGCACAGTTTCTTTTTTTTATTAATAGGTATTAAACTTATTTATAAGAACAAACATCTGATGTGGATATCCAAATTCGATGTAGGTAGACTGTAATTTAGTGAAAATTGTAGGTATATAAGTATTTATCGTAGCTTTACCTATTATACCTACTTAGCTTTGTCTTAGCTTTACCTATACCTACTTAGCTTCACTCTTTTCTAAATATAAAAACTTAAATATATTTAATAATATAGTTAATGATTTACCAACAGAATTGCATTGGTATTAGCCTGTTATGGGATTAAAAATATTGGGGTAAAACGAAACAAAACCTTCAATACAGTCTAAATGGAGTTAATTAAATACTCAATTTTAAGTATTAGTAAAAAGTGTGATTCATGCCAATTCTCGTATATTACCTGTCTTCCCCTTAACCATTCAAATATCACCCCGTCGTGAAACAAAGGCATAATGCACAATCGCAGACCAAAATATTTACTTTCAGATAGCTACTGCCTCGTGTCCATAAAAGCACTTGTTGCGATGTTAAATTTACAACCTGTACCTGTCTCAATTAGACACACTACCTGTTTTGTACAACATTTTGGAACTTTATCTTCAGGAGCAACCATTGTAATTTTGTAAGTAGTTAGAAGTAGGTATACAAGTTTTGTCTTCTGAGATTTTTTGTTTCTTCCAGTTAAAAGCTTTGGTGCTTTTTGAATAGAAATAAATCTATGTTATATGAAAAGCGAAACTGATGGGGTATGAATTACTCCGTCTTTGCTCCTTGCTTGCCGACACATTCGTGGAGTTCATAACTTACCAGTTGTTAAGAAAAGGCACAGTCATGGAATACTTACATACAGGGTGGGCCAAGCCTATGGATATATATATACATATATTTTTAGATAGTTGGTCAAAGAATCTATTAGGAGCCGCAAGGAAACAATCGGTTCTCACCAGATTACAAGATATGTTTTTTTTAGATATCTCGATCTTGTTAGACAAAATATTTTTATTCACTTTTCCAATGATTTTTTTGCATTTTCTTTGTGGTACGTGTTTACCTGATAGCGACCAATCCATCTACGACCGAATCGTTGTATGAGATATTGTCGAATCGGTGCGTCATAATTAAAAAAATAAATCTTGTAATCTGGTGCGCACCGATTTTTTTTTCTTGTGGCTCCTGATAGATCCCTTGAACAACTATCTAAAAAAATTATATCCATCAGGCTTGGCCCACCCTGTATATAAGATTTATAACTGCGTTGGCTCTGAACACAGAAATGTGATCTGTGGCTGGCACGATGCAGTATTATCCTAAGAACGGTGTATCTTTCTGTCTTTTTTCCTGAAATGCAGAATACATACTTACTTTCTCGACATAAAAAACAGCCAGGTATAATTTTATGGTAATAATTTATTATATTGAGCTCTTCATTTACTCACGTAGCGCCATCTCTACTTGTTCAGAGAATGTATAAATCGAGAATAAAGCACAGTCATTTGAAACACGGTGAAGATGCTCCTGTTAGTTCAGTAGCTATTTCACAGGTGGCGGTTAATAAAAGTTTTTATTGCATTTCGATAGATGGCACTATAACTATTTTATAAGTAGGTAAACCACAGAATTAATACTTTCTTGGTGATTATTAATTTCTGGTTCAATTCAAATATGTACTCAAATGAAAGTGCAATCAAATATAAAATACAAATACTTAATTATTAATTTCTGCTCATACGTATGTATTTATGTGCATTCGTAATAATAGGTAAGTTGGTTAATTTTTACAATCAATTTACTCACATTACTTTTGTAGATTTTAATCAACAAAAGTAATGTGAGTAATAAATAAGGAATTGTGTAGAACTAAGTACCTTATTAAGTAGCACTACCAAACCTCATTAAACAATAATTTTAAAATTAGCATGACTGTGTATTGTAATTACTCATAATTTCCATACGAGGCAGGATCTATTGAAACCGGGGCGGGTGTTTCGCGGTTCCGTTACGATTTGCGAGCGGATAACATTGATGTTCCCACAGATTATAAAATAAACTATTGTTAATGGGATTTACAGAGTGTTAACTCTTAATAAAAAAAATAACGGCGTAGTTCCGGACTAACTGCCAAAAATATAACGCGTTTCATGATTGATGCTTTGCAAAATTTTTGCGAGATAAGTTCGAAAATAGCTGGGTGATAATAAAAGTTATTGTTGTTCTCAGTTGTACCTATATCTATCATTAAAAAATAAATTGTTTTATTTTTAACTATTTCAGTATATATTCAGTAGTATCTGAATATTTTTGTCAATAAAAGAACAAGTCAAATAAAGTACCTACCAGAGGTAAAATTAATTGCCCTAATTTTACTCTACCAGTCACGTGAGTAGTACCACGACCAAAATAATTACCTGTAGTACTACTGGTAGTACCAACGATAGTGCCAGGGGCAAGTACAGAAAGGATTTACATAATGATTAACTACAGAATGGCAATGAGTTTATTCTTAGAAATCGCTATGAGATAATTTCAGGCGTTATTTGAAACGGCACCGTTATTATTTATTTATAGTATTACCTATAACTTTTATTAGCCGTAGTTTACTTTCTGCACTTTATATCTTATGTAGTATTAATTTTGTACTTATTTGCTTTTAATATTCTTTTAGTAGGTACCTATATTCGATTTCTTTTTCTGTTTTTTTTTACGATAAGTAAGATTCTGAAAGATTTGATTATCATTCCGAAAGTTTAGTTTAATTTCAACTCAACTGTATCATTAGCTGTACAATTTGTTTCTATCCGTGGAGACTTATAAATGACTTTGTTGCTAATTCGTTATGTAGTAAAATGTATTATTCGATAGTCTTCCTTAAATTAATAAATGAAGTACAAGAGTGGCTAAAGCAGGGTTTTCTGTTAGTAAATCGTTAGTTTTTAAATTTTATATCTTTTCATGATATTTTAATCTGTCGCTAATTATAAATCTAAAAATATTGTATAGGTACAGTTTAGAAAGTCACGTTGTTGTAGGTACGTAGTTGTCATTTGTCATTGATTTCTGTTCAAAAAAGTAATAGGTTAGAGTCACAAAATCCTAAACTGTATCTATATACAAGGTGTTACAAAAGTACCCCTAATGCCGAATATGGTAGATAGGGACCATCAAACTGAACAACTTTTACTATGGGACCAACTCTGAAATCGAGATAAAATAATCAGCTGTTTCATACATTTTAATATTTTCGATTTTATTTTTTGTATGAAACAGCTGATTTTTTTTAAAGTTTTGTAACACCTTGTATAGACTTAGAATAATAACAGTTATTATCTAAGTTTAGAGACGTGATTGTACAGTCAACGGCACGCTGGGCTACTGCAGACAGGGTAATCAGTGTCAATCAACTTGAAAAATAAATTGTAATTTTTTGTCCATTTTGTACAACCTGACTGTGCTGCTGACTGTACCTAAGTCCGCGCCCAAGTTAAAATTTAATGTTAGGTTTCTACATTCAGCAATACGTAGAATCTATAGTGTATAGCGTATAAACTACAGAATTGCACAAATTCCTTAACATTCGCTCCATTACGAGCATGCCGATAGCTATTCAAGATATTCCACTCAAATGATATGAAAGTGGCTCAGCCGATTCGGAATGCAAATGTCACTATTACCCACTTATTTTGATGTTACATGCATATTTCTAAGAATACTTAAGTATTACCGTATTACTGCTTAAGGTAGTCATTCCACAGTCAATCCAGATTGTCCATCTGATCAAGACCACTGATCGGAGCAGATAAATGGAATTGATCCTATTGGTTGCGACCTTAGACGGTCAATCCAGCGTGATCTAATCAAAATCGAAAAATTTTACCTGGATTAAAATTTGGCATCCTGAATGAACCTGACTGACATAAATTGACAATCCAGCATGATCGAATCACACCAGATTGACACAGATCGCGAACACGTTATAAAGTCAATCTTTGTCAGTTTCGCACGGTCCTTAGATTGAGTGTGTACCTTATGTATGCTACCTTAATAATATTAAAATACCTCGTCTTTTTTAAATTTTCATTATTGTTGACTACAGATACAATGGCGGAGAATTTATCATTTACTATTATTGACACACATTAATTGATATTTTACGGAAATGAGAGACAGCCACTTTACCTGAATGATATTGCTACCTATACAACTCTGAACTTATTATAGGTAATTTAGATTTATACATTATTCAACTTGTCGTCCAGGAGATAAATGGCAAGGAGATGACGATACGTAATATTTTGTTAAATGCGATAACGGATAAACATTACGAAGTTCGTATTTAATTTATCTGAAATAAGAAATGGTCCTTCAAACATTGTAAATAATTTAAAAAAAAGTTGTACGTAACATTCAGTTTTAATATTTTGTATCCTATTTTCAGTTTCTTTGTCAATCTAGCTAGGCACATGAGTCAACAAATAAAAAAAACGATTTAAAAATTCCGAAATTAATTACGTCACAACTTGAAAATACAATGTAACTAATAGAAATATTTAGGTATTCAGTATAATTTATTCGACTACCACATTCGACAACACTGACCACATAGCTTATTGGATATCATACTCTTATTGTATCATTTAGTAGTCGTCACAAAACAAAGAACCTTAATCAATTTCAAGAAGTTAATAGTAGACTGTTAAGTAGGAAATTCCCGTCGTTGACCTGAATATTTGAGCTTGGCCGGGAGTTGAACCAGGCCGTCGCCATGACTACCACACCACAACACCACTCCATCAAATAATACCAATCAAAGCGCTGATTTCACATGAAATCTACACTCCAATATTCCATAAATACTTTGGTTTGTTTGCATAAAAATAATAGTAAGTAGTTTTGGCCGAAAAGATACTTTGGCCACACTGTAGGTACCTGCGTGCTATAAAAGTACCTGAAAACATTTAATCTTTTGCCATACCAACTCTATCGGTTATTCACTAATGCAATAATTGACTTGACATGGTACTAAATTGTTAAGCTATTTCGGAGGCCGAATTCTTCATCAATACATTTTTTTCTGAAATCCTTACATATCCTTACCCTTACTAATATTATAAATGCGAAAGTCCGTTTGTTTGTTTGTTACGCCTTCACGTCTTAACTACTGAACCGATCATCGTACAATTTTGCGTACACGTTGTCAGGGGTACAGAGAAAGACATAGGGTACCTTTCATCCCGAAAAAAATAATTGTTCCCGATGGATAGCAAAAATACTTTCCGCGCAGACGAATTCCCGGGCGGTCGCTAGTTGAAGATAATTATAAAAGACCATCAAACTATGGCATAATGCCTATGGTCATTGCTATAGAGAAGGGGTCATAATTTTGGCGTCACGGTTCGGTACATCACGGGCCTCCGAAGTGGCATGTGGTGTTTCTGTTATTTACTCGTTCTGAAGTAGAGCAGGTGATACTTATGACAGTGTCCAAATTTATCGTGCATAATAGTGGATTTTAGAAGAATGTAAGGCGCATTACCTCTTAGTAGGAGATCAAATCCGTTGTCACCTTCATTTACTGAGGCACAATCAAGTCTAATAATTCCCTAGAATTCATAAACCACAGGGTAAACAAAATACGCGATCGAATACATCGATCGTGTACGAGTCCGAAAAATCGTATATTGTAAAATTTTGCAGTTGTCTTTGGCGTAGTTTGGTTTTTAATTTACATCTCTGATTAAGTAACTTCATGTTAAATAAGATAGAATAGGGCAGCAATAGTTTGCACTGTCCAAATAAACCACGCAAAAAAACGCTGACCATGTAATTTGACACCGGCCTCCAGAGGCTGCTAAAAGACAAGGGGTCTGTGATGTAAGATTGCAGAACCGACGAAAGTTCATAAAGTATTTGTACCAGGATTCATTCCTAGTCTGGGTCATGATAAAATTTATAAAAATTATCTGAAGCTAAATAATATACCTACTAGAAAAAACTACATCATTTTCTCAGGCGGGATCTGGTGGCGAGACGATTTTTTTCTAGTATATTATTTAATATTTTATATAACAATAGCATTGTGAATGCTAAAATCTCAAATCTCAAAAAAATAACTAAAGTGTTTGTATTGCCGGAGGTGATTAACAATTTTAAAAGACAAGTGCTCGTGTCATGATATTTCACATTTTACTTGTCCATTTTCATTTCTTAAGTGGCATTAATTAAGTTTGGTTCTGATTTAAGTTTAAAAACTAGTTCTTTGTGATAACCTCGTTTTAACGACCATTATCGTTATTTACATTTCTTTGCTATCATTGTTTTGTCTGTGTTTTGGTAATTACTGATATAAAGTTTATTTCTCTTAAATGCAATGATAACACTATTGTTGGGCAGCTGGCTATTAAGATTATGTCATACGTTAACACTCGTTGGCCATGTGCTTGCTTTTATTATTATTGCACGCCATTCACAGTAGTTTTATCCTGTTCTATATTGATACATAGCCATGAGTAATTTAACGGAATAATACGTGATGCATTTAAATATCACGTCAAAGATTGATAGTAATTTGTTTTCAACAATTAATAAAGCTGTAGTTAAATTATGACATTGTGTATTTATATTATTATGTCCTTTTATGGCAAAACTCTAAATTCAGTGAGTAAAGCTTTAAATCTTTATAAAGGACCACGAACCTATAGTTAGAAAAATATGGTTTCAGTTAAATGTCCTGGGATTTTGATGTTATAGATTTCAGTGCCCTGAGTAAAAGTCTTTATGGGTGCTACCACTGTTTCCAAATCCCTTCCAGAGTTTCCTCTGATTTTGTACCATATAACAAAGTAGTAGTACTTTAATAAGTTTCAATTCCCAACTATTTATTTAAACAATTGATATTAGTTTGAACCTATTTTGTGATAAGATTTGATATATAGATAAAATGGCGGTAAGGTTAACTTCAAACGCACGTCTTGTGCATTTATTAATTTCACATCTTGGTAATAATGTGAAAGTTAAAAGTGTAACATTTGAAAAAAATATGATTCGTTAGATGTGTATCATGTAAATATAGATTGATAATAATATTTAACCTATAACGCTGTTTTTCTTTCATTTTGTCCGTTGTTTATAGTTTTTATAATCTGATGAGGAGGGTACAACATCAGACGAAACTCGGAAAGGGACACTTTTAATCAAGGCACTGAAATCTATAACAAATCACAATCCCAGGACATTTAACTGAAACCACATTTTTCTAACTATAGGTTCGGGGTCCTTTCTGCATTGCACCTCAGGTTGTGGTCTCCTCCTAATAATGTGGTTCTAGTAGAAGCACACATTACATAATAGTGCAGGTGTAGTACGTAAGTACAGGAGCAAAAAATGAAAGATGATTTTAATTTTCATTTGTTTTAATTTCACCAAGTATACCCTACTTTTAACGAGCGGCCTGATGACAGTTATGTGGAATGTCTAGAACCTACAGACCAGTGATTTGACTCAACTCTAAACAATAAATACAGGAGTAGATAACGTAACAAGGGACGTGAACAGAGAGTTGCAGCATCTACAAAATATACATTCGAACTTGATAAATCTCTAGAAATGTCAAAGGTGAACTTAAAATACAATATATACAAACATTCTATAGGTAGTAATACATTAACTGGATCAAGTACAACACGTACCCTGTTATTTACAACTTCTACCTCTAAAGTTACATAAACATAATTTTATTAATGTATATGTGCATTGCTCAGTTACCCAATTATTAAATGGTTTACATTACTACGGATGATCTATCTATACCATAATAGTGTTTCCAATTATACTATCTTTGCCGTTATCGAGCAGTTCAGAATAGCCAGACTCATCACTGCAAGCACTGTCATTATCCCCGACGTTTTTGAAAACTTCAGTTTCAGTGCTCGAGGTTAAACTGTCAACGTCGGTCAAATTATCGAGTAATGGTTCGAAACCGCTCAGAATGGATTCCACACGTAGAGGCGGGTACGTGGACCTTCGACGGAAAGTGTTCTTCTCTCCAATCGGCACATGATTCACTTCTTCTGTAGAGGTGATGCTGGGAAGATCAGTTTCGTTATTTAAGACGTGGATTGAGTTTGAGTAGCTTCTCATGCTGCCCCTGCTGGATCTGTTGAAGCCAAGCGGCTCTCCAAATGTCACCACGCACTCTTCTTCACTCTCTGAGTGCTCTTTCAGTATTTCTTCTTGCGGGAAGTTCGAGGGGAGCGATGACGGCTCAGTGTCGGATGAGGTGACAGTGCTCGCAGTCTCGCAGCCTGAAGAAACGGATCCGTCGTCACTGTCCGAGACGAGGAAGTTACTTTGAGGTAGCAGTTGCAAACTTTTGCCATCGCCATCAGACGTCTCGCTCTTCAGTTCGTTTGATTCGGCGATAGATTCGAGAGTCTGCAACCTCGACTCCGCATTATCTTTATGACTAGTTTCATTTTCAGTACATTTTTCTTTGCTTTCTTTTACGAGAAGATCCAGGAAGTCGTCTGAAACCGGCTCGTGACTCGAATCGGAATCATGTCGAGTTCTCTCCATGACGCCTTCTGGGCACGACATTTTACGAGGAGACTTCATCTCTGGTCGTCGCCTGTCGAGAGTGTGTGAGATATCGAGCTCTAGGTTGTTGAGATTATTATTCGTCCAGTCATTGCAGATGGTGCGTGTAGCGTTCATCTCTGCTTCCTCTTCGTCTTCTTCGGAGCAAAGCTCTTCGATGGCGCCGAGTTTAGGCGCTGACTTAGAGCGTTCGAGCGGTGGGCGGTAGTTCATAGCACCCACGCTGAGAAGGATCTTCCGTCGTGGCATGCTGGGATTGTCATATATGCTGTTAGCTAAACTTAACCTTGCATTCTGCTTGGAAATCCTATCCTTTTTGAACTCAACTAATGCCTGTTTGAGTTTGACTTGTAGTTCTTCCGTGATTTTCTTTGATATGATTTCTTTGGTGCATAGAACGGCGTGGCAGCGGAGTTCATGTTTGAGCTTCTTACCCTCGTGTCGGTAGACCCAGCAGAAAAGCTTAGGATAGTGCGGTGGGCTGGCGCAGTACGTGATACGGTGCGACCAGTATTCTGTGAGTCCGTGCTCCTTCGTGAACCCTTTGAGACCAGAGTTCGTGACTGACAGTTTCATGACAACATCAGGTTTTGTCGATTGTTGGTAGTTCCTCCACAGCGTTGATAGGGGCTTCTCTATGCAGCTCTCACCTGGAACCAAAGAAACAGCAACTTTAACATACATTTAAAAGTTGTTCGCCCACATTTCATATCACGGGTATAGTATGCTTAATCGAGGTAAGCTAGATAACACCAAGACATACAACAGGTTTAAAATTCCTTTGCATACATTTAAAATTTAGAGTTGAAGGCGAAGCGTAGACAATTGAGACCCTCGGTTTTGGTTCGCTGAACCAGAACGAGGATGTCTTATATCCTTTTAAGTTACACACTCCGAAACTACGAAGCATGCTATTTTATTGATCGTTAAAACTTTATTCAAGCTTTCAAAGTAAAAATGCAACACTATTTAACTTATTTGCTGTGGTTTTCTTTGAGAACATTGGATAAACATTAAAAGTGATGATAGTTTAACTTTGTAAACATAAGTTATTTATTTTATGTGTTCTTTGTAATGTCAAAGATAAGTAAAGTTCCAAACACAATAGCATCTTAAATTACGATTTGTGTTTAGATGACACATCGCTAATTTTATTTGCACAGTTACTATTCTACACGTGGAACACGTTAAAAATCATTATAACTTAACGCTTGCCGCCATTTTTATTTCGGTAGTTCGGATAATTTTGTTTATTTATGTATCTATACTTCCTACTAGTATACGTAGAAATAGGTAAAACGATAAGAACTCAAATATTACGTAACTTTATATATAATGAAAAATTTAATTGATTTTGAAGTGTAATTTGAAACATAGTTTATCTTCTAATGGCCGTTTTTATTGCTTTGCTGTAAGGTGCATGTTCAAATTAACCCAGCATCCTGTGGAGGTGCTAGTTGGAATTATCACGATTATCGATCTGAATGGCCAATTCGGTGTTGCAACAATTGGCACATCCTAAACGGCTGAGTCGGGGCATCCTTCAGCGCGTGCAGGTGACCAAAATTTCGAAACCGGGTAGGATGTGTGCACATTGCGAATACGAGATAGATGTATAAATAAACCGAATAGTAAATAACATGGATAAAACCAAATGCATATGTATCACTTAGATGTGAAACATGAATTTTTATGAGAGAAATAAAACTGTGACATTCGACAAAACACAAAAAATCTAACTGGGTTTGATTGTCTATCTATCAATAGAAAGACATATTGTGATCGCTATCTATGGAGCGCTTATGGCGGAGCTTGATAGACTGATCGTACTCGATTACGTTTTTTAAGCAACGCTTGGTCCAGCCAGGTGTCGGATGGGTGGCCGTCAAGTGGCATTACAACTGAGCACTTCTGTGCTTCGGAGGGCAATGTTAAACCGTCGGTTCCGACTGTTGTCATCTGATAACAGTCGTTAAGCCAAGTTAGAAGCCTTACTTAGAAGGCTTGATATACTCTAACACCAGAGCCAGAGGTGGACACTAATCCTCATACGATAACAATAATAATAATTGTCTATCTATATTGCATTAAATGATTTGAAAGTCACATAGTGATATTTGTATGTATAAAAAACCGTAGTATGCCAATCTATCTTAACTTAATTAATAATGTCGCAATTATATACAAAAACTACTTTTATTATTTTAAGCTACTTTACGTAAGATTACCACACTGAATCAGTTCCAGTTTGATTTCAATGAATTAGTTTAAGTTAGTTTGAGTTTGGTTTGCGTACGAAGAAAGTCCTTGAATTGCGATGAGCTCAAAAGAGTGGGTTTGTAGTTATCAAACTTCTATTTATAATGGAAACGTGTTAAATATGGTTTATGTTAATAAATGTACATATCATTGTTTTTAATTTAATATAATCAGAACCTCCGAATTTATATAAACAAAAATATGTAAGTTTAATTATATTTTTTCATATTTTGTTCTTAACTCTTTAAAACCCGGAAAATGAGACACAATAGATATTCCATTGTTATCCAGCCGCATGCGTCCGCTCGGGCGTTGATGAATTAAGAAGATGTTAGTGCTTAGTCCACAAATCTTTAAATCGTAGTCACCCTACTGCAGGCAGAGCCACGTTACGTCGAACAAAGTTGCGTAACTTATATTACACACATGTTAAACCGATGTCAAAAGCCATACATTTAGCAGATGTATTCCGTATTCTACCCACAAGCATTCTTATAATTTAATATTTAAACTTAAATAATCGAATAAAACAGTTAACTATTTATTTATTTAACTTAATTTTTTTATTTCTCACACATGATATAGAAAAAATCGGACTAAAAACATAAAAAACGGACTAAAAAATATTAAATTATTTCGCCCGTAAAAAATTATAAGTTTTAAACCTAAAAACGTGGGGCGCATTACGAAAGACAATTGATGATAAATCTTACAAAATGCGCCCCACGTTATTTTGACGAAGTGATGTCAATTTATTTTTAAAAATTTTCGCTATCAATAATTCTGAACCTTTTGCTATTAACAAGGGAGTTTATTCCTCCTATAAAAATATAGCCGATTTGATTATTTTTCAGACATTCCCCATTTAGAGCTGTTATTTAGACTGCCGTTGTTATTTAGAGACACAAAATTAATGATTTCTTTCTTTCAACACTCTGAATATCGGTAGTCGTTCGGACATCAACACCGATAGTAGATGATATATAACCAAACGATCACTTAGCGAACGATTGCTTAGTTCTTATATCAGCTGTACCACTGCACACGCAGCCGAACTACACGCAGTGAAGTACCTACAACGTTGATTTTCACGCACATTTCGTCTCGGAGTAGCGGCAAGGCTTCGACCTCCTGAAGTGTAAAGTTACGCCTGTCACTTCCTTTTGTGAGACGAACAACGGCCTACGAGGTCTAGATATAGTGGCTGACCATACATGTTTTATTTAAATTCAAGTTTTAAAGTCCGTTCCTCCGATGTTCTTCCGATACGCAGAGTGCTCACTACCACAGAATACTTAATACTACTGTGCTGTAACATTGTTTTGTATTTTTATGTAAAGAGATAATTTTGTGATACATATCTGGCACTCTTAGCTACACTGGCACTAACAAACTTTTGGGTGTGACGAGAGTTTCATCACGTACACAGTTATTTTTCGATAAATAACATCTTATTGATTGTAAACAAAATCAAGGATAATCATTTGAATCCCATATAATATTATTGTTTATTTGTTAATGTAGAGTTCATTTATAGGTTGTAAGTATCATATTGACGTAACTTTGTAAAGTATTATTATAAAAAATATAATACGTAATCATAATAATCATAATAATTATAATCATTTATTTACATCAAACAGGGATAATGATGTAAATAAAATAGCAAAACAGCGTTGTTTGAAACACATCAGCAAGTGATGGCAGCCCCGTATGGCATACGTGCATGCTCGCGGAAGTAATGAGAAGGCATTTAGGGTTGGCAGTTCTTTTTATATTAATATAAACACCCGTAACACCTCAGACGGGACGGGCTACGGATGAATACGGGTCGATTTTTTTCTAGTATTTATTTATCTTAATAAACAAATAGAATTGTGAAATGCAAAAAAAAAATTGGCAGTTCTTGTTGAACAGAGTTGTTCATTTATGTCAAATCTCAAATCATGACAATCGAAATTGAGCTAACAGAGATACTTAACTATAGAGTTTTAAAAGTTAATATCTAATAAATAATTTATTTAAGATTTAAAAGCACCGTAGCAGCCCTTGGCAGGTGAGGTGACCGACCCGACTCGAGAACACTTTCACTCGATAACCTAATCACAACCGCAATGACGGTTCATTGACCCGGGGCCCAATTGCGCTAATTTTCAACGATAAAACCAAAACTAAATCTTTACCTTTTCAGTTTCGTTTTCAGAAAAACACTCGCTTCAGTTTTGTTAAAATTGTTGGAAGCTATGCCCTGGGAGCCTTGGATGCTAGTATTGGATTAAATGAGAATTCTAAAGCTAAACTAAGGATTTTCAGGTTAATGTAACCTAAAAGATAACATAACTGTTTTGGTATTATCGTTCAGAATTACTGCGATGGGGCCCCCGGTCACCGCGCACGATCGCCTGCAAGTCTCCACACCGACCGACAGTGAGAGATTAGGTAGGTACCTCTATCACGTAACATCGAGAGTCATTTTAGTATCTATTTTAGTTATCTTTTATAAAAACTTGCAATATCCTATCCTACTAATATTCCAAAATCTAAATGTAAAAGTTTGGATGTAGTTAGTCGTAAAAACGGCTTAACGGATTTGGATGATGAAATAAAATTAGGGATATTCCAAATGTCCACGCAGAAAAAGTCGCGGGCGGAAACTAGTTATGTATAATGTACACATGACAGCAAGCGGTCATCGCAGCTAATTTCAACCATGGTATATCACTACACGTTCAATAATAGTATATTTATTTCGTCATCATTATTAGAGTAGTAATGGATCTGCAATTGTATTAAATTGACTAGCAAATTTCGGGCCTCTATAATTCTCTAAGTGCTATAATGAAATCAAAAAGTAACAAACCAAAAAAGATCATGAATACGATACAAGCACATACATAAAAAAACTAAACCAAAATCGGATCATCCGACGTACACAGTTAAACTTATAACACCCCTTTTTGCGTCGGGGATTAAAAATCAGCCAAGTCGGAAGAAGAGCTGCTTCAAATTAATTGAAATTGAAATTGAAAAATTCTTTATTCAAATAAGCTCACATAACAAGCATTTTTAAATCGTCAATTCTTTATTTTTTATTATATTATAATAAAGTTAAGCTTAAAGGGTAGGGATGCGAAGCGTTTACTTCAATGTAAAAACCTAATCCGCTACTTTCTGTCCGCATTCGATTAAGTTTTTTGACCCTATGCGATGTTATTATAGTGTACAAAAAGTATTATCGATCAAAGCCTTAAAAAGAATATTAAATAATGGTTATCGAGCGTGAGTGGGTGTTTTTGAATGTGTTACATAACCGCTTATGGACTCATGCAATGGGTGACCTAGAGCATAGCAAGCATGGCGTGAGTTAGTTGATCGTGTTATGTCGCTACAGATAAAAGTCAATTATATTTATTGAATTGATTTCCATGTTCAGTATCTTAATACTCAAGCTATAGAATAGATTTATTTCTTTGAATTATAATCTTCTCATACTACATCATCTAGCAAAAAACTCTACTTAATTAATTTTAAGATTTCAATGTAAATACCATATTTTATGCAAATAAATTAAATTTATCTTTAATAACAATTAAAAAAAAATCAGAAGCATAGGAATTAGGAATCCTTAGATCAAAGAATTGACCTCTTCTGAAATTACCATCTCAATCAACATATGCGTGACCAAGCACTTTCTTTTTAATGTAGATTTTGGGAGGGTTTTTTATTTTGATTACATTCAGACGTTTTGCCTTTTTCCTTAATTTTTGAATTTGATGGCATTCATATGACAAGAGGATGTCCGTGTCTACCTCGATGCACGTAAATGAGAAGAAACTCGCGGATAGTTCCGGAGATAATTGTTCGTTATGCGGTACACGTAGGTATCGCACGAGGAAGCGATTGCTTCTCAATCAGGTGGTCAATTCAAAGGCGATTTTACTTTACAAGATTTCTCCTTTACACTTGGAAGTTTACCTAAATTTAGAAGACTACTTAAGTTTATGTAATTTTAAAGTCTTTATAGTTTGATCTCGAACTCATTCTAGAATATTGTTCAAACAATAGTTATACTTTTATGTAGCTGATAAAACTTTTATAAATTAATCCCGTCCGCATCTCTTTGCTCAGTAGTCATTACACGTTCAGTTTGACTCGTGCGAACACGGATTCAGATTGAAGATTATTGTTTACTCTAATAAAAATTCTTTTCATAAAATTCAATGAAATATGACACGGAATGAGACAATTACTAAAGAAATTAATTGGTATTTCTATAAAATAAACAACGCCTAGAATATGCGATCGAATTAACTAAATATTAAATACAAATAATAATGTTCGTCTCAACTTTTTTGGTAGAAAAAAATATTTTGATGAATAATTTGACTTGGTTTTGGTCAATATACTTTTAATGTTTGAAAATTTTTGACATACCCAACAATTCTAATGCCAATATTCCTAGCGACATTCCTGACCACATCAGCCACAATATTTGCGGCTGTTTCCGACATTCGAAGTGAACCGGCACTCGAGGGCTGTTTGCCAAATGCCAGCCGGCTGCTTTCACTGCCAGGCAAGGGAAGGAGGCCATGGCGGCACAAATATATCGATAAACACTAGGTATTTCTATATTTAATCCTACTTCCTACTAATATTACGAATGTGAAAGTTTTGATGTTTGTTTGAAAACGGCTGATCGCGGATTTGGATGAAACTTTGTTTGTAAACATTGTATGTTCCCGTGACATGATTCAATTCTCGCAGACGAAGGCGCGGGCTGAAGCTAGTAACTAATAAATACTCAGTTACCCACACAAATTATTTGTAGCGTATGTACCTACTCAAAATAAAATCTTGTAAAAATTGTTTTACTAAGTCTTATTGTTAAAAATATTTAAGTGACGTATTGTGTTCGATTAATATTTATTTTACTATGAAAAAAAAATCATCTTGTGAATTTTGCTTATTACCACTCCATAAATTAGTATAAGACAAATACATTTTTTTTACATAAATCCGAAACTCCGCAGTAATTTTATTGCGTACCTTTTAACGAAAACGTCGTCGATGTTATCGACTCGCAGCCAAATTATCGATATTTACACCGAACAGGTTTAGCGGTCGCCAAACACGAGACCGACACACTGACACCTATGTCGAAAACAACTTGATCTCGAGTTCTAAAGAACTCCGTTTCTATCATTTTATTTACTATTGAATTAGTAGAGTAACCTTTACTGTCACATCACATTGTCATGTTCACTGTAAAATATATCTTATTGTAAGAGAATAAATACTTAAAACTTGAATATGAAATGTGGGTCATTTTGCTCGATTTAACAGTTTGGCAAGATTTTTGAAGCTTAGAGTTCACACACAATTATTAGTTTATTGGTATAAATAGTAACTATAGTTAATGACATAAGCTTTGTATAGATTACAGTTATATGATTGCACAAAAAAATATTACATTCTAATTTTGACAAAAAAAAATATTAGGTTTGGTTATGGTTAACACATACTTATTTTAAGGATAGGTACAGAAACACCATTTTATTTTAACAGTTGATTAAGTGTAAAAAAATATATGTATTTTATTTCATCAATAAAAAACCTTAGGTGTCACATCCCTTTTAGTGTACTTTAGTGTGAAAAAGGGCGTATTTTCACGCAGCATTTTGTGCATCACTGTGAATGAACTGTGCTGCCATTTATCATGCTCGTATGGCACTTAGTTCTCACTGTTCAGTAGCCCTAACACGAACATCTATCGAGAAAAAAACGCGCAAAAAATAATTCGATAGGGTAATTTTTTATGGAAAATTTGTACAGCGCCATCTAACGTCGAAAAGCGAAATGAAATTTTTCATAGAGTATTACGCTATCGAGTACTTTTACGCGTGTTTTTTTCTCTGGATAGATGTTCGTGCTAATTTTCAAATCTTCGTTATCGCTTCGCTCGCGAAGATGTATGAGATTGACATAAGTCCTCGTTATCAATCGATTTTTAAAACGTCAAATCCATACATGTTTCGAAAGCTAAGCGATAACGAAGATTCGCAAATGTTACTTTGGCTAGGGGGGCTGGACAGGACACCGATTCTGATTCTACAATGCATAGATATTTTTTTCTATTGAAGATTGTTGCATTAAAGCACTTACGATATTATCTAGATTTTTTTCTGTACTTATTTTACGGTTTCATTTTAAACCGATAGGAAGTCTTAGTTACTTCCGGTCATGGTCATGGACTACCGATGGCTGAGAGCAGAGACAGAACAGATTTGAAGAGATAGGAATTTCTTCAGGCGGACTACTCCAAGCGGGTAAAGGAATTGAGTTATTTTAGCATCGGGCTGGCTTCCACTATAGTCTCGCAAATGTTCATACTGTCGTGACCACTAAGCCAAGGCATACTTGCTAATTTGCATCATCTCGTGTAAAAAATCAAATAAATAAAAGACGCTCACTAGACCTGGTGGTCAAGCAATTTAATGCACAGATAATACAACAGAACAGACAGTAATTACTTCAAGATTTCCTGTTTGTGGTATCTGTTTGTGATGCAGGAAGTGGCGGCAACGCCTCGGGTGTTGTAGCACATATTATTGTTGCGAATTATATTATACAATATGTTATTTAACGTAGTATATTAATAGTTCTGCGAGTGGAATGTTTATGGATGCAACCGCAGGGGAATGAAATGACTATACTTAACGCTGAAGCTGGTGGTATTATTGTTGTTGATGCTGCCTGTGTGTTTCCAATTTGTTTTATTTATAAAACTACTTAATACGCTTCTCTGTGTTAAAATACAAACTCTTGGGCTCAAACTGTTTTAACGACAGCTGCGTTTACATTAGAAAGCAATAACATTTGGTTCATGGCAATAATGATCAAGAGTTCACCGACGCACGAGGTTTTTTGTTTTTAAATATAAATTGATTTTAATAAATATCTTTCTAAACTAGATGTGTTATCAGTATCACCAGTATTAAATTGGATAACTTTGAAATATTTGATTCACAAAAGTGTATTTCTAGGTCATAATCTACAAAACAACTCAGGTATGCTTGATTCGGGTTTCGAAGACAGTCGCAACATTGACCTCTTTATCCTAATTTATGACAAAACTACAAAAACAATGGATAATGGTAGACATTGTCGCACTAGAAACTGGCGGAGGAAGTAATTTTAAAATCGGTCGGGTTAATGCGAGAAGTATTTGACACCGACAATGGCGTGCGACGTGCGACAAATAGCACTTGATCATTATTTTGGTGTACAATAGATGTTTAGGTGTAGTGTCTACTGGTAGAACATGGCAGACACGCTACAAATAATACAGCTGTGACATCCGATAGTAAAATAGCTCTTGCTTTTAAAATAGTAAAATGTTTTAGCATTTACTGCGGAAAATATCATACTTTCTATGAGTTTTATAATATAAACTACTGGGGTTATTGAAAATTTTTCTCAAATATACTAAATAATATACTAGAAAAAAATCGACTCGTTACCAAGATTGCTTTTCCCTCCCAGGTGGGATAGGTGAAAATCGGTCCAATGCTCTTGCGAAATAACGCTGGCTTGGCTTGGCTTGTTTATTTTTTTTTCATTATTTAGATTATGATTTTGCAGGTTTGTATGAACGGTATTTATTTCCTGAATAATTATTACTTACGTATATTTTAAGAACACAGACAATTGGGTTACGTACAAAACTGAAATTCGACACTTCTATTTAGATTTTCAACGAAGTAGGTATTAAGTGGACGACCGTCACAAACATTCGACTTACTTTTTATAGTCGTGTTTACTAGTCATTGGTCCGAAACTCTAACATTAGGACCCATTAATGCCCAGACACCATTGAAGGCAAGAACAGTAATCCATCAATTGCGTGACTGTAAATTTAAACAATGAATAGAAATAATACATCACTCTTGAATTTAAATTAGTAACACAAAGAGTTAAAAATAGATTTCCACTGCTTTGAAACAAAGGAGGTGTATAAAAATAAGTGTTTTTTAACTATTGATATAGGTAAATAACACTAGTGCTAATGCTAACAGATGAGTTATAGCCATTGTGAAAAATAGTGATGTAACGAGTAAAGAATAATTAGATTACAAATAACTAAAATCAATGATTTATAATGAAAAACTTACATGAAAACATAATTTTAATTTCTTGTGTAAGCATCAATTATTTCAAGCGGATAAAAGCATTAAATCGATCATATAGGGATTTATCGTTATCGACACTCAACTGTCAAAATACATTGTCTTTAGACAGTTAAAAGTGATAATCGCGTTAGGGAAGCTGGCTAGAACGAGCACCAACCATGAGCATATATAATTCCTAATGAAAATATTCCTGCCATAAAGACATCGACATTATAACTATGTAATTATTAGCATTCAATATGGTCACATTATTAATACTGAATGAAAAAACGCGGAAACCAAACACGATATAGCCAGAGAATCATGAGAAATCCTACGCCGCGCGCGTTGCCCACACTTGCCAAGAATTCGCTATAAAAACAGCCACCGGGCTTCGAGCTTATTACTTCCTCAACTTTGAATAACGGCTATTATTACAAGCTATAATTAAATGAGTTTGATGTGCTCGTTCTGTGCAAAGGCAGGGGCCCTTTTTTGAATCATTTGCTTTTAATTAACAAAAATGTATCTCCAAAACCGCTGATCAAAGATACTGGGTGACAATTGCTGACCAACGAGCGATTCAAAATTACGGATTATGCTATGTCGAATGAAAATGTGTAGTAAAGAGCCAAAGGATTTAAAAATAGGACTCAAAAAAGGGGAAATATATTGACCTCCTTATTTTAAATACTTATTGTTAAATGCTTTTACAGAATATTAACACCTATCAATACCTTTCTGCGTCCACTCACCAATAAATGAATGTCATAGTTTCAATGCAATCACAACAGTCTTGATGTTGTGACCGTGCTTAACCATCTGATAAATAACTTGCCGATTTTATTTTATTTACCATTTTTAATGATACTTTTGTTTTAATTAATTATTTTCAAAACTTTTACTAATTTTCAGTTATCTACCTACAATGCTATAATAATTTAATATTGAGGTAACGATGGCGTGCGCAAATTTATAAACTCACTCGATTTAAATTATGTTACGTTGGCTCAAAGCGGTATAACTTTTCACAAATCCGTTGATCAAGTGACGAATTCTGTCAATTACATCACATACAATGCCAGGAAACTGACGGATATAGCCGTATTAGTTTACGCAATGCCCTCAATGGAATTGCGTAATGCAATTACTACGAGACAGTTATATGCAAGCTTACTAACAAAGAGGTTTCTAAAAATGTACACGAAAATTGAAGGCATGTGAATTTTTTACTATCTTTTTATGAAGTTTTTACATTATTTGCGCCGTATAAATTCTTTATGGTGTCTGTAAAAGAGAAATGTCATAAAAATGGTTTGATGTTGATGGATAAATTAGCAATCATAATTTTGCTAGTATAAAGTGATGATGTTAACATTATCAATGAAAAATTATCTTTCACACAAAAAACTAAACCAAAATCGGTTCATTCGTTTGGGAACTATGATACCACAGACATATACACAGATACACACATCATAACATACACGTTAAACTTATAACATCCCTCTTTTAGCGTCGGGGGTTAAAAATTTCCAAAATAAAGAATATCCCTATTTTCGCAGTAACGAGCAACATAATTTCCAGTTACATTTTATTTTGTATAATAAAAAAAAAACGGAACACGATTGATATAGTACCTACTTAGAATAAAGAAAATAGTTGTGATAATTGTATTGATCGATTATTTTACCAGCTATCAGCGTAATCTGCTAAGATTAAAATAGTTTGCACTAGTTTATTTGTAAATTAATCTTCTTTAGATAACAGTTACGTCACAGATAAGATAATCCGTAGCCATTAATCTTAATCCTTATCATGCATTTTTTACGTGATGTAATTGCTGTACTGATATTATTTATCAAATTTAATACTGATTTGAATCTATATGAACTGTAAAAAACTATTACGTTTAGTGTAAATAGCTAGCCAAAAATATTTCTTTTAACTAACAGTTCAACTTCTATAAAGTTTGTTTGGTATAACATATCACTCTTGTACATTTTGGTCCAATATGTTGTTATCAGCCTGTCAGGCCATCAAATAACTTTTTACTTACAAGTATCAATTGACGAAGATAAGAGCAAAATTATTTTGTGTCTTTTAACTTCAACTACATTTATAATAGGATTAGCTTAACACAAAAAAAAATGTTATGTATGGCTATTAAATTTAGACTTTTCGCATTCACAATGCTATTTTTATATTAAGATAAATAATATTAGAAAAAATACTAACTAGCGACTCGGTAGCATAATTGGTCAGTGCATTGGGCCGGAATCCCAAGGGTGCGGGTTCGAGTCCCGTCTGAGGTGCTACGGGTGAGTCGATTTTTTCTAGTATTTTTTCTAATATTATTTATGTATGGCTGTCTGTTATTCCAATTAAATTAAATAAATAAAAAAAAAACACTTGAAAAATAGTCTCGATTGACAGCTCTGTGAAACTTCTTCCGGACTTATTTAATCTGTGCCTCTGTCTAAACCATAGAGCATTAGCTTCAAATCAATGTCCACAAATTGAATTTGATCTGTATCACGGATTGTTTGCCAACCACCGCCGTAAACAACTCATGTTTATTGTTTACCGCACACCGGTAAACACATTACGCAGATTAGCGATAGATGCTCTGTTACCTGAGCTCTACGGCAAACAGATTACTTGCAGATCTACTGTCTAATAACATTGAAATTCAGGTAAGCTTTCATCTGACAGATGGATGTGACACATTGCTTCTTCTTTCTTGGCACAAATAAAAAGTTACCAAAGAAAAGTAGCAATGTATCAGTAATGTACTAACTTTTGACTGAGTTATAATTATGCGAAATTTATCCCAAAGAAAACCACTACATTTGTTTATGACAGCTGAATATACAAAACTAAACACGACCTTTACTGAGGTTTTTGCCCTCTATATTACTTACATTTACATATAAACTTACTGGTTTGCATTGCATTGTGTGGTATGCTACACTATTCAATTGTTAGTGCGCGCACTAAAAAAATGTACACCGTAACTGGATCTTACCTGTGAACAAACAAAGACTTAATTCAATATGAGTTTCGTCAACACGGTTTAGTCTGTATAAAGTTAGTCTCAGAAGTAGCTGCATATTTTAGTACTTTGTCACACCAACTAAATCCTTGTTCAGTAAGTCAACCCTACCTAATAAATGTAATTGTTGGCGCGATATGGTTCGAAATTGTTCAGTTACTTCTGACACAGACCGTACAGGTCGCCTTGAATTTAGGCATTGTTCGTTTGCGATTACAACACAACGATACGCAGGTTTGATTCCAGTTTCTGACATGTCAAAAAGAAACCTTGTTTACATTTACATAAGATTCCGTTTTACTAAGCGCGGCTCACAAACTTTGGAACAATTTCACAGTATAATGTTTTGTAAGGTTTCTTATTTTACAGAGGCTACAAAAGATCTGTAACTTTTTATTCATTTTCATACGAATACGACACATTAGTCAACGTTTTATTCAAAGAAAGAAAAATTATGAATGTCTGATTTCTTAATTATCTTTTTTCAAATACATACAGTTAAGTATGGTCCCACAAAACAACTGGATGTGGGTCTCACAGGTATATGTAACTACAGTATAATCATTAATGCTCAAATAGACCAAGGAATTGTCACAACGTGCGTTGTAAACGTCCTTCTTGTTTTCACCACAAACTTCGATTATCGACGACCACAAATCATAATAATTAATCATTAAAAATCCGGAAAAGTATGTATACTGTGGAAAAATAACTTTTAGAATCCATACATAAATATAAATATAAATATCTGACTCGGAAACAAATTCATCATACAAACTAAATGGCCCTATCGGAAACCGGTTCGACCTGTAAAGTTTGAACTGGCATTAAAGAAGATTTTTTTCTCCTTTTTACACTAAATTAATTTGAATCATAAAATTACCACCTAAGTTTCTACTTTATGGTATGCAATAAAATATTGTATTGAATTGAAACTTGGTTTTTGCTGATGAGCAGAAGCCCAGTTTTGGACGTGTGATACTTTGTTTTTAAAATTACTTAGAGTAAGAGAACAGAATACATTTATGTTTAAAAACAAATATATTTGTTTATTTTGTTTTAATTTATTACATTTTACTATTACAAGTAACAAAGACTTAGAAGGTTGTTTAAATACCAATGAACCTGTTTAACTTATAGGTTATCAGATTGTTATTATAATTGCATACGCCAAAACGATTTGTGTGTATTAGAGGCGTACCGTAAACAAAACAGACCTTGGGCGGTGAATCAGAGTGTGAATGCTGCTGCCGACCGTACACTACCCGCTAATTGTAATTAGTACAAAATAAACATATCTCAATAACAATTTGACTAACTAATAACATTATGTGTTATGCTTTTAGTTTGGAGATCCTGTGTCAAGTACAAATTGCGATTAAGTTCAAATACTTCACGAATAATCCTTACTAATATTATAAATGCGAAAGTCCGTTTGTTTGTTACGCCTTCACGTCTTAACTACTGAACCGATCACCATGAAATTTTGCATACACGTTGTCAGGGGTACAAAGAAGGACATACCTTTCATCTCGTAAAAAATAATTGTTCCCGAGGGATAGCAAAAAACTTTCCACGCAGACGAAGTCGCGGGCGGTCGCTAGTTTCATATAAATTCTGTTACCTTTCAGAAATTAGTGCCTATCTATCATGTCTTCCTGGGGGAAGGAAAGTTTAGAGACTAATATTGAAATATTTGTTAATTGGTTTTTTCTATGGTAATTTGTAATTAGATTTTTTTTTCATTTTGCTATTTTGAGATAGAGTTTTGTAGCCAAAGGGTAGAGACGAATTTAAATAAGTTTGTCAATTTGTTGAGCGAGTTTTGATTTGTTTGCAACTGGTCAGCTTAGAGGCTCAATTATTCGAATGGATTAGTATCTTAGATTGTGTGAACTAAGTAATATCAGTGGAGTGAAACGATACTTTTAATTAGTATTGTTTTAATAACGATCTTCCAGTCAAAATCAATGAAAAACTATTAAATAAATAACTATGGCATTTGAACTGGTATTAATGGGCTTTGATGTATTCAAAATCTTTTAAAACCGGTTTACACTTTTCATAGAAAGATTTATCTACAAACTAACTTAAAAAGTAGCCTCAAAATAGCTAACCTCGTCGGTCCATTTTAAAACAATTTCCGTAGGAGTGTCACAAAATTGGTCAAGCATAGTTTTTCGATATTGCATAATCGTACGTCGTAATCCAATTGATTGTGCGCAAGTTTCCTTTTGCGCTAAGTCATTGACATTTCCACGGAGCGCTCTAATAAGTTCGCCTTATATGAACATGTCGCCTAATCTTTTGGAACGTTCTCTATATTTCAACTTTTAACTATGTCGCGAGACATTTATGTTGTTTCATTAAAATGTGTTTGGCATACTTTAAGTTACGACATTTTTAGTCATTTTGCAATCATTGAATAGATTTAAAAGAACAAACCACTACATTACTTAAAATTTTGACTAAAAAGAATTAGTATTAAAATTAAAACACTGAAAAAAACCTGTCAATTTTGTTAACATTTTGCATCAAAAATCGTCTAAACCAAAAATGCAAAATGGAATGCAAGATGAACGAAAAAAATTAAAAAAAAAACAATGTAAACCACTGATAAAACACAATACAAACAAAGCAATAAAAAAACTTTGAATACTTAATAAGTTAATTAAGTTGTACTTTAAATGCAAGTGCATCGCATGCATATTGCTCGCTGATACTTTGCATCACGTCGGATTCAATACATAATTATTAACGGTTACGTTATTAATAATTAGACATGTTTTTAGAACAGTAATGGGGCATTTACACGGGTTGATTTTCCGGGCGACTTATTGCTGGGTGACTTTAGTCGTTTAGGGCTGTTTATCGACAATCGCTTGTAAAATCGAATCGCCAGCTCGTTGAAATTAGGTTTTTAATTACATCCACTAAAGTCGCCTATTGATTTTTATCGCTACTTAAGTAGAGTTAGCAGTGAGACAAGTAATACAAAATTATAGAACAAATAGCGTAACAGTAACAAAACGAGTTTATCATATTAAAGTGAAATATTTTTCCTTTTTGTTGTATTCTCACTAATTTAAAAAGATTTAAAAAAATATTTATCTTAAATCAATATGTACATACAAATGGTTTATTGGAGCTATTTATTATTTGGGTAATTGTAATATGAATCAAACGTACGCATAGTTAATTTTCAGTTGATACCAGGAATATAACCAATTAAAACTGTGGTCAATTGTTGATTCAAAGTTTAAATAGGTTTTACTAACAATAGTTAATCAACGAATTCTGTTTTGTTTAAATGTAATTTTATTAATAATTCTAATGAAGCAGTTTTGCCCTGATTAAATACTACAATTAGAATATAAACTTCTAATAGTAGAAATCTCTATGCAATCATCTCATCTCTATCAAAGTATTAACTTTGATAAATGTGGGTAAGTATATGATTTCACAGAGAAAATCAGAATAATTTATTGCGACAAAAGTAATTAAAAAGTAAGGAAAAAAGAATATGTTGAAGTACAGTTATCAACTATATTAATTCTGTGGTTAAATGTTGCATTTCTCATTCTTCAAATTCATTAGCGGTACATTTCACGATTGTCTGTACTGTAACTAAATAAATAAATACAAATAAGTATTTGACAATATCACATACATCGCTCCGATTCAAAGTAAGTAGCTAAAGCAATTGTGTTATGGAAATCAGAGACAACGGAGGTATCACAAACACCCAGACTTGAGCCAATATTGAAAAGTTCGTTTTTCTAAATTGACCCAACCGGAGTCGAACCCGGGACCTCAGAGATGGCGACACCTTGAAAAACCGGTGTACAAAGCCACTCGACGACGGAGGTCGTCAACTGCATCGGAATCGAACGACAAATTAGTGGAACTACACTTTACACACAGCTGCTATCGCGTTGAGCTTTACTCGCATTAAAGGCACAGTTTTGTTGTAACAGGAATGAGTGAATCAGTCCACAATAAATAGAAATACTGTAGCTCTGATATTTGCGGAGTGAGTAATTTGGCGCAGTGTGGCGTATTTTATTGCTCAGTATTTCCTTTGACGAACAAAACCTGCATACAGTTCATTTATGTTGGCAGAAAGCTATTTCCCGCCGATATTGTGAAAATGAATGCCTTAATTACTAAATGTGTATATAGTGGCTATAGATGCTAAAGTTTTGCCAAAAAAATTGTGGCTAACGGTAATATACCAATTGCGAAATAAAAAAACATATTTTATTTAATTAAAAAATATGTAAGTCGAGAGCTAAATAATTATAGTAAGAACTTGTCTAGTTGAGTTGAGTACTAATACAGTACATATACATATTTAGAAATTAAAATAATTGGAATAATCTTCGGTCATTTAATAAATAACCTTAGTAGGTCACGAACTAGTGGCTCTGTAGTAGAAATGGCTGAAATATATTTTTTCCCATATCTCCGCCATTTATTAAAATGTCGAGAAACTTAATCGACAAATAAATTATAATTATATAACTATAGAACAAGCTCACAAAATTTCACGAGAATTGGTGAGAAATGCTACCGGTAGAGGAGAACAGACGCACATCCGGAAAGCCGGACAGACATACAAAAGCATTTTTGCCCATACTGAATCGGAGACGCTTCGCGCTCGACCGGTCTATTACTAAGCCGACCTATCACAGAAAAAATAATACCTGCTGTATCTCATAATTGCTATCAAGACAAGACAAGTTTTAATATTTTATGGTTTTATTGTCTTATGTCATTAATTTGTTATTCACCTTGAAGTTCACTTGGTCAATGCTCCACAAACATTCAAAGGGCAACTTTAGTAACACAATTTACGCTTATCAGCGTTTTAATAAGGTCTCCAAAAAAGATGAATTGAATTGAATTGAATTGATCAATAATCCAATTGACGACCTAGTCGAGTGATTAAACATTTTTACAAATATTTTAAACAAAAACTATACTAGTATCATTATATTGAACCAAAGTTATGGTAACAACAAAAGTTTCCTTGAACGTAATTTACCATATTCGTACGTGCTATGACTACGTTCGTGCTGAAATTCATGTTTGTCGACTATTGAAACTAAACTAATGGTTGTAAACAAGGTATTAAGAAATAGACTTTGTAACAGATTGAAGTCTCGGTTAATTTGTAGTTGGAACATAAAAGCAACATGTTATGAGATGTTAAAAGCCGAGATCACCGTAAAAGAGGGATTATCTCGGTAACGTGTTCAATTAGTCGAAACTTTATGGACGGACAGAAATTAACGCTCGTAGTTAGTACTAACTTGTGTACACATTGAATTACTTATTTCATCATCATCATCGTTGGGGACGGTACGTCCTCTTCCATTCTTTCTTGCCCGTCATATTGGCATCCACTTCTTTCTATCATTTCATTGCACACACCAATCCATCCGTCTTGTTTGAGGTCTTCCTCTTTCCCTTCGTCCATCGAAAAACCTTAATAATTTCGAGAAATATAACCTTGCAACACCGTATCAGCGGTGTATTTTTTTAAATATTTTTATTAAAATTACTCAGAATTTTCAATGACAATGCATGTGGCAAGTTACAGAAGAATTCGCAAAATTAGGGGTCAGAGTAAAACCACAATGCATGTCTGATTTAGAGGATTGATGCAGCCAATTACAAAGTGTGGCAACGCGCTGCAACGCAATGCCACTGTTGCAATACATACCTTAGCTGTATTAAAACTATCATATTTGGAAATCAAGTTAAGTCAATCATGTTTTTCTTTATAATATCTCAAATAATGAGGAGAAAAAGTTCTCATTTGAAAAATTAAAAACATTTAGAATTGGTAACACTGTATGAATCTTTTTTCTGTAAAAACGTGACTATGATTCATAATTACAATACTTACTGTTATTTATTGAGGAGCTAGAGATAACTACAATTTAATTATTATAAAACTATTTCAAAATAGTTATTTATATGGTAAATATTAGATACATAAAACATAAATTGTATTGTCATGTCAAAAAAAGTAATTATTAGTCGCAGTTCCATTTTACATAATATTATAATACCATTTTGTTTGACCTATAAAAGGGTTAATATAGGTAGAACACTAGTGTATTTCACTTTGAGGTTGTAATCACAGCATAATAACTTCAACATCGTAAAGCAAGTTTCGGTCGGGAAGTGATTCACGGGCGCGTGACAGTCGAATTCAAGATATCTCAAAAAAGTAAAAAAAATCATAAAAATTGCAAAGTCATTCGACTTGTAATGTCGAAAATCGCTAAGAATAAGAGTATTTTGGCTGCAGAAAGATATTTTAGTGACATTTTTAAAAGAGATTTGTGATAAGACATAATGTCGAATTCGATATATGTCGCAGTGCGTGATAATCGGCCCTCAGGGAGGTGATTCTCGGGCGCGTGACATAGTGTTGAATTCGAGATATCTCGAAAAAGTCAAGAACTTATAAAGATTGCGAAATCATTCCACTAGTAATGTCGAAAATTACTGAGAATAAGTTTTTGGGCTGCAATAAAGAATTTACTGACATTTTTAATAGAGATTTTTGAGATATGTCGAATTCAAGATACGTCGCAGTGCGCGAAAATCGGCCCCAACGTAGGTATCAACAGAATGTCGCCGCCATTAGCCTCACAAATCAGCCGTTGTTTAGCGATGCAGCCGGTGCCCGGGCTATGCTAATTCTAGAAATTTCCTTAATTCCAGCCTTTTACTGGTATGTGGATGGAGGAAAGTGAAGGAAAATACGACGTGGGCGATGGGACGATATTCTGTGACGTGGGTGACTCATTTCTTTTGTCTGAAGGCTTTGCAACAGAAAAAGGTTTATGAAAACTTGAGCAAATCAAAGTACGTTTTTCACTTTTAGTTGCAAATAAACCGGTTTCAACTCAGATTATGGTTTAAAACCACTACCATGTTTTCAGTATATAAATTAGGTGTTATTTCATTATTGTACTGAAAATGCGTACGGATTATTTGTAATTATAATTTTACTGACCACGGTAATAAGGCTCTTAAATATATTAGTAGACGTCGAACGGAATTTCTATGAAATTATTTGTCAAGTAAGTTAATTTCTATTGATTATATCAACTCGGAAATCGATAATAACAGAAGACACAGACATGCAAGCATTATGAAACATTAACAATACGAAAGTTCCCAGTAAAGTAAACAGGCTTCTTTCAATATGATTGTCTGGATTTAAAAATACACATCCGCCTATACACATGTTTTATAAGGAACATGATTGTCCGTCATCTAATTCGATAGTGGCTGGTAATAACATAATATCACGGACACGTCACGGACACGTGCCGGTCACATTGCATACAATATACCATGCATTACGTCGAGGAAATTCACGGAGAGATCACGTTTTTAATCGAATTCAACCGGAAAATTGCAATTTGAATGATGGCTTGAGGTTCTAACAATAGGTGCTAAAACTAAGCTTAGTTCTGATTTTATTATATAAGGTTATTGGAAATAGTATTTTATAAATAATTTATTATCCTTATACAAGGTGTTACAAAAGTACCCCTAATGCCGAATATGGTATATATATATATGAAACAGCTGATTTTTTTTTCGCGATTTCAGAGTTGGTCCCATAGTAAAATTTGTTCAGTTTGATGGTCCCTATCTACCATATTCGGCATTAGGGGTATTTTTGTAACACCTTGTATATATATATAATATGCAATAACAATATTGGTCACTACACATTGGTCATGCCCAGAGATTAACATAAGTCCATCATAACTTCTAGAAATGTTTACACCTAAAGCAGTCCCACCTTTCTTATAGTAGGGGGAATGCGTTTATGAATCCCGAAGGTATGTGGGAGTGTGGGACTCGCTAAGATGACTTCGCTAGATTAGATTATGATTATGACGCACTTTTCAGTTTTACTACAGAATTAATAATAGTACTGATGTACAGAATAGACACTCCCACCCTCCCACCGATCGGCGGTACCGCGCCCCACCCCGCACTAGGTTGGCGAGTTGGCTGTATCATTATTAAGGGTCGTCAGTTCGGCAGTTGCAAAGAGTACTTTTGTAATATGACAGTTGATACAGGTAATATGATAATTTCATAAAAATTTTCATAACAATTAGCTTTTTGGCGAATGTTTAAAAAAGGTAAGTAGACCTGAACACTTTACCCACACATACGCGGTGTGTACAAACGTCATTCTGTTTATGTAATAGAGATATGAGACGTTCATATGGAGTGTCCGGGGTGTGGTTTTACTCATGTAAAATGGCTTATCTCTCCTCGATTTTATAGAAAGAAACCACTTCAAAAGAAAGAGGAAACAAATAACTCCAAATGTTTCGTTCTTGAGTTCGAAATTTCTACTCTCTTATTCTTGTGAGCGATACAATTTCGATTCGTACTCTTTAGTTTTTAGCCGCAGACTTGGGAGGCGCGTGCGCAGTCTGAGTCACGTGACCTTTGCTCTCCCAGTTATGAGTAATTAAGTACACAAGGACGCAATTGAGAGGTTAATCCCAATCAGGCCGCCTTTGTGCACTCGACAGACCTCCGCAAATGTCATTTCTATTAAAGACTTGCTCTTAATGTTACGATGAATGTATCTGGTTCATTCATGCAATGTCGCGATATCACAACTCGTTTAATAATTTGCAGCTATTTCGTTTCGCTCAAACTAACGAGCTCGAACTAGCCGTCATTAACACAAATCCGATGGTCTGCATTCATTTGTTGTTAGGGTTGCTAACCGTACTTTTATAAACAATACTACTTATACTGTTTTTTACTACATAATAGTTTTTTGAACAAAAATAAAGTATACAAAATACTGTTATTTTTTCTAAAATACTGTTTACTTTCCTTCTTAGACCTAAATATATTTTATTTTTTGTAAAAAAAGTTGGCAACCCTATTTGTTGTAGGTACACATATTGAAAATTATTCTAAAAACTTTTAAATGATAAGTTACCTAGTTGTTATTAAAACATTATAGCTTTGTTTAAAATTAAAACAGCTGTTTGCAGCCGTACTCAGAGATGACAGGTAATTTCGATGCTTCATTGGTGGCATCTTAAATTATTAGACGGAATAAATTTGAGAGATCGGAAATTATTGGATGTCTTTAATTTTACTGTTTTAGCGAAAAGTTGGACATTATTTAACAAAAAACTTCCAGCATTTCTCTTGTCCTTAAAATAATCGCTTCTAATTCCTGTCTCGTAAATTATTAACATTAAAAATTAAAATAGCCCTGTAAAACGACACCTCTATACTATAAACGACACCTCTATAATATAAAAGTAAAAATTAAAATAGCCCTGTAAAATGACACCTCTATACTATACACTTCTCATGAGCCCATAGGAAAGCGCAGTTGTACGTGATAGTGTGGTATTGGTTGCATTCATGCCTCACTGGCTTTTATGGAAAAGTATCAATTTACCGTGACCATTGCCGATGGAAGAATTATTGATGGAAAGTATATGAAATGGATTAACTAGAACCCTAAACAATACGTAATATTATAGAGTATACTTATTTGAAATTTTGAGATTTAAGCATTCACAATGCTATTTTTATATAATACTAAATAATATACTAGAAAAAATAGGACTCGCACCAGATCATGTTCTCGGACGGGAATCGAACCCGCGACCTTTGGATATCCGGTCCAATGCTCTGACCGCTGAGCTACCGAGTCACTGATGAGAACGTCGAATTTCTTCTAGTATATCAACTCTTACGCTGCAAGCCAGCGCCATCTCACCAATGTAGAAGGAATTAACCTGCTACATTCAACTGAACATCTTTCCAGATATTTTTAAACAGTTGATTAAGATGAGAAAGCTATATAACTATTTGAAATTTTGAGATTTAAGCATTCACAATGCTATTTTTATATAATACTAAATAATATACTAGAAAAAATAGGACTCGCACCAGATCATGTTCTCGGACGGGAATCGAACCCGCGACCTTTGGATATCCGGTCCAATGCTCTGACCGCTGAGCTACCGAGTCACTGATGAGAACGTCGAATTTCTTCTAGTATATCAACTCTTACGCTGCAAGCCAGCGCCATCTCACCAATGTAGAAGGAATTAACCTGCTACATTCAACTGAACATCTTTCCAGATATTTTTAAACAGTTGATTAAGATGAGAAAGCTATATAACTATTTGAAATTTTGAGATTTAAGCATTCACAATGCTATTTTTATATAATACTAAATAATATACTAGAAAAAATAGGACTCGCACCAGATCATGTTCTCGGACGGGAATCGAACCCGCGACCTTTGGATATCCGGTCCAATGCTCTGACCGCTGAGCTACCGAGTCACTGATGAGAACGTCGAATTTCTTCTAGTATATCAACTCTTACGCTGCAAGCCAGCGCCATCTCACCAATGTTTGGACCGGATATCCAAAGGTCGCGGGTTCGATTCCCGTCCGAGAACATGATCTGGTGCGAGTCCTATTTTTTCTAGTATATTATTTAGTATTATATAAAAATAGCATTGTGAATGCTTAAATCTCAAAATTTCAAATAGTTATATAGCTTTCTCATCTTAATCAACTGTTTAAAAATATCTGGAAAGATGTTCAGTTGAATGTAGCAGGTTAATTCCTTCTACATTGGTGAGATGGCGCTGGCTTGCAGCGTAAGAGTTGATATACTAGAAGAAATTCGACGTTCTCATCAGTGACTCGGTAGCTCAGCGGTCAGAGCATTGGACCGGATATCCAAAGGTCGCGGGTTCGATTCCCGTCCGAGAACATGATCTGGTGCGAGTCCTATTTTTTCTAGTATATTATTTAGGAGTATACTTATGTAATAACTCCACTCCAACGACCCCAAATCCGTTCCGAAAAAACCTTTTTAATTTTATATTTATTTTCTAATTTAGTTCCATGATTTCAGTAAAATATCGATACTACAAAAACACGTTGACTAATTTCAATAAATACATTATATATTTCAACAATATCTAAATCCACTAATATAAAAAAACAAATCGAATGATTTCACTTTTACCGATCATAAATTATATGGGTACCTATACCTAATCTTAAAATCATTTTTTCCTCAATCTAATAAAAACATCAAACTAATAAATAACACAGACTTAAAAGACGGACTTAGAGTTCGTCCGCATGGAAACTAAGATTATTATTATTATTTATTTGCAAAATTCTAATTATTATTTAGGCTAAACACGTACTAACCATCTCTATAATGAATATTGTTTGTGCAATTGCGTTGATCTGCTAATATTCTGTATTCATTGACGTTTTGTAAATTATCTTGATAATAAGTGACATTGTGACTTGTGAGGTTAATTCCATTGTAATGATTTATACGGTTCGGGACTTCGGCGACCACAACGAAACAAAACAAGCTCATTATGATAAATAAATATTAATATCATAATTAAATATTTGATCCCTTAGAAACCAGTTGCTTACAAAATGTACTAATTGGGTGTTATTCAATCATGTAATTCAATATCTCACTTTTGTTTCAAGCTTAATAGCTACTTTGAGAACATAAATATACAAATTTTATTAATTAATATCATTAACTGACCTACTTAAGAAGGAATTTAATACTGATTTTCAATTTTCTTTATCTTATAGAAGTGTAATAAATAAATAAATAATAAATATTTGACAACATCACATACATTGCTCCGATTCCAAAGTAGCTAAAGCACTTTTGTTATGAAAATCAGAGACAACGGTGGTATCACAAACACCCAGACCTGAGCCAATATGGAAAAGATCATTTTCTAAATTGATCCAACCGGGAATTGAACCCGGGTCCTCAGAGACACCTCGAAAACCGGTGTACAAAGCCACTCGACCAAGGAGGTCGGCAATGGTGTATTAATTACATATTTTACATGTTTACAAATTCTCAAATGACAGGTTATCCCATTTTCAGATACCATCAATTATCATTCATAAAATTGGATGAATATGGCACAACCCTCGTTAACTAGGTATCGACAAGACTTTATACTTTACTTTATAGCCTTAGGTTTTACTTTTTTCTATTCTTGCTTGCTTACAAACATCGAGAAAAGATTGAAGAGACAGCGCGTGAGTCAGCCATTAACAGCAATTAATCGACAAAGGCAGAACTCAGTGTTGCCATCATCCGTTATGTAATCTCGACCAGCGTCTTATAGACCACGGCTATTCATCTTGTTAGGTGATGTAACTACTTTTTTTGTACGTATCGGTTATATTCTCAGAAACAATGAGGACGTAAAAACAACAATTCATTTAATTTTAAAGTACAGTAAAAGTCAACTGAGGGGCAAAAATAAATATTAAACTCATGTCAGTCATAATGACTTCATTCTCATAAGAGTGTAGTTAATTATCCACAACTCATAACTCTGTATAGGTACTTTATACTGAGTGATAATTAGAGGCTAAATAGTCCTATAAAAAATCTTAATTGTGCCATATTGTGTAAATGAATAAAACAAAGGAACAAAACATTTTTTATTGCTACTGAAATAATGTGAACCGGACATAAGATCATTATGAGAAATTATTCATCAGAAGAAAGTCAAGAATTAAGAAAATAACTTCCTTAATCATCATTTAAATTCACTAAATGTGCTAAACCCAGATTCGATTAGGCCTTTATCAGTGGTTATTCATATTCTAATCGATTCTAAACCGAGTATCGAGTTGATTGGATCTGTGTCACGTGACAGTATCGGAGCGAGTCGGCTTAAAATTCATAATATTCATAACAATGCTGCGTGCGCATGCGGCCCGGTTGCGCTTTCTACCACCATAAAACAGTGGCTTAACTACTATCCGGTATGTTATGGGCTACATAGAAGTATCATTGACTGTCACCACCAGACGTAGGCCTCTCCTGTGGGAGGATCTTTTATCTGCTATAGTGAGGGATTTACACGGGTGTCTAAAGCCGCACGAATTTTGCCTCACGGTGGAAAACGACTGTGTAAATGGCAATTCGGCCTAGGCTGCAGGTGACTGAACAAACTTATCTGATCCGGTGGCTTAAACTCGAAGTGTTATTTATTACATATTGTTACCTAGGATACGTGATCGACTACATAGACGACACAGCGACACCATCACCGTTGTGTTGTGTCACCTGTGGTTAAATTTTATAAGCGACTTGCACCCAGGCTTACTTTGAACGTCGCAGATGACTAAAATCGACCCATGTAAATAACCCATAATCTACACGATGGGCATATGAATTCTTAATAATGATATCAGTATTTGCATCAAAAGTCAACTATAACCACAGAATACATAATAGTACAAGTCTGAAACAAATTTTATGCATTAACGAAAAAAATATAATTACCGTGATTGTACAAAAACACCGTGTTATGATCGATTTAATGTACTTAAAAAATAAGTGACTTAAAAATATATCTGTCTAGAATAATTTACTGCTACATCAAACCTAACAAAAACTACTTTTTGACGAATATCATAAGACTAGTTTACAAGGTAAACTAGTTATTAAGTCGATGAGTTAAGCAATTAAAACGTTAGTAGAACAGTAGAATAATTAAACGAGATATTGGCATTTAAGATAGCCACTATAATTATTCTAAAATTGTTAAGACTGCACTGGTAAATGATTTATTTAATATCTTAAGGTAAATAAAGTATTTTTCAATTGAAAAATAACGAACTATCAGAGAAACGAACCATTTAGAGGTTATTACCCAATTACCTTTTTTTAAATATATCAACAGTTATGTCGCAGGCATTTGTTATTATTTGAGACCGTCAAAAAATTATGTAATTAGCAACGCCTTGGCTTTATATTTCAATTATTGCAAGTATTGGCTAATTTATTTTAAAACTTAGATTTGAAACAATTTATTTTCGGTTCTGCAAAAGAATTTGCTTCATTCATCTTTTTCAACATTCATCGTTGTAGCTTTGTTTTGAAATCGTCATCATTTTAACTACATTTGATTGAAATTAGGTATGCTCCTACTTATTTTACCGCAGGTATTAAAAAACAGACTTTGCTGCGCTTTTACGTAGGTGAACTTTTTAGGGTTCCGTACCAAAATGGTAAAAAGGAATCCTCATGGTGCAACTCTGTCTGTCTGTCACAGCTGGATATCTCGAGAACTACTAATGCTATCAACTTGAAATTTGGAATAGCTTAAGATGACCTTTGCTCAACTATTTTGCAAATAAGAGAGAAATAAAATTATATCTATTTTTTTGCAACAGGGACTGAAGGTTTTAAAAATTTGAAGTGGCATACGGGGTATCATATGAAAGAGCGCTGCTTGCACATTCTCAAACGTTTTTTAGGCCGTATAGTTTTCTACTTTTGATGAAAAATGAAAAAAAATACCGTTCTCCCCGCATTATCTCATATAAGTTTGCATACAGAAAAATCTGAAATTATTTTATGTGATAGAAGTTTATGTAAAGATTACAAGAAAAATAAAACGATGTAAATAGTAAACTTTTTCAGAATGATGGTACGGAACCCTCGGTGCGCGAGTCCGACTCACTATTAACCGTTTTTTACTTTATCTGATACCTCAACACAAAAATCGTTTTATGATATAGGTATTTAAGGTTAATAAACATAGACACAGCTCTGTTTTGGGGGAGAATATCATCTTTATGAATCACTATCCCGGCTATAAAGTCATTAAGATAATAATTATTTACAGTGAATTACACTTTTAAAATATACTTTACATTTGTACCAAATCTGCAAATATACACAATATTATGCTCAGTTATACTAGTAATGCCGTTTAAACGCTAACTACCGTATATAATGGAAAATTAAGTCGACGTCGAGTTAATTTTAATTGTCACTGTTATCTCACGGTTAGCTGTGAGGAGGTAATGAGTCGTTCGAATCAAGAGTGGCTGCTCTAATAGCCAACTGGTTCTAGGTGACATAACTATAACATGTAGACCGAAACAACTCACTAAAACACCGACAAAGGCTTAGTTAATCATGAACGGTCACCGTTAATTACATACATTATAAACAACACTCGCCTCAGCGCAGAACCCTGTGAGACTCCAAAATCTTAATTTTCCTCAATATAAACATGTATTGCGGGCAAGTCGCCCTTAATATTATATCAATAAATTGACTATCGTATCGCAACGCCAAGACGCCGAAAATTAAATGTCAATACTTCGCATTTAAAAACTATTTATATACGTCAACATCGCCGACTGACATGCTAACGACATATCAACCAGGTTGCCACAATACATTCAATACAGTGTTTTTGTTTGTAGAAAGGCTCCGGAAGTCACGTGTGGACAAGATGGCGGCATCACTTCCGTTAACCGTGAGTAGCGAATCACGATTTTATCAATATTTTAACCCTTCGAGCTATTTTAAACATCGTTATGGCTGCAATTGAATCTTTATGCTCGTATATTTGTTTGATATTGATGATCTAGAGATATTTAATGATCAGCCTTGACTTGACCTATTCACTTGACAGTTCCTGCTTTAAGGCCAGATAAACAATTTCCTACATCTCCAATTTTTGTTCTTGATAAATTGCTTTATGATACCGCTTCCGATAAACTCGTAATGCGTTTGCAGTGTGTACTGCACCGCTGAATATAATTCAATACTCAGATAGGACTATGCGAAAACCGAAGTGCTTTTGTGGAATCGAAATTTGCAATTCCATACTCATATTAACATGATCGTCTTTACTGTTTACTTAGAATCGTTTAGTTTAATGATTACGTCATCATAGATATAAGCATTTTTTAACCGACTTCAAAAAAAGGGGGAGGTTCTATGTTCGTCTGTTTATTTGTTTTTTTATTTTATTTTATTTTTTATTACCACCGATTACTCGAAAACGGCTGAACCGATTGACATGATTCAAACGCCACTTTATCAGTTTTGGTCCCAAGTTGGTCCCATTTTTACTTTACTTATGGGCTGATGAATGGGATGGACCATAACCAACCACGCGGGCCCAATGCGGATTGGTGGGTGTTAATGAGTGCAAATGTAGCTGGGACTAACGGCTTAACGTGTCTTCTGAAGCACGGAGAAGCTCGAGCTTTAAGAATTAAAAAATCAAATTGAGAAAGAGAAACCACGATAAATGTTTATATAAATTAAAAAAGGAAAATATCTTTTAGCCCCACCCGACTTCAAAAGACGTTTTTTTTTTAATATCAGATATGCGTAGGTACTTGAATAGTAATTATGCAGATTTGAATATTATTTCTTGCTTTTTAGAGCTGTTGCTTTTTTAAAGCTGTATTTTATAGATTTTTTTTATGTTTTTTGAAGGAGGTTTTTTTTAATTAAAATCGTTTCAAATAAATCTTAAGTACCTAGTTGTTTTATGTTTGATAAACGATAATTTTTTCATTTATACTTCATTCGGACCAGACAGCGGAACAAAATAACTGTCATATTATGTCATAGTTTTAATACTTACTACTTATTTAAGTAGAAACTATTTTGATGGACTAGGTACACATTTTTAAGTTATCGTTTTATAGCATTATAACCATTAAGATAATAAGGTTTTCATAGTAACCTGTATCTAATCTTTATTACATAAGTATGCTATATTTATGTTTAAATCGAAGTGCAATTAAAGGTCACGAGCAAACTCATTTGATTTGACGTCATTGTAACAGATTAACACACATTAGTGTGTTTATTATCAAAAGTTTTTATTTTGTCTTGTTTGGGGACAAAAACTATATCTCTTAGCTCGATCTGTTATGATTCGAACACAACACTGGAGAGGGCGCTGGCAGTAGCATCATTTTACGTTGGTGCCTCCTAGCTATTTTCTGATGCAAGCGAGCAACACCACACGGAATCTTTTATTGATAGTAAGAACGCGCTCGCCGTCTTTTTTATTTTAATTTATTCAGTCGTTTTTGCATTTAAAATTTCTGTAAGCATATTATTAGAACTAAGAAACAGGAATTTCTTGGTCATTATTTATATCCTGATCTGCTCACAAAAACGCTTCTATTTTGAACGTTTTTTTATTGAAATCAGCGATCGAAATCTTGTTCCAAATATTCATTAATTTATTTTTAGCTTAATGATTAACGTCTGAAAGTCTTAAAAATTATCGTGTTGAAGTTTGAGAATAAATTCTTTCTCAGAGCAGTAAAAGTACCTTAGTTTCTTCCACTTTCATGTTCAATCGACTCTACTATAACTAGTGCCTCTGTGAGCTATAGAAACCGCATTTGTGACGTTTTTGACCATTTTTCGAAATGGCTGAAATATGAATCGACAGATTTTTTTATATAATTATCGAACCTGCTCACAAAATTTCACGAGAATAGGTTGAGAAATGGATTCTACATGTCTCAACGAGAATAGGTTGAGACATGTAGAAGAGAACAAGAAGACAGATAGACATACGAAAGATTTTTTGCCCAAGCTGAACAACCAAAATAATATTTAAAATGTAAAATAATAATGAAATCAAATCTTATTTCAATAACATAATGTTAAACCTTCCAACACGAAGTCCCTGTAACTCAGCGATTCCGGGTAGTATAACATATAAAATAATGTAGCGAATGCAAATAACATAACAATCATTATAATTTCAATCCCTTCATGCGATGGTAGATAGGATGTCATTTTCTTATTTTTCAATTCTATTCATGGAAAATTAAAACCTTTGACAGCACTTTATTGAATAAAGATTTATTTTATAAACACATACATTGTGCTCAAGCATTTTTTATTAAACGTTTTTGTTGTCAGCTTATTATGCAGAAATCGCTTAGCTTACCATCATTTACAATTATTAACATCATACGCCATACATCTCCATTGCGCCACTAGTCAACAGACTAACGAGCGGCTTAAGAAAACTAAAAAACTCGACAAGAACTTACTGTGAGTTAATACCAAGTATAAATAATTCTATGGTTAATACATTGGTTATACTTGAAATTGTTTGAAAATCTGTTATTATTAAATGTTACAAGACGCCGACTATCTCTAGACTAGACTATTAAAAATAAGAATATAGATTTTTTTAAGTCTTTAATTGTTCGGAAATTAAAGTGTTAACATCTAAAAACTGGTTTTTCAGTTTAGAGTAGGAAGTTATGAAAAGGTCAAAAATTTACAACATTTCTACATGATTAATTTCGATGATTAGAATCTAACATTACGTCAGTGTGTTATGCCTACAAACTCATCTATACGAGGCAGGACAAAACTTTCACTTGTACAAGTAAAAAGAAATCTTAGTCAAGTTAGTTTATGTGCGGTAGTTCCTGCATGTGACGCAATTTTTCCTGCGAAGAGATTTAACCCTATTATTATGACGCAATATCGTGATCCTGGGACGAGATTTCCAATATTGATTTATTTCCGTATTTTGAGGATCGTTTTAGTATCGCAATAAGTATTGATAGTAATGCCATTAGTCTGACGCACGTCCATGTAAACCGGTGACTCGCTCTCCAAACAAAACACGACGAGACGGACTAATATTTGGCTGCGCGATACGAGCACCTAATGCCGTCTAAATTGTGCGCACGTGCTAACGTACAGAGGAATAATCGTTAGAATTTACTTTGGAAACAAAATAGTTAGTTTACTTGTAATAATAAGATTGGCCAAAGTAGAATTTCCAATTTGCGCACCGCCCTTTACCAAACAGTGCTCCCGCAATGCACATTTTTTTTATAATAAACAAAATTAGATTTGCATGCATGTAGTTATTATGTACTTATACAATTTAAGAAGGTAAATGGATGTAATTTATGTATCCATGAAATGAAACCGCAGACACCGATAGTAGTGAATAAACAGCATGAAAAAAACCTGTACACAAGTGAAAGTAAGTAATCTCGGGTGTTGTAATCGGTGGCGTTTTGTATTTCTTGTTTCAAGTATCGTTGTAACTAAATTCGTGTTTATTTCAAGTCACAGTCGTTTGTAACGTCAAATTATATTTCGATAACTTTCTACACATTAGTAACGAGGTAAAATGATACCGTGGTGTAGCTACAAAATGTAAAAAAAAATAACATTGAACAAACTAATCACGGTTCACTGAAAATCACGAATAATATCAGATTGAGTGCGCATTGTTTCAAGTGTTTTAGTAAGTACTAAAATTTCAAATGCATGTTATGTTACATTGTTATGCTACCTAGCTAGAGTTATTAACAAAGCCAGCCGTTTATATTTTTGCCTATAAAAATTACAATACAACTCTTTAATACGATTGAGCCTAAAAGGCTATCTAATCTTCCTTGATACGTTCTCTCCGCGGTGCCCTCACAATCTCACAAACCAGTTAGGAAAACGTAGAACCTGTTTGGGGCCGGCCTGACGAATTGCAACCGCTGCCCTAACCACAGCTTTGAACTCGCCGGAATTACCACTTTTTTTTTTTAAATACTCATTTCTTTTAATTCTTTTTTTTTCTTTTTTATTAGGGACAACAAACAGTTTACACAATATTGTATTTCTTATATACATATATGTTTGTACAATTTTGTTTAGTTAATTGTGAAACCCACACCGTTATCCAAGTATTGGTTAAACCATATTACTCAATACCTAAGAAATATAATTTTATAAAAATATAAAAACTTTTGGATGCAGTTAATAATTAAGATATCAAAACAAAAAAAGAGAAAAACAATACTTTTTTAAATAAGCAACAATAACTTATTATGTGCGAGCTGAGAAACAATTCGAACAAACAAATACGTAAACAACCTCCCAATAAAATCTCAAACAAAACTAACCTTGAAAGGGTAATAAATAATCGCTATAGCATCAAAATAACAAACATAACATGATTATAAATAGTTTTTTTTATATGTTAAAAGTTGAGTTGGCCAAGTAAAACCATACTTTGAAATACTTATTTTTTTATTTTTATATCACACTTAATTTATTTAATATCAATACGTCGAAAACGACAACCATAATGATGGAAAACAATAAAATCTCGCCTACAATTTGTAAGTATGCAAAATAATCAGTCAAGTTTAATGTTAGTTTTGCCATTTTATATAAATGCCCGCCAATTTCCATGCATTATAAGATCACAATAGAACGATACAATATATCATTACGGTAATGCTAATGCAATGTTTGTGTGCGTTTACATAATACGAACTGTTTTCTACCACTATTGTAAGTTGCCGCAAGGACGAACGCAGACAGTCGAAAGTCTCCACTAGCTAGAGGTAATTGAGGCATTCGATCAATCGAACTGGCTACAACACGAACATGTTTTCAAAGACATTCTTGAACTGTATGACATCGAAACAGCTGCATTAATTTGAATATTAAACTTTTCAAATAGAACACAGTTCACATCGCACATCCATCATGTTACCTCAAAAGGTGATATATTTCTATTATATCAACCTAGCTTCCGCCAGCGACTTCGAAAAATGGGAACTTTTGACCGGGATAAAAAGTATTCTATATTTTAACCCAAACTATAAACTATCCGTGTGTCAAATTTCATCCAAATCCATCCAGCCGTTCCTGCGTGGTTAAGTAACAAACATCGAAACATCCAAACTTTCTCATTAATAATATTAGTAGGAAGTAGGACTTCGAAAATAATTGAAATTGTTTGTCATTTTAAGGTGCTACTTTTAGTTAAATTAATATTACTATTATTGTTAATATTATGCCACATATTTCAACGAAATAGAAGGTGCTGTGAAGGCACCTTTATGACAAGATGCTCAGCACTCCAATATCAAAAAAAATATTAAAATATCAGTAATAATATTATTAACTAGCTAACATTGTTAAAGTTAATTGATTATTAAAGACGCACTAATTTTCCACCTTCGACACCTCTTGTCCTTTTTCGTCACAATAGGTAAGAGAGGGATGCACTTATTGGATGCAAGTGACAATATCCGGTCATAACTGGCCACCGACCCACTTTCCTCGTGCCCTTTCAACGCAGAGATGCTATTATCTTTATCTTGTTGATATCTAAGTATACAAATCTGAACAAACATAGTAACTTTTTCACTTTCACGTATATTAATTTCTGAACTTTAAAACTCTCAAGAAATTCCCTATATATATGTGTGGGTTGCAGTCTCGCTCGAATAAAATTTTTAGTCATAATATGGTTTGGCATAACAAGCACGGCATAGTTTTTTCGCATAATGTTATATTTACAGAATGATTTCATGGGCATAAATTTGGTGAGTATAAATGTTAAACGCATAACTTTAACACGCTTAATAGTAATGTAACACAATATACAAATGGCATAATTTATTACTATAACCTTCATAGTCATAATTTTGATGGGCACTATAAAAACGCTTGATGGACTACTTATGTTAGAACCTAAAACAAATGATTATGTGCGACGACGAGCGAGCGTAGCGAACGAGGAGGAGGTTAGGTTCCATTGCGACCAAACGCACAAGCCGAGCGAGCGAGCGAGCGTGTCGCGGCAGCGGCCGGCGAAGTGCCAGAACCGACTTGCTGGCGTGTATATGCATTATGCCACAAATTGTTACGCTAAAAAACGTTATGATTAGTAATAATTATTATGAGAAAAAAAATATGCAATAAAATTTTATGCTTTTCGATCATTATGATAATATAGTATTTATGTGGAATTTAAGTATACGAACATTTGTTCGGTATTAATTCTATGCGAATTGATATGCGATTTTGCCGAAAAACCTTATGCCATAGATAGTATATTATAACTTAAAACTTTAAGCATTCACATATGGACCCGTATGTGCGGCACGTATTTACCTTACATTATGTGATAGTAAATATTACCTCAGCTTTTTTCCAAATTCCGTCAAGTTTTTAACAAAGTATTAGGTACTTATTTGAAGAACCAGTATCTTTCTTGGTTATCTTCCGGCCTTTAGACGAGCAGGAAGGAGTCTCAACAGAATTATAAGTTTGTGTTTTGTCATCTTTTCTGTCATAATCCAAATGATTTTTAGTGATGTGAATAAAACACTGAATGACTGTTCCGAGTTTATCCTCTGGTTATGTCGCAAAAGGGTTAATATTTATTTTTTATACTACCTGCTCGTCAATGGCATATTATGTGTCATGCAAACCTTTCCTAAAGTAAGTCATTTTTCCCATGGGGAATAATGTGATTTGAATTTGGAATGCAACCCTTGTAGTCGTGCTTGATCGATGTTGGTTTCAAAAAAGTTTAGGTGCAATGAGATCTTATTCTGAGTTAGGCTGTATGTTATCATGAAAACTTTTTACGAAATTCATTTTCACCCGCGCACCAAGAAGGATTTATTTGAATGTCGAACTGACCACTACAGAATAGACGACAAAAACATAAACTCTAACCCAACTATAAATGTACCAAAGAATGTAACTTTGTCGTTGCACAATAAAATTGGTGTAATGTTTCTAACATAACTTTTAATTTTCAATAAATATTCTTAATTTTTCATATTTTATTATTCTAACTTTAAATAATTACTTATACTTTCTTTATAACAGTCATTGGTTTCAATTGCCTCGCAGAAAGTATAAAAAGTAGAGTATGCATCGCGGGCTTAAATGTGTATTTGTCATGGGCGATCTTGAACACCTCGTACTCAGGATCCTAGCCTTAACTCCCTCGCTCCGCTCGGGAGTTAACCATAGAATCCCTCGTACTCGGGGTTCAATAATAGCGCCCGGGACGCAATACACTACTTTAAGCCCTTATTGCATAATCTACTATTATTGTTAAATAGACGATACTAAACAATATTGTAATAACGCCTTTCTAACCATACATCACAATATCTCAATTTATTGAACCATTTGGCTAGATTAACAAAAATGCTCCTAACTTTTTAGTGTTTGGTAAATCGTTGAAGTTGATCTATAATTAATTTGATTGATCATTATATATACTGACTTAAGCCGCCATATTGGGTCAGAAGTTAATGGTGTTTAGGTTTAGGTTTAAAACATTAAACTTAACCTTCTTGAATGTCAAAGGATTATCACTTCTATAGCTCTACAACCATTATAGTAAAATAACTCTTTCTGATTATAAACATTTTGTTATGGAATGTTGTTTATTTGTTTTTCTTAATGACTGCAATATGTTACAGAATAGTAAATATTTTCTATTATGAGCACGACGTCTAAAACGTATAATGCCTAAGTTGCATAATGCCTAAAGAGCAATTTGGATTAATAGCAAAATGCCTGAAACTCGAATTTTCTAGAATGCACAACATCTAAAAATTAATTGACGTAAATAGCCGAATAATAAAAGACAATAGTCAGACGGATATCAACGTTAAATATAATCAGATAGAGAAAAGAGTTCTGGTTTTTCTTCTTTTCTTCAAAATTTAAAATGTAGAGCTAAAATAATTTACGCGTCATGTAGAGAAATTAGATTTTCCCGCAACTTTTTCATAATTATAAATGAATTGCTGTTGAAAAATAGCATATAATTTATCTGTTGTGTTTGTATAAAAACTCTAACCAAATTCATTTTCCGATTTCGTGATTTTCAACACTAATGCCCACACCATTAGGCTTCCGTAAAAAATACAGAAGCTCATTCATTATGCTTTTTTAATTTTATTCTTCTTAATATCGCGAAAAACTTCGGCTAATTCGACGGAAAACTACCGACCATCTCATAAACATCTCTACGCTGCCATTACCCAAGTAACGTGCGCAAAAACGGGAATAAGATCTGAAGATCGGCGAGCTTTGTTATAACAGATGCCCGCTAAATTAGATACGAAACATAACTATAGAAACTATAGTATCATCATTTGCCAGAAATAATTTAGAAAGAAAGTAGTTGCTACATAAAAAAGTATTGGTTTCAGAGTCGAAATAAATTAACTATTGGGTTATTATACTAAATAATATACTAGAAAAAATTCGATTCACACCAGATCATATTCTCGGACGGGAATCGAGTTATTGGGTTATTTCTAAATTAATGAACTATTATGTTAAATGAGCTTACTTCTAGAAAAATAGTTTAAAATAATAAGCTCACTGAAAATAAATTGTAAATTGTTTTAAACATTGTTGAATTCTGGCAACTTATCAATATCTATGTCTTGAAATGTAAACTCTTCTTTTTCACGAAATACGAACGAATGTAATTGAAGATAAGTTCAAAGTAAATGTGTTTCAGAATTGTGATTCTGAAACACACAGTCATTCAGAATTCTTGAAACAATCCGCAATTCAGCGTACATTACTCAGCGGCTGCATCTTATAGGAAGCACGTCGCTGTTTAACTGTCGTCGTCTGTTCGTTCATTGCACAGATGAAGCGGAAGTTTGTTTGTTTTGGTTGATATATGGATCCAAGTAGTTACTTGGAATATCTCCAAGTAAAGGCTTACCATATTTATCCTAGACGTATTTTCCCACGATTTTTTTAAACTCACCCCATTTCGTATTCTTTATTAAATCATGCAAGATAAAGGTGATTTAAGTTTCTCGAAAAAAAGTTGACCTTTGTTACCTATGTAATGCTGGTAAATATTGTCTTTGAATGCATTTAGTAAAATAGACAAATTCTTTTTCCTCTTAAAATTCGAGCAGGTTCTAATTAGTAATTAGATTCAAGCAATATTAAACTTTTTGTCTTGTCTATGACTTGTTCATAAAAAATATTAAGTTAAATAAATGAATCTTTATGAACAAGTCATAGCATTGTTAAAGTTTATCTAACGTTTTAAAATGTTAATAGAGATTACAATGGTTTACTTTATGCTTACGGTCCTTCAAAGGAATTAAAACATCCACTATTATTAAAAAGGAAAATCCTAAAAAAAATTTCATTATTTTAATCATCATAATCATGGAGAAAATAAAACAAAATGCTACACAAGTACACATAGTGCAGCTTTTGCTGAAATTGCATTATTACAACTAACCTACAGTACCTACTATTACTGTTAAACATAGTCCTATGAAGTAGGTAGGTACTATTATTTATTATTATGTGTCCTCACATTATTATTCTCCAGTTGATCCCAACTGGTAATCGGGGCTTTAGCTTCAATGGCCGGCCGGTGAATGGGCGGGCGCTAGCGGCGGGTAACGGGTCCAAATTCCTGCTCCTGCGCTGGCGCAGCCCTATAAATAGACGGTGTACCGGAAAGCTCATTAGTTGATACGTTGCCCTAGCTCCTTGCTAGCCTATCGCAATACTAAACTGCCTGACGGACCACACATTTCCACGAATCAAGATATGTCCGTTATTTATTCTAATTGTCATTGAATTTGTATGAAGATACATACCTATAGGTACGGCGTGACTTTCTACTAATTGAAAGAAATGTATAGGAAATAGAATTACTTTTCGCTGCCTGGTAATGAACTCAAGCCTTTATGCATATATTGGTAGAAAATCACGCGTGTGTAGATGCAATGTTTGTATGTCACTTCATGCGTCATTCTTAAAATACGGTAAAACTTTAAAATATGCGGTAACGCTTGATTTAGATGTAGCATGATGCGTGAGAGTGTAAGATCCGTCTTACATTGATAAAAGTCAAGTCTATTTATGGTTTTTGTTCAAAAATTTAAATTTGTCAACGTCACGTAAAATGTATTTTTAAGCGACATCAAAAAAGGAGGAGTAGGGTATCAATTCGGTTGTATGTTTTTTAATGTTTGTTACCTCAGTACTCCTCATTTATGACCCGATTTGGAAAATTATTTATTATTATTATTCATTATATTATTTTAATTCAAAGAATATACTTCCAGATTGGTACGTACTTGTCTTCGTATTTGTAGCGGAAATTTCTCGTTGTATGTACAGAAAGAAAAATAACATCTATACACATTGCACACACATTGCACTAACTATGCCATTGTAGCCATAGGGCATATTAGGGCTACATGGTTCACTGTTGTATACATTTTATGTGACTGTAATACTTTGATTGTGCCCTGAAGTTCCACTGAAGACATATTACAGTGGTTTAAAACTAATTCTTATAAACGATGCCTCCGATCGAGACCGCGCCTTCCATTAGAGGTATTAAACCTTAAAAGATACTTTGCCATTAACTTAAATTATACTTAGATGTGACTACAAGAAATATATCTAATGTGGTATTTACACGGGTCGACTCGGTAGGCGACTTGCTGATAGATTTTAGTCACCTAGCGCTTTTCTTCTAAAATCCAATCGTTACTTCATTGAAATTAGGTTTGCGATTAGATTTTACAAGCGATTGTCGACAAATTTCGCTAGTTGACGTAAAAAAATAATCAACCAGCAAGTCGCCTGCCATGTCGGCTCATGTCGACCCCATACCTAAAGCTAATACATAATAAAATGTATGCTTTCTTTTGTTTTAATTTTGTTTTAACGACGACCTCCGTGGTTGAGTGGTTTGTACGCCGGTTTTCAAGGTGTCACAACCTCTGAGGTCCCGGGTTCGATCCCCTGCTGGGTCAATTTAGAAAACTAACTTTTCTATATTGGCTCAGGTCTGGGTGTGTGTGTATACCACCGTTGTCTCTGATTTCCATAACACAAGTGCTTTAGCTACTTACTTTGGGATCAGAGCAATGTTTGTGATGTTGTCTAAAATTTATTTAATTATTTAATTTATTTAATTACAGATAACGAATCTTAAAAGTTTTAATAGACATACTCAATCTTATGTTACAGTGTCTGTTGTACTCACTATCAGTAAGTAATATAATCCAAACTGTTAATATCTAAACTTGAGCTTACTTCACTGTTCACTTAGTGTGCCAGTATATGTTGGCTGGCAACATATAAACCTATCTTTAAAGTACTTTCTTGAGTTACAGCTGCAAAACATAGAATCTATATATATATATCTTATAACTTATAACATAGAATCTAGGTATTTACTACAGCTACCATTTATTTACAACTAAGAGAAAATGCAGTAGTTATACCGACTAGTTGTTGTGTGTTCGTAGTCGAGTAATTACCAATTTTATTTTTTTTTATTTTATTTATTTAAGGACAACCAACAAGTACATTCACCTTACACAAGTTAACATTGACATAATTATGGGTTACAATCTTAAGTGAAGACTTAATTAAAGGCTGCCACGGCATGCGTTATATGCAAAGAATTATAAAAAAGAGAATTTATGATTCACAAGGCGTTAACCATGATGAATGATAAATTTATAAACTACTTATATTATACTTACTTAATTAACAATGATTTTATATTCCTACCTTCGTAGGAGCTATAGATTTAATAAAAATTCCATATCCACCAAATATGTCGACATTTTTATTTTTGGGTAGCTTATTATAACAAGATTGCATGCGATTTAATGTTGAGAAATGGCCCAAATTACTATTGAAAGGTTTAGGTGTAAAGAGTTTATATTTAGAAGGGCGTGGCAGTTTGTAAGGGGTATAGAATCTAATGTTCGATAAAAGAAGGGGACAATCAAGCTGACCATTTACAAGCTTGTACAGAAACTTAAGATCAGCAATTTTTCTACGATCTTCTAGGCTATGAATTTTGAAATAGTCTAATCGTTGCTTGTACGATACAAGTTCTTTAGCCATGTGACATTGGAAAGTTAAATGCCATAGAAATCTCTTATTGACAGATTCAATCCTTTTCTTATAAATTTGATAGAAGGGTAACCAGACCGGGCTGCAATATTCAAGTATGGATCTAACGAGGCAATTATACACACAAATTTTACTGTGGGCAGATCTAAACTCCTTACAATTGCGCAATACAAATCCAAGAAGCTTAAAACTTCTGGAGACAATGCTGTCTATATGAGTATTAAACATTAAGTTTTTATCAAAAATAACACCCAGGTCACGAACTGTATTAACCTCCTTTAGAACCTGGTTACATAATGAATAAGATGAAAAATGTGGCAGTTTTTTCCTTGAAAAATTAATAAAGTAACATTTATCAGGGTTCAATTTTAACAAATTATTATTACACCAATTAGCAAATCGATCAAGATCATACTGTAGCAACTGCACGTCCGTTTTACTCTTGATAATCTTTACAATCTTGAGATCGTCTGCATATAAGTAGCATTGGGAATGTCGGAAGCAAGAAGGGATGTCATTGATGAATAGGTTGAAAAATAGGGGTCCTAAATGTGAGCCCTGTGGGACTCCTGATGACGTCGTATACACGTTAGATTCGTACCCATTTATAACTACCTTTGATCTTCGATTGGAAAGATAGGATTTACACCACAGTAACAAGTCGCCCGATATTCCAAAGGTTGATAATTTTTTCGTTAGTATATTTATATCTACTAGATCGAAAGCTTTACTGAAATCCGTGTATATGACGTCAGCAGAAGCCCGAGAGTCTACAGCATCAACTACGTTTGAAACAAAGCTGACTAAGTTGGTTGTAGTGGAACGAGCCCTCATGAAGCCATGCTGATGAGGAATAATTAAATGTTTCACGTGCCAGTAAATTAGAGGATAAACCAAGGACTCGAACACTTTACCGAAAATAGGGAGAATAGAAATGGGACGGAAATTTTCAATATTTGACTTGTCGCCGGATTTGTGAACTGGAACAATACGTGCCTCCTTCCAAATTGAAGGGAAAATTCCAGATGATAAAGACTTATTGAATATCATGGAAAGAGGCAAGGCCAAAACGTCAGCACATTTCACAACGAATAGTGATGGTATATTGTCAGACCCAGCACCCTTTCTTGTGTCAAGATGTTTAAGTGCCCATTTGATTTCATCAACAGTAAACACAATCTTACTAAGGTAATTTGATGTATAATCAGTAGTTTCCACATTTCTGTCAGAGCTTGTAATAGTCACATTACTAGAGGAGTATATAGAGGAGAAATGTTGAGCAAAGAGACTGCAAACACCAGGACCATTGGTAGAAGAAGAACTTTTATAGTGCATGCTAGATGGATAACTGTTAGAATTTTTCTTTTTTTGCTTAATGAAGGACCAAAAAATTTTAGGGTTGCTTTTTAGGGTTGATTCTATAGCAGATAAATATTTTTTATAGCTATCATTTATCATTTTAGTAGATCTCTCTTTAAGCGTTAGAAATGAAATTCGATCCATAGGATTTTTGAATTTGGAATAACGAATTCTATATTTTAACTTTTCATCTAAAACATGTATGATAGCTTTGTTAAACCAAACTGGATAGCGGTTAGACGAGCTAGGAGAAGATCTTGGTATATGCATCTTAATAGTGTTATGAATAATCATATAAAACTTTTCCACCATAGTGTCCACTGACAAACAGTCTCGAAACTCATCCTCCCATTCAACAGTACCGAGGTGGTTAACTATTTTATTATAATCACCCTTATAAAACTTGTAAATAAGGTTAGTATTAGACTCCAAGCTAGAAGAACTAATAGAACATTTCAATTTAAATTCCAAAGGAGGATGATACTGATCGACTTTAATTAAAGGTGAAATGCAACACTGAATATTTTCAATAGGCAAATTAGACAAAATCAAATCAAGTATTTTGTTCCTATTATTTAATACATGGTTATACTGCGCTAAATTATTGTAAGACAAAAAATCAAGTAGTAGGCTATTGGATCTGTTATTAATATCACATGTGGCGGTCAGTGGCAAGTTAGGAGTGCCGGACCAATGTATGCTACTCATATTAAAGTCACCCAGGATAAGAGAGCTGGTATTGTTATCCAGGATTTTGTTCGCATTAGTCAGAAAATGATCCAAAATATGTATTTTATAGACAGCACCAATATAGACAGCACGAATGTAAATTTAAAATATCCATAGTAATGAAGCATGGACTCGCTCTGCGACTCAAATGAGTACAGCACGGTATTGTGTAGTCTGAACAAGGCTTAAGATATCGACAGCGACATAACTGTGCAACCAATAAGGTCGCCCAGTCACCCGGTGACATCAGTGAGGCCGCCCCGTAACCTTCCAGGGACGCAGAAAAAACCAGACTAGAGTAACGACCCGCTCACAGACTAATACAAGACTGTGCTAATACCACAGTTTTACTGTGCTAATACTATACAACAGTGCGTGATAATCCAACACTTTGCAAACAAGGAAGTTTATTACCTCTGTAGTTAAAACTTTTTTAATGCTGGCAGTGCGTATCCGTAGTTGAGTTTTGAAAGAATACCGTAAGTGACTATTAAATCTTGAGAGCACTTATTACATACTAATAATGTAAATACTTGAAATATTACTATAAAAAATATCAGCAAAGTTATCATCAAAATAAAAAATCAAGTAGCCAAAATCGTAGATAAATTTACTATCTTCTTGGCAAATTCCAATTCGCGATGATTATGCGAACAACGGTATCACCTAATTATACATGTAGATAGATTTCATCATATTCTTGGTCAATATTATGTTGAAATTAAGCAATTTGATTAAAAATTAATGACTCTAGCAACATACATTAATCATAGTTAGGGTTTTCCTGCGTCTTGTAAACTTTTTGTCTTTGTTTTTAAAGATGAGACAAACTCGTTCTTTAAAACTTTTTGTTAAACATTCAATTTTCCAAAGTTCCTTAAAAAATCATCTTTGAATTAATATTGAAATGGCGTTGCACTTGTAATCAAGTGATTTAAGTTGAAATAAATACTGGTTTCAAACCAGAATTGTCGGCACAAAAAATATAATCACTCACGGATGCTGTATTATTACCAAGATTCTTTTAATAAGGAAAATATATTTATTTCATTATTTTATTTATTAATTTTAGGAAGGCTATCGAATAAAAAAATACTTCATAACAATTTAGCAACAAAGAGTCATTTACAAGTCTCCACTGATAAAAACAAATTGTATAGCTAATGATACAGTTAAGTTGAAATTAAACTTAATCAGAATTAGAATGAGTTAACTGTTTTTGATGAGTGTAGGTTTTTGTGAGCGTCACAAGTACCTAACATAAGTGCACCAAAATGAAATGGAATGAAATCTGCTTAACATCTACCGCAACATAAAGTAATAACAATTGTGTATCTAAAATCATTTAAAACTAAGTTTTAATTATTATTTAATGAATAAGCACAAAATACAACATTATATAGATTAGACAAACAAGTGAAGAAAAGATCAATATCAAAGTCACGATTCTTACACAGATTATTAAAAGACTGACAGGAGCGGTAGATAAAACTATTTCGACGGCACTCAGCACTAGCAACGGGAAGAGATAGTAATGATACAATAGATACAAAATGCAGTGTACGCCGGTGAATTACTAAATAAAAACACACAACTTGACGGTGAAAAATATGTAATAATAATTTTGATACACAAATAGAAATTTTTATATTAATTGTCAAGAATTCAAGAGAGCGCGTCATCTCAATAAAATGACGATCGCTATTACAAAAAAAGAAATATTTTCGAAAGAGGTTGCATTTCTCTTTGGTTTAACCTGCAAGGTTTATACTTTGAACCACAGGCACATTCTATAGGCTGTGGTAATGGACTTCACTTGGTCTCATTTGATACTATTTCATATTGCTATATTTTAAGAAAACCCTCAGTACTGACCTCAAGAGTGCCACAAGTAATGATTTAATTTAAAATAATAACAGCCGGCTGTCCTTATTTTGAATTTTTTTTAAATAAATTGAATGCTTCGGATGTAAATCATTATCGGATAAAAGTCAACGGCCAAGAAAGGACGACCGATTTGTGTACACGCGATTGTGATCATTATGTCTATAAGATATAAAGACGTTTAATGTTGACAAGGATGTGGCATTTATTTTACTTGGTGATTTAAAGGGCAATCCTTGTCAAAGTGACCCTATAGTAACCGGACTAAAGACAGTTCGATTTTGACTGATGCGTTTTTGATAATGACTTGTTTTTTGTTTTTATTCTTTAATTTTCCAAGTACTTATTTTTAATTTTACATACTTACTTACTTAAAAAGTTTTTAGTAGGTACTGTGGCGGTCGGAGAATTGCAAGAAGCACAAATCTAGAATGATCTCGTGAGGTAATTGACGAACGCGAACGCATTCCAAACAAAAAGCAAAATATTTGAAATTGCTTAATTTTTGTATTATTGACCCATCCAAAACCAGTTAATAATTCGTAAACTATTATTTTACTCAGATCGTAGAAGATAGTTTTTGTAAACGTCTTTTTCATAAATATGTTATCGCTATTGCTCTTTCGGATCAAAATTCTCCTTATTCTTAAAGAAGTTTTCATTCAAAATTTTATTTTCATAGAACGGAGAAAGTATTTATTTTAAAATACTTCTATGAGGTTGAACAACAAGTGGACACCAGACATCGCTCATAAGAACCAGACCTTTAATAAGAACAGTTACTATGCATAGACTTATATGTGTTGTAATTGAAGTCATTGTTAATATGGCAGTAAATTATGAATACTACTTAGTGACTTGAAATTAACTTGTATCAACCAGAAACAGGAAATGGTTCAAGTTTTATTGCCAATCTTCATATTTATGAAATATTTAATAAAAGTTAGTACTGAATTGACAAAAAATCTATATTAAATCCAGTAATCATATGCACAATAAACATGATAAATCAGTGACAACCATTATTACGATAGTCAATTGTTTTACATTTCTTTTAATGAACGTATAAGGACCACGAAAGAGGTTTTAATCTTTCAAGAAGGTCTGTTTGCAACCTCATTTAGGTTGAATACGGCTTATACCATAAATTTATTATACTCCTATAGTATAAATAAGTCTATGGCTTATACATAGCGCCCACCAAGGACAACGTTACGTTATTTTGGCCAATCCCAAAACAGAGACGCTTCGCTCGCTCGGTCAATAAACCACACAAACAACCACACATCAACAAGAAGTAACAGTTTAATTTATTGATGCTAGTTCTTGCTTCACCATGAATTAGCATCCACAGGTAGTCGAGTAAAAATTAAAAATCATTTATTCAGTCTATTAGGTTGTTACAAGACATCTGAATGTCAAAAAAGCTACGCCATCGGTTCGCAAACCGTAAGGTAGCTTCTTTGACATTCACAAGTTCTTGTAACAGCATAGACTGGAATAGTAGTAGTAGTCTTTGAAGTGTATAGTAGTAGTAGTTCCAATTACAGTCGAATATAGTGATATGTAGAAATATACTCATACATATACTTATGTCTGGCCGATATGTTAAACGTTCGCAGAACAGGTTCCGCGACCTGTTAGATCCTGTTTAGCAGTTAATTTGTGTTAACGATATTTTATAGGTATTTGTGCAATTACCTTTGGACCGAATGTTTGTTATATTTTGTATTTTTAAGGTATTGGTATAAAAGATGCATTTTTTATCCCAAAATATAATTAAGCGTATGCTTCATCTAAATTCAAAGTAACTAAATAGAGAATTTAAGTTGCCAAAAATCTTCTTAATTAAATATCTCATTTCATTGTTAAGATTGCCACCAAAATCGTTATTATTATTACTCTATAAATCCGATTAGAAAAAATTCTTGCTTTACCTATCGTATCTATTGTAATTTTTCCATGACGCCTTTTAAAATGTAAGTAGATAGATATTCATCATATTCTGAAATAAAATGTGTTAAAACTTTATGTAACCAAACCATGTCCAATGTGTTGGCACATATCGCGAGAAGATTTAAATATTTCTTAGCACATAAACATACTGCAATTTGCAGTTTACTGTTTTCTCACGGTCTTCATAAATTTGCATGACACTCACAGATTTCAATCCATTGACTGCTACACGATACTGAGCAATTCATAATATTATAATGTTATGATGGAGCACAATGTTTCATAACTTCAAATGATGATGAACAAAGCGGATCAGTACCTATTAAAAGGGGAGATTATAAATATTCTATATTTGAAAAAAAAAATACTGTTTACGAATAAGAATCAAATAAATGAATGCTAAAAGATTTAATTTGTAATAATATCCTAACAACATTTTGGTCTCATATTAAGTATTTATCGAGTGTAACAAAATTATCGTTAATTTGTACACATCGTGCAAAATATTGTTCTGTCGAAGAAATAAGAAACCACATAAGGAACTATAGGTGCTATATAACCTCCGCCGATGATATCATCTGTAGTCATCGCTCGAAAAGGTGAAAATAAACAATTTAATTTATGCAAAAATAAACTTTATGTTCTTTTCCCACAAAGACTACAAATGGTGTTTGAAAGATTCTAGTTATAAATCATACGCGTGAAATGTGTACGTAAGTACGAACAGTTTTATTGGAAATTCTTTTTATGTTAATTTTTAATGTATAGGTCCGTTATTAGGCGTTTTACTGGTTTCTGATTTGTTGATGGACAAGGTTTTATTTAAAGGTAGGATATTATAATATACAGGATGTTTCATAAAAACCCGTATTTGTTTTTTATTTATATGGAAAACTGCAAACCTAAACGCAAAAGACTATTGTTTTCGATAATCAATCCCATTAATGGGCAAAAGCAAAAAACAATTTAGGTTCAGGGTTGCCTCTATGCAGTTTATCATGAAAATATTTATTTAAAAAAAAACGTAGTTGTGTTCAGTTTATAATAATTTTCCAGGGTTGTATACCCTATCTACCCTACCACAGTCAAATACGGCTTTAGGGGATTTTTTGTTACACGTAGTATAACTAGAAAGGTAAGTTTTACTTTTAATCCGACCGACATTACGCTAATTGAGTACATAGTTTAGACAAAACTTCCTTTTTTGCTGAAATAAATTTGACACACCAAAATAAACACCTATGAATAAAATATTTTCGCAATTTCTATAGACATCTTCGCATTTTAGTGCATTGCATTATAAGGTAGAAATAATTATAAACTTGAGTTCACAATTATTGAGTTCACTGTTTTTATTCAAATTGTAACGGACTATAAGTATGTACTTACTAGAATAGTCAGACGAAATATAGGTACGACGTACGACGAGATATAGGTAATAGACAAAAATATACATAAAAGTGTCTGGACGACGAAACTAGTTCTTTCACTAATGTGACCGCCAAAAGCTGATTTGCAAGCACAATGTCAAGTTCCGACATGTTGGCCGATCCGATATTTAAAATTAAACAGGTATTTATTAAACAGTAATTGTTTAAAGACAATACATCGACAAAAAAGATTCAACTTGTCTTATCCAGTACTTTGTAACAAAGTTTAATCAGTCTTTGTATACTTATATCGATTTTTATTTTATCGTGAGGTCTAATATTTTACATAAGAAATATAGTTGCAAAAACAAAGAGGTGATATCAATTTATTTTTTAACATGTTGTGTAATGTAGATAGAGTTATCTTAAGCCACGAAATTAGCACTATCCGATAGCGTCATACAAGTAAGGTAATTTAAAAAAATCAAATCACCGTATAAAAACATAATAACCACCAATTACGAATCCAAAACTTTTCAACCGATTCAGTATACTCGTATTGCATCGATCGGCAGGTTTCAAAACCTCACGTTACGTGCGTCTTTCGCCATGTCCTCGGCGCGGGCGCATCGGCCCACGACCAATAACAGGTGACCGTACACTGATACCAAATTACTGGCAAGCCGAGCGAGTGACTGTTTCTACTTTCTACGTAATTACCGCCACTTTGACTGGGGTATCAAAGTGGTACTTTTCACCACATTTTTTATGCTGATTATGCTTATACACAACCAACTTATTTTCGTAGTTTAGAAGTTCTAGTTTTAGGGAAAATTGCATTCACAATATATTTTTTCTGATTACGAAATAATAAAAACATTAATAAAATTCCACATGTAGGAAAATGCCCACAATCGACAGCATTTCAAAAGTCTTGCAGCGGAACCATCCATATTTCACTTCGCCACAGTCTAATGGACACGCAACTTATAATTTAATTTCAAATGCTGCGTCATCTTTAGTTAGATGAATGTGTTATTTCCGAAGTGATAGTTTCGCATAGTGATGTTGAATTACAGACATATCGCGCGATTACATTAGGGTTACTATGTATGACATAACGGGTGACTTTTTTATCCAATATTATTTATTATAGAAAATGAATGACTGCTAATGTACAATACAAAACATCATTTTATGTACATATTAAGTGGCCTTTATTTTTTTGGGAAAACAAACGAAATATATGCTAGATAAAGTATAGAATAAAATATAAATATAGTATCAGTTTTTAAACAAATAAGTAAACAAATAACTATTTTAATTAAAAATTGACAAAACCGTTTACTTAATTATTTCCTCCTCTTTGATTTTTCTAGAATCGAACCCTCAGCATACATGGTTTTCCTTAAAAGTTTCCTGATTGGTTTATTTACAAACTATTATCCACATAATTAATAATTATGCGCTAATATCAACAATGTCAGCAACTTGTTAGTAGTATCACGCGTGATCGACAAAAAAGGCCTGCGAAGGTCACACACTATATATTATAGTATTGCACGTGTGCTTAGCTAGATTTTTTATGTGACACAATTATTATTCTTAATTTCTTCTACTGTGCTTTATTGTTATTTCATATAGTTCTTATATGAAGATACCTACAATCATTTTAATAATATAGTTTACGAATGAAACGATAATATTTTTTAAAAATCTGAGAAGTAACGTAAACAATGTTTTTTTAATACTTTTCTCAGTAGCTGTGTGTCATACTTTTTCCTAATTACTTTTTGACTAACCTCCAATAAAACAGGTCAAAGGTATCCAATCCATTGTGTACACAATCTGACAGATCGCTGTCAACTGAGTTTGCGATTATATCGCGAACGCTGTGCTATACAATGCTACATGGTATGGCTTTATGACTTATAATGCTGTACTATATAGCAAAATAGTATAACGTAATGTGAAATGCGTTAATATGCTTGACATTTTCAATACGATCTACTTAGCTTTTGTTTAATATCTTTCAATTCATTTTAGATTTGTTTACAATTGTTATTGGAAGTAAAAAATGCAAATTTGAAGTTCTTTAATATTAAATCCTGTTTTAAGCTTTATGACATAAAATTATTGAGGTATAAAAGCTTTTTGTGTACAAAACATTTTCCTTCTTTCCGCAAAACAAAATAATAATCAGCATTCTGATTGTTATTTTTTTAATTTTAATATTTATTTTATACTAGCGGACCCGACAGACGTTGTCCTATTTCAAATTGGTATAATTAATCAAAAAAATATTTCAAAAACAACATTTGCCGTGACCAAGAGGAATAGGGTTTCATTTTTTATATATACCTATAGATTTACAGGTAAATCAACAGTTATTTCAAAAAGTACTCACATTATTTTCTGCTTACAGTTTGTTACTATAAATATTAATTACCCACTTTACTTTTTACTGACAAGAATTTTACTGTCAGCCAAACCCCACGGTTAAAGCTTTTAGTCTCGATTTCCTAATAAAATAATGAAATCTTGATATAAATATTGTAAATTTGTAGCGTGGAATGCTATTACCTGGTGCGTGCGCGCATATAAGTATGCATGAACATGCATTTGGGTTAACAACCCTGCGATAACCGCTATTCTATCGACACATACCGACCGACGACGCAGGCGCCTGCGCAGCGGAGAAGGCTTCTACTCAATAGATTTGATTATGAACTAACTGATGTTATGCCATAACAATTGTTAAAGTTATGTTAATGAAACAAATAAAATATACAAACTTTAAAAAAAATATAATATCTCATATTTTTAGGCAAAAATATTATTCTTATTGATGTTATGGGTTAAATAAGGGGTAGTTTCTAATGAAAATATTCAGGAATCTATAAGTATCAACTTTTACAAAGAAAAATAGAACGTAATATTGTTTAAATGTTTTCAATTTCTTCATTATGTGTATACAGCTGTTTAGATGCCTAGGTTTAAACAGTTTGTGTCATATTATTTCTTAGAAATAGTTACTGGTAAACGTCTTAGTCTTATTTCTTCATGTTAAATAATATATATTATGTAAAATTAAGTACCTACCTCCCTAGCTAGATATAAGTATTTACTTTAAAATAGTCGTAAATCACTGTTTAACGAACTCTCTAGTATAATTCCTTGCACTTGAACTTGAGTAAACAAATGTTAACCTCGACTCGACGGAGCTGTTAAGTAGTAGACAAATATAGGTACTCTTCTAGCAATCGCTTCACACGGGTGCAATTTGTCAATGTGACGCGATACAATACCAAAAAACGATCAAGAGCGAGTCGAACTCGCGCACCAAGGGTTCCGTCCTTTCCATCATCATTCTGAAAAAGTTTACTATTTAGGGACATCGATTTATTTTTCCTGTTATCTTTACATAAACTTCTATCACATAAAATAATTTCAGATTTTTCTCTATGCAAACATCGGAGATAAGGGAGGGAAACGGTATTTTTTTTTATATTTTTCATCAAAAGTCGAAAACAATGCGGCCTAAATAATTTTTTTTTGAGAAGGTGCAAGCAGCGCTCTTTCGTATAATACCCCATATGCCCTAATAGTCTCACTTTGAATTTTTAAGAGCCCCTTTCAGTCCCTGTTGCAAAAAAATATTTGTATTTCTGTTTTATTTGCTAAATACTTGGGCAAACTTTATCTAAAAGTATTCCAAATTTCAAGTTGATAGAATTAGTAGTTCTCGAGATATCCAGCTATGACAGACAGACAGACAGACTGAGTCGCACCATAAGGGTTCCTTTTTATCATTTTAGTACGGAACCCTAAAACTGACAAAATACTGTGGAAATTGCATGAAAATTCATCACATGTCATGTAAAACGAGCAATGAAATATAACCATGTCACATTCACATTACAATACTGAATTACTTATATTGACAAAATCACATGACATAGATTGATCGAATATGACATGGTATATACAAAGTTGTATATAATATTAATAATATAAAATGACGTGAAAAAACGAAGAAAAGGTTAAATTTTACCAAAAAGGATAAACATAAAAGATACATAAATCAAACAAGTGATAAACTAGTCGAGCAGGCTGAAGCGATGCGCGCGCGTTCACATTTTTCTAATCACTCAAAAGTCACTGACCGTATCGCTGTGAGTGTTTAGAATACTTATAATCTCGTCACGCTTTCTGGAAATAGTCCCTTTACACATAGCATACATAGTTATGGCAGACGAGATACTTCTTATTAATTCTATCAAAAAAGGAATACCTAGTCTTGAATCGTTGAGCAAACTTTTGCATTGAATAATTTTAAACGTCACGATTATTAACTTCTAAAAATTTCCGAGCAACAAGAAATGGCGTGCTTTGTGAATCGCATCGCATAAGCGACACTCCATCACCTCAGACAGGTTAATAATATTTGGCGACGTGAATACATTTAGAAACCAGTTGCTGTATTTATAATCCCTGGTACTTAAATTATAGTTAATGATACTGCATCAAATGTCACGATCGGCTTTCCTTAAACTGTTAACGCTATTAATTTATTACATCATCGAAATGGGAAAGTACACGAAAAAAACAATTACTTATTATTTTCTTTCGTTAAAGAATATAATGTTTTTGTCTTCAACTACACCAATGAAAAATAATAATATCAAAGGCGGCAATATAGACTCGATGTGACAATGAACTAAAAATGGCGTTTTATAATTTGTTTAAAAAATAGAGTTTGTAACAAACCCGGCATTGTCCTATACATATCAAACAAAAACATTTTTATAGTTTCTCTCAAAATGTCATTGAGTGGATATTGCCGCCTTTGATAGTATATCTAATAACAAATATCTCCATTAACCTAATAAAAATATAATATCTATCTAGAATCAAATGGAGCTGACGAATGTTCTAACAAAACAAGTGAACTTAGGACCAATTACAAGTTGTAGCTAAGTAACATTACATTGAACTCTCACTGACGATAATAAAGACTATTTCGGTGATAAATCAAAAGTTGGCGGTCGTGGAAGCCGCGAAGCGTAGCGTGGGAGAACCTCAGACAATGATGCTTGGAATGTGATACTAAAAAAGTAAGGGAGACGACCCGGAGAAAGAGACGGGTAGTCCCACCGGTAACCGCTTCCGCTGGTAAAGAAGGGAGCCAGGTTCAGGTGCAAACAAAGAAACCTCACTAATGCTAAAACAAACAAACAAGAACTCGTTGTGAATGTTTTGAAAAATAACTAAGAAGCACTAAATGGTCTCGAGCATCAAGGTTCCAAAGAAGATTTTGTAAAATTGCCCGCCGAAACTGTGCCTAGGTCACATAAAACTACAAAGGTAAAAAAAGATAATTCACATTTGACATCTATTGATGTAAATTGCTTATCAACCTTCGCATTTAGTTTTACATCGAATCAATTTTGCGTTTTATAAATAAATAAGTTTTATGGTGCTTTATATCATATTTCTGTTTAGTATATTAGACTACTATATGTACAGTTTGTGACATAGAAGGCATTACAACGTTGTTAAATCAACTAACATTATTGTTTATTTATACCATACTAAGTACCCACTAACCAGTATCGTCTGGTAGTGTTGTTAGCATTTCAAATCCTTCGGAATCTCTATAAATCCCTTCATAATGCGGTGAGTTAAATCTCTAATTAATCCACAAACACGTGAGTAACTATAGTGATCCTTGATCTTAGTGTTGTGCGCAGTAACAGCAGAATCATGGGACCACGCGTCAACATGAAGATAGCTATTAATTATGATATGATAGTTGAACTTGCTACAGAATCAACGTAAACACACACACTAAACAGATTAACGCCGACATAATTATACGCTAGTGTTAATCATCTCTGTTATTAACGAAATGAGGCAGGGTTAGCCAGGGTGGAATAAATTACTCAAAAGATGTGAAATGGTTAGTGACTTTTATTGTTTTACTGAAAAAGTTCCATTAAAGACATAAAACATCAGTGACAAACATTAAAAAAGTACTTAGTCGTTTAATTTTATCCCCATTCCATAGACATGGTAGAGCCTCTCAAAATTAGTACCAATTAACTAAAATCACTGAAACACAATAACCCAAAGAGTTACGGATATACGTTTCACCTGCAAGAAGCTGCATATGAGTCCGACGATGGTAGAAACAAAATAAACAGTGCTTAGAATGTTGGTCAAGTTACATCAGGATTTGATGGCAGAATATTCGCAGATGGTACTTTCACTATCTTGGGACACGGTCGACCCCACATCGGCGAACAAATCGAGTTTATTGCGCGCGCAGGCAACTTGGACCAACTTTCATCATTATTGCCGGACAATATTGATGCTGTTTGTAAGAACGTTGCAGAAATTTAAAATGAGCATTTAGGTATATACATCTATTTGAACATAGAGTCAGTAGTGTAACAATACTTATTTCTGCACCGCTTGTAATTTTTATCTCACAGGAAAATATTTAATCTTTTCACCAGTTAGTAGTAAAGTAATAGCATTAAACCATCAATCGGCTTAATTATACATTAACATTACCCAATGAAGTTGGGAACAATCTTTATTTTTCAACATCAATCTATCAATATTAATTATATTATTTATGTTACCTTTCAATTAAGAAACTAGATAGGCAATCCAATTACAATTCATTTTTAACGAAACCAATTAATCATGATGTTGTCCTTGTATATCGGTTCCATTAGAATATGTAACTCTAGAGTAATTTCTTAACTTCGTCTCATTCAATGCGCTTGTTCAAAAGAACGCAATAAAAGAACCGATTTCGTTTTCACCGAGATTGTCGGAGATAACTCAATCATTATAAGGAACCTCGACGCATGCCAGAAGCGCAAAATGAAAGTATCGTCTATGTAAAGCACGCTCGCTTCTATTGATAATGCCCCTTTCTCTAGAAGATGTCTTTAGTACGGTGAACTGTATAACGTCTTTAAACAACATTTATTCTTAAAGGAGGAATTGCAACAAACGCAATATGCAACCTGTTTACATAACAGAACGAATCAAAGCAAAGATGGAAAAACTAGAAACAGTATGCGCGGCCGCAACGCTCGCAACTGCCGACAAATAAGATTTTTAAACCTATTACGTTTCCATGAACAGTTATTGCAAAATTGGAACCAGAATTCCGTTCCGATTTAATCGATTACAATCCAACTATTAAAATTTAGTTGGGATTGAATGACCAACCCGTTAATATTAAAATGATTTTGATGATCGAACGCTTTTCGCTTCGCTTCGATGATTCGCCTTGAACCAGTTTGCGTAATAATGCTACTTAAAATAATTTTATTTCTGCAAATAAGCAAAGGAATACTCTATCTCAATACAAATTTACATTATGAATTATCACACTTTATGATTCACTGTATAATTATTAAGTCATTGCAGTTGACATTTTATGTGGAATAAGACTTCGTACTGTTTATCAGAGCATAAATAGCATAGAAATAATTTTAAAAATAGCCTTATGATAGTACGTAGAACAAATCACAACGAATAGCTCTCCGAATTGTTTACAAAAGCAAAATAAAGGTGCGGTAGCACTCATCGAAAACTGTTTCGTACCAGATAACCTCTGTATCGGTCTAAGTGACCCATATAGAGAAGATAACAAGATCAGCAATAGTTTGTTTAGCACGAATGTCCGTAGTGCTCTAGTATATGACCGATGATAAAGAAATCGGGGGACAAATAAGGAAATGTTGTACTGACCTCGAGCCCAGCCGGTGAGCACGTTCCCGAGGTAGGCCACCTTGTAGACGGGGTCGGGGTCGCTGATGCGCACGCTGTTGGTGCGCCGCAGCAGTTTTCCCAGGCTGCGCGACAGTCGCCCGATGGTGCGCGTCGTGAAGTCCTTCCCTGCCGCGCCCTCGGCCAGGCACACTTCTCCTGGCAGGATCGACTTGCCCTGCCCGCTATCTTGTGCCTTATGGCTGAGCAGACGGGGCATCGTCAATGGATTTGACCTCTTCCTCTCGGGAGTGAGCGTCTTCGCCTGGTTCACACTGTACACGTGACAGTTCTTTTTAAAGCTGTGGTTGCTTGTGTCTTTGGTGTGTTCCGACTCATCAGTCTTATCGGACTTCTCCTTCAGAATGGAGAGTCGTCCGTTGAGGTTCTCGCTAAGTGAATTGTTGTTAAGGCCATCGCTGTGTCGGCGCTCGCCGTAGTGGCGCTTCAGGGATGCGTTCCGCAGCAGGATGCTGGTCTCGCTCGAGCTGCGATTCTTGAGGATGTGTATCTTCTTAACGCGCGCCACGGCGCAGTCAACCTCGTCGGTGCTCACTGTCCTCTCAGTTTTTCCTTCCTCATCCAGGAAGCGGACTCTGAGCCCGTTAAGCTTGCAGTCGCCGCTCATTGGTTTTTCTGCGTCTTGGAGACGATCCGTTTGACTTTTTGCGCCAGTGTCTAAGCACTGGCGCTCGTTTTCGCTCAGTGTTCCGAGAGCCATTATCCTCGATGCGAGTCTAACTCGTTTACCTTATCACATGGTTGAGGGGCACGCGGCTTTAAATATCTTTTTACCAGAGTTTTCGTGTCCGTGTCAAATTTGCGGTACCAATACCACCGTAGTCACTTCCCTAGAGTTAATAAAACACACACAGAGTAGTACACACCTCGTCCATTAAAGAACGACACCGGTTTGGAATGTAGCCTTCTCTACACTTACTCAATGCACTTGTCCGTTCTAAAGAGAAAACGTTCAAAATAATATGTTTGATTGAGGTTTTAAATATGTCACTTTTTCACGACACTATTGTTATTTAATGATTGTTGTAGTAGTTTTAGTTAGCGATCTGAGCGCTTTAAAGTATTTCGAACGGGTAACGCGAGTCGCGGCGCGTGTTTGCGCGGTGAGTCGCGGCGCAGGAGTGGAGTGGAGGCGCGCAGTGCGTGCGCCCGCGCACCGCGGTCGCTTGATCCCAGCTTTGATTCGCTGCGACCGTCTTGACGGCGATAATGCGTCCCGTTGCCTGCACCACACTGTAAACAACAAACAAACATTCTGAACACCAGATCATAATCACTATAACAAGAAATCCTTATAAACTCCAGGATTATTTTTGTTATGAGTGTCATGCATGATATCGGAAACAATAATGTAAATTACAAAATGTCTGTAATACTGACATTACTAAACTAAATTTAGCTCAATATTTTAGAATTTCAAATTGCCTTTTTTCAGGATATTTTTATTATTTAATTCTATTGTGTTTGCCTAAGCGGACTGGCAGATATACCTATAAAAACCATTGTTTTTAGGGGGTTTTCCTAGCTAATATTATTTTAACATATTCAACCGAGCTCGACCGTCAGTAAAAGCGAACCACCGACATTTCGTATAATGTTTTAAGTCGAAATATATATTTGAACAGGTTTGTAAATATAACAAAAGGTAAAGTTTAATTTAAGAAGGGTCTTCAACAGTATTATTGCATATCGTAAGTTTCGGATTATATTAATACTTAGCTAATTGTACTATTAACATTTTTTTAAGGAATCTCTACGTCAACTAATGACGAACTCATTCAACTAGGTGCAGAGTTTTATATATATAATTTCTACTAAGTAGTTACGTTTTTTTATCTTAAAAAACACATTTTTAGTGTCATAATATAACCAATCAATAATGAGAGCTGACCAACAAAATGTAAAACATGAATAATTTAAGAGCTTCAGTTTCGGCACGTATCGCCAACCTTCGCGCTTCAATTCAAAACAAAATAAATAATTCGAGCTGACTATCGCGCGTACCGTACGTGATGCGAGTTCAGAGTAATTCAGACTTCATGCTCCTTTATGACTGCGACAGGTGTCTGAGTATTTGTGACAATGAACTGCATTGTTCTTAAATCTTCGAAACTTGGACATTTACTTAGTTTGTTTAAGGCTTCAGCATTATTTTTTTTTTTTGACTTACTATACTGGTTACAATAAAAAAACTATACATATGAGAACTTGCAACATTGGGAGAGAGCTAACATGCATAATATTAAAAAAAACATTGTTTCCCTGCATTATTCTAACTCAGCTCAGACCTATAATAATAAAAAAAATAAGTTTTTAATAATAATAATTTTAACAAATATAAACATGAGTAAAAATGCTTCCGTATATCTGTCCCGCTGTCCGACTGTCCGTCTGTTCTCCTCTACAGGTCGCATTTTTCAACCGATTCTCGTAAAATTATGTGATCAGGTTCTATAACTATATGGATTTTGTCGAGTCAGTTTAACGAAATTTTTAAAATGGCGGAGATATAGGGAATAATCATATATGACGACTTGAGTGGTGCAGTGGTCAACATGCCGTCTACCACGCAAGAGGGCTCGAATCCCGGCCTTACAGCAAAATTTTGGTCGCCATAGGGTGAAATGCGCCACCAAGAAAAAGAAACCACTTCAAACGTCTGTACGTTTGAGTGGTTTATATTGAATTCTAATAACATTATCTCAAAAACAAGCCCCAAGACGGTCATTTGTTTTTCTTTTGTTATATTGATAAGTAATTTCCACAAATGCTTACCATACTTTTTATAAATACTTCGATCTCACTGTTAAGACTTTTTCCTTATTATTATTTTTTCTCTGAGACAGTTCCTTGGTTCTTACTCCTTAGTTACGGCGCAAAATACTTATCTTAATAATGACTTCATGCGAAATGGATACAACAAAGGAATGCCAAGGACAATTATTTTATCATTAAATAAAGTTTATAAATTAAGAATTCTATCAACATTTATATAATGGTGTTAGTTATTAACAACGTTAATCGAAATAGGTTAATATTTCGTCGTTAAAAGTATAATAATTATCAAATATAAATAAATAAATATTTGACAACATCACATACATTGCTCCGATTCCAAAGCAAGTAACTAAAGCACTTGTGTTATGGAAATCAGAAACAACGATGTTATCACAAACCAGACCTGAACCAATATAGAAAAGTTCGTTTTTCTAAATTGACCCAACCGGGAATGAGAAATCAGAGATGGCGACACCTTGAAAACTGGTGTACAAAGCCACTCGACCTCGGAGGTCGTAATTATATAGTCACTATATACAGCATATCATATTTGTTTTATTTTATGACGAAACATACCTACCTATTTTTTTTGTTATATATTAGGTAGTCGGAAAAGTCCGCGGCCATGCTGTACTAAAAATAATAAAGATACCACAGCGAGGAACAACTTTATCATCAAAATTACCAGTCCTGAAGCTGCTGGACCATGTTTTTGCAGTAAAATTCGACAAAGCATATTCTCCATTAACATTTCAAATCTTTCTTTCCGCGAACTTTACCGACTTCCTAGTTATTACATGTTATATCATATCTAATAAAAACAAAGCTCCCATAAGCCATGAGGCAATATTTCAAAAGAAGACTGGTTTAACACGTTGCTTTGCGATTTTATAATTCAAGGTCGTAGGTACGAAGGGAAAATCAACAAACAACTTGGGCCAACGTTACTGGAAAACACCATAGCGCACACCACTCGGATCTTAGTACCATGTCGTATTTATCGTGGCACTGTTATAGAATTGCAAGTTATTGAGCAAGCATTCTAGTTTTTGTGACAAAGTAGTATGGTTTAGCTACTTCTGAGTAAGTACCTTAAGTGAGCCCAACTTTATGGATGACACAGGTGTGAATGTAAACAGACGTAGTGCGACCAAATATTGAAAACACTTAACTTTTTGCGCATCTCATAAAAATGTTTTATCTTGACTAATTTGTTGACACGTCTTTTCTACATAAAAACTCACACGTATATATTTAGTACATGCCTAAAGGATAAAAAAGCTTCGAGTATATATCTGTCATACATACAATTTATTTTATATAATATCATCACAATCAGAATATGAAAAAAAAAATTTAAATACCTTTTGTTTGTTGCAAATCTGTCTGTTTTAATAGGTATGTTTATACTAATATAAACATTTTACACATCTGAAAGAAAAGGCTCTACCTTTAATAAACACTAGAATGAAAAATACCGATCATTTTAATTTACTATTGAGCAAATACAAGTTTGACCAATTTGAAATAAAAAGATACACGTGATATAAAAACTATGATTTATGTTTTACAATGTTAAGCAAAAAAATAGAGTTATTTAAAAACAGTGTTATAAGATTAACGCAATCAGAATTTGTTTTTTTTTTTCAATAGAATTTATATTTTGTTTAATCGCCAAGACAAACAACATTATGGCTATTTTGTTTGTTTTGTATATTTTTAAAATACTAATAATGGTATTGAACACTTTTATTTGATTAAGTAGAGTCAACAGGCTCATAATAATATATTATCATTGTTAAGTGTTTTTGGTATTTTTATGTGCTATAGTAGTAGTCTCTAAATATTTTTTTACTACTTAGAGTGTGTGCAAGCAAGATGCACATACTTTCCGTATACATTTATACTTTGACTAGCTTTCGCCCGCGTCTTCATCTGCGTGAAAAATTCAGAAAATCCCTAGGGAACCTTTCACCAGGATAAAAAGTCCTATGTTTTAATAACGTATATAAACTACCTGTGTGCCTAATTTTATCCAAATCCGTTCAGCTGTTTTGCGTGATCGAGCAACAAACATTCCTACATCTAGACATCCAAACTTTTACAAACTAACTGAGCGTCTCCGTTTCAGCTTGGACAAAAATGCTTTCGTACCTATATGTCCGGCTGTCCGGCTGTCCGTTTCTGTTTTCCTCTAGATGTCGCATTTCTCAACCGACTATCGTGAAATTTTGTGAGTGGGTTAATTTTTTCTCGATTCAGTTTTTCAAAATTTTTCGAACATGACATGTCAACCATTTCGAAAAAACGCGAGGTCTACGGCTCACAGAGCCACTCGTATTAGTAGGATTAATGTTAGTTAATGATCCTTAAACTATTTACTAACACACATTTCAAACTCCCTCTCGATCGCTATTATGAATCATTATGTGAAATATTTCTCGATCACGGCCAAAGTACACGGTCTACCAATTTATTTATAAAACAATTCGCTTTGTGAATCAGGCAACGATCAATGAATGAATTTTAGACAGGTTCTCATAATAATGTGTCCTATTCAAATTAGTTTTACTACCAACTATCAGAAATTTAAATTTCAGAAAAAATCTTTTAGAGCTTCCAATGGCTCCCATACATGTAAAGGGGGTTGCGAAAGAATTTTTTTTGATACAATTTTTCCTTTAGGTTTTATTATATTATAAGTAACAATCAAGCAATGATAAGCGTTCATATTTATTCTATAGGCCCAGACAATTGCGACCTTAATTGCATTTTCCTATTTCTCAAAGCTCTAACTTGTAAATATCGTTACTTTCTGTTAAAGCCGATAAGTTTCTTGCGCCCGTTCTTCTTATCAGTTAAAAAATTCCGGAACGGGTATAGGAAAATATAAACGATTCAAAAGCGCTTAATTACTAAGTTTATTTGAATATACATATATTTTTGACTTTGACTTTGACTAACACCGTCTTAACATAAAATCACGAAACCTATAAGAAATGACTTCATCGGCTGTTATTATCTTTTATATGGTACTACATACAAAATTCATACGACAAAAATCCACTCCTCTTAATGTCCCGAAACAGCTTAGATCTACACATACTTAAGTCAAAAGAAATAGTACAAAATACCCCAGCAGGTAAATCCGCGGAGCAAAGCTAAGCAAATACAACATCTCTCAGAATCAATAAAATTGTCTATTCATCATTATTACGTAATATTTCCATTTACATACACTATGTATTTCTACACAGTGAAATTCTGTTATAAAATAAAATGATAATAATAACATTTTAGAGTACAAAGATAAAAAGGCTGTACTTTTTTACTACATGATTTAAAATTTTTTGACTTTTCGCATTCATAATGCTGTTTTTATATTATGATAAAATAATATTATGTACTAGAAAAAATCGACTTTAGCATCTCAGACGGGACTGTCCCGTCATGCTATTCCATATCACAACTCTTAATTAAGTGAAAAATAAATAATTAAACACAACACATCTATATCAAAACATCAATATATAATACAAAATGATCTCATACTAGGGTAGAATAACCATACAAAATATTTAATTTTCCTTAAACAGTTCAAGGAAACGAGAAGGTGAAGACGAGGAAACCTCGAAGGTTGTATTTGCATGTATGTAGATACAACAAAGGATGTTACTTTTATTAAATCTTTTCATCAGTATATAAGAAACGTGTATGTACAAATCAGGAAGTAAAATTTTATTAGTATCGCCAACTTTGTAATACACTTGAGAGAGGATGTGGATTTGTCATTATGAAAATTATTGCGTTAAAATTGAGATCTCCAACAGAAGTATATTATGTAGCTATGTATACGTATATGTATTCAATTTCATCAAATTCAGTACAAAACTGTAGACGCTACGATGACAAACTGGGACGGAACGACAAACGGACTAAGCGTTCCTTGTTTTGCTACGGGACCCTAATAAACATAATTACGTTTGGGACACTTGCATTTGTTAGCCAAGGCAAAATACACACCAATTTTTAAAGTCATAATTCTTTACTTTAAGTAAAGAATTATTATCAAGTAAAAACCGGCCAAGTGCGAGTCGGACTCGCGCACGAAGTGTTCCGTACCATTATCTATAAAAACAGCAAAGAAACATATCTGTTGTATGCGAGCCCCCTTAAATATTTGTTTTATTTTAATTTTAATTTTAAAGTGAATATATAACTAAATATTCTGTGAATATTTCAAGCGTCTACCTGTTGCCGTTATCAATATCGAGCAAAAAAGAGCAAAAAAAAAAACACGTTTGTTGTATGGGAGCCCCCTTAAATTTTTATTCTATTCTGTTTTTTTGTTATAGCGGCAATAGAAATACATCTAATGTGAAAATTTCAACTGTCTAACTATCACGGTTCATGAGATACAGAGTGACAGAATGACAGACAGACGGACAGCGGAGTCTTAGTAATAGGGTCCCGTTTTACCCTTAGGGTACGGAACCCTAAAAACAGAGTATGTATATGAATTAGTAATATTCAAATTAATAAATCAACGATAATAAGTCGTTAGCTAAATTAATTTTTATACAGTCATCAGGTCATTAGCCAATAGGTCATCAACCTAATACCAAACTTTATTCCAATATTGATTAGAACTTCATATTGAAGGTAGAAAAACAGTCGAGGTTCGACCTTTTTCTATTAGAGTACGTAGCCTACAATAACAGTTGACTGAACTACTAGATCTATCGTTCCTCAGCGGAAAATGCCTGCTTTGTAGCTAGCTACAAGGGAACAAAGGTAGCTACAAAGCAGGCATTTTCTTTATCATTCTTTTGATCATTATGATAAAAGTAGGTAGAGTTATTGTCCCTTTTTTCAGAGAATTTCGCCCGTTGTGAGCCAATTATAATAACTAATGTCTCTGTGAGCTGTAGACCTCGCATTTGTGTCATTTTTTTGTTTTTGAAATGGGCAGAAATGCTTCTTTTTTCGAAAAATTTCGATATTGATACTGAATTGACAGATCGAACCTTTCACGAGAATCGGTTGAGAAATGCGACTTGTAGAGGAGAACAGACGTGCATATGAAAGAATTTTACCCAAGCTAAAACGAAGACGCTTCGCTCGCGCTTCGCGTTCGCTCGGTCAATTATTATTTTTTGTAAAATTACTAATACATAGGTACTTTTTGACCTGCTTTACCCACTGATCCAAATTGGCTTCACGTGATAGATTAAAGGCCCCTTCTCATCCATAAGGAAGGCCTGCGCCTGATAATATGAAATAGCTGATGAAGATGATGGCTTTACTCTCAAAGCGAAATATCCCTTTGCTCACTCCAACTTTTGACTATACTCAAGCGAAATATAATCCTTCCTTTCACTCATTCTAACTTTCCGTTTTTCTGCACGCGCATCATGTAGACATAGCCTCATAGAGTAGGTAGTTTATTAAAACTTATAGTACCAACTCACAGTATTAAGACCTTGAATGTCAGCCGGCACGCCCGTCCTTGACGGCTGGAAACTTCTGCCATAAAACTTTCGCAAATTAAACGCGTGGTGCAAATCTTGGAGGGAACACGTGCGATGCATATCTTCATTTTATGGCATCATTTCCTTCCTTGTTATATCATAGGTTAGATCATATTCTTATTTCTAACTTATAAACAAGAGTTAGTTGGTTCGAAGTCAACCATACGTACATAGCAACTGTTGTTCGAATTTATTTTAGACACAACAATTATATGCGATTGAAACTATTGGAAGATTCCAAACCATAAATACGTAGAATGTCAAAGTCCTTTTAGTAGGTATGTTTCCACAACGTTTTAAGTATGGAGGTAGGAAAGTTCACCCTGATCTCTATGGCAAAAAAAACAGTTTTGTAATCACCATCTTCACTTGTCACACACTCGTCTGCACTACATATACGACAATACGTTGTTTATCGGCGTTTCCCAACAATACGCAGCGGTGCCGTCACCAACTCAGTTTGCACAATGTCGCCTTCGTGATGCGCATGTCAAACGACGCACAATACACCACAAGATTAGGGTTAAGACCTGTAATTGATAGTTAAAAAATATCTGATAGCAGAGTACAGTGTGGTAAAACTAAAGAAAGGCTGCACTGGAGCACCGGATAAGCTCCGTGAATAGGAAGATGGACTGACGATAAAGGTCGTGGAAAACCACTGAATGCGGGCAGCGCATGACTGATCATCGTGGATATCATTGCTATACCCAGCAGTGGACAGTGTGCGGCTGGCAATGATGAAGACGATGAGCTTTACAAATAATGATATGCGTGGTGACGGTAGTGTAATGGACGCTTGGAAGAATAGAAACAATGGCCTTCAAATTCCCAGTCATTGCCCCACAGTTAAAGGCTTAGTTACCCAGTGAGTATCTAAGCCTAAGGCGCTGTCCCCACGGGCGAGAGAATCGGCGCTTCTTCTATCGTCACATCGCCGTGTGGAGACCTATTCATAGAGAGTATATAGTAATACGTGACACGGCGATAATATCGCCGCGATTCTCTCGCTCGTGGAGATGGCGCCTTAGAATGCGGCAATTTCCTGTTGTATAATAACCCTAAAAGTTCCACACACCAAACGAGAGACTGCTAGCCACTCCTCATGTGCTAATAAGTATAACGTGATGTGTAAATCTGATCAACACCAAAATAAAACTACTTGCCAAATAGTTTATTTTAATAACGAAGGTTAATACCCTTTTCACAATATTTTCGGATGTTACCATATTACATGCATATTAACTAAACGACTCTGTAAGCGTCATAAATGGTGTCACAAAAATTTTAATGTTATTGTCGTTTAGTAACCGCAATATTTCATCAACATTGTACAAAAACAATGGCAGCTGTAATTGGTCAAAGAATCAACAGCAAATGTGAAACGAGAAATATATGTAGCTTACTCCCGCAAAAAAAAAATTGCAAGATGCATCGCTCGCCCGCCCGCAAAAAAATGCACATGCACACCACTAAAATATCAGTGCACAATACCTGCATTTAGCATGACAGCGACACACCTTGTACCTTCACCAATTAGACTACTCTACACGTGTTTCGCCCCAACCCGGAGCATCCTCAGGAGTTAGATCTTGCGTAAACCAACACCGAATGGTTAATTTAATGACTATTAATAAATATGACTTGTGGGGTTGGTAATTAATGACATTGATAATGCAAGGAAATATGCTAGTGTGATAAGTACCTACCCAAATTGGCAAATAATAATCCTTCTAAGACTTTCGCGCGTACAGTTCATTAGAAATAAAACACTTTTTACGGATTACAGCGCGTATATTATTAATTCAGGTGTTGTTTTGGAATTATTTAGTTTGTATTTATTGGTTTTTTAGAATTCCCGACGTTTCGACACCTTTCCAGGGGCCGTGGTCACGGGAAGACTAAGGCAAAAAGGCTGCTCATATTTTTATGAAATTACCCGCTCAAAATTTTATAAAAATGTATTCAAGTTTATTAAATTATTTTATAGCTGCGTTATTAAATTATTTTATAATATACGCGCTGTAATCCGTAAAAAGTGTTTTATTTCTAAATAATAACCCTCTAATTTACAATAATACCTTAACTACCTGTAAAAATAGACAAATATAAGTACAATAGGATTAAATTGACAATAGACAGTAATCCGCTGCAACTTCATTCGAGAATGTAAGCAAAGATAAAATTTTACAGATTAACGCCGTTTTGTTTGTACCGCAAGCGCTCTGAAGTAGGTGACTTCTGATGTACATTGTTAAATTAATTGCATTGCATGTGTCGTGTCTGGTGAAAATCCCAACAAAGCAAAGCATCAGGATAGGTAGCGGCCATAGGCATTCAAATGTCACACCTGCCGCGATATCTACCCATTGTCTCCGCATTTCTCGACAGAGGCGCCAGTGACGCAGCACAGAATTAATAATAGTCCTGACGTAACGCAGGGTTGAATTTGTTGTTCAATGAATTGCTTCAAACTTTCAGTCTTGAATAGTGATTGAGAAGCTTTAGTCACGTCACTCAAATATCATTTACAATTCGAGTGAAAGAGACAAAAGTCTGAAAAGATATTTCAACAACAAGGTAGTGAGGATACAGGTTAAAAGCTACTGCATTAACTTTCAATATACAAAACAATTACCACAACTATTGTATGTAAATCAAATTTTAGATGGATAAAAAAAGAAAAGATATATAGAATGGCCCAAAATATATTTTTGTTTGACTGAGTGAGCTCGAATCGCGAGCGAAGCGTCTCTGCTTTAGCTTGGGAAAAAATGCTTTCGTATGTCCATCTGTTCTCCTCTACAGGTCGCATTTCTCAACCGATTCTCGTAAAATATTGTGTACAGGTTCGATAATTTAATGACTTATAACAAGCTACATTTTTGAAATATTGTGAAAAAAAATCCACCTATTCCAAAAATGATCAAAATTAGAAGCACCATCTAGCTTAGAATAGATATACTAAAAGAATACCTAACCTACCAAACAGCACATAGTAGAGTCAACTTCGCGGCGACATCTTTAAGATTATTTTTAAACAACATACAATTTGATCGCAGTGTTCACTGAGCCACTAGTTCTATAAATAAGTACTTACAAATAGAGCTCTATGATTGCACAGAATCTTTTTGATGTAACCCTATGCAACTCAATTTCAACAATAAACTTAGCTCTCTGTTTTCCCTAGTTACCTACCTATTGTTGTTTGATATAAAGTGGCCTAAGTTTGGAAATACCAAGGAAATCCCCAGGTTTGCATAACTTGAAAATGGCGGCACCGTGTGTGTGCAGCATGTTAAGTAGTTATGGGACCCTGCGCGTACGCCCCGCCCGCCCCGCAACGACGCAAATGTACCTTTGACGATTGTGTTATGACTACTACCTACGTAATGTTATGCAAAAGGTACTCTCTTCGTGAGTATTGCGACTGCACTAACCGTTGCCTTTATATCGTTTTCTGAAAACATTTGTTCTATTTCTTTCGTTTCTAATTTTTTTTGTTCATGTTGAACTTATACCAATTAATGGCTATATTTTACTTTGTTTGTTGTGTGGAAGTTATTGCTAAATATTGTTTTTGCATCAATTATAATGGACTTCCGCAAGGGAACCATTAAGTAAGACCTGATTCCATTAAATGAATTTGTATTTTACTTAAGACTTTAGTAACAAAACACTTCAGTGAATGCCTGAAAAGTGTAGATATATCATATATCAGATTATTCTTACCGATAAAAGCTTAAATGACCAATATTCTTTATCTTGTATCGCCATCAGATAACTTAATCACACTTTTTAACAAAAAATTAAAACACACTCAGAATTCCAAGACGACAACAAGCTGATAATGAATGTTTATGGCATACTCGTACCTATTTTTTATTCACCTCATTTTTTATCTATTTTCTTGAACTCGTGCAATTTGTAATCTGAAATAAATGATATGTGTTATCGTGGCTTTTGAGTTTAATGAAGTTAATCCGATCGCTATATAGTGTCAACACAAAATTTACAACCATTTGTCATACTTATATTGACCAAGTTGATCAAAGGTTTACTATAGAATAGATCATACAGTTATTTTCCTTTCCGCTATAAAAAACTTTAGCTTCACGTGACGTTACACATGACTAAGCTTTGTTAAGCTTAACAGTGCTTTTAAACTTGGTATCTTGGTATTAAATAAGTATCTAAAGTTTGAAGAGAAGATAAATAAAACAACATTACTATGTTTGTTGTGTTTTAAATTTAAATGAAACCTTTAAGCTCTTGTCTTTACTATTCTTCAATTTTCATATTTCTGTTAACTCTACGCTAATAATGAAATAGTCTACTACAAATTTTTAAGCATACTCTACGTTTTCAAAAAATTTGTAAATAAATAGTGAGATAAGTCTACAATACTAAAAAATACGACTCGCACCAGATCCTTTTGTCGGATGGGAATCGAACCCAAGACCTTTGGAAGTCCGGTCCAAAGAATCTGGTGCGAGTTGTATTTTTGTAGTATATTATTTAATATTGTATAAAAATAGCATTGTGAATGCTAAAATCTCTAAATTATAAGTGAGATAAGTAATTTGTCTTCCAAGTTTGTCACTTTTAAAGTTGCAATAATAACAAATAGGAAACGGACGCACCTGTGCATGTGCAAATATCGCACCGGATGAAATGTGGCCTGCATCACAAGCACAATGCGAGTAGTTTTGTTTTCGGAACTTGTACATACTTTTGAACGGAAATGTATGAAAGGTTACGATGGGGTTGGCATGTCTAAATGAGAAAAACCTAGTTTGAACTATTTACCAAAATAAAGTCATTCATTACCTACACACTTTCATAAATGGCGAATCACGAATATGACGATTTAAATAGTTAAAAAAATCACCCAAACCACCCCAAACTACCATCTAATGAGGGCTTTTCAAAGTAACATCTAAAAACAAAAAATAGTAACTATTTGCCTCACTAGATGGCGTTGATAGACAAGTGAAGTGTCAAAATTGGCTTTGAAAAATAAACTGATTTAAAAAAAGTCATTTTTAACCGACTTCAAAAAAAGGAGGAGGTTCTATGTTCAGCTGTTTTTTTTTTATGTATGTCCACCGATTACTCGAAAACGGCTAAACCGATTGACATAATTCAAACGCCACTTTATCAGGTTTGTTCCCCGGTTGGTCCCATTTTTTGGAAATTTGAAATCGGTTCAGTAGTTTTCGAGTAATCCTGAAAATACTGTAATGTTTTTGGTAACTTTTGCACGAGTTTTAACGGATCTTCAGACATAGCTTCTTTGTTTATAAACCGATTTAGATAATTCTTGTTTTGTTAGAAAAGGGATACTTTAAGGGTGTTTACACTAAAATTTCCTGCACATTGGACCTTAGACTTCGAAGATACTCAAGAGAACTCTTCAAAATCAAATAGGAAAGTGTATTAGTGATTACTCTACGGTATTGAAAGGTTTCGCATCAGCCATTTTTATTCACACTGCTGGGGCTGGGACCCGACTTCAAAAGACGTTATTTTATATCAGATATGCGTAGGTACTTATGCAGATTTTAATATTATTTCATGCTTTTTAGAGCTGTTGTTTTTTGAAGCTGTTTTTTTATAGCAATTTTTTTTCATTTCTTGGCGTTTTTTGGTTGTTGGCGGTGTTTTCGGTGTTTTCATGTGAATTGTGTTTTCTTTTCCCTACGTTTCCTACAGTTGACACTTGTCTGTTTATCAACGCCATCTGTCGAGCCTACAGATTTTTGTCATTTTGAAAAGCCCTCATTGTTATCGACCGAGCGACCGCGAAGCGTCTCCGTTTCAGCTTGTCACAAACGCGAGGTTTTCAGCTCTACAGAGCCACGTTAGTGATTGGTTCAATTGTTTGTGAAATTGCGTTTCAAATAAAACCAATATGTTACACTGTCAGAATGCCTGAAATAGTGATAGTGAAATGTGATTCGTGAGTTTGGCGGTGTCTAATTGCAACATAATTGCAGTTGTTTGCTACTCGTATGTTTGATCAAATTATACGGGAAACTGCTTCGCGTGCGCCCGCGTCGGCGACACATTAGTCTAGTAAAAAAATTCAGTCTGTGTGGCATGTATTCCTATGTTGTGATTCGACTGGTTTCTTTAAGTATTCTTTTAAATGTGCTTTTCGCTTATTAAGTTACAAAAGCTGAGCAGATAAAAATAAAAATATAGGTATCGAAGTAAACCTTTTATGGGTCCACCTCGAAACTACGGACGGCAGCACGTCAGGTTATACAGTTAAACTGCGAAAACAGCTTTTATTACGTAAGGCGGTCTCAAGGTCAACATGTATAGTCTGAGATGCCGTCGTGTGTACCTACCTCTATCCTCTTATCTTTTAAAAATAAAATAATTTACAAAACTGTCGAAAATACTGGTGAACAAACGTAAGAAAAGTAAAATAATTATAAGCATATTGGAACATAATTTTAACCTTCCCTTTTTTGAAAGTCACTAAAGTTGAAACTCTCTATATATTTAAAAGCTTTTATTTAACTGGCAATTTTTCAGAATTTTTAGAAGATGTAATTTTTATTGTAAATCCCACTACTTACTAACATGACGTGAAAAATAAGAAAAAAACATGTTAAAGTGAAGTAAGGACGAGGGACCTAGTACGCAAACACACCGAAAGCGACAACTCTTGCAATATTTTAGCTTTTCATCATCAATAGTGGAGTTGCATATTTTATTACGTCAAAAGAAACAAATCGTGTAAAACAACTCGGTTTACAGCGAAGTTATAAATACTTATTAACATAGATGAGCTAATTGATATCAATAGAATGAATGATCACTTAGTTGTTTGCTTTCAAATCATTTTAGCTCACATTAGAATATTATAGCTCATCACACCAGATTCGTAGCCATTATTTTGCGTCGCGTCGATTAATTCGATAATAACATAATTTTATTATTCCGATCACGTATTGATCGCTTGAAACATTTCAATCCAATATTCATTACAATAGCCTAATGTGCAATTTATTTGTAATTATACTTAAAACGTTTAACAATACAGTTCAGATTTCAACACCTAATCTTTGTAGGTACTGATAAAAATATTTGGGATTTTAAAATATAATGTTGATTACTGAGGCCGCCGCAACCGCCAGTCAGGCCGTTAAATGATCTACTAAAATTCCCCGACTAAAAGTAATGTTTATCCACCTATTCATAAATTACAAACGCAAAAAAAATCCGTCGGGGCTGCCTCTGCTCTGTTTGGCTAGGTACATACGTCTGGAATTGTGAAAAAAAAGGAAATTGATGCCCATGCGATCACACGTGTCGTGTACCTACTTAAATGATCGTAGCATCAATGTTTATGAAACAAAATAAAGAGGTTATAAGAAGTTATAACTAAAACAGGATTGTTTGTTCCCGAGATAATCCGAGCTAAGTGATGCGATGAGGCGAAGCACTTTGCTGTAATCCTCTACACGAGGTAGATTAGGTTTTAACGACATTTATAGCAAAATGTGTTTAATTCTCGTATTACAGTTATATTTAATTGTTATTAAATAAAGTTAAGTTTTCTACCCAATTTCTAATACTACCCAACAGATCGGATCAGTTTTTCGATTGATAAATAATAAACGATACAAAGTAAACAAGAACATTATAATAGGTTAAGTGCCTATAAGTTAAATGAAAATAAGACAGTTAAAATGGCAATGGACTGGTCATAGAAAGCAAGGAAAAATGGACCAAAATTATTACAGAGTGGCAACCAGGGGACGGAAAAAGGAAAAGTGGAAGACAAACCAAAAAATGAGCAGATGAAATTAAGAAAATTAACGGAACACCTTGGACGCGAAAAGCAAGAGATAGAACTGAATGAAAACAGCTGGAAGAGGCCAACGTGTCACAAGACACGCTGATCACTAAAGCCAAGAAGGAATAAAATATATTTTGTTAATTATTAGTGCCTATATTTAAAATGTTTGTTTGCTTAGTGACAGCAATAAAGGCTAAAAGTAAGTTAAATGAAACAATACTATTATAAGTAATTTATGCCAGCCAGCTTGCTAAATGAAAAACCAACAAAACTATCAATCTAAACTTAAACTACCTACTAACTAACTAATTAATAAATTGATCATTCAAAATGCTATAACTGATAATTTGATATCTTTAAATAATTGGATCGAGTACTTATGATGATAATGAAGCAATTCTCTTCTCTGTCTTGCTTGCATGCATGCTGCTTGCTTGCTCGTTTGCATGCATGTATGCTTGCTTGCACGCTATATGCCTGCTTGCATGCTGCATGCTTGCTTGCTTACTGCATGTTTTACTTAATGTAACTTTGTGAGATTGCTATAATAATATCATAATAGGCGTTTAGTAATACTTTGTAAGTGGAGTAAAACTTATGAAGGTAACCGTTTCCACCACACTCATTCAATTAGCTAAGTGAGGACGTTTAGTAGTGAGTTACAAAGATTTATAATACATCAAAATCATATAAATGCATATTTTTTCTCTGTAAAGCACTTATGGACGTTGCGCGTCGCATGTGACCCGCACTAAAATTCAAACAATGATGGCGTTGTATGTGAAGCGAGTTTACCTGTTCTTTTACACGTGTTTGCTTGAAATGCGGAGGTGCCCGCGGATAAATGGCAGTTAATTCCATATTTCCCTGAAAAACACGTGAATGCAAAAAGAGGAACTGAAATAGGTAGTACTGACGATGAAATATGTTTTTTAATCAATTCTAGAAACTCTACACGTGCTTTTGTTTCTATAACGTCTACAATATAAATCTATCTAGTATTAACATTTCTGCGAATCGAGTCTTATCATTTTAAAGAAAAAATGCAGAGAAGGTTTGAGAATGCGCAGTAAAATATTTAAAGTTCTTCGTACACCGGAACTGAATTTTCAGGATGTTGTACTTTCATTGTATAATAAATATTAGTCTACTAGGCCGCGTGTAATATTGCGTTAGCTCTTTTCAAGTGAAGACAGCTAAGCCGATGCTCTCCTCTCGTATTTTCAATTAAAACGGCTAATTACATCTCAACACTAATTATCTGGTTTCCAGCTTCCTCATTAAGTATGCCTTGCGTTAATTTCAACGTCAGTTTTATGCCTCAACGTGCTTTTGACTTGAATTTAACACTGAAAACACTGAGCTCTTGAGATATTATATGATTAACAACATGCACGTTGTAAATCATAATTATAATATCTCAAGAGCTTCGTTAGTAAATGCAGGTTCATTCGAGTTTCGTACATATCGCCGTTAGCCAAAAGGTCGAACGGTCGACAACGAATGGTCAAGTCAAATTGTCGGTAGCATTAGGTCGAATATTTTCGTTAAATGTACTAACTTATACCGTTAAGTCTTTATAATGCACTATTTAGGGAAAGTAATTTTATAAAAGTGACTATGAACTCCATCAAACACTTACAGTTTTTTTGTCGATGTAAGTACTACGTCATGTCATAGATGATTGCCCGCGCTTGCCTCTAATTTCCAGTACATTGGAAACTCGATGGAAAGTCACTTTCTAACACAATTATTTATAACCAAGTGAACTTGAACTCTATGTGAGATAGTTCCGACAGATTTGGCGCATAGTGGCCTTTACGAAATTCCTGTTATCCACGATAAGCCCAGAGCTCATTCTGAAAAGCGAACTTCGGTATTAAACGACGGTTGTTCCGCCTCGTGACGTTAATAACTTAAGAATAAGGTGCAAAATTAAGTTATTTTATCGAACAACATAGGTGCGGCGTCCGATTACCGCATCATATCATTTGTAGTAGGTTCAGCTTAATGTGAATGACCCCGTTCGCCACTAATAATTAGTCCAGCACTAAAACCCATCCATGGATATTTCAGCTGTAGTTTGCCGTTATGCAGCCTCCGAGAACGTAGTACTTATATCTATTCTGTGCTCCAAGCATCGAACTCCGGAACGAATGCTAACTGCCTGCGCACTCCTCACTAATACAACCTATTAAAAAGGAATTGAAGTGACCTGGGGCCTTACCGGCTAACTTTTCGAATTTCAATGCGTTAGCCGGTACGGCCCCAGGGGTCCAATCGCACTAATTCAACGATAAAACCAATGCAAAATTGTTATCTATTCTTTTCTAATACCAAAACCGAATACCATAATGGTATTTGTTTATTATCGTAATTAATTTTCTATTCCGAACGAATACCATTCTTACACGAATCCTAAAACAAGTTAAATGCTATGAGGTATCAGTAATAATGGTTTCTGTGATTGTACCAAATGTTATGTTTTGGTAATTGTTGGTAATAGATTTTGAACTTCATTTGAATATTTAAAATTTGGTATTAGTTAGAAATATAAAATTTATTACGACAATAAACAAATACCATTGGTATATTAGTTTTAGTATTAGAAAGGAATAGGTCGTTACCGTTTCAGTTTCGTTTACAAAAAAATACTCACTTCCGTTTTGTTAAAATTATTGAAAGCTATGCCTAGGGTCAAAGTGTCAAAATTTCTTTATTTAAATAAACTTAAAAATTAAGCACGTTTATATTTTTCTACCACCAATTACAGACTTTTATAACCGATAAGAAGAACGATAAAAGGATAGGGAGCTTAGGTTGACAATATCGGACAATTAAAAAGAGAGTTCTAAATCAACACCAAATATTTTTAAGTAAATATTGCCTAAACGACATCGTAACGGTTTTAATTTTATCGTTCAGAATCAGCGCGATCGGGCCCCTGGCTGGAGATTCTCTATCTGCTTTTTGAAAATAATATCGCCTAACTCATAATAATGTAACAACTAACAACGTAAAACCGAACAAGCTCTAATGCGATCCGTGCTGCTATTACGATGTTTCATATTCGGATTTTCCCCCTTAACTTTTTCTAAGCTTTTTGTAAAATTTTATAACTCTAGATGAAAGGGAAATACCTTCTCCATATTATGCTCTTGCGTTATTCTGAATTAATTTGAGTAGAACGGTTGAGGCACATGCTTGCCGTATATTTAGATAAAAGTAAAACTACAAAAACCAATAAAATACAAAGAAAAGAAAAGCTTAGTACTAAGCGAAATGAAAACGAAAATAAATAAGCTTTATTCAAATGGACTCACTTAAATGATACTTTTGAATCATCCAGTTTCCTTTTAGTCTACCACCGACTATTAGCTAACAAGAATAACCTTTAAAAATAAGCTGTAACAAAATGAAAAAAAATATCAAGTTCAACCCTCATCTTGTAATGTAAGAGTATATAAAATAGAGGCAGGATACATGGGGTGGAGGTCGCGTGAATCGGATCTGCATTTACAGATTGAGTGGGCCGTAGCAATGGACCCCCTGGGAACTCTGCTCTGCTCGTATGCACGGTGGTCACGCACTTACCAATACCCAAAATAGTTTATCCAATTGGATTTGGTTTAGCTATACTTTTTTATATTTACGCACGTACTATACTTGTGATATCACTACTTTCGATATTAACTACGTGATTTGTTATTCGAAATCACCAGTTTTATTTCGTCTTAATTCAGCTTCAGTTCCCTCTTTTGAAGAGATCACAGAATGACACATGCGACCTTTAATGAGCTTTATTTTGAAGTTTTAACTAAACCCAATATACCTCTAAAACCAGGATGAAATGTTAACAGGATTCAATACAACGACTGAGACAAAAAATATTGTTATATTATCTACTTATACCATAACATAATTCATTATAGGCGATAGTATTTCATGATTCGTATAAATCACAAGGGAAGCTTGAAAAAAAGCGTGCTATCAAGCGTGAAATTGAAAGTGTTCTGTGCCTTCGTAGGTAGTTTTCCGCCTAATATATTAATTGCTGAAAATCATAAAAAGTTATCTTTTCACTAAAATATATCTTTCATCATTCATATAAATAAGGGGAAATTTTTGATTAGTTTTACGAGGACAATTTAATCAATATTATTGTGTCTTCACGTTTTTTGCGAATTATATTTAAAACTGCGTTAAAGAAAAACTGAAAAGAACTTGATACACAAATAAATAATTAGATAAACAAATTAATGTTCGCACAAACTATGGATTCATGATTAATGCACCCCTATTGAAAACTCAAATATCCATTACTTTATCATCCATTCAACTTCAAAAGTCAATAAACTCATTTGATCCTTACAAAGTAATATACTTATTGTAAGACAGCCACGTGAGTGGGGTCACCTTGGCCTCCACTCGCGTGTTCGCAAACAACCCCGTAAATCTCGCGTAAAACAGATCGTTCCGATAAGACTGATCTATTCCCACTGTGCACGAGAACTTTTATTTGGGATTTCGCGAGTTACTTGCTACTTAAAGTTACTTTTGAGTTTACGATGCATAGTTATCGGTTTTTGGGTAAAGTTGATCTTTAGTTATGTTATCAAAGGTTTTCCTGAATACTGTTAGGAATGGACATCTAAAAATAGTATTATTATAGTTTGTTTATGTATAAATAAAAATAGGATGACTTGAATAAATAATAATATCTCTAGAAATAAAATACTATTGATTACAACTAAATATTTAAATATTTCTAAAACAACACCTGAATTAATAATATACGCGCTGTAAGTGTTTTATTTCTAATGAACTGTACGCGCGAAAGTCTTAGAAGTGTATAATAATATCTCTGTTAAAAACATATTCACCGATGTATTCACTGTCTACAATGATGCTCATTAGAACTTAATTTTCCATACAAAGAATATGCATTGAAAAGAACGATAATACAAAAATACAGACGTACCTTAAATTAACTAAAAGGTCATATGAAACTACTATGTTTACAGAACATTAGATCCACTAGAATATTCTCGGTTCCACTCCACGTCATGTCAGCCGATGCTTTATGTTTGTAGTTTAAAGCGTCATAATAAAATTTACTTACAAACTATAATAATATAGCTGTTATGATACTTCAAGTGAAGCATTAAACATAAAGTTTAGGTATATAATAAAAAGCTTTCTTTCAACTCTAGTTGGAAAAACCAAAACTTGAAAAGTCCCCTTTTCGTAGGTTGAGTTACAATAGAAAGTTTTTGTAACTTCATAAGGTGTTTACATAGAGTAAACAAAAATGTTGTATTTATATTTATGTCAGTTTATAAAGTTCACGCTTATCACAAAATAGTAAATCTGTGATATCATCTAATATCATAACTCATAAGTACTTGACAAACAATCAAAAGAAATGAAATAGGGGTGCCATCATAATAATCTCTTTAACTCTCTAGCCAGTCTTAGGAGTGTTCAGGTTGTAAAAAGTTCAACACTATGTAACAATTTGTCTTGATCATTTGATTAAGCAATATAATCAATCATAATTATGATTATCTAGTCATAATCATATTGTAATCATCCGTGATTGAGAGCAGCTGAACTTTGTTACAAACATCATATTATTTGTTTATAAACAAGAACAACAGTTGTGGTGCAGTCTTGAGCACCAATTAGGAGCTCCCGGCCCCCGACTTAGATTGCCCTTATCCGCTGGTTGAACAGTGTACACAGGCTAAAAATACATGCCACAGATTCCTCGCTCTGTGGCCAGTGGCGTGGGCAGAAACTTCCAGAGGCCAACTACTTGACTTGTTGGAATAACGGGTTGTTCCGTATTCATCCCATGACGATTCATCCCAATTCTTCACTCATCCCAAATTGGTATTCCTTACTCAACCCATTACATTATTTTAATATATTTTCTTAATTCAACCCAATTGCATTCCTTACTTATCCCAAATTAATTTATCACTAAAAGTATGGATAGCAGTACAATGATTAATATTTTGAACAAGACAAATATTTGTGTGCATGATCATGTCTATTTGTCTTGGCCTGGGTGTTATCTATGTACCTACATATTTAGTATTTATTTACTATAAAGTAAGTATATAAGAATATATTTATCCACTATCTAGATTCCATAACACAGTTTTTTAATGAAAACCACTTATCAGCTAGATAATTGATGTGATTGTAAAAAAAATGTTATTATTAATAATATTATTTGTGTTTCTTTTACCTTTTTTATTTTTGAAATATATGTTTTTGTTTAATATAACAACAATAAAGCAAAAATAATATTTTTACTAATAAGTGATAATATTTTTATTCAGACCGTACACATGAATCTTAAATTTTTGGGTGGCTGTACGTAATGGGTTGAGTTAGGAATACTTTTGGGATGAATAAGGAATTTAAAATGATATTATTGTTGTGGGTTGAGTAAGGAACAAAACTGGGTTGAGTAAGGAAAAAATAATAAGTGGGATGTGACGTCATGGGATGAATACGGAACAACCCGGAATAACATAATAACGTTTCACTGGAAATATGAGCTGAATACAGCCCTTAATGAGAATCGAACAAGACCCCAACTATATGTGGACTTCAAATACAATTGGATGATTCTTTATACATAGATTACTTGTTACTTATTTGAAATGTCAAACTTCAAAGGAAAGGCAGTTCGTATACCCAATCGATGTTGCTTTATGCAGGTCACAGGAGCCCACAGGAGGATCGAGACCACGTGAGTTATTTTTAACCAATAATAAATTTTCAATAGAATCTGTGTTTTATTTAAGCCAATTTGGTCTTTCAACTTTAGTTTATCAGTGGTAAAAATATTTTTTTTAATTTTAGAAATATTTTTTTATTCAATATAACGTCTTAATATTATAATACAAGTGGTTGGGACCTTCCTATTAAGTATTTAAAATACTTGTGTCAGGAGGTCCCGCTCTTCCTTACTTAATGACAATAACATAAGACTTGATTTATTAAAATTACAATTACAAAATATCAAAACTAAAATAACACACATAATTTGTATGTAATGCTTGCTTTCATTGTTTTAATTTTTATTTTATAGGATAATTATATGTGTGAATAACTATGTGGGTGTATGCATGAGTGTGTGTGTACGTGTATGTGTGGTGTGTGTGTGTGTGTGTGTGTGTGTGTTTGTGTGTGTGTGTGTGTATGTGTGTGAGTTTGTGTGTGTGTGTGTGTGTGTGTAGTGTGGGAAAGTGTGAATTATGGGTTAAGGATAACCAAACGTAGATCAATGTATAAATACTTATTATTCAATAATAATGATAATTAATTGGATAGATTACTTCATGTACCGTAAAAATGCCTCAGTTTCATCGTAGGATTTTGTTAATAACCATTTTGATACAATTTCTTTACACCTTCTTAAGTTTACTTCATGAATATTAAGATCATCATTTAATTTATTGTACATATATGCTGATTGCTTCTCGTATTGATGCTTAGCGAAATCGGTTCTAGATTTTAGTAACTTAGCAGGTTTATCTTTTCTCCTTTTACGCGTTACATTGGCTTTAAATGGCAGAGATTTGTGTAACTTTAGAGTTGTTGCGAGAATGTACAGCCTTCTGACCGAGAGGAGTTCAGAAAAATTATAAAGGTCGTTAGTAGGAAACCTAAATGGTTTAAAATGCATGACCTTGAGTAGACATCGCTGACTTCTCTCTAATTCCAGAAATTTAGTCTTGTGTGCACCACCCCACACCGAAATGCAATATCCTATCAAAGATTGAGCCAAAGCAACATAAATTTGATTGATGAGTTTCTTATTAGTAACATATCTCAATTTTCTAAAAATCCACGTTAGCTTCCGTACTCTACAGCTCATTGAATCTATGTGAGAGTGCCAATTCAAATGTTGATCTAGAATAATCCCTAAGTACTTTGCTGTTTTAACTCTCTCAACAACAGTACATGTACAAGTTTGAGAAACAGTTTTCTCGCACTGGTGTATTTTTAAAGCTAGAGTGCTACTCGGTTGCGTTTTGCTATTGATGGTGAAGCATATATAATTCGTCTTTGATGTATTTAGAGTTAGAAGATTCGCTTGCAGCCAATTAGTAACAACTGCAAGTCCACATTCGGCACTATCAAAAACTGAATTCCAGTCCCGCCCTGTAAACACCAATGCAGTGTCGTCAGCATAGGAGAATACTCGCCCATTTTTAATATTAAGGTTGGTTAAATCGTTAATATATATCAAAAATAAGGTAGGGCCGAGTACGCTCCCTTGAGGGACGCCAAAAGAGACATCTGAGTCCTTACTCAAGCAATCGTCTACCTTTACCCTCTGCCTCCTGTCCCGCAAGTAGTCCGTCAAAAGTTTCAGTGGAATTCCTCTTATTCCAATCGAATCAAGTTTTTGTACAAGAGTAGGCAGAGAAACCTTGTCGAAGGCCTTTTTAAGATCGAGGAAGACTGTTAGACACTTGTTTCCATCATCCAGGCACTTAACTATTGACGACGTTAAGGCTAAGACCGCATCTTCTGTGGATTTTCCACGCCTAAAACCAAACTGATTTTGCGATAGAATGTTAAAATGTTCAAGGTAGTTGATAAGACGATTATTTATTAACTTTTCTAAAATTTTGGAGATAACTGGCAATACAGAAACTGGTCTATAATTATTAATATCACTCCTGTCACCACCCTTGTACACCGGAGTAATTAAAGATCTTTTTAGAGGTCGAGGGAAAGTTCCATTTTGAAAGCAAAGATTTGCTAGATGGTTGATTACGGGAACCACGATAGATCTTGTCAGCTTTAGAAATCTAGTTGGGATGTTATCCCATCCAGGCGCGCTTTCGGACTTAAGACCTGACAGAACAGTGTCAACCTCATAAGGGTCGGTATCTAAGAGGGCAAAAGACGACGACTGCGAGCACCGCTGGAGTAACTGTTTATCAAGTCGAACAGTCACATTTTCCTTAAGTATATCTTCGGCAAGCTTTTTACCAATGCCTGCAAAGTATTGACGTTAATTTTAATTTTAGTTAAGACGTTACGAATTCGCTGAATAATCTAATTAATTAAGGGGAATCGCAGACTTGGTGGTTTCGCTGTCCCGCATAACAGGCGAAGTAAAGCGTCTATAAATACTTAATACTTAAGAATAATATCTAGAAAGACACATTATATGATTGTTATATTGTTACGAAATGCTAAGTTTGAACCAGAGGCGTTTCCAATTAAATGTTTTATTGTACTTCAAACATTGAAAACATCATAAGAATATCTCATACAACAACGGAAATGCACATTTTCATACTTTTATACTTTTTCTATGTTTTACTATAGGTATTCGTTCTTTCTTATCAAATATCTTAACTTTTTATTTTTTTTGGATATTACTAAGAAACAAAAAAATACTATAGGTAGTACATACATGACAACATAAATTAAATGCAACTTAGATTTTTTGAGAAAAGGGAAATTATTTCGAAATGACTATCGCAGCTCAGCTACCTGTTTCCCTAGTAGTTTTTCATAAGCAACAATGTGATATTGCAACGTAGCTTTAACGCAATGTCACACGCGTGTCATGGAGGAACTCGGACCGTGACCACGCGTGGCAGTGGCTACAACCGTGACAATGGCACAGTCGTGACACAGCCCGCAGCCGTGACATGCTACGCAATATCACGCGGTAGCTCCGATTCCTCACGAAAATGTATTTGCATGCATCACTCACCAGGGATGAGATGTATCTTGTTCTAATTATTTGCTTATGGCTGATAATATTCACCTCTAGATATGACAATGGTGTCTGTAATGCAATGCGAAATTGGCAGTTTCTGCCCAATCGGAAATATCAAAAGCTAAATAGTTATCTATACGGGGTGGAGACGACAATACGACAATAAATTAAAACATTTGTGACACTACTTCATAGGAGTATTTCAAAACTATCAAATTATTCCTAGGAATGAAGTATATTTTTTTTCAAACAAACTAAATAGCACGAAAATTAATTGTACTGAAAATCGTAACTGAAAAATATTTTCTGTGACTAAACAATTGGATATTTTTAATTGTGTTTTATGAGACTGCATGGGAGCGTTCTTAGCTATACGACATTTAATTTACTGTCGCATTGTCGTCTCCAGGTTGTATATAGGTATAATATCCAAATTTCAAGCTGATAGCATTAGTAATTCTAGAGATATCCAGCTGTGACAGGCAGACTGCATCAAACCATAAGGGTTTCTTTTTACCATTTTGGTACGGAACCCTAAAAGCCATAGGAAATAAAATGTCACTTCATTTTAATTACTAAACGAAGTCGCCAGACTTGAATAAGCAACAGGCTAAATTAAACAGTAGTCAACTGTAATTTTCAATTAACTCGGGTTAGTTTCCTAGCCTGAAGCGCCGGAGCTTAGCCGTGATAGTGACATCCTCATTCTAATCAACTTGGCATAGTGATTATATTGCTTAATTGAGACATAACAAATATGTTTGTCAACCGGAAACGGATTAATTGCATTATGTCGTACAAGCACTTATTCCCTTATATTTTCAAAACTAAATATCTCATACCTAGCCGTTCATATATGTATATATAGCCTAATCATATCTAGCGTTTGGCATCAGGCAGAGTAACTAGAACAACACCAACCCTTCATACTTCGGGAGGTTGTAAAATGATATTGATCATTTAGAGACTGTGTAATGTCTCTAGAAGGTAGTCATTGAACACCATCGGGGACCAGGAAATGAGGAAAAGTGTTTTCCGATAAAAACGGTCCAGCACTGCGATCTCCGACCCGCCGCCAAGCGCGGAGATTATGGCAACCTCCTCCCACGGGAGATACCTACGTCCTGAAGTGGACTTGCATGGGCTGGTATGATATGATATGTCAACTTGAGTGGTGCAGTGGTAAACATGCCGGTCTACCACGCACGGGTTCGATTCCCGGCTGGGCAGAAATTGAAACGATGAATTTTAATTTCTGTGACGGGTCTGGGTGTTACTATGTATAATAAAAGTATATAAGTAGTATATCAGTTGTCTAGCACCCATATTACCAGCTTTGCTTAGTTTGGGGTTAGATGGCGCTGTGTGGAATAGTCCAAATAGTGGTTTTTCACTAAATAGAAGTTAGACTACATTTCTGGAGCCATCAACTAGGAATCTTCGTCATTTGCATTGCACCGGCGAGTGCATCAACCGGCGCCCTTGACCTGCCGCCCGCCGGCGCCGGAAACAAACCAGCAGGTGACGAGGCCGGATCATTATGCAGCAGCCTTCCGCTGTCTAGCAACCCGCCGCTGACCACTACTCCGAAATAGTGTGTCTACAAAAATATAACAACTATACCTCATCGAAATACTTTGATCTTAAATAAGTTGCAAAAATAAATGGCTTATACAAGGTGTTACAAAAGTACCCCTAATGCCGAATATGATAGATTGGGACCATCAAACTGAACAACTTTTACTATGGGACCAACTTTGAAATAGCGAAAAAAAAATCAGCTGTTTCATACAAAAATTAATTACGAAAATATCAAAATGTATGAAACAGCTGATATTTTTTTCACGATTTCAGAGTTGGTCCCATAGTAAAAGTTGAGTTCAGTTTGATGGTCCCTATCTACCATATTCGGCATTAGGGGTACTTTTGTAACACGTTGTATACCTATTGTGTATTTTTGTGTTATTTTACAGCCAAGTTACTAATTTACTACATTTCGAACAAACATTTACATTTCGTTAGAATCAAATTATTATTTTATATTCAGTTATTCTTGGTTGTAAAACAAGGAAAATATTGTGTTCTAGGATTTTTAATTGCCCTACTGCTTCTAAGTTGTTCCAAACATTCGCTACTTAGAAGACACTATAGAACACAAAGCGTGGCTTGAAATATTCAATTTGTAGTGAGGCACGGAACTGATATAACTACTAACTGAGCTCTGAAAATAAGTAATCTCTCATAAGAATATACCTAAGGCTCAGCAAACAACAAGAAGAATGATAAGGGACTGTTTTTTATTTCAGTTAATTGAAGCAGTGCTAAAAAATACAATCTATGCTAATGACACTCTTCTGCCATTTAGTTTAGTTTTCGTTTGTACAAGACACTTTTTGTAAAACAAAAAAGATATATTATTTTACAATCTTAACGTTTAAGATCACGTTTAGTCCATTATAGAGTCGCGTCCGCCAATGTTATAATGTTAAAATAGCATTAAAAAATTAACCAGGTGTATCTGTATCCATACGTATAATGCGACATCGTTCGGTCGGTTGCGCACGCGCCGGTGACGCAGAACAATTAGCACTAATCACGGCAAATCACGGTAATCGCCGTGATTGCCGGCATTGTGTGGAAAGGTGAACGACCTCTGACACGGTGCGGAAAAAACTGAACGATTATAAGTGCGAGGCGAGGGTTAAGATCGCTCCGACGACATCCACCTTCACAGGGTTAGTTTACATAACTCATGTTTAATTACTTTTTTATTTACGGTTTCTAAGCATTTGGAACTTTCCCTGTGCTTTACTTAAGTGTCAATTACTAACACAAACACAAAGATAATAAAAAACATACGAATTGGCGAGTAAAAGTGGTATGACTACTATTTAGCTGTAGGCCAAGCAGTTCACGAAATCTACTTTTTCACTATCTCATTACCATAATTATGGTTTTTTATTGTATAGCTTTAATTGTTCGCCAGATTTTTTTGTCTTTCAAAATACGTAAGCAAAGATATAGTACGCTTATCCTCCCTCAGATAACTATAAAAATAAAACTGCTGTTCGATCTCCGACAGCAGCCATTATCATTAGCGCGTCGTCGGGACCGTGTAAGCCGCTGGGTCAATAAGCCTCGTGGCCAGCTCTAAGGGAAATAGACATTTGACCTTATTGCCGGACGAGGGCGGAAAAGCCTTTTCTAAATAAGGACAAGGTAGTTCGACATATTTGGTAAGAAATAATTTAGCCATCTTTTACCGACACTATGAGATAACACTACGGGTAAGTAGTCTAAGCTCGTGTCACCAGAATTCACATTCTACTTCTAGTTTAGGTGCGCATGGTAATTGAAAGCTCAGCACGCAAACCACTTGACAATGCTTTATAAGTTATTTGTGAAATTAATTATGATAATTTTATTATTTTTCCTTCTAAATAAATTCCTTATTTATTCCTTTACTTGACAATTGACATACCAGTCAGTGTCAAACAGATGATTCTTTTCATGATACTGAAAGAAAAATAAAAACACCAAGATCTCATACCTATTCATAACAATAAGGTTCTCGAAACTTCCTAGAGTTGTTCTCAATATTTCTATAGATAGTTTCAATATTGGAGAGCCTGTTTTATGCTTGTCGTTTGTCTGATACTACGTTCTTATTATGTACTTACTTACAAGATTAGCATAACAGTAGTTTGGAATCTTGCCAGCGCAAACTCATTTCTAAGGGGATCGTTTTTGTTATGAGCTGTAAGTATTACTCTAATTAGGAAGCTTAGTATTTTATGTAAATAAGTCGAACACTGTTTTAATTTAGGTAGGTAAATAATTGATAAGAATCTACTGTGATGAAGATCAGTGTGCAAACCAACAGGAAGTGATATGTCGGACAGCAATAAAACTGTTTCATGGCATATTGTAATGACGGAAGGTCGCCCTCTGCCATTATCCAATTGTGCGACACCGTTGTTTCGACCGAGACCTTGGCGCGGAGCATTACCGCAGTCGGTGCAACACGCACTCACCGTAGTTTTTTTAATCTTTTTTATCTACAACAGGTGTAAGTGACGATAAGGCCGAAGGTTAAAGCGCAGTTTACTCGCAGTCCTCAACGGCAACCACTAAGGAACTGGCTATGTTACTGCCGGAACACAACAATGATACTGTGAATTGTGAATTTTATAGGTTAAGGACTTACTTAGTTTCGTACCTAAGTTCTTGTTAAGATTTTGTTGCACCGTCTTTATTATTCCAACTCGTTAATGACGGTAAATTATAAATATTCAACAGCATATATGCTACTAATTGCTGTAAAATGTTTGACGTTAATACATTGTAAACTTGCAAGATTGCGGTTAATGAAACATTTATAATTATAAGACTTCCCGCCCACGAACGATTAATCGCTGAGCTTTTTTGTCGCCGAGAATAGAACATAAAGAGTTCAATACGTAAACGCCCACGAGCTACATAAAAAGAAACTCAGCGACTAGTCACCTGAGTAAATGACACTGACACTAGTGACAATGGGTTTACTTAGCCAGCGATAAAAAAACACCGCGATAATCGCAGCTACAAAAAGTCGCTCGTGGGCGCTGACGCTAACTTATTAAAACTTTACTGATACCTACTTTAATTTCAGTCTCTATAAATAGGACTCTCTATAAACAAGTCTCTATAAAAAAAAGTGACAAGCAGAGTACTTAATAAGTAGTTTATATCCAAAGTAAAAACAATTCAAGAAAAAGCTATACAGCTGTTAATTTTTGACAAAGTCCGTTTAAAATCTGTAAACAAAAATTTATTTCAATTTTCATAATTGTAGCTTGGCTTTTATTTACACAACAATATTTTTATTTTTTATAAAATTGACACGAAACCAATCAACGGAATAGAGTGACCGTCGAAATAGACACGACGAATGGGGACATCCAGTAATATTCGAAAGAAATTTACTTTTGTTTGAAAAGCCTTTTTTATCATAAAATGTTAGTATCTTTACCAAAACATCAAGTTTAATCTACTTTATTTTATGCCTACAATCATAATTTATCATGTTAATGTAGACACAAGTCGATGGTTTATTAATTATTAACTATATTGAGCACTTTATGATACTGCTGCAGCAGTTTTAACATCGCTATCACTTTAACCTCTGATCTCGAATAAATTGGATCGATATAATATTATTTCATTTCTCGATACTATCGTGACAATAGTTCAAACTATATATACAAATGAAAACGGGAAGTTAGCTTTTACATTTGTAGAGATAGCAGGCGAAGACTTTAATCGTTCGAGGCAATGTAAATATCTTCCAGTACAATTCTTGTATAATGCTTTTCTCAAGAAATGCGAGGAAATACCATTTTCTTAGTAAAAATTTAATGTTTAAATTGGTTCGTGCTCGTGCGTCGTCCAGTCATACAGACATAAATTTTCGGAAAAATAACGCTGGCTGATGAGTTCTACCGTTTTGAATTTGACATCGGTACTTGATCGGGGAAGTAAGTACCTTTTTAAATTTTGAGATTTAAGCATTCACAATGCTATTTTATGTAATACCAAATAATATACTAGAAAAAAAAACGACTCGCACCAGATCATGTTCTCGGACGGGAATCGAACCCGCGACCTTTGGATATCCGGTCCAATGCTCTGACCGCTGAGCTACCGAGTCCCTCGGTACGTCCGAGAACATGATCTGGTGCGAGTCGTATTTTTTTCTAGTATATTATTTGGTATTACGTGAAGTAAGTACCTATTAAAAATTCATTTCCTGCACTGCTGAATTTCAAATTTAGAACGTGATGAACCAGCCTCTACGTAAATATGGAACGCCTCGCATTCTTTTTTCAAATGGAATTATAACATTTCAGAGCATGAGTGAGAAAAATTATTTCAAAATCAAGTAAAGAAAATGAAAAATAAAGTTATGAGCACCCGCCCGAGTCACAGAACACATCCGTGTCAATAAATTGGTATGTCTTCAAACTTGCGTCAAACGCATGCAATATTGAATGCATCCAAACCGTGCACTTTCTCATTCAACTTTCTGCCATACGAATTTGTCTTTTTTTGGAGAAAATAGGGCATGCGCTATTGCATGCCTCAATGCCTCTGTTGAAAGCGCAAGAGGAAAACGAAAGCGCACGGTCAGCATGCGCTATTGAATGCCTCGAGGCATGCGTCAGACGAAAGTGAAATGGAACGGGAAAGCATCGTATGAAGACGTACAGGTGCGCATACCCTGAAGGAAATGAGCACGATAATAACAATCAATGAATAAATATTAGACAACATCACAAACATTGCCCTGATCCCAAAGTAAGTAGCTAAAGCACTTGTGTTGTGGGAATCAGAGACATCGATGGTGAACACACACCCAGACCTGAGCTAATATAATATAAAAGTTCTTTTTCTAAATTAACCCAGCCGGGGATCGAACCCGGGACCTCAAAGATGGCGATACCTTGAAAACCGGCGTACAAACCACTCGACCACGGAGGTCGTCACGATGAATCTGATTTACATGATGATTTGCAAATGCTTGGATAGTTCTATCTAATCTTAGTTTCCCCAGTCGGGGGAATGAAAAAGTTACATTAAAAGTGCCAAGATTATCTTGATTTACGAGATTAGTCTGCGCTTTTACGTGAAATAAGAATATTTCCCATTTAGGGTGAAGATAAAATCATAGCTACCGTTCACTCCTAAATGAAGAAGTGAACTCCAAATGGAGGTTGATCGATGATATAAGGTCATATAAGAAGGAGAATTACTGACAATATATGAAATTGTTGAGTGAAAGATGGAAGAAATTCTTTGTACACGTGAAGTTCGAAGTTATCGATATTACTGAAAATGGTACACAAAAGTTGTAAGAAAATTAAGACTGAGTCTGACTTCGTTATCAGTTTGCGACATTCTATACACGTGGAATACCAAGTTTTCTTAGAAAAAAAATACAAAAGCAGTTTGTGTCTAAAAGAGTTTTATAAAACGGCACGTGAGCGGCAAGCTAGAACGCCACTGAAGCTGTTTACTTCGTTACACTTTGTAATTTTGTACGTCATAAAAAGGTCTCGTAAGTAAAATTTAAATAAAAAGGCGTAACTTTAAAGACTTTAGTTTTACACTAACATTACATATTAAACTGTTTGCATCACTTGTTTATTATTGAGTGTCTAATATGATAAAATTGTAGTTCATTCATACATATTTTGTAATTATTGTTATAAATCTACTTCTGTTTGTTACTTGTTTTCTATATTTAGGTTTAGGTATATTCTGTGATTTAGATTTAAAGACTAACCCCCTTACTAATAAAGATTGTATAGCAGATGTATAAGTTACACAGTGGTGACTCTCTGTCAAACTATTTAAGTTTGACATTAAAAAGAAAGGGACAAAACACTGTGTAACTTATACATCTGCTATATAATCTTTATTAGTAAGGGGGTATATTTTTATATAAAATATAGTATAAGCGTTATTCCAACCAAATTCCAGAGAGGGCCAGCGCTGTCAACCAGACAGGGGTAGCCGAATACACGATATTGGCCGACCGAGCATGCCGATGCCGCCGTGAGTCATACATTAAAGGGTGACTTTATTACACACATACTTACACACATATTTTACGAGCAACACTTATTAAAACTTACTTATTATTAAAGAGTTTTATTATAGAATACACTAAGGGCTTTTGAAAAAAACAATTGAATTATTCTCTCTAAACTAGTTTCGTTTATAATAATAAAGTTGAGGAAAACATATTATTTAGTCAACAAAAAAAATACATTTAACTAACGATATAAAAACAAGTCACTTCTTACGAATACGAATCTTGAAATACGAATTAGTTTCAGTTAAAACCGTTCTTATAACGTGGAAGACAAAATAAAAATGATTCAAGAGAGTAAGCGATTTCGATTTATCTTTTTTTTCATCTTGTTTTCAGAATTCAAACGTTCTTATTCAATATAATATTTTAAGCGCTTATTTAAAACTTATTGAATATAGGTAATTTACTCAAAACTCATATTACCTACAAGTAAACAAACTACGTTAGCATACTACCATTGAATTTAAACCAATAGTATTACGAATTTCTTCTCATTGCTAGTCATATTCAGTTCTGAAACGCGGACTGAATTGCGACGTAATTCGATATGCGCTCGCAATTAAATCAATTAAAACGAGAACTCAAAAGCTGTGGAAATAATTGAAATTGTTGTGAACAGAGCATGAATAGCACACACAAAGATGTTGTGTGTGAAAGGTAATTTATGTTTTATTTAATGATTAATAAACATTAAAAACTTAATGAATATTTATTTGGATTCTTAGTTTAAAACAGTTTGTGTTTAAACCACACCACTTTAGGCGTTAATCCAGATTGTAACTACATAAAACACATTTAAACCAGGAAAAAATAATACTACATAGTTTTTAAATATTTCAGAATTTTATAACATAATTATTTCGTTGTAATTCTTTTTTCTTGATTGGCGGCGCTAGCGGACTCACCATGCACCCATAATAAGTATTTTGTGAACATTAATGTACAATAAAGAAACATTTTTTGAAACTGCTTTTAATGAAACAAAACTTAGGCCATTACCTTCACATTGAGAAAGTTTTATAACGATTACAGTACAAAATGGAAATATGCGACTTCAAATAACTTCAGCTTAGTATCTTTATAAAGTGAACCAAAAATATAACTTATTAGTTAATAATAATCAACAGACATTAATATTTAAACCTTTTTACCAAATACTTACCGATTTTTTCACCGAACGTTTTCACAAATAATTCACGAAATGTATTTGCTACGGGCGTAGCGTCTCGTAGCGACCGCCCGCGCGCGTTACGATTCTCACACTGAGCTTACTACGGCTTTGTGAGCTTTTCGTAGCTACGCAGGTATACAGCCTTATGAACTATTTTAGTTCCATAAGTGTACTTGGGAGTCTTCCAGAGCTTGCAAACTCATTGAAATAATATATATGTACACAAAAAGTGAAAGTACCACTTATATGTCTCTGTGTTTTTCTCGTTTATTTTATTAGAGTACTTTCATAGACTGCAAAGGTTTCATATTATATCAAAATTCTGATTGCTTTTTACGATGAAGTTTGTCCTTTTTTATCCCCAAACACGTGTAAATAATATACTAGAAAAATATTTGTGTATAAAAATACACAAAGATCACTACTTCCATACCCAATCACCATCTTTTTAGGGTTCCGTAGTCAACAAGGAACCCTTATAGTTTCGCCATGTCCGTCTGTCCGTCCCCAGCCTAGCTTATAGACTCTTAGTACTAGAAAGCTGTAATTTGGCATAAATGTACATATTAATCACGCCGACAAAGTGGTGAAGTAAATTTTTAAAAATATTGCGGGTTTATAAACAAACAGTAAACAGATTTTTGATTGAGGTATCCGTTTCTGAATTATTAAGCTTTAAAGTGCAAAATTTTGTTACAGTCAAGTGTCCGGTTGTTTTTGAAAACGTGAAAAAATTCACGATAGTTGTTTTTCTTTTTGTATATATAACGAAGTTAAAAGGAAAACTATCACAGCTAACTAACTAGGCTTTACAAGTTTACGAGTAACAGTCGACCAACTTATAAAATGTACTTGGCGCAGTACAAATTCCTCATTAGGAACTACTTAAATAACTTTATCAGATGTATGAAATCTCGCCAACATTGCCCCTGGCCGGATTCGCATTTACCGTGGTAATTGCGAATCCCGCAAGGGGTTTTCACCCACCAATCCGCATTGGGCCTGCGTGTTTATGGCCCATATTATCCATCCATAAGGAAGAACTGTCCTGTAGCAGTGGGGATACTATACTAATAGCTGTAACTGAAATGATTTTCCCGATGTCTCAGCTAATTTTTAAAAATTTCGAAAAAACACTATATAACCTGTAGGAATATTATGATGATGATGTAGGAGAACAGACCGAACCGGAAAGCCGGAAAGTGAGACAGACATACGAAAGCATTTTTGTGCAAGCTGAAACGGAGACGCTTCGCGCACGCTCGGTCAATTAATAAAATACTTTTTGGAAATGACTTTTATTTTTCCCGAGTATCAAATCTTGTACTCGTTACTGCAGATGGCTATTGCAACGAGTTTTCACGCCCAAGAAGTTGCAGGCAAAAGCTAAAATGTACCTTTTATAATATTACTCCAATACCCTTTCAGGCTATTAGTCTTATGCACAAAAACTGACAATTATCCGGTACATTAAACTTTTATTGAGCTTAATGTCAAATCAATAGTCGAGTCAAGTGGGTCAGTGTGGGGCCGAGCGCTCGTGGCTTACCGACCGATTACAAAAACCCTTGTTCTCTTCTCATTTCGAAGGTATCGAGTTCAATGTTAACTGGCCAAGTTGTCAGTTGAACTTGGGAGTTGTATTTACTTAAAAGTGGTAAAAAACCGAGATAAATAAATTAACTTTTCTTATGGGATATAAAATCATGTTTTGCTTAGTACCTACACATTATTTTGTTGAACAGTAAGTTACAGATTTATCATTAATGTTGTTCCCAGATTATGTTACTATAAGTTGAAGTTATGTTTCAGTTAGTCGCCAGATTTAGAACTGAATTAATTATTTTGAATTGCTTAACTGCGAATAAAACTATTGTTTGCCGTACTTATATTTTGTTTTATCACTCATCATTTTGTTTCATTATCCGCTAGCCAGCCAACGCGGCAACAGCGTCGAGATAAGAAGAAGGTTCATCAGTAACTATACTGAACATAGGGCTACGCATTTTTCATAGTTGGGGAGAAAATATAAAATCTCTCCAGCGACCGGCTTTATGCCGATGTTTTCTCGATGTCTTGTTGTCAAACAACGGTGCCTTTGCTTTTCGTCAGAAAAGAGTTAAAAAATGTGGTCTCGGAACCTTTGCTGGTCAGCTCTTGTAAGAATTGACCAGCAACGGTTCCGAGACTACAAAATAATGCATAGAGCCTTTCATGTTACAACGTCTCCTCGACCGTTCCTCCCTCCCACCGGGTCAGCCTCGATGGTCACAGAGCTTTGATCGATGTGCGCTCGACGATGCGACTGTGAGTTCACTATTAAACGAATTGTATACAGCAATTGGTCGCCCTTTGTGCACTCACCAATACAATGCACCTGGGAGTTCGACGGCGATACAGATAAAATAGTTATTGAAGCAGTGAAGTAAGCCTGGCCACACACTACATACGGAATTCCGAATCGGAATGACTCCGAATGCAGCAAATCCATACAAATCTATAGACCTAACTAATAGATGCGTAATTTTTTTGTTTGGAATTTTCATACCTTATCGATATTCCAGATTCCGTCCGTATGTGGCCCACAAATTACTTATCAGGGCAAAGTCAAAAATAATTACTTATATTAATGTGTGACATATACAAGGTGTTACAAAAGTACCCCTAATGCCGAATATGGTATATAGGGACCATCAAACTGAACAACTTTTACTATGGGACCAACTCTGAAATCGCGAAAAAAATATCAGCTGTTTCGTACATTTTGATATTTTCGATTTTAATTTTAGTATAGAACAGCTGATTTTTTTTTCGCGATTTCAGAGTTGGTCCCATAGTAAAAGTTGTTCAGTTTGATGGTCCCTATCTACCATATTCGGCATATATAGGGACCATCAATCTGATCAACTATGAAATCGCGAAAAAAAATCAGCTGTTTCATACATTTTGATATTTTCCATTTTAATTTTTAACAAAGTTAGTTAGTTGCAAATAAAAAAAATCATTTCAACTAACCAAAAATCCGCAAAAATAGCATACTATGCATACGCGCATTCCTGGATAAGTTATGGCATTATTTTGTGGGGAAACAGCACAGATGCCCCAAAGATATTTCTTATTCAAAAGAGATGTATACGAATCCTTGCAAACATAGATGGTACAGAAAGATGTAGACCTCAATTTAAAGACCTTAAAATTTTGACCTTAACCTCACTATATATATTAGAAATCTGTAAATTCGTCAGAAATAACATTCACTTATTCCCCCAAGTAAAAGACTGCTACACCGGAACAATGAATCTAAGACATAAGAACCGCTTAGCCTTACCTCAATCTAATCTAAAACTCCATAGTTCGGGAGCACACGTAAACGCCATAAAAATCTATAATAAACTCCCCAAAATAATTAAAGATGAAAATTAATATAAATTCATTAATAAGAAAACTGAAAGAGTATTTGTTGGAAAACTGTTTTTTACACTATGCACGAGTTTTTCGAATTTTGTAAATGATTATTCTAAAAATTGTATTGTACTATGTTGTGTGTTATATTTTATTATAAACTTATTTGAAAATGTCATAATAAATTAGGCAAGTTTTTAATTTAATTTAAAAATAAATTGTAGTGCCCTAACGGGGTTCATGATGATACTTTTAATATTTACCACCATGTAAAACTCATGAGTCAATAAAGATATTTGTATTTGTATTTCATTTCATTTCAGCTTTTGATTATTTACATAAATAATCTAAATTGACAGCATATGAACAAAATATCTATTAATTACTAAATATTGCATTCATTTTGAATTCAAGTTTTATCTCAGTTTTATGTAAAACTTTCACTCACACTAAAAAGTTGTAGTGAAAACTTCGGCATGTTTCATCTTTTTAAATTAAACATAATATTTCTAGACACCCTGGTCCTTGGATTTATTCTTACCAAAGAATATCTATCGATCCTAATAAATAATTCAGAACTTCAGAACTTATAAGAAATGTATGCAAATATCTACGTCAAACATACAACTTGTACTTTTTTTATCCCCTTTCGTTATTGTTTCTGTAAATTCCCGTTGAATTAAACATGAGGGTGGATTTTCCGCAAATAGCTATAGAACCACTCATGAGGGTTATCGGCTCTGTGGGAACCACAGACCATGCAACAAATACTACGTGGGAACATTTTGTCGGGTATTCGCCAGTTTAGCGCAGAAAGTATAAATAAACTTACCTTACATACCTAAGCTTTCACACTTAATACAATATCGATTTTATATGTATTATAATAACATTATAAAGTTTCAAGCTTTAAAACATAATTAGCTATAGACTAAAAGAATATTAATAATATGGATACCTATCTTTCAACTGCAAACAACTTTTTCAGTAAAGAATGACATTAACACACAAAAAAAGTAATCAATCTCGTAAAATTTATCATTAAAAAATATTTTGATTAACAGTTAAAACGCCGTAGTTTCAATAGCAACGACAGTTCTTTGTATATACTTAATTAGTTTTCCCTCCAAAACCTGCCACAAACGCGCATTTCCACGGGACGTGGTCAAACGCAGCTCCCATGACGTCACGGCCGTCCTTCTGTTCAGGAGTCACGTGGACACAGCCGCGTGACACAGACTCGTGTGACGGGCATCTAGCCACAGAATAGATAAAAATATATAGCATATGTGGCGAGAGTGACATTATAATGGATAATAAATAGATATCGTTAGTAAAAAAAATCAGAACAATAATTCACTTAGATATTCACGTGATGTCTAGATTAGGCAGCACGTGAATATTTTAGTTCGTTGCTTATTGGCATCCCTTTTTATAAACAAAACCCCAGCGTGTAGCAGAAGCAGAAACCACAAGCAGGTGGAGGTGAGCGTGCGCCGGCACGCGGCCCGACCGCGGCGCCACTGCTGACACACACCTGACACCTCCAGCGTGGAGACACACGTGAATGCCACCGTCTACTCAATACACGCGTATTTTCTTGACCCCGGATTTGTTAAGATTTTAAATGATGATGAGGTAATGAGGCCGAAGGGCACCCATCCGTAACAATTGAGGAACTGCCTGTTCACTGGAAGCTTTAAAAGGAGGATTTAAAGAACCAATCAACCCTAGGTTTGGGTTTAAACACTGGGATTTAAAACTGAGATAATAAAAATAAATACTTAAATTAAAAAAATATATTAAAAACACGACCGCCCTGCCAAAACGAACTAAAAAATTTAATAACGAGAGTCATTGTAGTTGGGGGACATTGTTCCACAGATCGGAGTTATTTTATAACATTGTTTTGTTAGTGGAGAAGTGTTAAGTATATATTTTTTGATTTCGGTGTTGCGTTGCATGTTTAAAGCATGTTAATATAAATTCCTTTTTACCGACTTCAAATGGATCCCTCCATTTGAAGTCGGTACTGAATTTGACCCGTATTTTTTTTGGTTTTTTGTTTTTTGTATGTACACCGATTACTCTGGTGTTGGTGTGCCGATTTCAATAATTGTTTTGAAGTTTATAATTCGAATTTTACGATATGAGATCTACTCTCTACTATTTTCAGTGGAATTCGTTATATTTGTTATCAGTCGTAGTGGAGACGATGCAATAAAGCGGCCACACGACTAGTTACGATCCTCATTTTATGGCAGCTCGTTAGACATCTCATAAAAATGGTACACATACCTACCTAAACTAAACGTTATAGGTACCTACTTATATTTGTGGTTGATATCCAAGTCTATCGCTTTACATTTGTCCTTTTATTAGAAATACATTTTTAGCTCTTTGTTCCCTACAATTACAAACACACACATTCCTATCTATACCTAAGTAATAATTATTAGGTCTTTGAAGATAATAATAATATTTTAGTCAAAATTAAACCAAATCTACAATCAAGGCTTTTACAGGAATCGTCTAACAATACCACATAAATGGCCACGGTTTGTTTTGAATGCTTCCATATTGTATGATATGAATCAGCATAATAAGCGTCCTCTAAAGATGTATTCTGTTGCAGCCACTTAGAGCCGATGAGGTGGCACTTGTGCAAATTACAGCTTTCCTGGCCTCTTAGTTATTGCTTCCAGTTGCATGTCCTATAAACTTTATCCTCTTTTTAACCGACTTCAAAAAAAATCACCGTCTTAAAAAAAGGAGAAGGTTCTCAAATCGACGGTTTTATTTTTAATATTTTTACGCATGTTTTACCATAACTTCCAATTCCAATCCAATTCAAATTGGTAACTGAATAATTATTATTCTTGAACAATTCTTTTAAACCGATTTCATAAAAAGGAGGAGGTTCTATGTTCGTCTGTGTATTTGTTTTTTTTATCTGAAAGTAAATATTCAGATGTAGTCCCATAAAATTTTTACAGAGATCTGACTAGTAGTTTTTTCATAATCCTGAAAATATCGATTATTTAGCTAAACATCGCACGAGTTTTTACGGATTTTCAGGCATAATTAACTTCTTTGTTTATGAACCGATTTAGATGGCTCTTTTTAACCGAACCGATTTTTCATTGGTATTGGACCTTGGACTTCGAAGACACACAAGGGAACTCCTCAAAGTCAACTAGGATATGTATAGTGATTGAGATATTAGTAGGTTTATGACAATCCAAAACAATCCAAAACAAACCGAGCTATGGTCTGCGACGTTTTGGACTAGACTTGGACTACGAAATACGAAGGCACAACTGAACTTCTTAAAAACAAACAGCGTGAATTTGGAAATTGAGTTATGGTCGTTGTACCATAGAAAATATTATATGAAGTTAAAAAATATTTACACGCTTACATACCTTACCACAAATACTAGTATAAAGTAAAAAAATATTGACACGCGTACATACCTACCACTAAAAAGTAGAAAATAAAAAAGCTTTTTTAAAAAGCTTTAAAAAGCTTTTTTGCTTTTTTTTTTGTATAAAAGAGTCTACTTCTAGAGTGGTCACATTTTAATTTTAGTGGTATTGGACATTGGACTTCGAAGATACAAAGAACTCCTCAAAGTCAAATAGGATATGCACAGTTACTATTTGACTTTGAGGAGATAGTGATTGAGATATTGGTAGGTTTATAACAATCCAAAACAAACCGAGCTATGGTCTGCGACGTTCTGGACTAGACTTGAACTACGAAGGCACAACGGAACTCCTTGAAAACAAACAGCATTGGAAATAGGTTTATGGGCATTGTATCATTGAAAGTATTAAAATAAAGTTAAAAACAAAACCAGCTTCAAAATTTAATAAGAAGCTAAAAAGCAAGAAAAAATATTCAAATCTAATGATTTTCTATGCCTATCTAATTACGAACAATTTAACATGATTATAAAATCAACAATAAGACTCTTTGCTTTGGAATATTTCTTGGCTCTAAAAGCTTTAAAAGCATTATTTATTTTATTTATGTCACTATTAGGAGGTTTCATACATCTCAAATATAATATTTTATTAATTATCACGCACATTAGCTAGTGGTGGCCACATAATATATAATAATAATAATAATAATTTATTTATTCAAGTAATTAAAATAACTCATTTGTTAGTAACAAATGTTTCTTATAAGCTATGTTAGTACTTATGTTTAGGATATAATATTAATTATGTTTTTGCCATGCCACTTGATATGACACAGCAACGATTGATATACGAGCAGTCAAGTCTGCTCGCAATCATGTCCAGGATGCTGTTAGGGCTCCCCCGCACCCTGCGCACCAGGGAAGCACATCTTTTGCGCATAGTTGCGTAGAAACAATCGACGCTGGCCTCTGTGAACATCCCAGATGCACTGCAGGAGCGACGCAACCCCAAAAGCATCCTGAACGCATTATTATATTGGACTCGGAGGGCATGATAAGCGCTTTGTGTGTAGTTGGACCACAGGCTGCACGTGTAAAAGGATGTACAAAAAGCTCGAAACAATGTAATTTTAACTTTACGTGAACAGCGCGCAAACCTGCGGACCAACATGTTCGCTCTGACTGATAATGCCCTCCGCTCCCTTTCTATGTCATCGTTGTCCTTGAGGTCGGACGTCAACAAATGACCAAGGTATTTAAAAGAGTTCGTTCTTTTGAGTTCGCACTTATTAAGCCGAACCGGCGGCATTCTGTCAATCCGTCGACTCCCAGCCTCAAAGACCATAACCTGGCTCTTATTTACATTATAAGCCAAGCCATGCGACTCAGCGTATGCTTCACAGATAGAAGTCAATTTTCTCAAGCCACATACAGACGCACTCAGCAGCACCATATCGTCCGCGTAGCTGATATTGTTTAAACTGACTCCGTCTATGTAACAACCGACTCTGGTGCCGCTGAGCTCCTCTATCAGTTCATTTATATATAGATTAAAGAGGGTGGGCGAGCTCAAACCCCCCTGTCTCACCCCACACTCCAATCCATACGGCCTTGAGAGAACACCATCCCATCTTACACTGTTGACCTGGCTTCCATACCAATATTTAAAAATATTTATGAGTTGTGTTGGTAATCCGACTTTCTCAAGTTTTCTCCATAACAAGTCGTAGGAAACCAGGTCAAAAGCCTTCGAGAGGTCTAAGAAACACGCAAATACAGGCGTTTTACGCTTCGTATAGTATGTAATAGCGTGCTTAACACACAGTATAGCGCTCTCTGTGGACAAACCTGGAATGATAGGCATATAAATTTTAATAAAACATGTCTAAATGAAGGCGGGTGGGGCTTTTAGAATTAAAAAAAAAGAAGTTGTCCTCCAGCCCCACACATTTTGCCTGAGGTGTAAAGTTTGTGAAGTTAGAGCTTGTAAAATTAGGGCGTGTAGAGTTAGAAGATTGGCTCTAAATGAGGTCTGATAACTTTAGAAGCTTGGCTCTACATGAGGTCTGATAACTTTAGAAGTTTGGCTCTACATGAGGTCTGATAACTTTAGAAGCTTGGCTCTACATGAGGTCTGATAACTTTAGAAGCTTGGCTCTACATGAGGTCTGATAACTTTCGAAGCTTGGCTCTACATGAGGTCTGATAACTTTAGAAGCTTGGCTCTACATGAGGTCTGATAACTTTAGAAGCTTGGCTCTACATGAGGTCTGATAACTTTAGAAGCTTGGCTCTACATGAGGTCTGATAACTTTTTCACAGTGCGAGCCAATGGTCTCGTCTTGACAAATGTTTTTGGTGAGATTATCCTTCTCTGCGTAAGTATAGCCCACAGCTCTTTAAGTCCACCTCCACACGTGATATGCATCACGACGCAGCGATCGACAGCCGGAAGTGCGACTCATTCCGTAAGCTGGAGGATGTGGGAATCAGTCAGTAGGTACACACGACGGCACCTCAGACTATAAATGTTGACCTTGAGACCGCCTTTATGCCCTACGTAATAAAAGCTGTTTTCGCAGTTTGACTACATAACCTGACGTGCTGTCGTGTGTACCTACGCAGCAAACATCTTTAGTCACCTATCATTAGACGCCCAAATTACGAATACTTAAAGGATGAACAAGTTCTTGAACTAAAAAACAGAAGTAGGTAGCTGCTTCCTGAATTCATAATCAAAAAGCCCGACCATATTATTTCATAGGTTCCTAGATAACATGTTTTTTCCGAGATCGCTTCATAAGTAGATTTGCTTTGACATAAAATATGACGCCAACAAATTAATTTTGTTAACCTATCAATGCAATTGCATTGACAGGTAACTCATCCTCCAGAAAATAAACCGTTGTTAAATGTCATTTTGATTCAAGTAGGTATCTACTTAACATTATATAATCAATCACTGGCACACATGGTTTTATTGGACATTTCCTTTGAGGCGTATAGCGTACGTGTCTCCACTCCACGCAGAGGTAATTAGCAAGTATTTACATAAAGTCAAGAGTGTATAAGTGCCCATTATTCATGAACCTTGCATTTATTACAGAAATAAAGAGCCAACGTGTCCTGAAACGTGCGCAAGAGTAAGTTTGTAACGTGTTACGTGATATACACCTAATTATATTATGTACCCAGGTAACTATAGCACAGATTTGTCAGTATTCTTAAATTCAATTCACAAACTTTTTGTATTATCTACAAAATTATAAACGCTTCGTCATCATAGGTAACAAACAGCCCAATGCAGGACATAGGAGTCATAGGTAGGGTTGCCACCCGTACTTTATAATAAAGTACTTATATACTTTATTTCGGTGTAATTGTACTCTATAAGTACCTTATGAGGAAAATAAAGCAAACCTAGTCATAGGACTCTCCCGTGGGTGGAAGTGGATGTTACCAAAACTCCACACTTGATAAGCATGGTTGTGTCCAAAACTCGGATCATAGTTTTGGACCGTTTTCATTGGAAAACACGCTGCCCTTTTCAGGTCCAAGCAGGTGATAGTTAATTATCAGCTAGGAGACTCTTACTTGAGTGTAAGGTATTTGCTATTCTACTTTGCTGGACGCCACACGACTACTTTTACTTATAATGTAATACCTACCCCTTCAAAATGCCTATCTTTGAGACTGATTATCTGCATAGGTACCTACATAATCTAATCAAACAATATCTACTTCTTCCACGACTTATGAAATTAATATGAGTCGAGGTTTTAGGAGTGTAAATATATCGATGGTCGATATCTACAACTGGGTCGTGTCAGGGCTACTATTATGGCCCCGTCCCCGTTACACTGACGAGAAAACTATGGAAAACTGAACGACAAACAGCAGAGTTCGAAGGTCTTCCTACTTGTTTGTAGGTACTTGGGTACCGCGTCATCTCAACAATGTAGAAGGAATTAACCTCGACACTCTTGCTGGCTTGCAGCGTAAGAGTTTATATACTAGAAGAAATTCGACGTTCCCACTAGTGACTCGGTAGCTCAGCGGTCAGAGCATTGGACCGGATATCCAAAGGTCGCGGGTTCGATTCCCGTCCGAAAACATGATCTGGTGCGAGTCCTATTTTTTAACTGACTTCAAAAAAAGGAGGAGGTTCTATGTTCGACTGTTTATTTGATTTTTTTTTTTTTTTTTTTTTTTTTTATGTATGTCCACCGATAACTCGAAAACGGCTGAACCGATTAACATGATTCAAACGCCACTTTATCAGGTTTGCTCCCCAGGTGGTCCCATTTTTTGAAAATTTTGAATCGGTTCAGTAGTTTTTGAGTAATCCTGAAAATACTGTAATTTTTTAGGTAACTTTTGCACGAGTTTTAACGGATCTTCAGACATAACTTCTTTGTTTATAAACCGATTTAGATGATTCTTGTTTCGTTAGAAAGGGGATACTTTAAGGATGTTTTCATTCAAATTTCCTTCACATTGGACCTTGGACTTCGAAGATACACAAGAGAACTCTTCAAAATCAAATATGATAGTGTATTAGTGATTACTCTACGGTATTGAAAGGTTTTGCATCAGCCATTTTTATTGTCACTACTGGGGCTGGGATACAAGCCTTACTTATGGGCTGATGAATAGGATGGGCCATAACCTACCGCGCGGGCCCAATGCGGATTGGTGGGTGTTAATGTGCAAATGTAGCTGGAACTAACGGCTTAACGTGTCTTCTGAAGCACGGAGGAGATAATACACTTTGGTCACCTACCCCATGTCTGACCCTTTGCTAAAATTAACAGTGCGAAAAGTGGATATTGAGTTACTAGGCGTATTATACCATTGAAATGTGTGAAATATGAATAAAATATATTTATATCATCGCTTACATTTACTTATACATACCTACCACAAAAAAGTTAAAAATAAAAAACTTTTAAAAATTAAAAAGAAAAACCTCCTTCAAAAAACCTTAAAAAAATTGCTATAAAAAAACAGCTTCAAAAAACAGCAGCTCTAAAAAGCAAGAAATAATATTCAAATCTGCATAATTACTATTCAAGTACCTACGCATATCTGATATTAAAAAAACGTCTTATGAAGTCGGGTGGGGCTTTAAGAATTAAAAAATCAAATTGAGAAAGAGAAACCACGATAAATGTTATTATGATTAAAAAAGGAAATTATCTTTAGCCCCACCCGACTTCAAAAGACGTTTTTTTAATATCAGATATGCGTAGGTACTTGAATAGTAATTATGCAGATTTGAATATTATTTCTTGCTTTTTAGAGCTGCTGTTTTTTTATAGCAATTTTTTTAAGGTTTTTTGAAGGAGGTTTTTTTCTAGTATATTATTTAGTATTATATAAAAATAGCATTGTGAATGCTTAAATCTCAAAATTTCAAATACAATTATCTTACTTAGGTACTGTTTGGGTACGTTTAGATGGACAATCAAATTAAAATTTGTAAAGCGATATTATTATAATCATGAGTTACCTACCTATGTTATGAGCAGATCCTTCTGGTACAACTATTTCTATGCTTAAAAGGAGACTCTGGGTCACGCTACTGTAAAAAAATATATTTGAATGTAAATAATAATATTTATTTGATTTATTACGATAAACTTTATATGGGTACAAAGTAAAAATATACTCCTACAGATATGCAAAAACAACTTGCTTGACGAGCTCTGTGGCGCAGGGTTAACCGCCAGGCCACAGCCTCTGTGGCCTGGCCCTGCGATTGCGGATGTTAGGCAACTTTCGCAAGGGTCGGTCATGGGATGGCTGATCAAAAAATTATTATCTTGAGCTTCGTGCTTTGGAAGGCACGTTAAGCCGTTTGTCCTGGCTGAATTAAATTTGCAGTCGTTAACACCCATCAATTCGCATTGAGCCCGCGTGGTGGGTTATGGCCCATCCTCCTTATCCACCCACAAGGAAGGCCTGTGCCCCAACAGCCGGACTATGAAAAAAAAAAACCTCCTTCAAAAAACCTTAAAAAAATTACTATAAAAAACAGCTTTAATAAAAAGCAACAGCTCTAAAAAGCAAGAAATAATATTCAAATTTGCATAATTACTATTCAAGTACCTACGCATAATCTGATATTAAAAAAACGTCTTTTGAAGTCGGGTGGGGCTAAAAGATATTTTCCTTTTTAAATTTATATAAACATTTATCGTGGTTTCTCTTTCTAAATTTGATTTTTTAATTCTTAAAGCCCCACCCGACTTTATTAGACGTTTTTTTTAATATCAGATATGCGTAGGTACTTGAATAGTAATTATGCAGATTTGAATATTATTTCTTGCTTTTTAGAGCTGTTGCTTTTTATTAAAGCTGTTTTTTTATAGTAATTTTTTTAAGGTTTTTTGAAGGTTTTTCTTTTTAATTTTTAAAAGTTTTTTATTTTGAACTTTTTTGTGGTAGGTAGGTATGTATAAGTAAATGTAAGCAATGATATAAATATATTTTATTCATATTTCACACTTTTCAATGGTACTTGTATAATACCTACTCCGAATAACTCAATTTCCACTTTTCGCGCTGTTAATTTTAGCTGTTAAGGGGTGCGTGACCAAAGTGTATTATCTCGAGCTCCTCCGTGCTTCAGAAGATACATTAAGCCGTTAGTCCCAGCTAAATTTGCACTCATTAACACCCACCAATCCGCATTGGGCCCGCGTGGTGGGTTATGGTCCATCCTATTCATCAGCCCATAAGTAAGGCTTGTATCCCAGCCCCAGCAGTGACAAGAAAAATGGCTGATGCGAAACCTTTCAATACCTTAGAGTATAATCACTAATACACTATCCTACTTGATTTTGAAGAGTTATCTTGTGTATCTTCGAAGTCCAAGGTCCAATGTAAAGAAAATTTCAATGAAGACACCCTTAAAGTATCCCCTTTCTAACAAAACAAAAATCATCTAAATCGGTTTATAAACAAAGAAGTTATGGCTGAAGATCCGTTAAAACTCGTGCAAAAGTTACCTAAAAAATTACAGTATTTTCAGGATTACTCGAAAACTACTAAAACGATTTAAAATTTAAAAAAATGGGACCAACTTGTGAACAAACCTGATAAAGTAACGTTTGAATCATGTCAATCGGTTCAGCCGTTCTTGAGTAATTGGTGAACATACATAAAAAAAAAACAAATAAACAGACGAACATAGAATCTCCTCGCCTTCCCCTAGGTAAGTAACTTTACGCTTTCCCTAAATTTCGGAAAGTTCCAATACCTACTTAGTGGTAGGTAGATAAGTTAAGTTAGTGACATAAAAAAGTTTAATTAATGATGATAGCGAAGTTCATAAAATATAAACCAACTATTGAACGGACAGGTCAAGTAAATTACCAACAACAGATGAGATCATCAAAAAACCTCTTTTCTATACGGAAAATGCTATCACAATGTTGGGCAACGACCATGGGTTCGCAAATGTGTAGGTACATTTTCCTCATACTTTCCGATGCTCGTAAGGTTAATTGGTCTAGAAAACATGGTAATGAATGGCACGGTACCTATCGAGAATCTAGATAATGCCTATTGTTTGTGTGGCCAGGCCACTTTCTGCGCAGCAACGATGCGTCACGACGAGACGCCGAGAGGGATATTGTTCCCAGCGCTGATGCCGATGTTCAATGCGCTTTGTCTCCTGAATATTCATGACGTATTCTGATTCATTGAACTATGTACTTGAAAACTTTCACAGTGATTATCTGGACTTTTTTATTTTACCAAACTAACTTTGTAAATAGCCTTGGTGAACCGAACGTACCTAGGTACTTTACCTACTGTGCGCGTGGATTTCTGCACGAGTTTTATTTTAAATGCGAGATTTAAATGATATTGTGTGATTATTTTAGTGATTAATAAAATTAATAATGAGTGGAAAAAGGGGTAAAACTTTATTTAATTCATTTTTTATTTAAGTAAATAGATTCAGAATTTTTTGCTTAGGTACGCTACTTGACTGCTTAACTGTAATTTTCAATTTACTTTAACAAGGCCCCATCCCATTGTAATAGCGCGCGGATTATACCTATAGGTACATAACCGACTAGTCGAATTTAAATCAGGCGGAAACCGTTCAAGCGGCGTCGATGTGAGTGCCAGCCATGCAATCTGTTTGTCAGTTCCAGAAGTATCTACTTATATACCTACCTAAGTTTAATCTTCAGTTTTGAGAAATAAACTAATTCGCAGGTTTCGTGGACGACAGGAAATGAACCGGTAATCTACGAAACACGAAATGATTAGTGAAAATTAACTATTCACTAGTCTAGTAGGTCAGAATGGCTCTATACTTAATAATAACACCTCTCCCAATTCTCCGGTGTTGCGCACTTGTACAATTCAAAGAAAGCGGATGGGGCAATAAATCAATCGGGCCACGCAATTGACGGCGGATGTTGTCGCTCCCGACGCATCACTCAGCGCGCCAAAATAGCTCCCCGTTTGTTTATCCTGCGCCTGCGCCGCACTGATACAAAATTATAAACCTATCCTTGAATCATACATCAAAATCGTTGCGAACACGAACCGCTACTCGTCCTCCGTAAGAGCAAAGAAAATTCTTATTTTCTTGTTGCGAGTTTGCAAAGTCAGTCAAAGTCCTGAACCAGTCATCTCGTTTAGAAACGAAAATTCTGAACAATAATTATTTTTATTCTGTAGTTATTTTATAGTGAACGCAATTTTGTTCATTTGTGAATTTGCTAATAAAAACCAGGTAGGCGTTTGATATAAAAAATGGTAAATAGTATGATTACGATAGTGTCGTTGTTCCTGAGACTTAACCGATAGCATATTTAAAAGGCAACTATACAACGCTCTAGCCTTAGAATGCAGACAGACAAAACATGTTACCTTTTTATGTATTATTTATAATCTGACTGGAAAACGGTATCAAGTCGTGCATAATGCAAGGAATGCTAGAAAACCACTTGAACCAAGGACTTATACAGGGTGTCCCAAAACTTTACCACACGAAAGGAAAATACCAGCCTTAAACATTTAAGGTAGGAAATTTAACTAAAAGGATATTTTTAAAATCAAAACGAAGTCCGTATTGATTTTAAAAATAACTGGAACTGCATTTTGAAAAATCGCCTTCAAGATACCGATCGAAAGTGGACTTTAGGGGAAGCCCTTAAAATTTAATATATAAATTATTACATATTGTACGGTAGGTATTGTATGCAACTTTTTGAAAAAAAATTGAATGCCGTACCAATTCCATTATTCCCAGGACTCCCCTCTAACACTGTCACACAGGGTGGTGACAACTGGGAAATTTTCAAAACTATCCCTACGAATATTTCCCAGTAGGTACTTTTCCTGCCTACATGTGGCAAAGTTTTGGGACAGTCTATTCAGATTCTGCTAGAACTGAAGTCCTGTTATCCTTAACAAAACTATGCATAGTAGTGTTGTGTGTGCTCCATTAATAAAATAAAAGAAAGAGGTGGAGTTTTGTCTATATTTAAGCTTAAAAATAAACAGGTTCTTAGATCCTGGAAGGATACAGCATCTGAAACAAGGAGAAAATAGATTAGCCCTGAACTTTCTATGATTAAACTTCATATACAAAACCAGTGAATATTCAGGTTTCAATGCAAAAGCATCATATTAAGGAATTATTTTATCTTCATTAATAACTCTAGTGTCACCAGCTTCGAGATGTGGAATCCCAACCAATGATGAAGCTTCTTTTACTTTCAGTTCACATTGTGTTTGTAACAGCCTAGTAATCTTAATAATTTTGTTTCTTATTAAATTAAATCATCTATTTTAACTAATCCTCTTTTGAATAATGAAAAGAAACATCAAACCAAATATTTATAGTTTGCTTACCCTTGAGTAAATATGCTATTGATTAGTAATGTTTTGATTCTAAATTTCTTTTATTTTAGTATAATAAATGATATAGGTTAACAGAGTAACACCCACCACTCTTATTCTATGTCCCATAGCATGTGCAGGCAAGTTGTTCTTGAAGCGGGCACGCACGCTTCCAGAGTTTCCGTGTGGGCGGGTCACCTTGCCCCAGATCGCACGGAGCTTGGTCTTCTTGCCACGGGGACCACCAGCAATTGGGGTCCTCTTCTTGGCACGGTAAACGAACACGCATTTTTTGCCAGCATAGAAATCGGCATCAAGGCGATCACGAGCTCCCTCAACCTGGAATAAGTGTAATAAAAGTTGTAAATGCGATTTAAGGCTCATTATCATTGATACCAATATCAATCTTGATCAGGTTAATCTTGTCCACATTTAAATTCAGGTTTCAAATGTCTAAACATCATATCAATTTTATTAACACAACAAATTACAAACATATTAACTAGTACAAACAAAAGGTTTCTTTCACATACATGAACACCACAATTGCACATTTTAATTTGTAGTTTTTACTAGCAAGTGTAGGTATGTATCTAAAGCTGAACCATGTTAAAAAGAAACAAGTGTTTTAAGTTTATACAAACAACTTTCACCGCACTGATTTACCTTCAGAAGAGCCGTATTCTCGTGCTGGTTACGCAGACCACGCTTGTATCCTGTGAACACAGCCTTGGCATACAGCCTGCCGTGACGGGCCTTAGATGACACTTTGCGGATGGCCTTTGGAGGTTCCGCGGGCGCAGCAGGGGCAACCTTTGGAGCTTTCTCTTTGGGGGCCTTAGTTTTAGGCGCCTTGGCCTTAGGCACACTTGTAGACGGCGCGTCTGCCATTCCTATAACACCGACGTTAATATTGTACACAAGAACTCGAGAGGTTATGTTGACATTCAGTCACAAATGAAATCGGTAATTATCTTGACGATAGTTGCTAATCAAATATCGTAGATAGTATACCTAGGTAAATTTACATCAACACATCACAAATTCATGCTTATTTTATAGCTTAAAGAAGAAAAAATATATTTCTAAAAAACACTAACCGGACACTATTTTCTTGAGAATTGAAAGAAGGCAGTCAGGTGTTGCCAAGTTTTACTTTAAAAATACCACTAAGTTTATAATTTGTGAATACCACACCACATCCCACCACACCACACACACAAACAACCAAAGAAGACCGACCCGGCAAATCGCATAGCAAAAATCTGAACTATAATATGTCGTAGGGAAAAACTGATAAATTAAGAGCGCGTAGTCTGCACACTATCGCCGCCATTGGAAAAAAATCATAGTGCGTAAATAAAGACGAAATTGTGAATTTTCTCTCTGTAGTGCACTCCGAAGAAGCTTTGTGGTACTTTTTATCGCTTACACAATATTTTCTAGCTTGTCGTTCAGTTTAATGGAGTTTTTGTACGATAAGTGGCCACTTCTAACAATAAAACTCCATGAAAATAAACGACAGGCTAGAAAATATTATTTAAGCGATAAAAAGTACCACAAAGCTTCTTCGGAAAATTTACAATTTCGTCTTTATTTAAGTACTATTTTTTTACAATGTCTAAGCGCTCTTATTCTAAGTGAGATTAGGGAGGAGAAATCAATTTAGGTGATTTCCCAAGACCCTTTTAAAGATAGGTAATTAAATTTCTAAGTAGGTGTACCTAAATAAGGTTTTATCTGTTCAATTATTTTTTTAGATCGTAATTAAGTAGGACGTTAAGCGACAGGCAAATCAAGTTGTTTTTCAAAAACAATAAATCTGAAATATCTTAAAAAGAGGATTCGGATTATTTTAATAATGACCCATCCCGGACGTCTGTGTACCTACCTATTTTGAACCCTCATGACGCCGGGTTGAAGTTGAGTTTGGAAATAATAGTAATTGCATCCTTGCGTTATATAAGATGTTCTTGATCAAATCCTTTTAGTTTAGGTTAAGACATTTTGTAGGTTATTCCAAGTAGACTCAAAAGGACCAGACTTACAATATTGCTGCTTTATTACAAAACCATACAATATAAAAAATAAATAAAAACTAACCAAAATTTCAATCAAATATTCAGGTTATTGTTTGTCCCTCCACGTGACTTACTATAATGTTGTAACAGGTTGAAAACCAAAAGTATTGAATAGTCTTTATATCTCTATATTAATTTTCACGACAAAAAGGTAGCCTAAGGTCTTCCCCATGTGGTAAACTTCCCAAAATCATAACAATTCATTCAAATCGGTTCAGTGGTTCAGGTGTGAACAGACAAGTAGCAGACATACAGAATATTATTAAGGTGTTTAAACTTATTTATTTAAAGCTAGGTGACGAAAAAGATTCTCTGAAGTAAGCACTGTAGACTCAATGTCGCAAGATGCGGGCACAGCGGGACTAATTTTTACGGTCGTGGATGTCCTTGAGTTGAGAGAAACTGAGAAACAGGCAGTATACTGACAAGACGTGATCTCACAAATTAAACCTAACTAATTATTTACATCCATTTGCGTTATAGTAAACCCAATGCAAATATGTGTTCAATGATTGTACTTCATTTTAGCAGCACGTCATGACAGTTGAGAGCACGTCAAGTTAGACAGTAGTTGAATATTGCAAAATCATGTTTGTTTTATTACGTATGGCTTTAAAGACAGTCTCTAGGTCAACGACTGTACCTTATTTGTGAGATAGATTTGCCTGAGTATTTAGTCATACTACTCTGGCAATGTATTCCATGGGATTGTCGGAATACAAAAAGTACAGCTTGACCGTAAAGAGTTGACAAAAAATGAGGGCCCCACTTTCTATGCAAACACGTCAAAATCACGAATAACTTGGCAGCACTGACTATATTTTGTACTGACTAGTTCCATTTTATTTAATTTCTACTCTTTCTGGCCAAGCTGTATCTCTGCTAAATAAACTCTATTGCTTTTCAAATTATTTTTTCTATTTTTCCTGCATTCTAAATTGATAAGAAAAGAGTTTACAAAAACTATTACTTTTAGTTTACTACTTTTTTTGGCAAGAAAGGGATTAATTGAACGGTAAAAAGGTAAAAAAACTTGGTAAAGAGCAAGAATGGTGTTACAAAGATTCTGATTTTCCCTAGAAAAAATGCAGTTTTCATGTTACTGGCAACATAGTAAATGTTTCGTTCAGAAATAACTAAAAATATATTAAAAATAAAGTTGTTCTTTGGTTGTATAGCGCAACACCGGGTGCGTTCCGTCATAATGTCAATGTCATTTGACATTATTTGGTATTTAGATGTTTTTGTGTCTAAAAGTTCATGGTTGCTCTTCAAAAAAATTTGATTTTGTTTATAGGAATGTTTAAATTATTCGTATTCCAAAATAGAAAACGAAAACTTTGTACTTAATGACATCTAAAGTTCTTTTAGGTTATAAAAACAACTGGATCGTTCTGTGGCTTGGTTGCAACTCAAACGAGTTAAACTTTACCCAAACAACTACACCCAAAACGACGGAACGCACACGGGGTGCGTTCCGTCGCTTCGCTCGAGTGCACTCGCGCGCGCTCGGGTGCGCACTCTGACCGTTCAGTGGCTCGGTGAAATTTTACTCTGACAGCTGTCAGAGCGTAGTTTCACCCGTTCCGTGGCTCAGAGTGCAGCAACCAAACAACCACCTAATTCGGTCGTTGAAAAACGCTCTGACGTTTATCTTTTGTCATAATGTTAATGTCATTTGACATTATTTTGTATTTTGATGTTTTTGTGTCTAAAAGTTCATGGTTGCTCCTCAAAAACACTGATTTTGTTTATAGAAATGTTTAAATTATCCGTATTCCAAAATAGAAAACGGAAACTGTGAACTTAATGACATCTAAAGTTTTTTTAGGTTATAAAAACAACTGGAGCGTTCCGTGGCTTGGTTGCAACTCAAACGAGTTAAACTTTAACCAAACAACTACACCCAAAACGACGGAACACACACAAGAAGATAATAATGGCTTTGCCTAGATTCTAAGTACATACAAGTAGTGATAAATGTGAATTATGTGGTTTATAACTGGCCACTGCCCTGCAATGCAAGCTATGTATAAAAAATGTTTATCCAAATCATTGTGAAATGATGTTGATAATTTATTTGAGTAAAACCACTTACGATTAATCAAATAAATGTTCATTTGGTTTAGTTGTTTAGTTGCATGGATGATTTCTTGCAGAACAGTGGCTAGTGGCTAAATACTTATAGCATTCAGAATGAATATTTTCATGAAAGTGTAATTAGAGATTCTGGGGCTCTATCAGCTAAAAACATTGAAGTTCATGTTAACTGTGTTTTGACAGATGTATGTGATACATTGCTACTTCGTCTTGGCACAAATAACAACTTAACAAAGAAAAATAGCAATGTATCACATACATCTGTCAAAACTCAGTTAACATGAACTTCAATGTTTTTAGCTGATACCGCCGCTGGACTTTGTCTGTCTGTCACTTGATGTTTACGTGATACGTCATTAAACAATTGACATTCCCTGCCTTGCCTGCCTGCTTGCCTGATTTGGACCAATCAGAATAAACCACGAAAAGAGACGAAGGAAAAATGGATTATCGCACTGTCAAATTAATAATAATTTAGTTTGTTTGAATTGATTGAAATACAATTGCTGCAATTTTAGCTAAGGACTGCTGTAATAGAAATTATAATATAATTATGGACTACTTAGTGAATATAAACTGGAACAAAGTCACACCATGCCTTGTTTTATTAGTGCTAGAAGTAGTATTAGAATGTGTGTATCGTTTTGATGAATTTTAACCTAATTTGTTGTGAATTTCGTGGTGTTTTCTGTGTGGATAGTAATATTCTGACCCAACATGGTACAGTTTCAGAGTGTGCGACGCCGGCGGAGGTAAACAAACACCTCGAGCTGGGCCGCGACTTCCTCGCGCGGGGTCAACTCTCAGACGCTCTGACACACTATCATGCAGCTGTCGGTGAGTTCAGTGTCTCAACAGCATCCAAAATAGAGAGCAAGACGTCCTCAGATTGTGTCAAGGTCAGACCAGACGGTTGTATGCCTTGTTAGAAATCTTTGCTGGATAAAGCATATTCTTACCATCGAGCATTGGAGTCTCCTCATAGTACCAGTCTCGAAATAAATTGCATTATAGAGCAAATAACTGTATCAAAAACCTAGTCAGTCCTCAATTTTGATATTGTATTAAATTCCCTTAAATGAGAAACCTCTTCAGTATAAAATTACATATTTATCTTCTTTTTCACAGAGGGCGATCCAAACAACTATCTAACATATTTCAAACGAGGTACAGTGTATTATGCCCTGGGCAAAGCAAAGTTTGCATTACAAGACTTTACTAAGGTTAGCTATTGTTTAATATTTGTTAGAGAATACTTATATCAAAATTGCATTTTTTAAAGACAAATCGAACTATGAAATATTATAATATTAATAATACATATATTTTGTTATAGATTGTAATAGTATGACAAATAGTAACATTATAATTTCCAATAGGTTTTAGAGCTAAAACCTGACTTCACATCGGCGCGGCTACAGCGGGCCAATGTCTACCTTAAATTAGCACAATTTAAAGAGGCCAAAGAGGACTACCTTCATGTTGTGAGTACTTCTTATTCAATTGGGAACCTTTGACATGGATAAAAAAAATATGTTTTAATCCAGGCTATAAACTATCCCTTTAGATGCACAATACCACATATGCACACACACAACCTTTACGCAAATGGCATGTTCACAAAATATCTGTGTCTCCATTCAGCTGTTTTTGTGTGATTGAGTAACAAACATCTAAACATCCAAACTCATTTATAACATTAGTAGGATAAGTTGGATATTGCATCATCTCTACCAAAATAAATGAGCATAATAAGCAGTAGGTAGTTCATATCAATAGACAGCAAATCAATCTTCTTTGTTGTTGTGTCATACATGGGATTGAACAATGTCATAATGAAAAATCCAAGTCAGAACCAATTTATCCAAAAAAATATTATAGTGGTAGTTGAAATAAACCATAATAGTAATTTAATAAGCTCCTTATTAGGCTACAGATCATTTAAATTAAAAAGTACCCGAAATTACTAGAACAAAACCAATCACTCATGTGTTGTATGTTGTACCTAACGTTGGTGCATATAATTTTATACATTACATTGTCAGAGTATAGTACTTGTGTTATCTGAAAAGCAATCATTTATGCGTCATCAATATTAATGTGCAGGCAGTAATAAAACATTTCATTCCAACGTTATGTTCTGTACATGCATACAGTCTAAAGAAAGTATTTTCTTTAATACAAAATTCTTCAGATTTTATAATTATTCATATAATCTTTAGTAATTTATGAATATGAATTATTTAATTTAACACACTACAGTTGTTCTAAATCTTACTGTTGTTTTGAAAGTATTAATCTCACTTTCTTCTGCTCTTATTCCACCTTATTATCCTAATTATTAAATTATGTGTATTTCTAGATTCATTCAAAAAACATTAAGATTATACTGGATTTTTCATAGAGATTGATTTCTAAGAGATAATTTTACATTTAAGATGTTTTATGTGTAAATGTTTGGTCACTCCGCGTGCCAAATATTTCTTATCTATCAAAGTTTGATGAAGATAAGTAAAACAGTTTTAATGAGATGCCATAAATACGACAGTATTACGACTAGAGACTTGTAGAACTTACTTTTGTGGACAGAAACGATGCTCATTTGCCTAAGACAAATAAAGCATTATGGTTCTAACACCTAAATAAGTTTGCCCATAAATAAAACAACTTGCCCGATCAGATGTACTGTACACATCCCCGACGGGTACGTGATTTTATTTTATCATTTTTGCAATAAAGGGTACTCGAGTTTGAGGGGTATGCAGCAAAAATAAAGCACTGCTCTAGGGGCATCTCATTTAATTTTTCTTATGTCAGATTTACTTTGGTTTCATAACAAAAAAAAATTAGTTGTCCGCAATATGGCGAGGTTTTTTATTTTATCGTTCAGGCTTGGAAATTATTTATTTCTGTAATTTTATTATAATATTATTATGCTAATACAGGATTTATAACTTATTATTTTAAAACTTACATTGTATCAGCAACCTGCAATTAAATTGCACGCTGTAATATCTACTGTTAGGGCGCGTTTATACGACCACGCTTAGAATCCGCATACACGCCGCCGCAACCGCCTACGCTACGCCTTCTCACCGCGAACGAACAGAAAACGCGTACGTCTGTACGAGGCCTTAGTGTAACCAATCTATGTTTAATGTCGTAATTAGTGTGAATGTTATGCTGTTTGACTATTGTGCAATATTCAGGGTTTATGTTACGCTTAGAATAGTTTTCTTTAATGTCATGAGATAAAGCATTGGCCTTCGTAATATTTGATTGACATTTTTGCCCATATCTTATCTCATCTCATATTATGTGTTCTTTTAAGTACTTAACGATTTTATGTATACATATTATAGCTTATTAATATTCAAATAAAAAAAATATTTATTATAGCTTATTAATATGGCAGTTGGAAGACAATATTTTTTGATGGACAAAAATGTTATTATTTATCTAGGTACTTGTTTAATAAGTCTGTTGTCAAAATAAGCATTATTTTGAGAGTTGAAAAATATTATGAAAACGTCTACAAGAAAGAAGGCGATACGTAGTTGTAAACAATATATTTTTTATTTTATTTTAGTAGAGATATCGATCACGGAAATATGAATTAATGTAAGGGACAATATACCGAAAATGAGTTATATACACCGTTGGATTCGGAATTTTACGCGCCATCGAATGGTATACTTGAAATGTTGATATCTTGAAAAAAAATCAATTTTTTGTCCCTTACATTACACATTTTGAGAGGTCCTAAACAAATCTTTACGACAAATTTTGACGTATCATGCACTTGTACAAAATGTCATTTTAGTTTTAAAGTATGTCTCATAAAAAGTTATATATGGCCTTTACCCTAACCACGTTTTCGTTTTTCTAAACCTGACCAGCCTTACGTTACTTTATGATTTATGTATTTGGCAATGATGTCCCTTACATTAATATGCCAGCGTGTGTAATAATTTACGTGTTTCTTACATTACTTTAATAGAATATGAATTCATTTTATTTGTCTAATACTACAATATAACTAGTAGAGAGCAAAACAGAAAACTAGAGCCCGTCCCCGCTTGCTCCGCCCGCTGCATGCTTCGTGTATCGTAGGTAAACATTAATCGATTATGGAAATATAAATTAATGTAAGGGACAAAGGTCTACTTTTCAGGAGGAGCAAAAAACAAATTTTATTTATAACAATTGCTTGTATTTTTTAACTTTTTATTCTACTTACTTGATGCCTATAGCAAAGTTTCTTAGGTTTGAGAGCTCTATAAAGCTATGCAAGCAAAATTAAGATTATCTTTATAGATTCCGAAATAGCATGTCTCTTACATTAAAAATAAATCTAGATGCGTTCTTTACCTTAATTGCATTTAACACAAAAATATTCCGCATTAATGTAACAGTCATATTTACAAAAATAATATTAGTATTTTTTGAAGTATGGTACCCTTTTGGGTTTAATAAAAATTTAATAAAATTTTACTTTCAAAAGCAAATTGGTTAACTTGATTTAATTTAGATAAAAAAAATTGCTATTATTGTAAATACATAAAATGATACAAAAATTAATCATTTAAAGTATTTATTAATCATTAAAAGTGAAAAAAATACAAGCAATTATTATAAATAAAATTAGTTTTTTGCTCCTCCTGAAAAGTAGACCTTTGTTCCTTACATTAATTCATATTTCCGTGATCGATATATTGATAAAATATGTACATTGTACGTGACACGATGAGGCGCACCTGAAACGATGTTTGTTGCACAATACTTAATCAAAACACTGGTTGAACGTTTTTTACGAACAAATGTCACGAATAATATGCGCAATCTTAGTTGTTTATTGATAAATTCTGTTTAAAGAAATGTTGTTTCATTTTTCAATATGTATGATTCAGAATGTATGTGTCACTGTAAAATTGTAAATACCGTTAGATTATAATTATCTCGTAAGATTGTCAACAAAATTGTTATTCATATCATACTGGTTACAAATTAACCCATATTGGTTTTGGTAACCATACTACAATACGACATCTCAATAAATGAACTTAACTGTTAACTCAACACGCTAAAGTTCAAAACCATTTTAAATTGTCGGTTAGCACTTAAAACAAAAGCCCTTGTCAAATCACATTTCCAAAGGCTATTACAAATTCTATTGAAAGAATTCACATTTTAAAAGTTCTGGTTTGTGGAAACTTATGGCCATCCATAATTGTCAAGCCACAGTTATTCTATTACGGCATTACGGCCTACGGCCTAGCCACGAGCCACGCAACAGGGCGGTTGGCGACACGGCTAGCGAATTCTCTCATCATTGTGCGGTCATAACACTCGCAGCAGAACGAGCTATTATTTGGCTTCACCGCTCCTCTGGTTTTCTGTTGCGGGGCCAAAAAAATGTAAATCTTTACCGACGAAATAAACAAAAACAATTCCAATCTCACGTTCGTTTGCAGACGTACGCGGACCCGTACAACGAAGAGGCGATAGCGCAGTACCACAGGGTAGACGAGCTGGCCGAAGAGCTGCGCCTAGTAGAGGCGTACTACAGGGGCGGGGACTACCGAGCGGCCGCCGAACTAGCGACGCGCCTCCTGGAGCTCGCGCCCTGGGCCGCCAGCCTGCGCCAGCTGCGAGCCGAGTGCTACATCGCCACGGTTAGTGTCCGACATATAGGACCTGCGCCTAGTAGAGGCGTACTACATATAGGACCTGCGCCTAGTAGAGGCGTACTACAGGGGCGGGGACTACCGAGCGGCCGCCGAACTAGCGACGCGCCTCCTGGAGCTCGCGCCCTGGGCCGCCAGCCTGCGCCAGCTGCGAGCCGAGTGTTACATCGCCACGGTTAGTGTCCGACATATAGGACCTGCGCCTAGTAGAGGCGTACTACATATAGGACCTGCGCCTAGTAGAGGCGTACTACAGGGGCGGGGACTACCGAGCGGCCGCCGAACTAGCGACGCGCCTCCTGGAGCTCGCGCCCTGGGCCGCCAGCCTGCGCCAGCTGCGAGCCGAGTGCTACATCGCCACGGTTAGTGTCCGACATATAGGACCTGCGCCTAGTAGAGGCGTACTACATATAGGACCTGCGCCTAGTAGAGGCGTACTACAGGGGCGGGGACTACCGAGCGGCCGCCGAACTAGCGACGCGCCTCCTGGAGCTCGCGCCCTGGGCCGCCAGCCTGCGCCAGCTGCGAGCCGAGTGCTACATCGCCACGGTTAGTGTCCGACATATAGGACCTGCGCCTAGTAGAGGCGTACTACATATAGGACCTGCGCCTAGTAGAGGCGTACTACATATAGGACCTGCGCCTAGTAGAGGCGTACTACAGGGGCGGGGACTACCGAGCGGCCGCCGAACTAGCGACGCGCCTCCTGGAGCTCGCGCCCTGGGCCGCCAGCCTGCGCCAGCTGCGAGCCGAGTGCTACATCGCCACGGTTAGTGTCCGACATATAGGACCTGCGCCTAGTAGAGGCGTACTACATATAGGACCTGCGCCTAGTAGAGGCGTACTACAGGGGCGGGGACTACCGAGCGGCCGCCGAACTAGCGACGCGCCTCCTGGAGCTCGCGCCCTGGGCCGCCAGCCTGCGCCAGCTGCGAGCCGAGTGCTACATCGCCACGGTTAGTGTCCGACATATAGGACCTGCGCCTAGTAGAGGCGTACTACATATAGGACCTGCGCCTAGTAGAGGCGTACTACATATAGGACCTGCGCCTAGTTGAGACGTACTACAAATCCAGCCTGAGGCATCTGCGAGCTGAGTGCTAAATTGCCACGATCTGTGTTCAAAATTAAAATTTATTCAGTCTAGCCTGTTATCATCACTTGTGAATAACAAATAAACTACGCTTTCAGTTGTTGTTCTGTTCCTCGGTTAAAAATTGTTCGTCAGATCCATTAGAAACATTTCTTAGATTTAATGCTGTTCATAGCAAGCAGTAACGTTTATATTCAAAAGCATTTTCTGAAAAAACCTATAAACTTAAAACATAGTCCTACACTTTATTTTTATCCACAGCGGGCCTTGGCCTTCACCTCACCTGCCCTCTGATTACGTAGCCCTATTGTTAACAATTCTCGATTGAAACCGTTTGAAATTAATGAAATTTGTAAGTCTCGGTGCTAACAGAGTACTCTATTATTAACTACCCCCGGAATCCTGACCACTGGTACTGGCTATTTTACCTCTAACTGCCGGAAAATAACAATTTTGAAATTGTTGTTATGGCCTCAGACTTAGGTGAGAAAGTGGTAGCTAGACAGGCGGACCTGAAATGAGCACTACCATCAGCCAAACCGAATACAAACGTACCCCCCTCCTGGGAATCGAACCCGGGAGCCCTGCGTCTCACACGGGTGGGCGAACCACTAGACAGACTTGTGAAGATTGTCCCTTAAATGCATATTTGATAACAGAACGACTTGTTCTCTGCGGTGTCGGACATCCGCGCGGTGAACCGGCTGCAGCAGGACTCCACGGACGGGTACTACCGGCTCGCCGCGCTGCTCTACCGCCTCGGACACGTCAGCGACGCGCTCAAGGTACATACACATTTCTGCTATCGATACACCAACTAAATATACAAGGTGTTACAAAAATACCCCTAATGCCGAATATGGTACATAGGGACCATCAAACTGAACAACTTTTACTATGGGACCAACTCTGAAATCGCGAAAAAAAATTCAGCTGTTTCATACAAAAATTAAAATCAGCTGTTCCAACATTTTGATATTTTCGATTTTAATTGTTGTATGAAACAGCTGATTTTTTTGGCGATTTCAGAGTTGGTCCCATAGTAAAAGTTGATCAGTTTGATGGTCCCTATGTACCATATTCGGCATTAGGGGTATTTTTGTAACACCTTGTATAGGGAAATTATTTGAATGTTATTTTAAAAACTGGATACGGTTCGAAAGACCATTGATACAAGTTAGTCTAGTATTTTTTTTTTGATAATTTACTTTAATATTCAGACATAGAGATAAAGCAGTTGGGAAATAAATAATAACGATGATAGATACACACAACCATCCATTTGTAGTACATTACAGCCCAAAACAGGAAGTTAGCATTTACATTGTCGAGAATGGTTTGAATTAAATCATCTGATGAGTTGTTTTGGATTTGGAATTGAAGTGGGAAAAATACAATAGATGATAGATAAAAATTAATGTGATTGTCCATTATAATAGTTACTAAAAATACGATTATATGGCCAGTCTGAAATAGCTCAGCACTGCAGGTACACCATGTCATGTATTTATTTACATAAATCACAAAAATGATATTTATCTTTTTTGTCCAATAACAGGAGGTCCGTGAATGCTTAAAACTCGACCCCGAGCACAAGAAATGCTTCCCCCTGTACAAGAAGCTCAAGAAAGTGGACAAGTTGCTCCTAGACTGCGAGTCTTCGAGTGAATCGCGGGACTTCGCCAGTTGCATATCGTCGGCGCGGAAAGTGTTGACGATAGAAGATGACGTCACTTTGGTCGTGTTCGAGGCGAGGAAGTGGCTGTGCAGTTGTTCAGCGAAGGTAAGATTTAAGTAATAACATTTAATGCGACAAGACGATGTTTGAGAGCTTCTCAAAGTTGAGTAACGTTTGAGAGCCTCTCAAAGTTGAGTACGTTTGAGTATTTAGTTAGAAGTAGGGTTTCCGGACATGTCCGGAAAAGGTCTTTGATTGGAATGCGAATTATTCATTTTGAGCATTTTATTGATGTTTTCATCCAGCTATTCGATAAGGACGACTTGGTTCGCCCTTAAGTGCACCCAAAGGTGGTGTTTTCTACAAGAAACTTATAGCGGGCACTAATGAGTTTTAATCCTCTTTATAAGTGCGCCGCAATTATCTTATAATTAGAATTATTTATTTACAATAATTTTGGTTGTCATTTGTTAAGTGCTTAAAACCTATGTAGCCATATGAGATAGCATGCAAATATGGGATTTTCACAATATTGATTTTATAAAGTATAATATTTTAATTTATATCATTAACTAGCGGCCCGCCCCGGCTTCGCACGGGTACAATATAGTTACTAATGTGGTGAGTGTGAAGTTATTAGACTATACTACAGGATATCTTATATATAGTGGTGGCCACATAATTAAGGACGCCAGTCGGTTTTCATACAAACAACCACCTACGCTAAAGTGTTTTGAAACGCTGTAAAGATAAATCCTTAAAGCGACTCGGTATTTTATTAAAGATTTTTTGAGACATAGCATGACAATTTTTATGGAATCGTTGAGTATTTGGGACCGTCATTAGAGCCAGTCTGTAAGGGTCACGTCTCGACCTTTGGGTTATGTCTTTCGCCATTGTAAACTTATCCATATTTTGGTTTACAAATAAACACACTTCAAGAATATAGAGGCTCGGTAAGGACAGTATTTTTAAAGATTTAAAGTAGGGCTTACATGATATATCTGGAGCTATGTTACAAATAGCTCTTATGCACCGCTTTTGCGAAATAAAGAGCTGTTTAATATCAGTGCCGTTTCCCCATACTATCAAACTTTGCCGCGCACTTTTTGAATTTGGAACATCTTAGTGTTCAGCGCCAAAGAAATCGAACGCTTTATATTGTTTGAATAAAGACTGGCTGGTTCGACGGCCCATAGACGCGCCGCCCGGCTGAATAAAAAAAAAAGAAATCAAATTAAAAACGCGCGAAATACAGCTCGCGTTTTCGTAAATTTTCACGGTTTGTTAGAAATTCATGTTTTTGTTTTAAACAATGAGTTCAGTGAAAGTGAAAGTATAGAATTAACTCCTGAAAGTAAAAATATTATTTTACTCCCTTATGATACAATCTACTAAGTGGACTATATTAGGGCACTACCCGGATATTATATTCTTTAACACTTCCGAATTTTTTGTGCACGCATGAAAGAATTCAAGAATTAGCATTATAAAGAAAGTTACGAATTTTCATTAAATGTCCAGAATTTATATTATTTAATCTGGGAACCCTATAAAGTTACTTCGGCCGTATTCGAGGCTAGGAAATGGCTTTGCAACCTTTCTGTTAAGGTGAAATTTTCGAAATATGTGGCCGTAGAGAGCGTTCTGAACGAGAAAATAAATAAGTACACGTAATATCTCGTCACCGCGGGGGGAACACGGGGGTGGTCATCTCGTAATAGTCGGGCAGAGCGTGGAATAAATATGAGATGGTGTAGTTTGCAGATATAATATATTTTTAGTTTTTCAAATTTTACGCAACTGACAGTCGACGACGTCACTAGGTAACTAGTGTTGCCTGGGTGTGATTAGAAAAACGCCAACGGGTTATCTCGCTACACCCGTGCCCCTCGTGGTATTATCTGAACTCTTGAGTTATATGTGATGTGATGGTGACGGCAGGAGGAGCAGTACACGGAGGCGCTGGCGGAGTGCGGCGCCGCGCTGCAGCTGCGCCGCGACGCGCGCGTGCTCTGCGACCGGGCCGACGCGCTGCTGGGGCTGGACATGTTCGACGACGGTCTGATATCATACTATACTACGCTACACTACACTACACTACACTTAAACCACACTACCTAATACGAGGTGTTACAAAAATACTCCTAATGCCGATTTTAATTTTTGTATGAAACGGTTGATTTTTTTTTCGCGATTTCAGAGTTGGCCCCGTAGTAAAAGTCGATCGGTTCGATAGTCCGGTCCCTATATACTATATTCGGCGTTAGGGATATTTTTGTAACACCTCGTATAGTACGTACGATACGATCCCGAAACGATGGAAGCGAAATCTAACTACGGAGTTTCGACACTGATCTCTGATTGCTCAAAAAACTCCGTAGTTAGATTTTGCTTATATGCATCTCGGAAAATTATTATAAACCCCGAAAACCGCCGTTTTTGAAAATAAAAAAATGATAAATTGCATAATAGCAACCTTAGACCAGAATTGTATTGTTTTGACGACCTCCGTGGTCGAATAACTTTGTACGTCGGTTTTCAAGGTGTCGCCATATCTAAGGTCCCGGGTTCGATCCCCGGTTGGGTCAATTTAGAAAACGAACTTTTCTATATTGGCTCAGGATGTTTGTGATACCACCGTTGTCTCTGATTTCCATAACACGAGTGCTCTAGCTACTTTGGAATCGGAGCAATGTATGTGATGTTGTCAAATTATTTATTTATTTTGCTTTTGCCCATTAATGAGATTGATTATCGAAAACAATAGTCTATTAATAGACAAAAAAAAAATTACAATAAAATAAAAAATATTGTAATATTCCAGCGATCCAGTCGTACAAGGAAGCGCTGGAACTGGAGGAAGGCCTGCAGCGAGCCAAGGACGGGCTGAGCCGCGCGCAGAAGATGCAGAAGCAGTCCGAGCAGAGGGACTACTACAAGATACTAGGGGTTAAGAGGTAACACAACACTTATTTATCTTTAAGGCGACTCATCGATATACTATTTCCGTATCTACTGTCTCGCTTAAACTCTCGTAAATTGGATCACACGCAGGTTGTCAAAAAAGCAAGTAGTCATATCCGCATTTTGCCAGAAAACGCAAGTTGTCAGAATCGTAACTCGTCAGATTCGCAACTTGTTAGATTCCCATCTCGTCACATTTTGTAACTCGTCAAATACACAGCTCGCCAGAAACGCAACTCGACAGATTTTGCAGAATAGTTTTCGAGCCTAATTTGGTCATCCATCTTGCTTTTGATTACACAAAAAGTGTCTGCACAATGTTTATCCAACCTAATTTGGTTACCCATCTTGCTTTTGACCACACAAAAAATATCTGCACAACGAGTGTGGAGTTGATTAAAAGTTATGTAGTATTTTATCGGTACCATATATCATTTGACTATTAATTTCGTTTACATCAATCTGGTGGATGATTTAAAATATCTGACGAAATGCGAATTTGACGAGTTGAGTGTCTGTCTGTCCAACTGCGTATTTGTCGAATAGCGTTTTTGACAAGCTGAGTTTCGGTCCTGTGAGATGACGAAATGCTTATCTGACTACTTGCGTTTTTGACGACATGCTACGAATTCATCTCTGTTTTAAAAAAAGGTTTCTGTGATATTTTTTTCTGTTAAAAAAGAGTCGTGTTTCTGCAACTGACAAAATGAAGTCAATAAAATAATTAATGAGATTTTCAAATATCATTTTCAAATGTTTTGTATTATAAAAGTTTTCTAAATCAAATATTGAGAAATAAAATCATAAGTATTTTAAACATAATTGTAATAAATGAAAATAAATTTTCAATATCTCAAAAAAAATTAAAATCATAATGTAAAAGGAAATTTGTGACATTCATCATCAGTCATTAAAACTTTGAACTGCTATATCTTCGTCATTTTTTGCAATATTAAAATATGCTTTACTGTTATGTGAAAATAATTATTAAAATTAAATTTTAGAATAACAAAAAAATTTGGAAATTGATGAAAAATCGAGATTCTGCCATCAAAATGTTCGATGCGTCTTCTTAAGTCTCAGTTTAATTAACTTATTTTTTTATGCATAGACCCTATTTATAGATTTATACATGATACGTGTAGCAGCTATAATTAGATTAAAAATAATTGTGATCATTACAGAAGTAGTTTTCCTATGAAGTTCAATTTATGTCCCATAGTTCCATAGCACAGAATACATAAAAGTACAAGTACATAAGATGCACTCCGCAAAATCATTTAAATAAATATCGACTCTTGCGCACACTCTCGCACAGCGCTCCTTTTCCTACAATTATATTCAACTATGGTTGCCTCTCTTTCGCGTAGCTCTAATCTTTTATGACGTATGAAATAGTTCCGTCCGGACGGAGCCGCCGGCTGGTCGTAGGCCCCGTGCCGCAGTGCTCGTAGTTCAGTTCGGTGGTCGCTCCCGCAGGTCGGCCAACAAGCAGGAGATCGTGAAGGCGTACCGCAAGGCGGCACAAAAATGGCATCCGGATAATTTCCAGGGCGACGAGAAGAAACTCGCCGAGAAGAAGTTCATCGACATCGCGGCCGCCAAGGAGGTACGTCCCATAACGAGAGCTAATTTCATCATTAATTTTAAACGCGATTTGTCACTAAACTAGTTTAAGGCGGTCACTGTCATGTCATAACAATGAAGAAAAATTGTTACAAAAAATTGATAATTATGTAAATTGAATACATCGAAAAAAGGATGATTAGCATTCTGGTCTAGGTCTTCTAGCGATGAGTTTTAAATCATCGAGAAGGTCTTTCGATGGGGTGTCACTGCCTTTTTCTCTCGCTAGGTGGCGCATTAGCGATGGTACCCAATTGAGTAATTAATTAGACCTTATTTTAAGTAATTTGTTCGTATTGGACAAATTACTGAAAAAAATAAACAATCAAGTCGAACTTAGAGCTTCAGAAATTGCGCTAAACTGTCAGTTTCATAAGAAAGTTGATATATTTTTATTATTTTCGTGAAATATTGTGATTACGCTTCAGTTTGCAGCTTTTAATAGCAAAAATCGAGGTGTTTATCGTTAATATCGTCTATAAATTTTTGGATATTATTTTTAGACAGAAGTGGCAAAGCTGAGCTGGCATTGATATCTAAATGTTTCAGCAGGTGGATGATCATATTTATCATCATCTTGACAATCTTCTATGCTTCTTCTACTATAGAAGAAGACTGTCTAGATGACAATATAATACCAAATTTATGATTTCGGTCGTACGATTCCAGTCTACGACAATGTCACGATGCCCTCATCGTTATTACGTGACGCGATCTTTTCATAACCTATGTTTCGCTCCGGTCGAACTCGGCCCGAATTCGGTCGTCGTGAATTTTAATTTAAAAGAAATTTACAGAAAACCGTCATCCTATGTAATCGATATGCAACGGTAATTGATTTTGCAGGTGCTGACGGACCCCGAAAAGCGCGCCCAGTTCGACTCCGGCGTGGACCCGCTGGACCCCGAGGGGCAGCGCGCGGGGGGCGCCCCGTTCCACGCGCCCTTCCACCACTTCCAGCACGGCAGCCCCTTCCAGTTCAAGTTCCACTTTAACTAGACACACACACACACACACACACACACACACACACACACACACATACACACACACATACACGCTGTAAACTGTATATTCTGTTTGCGGAGTAACAGCGGGGTTACTCCCGACTTGTGTTACCAGACTTCAGAATTTCCTGAAGTCTGGTAACCCGACGTCTGGTGTCCTGACGTGTCAAGATTTTTGGGTCCCTGATGAGATTCCTGTCGGAGTTGGAAAACGTCCGGATTTTTTGCTTTATTCACAATATAACGAAACAAATCTTAGAAATTTAGCTAATTCTTTATTTATCTTTTCTTAGGTGACTTATCTTTTACCTAGGACCTAGATAGATACATTTACAATAAATAGGTAATCGACACAACTAAAATTAAAAAAACGAAACTTTCTTTTAACATTTTAATTTTGTCAAGACTTTTTAGTAGAAATCAGGCTTTTTGTCAGGATATTATAGGTATACCATCTGGTGACCCTTTTAACGTTTATTCGATCCTGATGAGAACTCGATCTCGTCGGGAGTAACCCCCAGTTATCATAAACTTCATTTTGTATGGAATTGGTGACCCGCCATCTAGCGGAATACGCGATGAACTTCATCAACGTCATACGACACTCAAACGCTCTCACGGTCGAGGGTAAGGTAAAAAACAGCTCTGAATGCTCCAAACCACTATCCCACGAAATAATAAAAATATAGTCAGCCCCCCATAATGACCGACGAAACACGATATGTATTGATACAGCGTTTGACACTTGTCTGGATACAAATGTCTAACGAAATTCGTCTTATTCACAAGTAATTTTAGACAGAGTTAAAATGCAATAACTTACCATAAAATCCCAACGGAATAAATTAACTGGCTACTGCTAGAAAAATATAAATATATATATATCACTCCTCCATACGATTATTGTAGGACGATTGTGATAATAGTGGTAGTAAAGTTTAATTACTAATAATTTATAGCAACAACTAAAAATGCGTATTTATTTACTAAAGCTACCTTGTATTCTTTCTGAAAATGATAATTTCTTTCAAATAAATTCGGGCTATTTCCTATACAAATTACCTCGATCACTCACAAGGAGTCTAATGGCCGAATACTTAAACATCGTCCTGTCCCGTTGAATGTCAAAGATATGACAAAGAAAGCATTAGTTTGAGCCTCTCAAAGTTGAGTAGCGTTTGAGTATTCGGCCAAATATAATGACCTCAAATTATTTGAATCATCATTAGTCAAATATCATTTTATAGATTTATTCATTACATTTATTGATGTTTTTTTATGAAATAAATCGATGTTTTCTTAAATTATTTTTAAGTCAGCCAACATTACTTAATATTGCCACTGCTACAATGAATTTTTTTATGCAATACTTCACGGCATATTTAGTTTTATAACTACAGCTGTTGGCTTTTCACTAAAAAATTAAATTATCAGCCTTATCAAGACTTGTAACAATAAGTATTGATCTCGGATGTTTTTTGCTAACAAATTGTAACGCATGTTAACGACGCCTTAAAATAGGGCATCTATAGTGTAACAATCGTGTCTCAATTGTGTTGCAATAGTATTGCTTTTGTGTTTTAGGAACAAAACTGCGTCAAAAAGCAAGACTATCAAAATAACATTGAGATACAATTGTAACTTTAACATTAGCAGAATGCGAGGCCCTGGAATTATACAAATTGTGATTAGATTCAATTTGCCTTGTTAACATGCGGCCGCTCTAAGAGAATGGTTCCTAAAGTTTGGTTAAGTTTTAAACTTTGAGAACCAGTATTGTATGTAGTGCATGCGCGCACGCATATCGGAATGTTTATGTGTAATAATCTAATGAATTGTTTCTTCAAAAGTACAAACAGTTGCTAGTATTGATCTTATCATTATAATAATTCTTGATAATTAATTAGCGATTGAAAAATAACAACGAGAGTGTAGCAAAATTGAGACAAATGTTTGTTCTCACATTTATATAATGAGGCTGAGAGATTCGCACAGACAATTTTTATTATGTTCCCATCAGTTAAAAATTAAGAATTTTAATTCGCCACCAGTAGGTTAAGTTCTGTCGGGTAATAAAATAAAGTGTTTGATATAATAATAAAATACGAAAGTTATGCCATCTGGTGGCAAATCAAGTAAATTAAAATATAGTTTTAAATAACGGACTATAGTGTCAGTAGGCCGCGTGTTCATAATGTCATCGTTTAAAATTAAAATCATTTACATTGAATTACGACTATCTTCCAGATTTTATAAAAGTTTTAAATAGAAAAACGACTTTCACCACCGTAATAAGTATGATAATCTCTTTGCCATTTCCACCTTGCACTAGTTAAATATGAGCAGTGTTTCTGGGTAGCATTTTTCTTAATTAGAAGTGTTCCGGGGGCCATCTAATCGACCCAAAGTTTAATGTATTCCCATTTGTCCTATTGTGCAGTTTTACAGTAGAACTAATGAGACTTTTTTCCCATTAGTGCTACGATTTAATATTTTGTGGTAGCACTAATGGGAAAAAAGTCTCATTAGTTTTACGGTAGAACTGCACAATAGAACAAGTAGGAACAAAACAAAGTTTATCCATAATAGTCTTATGTCGGCTCCAGATATAGATTGAAAACATTGTGTAGCAAGGATTCAAATATTTGAACACATAATTGTATAGCACGGTTATTTGAGCATGTGTTCAATGTTTGGCAGGTACACTTGTATGCAACAAGACTATGTAGAAATCTTTGAACTATGTCTGGTGCGGGCATTATAGTTATACTTTGAAATATACTGAGACCGAGTACAATCACGGCTAGAAGTGGAACATACTATTTTTTTCGTGTCAATGTTTCTTTCTAATGTTGTTTTGGTGGTAAACCAATGAGCTTTTAGCCGTCGACTGTACTCGCCAGTGGCCCACTAGCGAGTTCCGAAGTACGCGCGACGCGCACTAGCAGTCGATAATGTAAAAATAATATTTATTATAAAATAAGGTACTTTGTTGTGATTCTTATAACTTGTAAATATTTTTAGAATAATAAGCTATTACAACAAAGAGTTTGGATTTTTATTTTTTCCGTTTATTTGTAAAAATAAATTACAGTCACATTTGGGACTCAATCCCTACTTTAATACAGGAATATCTAAACATTTAAATACTATTCTTATACAATATAAATTAAATAATGTCTTCACTTATCTTACATCAATTTGGTGCTTACTATATTCATATAAAATTACCATATTATATCTACAGTAGTTTGGAAAATACCTCTGCATGGTCCCTAGTATGACCACCGAAACACGATATGAGCGGTTTATCGACTTATCGAATTACTTAACAATTTTTGTTAAGTGTCGAGAATTCAGCGCTATCTATATTGTAATGCGTTTGAGTGGTCATGTTGAGGGGCGTCGCTCACACGATAACAGTCGAGGCGCGGGCGCATAAGCGGCGCTGCATCTAGGTGTTGGCTATAAACGGCAGTGCGCTCATGAATCTTATACTAGAGTTCGCGGCACGGGCGAGGTGAAGGCGCGACGGGGGCGCTCAAGTGTGCCCGAGCCACGACGACCACGACAAAATTAAGGGCTTATATGAGTACGAGTACGTCTCCATCTTCAGACGACGACATGGTGAATGAATTAGAATGTGTGTGGGAAGCATAGCTGCCTGCGCCTCGACTCCACGTAGAGACCGATCCTGACCCGTCGTGCGCCGCCGCGACGCCGGCCTCGGTCCCTCGACTTGCCAGTGAGCGACGCACGCCCCTTAGGGCTGGTTAACATTATCTTAGCTGTTAGTAGAGAGTAGACGTACGTTGCCTGCTGTGTTTGACGTTTATTTTAATCGACTAACATGCCAGGTAATGTACCTAAACTCTACTAACTGCTAAAATAACGTGAACCAGCCTTAACATCGCGTGGTGCCCGAGTGGCGAGTGTAGTGCCTACCGTCGTTCCCACAGTGTCCTGGCGGTCCGGGCGGTGGAGCCCACGCGCCGTAGCTGGCGCGCCACTCTCTCGATCTCGTTGCTCACCTTCTCGCGGTCCTCGGGCAGCTCGCAAATGTATCTGAAAACATGTTAAAAATTACAGTTCACATCTAACCAGTAGGAAACTTATCCATGGCCCTAAATCTCTGTGTGGACGTAGAATATCTGTGCTCAGATTACATAGTATAAGTATTCTTATTATACTCGGTATATAAGTCGGCATTTCGCATGATTGAATGAAGATCATAATCAAAATTACTTCGTGGAGTAGAGATCGTGTCGAAAACAAGGTAGCAAGAAGTGCTGGCTTTCACCAATTTGAATATAATAGTATTAGTTGACGTAAGATGTCGCCAACCATAGATAATCACGACGTATTCTACCCGAATAATCTACCGATCCGAAAGCCAAGCGTTTGACACGTCTTGTCTAAGCCATCGGATATCTAGTAATTAAGCGGCTGTCGCTGTCGTCGTCCGTCCGTGAACATTAAAATTTGTCGTCGTCATGAGCAGTAGCCGGTGGTGGTCCACCGCCACCGCCAATCCTTGCCTTGTCTTGGTATTGGTATTGGTATTGGTGGTGGGCACTTTTCTCCGCATTTAGACCAATTTGGTCCGTTATGCGTGAAACCTCATAGCATCGGTATGGCTAATCGAGCCATCCCAGCTCCTTCCAGAAGCGCAGAAGCCTCCTGGGACGTTCACAGGCTTCTAGGAGCGACCTCACCTCTGTGAGGATTTCTGCCCGTTGTGTGGCCAGCCCCACGCACTCCAGGATCACGTGGGCGGCTGTTTCCTCTGCTTCCAGGCATCCCCTGCATAGAGGACTGTCTGTCGCATTCATGATGAATAGTTGTCGGTTTAAAGCTAGGTGACCTGTAAGTGTACCTACAACTATCCGGAGGTCTGGACGATTGAGGCTGAGCAGCCTGCGGGTCACACGCGGCGAAACTGCAGTCATCGCAATCTTAGACTGTCTACAGCTTGTTAGATCTACCCAACGAGTATTGTGTGCAGCACGAGTTCGTTGTCCTACCCATGAGCGTAGTTGGCTGAACGGGAGTGGCAGAATGGGTATGGGTCCTGCCACTGTTGTGGAAGATCCTATTCTAGCCAGCTCATCGGCGGCATCGTTCCCGTGTGATCCACTATGCCCTTTAATCCATTGTAGGATTACTCCGTTGTTGGATGCCAAGCGGTCCAAAACTTGGTGGCATTCGAAGACGATACTGGAGTTGATCGTGCTGGCTTCCAGTGCTGTTAGGACGGCCATGCTATCAGTCAGTATGCGGATGTTTAGTCCCTTCACACCTCTAGACAGGGCCGTAATAGCGGCGTTTATTATAGCAACACATTCGCATTGAAATATCGAACTGTGTTGGCCTAGCGCTAGTGATATTTTGATATTTAGGTCTTGAGAGAATACTCCAGCTCCAGTTCCAGTCCCCATTTTGGAACCGTCCGTATAGATTCGGACTTCATGTATGCCAGAGTAATCTCGGTCGCTTTCAAATAACTGGATTTGGTATTTCTTTAGGAAAATATATTGCTTGGGGATCCTGTCGCATGGGGCAGCGATTAGTGACTCATGTTTCACTAAGTTATTCCACAATATGGAGTGAGGACCCTCTCGGTTGTACCACAGTCCTAAGTGTTTAAGCCTTATAGCAGCCATGGAGGCTTCTTGTTGTATAAACAGGTCCAACGGTGTTAGATCCAGAGCTACTTCTAGGGCGGCTGTGGGGGTAGTTCGCATGCAGCCGGTTATAGCAGAGCATGCCAATCTTTGGAATTGCTGCAGCTTGTTGATGACGGTGCTTTGCTCTGTTTTGGACCACCAGGCAACAGCTCCGTATGTGATTATGGGACGTATAACAGTTTTATATAGCCACATCGTTATTTTCGGTGATAGTCCCCACCTTTTGCCGAGTAGCCTTTTACATTGGCAGAAGATGATGGTGGCTTTGTTTAGTTTTCCTTCGAGATGTCTATTCCAGAGAAGTTTGCTGTCTAGTATCACACCTAGATACTTGACTTCCTTGCTAAGGGACAGACTGGTATTAAAAAGTTTAGGGAGTTTAAGATTTCCTAGACTTCGTTTGTTTGTGAACATGATTAGCTCAGTCTTTGCTGGGTTCACTGTTAGGTTGTGTTTAGTGCACCACTGTTCGACGACCTTCAGTGCGGACCTCATTTGGTCACAAATCACACTCTCAACTCGTCCGCTGATGAGTATGGTCAGGTCGTCTGCATAGCCTACTGTGAGGAAGTTGCGGTCGTTGAGCCACGTAATCAGCTCGTTGACCACTATGTTCCATAGAAGCGGTGAGAGGACTCCTCCTTGGGGACATCCTTTAGCTACTACGCCTCTGGTGGTGCCATTCACAGTAAATTGTATGGCTCTGTCTCTCAGCATGCTGTCAATCCACCCGGCAATAGTGGTATCCACACCATGTTTGGACAGGGCCTGGCTTATGCTGGTAAAATTGGTTTTGTCAAAGGCTCCTTCAATGTCGATGAAGGTGCCTAGTGTAGATATTTTGTGTTTGAGATTGCCTTCTATGTAGGAAACCACCTTATGTAGGGCAGACTCTGTTGATTTGCCTGCAGAGTAGGCGTGTTGGTTTGGATTTAGGGGGTTCCTGACTAATGCAGTGCTCCTTATCTCCTTGTCTATTAGTCTCTCTAAAACCTTTAAAAGGAATGATGTGAGGCTAATTGGTCTGAATGATTTAGGTTGAGTGTAGTCTCCTTTGCCGGGCTTAGGTATGAAGACTACCCTGACTTCCCTCCATTTCATAGGAATATAGCGGTGTGCCAGGCAGCTTCTGTAGATGGCTACGAGGTGGTCAATAAGACCTCCGTCGCTCCACCTCATCAGTCCTGGAAAAACTCCATCTAGTCCCGCTGATTTGAATGGAAGGAAGCTGTTGATTGCCCATCTTACTTTCTCCGGGTTGACAACCTTGTGGGCGGTGATCCAGTCGGTTTCAGCTGGTGGATTCTCATCTTTTCCTTCCCATGTGCGACTTTCCGTTATGCGGCACCCTGGGAAGTGAGTGGTCATTAACAGTTCTGAGGTCTCTTCACCTGTTTTGGTGTAAGTTCCATCAGGCTTTTTCAGGAAACCAAGATTATGTACTGGTTCGCTGCACAGAATGTTTTTCACTCTGTTAGCCTCACTGTTTGTTTCAATATTGCCTTGTCTTTGTTGACATCGTCGGCGGCCCCGAGCCGTTGACAAAGTACCTATGAACAGACGATGCACCTCCTTACTGTGAAGTGGATCTTCGTTTTAGTAGATGAGCAATGTTACCGGTACCTGGACCCTATTTAATCACGTGACAATTTGGCTTACATTGCGGTGTAGCTATAAGTAGTTTGTTCTGTTTTCAAATGGGTTGACGCAATGGATATAAATTGTCATGACAGGTGACAATTGTCACGTTTATAGGACCCTAACCGCGCAGTCCTGGCCCAACGTACACATACACATTCGTAGCAGTAGCTGCGTCGTGCACCGGCGCCCACGAGCACGCTGGCGTACGCTCGTCGACACCGTCCGTGCCGATGGTATAATATAAGATTAGACCAGCCACCTTACAGTACAGCAGAGGTCGTCACTATTGGCATTATAGTAGATAGCAAAATTACCGGTGCCTGAGCGCGCAGTCCTGCCCGCGGTACACGTACGTAGCGGTAGCCGCGTCGTGCACCAGCGCCAGGCAGCGTCCGGCGCCCACGACCGAGCTGACGTCGTTGTTGTCGGCGCCGTCCGTGCCGTTGACCGGCCGCGCCGAGTGCGCCCAGATCCACAGCAGCCCGGGGTTCAGGCCACCCGTCCAAAAATCTTTTCCTGCGTAATTATATATATTAGTACCTATTTATAAGTCGTTTCGACGTCAGCCATTTTTATTGTCCCCACTGCTGGGGTACAGGTCTTCCTTATGGGTGGATATGGATAAGAAGAATGGGCCATAACCCACCACGCAGGACTACCATCATTGCTGATTGGTGGGTGTTAACGACTGCAAAATTAAATGCAGCCGAGATCAACGGCCTTAAGCCTAACGAAGCACGGAGAAACGAAGTTGCTTGACTTCCGCATAAGCAGAGCTAGGCGCTAAACCACTGCGCCACAGAGTCCCTCAATTTTCCTCCTCCTCAATTTAGTCGTTTGCCACATGAAAACTCAGCAAAGGCAGGTCTACTTTCATCAAAAAGATTTCTTTTACATAATTATTGCTGGTTGCAAGCTTAAATTAAGTAGGTACCTACATAGCTAAAAGCACTTCCAAATTCCTTACATCGAATTGCATCAGGAACGTAACTATAAGCCTTGTAATTATGGAGGTAGATTCAGCTAATAGGCTGTACGATGGTGGAAGCTATAGTAGTGAAGGAAAGTTGGGGGGCCAGAGACGAATGAATTGGATATGAGTATTACCTTTATATTGTTCGTTGCCCAGTAGAGTTGCGTACAGCGCCCGTTTCTGGGTGGAGGAGGTGAGCTCTAACAGGTGCGCTCGCAGCTTGCGGCAGCGCAGGTTGGCCGCCTTCCAGTCGCCCGCTTCCGTAGACAGCTGGTAGCACGCAGAGCCGACGCGCGTGAAGTCGTTCGCGCACGACTCTGTCAACATTATGTTGATGTTTTATTTATTTTTATTTTATTTTCAATTTAAAAACAAAAGTCCATTGCCTGCTCGTGATCGTGACTGCTTGCGCTAGGAAGTTATTTATTTTACTTAAACATTTTATTAAGCACTTAGGCAGGTACCCACTTTTCAAATTAAGCAACCAGAAAACAATGTGCTCTTAAACTTTTTTGAAAGACAACGTGTTTTAAAAATATTACGTATTGCGTCAATGTTATCTCGGGATAGCTTATTTACCATGCGCAATGGCAGCGGAAATGTACGACCAACTTTCACCGTTAATTTATAACTGGCGTATGAAATCTTACGAATCTTTCTACTGATCTCACGCACGTCTGGCATGCACTGCACACACTACGGCGGTGAAATATAGCCGAGGTAGGTAGACGACTAATCGTGTGTTTTTTTCCTATTACATGTAATATTGTTTTTGAATTGAGCCATCACTTTAGTCACCAACAACATTCAATTACTTCATTGTGTGATTTACATTTAAAATCCTACTAACGGAAAGTTACAAATTGATTTATATTGTAAAAAATATTTTAACTGTAATCATACGAATGACGACATGAGCGTGAGGTCTTTTTTCACCTTCTGTATAATCCATGAATTTAAATCTTGAGACACCACTAATAGTGCAAGTTTTTAGATAAAGAGATTTGTAAAGTCTTTGCGCAGCTTTTCTATTTTGAGTCGAAGATCATAATAATGATTTTTTGATAAAACATTGAACCAAAACCAACTCTTTGGCCACTTCCTAAAAAAGAATCTGTAGTCTTTGAAAATCACACTAACCTTGTTTGGTTTCCTTCCCGGCAACAAGGTAGTGCACGGAGTCTTCCAGCTTGCGCAGGCGCTTCTCCATGAGGTCGGCGCGGTAGACCAGCTTCTCGATGGCGGTGAGCAGGTAAAGGTCCGTCTCCGACACCTGCTTAGGAGGGGGAGGGTCCACGCGGTCCGCCGCCACCGGCCACGACTGTACTGGGATCGGCTGGTTTGGTTGATTGTTGGGGATTTGCTGCAATGCAAAAATGAGAAAGGACGAAAAGTTGATGAGATCCTGGAATTTAACAGTCTTTCGTGATTTGTGTATGACGTGTGTGTGTGTTTGTTTGTCTGTCTGTCATTGGCATCGTAGCTCACAAACTTACGGACCAATTTTGATGCGGTTTTTTATTTTAGGTCCTGAATGAAGCAGCATCAGCTAATCTGTGCGTTTACTTACATAACTTGGTTTGAATTTATCCTTGTAAGGATTAGGAGGTCTGTTAACGATCTTGCTGGCTCCAGGAGGTGGTGGCGGAGTGGCCTTCCACTCGTCGTACTGCGAGTAGCCAGGAGTAGGCTGCTGGGGGTGATGCTGAGGGCCATGAGACATGTGAGGTCCATGAGCTTGGGACCCAGCGTGACCTGAGTGCTGTCCTGCGTGAGGTCCGTTGGAGGACTGAGATCCAGAGTGATCCAAGTGCGTTCCTTGGCTAGGTCCATGGTTACTTGGCCCATAAGATTGAGGTCCTTGGGCTCCTGCAGCCGGTCCGTATGGCCCCGATTGTGGGCCATGTGGCCCGTAAGCCCCCGATTGTGGGCCATGTGGCCCGTTGTGGTGCGATCCGTGTGGAGGAGGCGGAGGTGTCAGGGGTCCATCTATGCGTTCTGTTACATAGTATCCCTTGGTAGGAGGTAAAGCCATTACTCGACCTGCAAACAGCAGAAAGATATTTTTTATCATTTAGTTATACTCAAACTAAGCAGGAGCTTATACATACTTAATGTAAAATGTGGGTGACTAAATAACGTAAAGAAGGCATAAATAAATAGGTAGGTATACATTCAAGATTTAGAAATCTGTTGAATTGTGAATCTTGTTATCGCAAGCGTAACTTCCATTTCGCGTCCATCGATTCATATTGATAGGTACACACGGCGGCACCTCATACTATACATGTTAACCTTGAGTCCGCCTTTATGCCCTACGTAATAAAAGGGGTTGTTCCGTATTCATCCCATGACGTCACATCCCACTTATTATTTTTTCCTTACTCAACCCAGTTTTGTTCCTTACTCAACCCACAACAATAATATCATTTTAAATTCCTTATTCATCCCAAAAGTATTCCTAACTCAACCCATTACGTAAGAATAAGATTTTAGAGTAAAAAATAATAAAATAAAGTATTAAACTACCCCGGGGACAGTGGTGAATAAATCTGCCTATCTGAGGTATACTTTTATTTACAAAACATGCATATTTAATTTCTAATGAGTACATAAGTACTTAGTATTACTTAGTTCAATGTTCTGATAAAATATTAATCATTGTATTGCTATCCATACTTTTAAGTGATAAATTAATTTGGGATGAGTAAGGAATGCAATTGGGTTGAATTAAGAAAATATATTAAAATAATGTAATGGGTTGAGTAAGGAATACCAATTTGGGATGAGTGAAGAATTGGGATGAATCGTCATGGGATGAATACGGAATAACCCATAAAAGCTGTTTTCGCAGTTTAACTGTATAACCTGATGTGCTGTCTTGTGTACTCAACTTGCAATTTTCCTTTTTGTGCAGGCGCTGGCGCAGTTATATTCAAACTACTTATTTCAAACTAGCTTACTTTAATCTACCCTGTCGCCTCACCATGTCTGCCGCCGCTGTCCTGGGCGGAGGTGGCCCACTCCTCAAGCAGGTCCGCCCACAGGTTCTGTGCGGGGCACGCGTCTGAGTCCGCCGCGCTATCATCAGAAGAAGCCTCGCTGAGGAGCAGCGCCGACAGAAGTAGGCACCAGGGAACACTCATCTGGAAAGGGAGTGGAGAAAAAGTTGGTGGCACAGCATTTAAACGGTGGCAAAGAAGTAAAGTGAAAGTTAAGTAGGTACTACTACCTATAACGCATCGCGTCTTTCGAGTCTTTAAGATTGAACTTTACTTACACGTTGCGGCGAGATTCAAATTTCACTAGAAAACCTTCAAAATCATATTGAGCGACCTTCCTTTAAACTGAGTGTAATAGCCTACACTGCAGGTCAGTGGCGCACTGCTTCTGGTGTGCTACTTGCGTTTCCAAACATTCTGACTCATTGAATACCTCTAGTCGTCGATGTTACCGACGATTACGTCCGAGCCTTGCGCAACGGTGGCGGCGGCGGACGGCGTGACATTTGAATACGGATAACCATTTACTTAACCGCATATATTTTTTTTGTCATAACTGTCCATAACATTTATTTAGGATACTTAGTTAGACGCATGAAACGTAAAAGGAACTACGGCACGTTAAACTTTCATTTTAAGAGAACACCCGCCCGATTTCGTCGAAGGCTCATAAATTTGTTTGGTCAAGACTTGTTTTGGAAGACATAATAATATGTATTAATCTATTGCCATAAGTGAAAACCTGTAATTTGCTTTCTGTTTAACATATTGTAGCTTATAGTAATATTGTTGGTGTTGGGTTTCCAATCAAATAAATAAATATCATAATAATAATTATTTGAGTAAGATTATGATATGAGTAACCGAAACGAGTGGTCACGCACGATGGATTTTCTAACAGCCACTTCCGAGAATGTTGTGCTGTACAAGCGATTGTTACCAAATAAACGGTCGTGACGGTATGCGACTTTGTCTTATGTAATGGATGAATCGAACTAGGTAGGTATCTATTGGTATTCTGGACAAGGGATCATAATAATAGTTACCAAGGGCTCACCCGGGTGAACGAATCACTTTTATCGCAGAGGCGGTAAAAAATTTATTATTTCCACTATTTTTCAAATCTCGCGTAAATTAAATTGCTGACTTGTACCTACTTTCAACTGTTTCTCGTAAAAGTTGTCATCCATTGTTCCACTATGACTTGCCCTTTTCTCGCGAAACATCGAACGCGTTTGCAACACGCGGAGAAAGCGGTCCGCCCACCGCAAACAAGGATATCTCGTATCCATTGATTCATATTGATAGCTCGGGATTTTCCTTTCTTGTGCAACCACAAACTTTCAAACTAGCTTACATTATTATGCTTGATATTATAGTATATATTGATATTATAGTTAATACTAAAAAAATGATTTCCAAGCAATTAATAAAGCTCTAGTTATTTGTTAAAGCAGCGACCACTTTCGAATATTATGTGGGTACCTTTATAAAAAATATCGATAAATCTATGGCTAAGCCCCCCTTAGTCTAAAACGAGGGTAAACCTAAGTAAATTTGTTTAAAAGTGAAAACTGATGCTCTCACTTTTACGTAAAAGGGAAGATAAAATCGGCAGTAGTTCAAACCAGGTTTAATTTTAGTCCACGGTTTGGTCAACAGTTAGTTACTAAACGCGGCGATGAAGAGCATAGTAAATTGAGATAATAATTATGACTAGGTACACTTTTTGATAAGTAACTTTTCTTTTTTTTAAAGTTTTGATGCTCAGTGTAATATTTTGAATTCAAGTATGTTTTATTTTTACACTCAGCATCGACTCCTTAGAATATAGCAATATGTAATACTACCCTACCTCCAAACACAGTGTCTGTGTTGTGATAAATTAATTTCAATACTACAATCCCAGCAAAACATTAAAATAATGAAGTAAACTTAAAAATAAACAACTTACTTCTGATCCGGTTTGACTGCGCCAACGCCGTCCGAAATCACAACACTCGAGATAAACACACTTTCGCTATCCACTCGCGTCGCGTGCGCACGCGCTGTGTTAGTAGACTGACGCAAACGCAAAGAGTACTAGACTGATGGACAACCGACGAGGCTGCTTCTCCTACCACTAACTTGATGGGTTTCTTACTGTCGTACCCGGAAGAAAACGAATTTACTACGAGCAAATATTATTTAAAAGCAGACCAGCTTAAATCTATCGAAAACTTTCCGTGTCAAAGCAAGAAATAATATTAAAATCTGCATAATTACTATAAAGTACCCTCGTATATTAATAAATATTTGACAACATCACATACATTGCTCCGATTCCAAAGTAAGTAGCTAAAGCACATGTGTTATGGAAATCAGAGACAACGGTGGTATCACAAACACCCAGACCTGAGCCAATATAGAAAAGTTCATTTTCTAAATTGACCCAACCGGGGATCGAACCCGGGACCTCAGAGATGGCGACACCGGTGTGCAAAGCCTCTCGACCATGGAGGTCGTCAAATATATCAAGTATATCTGACGTTAAAAAACGTCTTTTGAAGTGGGTGGGTTTTTGGGTGTTAAAAAAAAATACTGGAAAAAATACTAGAAAACGGGTACCGGGGACGGTACCCGTTTTCTAGTATTTTTTCCACTAGACTTCGATTTTTCTAGTATTTTTTCCAATATTATTTATCTTAATATAAAAATAGCATTGTGAATGCGAAAAGTCTAAATTTAATAAAAAGTTTTAATATTTCACACTTTCACTGATAAAAAAAAAACTCAATTTACACTTTTCGCTCTGTTCGTTGTTAAGGAGTTCCGTTGTGTCTTCGCAGTTCAAGTCTAGTTCAGAACGTCCTTGACCATAGTATAAGGTACCTAATTTGTTTCAGATTGTCATAAACCTAGCAATATTTCAATCAATATTACTTAGTTCCCGTTTGAATTTGAGGAGTCCGCTTGTGCATGTTCAAAGTCCAAGGTCCAATGAAATTAATATGGTATCATCCTTAAAGTACAGTGGGCAGCACATCAAGTGTATACACTTTGACCTTGAACCCGAATGCGAATGACCAGGGAGAATCGGTCGCATGAGACAAATAGTGTTTTCGTAATTCCGTCTCGACTAAGTCGTGGTGCTCGACCGACTGTGCTTGTGTGCGTGATGCGCTTCTAGTTTATTTTAATAGATTATAGTAGTGTGCGTCGGGCGCGGCTGCTGATTCAATGAGTTTGCCGTGCAAAACAAATTTGTATTAAACACTGTATTTCAAACATGCTCATCGCCGATTCACTAACCTAATTGTGTATTTAACGAGACGGGAACTAAAAATTACTGTCTGTGACGTTTGCTTATGTTATTAATTTAATAATGATTTACTTAAGTATGCTGGAATGGTAAACGAGCTTTTAAATGAGGAAATACTTACGTTAATTATCTTAGTATTTAAAATATTGTAAACACTATTTTAAATACTAAGATAATATTTATGATTTACACAAAAAAGATAAAAAAGTCACTAACGAGTGGTAGGAAAATATAGACAATGCAAAAGCACTAAGTTCTAAATTTATTTGAATAAAAATTTTTGACTTATTGACTTTGATAAGAGGCAAATAAGATATAAAATATATCTTTCATCATTTTAAGTGCAAATGTTGCTTATCTGTGATCTACAAAATTTACTATTTGTGAATAATTTTAAAGGAGCTTTTTCTTTAATCTTAATTTCACAACTCGAACTCTAATGTTACAAAACTTTTATGTAACGGACTGATGGAACACTAAGCTAAGTAGTGCCACTAAAATGAATAAAAACATGTTTAGGCTAAGTTGAAACTAACAAAGTGAAGATAATATTTGGTTTTGCATGCGAGTGAAACGAATTCTACGAGCCTTTTGCGTGAGCGTCAGAATGGCTGGATGTGTGCTATTTATTGCTACCTATTTGCTACCTACAGTCAGTTAATCGCTACCTAATTATAAACCAAAATAAAGGGATTGCAAAATGTCCAACCATTCTGATATCAGGATGACTGGTCCACTCTCTGTTTGTGTAAACTATACAAATTCCTGTTATTATTTTTACTTCAGTAATTGCTACCTGATTGCTACCCTCACGTTTATCAATGTCTACCTTGTAGCTGTAACAAGTAAAAAGTTATGATCATTTGAAAATTTTACAGGGAATGGTATTGAAATAAGCTAAAACGATTACAACAATGTTTTTATTGAAATACATTTTTTTATGAAATAACGTCTATTTACTAATGCCATTGCATAACAGATGTATCAGTTACACACTGCCCGACATCCAAAGGTCTCGGGTTCGATTCTAGTCGTATTTTTTCTAGTATTGTTTAAGTAAAAACATGTAACAATTTAATAATAAAAATAGTGTTAATAGTTATAATAGAAATAAAAATGAACATAAAATATATGACATTGACGACTCGCTGGACTGGACTAATAAAAAATATTTACACAAATATTGCAAATAGGTAAGTAAAGCAATAAAAGTGTAAAACAGATGTATAAGTTACACACTGTTTTGTCCCTTTCTTTTAAATCTTTATTAGTAAGGGCATTAGTAAATAGATATTATTTCATATAAAAATGTATTTCAATAAAAACATTGTTGTAATCGTTTTAGCTTATTTCAATACCCTTAGTCCATTCCCTGTAAAATTTTCAAATGATCATAACTTTTTACTTGTTACAGCTACAAGGTAGACATTGTTAAACGTGAGGGTAGCAATCAGGTAGCAATTACTGAAGTAAAAATAATAACAGGAATCTGTATAGTTTACACAAACGGAGAGTGGACCAGCCATCCTGATATCAGAATGGCTGGACATTTTGCAATCCGTTTATTTTGGTTTATAGTTAGGTAGCAATTAACTAACTGTAGGTAGCAAATAGTAACAAATAGGTAGCAATTTTTGGTCACCAGCTTGACGCAAGCCGATGCAGACCACCAGTCATCCTGACGCTCACCCTTTTGCAGCTCTTTCGCTCAAGGTCAAGCAAGACAATACACATCATAAAAATGTTCACTATCACTAGGTAATGCATAAAATCGAAATAATAGGCTGCGCGTCTTCCAAGTGATAATGTGCAAGATAAGGCTTACAATTCGGTATTTTTCTTGAATGTCTTGCTTGATCATACACTATCATCGTGTAGGTAGTAAATAGGAAATAAAACACTTCCGTTTATACGGTTAATAAATAATTTATTATTAAATAAAACCTTTTTCAATTATATCAATTATAACGAAAGAACTAACAAAACGGTATAATAAAAGCTTATTGCTTTTTTCTTGTTTTATCACTGTTTCTGATTCTACAGTTGGTAGGTAGGTAGTATATCGACTAAGATTTAAAAATCTGGGTAAATAAAATCAACTTTTTGAGGAAGCAACATTTTTAAATTTGAGATTTTAGTATTCTCGTTGCTATTTTTATACAATACCAAATAATAAACTATAAAAAATACGACTCACACCAGATCATATTCTCGGTCGGGAATCGAACCCGCGACCTTTGGATGTCCGATCCAATGCTCTGACCGCTGAGCTACCGAGTCACTAGTGGCATCGTCGAATTGCTTCTAGTATATTCCACTCTTACGCTGCAAGCCAGCGTTAATTCATCAATGTAAGGAATTAACCTCGACATTCAATTGAAATATCTTTCGAAAAAAATTATCTCTTAATCTTATCTTTTAAAAAATCTCAAATTTAAAAATCATATAGCTTTTTCATTTTAATCAATAGTCAAAATATCTGTAAAGATAGTGACTCGGCCTCAGCGTTCAGAGCATTGGACCGACATCCAAAGGTCTCGGGTTTGATTCCCGTCCGAAAATATGATCTGGTGCGAGTCGTATTTTTTATAGTATTGTATAAGTAACAACATGTAACAATTTAATAATAAAAATAGTGTTAATAGTCATAATAGAAATAAAAATGATCATAAAATGACATTGACGACTCGCTGGACTGGACTAATAAAAAATATTCACACAAATATTGCAAATAGGTAAGTAAAGCAATAAAAGTGGGTTGTTAAACGCAAAACATTCACAAAAAAGTAGACAAACAACAAAAAAACGGTTGCATTGTTCTGTTTGGAAACGTAAAGTGAATATTATCTTCATAGCTTTAAAGAGCATAATTGAATGAACAACAGCGGTAGATGGTCGGTCTAGTCAAAGGACTTACGATACTTTTGTCATGTTCGCTAGTAAATGTGTGCCTGTTGGCACTTATTTGTAGACCATCAGAAATCAGGAATATAATATAAAAACGTAATGTGTAAGCATAGTCATATAAATAAGTTGTTTTGAATAAAAAAATAAGTAATTCTTTAATTTAGTCGTGTCGCTTTTTGATTGTGATTTGTTTTTTAGATTGTGAAACAGACACTTAGCAAACGAAACTGTTCAATAAAATAAGAATGAATAATAATATTTTAAATACCGGTAGCGAAGATGACGTAAGCTAAGTCCAAAACTTGACAATACTTATTTTTCCTATCTTACTTAAACATAGAATACACACAATGATAACTAAACAAAAAAAAAGATGAATAAATAAATCGTGATATTATTTATGCAAATATATCTATGAAAAATTAAAAGTAACATGTAAAAAAATATTTATAATAGAATGAAATAGTGCGCTCCGTACCGAGAAGCAAGAATTAATGTTGGCCAAGAGTAAGTAAGTAATAATAATACTATTTCATGGTAAATTTTTTAAATAGTATTATTTTTAAAATAAATTTTATTAAGGCAAACATTAATCCACGTTAGTTATTAACACCACAATGTCGATTTTCATTCAGAGGTAATAAGATCGGCATCGATAAAAATTTGTGCATGTTCAGGATTTAGTAAATAAATAAACTCTAAATCAAAACGTGTTAGAATAACAAAGATGCTCATGATCCGAGGAGCTCATCCACCATTTCTTGTCTCTGTGTGGTACGGCATTATTTCATTTTTTTCGCTTCTTTCTAGCTTCTTTTGATCTCCGCCGCACAGTGTCCACGGAAATCTAAAACAAAAAACACTTCCAATCAAACTACTATTTAAACTATTTTTTTTCAACGAAATTAAGCCACATTGTGATTGTGAATCAGTTTTTAATCAAGTGAGCAGGCTTCACCGCTAAAAGGCGGGTTAACATTGTAAGTATTAAATAGTTAAGTTAAACCACGTTAAGTAAGGCAAGTAAACGTCGGGAATTCAAAAAACCAATAAATCCAAACTAAATAATTCTAAAATAACACCTGAATTATATACGCGCTGTAATCCGTAAAAATTGTGTTTCATTTCTAAGTTAAGGTTTCACTTTACCGGGTTTACATATCAACATGCAAAATCAACAATGAAAATCTCAACACCATAATTATAATCAACAATTTAATATTTTAAAGAATCAAAACATAAACGGTTCAAAATGTTTAGATTATCAACGACTCGCATTTACTCTCGTTTAGTTAGACTCGTTTTAGTTTAAGTTTAAACCGATAAGTAAAAAAAATGTTTACTTATTCGAATGCTCTCACACTAAAAAAAAATAATCCTTCGCCTTTTGTTTTTTCATGGGCGGCAAGTTCAAAGAATCAAAACACAGGTGTCTGTTTTGCTTATGTTTGGAAAATTACCAAGTCATGAGAACAAAAACTACTTATGAATTATTTTTATTTTAAATACGATATGAAACGATATAATATTTTAAAAGAAGAATAATGAAAATTAATAAGTGCGGCTTCGAGTCCCGTCTGAGGTGCTCGATATTTTCTAGTATTTTTCTAATATAATTATTTATCTTAATATAAAAATAGCATTGTGAATGCCCCAAATCTCGATTTAATAATTATATACTTAGCTATTTCATCTTTATTGATTGTCAAAACATCTGGAAAGATGCTTCTTTCGAAAACGGGACGAATGGTCACGTTAATTATGCCTAACCTAATGAAATTATTTTAAATACTGCTGCAACATTTTATTAAAACACACAAGAAGGCCTTGACAAAGCTACATTTGAAAATCATCGTAATTGCTTCGCTTTCAAAAGTTGCATTGGATTGACAAAAGTTTTCGTTACCATCGAATTTAAAAAAATCAAATCCTTGATTGCAAAAATTTTACTTTTGACTAGGGGGGGCAGATGTAAGAGACTAAGATAATTACACACATTATCAATTTGAAGAGGATGTTCTTATGTTCTTGTGCTTAAATATGGGTCAGACTATCTACCTATGGCCTTCTCGTAGCGCTGTCGTGATGAACCCCCTTCCCACCGCCGCAGCCAGATGGTTCGTCTCTACGGCAAAAACATAAAATTTAATAATAATAAAGTTATAACAAAACCAAAACAAAATTAAGAAAAAAATAGTAAATTTAGAATTTAATCTATCGATCTAAGAGAAGCTACTCGTAATCAAAATATCTATCATGCCAAGATATTAAAAAGCGAATAAAATATTTAAGACAACACTTATCGATCATAATAATAATAATTATGAAACCATTGAAAAGAAACGCTATAAATTCGAGATAGGGGCATTGACGAAAACGTCATTTTCAAGTCCTTATTTTTCGAAATGAACGAACCGATTTTAATGAAACTTCATATGCATAAGCAGGATACATAGGTTTAAAAAGTTAGCAAGAAACATTTTATAAATATCTTATTTTAAAAAAGATAATTGGAAATTTCTATTTCTATGGATAATTTAAAATCGGTCTAACTAGATGTTATACTATTTATCAAAAATGAGTTCTAATAACTTTTTAGACCAATATATTTTACTTATGTGAAGTTTCATTAAATTCATAAATTTTTATAAATAAGGACTTTAAAGTTGGTATGAAATGCCGTATTTCGTCAACGCTCACTCGATTTGTTGAAAAAGACTAACACTTTTGATAAATTTTTACTTAGAAATACTATAAAAAGTTACTTACCGATATTCCAGTTTGTTGTAATTATTTTTTCTGTTGTTTTATTAATTCACTGTTGTTTTAAACACTTCACTTGCCGCAACACGACACTAAAAACTGTGTGCACTGTCTACTGAGGTCAACTGACTGACTAATGACGTCACGCGAGCAGCGAGACGGGGCGAATGGTGCCGTATGCGCCAGGGGCGTTGCCCACTAACATCAATATTTTGACAGCTGATCAGTAATTGGCCCTAAATTTTGACAGCTGAGCAGTCATTGGCAAATTTGCACACACTAAACAAAACCACCAATGATGACAAGGTGACTTTCTTTCTAACACTGTATAGCGTGTCGTAGTTATAGATATGTATAGTGTATACCTTGATATGCTGCTTTGCGTACTATCTTTCAAACAAATGAACAATCACCTAAATCGTTTCATAAACTAAGAAGTTATGGTCGATTATCCGTTTAAATTCATTGTAATGCTAACGAAAACGATTTACTCTCAGGATTTCCTGAAAACTACTGAACCAATTTCAAAATTTGAAAAAGGGAATCAACTTCGGAATAACCCTGATGTAATAACTTTTGAATCATTTCAATCAGTTCAGCCGTCTTCGAGTAATCGGTGTACACTCGACTGCACGTCAGGTTAGGGCATAAAGGCGGTCTCAAGGTCAACATGTATAGTTTGAGGTGCCGTCGTGTGTACATACATAAAAACAAAATATACGTACCTATAACCTCCTCCATTTAAATGAAGTGGATTTAAAAATGGAACACAATTTCTGAGAACTAAAAAGTTGATAGGTTACATGTTCACTATAATTGGTTTATTTCATTCATTCTTTATTCACAAAAACCTATAAGTAATATCAACTTTCCTTTGTGTTTCTGTACTTTAGACAACAAGCTAACGTAGACGCGGGCACGAGCGGTGCTTCATCGACGAGCGGCGCTCGCGCAACCACTTTCATCACAAGGCCGTCACAAGGTCAATTCACCGGACGTTGACTGACTGTTGACTGACGTTGCCCCTCTTGCGTCCTCTGGTCCAAAAAATCACCAATCTCCTATCTGACGGTACCTACCCATGATCCTGTCAGTATTTTAATTTGCCATTATACTAACAGTACTTATCTACTAATTAAAGAGTACATACCGTGATGAACTCAACTACTAATAATTATAAATTTGACGGACATGTTATTATTAAAATTCTCACCATAATTATTATGACAAGTGAATTGTATACAAAAATAAATTGTCGAATTGGCATGGTAACGCGTTTATGTCTTTTACTAGATAGATGCTAAGAGCAACAATAAAGAAGTTCTCGCTTACCAACATATTGCAGTCTATTTAGTAGTGAGTTTAGTTTTATAAATAAAACATATTTTATTAAAGAGTGTTCAACTAATGTTATAAAGTACATAATAAAGTTTTCATTCATTAATTAATGTTTAGAAAGATATTTTGATTAAGTATATACATTTTATTTATTTAAGTAGGTATTTGTCTTTTACACATCACACAAGGGTTGCATTACAATATTACTCCAATGTTCAATAATTCATTGAACAAGCTGGCCAAACGACGAGTACGAATGCCTGACAGTAAAAAGACATTTGAAAATCATCGAGATGTGATTCGAGTTCGAGATCGAGTTCGATTATGGTTGTCCCGGAGATCGAGTTTTTAAGTTCTGAGATTTCGTATCGACATCAAGAAGTATTTTTTTAGGCTAACTAACCTGTGTTACAACGGTGTTCTCGTTTGTGTAGTGGATGCTCGTCGCACTCTCATCTCCCAGTCACGCCTTCCATTTGATTAGAGATCGCGATACCAAACTATGAAAAACCTTTGCGATCACTGGCACGTCACAAATTTACAGATTTTTCTAAAAAGCAAACTTCTCTTGATTATCACGTCATATCGGAACGCTTGATTTGAAGCGACTGACTTCTTATTATTCGATTACCCTCAGGAAATTTGAAAAAAAAAGTTATATGAACACTCATGTCCTTATCCGGATTTATCATCGGTAAAAAGTCAAATTGATTGAAAGTGATTTCTAACGGTGATTTTATAAATCTGAAACTTCCGACCATGCTAAAACCCAAAACCATATTGAAATCAAAATAAAACAGCTGATTTAGCGTCAACAAAATTATAATAACAGTTATCATTCACCACTTACACTTCTCAATAAACTATACAATTACATCTCGTCGTGTAAAACAATGTTTATAAATTAATTAATATTTGACAGAATCGCGGAAAGTTCCACTTTGTGATTTTGGAAATTAGGAAAATAAGATTCCTTATTATAGGTATACTCATAGAATAAGAATAAGCGAGTAACATCGCACATTTTTTTTGTATTTGTGATAACACTATAATAAATTATTATTCTACAAATTAATAATTTTATTGGTTGTATTATTAAGATCATTTTTCTATTGTCGAACAAGCATTATTAAATCACGTCGTTTTCTACCTTAAAGAAATCATAATATTTACAAATCATTGTGCTGCTTTAGTGAAACGCTAATATCTTATTTCTAGGATGATAATTTACAAATACAAATAGTAGTAAAGTATAAAACATCCTAAGCAACGGGTACAAGAAGGAAGACGTATGTACAGTCCACGTCACACCACCGCGCACCGCTACTAACAACCAACATTTTTAATACTTTTGTTTGTGATTCTTAGGAACCTTGCGAAACTACTAATTCCTTACGAATTCGAAAAAGTCTTTTCACCATTTATTAATAATTAACATATATCTAAAATCACCCCTATATGCATTTTCGAAACAGTCAAAAACGCTGTATAGTAAGATTTAGAACAACTATATGATCGAAGACAACGATGAATAAGTTGTATTTCTAATGCAAAGATTCCTTTTCAAAACCGCGTACATCAAGTATAGACACAACTTAGCAGTCACACTTTAAAGTTCACTGCCACTTTTTTACTGTCAATCTGTTAAGAATGAGGTAGCATAATTATAATAAAATCTACAACTAAACCGAACTGACTTCACCGAACAACGGATTTAGTACTGGCAGAATCGTAACTGGTGGAAGAAAAACCAGCACAGGAACTTAACTTGAGATCATTGTAGGTATATATTGCACTTTGTTTCAACTGGCTTTGTTTCAACTGGTAACTATATACTGCTAGAAGGAACTATCACAGCATTCGATACCTTTGGTAGGTTCTATTAAAGATGAGTGGGCTGACTCTGTGCGCCCGCAGCTTGCGAGGGTCGATGCTCGCGAAAGCCGGAGCTCCTTCTACGGATGGCTCCAGGGACGTGGTGGATAGTCGTGGAGCGCTCGGAGCACGGTCGTATGGAAGCCCTGCATTGGAAACGTGGTTCGAAATCGCCTGGAGACCTAGTCTCTGCTGATAGTGACCGGAATGTCCAGGATGGTTGACGATCGGAATGGAAATGTATTCCAAAGGCGATCGCGATCGTCCTGGAGGAGTAGGCTTTTTGAGGGCTCTCGGTTTATTGCTCTGCTTGGAAGACATTAGCATGAAATCGGGGTTCAAAGGAGGATGGTTCATCTTGACTGGGATGTATGCGATCGGTTCGGGCGTCATCGTAGGAAGGCTCTTGGAGGAGGTTTTCGGTGTTTTTGCTTTAATTTGCTTTTTTACAGGTGACCTGTGACGAGATACTATTTGTATCGGAACAATTTCTACTGGAACACGGTTCGGTGACACGGCACTTACGGAGAAGGGGTGATTTGAGTTCGAAGTAGAGAGGATGTAACGCTGCTGATTCTGATAGCTGGAGTCGTCGGATTCCGCTGACAGCTTTTTCTTAGGACTGAATTTATTCCGTGACTCCAGTTTCGAGGAGTTCGTTTCATCTGCAGTTCTATCGCGCGCTTTATGATCTCGTGAAGTATTCGCGTTCGTGTACTGGTTTCGTTCGTACCGGGTCGTATTTTGCATCGTGTTCGGTGATGTCATATTTGGGAGTCGTTCGCTATTGTGGGTCGGAGCGTTAGTGTTGTGGTCGTTTGACAAGTTTTGTAGGGGGATGTATTCCTGCGGTTGATCGTTCGTGTGTTGATCGGTCAGAAGTATACGGTGAGGTTCATGTGGTCGGGCGGCGCGGGCGCGGCGGGCGCGGGCGGGGGGGTGCTGCCCTGCAAACGTACACTTGCTGTAATGTGCCGTGTGACATCAACACGCTTTAGCCAACGTGCTAACACAAAATAGAAAAAGGACAGAGGTCAAGCTTAGCACCTACTACGCGCTCAACGCACACACACACACACATAGATTGAGCTGAGCTGCTGCTCTCACCGACTGACGACGCTGCGTCAAGCACTCGAACTCGTTTTGAGATTGGTCTGAGATTCCGGTTATTTGGTGTCGGTGAGAGGCGTGTCTATGTGTGCGTTACTCGAGCTAAGCTTGACCTCTATCCTCTCTCTATTTTGTGGTGGTAATCTACACGGCTTTATCGATAACATTAGTGTGTGTCATTTAGATAGAGTACAGTGCAAAGTAAATATAAGGACAATATCCAATTCATATTTTAATCCGAAGATCATACGATGAAAGTGTGGTTAAATAATTTGTGAAGGAAATAAGTTTTGATTTTCGAACCACAAAACTGTCAAATCGATTCTTTTTCTGCTACCGGAACCACTGAGACACCGGTAGATATTTACCGTGTCTGAGACTAGCAAACGTTACTTCTCCAATTCACTCACACGGGAGTCGAACCCGAGAGTCGTAAGAAGCGGTACCATAATTATATTCTGGTATCACTATCCATACTGCAAAGACTAGATACAGCCGGCTTAGCTTGCGTAATACGGCACTTTGCCGTCGTCAACATTGATCAGTGCTATCTGACGGCCAGTTCCCATATCGTTCATACAACAGTTGGCGTCGCTACAGGGTCGGCAGGTGTCGGTGACAGCCGCCGCCGACGCATCAGCGGTTGGCTCGTCCACGGCGGCTGCTCGTGAGCCTGAGGCCAGCCGGCAGAGACTGTCAAAATGTGGTGCATGATAAATGATCGAGCTAGGCGGTGTGCCGCACCCGCACGCGCACCTGCGGGCGCTCGTCCCAGGAGAGCTGCTTGACGCGCGCGGGGATGGTGGCGGCGGGCCACGCCACGCCCGACCTGCCCGGGGACACCGCCCGCAGGTGGTCGCTCATCAGGGACACCCCGCCTTCTGCCGGTAGCGGGACTACTTTACTCTTTGAGAAGCGCTGGGACTGACGCGCGCTCGTTGCTCCTGCGGTATAGAAGAATGAGGTACCGATTAAAACGTCGACTAGGTATATTGCTCTGCGTTATAGGGTTATTACGAGAACTTTAAATATGACATAGAGTATGAATTTAAAGTTCTCGGGTTATTATTGTGTAAATATGTTGTGTAATTCTGGTTTCTGTGTGTTCTTTATAATGCTGCTATGGCCCCCGATGTTAGTTTCTGCTTTATGATTTATCTATATGTTGTTACGTGCAAGAATAAACAGTATTCTGCGTTGAGAAATAATATGAGAATTCAAGAATTCGAGATGTGTACAGAGACAATGTACTCGATGTTGTGTAATATTATGATTTCTGCTGTACCTACATATAATAGGCGTTTCGTCCTATTGTTAATGTTATTTTTTCTGTCAATTGTACTATGAGCCGATTACTGTCTGTACAATACTCACCGGGTGCAGCATCAGCCCTTAAGTCGAGACTCGACGTAGAATTAGCGAGGATAGTACTCGCGCCGGCGCTGACGCTGAGCAGCGAGCCCGAGGCGCCGGGGCCCGCCGCCGGCGAGGGCCCCGGGGGCCCCGTCGCTCCCGCCCCCGTGGGCCCCGCCGAGCGAGGCTTTTCGTGGGTCACGAATCCACTGCCCGTTTTGCTCTGTACTTCTGCGGCCGCTTTCGACCGTCGTTTTCTGAAAATTGTGGTTTTGTTATATGTTAACTGGATTTTTCATCCTAGTTACCTAAAGAGATACATCTTAAAAAAAAATTATGACATATTTTTTTCTATGTAACAGATCAAAGACACGGTGAAGTTTATGTGGCTATCTGCCACGATGTGATAAGCACACAACATAGTCACTCACGCGCGGTATATGTAGAACAACAGTGCGCACACGAGCAGCGCGAGCGCGGCGAGGGCGCAGGCGCAGGCCGCCAGCACGGCGCCGCCGCGGGGGCGCGCCGCCAGCAGCCGCGGGCCCACGTGCACCAGCAGGGGGACCGACGTCTGCGAACATTCAATATACATAGTTCTTCAAGGTGCTTCCCGACTAGTATAGGTTGACAGACAGCTCTGCGTAATTGGACTCGTTCTTGGCGAATGACTACAGAGTAATAACCTGATAATGTGATATTGTCGTAGGTACCTGTCTAGGCGGGGAGCCGGAGTCCTGCGCGGTAGCGAGCGCGTGCAGCACGGACGAGTTGAGCGCCGACACCATGTCACCGCGGAGGAACACTTCGCCTAGCTCGTTCACTTGCAACATGCTGCGATAAGGAAATACTATTTGAAATTTTGAGATTTAAGCATTCACAATGCTATTTTTATATAATACTAAATAATATACTAGAAAAAATAGGACTCGCACCAGATCATGTTTTCGGACGGGAATCGAACCCGCGACCTTTGGATAACCGGTCCAATGCTCTGACCGCTGAGCTACCGAGTCACTAGTGGGAACGTCGAATTTCTTCTAGTATATCAACTCTTACGCTGCAAGCCAGCGCCATCTCACCAATGTAGAAGGAATTAACTTCAACATTCAACTGAACATCTTTCCAGATATTTTTAAACAGTTGATTAAGAAGAGAAAGCTTTTTAACTATTTGAAATTTTGAGATTTAAGCATTCACAATGCTATTTTTATATAATACTAAATAATATACTAGAAAAAATAGGACTCGCACCAGATCATGTTCTCGGACGGGAATCGAACCCGCGACCTTTGGATAACCGGTCCAATGCTCTGACCGCTGAGCTACCGAGTCACTAGTGGGAACGTCGAATTTCTTCTAGTATATCAACTCTTACGCTGCAAGCCAGCGCCATCTCACCAATGTAGAAGGAATTAACTTCAACATTCAACTGAACATCTTTCCAGATATTTTTAAACAGTTGATTAAGAAGAGAAAGCTTTTTAACTATTTGAAATTTTGAGATTTAAGCATTCACAATGCTATTTTTATATAATACTAAATAATATACTAGAAAAAATAGGACTCGCACCAGATCATGTTCTCGGACGGGAATCGAACCCGCGACCTTTGGATAACCGGTCCAATGCTCTGACCGCTGAGCTACCGAGTCACTAGTGGGAACGTCGAATTTCTTCTAGTATATCAACTCTTACGCTGCAAGCCAGCGCCATCTCACCAATGTAGAAGGAATTAACTTCAACATTCAACTGAACATCTTTCCAGATATTTTTAAACAGTTGATTAAGAAGAGAAAGCTTTTTAACTATTTGAAATTTTGAGATTTAAGCATTCACAATGCTATTTTTATATAATACTAAATAATATACTAGAAAAAATAGGACTCGCACCAGATCATGTTCTCGGACGGGAATCGAACCCGCGACCTTTGGATAACCGGTCCAATGCTCTGACCGCTGAGCTACCGAGTCACTAGTGGGAACGTCGAATTTCTTCTAGTATATCAACTCTTACGCTGCAAGCCAGCGCCATCTCACCAATGTAGAAGGAATTAACTTCAACATTCAACTGAACATCTTTCCAGATATTTTTAAACAGTTGATTAAGAAGAGAAAGCTTTTTAACTATTTGAAATTTTGAGATTTAAGCATTCACAATGCTATTTTTATATAATACTAAATAATATACTAGAAAAAATAGGACTCGCACCAGATCATGTTCTCGGACGGGAATCGTACCCGCGACCTTTGGATAACCGGTCCAATGCTCTGACCGCTGAGCTACCGAGTCACTAGTGGGAACGTCGAATTTTCTCTTCTTAATCAACTGTTTAAAAATATCTGGAAAGATGTTCAGTTGAATGTTGAAGGAAATGCTATTATACTTTGATGATTTGAACTCTATCGCTAGGGTTGGTCATCGGATGGATAGGTTACCAAATATTATTATCTCCAACCTCCATGCACGGAAGACACGTTAAGCTGTCGGTCTTGGCTTTATATGCAGTCGTTAACACCCACCAAACCGCATTAAATGCGTGTAACTATCTTGGTATCCATCCATATAGAAGTCCGATGCCCTAGTAGAAGGGATATTATAAGTGGCTGGTCCTGCTGCCATAATTTATGTCGTCAACAGTTTCCTTTAACTTTATGAGCCTTATTATTTGAGTGTCCTTGCTTGGCGTCGGGCCCGCGCAGCGTGAGCGCGACGGTGTCGGGCTTGTCGCCGTCGAACACGTCGAGGCGTCCCACCGGCAGCAGCGCGCCCGGCGGCCCGTCCACGTGGAACTGTACTGCGGGTATGTATAGATAGACACGTGCTCGTACTTGGCGTCGGGCCCGCGCAGCGTGAGCGCGACGGTGTCGGGCTTGTCGCCGTCGAACACGTCGAGGCGTCCCACCGGCAGCAGCGCGCCCGGCGGCCCGTCCACGTGGAACTGTACTGCGGGTATGTATAGATAGACACGTGCTCGTACTTGGCGTCGGGCCCGCGCAGCGTGAGCGCGACGGTGTCGGGCTTGTCGCCGTCGAACACGTCGAGGCGTCCCACCGGCAGCAGCGTGCCCGGCGGCCCGTCCACGTGGAACTGTACTGCGGGTATGTATAGATAGACACGTGCTCGTACTTGGCGTCGGGCCCGCGCAGCGTGAGCGCGACGGTGTCGGGCTTGTCGCCGTCGAACACGTCGAGGCGTCCCACCGGCAGCAGCGCGCCCGGCGGCCCGTCCACGTGGAACTGTACTGCGGGTATGTATAGATAGACACGTGCTCGTACTTGGCGTCGGGCCCGCGCAGCGTGAGCGCGACGGTGTCGGGCTTGTCGCCGTCGAACACGTCGAGGCGTCCCACCGGCAGCAGCGCGCCCGGCGGCCCGTCCACGTGGAACTGTACTGCGGGTATGTATAGATAGACACGTGCTCGTACTTGGCGTCGGGCCCGCGCAGCGTGAGCGCGACGGTGTCGGGCTTGTCGCCGTCGAACACGTCGAGGCGTCCCACCGGCAGCAGCGCGCCCGGCGGCCCGTCCACGTGGAACTGTACTGCGGGTATGTATAGATAGACACGTGCTCGTACTTGGCGTCGGGCCCGCGCAGCGTGAGCGCGACGGTGTCGGGCTTGTCGCCGTCGAACACGTCGAGGCGTCCCACCGGCAGCAGCGCGCCCGGCGGCCCGTCCACGTGGAACTGTACTGCGGGTATGTATAGATAGACACGTGCTCGTACTTGGCGTCGGGCCCGCGCAGCGTGAGCGCGACGGTGTCGGGCTTGTCGCCGTCGAACACGTCGAGGCGTCCCACCGGCAGCAGCGCGCCCGGCGGCCCGTCCACGTGGAACTCGTACTGCGGGTACCGGAACCGCGGCTCCCACTCGTTCACGTTCAGCACCGTTATGTTTATGGATGCCGTATCGTTCTGCGGACAACATACCTTAACTTATAAAATAGAATAGTGTTCTTTGTAAAAAACTGCACAAGAGTGCATCAAGACTATCGAAATCTCTGCAGTTGTCGCTCAAAACTCTACACTAGACATCACTGCTTTCCTTGAAAAACCATTTACAAGCTTTTTTGTAAGCCCTACACTTTTCACATAACCTCTCTCTCTTTTCACTCATAACTCTGGCTTAGTGTACTGACCGTGTCCCCGTCCGTGACCATGACCTGGTAGTGGTAGGCGTCAGCGGCCTCGTAGTCCAGCGGCCGCCGCACCAGCACCTCGCCCGCGCTGTTGATCGCGAACTTCTCCAGGAAGCTGCGGTCTGACACGTAGAACTGGAGCTGCATCTGCACCGATTACAATGAAATTATTTTATGATACTTTTTTGTTTGCCGCCCTAAAGAACTATTGACCTTTCAGTATCGGTCGCTGTTATAATGTGCGTACAGTAGTAAGCACGCTGTGGCATAATGCAACGATGAAAATATATGCAATATTAGCAGTGAACAGTCACATGATTGCAGTACGCCCTACGGCAAGGGGCGACCTGCGACCGACCGTGGTCGCCAGACACGCTCACGACCTGCCAATATTGTGGCTGTGTAATGTGTTAGTGCAAAAACTGGTTTACTGGTCCATAAAACATTGCGGGTAGGATATCCTTCGGTGGTGTGTGTAGTATAACCCTGACCGTGGCGGCGGGCGGGTCGGTGTGCAGGGTGAGCAGGCGGGCGCCGGGCGCGGTGTCTTCTGGAACGACGGCGTCGTACTGTCGGCGCGAGAACCGCACCGCGCGCGCCGGCGCCGCCGTCGCCAGCCGGCTCAGCGACAACGTCGCTAGAGCGTACCGGTCCGGGTTGTCCACTTGGGTCGCCTACACATACAAAAAGATAATATATTTTTGACAAAAGTGTCGAAGGAGTGTAATGTCAAATGGAAAGAGGTATAATTGTCATAGAAAACATCTACACTGGTCAATTCGCCTCTCAAAGAGCTTCACGTTATATACAGTACAGTATGATAGTTTGACTGCACTGTATAAAACGTGGACTAGAGTACCTTGATGACGACGGTGAGCGGCGCCGGGTGGAGCAGCAGGTCCTGCGTGGCGGCGACGCGGCCGGAGTCGCGGTCGACGACCACCAGCCGCCGCTGGTCGCCCGTCGCCGCGTACTGCAGCGGCGCGTTGATTCCCAAGTCCTGATCCATCGCGCTGATCGGCCCCGGCGAGGTCTCCAAGATTGTTCCCTTTTTTGAAGAAGTTCTTATTGGCTTTCAAAGTTAATAAATAGAAAGTGCCACATTATCCTCGCAGATTTTTTGCAGTTACGTACAGGACCTACTGTCTAGCCTTGACTTTCTCCTGGGTTTCTGTAGAGTCTACAGTGTAGACACTAGTTTCACGCCAGTGCTAACGTCGCGTTTTTAGATTCAGTTGAATCCTGTCTCCTTTTTTCGGGATCTAACGTGTATGGTGGATTCAAATTTTACATTCTAATCATCTAAGCCAAAAGATTTTTTAATGGTTAAGTGACTAGTCTTGTTTGTTGAATAACCAAGATAGGGCTTATAAGTATATTTAGGTAAAATTATGCTCACCGGTTCTGCATCATCAGGTATTATCGCCGTATAGTGCTCATGCGAGAACTTCGGATTCTGGTCATCCGCGTCGAGTACCTCCACATCGAGGGTAGTGTCGTTGTGCAGCGGCGGCGAGCCCTGGTCCTGCGCGCGCAGCTTTATCGTGAAGTTCTTCAGTGTCTCGTAGTCTAAGGGCTTCTTCACTACTAACACGCTGTCCAGTTCGTTGAGGAAGCCCAAGTATTCCTTCAAGGCAAACAAAAATCCGATTTGATTTATAGGGTAATGGATGGTATTCCTCTGATGGTTCTACGATGAAATAATAGGCTGGGACCAAATGACTAACAACAAATAGAACTGATGCTAGAATCACGTGGTCGATCTGATCAAGTAACCGTTACGGTACGACCCATCCATCCCGTAACAGGACGGGTCCCTACGGGACTTCAATAATGTATTTATGACCCGGCACTATGGTGGTATACTCACGCTGTGGGCGGCGGGTAGCACGGAGTAGTGCAGCGTGGCGTGCGGGCCGGGCTGGTCGGCGTCGGAGGCGCGCGGGTGCAGCACGCGGGCGCCCACCGCCGTCAGCTCCGACAGCCGCACGCGGTACGGCGCGCCCACCCACACCGGCGCGTTGTCGTTCACGTCCCATACTCGCACTGATACCGGGATTATGAAGCTCTGCTCATAAAAAAGGAACCATTATTTTTCAAAATCTGGAACTTTTATCTTTAACTAAAGTAAATAGCGACAGCTGGGGGTATTACGAGCTCTTTCTTTCAAAACTTGCCAGGTTTATGAAAACAAATAAGAGAGACGCATTGATAGCCATTCAGAAAACTGACAAGTTTCAAGAGGTTGTGATCCGGGACTAGTTCTTGTTTCCAATCTAATCCTCAGCCATAAGACAGGAGATGAAGTAGTGCTTTATTGAATGTTACTAACAGGGTCGGTGGTGCGGCGGCGGTCGCAGCGCACGTTGACGTACACGTTGGAGGGGCCGCGGGCCTCCTCGCGGTCGAGCGCGCGCAGCAGCGTCAGGTTCTTGGAGCCGGGCGCGATGCCCACCGCCGCGCCCGCCTCCTGCAGCCGCAAGGTTATGTCGCCGGACTCGCTCGGGTCACCGTTCACGCTGAGGGTACCTGAAGACCAACAATGCTATTCTTACAAAACTAATTAATAAAAATGTTTTTAAGGTAAATGGATTAATTGTTACAATTTACGATGCTTCAGAAAATATACTTATGAAAGCGGAACAAACCTATGACACTGCCAACGGGCGTATCCTCACTGATGAAGAAGCTCTCCACCGCCCCGCCATTCATCAGGTAGCACCGGCTGTCCTGGATCGCTATCAACCATAACGCGTAAGAAGATAATAAGAATTTCATAGACAAGTCATAACTTTAAAACAACTCAAGTAACCTTTATCAATAAGTTCGTCCTCAAATAAGTAATGGTCAAAATAAGTAATCGTACATAGACCTCAATTATAAAAACATTAACAATAAGCATTGATGACATGTCGCCGAAATCGATGGCCTCATTCCTGCCTATCAGGAAATTCTAACCGCTTCACAAAATTGTTAGTCATCCTTCTACGAAATACTTGTAATACTATCAGCTAAAATCAGGAACATGTATCGAGTTTACTTCGCTTATGGAAATAATACGGCAGAAGCAGGTCACAGCCATTAGTATGTGCACTTATCTATCGAGGACATGGGGGGTTGCGCGGAGCTGTTTGGGAAATTAAGCGGTTGCCCACTTTTGGTTCCGGTAATAAATTCAGCCTGTTCCGGCGACATTCTTATGTTGAAGAATACATATTCATAATCTGAATTTCGCCCTGTGAGGATTTACTATGAAGCAATTTTTACTTGTTTCAGTTTGAAAAAATATTTTATATCTAAAATAGTTTGGAATGGATGTAGACTTTTTTCTGATAATTATGGGGAAAATCTAGACTTTGGACGCTATGAGTAATTCGACAAAAAATCCTTTGACTCGACGTCCGTTTAATAAATGGATACATCCAGTAATTTCATGCTCAAATTATGACGACGAACAATCAATTTTCTCATTGTTTGGTCGGTCGCACCTTTCCTCAGTTCAACATTGAATGAACATATAATTCTTATTAATCTTTATCATATTATAAGTTCATCCATTTCTCATTTTACTTCTCCGAAAAATATTAAAATTCAATTTAACGCTGTAATTGATCTTTATGGCACTATAAAGAATGATCATCAAAGACAGTCGGTGCGCACGCAACTACGATCAGTGCAAATGGTGTGTGTCAAATGTGGATAGTTGTGAAAAAACGACGCATGATGGAGTAGCGTCGTGTGGTAAACTAAGGCCTATTACAATCTATCGCGGTCATACGATTGTCGTTCGATTAACTTGATTTTGAATTTTATATGTGATATAAGTGTCACGGAGTGAGACGAAAATCGTCCGATTACCACGATCCTTTTTATGTAATAGGCCCTCTGCAGTTAATTGCGGCAAAAAGTGACGGTGCGCGTGCGCCCGCGCCGGACCGTGACGATTCTACGCGCACTGCTCTACGATATGAAGCAATACATTATATTGTTTTTATTTATAGACAATGGGGCTGTTTCTTTCGCCACGAAACTCCTGTTTCCCGTTCTTGAACAGTCGTAGTTCTTTACTCCGGAAAAGTGTATTGATAAGAAATTTTAGAATACGTTGCAGAAATCTAGATATTTGTGTCTTTTAATCTTTCTCCCCTCTCTGGTATACTTTTTGTCATAACATTAAACGTGATTAGGGTATTATTATTATATTTGTTGTTATTAAAAAATACTGAAAAGTTATCCCTTTATTTTAACAGATAAATCTTAATAAATCTCAAAAATCTTTCGCAGAAAAACATTCCCACGACCTGTAATAAAAGTTCGGAAGTTTGCTTAGGTTGATCCGAAAGCTGTCATTACACATACCGTGATGTGACCCATCACGAATGACCTGCGTCCGCGCAAGGAAGTGCTCTAATCACAACCCACACACACGCACGCACGCCCACGGCCCACGCCAATACCGCACGCTGTGTAATCTGCTCGTAATCACATACGTGAAAGTCCACGAAAGTGTATAATTGAACAGATAAAAAAATAATTCAGCGCATTTGCAGTCGTGATGTGTTTATTTCTATACTAATGCGGTGATTTTGTTTAGAACAAAATGTAAAGCTTACTACGAAAGCAACGGAACTACCTTGAAAATTGTTTGCACTGTCGCTATTACTCATGAACTGCTGTGTAGTGTTGGAATCTGACAAGGCCTGGAACTACTGCAAAGCAATCTTGGTGTTACAACTACGAATACAAATATAAACAACAAACAACAGGGTTTTCTATACGTGGATGACGAAACTTCCGTGACTGTAACAAAACTTAGGAAATAATACGACAGCGTATGGAAATGCTTTGGCGGACAATTCAAAGTTTGAAACAATACTCTACAAATGCCGGGTGTGGTGGCTAGTGGTCACCTAGTGGCGTGGTCACACTCACCCCGCGACCTGATGGACAGGGCGATGGCGGCCACCGTGGCGGGCCGTGCCGTGGTGGCCGGCGCTGCCTCCGGTGCTGGCACCGCTGGACAACAACGTCTCAAGTCACTTTAAATATTTCTGTGCACTGTTGGTAAGTGCAGTAGGTAATGGCAATGTTATTGCCTGATAAAAATTGATGCGTTGAAAGATTTAAGTTATAATGATTCTTTTTTACGTAACTAAAAGTTGGCAGGCATCTTTGTGGTTTCACAGAGCAACATCATTTTGTTGTTATTTCTTCTATTAGTGCACTTGAATTATAAAATAAAAGTGTTAGAATATATATTAGTAGCCGTAGCTACAGATGCAAATTAGTATTTTCCGATCGCAGCATATATGTTACGATCGGAATATGCTAATTGCTACATGGAGCTAAAGATAAAGAGCCAAAAAAGCTCGCTGTTTGGATATAGTGTGCAATTTCTAGGCTTTCTACGCACACTCACCCCGCGACCTGAGGGACAGCGCGATGGCCGCCATGGTGGCCGGCCCCGTGCTCCCCATCACCACTGGACAAAAGCCACACATAATTCTGTTAGAGATTTTTCCCAAATTGACATTAAAATCGAAAAAATCAATAAGTTATCTCTTGTTATTTAAAAATATTTACTTTTTTTTTACTTTTTCCTGTCTGATTCTGAATACAAGTAAACAAGCGTCAAACTATTATGACGACTATGGATGTCGTTGTTTATTTCAATATTGCAGTTTTCAGTATTTTCTCTTTTTCTGTGGCAGCTGCCTTAATTGCGTAACCTTAAATAATTAAGGCGAGTTCCGGTAGCAATCAATGTAATGCATTAGGGTGCGAACGGGTATCGGCAGTCAGTGAACTATAATAAAGTTCCGTTTCAATTCTGTTATATCGACTAAAACTTCGAAGTGATATACCATCATATTATTTCATTTTTACTAGCCCATAAAGCACTTATACCAGTAAGAAATACGACGCACGCAGTATCTAAATCTAAAGTGCTACTTAATACAGATTTTTTGAACAGAGCATACGCATTAAATCAACAAAAATAAGAAAGCAACCTAATAAAAACGTGTTAAAAACAGTGAAGATGAAGACTGAAAGACGACCTGAACTTCTGTCAGGAAATCGTCCACGGCAGGTGTGCAGAGACAACCGCTAATGCCGGAAGACACTCGCTATAAATCCCCCGCGATGGCGCACTTCCGGTCTATTTGCATTTCAAAATGGCTGCGGGTCAGAGGCCAGACCCCAAATTAGGGCGCGTCCCCATGTCAAAGCCCACTTTCATTTTTATTTTTACTATTACTGGACATTTGTATTGAAGGAAGGTGATTAATCTTACTACACACATGAGAGAGTCGTAGCAATGCAATTCCGTCGGTTTACGAAATTACCCTTTTATTTTATTCTTACTATAAAACGCCTAATTTCTAATTATTGCACTTCCTCCAACGAACAGACAGTACCTGATTGCTACACTTCTTTCAATATTCAATTATTTATTTCAGAAAATGAAGATCAACAGTCGAGCACTTAGCACACTTGAAAACAAATTAAGAGGCCATTTTATTAAAAGTTCATAATGTGCTTTCAGTATAAGAACTTCCTGGTGATTTTTTAATTTGTTTTCTAGTTTGCCATCATATTATGGAAAATGGAAACAGATAGTAGGTATCTCATTTAATGAAAATTGCATACCGGCTCCATAACGAATTAAATTATACGTGTAGCGGTGAATAGCGATGAAAGTGACGGTAAACAGTGTGAAATGTTCAATTGTAACACAATGCCTGATTGTTGGAGACTCATTTGCTAACAAATAGCCGATTTGGTTGAAATTTGCGATAATTTAGTTAAGTAAACAACATTTAATACACATTAGATTAGAATCAGTGTTTCTTTTTGGTAATAGCCCGTGTCGGGGGGCTCACTCCGCTCCCCCGAACAACATAATTGGCCCCCTGGAAAATTTGCCTGAAGGAAACACTGATCAGCATGTGAACCTCTATTTAAATCCTAATTATTCTAGACTTTGGTTCCATTACGTAGCCCTTCCTTTGTCAGTGTTAATATAAAATAAGATTTATTTTCTGTGCCTTTGCGTCGGATGCTCCGAGGAATATTGATGTCTGAAAATATTCATGCTTTGCTCATAACAAAAGAGTAATTTTGTTCACTACCACTCTTATGAGAGTCAAAAACCTTGTTAGTGTATTGAAAGTGCGGGCAGGTGCAAGCCCGTGGTCGCGGTGTCTTCCTACCAGTATCGTCCGCGTCGCCATTGAACCGTGGCTGATTATACCTGCGCCTGCGCCGTAACTGCGCAGGTATTGCACGATGTGATTCCATAACGTTCCGCCCCCGTAGCTACACGATAATTACACTATGATGTATAGTCCTCGGTGGGATTTCAAGATGAGTGAGAAAGTTTTCATCTTCACTCGTATAAAAAAAACGGCCAAGTGCGAGTCGGACTCGCGCACGAAAGGTTCCGTACCATTATCTATAAAAATAAGCAAAAAATCTTTAGTTCGTTTTAAAAACGTGTTGTTTTAAAAATAAAGGTATTTTTCAGTAAATTATTATTTACTGCTTTTTAGTCAACGAGCTAAAACTACAAATACACCATCTCCTATCGGAGTACTTGTCATTGTCAAGACGAATCCAACGAGCCCAAACTCGATGGGGTTTTATCACAGAGTTCCTGTGGCCTTCTTCCGGCTTCATCGTCAGACCCTGAACCTTGACTCCTGTCAAAGTAAATCTCAGGATGATTCTAACGAGCCTAAGCTCGATGGGGTTATATGATTTTATTTCAGAGTTCTTGTGGCCTTCTTCCGGCTCCATCGTAAGATCAGCTCAATGACACCATACTATTGCATCGCTTTCTAGTTCTGACATGTTCAAAGTTTCAAGTCTCTAGCTCATCGGGAAGTTAGTATAAAATCGTTTGCTTTTGTGAACAAAGAAGTAAACAAATAAGAAAGCAACCTAAAAAAAACGTGTTAAAAAAGGAATGCAATCGTAAAAGCATGAAATTGATGCATTTTAATTAATTAAATAATTTACATACAAATAAGAATCGTTCCTCATGTAGGTACCTAAATTGTAAAAATTGACAATTCGTGTTTAAATAGTAAAATTAGCCCAAAAGTTGTTCATCGGTTAAAAGGGATTTTTATTAAATAAGTTAATAAGTTAGTTGTTATATTAAAAATGCTTGACAAATGCTTGTAAATATACAAAAAGTAAGTTGTAAATTACAATACGTTCACTGTTATATTCAATCACAGAATCGACGAATCGGTTACTTCTACGTGACAAACAACGGTAATTCATAATTTTTGCACTCAAGCCAGTGAAAGGCTTCAAATTAGTTATGATTTGAATCAATTTATCTCATTAAAGCACTTCCGATCCGATTCGCGAGACCGGTCGCGTTGAGTGCAGCCGTCATTATGCAACCGATGGTTATCTACTTACGATGATTAACTAGATTGATCTGATAACATATCAGGAATTATCGAAGTTAATGTGACTTGATTATACCACGGATTATACGCCGGATACAGTGAAAGTGACCAACTGATCAGCTTTGTGGGAATCATTCAAACTGGATGCACGTGTTTTAAAAATACAGGACAGTATTATAAAATCAAAATTATGTAAGTTGTTAACTGTCAACTGGTGTAAGTTAACTACAACATTATAAGCGCTGGCTAAAGATTTTACTCATATCAAGTTTTAGCGTTGGTTTTGGTTAGCGACAAACGCATAAGATTTAGAATGACATTTTTTTTCATATTTTGTTGACTTTTTCACAAATTTTAACATGAAATAAAAATGTTTTACTACCAATATGAGATTTCACATAATTTATCGAAGAGGCTATCACCTTATAGCTAGGTAACTAGCTTATTTTATGAAATTGAAAATCATTTATTCAAATAAGCTTTGAAATTAAGTTTGTGCTTTTGAATTGTCTACATTTTCCTACCAGCCAAGCGAGACTGTTTATGTGCTTTGTATACGTAGAAAAAAAGTGGTCAAGTCAACACAGTAAGCAAGTGTGACAAGTGTCGGCGAAAGGGGTCGTGCACTGCCCCGTACGATGTGCGGTGTGGCGGCGGCGCGGGCGGCGCGGGCGGCGGCGCGGGCGGCGCGGGCGGCGGCGCGTGCTTCCGCCGCTGCTGCCTGCTGACCGCCCCGCTTTCCTTGCATCGATGCCACACGCGATTGCTCCCTATTCTACTGCCCATTCAGTAAACAAGTTGATAAGCTAAAAATTGTTACCGGTCATGTAATGTAGAGTTTGCAGAAATTATTAAATAATGTGTTCATGATTGTAATGCTCAAATGTAGGCCATTAACTCATATACTTGAATACAATTCAAGTTTATAACAATAGTCTAATACTTCATTGAAGTATCAATAATTATGTTAAAAACATGACATATATAGTAATAGGCATTGAAGTTTTATTGTTCTTTTAAGGTTGTGCTTAGGAAAAGCTGTAAAACAATACCTGTAAACCGAAGCAATGTGACTAATAATGAACGGAATTTTAATGAGGTCGAGTCGAAGTATTACAAAAGGTTTCTGCTCCACATAGTCCGGTATCAATTAATGTAGACAATGTGGTGTGTCTAATAAACAAACAGCGCAGAGCTGAGCCAATCCGTTCGCGACGCCATCACAAGAACGCCAGATAACTCATTACGATCCCTCAAGATGGAATTGTTACTAAACCAATTCAAATTGAACCATTACAACTCTGACATCTGCTAAAAAGGAAAGCGTTTTTTTTATAATTCAAAATGTGAAGTCGTTCGTTCCATGAGGTTAATTGGAACGAGGTAACATTTCCAATAACTAACATTCTTTAATAATTAAAATATCTTAAAACCACCTTGAATCATACGCATACGTGGCAAATAATTTAATAATCACTTCAGAGGAAGTTGCAGTACTTTGGTAACATTAAAAATTTGTGAAGATTGTAAGAACAATGCACATCCGACAAGAGATGTGTTTAGCGCTTCCATAAGTAAAGACGGAGGGCTGCCTGCGCGATGCACCTCAAGGCTGTAGTTAACATCTTAACGACTTCCGCGATGCATTCGTGTTATGTTGTTAGTTAAGCTCTTGTTCTGTATCGATCCCCTTCCAAGTATTCGCGTGAAACAAAGAAGGTAGGTTCAGAATTTATTGAATATTTTGCTTTGCTTTTTGTTGCCGCTAATACAGGTGAGCTTTTAAACGAGCTTTTTGTTTTGTTTGTGAATTGTATACTCAATGCACCTGATTTCTCATTTCAAATTCATGTCTTCGCTTTCATTTATTTTTCATTTCATTTATTATGAACCATAGCAAATTACCGCGATGGAAAGCATAGTTTACAATTAGTTAGATAAACAGTTTAGTAAAGTACAAGTTTCGTAACCGTGGTTTCGGGGTCCAAGCATTATCAATGCAAGATTGATTCGCCCCAGAATGGTTGAATATTGCTGTGTTACGACAGTTCCTGTCGCGGGTCTGGCAGCGATAACGCGCCGAATGGTCGGAAGTGCTGCGGCAACAATAGCCGGTGACTCAACCTCACCTGAAGCTGCTAAGTATGTGTCGTGGCGCAGACTTTATTGAGGAAAACACTGAAAACACGGTGCTTCACGTGACTATATGTTCAACTTGGGCAAAAGCATCGACATCGGCATTGTATCGAGGTGATTCTTATTAAGTTTAGGATTTTTCCATACCTAAATCGTAAACTAAATAGTTTACGAAATCGTGGTCAGCGTGTATCGTGCTGTCAGTTAAAAATATTTTACATTTTAACTGCAGCAACTCAAATGCAATTTCTAACAAGAAGTATTCTTCTACCTAAGTATAGCTAAGTATAATGGTTTGGTGTGGTTGACTTGGCACCGTAGTAGTTATTCTTTGCTCGCGTATGCAAATGTGTCGTGCTATGGCTACGGCTGGCCGGCGGCCGGCGGCCGGCGGGCGGTGGCGGTCGTTGACCCCGATCAACCCTTATCATTTCGATTTATTTGTTTTCAGACTTCCTTCGACCTCGTTTCATTCATTTGATTTTCTTTTGTTTACGTCTTTGTTACGATTTTTGACAGAATGACTACGAACGACTTAATCAACTGAGCGAGCGCGAAGCTTCAGCTTAGGCAAAAAATCTTTCGTATGTCTATCCAGCTGTCCGAGAGGAGAACAGATTCTCATCTACAGGTCGCATTTCTGCCAGTTTTTCGAAATTAACTTATCGTCAAAAGAAATTTAACCCATTTCGAAAAATGATCAAAATTAGAAGCACCATCTTGCTTCCATTATACCAAACAGCACACAGTACTGCTTTGAAAACCTCGTGGTGGTACCTATTAGATATTAATAATAATTTTTAAACAACATTCAATTTGAGCTACTTTTTAACATACAGCTCACGGAGCCACTAGTTTTAAAATAGTTCGCAAAGTTCGAGTAATTTTCTTGTAATTATGTTAATAACTAATATATTATTTAGTGTAAAAAATATTTTTTTTGTAAAATGTCGGTTTGCATAATAGTGTCAATAAGATTGACGATTTGATGGGTGAATGAAGCAGTGCATCATCATAATTTCACAATTTTACGTGGAAACGAAGTCTTGTAACAAATTTTCCGTTTCTACACAAATTTCAGAATGTATTTCAGTACGGATAATTAATCATTGAGAGTGAAATTAGGACAGCACCGTTTCGTCAATGACATGAACAAATAAAGTTCACCTACATTTGAGCACCGCGTAGGTGTAGGTGTAGGTCAGGATCAAGGCATTAGTAACATTATATTAAGTAACCTACATATTACATGGAATCACCCTTTTTCTATAAGGGTTAGCAGAGCTTAAACACAAGAATTATTTCAACCAATAATTTATCGGATCGTCGAATAGAACCACTTGCCCGAAACCTTTGATCCATTCTACTAAATCCGATCTTACAATCAGTCCTACCCACACGACTCAAGAGTCAAGTCAAAATTTCTTTATTCAAATAAACTTAATAATTAAGCACTTTTGAATTGTCTGTATTTTCCTACCACCCGTTCCAGACTTTTTTAACTGATAAATATGATTCTTCATATGAGTTAAAAAAGAAAATTGTGGACACGATTGTCTTACGAGTATGCTAGAGAACTTTTTCAAGTAAATTAAATACTTTGGAAGTATTGGTTTTCGACCTACTATCTATCACGTAAAAGAACAGAAAATTCCTGACGTGGACAATGTAATTAAAAATATTTATTTTCCTATAATGAAAAGCCAGATTGAATTTACATGGTGCAATCAATGTAACAAATTAGCATATTATGAATGAGCTTGTCGCGCGTCCACTATGAATGTGGTCATAGTTCGTAGTCGGGTCGCGTGCGGTCACCCCGACACGCAACCACTGCTTACGGAAGGGCTGAGATTGTACTCACGGTTCACAAGACATTTGATAAATAAATAAACAGTCATTGTACAAAATATTGGACAGCAAATTACATGAGTCAAAAACCAGACCCTAGAAATAAGTTCATTTAATTCCTTGATAATCCCCGACCATCATAACTTTGTGACGTATCTTTGCTAAAGTGGGAATACCCGTTATGGTCTATCTACACCGAGTCGCTTCTCTTTCAAGTCTACTTGCGTCGAACGCATGCAATATTGCCTCCAAGCCGTGCGCTTTCAGGTTCAACTTCAATATAGGACATGCCTCTGTTGAAAGCGCAAGAGAAAAGCGAAAGCGCACGTTCAGCATGCGCTATTGAATGCCTCGAGGCATGCGTCAGATGAAAGTGAAAGGGAACGGCAAAGCGATCGTATGAAGACACACCTTTAGTTGTTCATTTAGTTTTCGTCGTTTATAACTCCGTTATCTTACTTACTAGTATGAAATATGTAAAAAGATTTAATGATGTCACTATTTTTCATATTAACTTACCTGAAAATGCAACGTGCGGGCTGCACTGCGGTGAATTATGCAGTGTGGGACGTGGTAAGCCACGCAGACATATTTTTATTTCCTCTAAAATACACTTTTACATATTTACATACTTCTGACTTCTGGAATGTTCATTCTACTTCTAATTATTCGATTACTACGAGAAACAGACCGTAAAATGCGTTATAAGAAATATACTAATGCGGAAAAAAATACTATGCGTATTTTGTGATATTGAAATCGACAAACAAATTATAGTATTGCTCATTATCTCTTACAACAGGGGTTTCAACTACTCAAGTCCACTAATTACCCCGACCACACGATGCCGGACCGACACGACACAGTTTGCGACACGCGCTCTGTTTAGGGTTAAGATGTATTGCTTTTTTGCACGCGATCAATCAGTCTATTGGCAAATTTGCCAAGAACAGTTACTTAACCCAAATTTCAATAAGTCTAAAACGACCATTTTATTACAATACATTTACAGAGCCTTGGCACGTCTTGATTCTGGTTCAATAACTTTTTTCGTCACCGTTTTCAAAACAATAGACGCTTAGTTATACCGTCTTGTTTTGGTGCCCGACCATCGGAAAATATTTCACATAAACAGCAACGCTAAGTAATTAATTCCAAACTAAACACACAGAAATGTCCTTTCTCTTTGTTCTATTTCAGGATTCTACAGACTTTAGAATTAGATTTGTGGTCACAAGAAGATTATTTTCATCAATAAACTACAATATTATGTAGTGTATTTAATTAGTAGTGAGTTGTTGTAGTGATGTTTGCGGTACCTTGAGCGCTCGTCCGCGATGTGAACAGAGCGAGCACCGCGAGCGCCAGTACGGCGGCCATGCTGCCGCTACCGTGTGGGCGGCATGCCGCGCCCGCCCACCGCCGCCGCCGCTGGATCTCACTCTGCGGCCTGTAGAAGAAACAAACAATCAAAGACAAGAACACTTCCGAGGATGTAACTTTTTTCTTTGCAGACAAAGTCAAAGAGTTTGAAATTGGCACATTCTCTACTTTTCAGAAGTTGCGTTGTTTTTGTGAAACGTGTTCATTGGGTAGTAGATAGTTTTCAAGAATGTGTTAATTAATGTCCAGTAAATTATGTTGCAAGTGTCTTGAGGTGAGGGTAATCACTAGCCATAAGACGGAGTGGATCTTTGTTGCCTTATTACGACTTATAAATTACAGACTTTAATATGTACTTTTTTCGAAATATAGATATTAGAACCACTTGTCACAATAATGTGATTTACATTCTAAGGGTTTACTCAAAATTTAAGTGATCCTTTCTTGAAGTCCATCCTGATTTTACGTGCTATAGGTATTATTGTTTCACAGAAAGGCAGATGTCAATGTGAAGTTTAGAAATGCAGTCAGATATGCATCGCGTGCATTGCGCAATAGTCGTGGCATGCAATAGTTAATAATTGCACACACATATAAGTCCAGGCACATGCGATCGGACCCAGACATAATAAAATGTTAATAAATTGTTAGAAACTCTTATTCGGTCTCAACCTTATATACCACATTATTGTTCTTGTCTACAATATTTGGGATAGTAGAGCTTTTTGAAAGAAGCATAATAATGATTCCAAATTGTTAATCAGTTTAAAGTTTAAAAAATTATGATATACAACTCTTACAACTTAGATGACTAACTGACGACCTTACTTGTCTACATCTTACCATCCATGAATAAATACCTACCCACCTAAATTAATCCATTCGCCCACTTACAGTTATTAATACATAATGAACACGAAAGCGAAATGAAGACAGCGTGACTTGAGCTCGCCTCACCGGCCAAAACTTCGACGACGCCCGTGAAAATTAACACACTTTTTTCTCGCATACCACGCATTAAGCGCACGTCAGTGCATTATACTTGTGATTATACGTAGTAATGTCAGCTATTATGTGCGTAATGGAGTTAATGGTTTAATTAAATTGAGACTACTCACCAGTTTATTTCATTATACGATTTCTATCACTCAACGATTTGCCGTTTTGGAAATTTATACTAAGACCTAATCGTAAAATTTTCATATATTAACTCGTTGAAAATGGTTGAAAATTTTAAAAAAACAGCATGTGCATGCTCTTTGCATTAGTGGACGATTGTAGTACGCCTTTATGCGATGTACCTTTGTATAGTTAATATGTAAATTACTCTGTAACTCCCGGAAAACAAAGTTCAATAAAAGCCAGGAAAAGGGCTGATGAACCCTTCATTGGCCCTGAACCAAGACTACCAATATCACTTAGACTTACCAAGAATATTATAGAGATCAAAACAACTAGAGAAACCAACAAAAGATGAGGGGAACGAAAGGACTGCAGACAGTCTAAGATCTTCACCAAATCAGTTGACAAGAAGAAAACTAGAGAGTTTTTGAAACGAAGCAGAAGAAATATAAGAACCATAGTAAGAGTACTGACAGGACACTGTCCACTAAACAGACACCTGGCAGTAATCGAACGGACAGAGGACTCTATCTGTCTGTTGTGTAAAGAAAAAGAAGAGACAAGCTACCACTTCATGGCAGAATACCCGATGTATGCATCCCTGCGTTGGGAGCTCTTTGGAGCGGACAAGCTAAAGGAGGGGATCTAAAGCAGTTAACGATAAGTCAACTCAGCAGGTATTGTAAGCGCACAGGCAGGTTCGAGGGTCCGACGCCGGCGGGGTAAACGATAACCCGCCTCCCCCTGCTTCCAACTTTCAGGGGACTTGGGGAACTGGGTGAAATGGTTCCAATTAGGGAGACTGATCACCCGGCTTCACTGGCATCCCCCCTTCCAAATAATAATAAAGGTAGGCTTTACAAGTTAACGAGTAATAGTCGATCAACTTACAAAATTAATTTATTTTGGAAAAGTTTTCGAAGAACAAATTTAATTGAATAGTTAGGTTTAAGTATACTTATTTTTTTAAATGTATAATATTTAAAACAGTCCATAATTATTTTGATACGTCATGTTTTTTGTGTATACAATATCAATATTTCTCAGAGCGCGTTGATGTCTTTTGAGTAGAAAATAGGTCACAAAGATATTCAGATATTCTTATAAACTTTTCAGCAAATGTTTGCTGTTTTTTTAATCTTTTATGTTATAGTCATTATCAATTTCTTAAAATGATAGTTATTTATTAAGTTAATTTAATAATAGTAAGTACTTAACTAAAATCTTTTTGGCGAATTAATTACGAGATAACTGTAATACATATACACTTCTAAGACTTTCGCGCGTACACTTATTTCTAATGAACTGTAATTCATTTTTATTTAGTAATCGTTTAAATCCCAAGGCGCGTCAAAGTCATTTAAATTCCTTAAGGTAAATGTTCTATAATGAAACTAAACATTTTTGCCAAAGAAGCATGGGTCGAAAAACGACAATAAATGTATAGGTACTTTCCCATACTAATACAATGATTTTGTGTTGTCTAGTTAGTATGGGAGGACCAACATTTTATGTCGTATTTTCTACCCATGATTCTTTCGCAAAAATGTTTAGTTTATTGGTAGAACATTCACCTTAAGGGATTGACCACAAAATAACGGTGTATATTTGACCGAGCGAGCGCGACGTCTCAGTTTCAGCTTGGGCAAAAATGCTTTCGTATATATTTTTTTGTCGATTCAGTTTTTCGAAATTTTTCAAAATGGCGCAGCTAGCTACATTGGCTCCAAGTAGGTTAAAGAATAATGCTCCGGAACATTACTGAAATTCACCTGCTTGAGAAGTTCATTGACGTTAATCTATGACTATCAGTATCATTGTTAGCTAAACAATGGGCCTTGGTTGCTAAAACAAAGGTGCGTAGATATCAGTCGCTTAATTTTCTGAATGACTATGTATTATGATAATTATTCTTTGTCAACACAATATACAAAGACAGGATGGATATGTTAAAAGTTACGTTTACATTTTTTTTAGTTTCCCTATTTTGAAAAATTCTGCTAAATAGTATATATTTTGGGCATAGCCTTGACAGTATCTTAGCTTAAAATTCATATCATAATCGATTGTAAAATAGACTAACTTGTTACGTATTTCAAGTGCAAACGCTACTGTTGGCTAATATAAATGAAAACAAATCGATAGTTCATCCAAAAAAGTTTTAGTCACTTATTTTGAAATAAGTAAAAACATGTAGGTAGTTTCTTAAATTGCAAATCACTCTCCGTGATTGTTTCGGTACGCAGAAGATTTTCCGGTCCCGCAAGTGCTCTAATGATTAGCCAACTATCGCAAATAACAGTGGCTCCACACGTCTGATAAGAGCAGTCGTTCACCTTCACCACCGAAGCCTCGCAACGTATTTAGAAAGCGGAAAAAAATAGCGTCAAAACCGCCACCAGCCGCGACCGCGTTCGCTTTCTACGCGGGGTGCGTTTGCATATGACCATTGTTTCACTGATCAATCACTGGCTACGTTTGCGTAATAAATACCTATTCATTCAATTTTTATCTTCATTTCGATTGGTAACGAGTAGAAAACGGCAACGGAGAGATCTTAAGATTAAGACAATCTACTATCTAACTCTTCAAACGGGGGATGCTTTGGGTGCGGTGTCACTGACTTCGCTACTATTGTAGCTCCACATTTGTTTCCTATATTTTTTCACATCAAATCGATTGCTTGGCGTTTGGTATTAATTAATATAATCCAGTGATATCTTTTTTCCTCTGCTAAAGATTTTCAGCAGCTTTGAGAAACTTAACGTCTCGCAAAATAGTTGCAACTGACTCTCAACTCGTACTCGTATGAGGTAGGTCTGATTTAGCATGTTTTCAATTGAGACAATAAACTTCAAAGAGCCGTAAATCGAACCGTATCGATCTAAAATAGTTTCGAAAGAGTTAAACGGGCCGTGGGTCAGTTCATAGTAATTACTCTATTACACGCTCTGGCTTAGAGAAAGCTGGAGAAAAATACGATTATTCCGAACAAAACTCATTTAATATGCTACCGATCCGACTCGCCATTTCTTAAATTGTATCTTTCTATGCTTATTTATTTAGGTAAGTGTTCACTTTTTCATCTCGAAGTTAATGAAAATGATCCATAAATATTATCATAATTTAGGGGCTTAAGTATGAAATTGCCCAGTTGTATAGATAATTTTTAAGAAGTTGCATAGGTACTACACTTTTTAAACACTAAGCTTACTAATGGCACATGTGTTTAGTGAAAAAAAATATTATTAGCATCTATATATATATATATATATATAACAATAATAAATAGACTTATAGTTGTAATTAACTTATTAGAACGAATTAAGTAGTCCAAAACATGTTTTTGCTGTAAGTGTGGAGTCACTTTACGGTACTTTTTTAACGCCAAGTAAAGAAAATCAGATATATTTTATTGCATAATAATAATCTTAATTCGAAATAATAACAAGCCACGAAGTATCTTTTAACATCTAAGATGAGGTCCTCAATAATGTGAGAAAAAAATCGGCAATTTCAAACTTTAATCCCTACCTATTACATTTTTGTTCGACAACTCTAAAGCTTTTGGCTTTAGTATAGCAATTAGCTTTTCCTTTAGCATAACTAACAAGAATATTATGTATCTCTTTAAAAGCGAAGAAAATACGATAATAATTTGACGACCTCCGTGGTCGAGTGGCTTTGTACACCGGTTTTCAAGGTGTCGCCATTTCTGAGGTCCCGGGTTCGATCCCCGGTTGGGTCAATTTAGAAAAACGAACTTTTCTGTATTGACTCTGGTCTGGGTGTTTGTGATACCACCGTTGTCTCTGATTTCCATAACACATAAGTGCTTTAGCTACTTACTTTGGAATCGGAGCAATGTATGTGATGTTGTCAAATATTTATTTTATATTTATATATTTATAATAATTTATCTGCATTAAATTTCGTCGGCTTTCAGTTATTAGATAACTTGATAATGATTATTCGTTCTAGTTACTGATTGAAGGCTCCTCGATACATGTAATTTTTACCTCTTTCAAACCACACAAGTGCTTCAAGTAATCAGTTTGCAGATGTTTATTTGGGTTGGTGCCACGAAGCCATACAAAGTCTTTGAGAGGTCTCTTCCACCCGTCCTAGTTTTTTATTTGGTAATGTTGTATAAAAATGCGTGGTCTGCTGCCGGAGGCGGTGTCTTGTTTCAGCATTCGAGGGTAGGCAGCGAGGCTGTGATCGGGTGTCGGGTGACCGCCAATGAGGTACATCGTCACGCCGCAGTAGACAACACATGTAACCTTTAAACTAATCTCTCTAATATACAATATACTACCTCTCTGAACATACGGTCATTATTAATATTTGATCTTGGAGAGCCCAGAAAAGCCATTAGGATGATATCGCGAACATAAGCAGTTTTGATCTAAATAAATGATGCAACATTTCTGCGTTTTCTTAACTTGCTCTATTCGGATTTCGATTACAGCGTACCTATAAACAACGATTATAGAGTCAGTCATTGGATAGATAACCAAAAATTTATTATCTTTGGGCTCCTCCGTGCTTCGGAAAGTACCCTTAGCCATGATGGTCCTGGCTCCATTTATACAGTCGTTACTTCACCTATTTGCATTGGACCCGAGTGGGGCTCATCCTTCTCATATCCATTAATAAGAAAGACTTGTGCGTGTGGGAACTCAAAATGTCTCATGGCGATACTTCGTTACAGCCTGTAATCATTATTAATCTTATAAGCAGTTAAACAAACTTCTTGTTATTCCACAATAATCATGAGTCTAACATCTAAGTTCCCGCTGTTTCTTGAATATTCAACACGTCTGCATGCAAGTGGCAGTAGCACACATGTGCGCGCGCGCGGGTAGCAGTGGTTCCGAGTGAGTTGCGCGTGCGGCGGTGCGCGAAGCACAACGCGGTCACGACGACGACGCCCGCGCCGAACCCCCGTCCGCCGCCGCGCCGTTGCCGCGCATTTGCCGAATGACATGAGTGTCGTCATCGTTACACAGAGTGATCGTTATTGTTGTCTGCAGAGCTTAACACCATTACACATGTAAAAAAGGTGAGATCTTTTTTACTCCTCAACGTTTTGCAAAATGTTGAAAACTAAAAAAATTAAATGCTTGTTTAAACTGAAGTTGGAAATTTGAATTTTTAAGATAATTGACGAGGTATATGCTTTCGACGTTGTCGAGATCTTGTTCATCATAACAATTTTGATACCGTTTTGTAAACCCTTCTATTTTTTCAAGTTTTTCTGATACCCCTAAGTTCGTGGTGTTCACATCTTGCCGGTAAAGCGATTTACCGACATTATGAGGCGTACTCACTTGCAGCGGGCGTACGGTTCGGTCTCGCGCGTGCGTAACTGGGTCTAGCTGTTGGTTGTGTGCTTTCCATGCGCTCGAGTTTGCTACGATTGAACGTAGCTTATAAAATAAACTTGTAAACTTCGCAGACTTTGAATTGCTTGTTCTTTATACATACCTGTAGCTATTATTACATAGGTTATACATAGAACATTTTAAAATGCTACTTGATAAAAAAAAGTCTCGAATATAGACAATTCAATTCAAAAGCACTTAATATCTAAGTTTATTTGAATAAAGAATTTTTCATTTCATTTCATAAAAAAATGGAAGAAATTAAAACTACTCTAAGTACCTATTTAATTTGAATTACTAATTTTACATTTCAAGGACATTGATATGTTATTTAATTATTGTGTTGTTGTGTTATCAAATATGTGTCCATTGTGTTGTGTGCCACGCTCGGGTGACCTCTCGGCAAAAGTAATTGTGTTTATGGGAAAAATTAGATTCATTATTACCTATTTCCCATTTGAATTAAAACGTACCCATTTGTAAAATTCCATAAAGATAAGGTCAAAACAGAAACTTCGTAGATCTTTCGAATCTTATAAAAGGGAATAGTGGATTCTTTTTCCACTCTACCCACCCAGGTAGGATAAGAGGAACATTTCAATTCCACTCTTCTGTGTATTATGGAATAGCTTCATGAAATCAACCAAGTCTAGCTTTGTTTAGGTGGTAATGGTGCTGGTGATGGATTATTATTGAGTTTGTCCATTTTCTCGTTAAAATAAAAAAGAAAATACACATTATTTGGCATGCTCAGCGGATCTATCGGCAAAAAATAATGAAGTTAATGTAAGCTTTGATTTGACAGATGGATATGATACATTGCGACATTTCTTTGGTAAGATTTTATCCGTGCCAAAAAGAAGTAGCAATGTCCATCCATTCATTGTTTTTAGCCAATTGACCCGCAGGGACAGCATGTCAGATTTTCTATTATTTACAAGGCTTTTGGAGTGCAATGAAATTATTTCTAACACATAAGTAGCTTTATTCAGTTGATGCTGTTCGAAAGTTGTCTGTCTGATCATAGATTCATGCGGATGAATAAATAAAAGGTAGTTACAGAGCTTTTAATTTTTACATTTTTGTTACGTTGGTGCTAAGGCCCGTATTCATAAGCCGCTTTCCGCTCTCTACGTTTTTGAGAGCTATCATGAGATCATACTTGAGTTTTTGTAATAAGATTATAAATACGGCCCTAAGTCACCACCCCACCAACAATATTCCGTAAGTGTCGTTGTATTTATGTTTTGAATGAAATGCTAAAGGCAAGTGTGAAGGCGAGGCCTGCCGATGGCGAGGGTGTGCGACGGAAGTGCACCGATCGCCCTGCTCACTGGACCGGCGAGCTTTTGGAGGGAAACGATTGCAGGAAACTTTGAATTTAAACGCTTACTTTTCGAACAACTCGTTTTGTGTAAGTATGTACAATAAGTTTGTGTTTGTGTGTCACTAAGTCACAATTATCTAGTCTCGTCTTTATAGAAGTCCAATTATCATTGAAGGATTTGACATAGGTACACAATATGTAAGACCGTTTTTTGATAATCAACGTCTTTTAAATTGTAATGTTAAAAAAATACTACTTAAGTAGGTGTTATTGTTTTGAAACTACTTCAGCCTATGTTTCACACCACAGCACACATTGTGTCACAGGTTACGGATAGCAGCTATCTTGTTATTTATAAATAACACAAAATTAATTACTATCAGCACTTGATGTCTAGAATACATCAGGAACCTGTGAAAATGGTCCAATGTTGTAAAAGCTGTATGAAAATTACTTACGTGATACAGGTTCAAATCCAAACACTTGAGAAGACCGGTAAAATCTTCGTTGGCTTTAAGTCGCAAGGAGCACACATTCACACAATAAACTTAGCACTTTAAGCGAAATTTTAACTAGATTCGACCTAAGAAATTCAACACCGGAATACCAAATTCACTCGCAGTCACAAGTGCGTTCGAAATTTGAAATTGGCGCGTCCGTAGTTTGGGTCAAGCAGGTGGCATGTAAAGGGTCAGTTGCGGCCTGCGCCGTCGGGTGCGGAATGGCGGCTGCGCTGCGGCGGGTCACGCACGGAGGCCGCGCCAGGGCGAGGGTGGGGCTGCGCCACGGACCGCTGCCCATCAGCGCGAACACCACACACTAGTAAAATACTCTACCGTCTTACTAAAAGTACCTACTAACACGCTAAGTTTACAAATAAATTAAAACCAAGGTAGTTTTTTTTTGTAAACTTAGATGATCATGGGACCTTCATTGCATTTACTTAAGTCCCAAGCAGAGAAATTGTTGGTAGTTAGGCATTTTATTTGTAGGTTCTGCTGGAGAAGCCTGGTACGACCACAGATTATAAAGTTAATGTGTGATTGTGTGCGACTGATTTTTAATTAGGTATAATAATACTTAGGTATTTGTAAACATTTAAAAATATTAAAAACACCGACTGCCCTGCCGAAAACGAACTAAAAAGTTAATTAACAGAGTAACCATGATAGTTAGACAGTTGAAATTTTCACAGATGATGTATTTCTGCTATAACAACAAATACTAAAAGATAAAATAAAATAAATATTTAAGGGGACTCCCATAAAACAAACGTGTTTTTTAGGTAATAGTAGTGTATTCTGATGATAGATGTCGCAAGTGTTCAAAGCATACAGCACAAACCAAGCATGCTTTTGCACCGCAAACAAATATTCCACTAGATGGCGCTGTACTGTGTAAAGAACGATAGTATTTTTTGCAATTTCGATGCGATTTCGATATTTAGTAAATAAATGATAACAAAATTAAATAACACACATGATTTTTTGCCGTTTTTTTGCTCTTTTTGAATATCCCATAAAAACAGTGACATTAACAAAATTAGGGCCAGGGCCAATGTTTTATTTGATTGATGAAAATCGGATATGTATTCTGGCCAACATCACGCGGTGTTCCCAGGCGGTCACCCATCCAAGTACTGACCGCGCTTGTTTGATGTTTTTTTTTGCCGTTTTTATAGATAATGGTAACCCTTCGTGCGCGAGTCCGACTCGCACTTGGGCGGATTTTTTTTCGCTCAATGAGTGATTTCGACCTTTGAGCACAGCCCAACATATGTATAAAAATCACATTAAGTTCAGTTCAAATTATAGACGCTACGATGCTGTGAGGTACTTTTTATTAATATGTATTATATTAAGCTGTATTTTTCCTTATTCTATAAAATAAATAAAGGCAGATTGGGACGGATGGATGGACGAATGGACTGAACTTAGAGCATGGACTGAACGATCTTATAGGTAGGTATCGTATAAGTTATACGGGTTCCTTGATCTACCACCCTATAAAAGCCGTACTCGTAATTGCTCTACAGAATATACTACAAAATGTTAATAAGCTAACCATAACCCCTCCCGACCCGTCCAGCCACCGGACATAATTTATTATGTTGAACATAATTTTTGTCGCTGCAAAACGGTTATAAAGAAAATACAGTCAAAAAGTATTTTTGCCACTGAACTTAAAAAAACATTTTGTAGTTTTTTTCCTTGGCGTCGCGCAGTTTGCGTATTTTGCCAGTTTCAAAAATAGGGAAACGATGATATATTGTATGGAGGACAGTGGCATTTTTTGGTCAGACTAGCGGCGGTATCGGCTAAAAACATTAAAGTGCATGTTAACTGTGTTTTGACAGATGTATGTGATACATTGCTATTTTTCTTTGGTAAGTTTTTATTTGTGTCAAAACGAAGTAGCAATTTATCACATACGTCTGTCAAAATACAACATGAACTTCAATGTTTTTAGCCGATAGAGCCCAAGATTGTACCACTATACTGCCAGGTGTTGGACAGCGCCATCTAGTAGATTTTTGCGCCATCCAGAAGGAACGTTGTCTGAGAACTTATATATGAACCTTAGAGCATTAAGAACTGCTTAAGAACTTAATGCTCTAAGATATGAACTTAATGCTCTAAGTCTGAGAACGTTGTCTGAAGGAATGTTGAGACAATCACAACTCTGTGATTTTTATTTTGTGTAAGAATACATTGGGCCAGAGAGAGCATTAAAAAAAGTAAAATGTCATACATTCTTGAGTGTCGCGTCAAATTTCTTGTCAATCAAATCAAGTATTCATTCATACGATTTTGAGATTTCTTTCTACTTTTTGTGAACAAAAATATAAAATATTTACTTATTGATTAATTTGTTATTTTGCTATGTTTTTCATAGCATCAGCTCATTTATTGTTTAGTGGTTAGAGTGAAGTAATTAACTAGAATGGCCGAAACCGCAGCGCAATCTGACAATAAAGTCGCCCAGGGCGATTTGATCGTCAGGGAAGATTTAGTGCAAGGTATCAAGAAAGAATTAGAAATACTAGTAAAACCGGAGCCGCACGAGTGTGTGGTGTGCGTGATCCGCAGCAATGACACGTACGACATCTACGTGACCACCACCAGCGCCACTGGACTCTCGCTGCACAGCTTTCTTTCCAAGTTTACCTCCACCAATATCGCTGAAACACAGCACTCCAAGTTTATTTGCAAGAGCTGTCACGACCTAATCAATGTCTTAGAGCAGGCAGAGATAGAATACATGAAATTGAAAGAAACTTTTGAATCTATAATAAGTAAGAATCCTCTTTTCGAATCTCCGATCGTTCAACCCATAAGACTTGAGACTGTGAAGCATGAAATACATTTGGCTAACCCTACTAGATATCTGGAATTTGACATTGATTCTGAAGATGAGCCTCTGGCACTTTCCAAAAAGAAGAGACATCGGAGACCCAAAAAAAAGGTCCCAGTTACAGGAAAGCGCAAATCAAAACCTTCCAAAGTTCCTGCAAATGACAGGTAATGTACCATGATTATATATTTCTGCAGCAAGTTTTTTTTTCTTATAAATTATAATATCACTTTCTAGTTGGAACTGCAGGGAGTGTGGCTTGTTGGAGCAGTCGGGGGGCAAGCGGGCCGCTGCGGCACACAAGGCACAAGTCCACACAACGAGTCAGGATGAAGTCAATGAAGTCATTATTGAGATTAAAAAGGAAGACACTAGTGATGGGTGTGTGTTATGTTTATTTATATTAATTAACATTAATGAAGCTTTTGTTTTATATTAATTAATACCTAGGCATTTATGGGGATTTTGAGCCATTGGTTGTGTATTTATTTGCTTGGATTGTTTAGTTCTTAACAATGTTATTTCAGTAGGTAACCTGAATATATTTATAAATTTTTAGGTCACAAACTTTCAACAATGGCTTTGATACATTACCAAAAATGGAATTTGAAGATTTCCATGATGATGATGATGATGACAGTTCTAATTATTTAGCCGATGAGGAACTGTTCAAAGAACCCAAAAAGAATAGAGTAGGTAGACCAATAAAATCTAAAAATAGTACAGTACAAAATAAAACTAAGAAGAGAGAAAGAGTAATACACAAGTGCGACCAGTGCGATGCAAAGTATTCATCATTATGTGAGTATTGAATTATCTTTTTTCCCTGTGTCAGTTTTTCATGAAGTTTTAAATTTGGGTGTTTTAAGTATGGTTCTATCCTATAAAGAATGCATTTGCAACCTAGTTGAAACTTAAATGTTGTGAGTAAAGGTAATAAATTAGTAAACAATTCCTCAACTCAACATACTAATATGATAATAATAATACTAAACATTACAAATAATTGCAATAATTTTATGCATTCAGTGCAAATAGCTTATTAAAATATGGGAACAATATTTTCTGTCACCTAAGTTTAGATGTGTCACTAATCTGCAATACCCAAATTATAATATCTATCCCCAAGAAATATATTAGTCATCATATTTATCAAATCTGTCTCTAAGTATAAATCACCGTATTAATGTAAATATGTCTCTTAAATTATAGTTTGATCACTTTTTTCTATAACCTAAATATAAGATCTGTCCTCTAAAAAGTAAGTCCCTGGCAGCAATAATATATTTGTACCTAAAATAGTAAATCTATCACCTTATAAATCTAATCAACAAACATTTTAATCGTTCAATCATCAAAATAATAGATGTGTCACTTAATTAATAGAAAAAATCCTAAGTAGGGGCAGAGTCAAATTGGCGGGCTGTGAAAATTTAAATGCACTGGGTAGGTTAGGTTAGGTTAGTATTTAGACCACTCGCAGCGGAGCGAGCGAAGCGAGCGAAGCTCCATAAATATCAGGATCAACTAGTTTGGCCATAATGCTTATATCAGGATCAACTAGTTTGCCCTAGCCTAAACTGGTTTATCCTATCGGGCTTAGGACAAACTATGTAGTTTGGTATAGGCTATACCAGTTAATCCCATCGCGTATAGGAAGAACTAGTTTAACCTAGGTCAAACTAGTTTGTCCTCAAAATCGGGTTTGGCCGGTAACAAATATACCTAACTAACTCGCACAGCTCGCACTTGACTGCAGTGTTTTGTTTAGTTTTAGATAAGTAGTGTTTTTGTTTCGATTTTAAATGTAAATTATATGATTAAAACCTATTGTAGTTTAATTCAATTAAATGTACCCATATTTTCAAATTTCAGTTGAATTATGTAATAAATTAATATTATTTTTCAATGATCAAATATATTTTTTAGGTAAACATTTTTAATTGTTTGGTGATTCAGTTTTAGTGACTCTTTTATTATTTAGAAACCCAATATAATTATTTGATGATTGATATTATTTCCAAGTAATTATTAATTAATATTTAGGTAAGCGTGTTTATATTATTTGGTGATTAAATTTAAGAGACAGATCTACTATTTTAGGAACAAATATTATTTATTAGGTGACTGAAAATGCATTTATTAGGTAATTGATAAAATCATACCCTTAAAATATTAGTACTTATTTAAATTTATGATGCAATAATGTGTGCTGATATTGTTTTTCAAAAGATCTGATTCATGATAATAAACTATGTCATTAAAAAAGTGGTTCAATTTTGTGTTATGGATGACATTCCGTTTTATGCATGCCAAAATATATCAAGTTTCATCCCTTATAGCAAAAAATAGTTTTGGTAAAAAAGTTTGAGAAAACATGGTTACCTACACAATGCTTAACCTTTTGCAATGTTGTTTTTATTCTATTGTATATCACAAATGCCAAGGATAATTGAGTATTCTACTTGAGCATGGATTCTACTTTTAAAATATATAATAGCAAAAAAGGAAGCAAAATAAACTCCTATGTGAAATGGATCGATTTGACAAATTTTACTATGATTTCCAAGACTCCAAAAGTGGCAAAAAATCATAAAATTCAAAATGCCCCAGTGACAAAATAGTGTTGATTATTAGAATCCATATGTAATTACAAAAAAATGTTGACATGGAAACATTATAGTTAAAACATTTTTTGCTTAGATAATTTTATTTATTAAGATAACAAACTTTTGCTGCGCGGTGTGAAATGTGATGTCATATTCTGATACTTTTGGTATGGGGCGTTTTCACGCGGCGGCCATGTTGTCAAAATTCAAATCTCAATAAATATTAATTGCAGAAAAAAAATCACTGATATTTCTTTAGCAATGCACTAATTCAATTAATGGAATAAAAAAATTGCCACGTTCCCAATTGTGTAAATATTGGTCACAGCGCGCTTGGAACAGCACAAGCTGAAGCACGACGGCTCGAAGCCGCCGTACATCTGCGAGGTGTGCGGCGCGCACTACAAGCACAAGCGCGCCTGCGACATACACATCGCGCTTCACAAAGGTAAGTGCTACTGGCCATACTATACACTGTGCTTGTTTGTATTCAGGGACAACCGTTTTAGGTAGACCAATATCTAACCACCAACGTATATAATTATTTTGCTTGTTATCAGCTTTGACTGAATATGTCATTCGGAATGTTAACTGGCATCCTTGGTAAAGACCATAGTACGGATGCCAGCAATTGCAAATTGCTATTTACATGAAAAGTAATCATGACCTTTTTTATTAATTTTGATTTGTGTTTCAGGTATTAGCGACTGGAAATGCGAAGAGTGCAATAAACTGTTTCCCTCTAAGGGCGCGCTGGCACGGCATAACAATATTCATACTGGCAAACTCAATTATCAGGTGAACTCACCGATCCTTAGCTTTATTCCTTGGCCAGGCAAATTGTAGCAATTGAAATTTCGTCCCTTAATGTTGTTCGCAGTGCGACCTGTGCGGCAAGTCGTTCATCCACACGTCATCGTTCAAGATGCACAAGCTATCGCACTCGGGCGTGAAACCTCACTCTTGCGACGTATGCGGGCTCGCGCTCATGACGCGGTCCCACCTCAAGCGACACAAGCGAGTTCATAGCGGGGAGAAACGACACGAGTGCACCGTCTGCGGGAAGCGGTTCTCAGAGAGGTGAGCCTTACACACACATAGTTTCGATCGTGCAATATCCATTTCTTTCTAGTATGGTGCTGCGGACCGTCGTCACAACCCCTGTCCTGAACTCCTAAGGAGCCAGGAGCCTTTTAACAACAAAGATTTTTTTTCCTTAATATGTGATGGTAGTATTTATTTTTACAAGTTTCTGTAGCAGAACGTTATGTCACATGGAAATTTAGTCAAATCATTTTAATCAATAATTTGGAAGGCTCCTTCTCGTGGTCCTCGGAGCTGTATATGACCCTACGTCCTCCACACAGGTACAACCTGGCGGCGCACAGCAAGTCGCACGAGTCCCCCACGTCGGCGCCGCCGCCCCAGCAGAGGCGACACTTGTTCCGGTGCACATTCTGTCCGGACCGATTCGAGCGAAGGTACCTTATTACTAATTTTATTCACTTCTATTTTAATTTATTGTGTGTGTGTGTGTGTGTGTGTGTGCGTGCGTGCGTGCGTGCGTGCGTGCGTGCGTGCGTGCGTGTGTGTGTGCTTTACAGTTTATACGAGATAATATTTATTTAATAACTAATTAATGACGTCGTGGCATGCTGTTTGTTTTTTCTACCTTTATAAACCTTTTCATAATTGTTTGGCGGATTAGTTGTGCTGATGAAAATTTATAAAACTGTCCAAAGATTTGGGAAAACAATATATTTTTTTATTCAGGGACGTTATTAAAATGACATCAACTGTGTGTTTATTAGGTACATGTTGGAGCGACATACATCGGTGGTTCACGGACGCGCCCTGGAGCGACCGCCGCCCACGCCGCGCAATACAATGAGCAAGCTGCTCAAGGCGCAGGCCGCGCGCCGCCCCGGTACTGTACTACACATACTACACTACATGAGCGAGCTGCTCAAGGCGCAGGCCGCGCGCCGCCCCGGTACTGTACTACACATACTACACTACATGAGCGAGCTGCTCAAGGCGCAGGCCGCGCGCCGCCCCGGTACTGTACTACACATACTACACTACATGAGCGAGCTGCTCAAGGCGCAGGCCGCGCGCCGCCCCGGTACTGTACTACACATACTACACTACATGAGCGAGCTGCTCAAGGCGCAGGCCGCGCGCCGCCCCGGTACTGTACTACACATACTACACTACATGAGCGAGCTGCTCAAGGCGCAGGCCGCGCGCCGCCCCGGTACTGTACTACACATACTACACTACATGAGCGAGCTGCTCAAGGCGCAGGCCGCGCGCCGCCCCGGTACTGTACTACACATACTACACTACATGAGCGAGCTGCTCAAGGCGCAGGCCGCGCGCCGCCCCGGTACTGTACTACACATACTACACTACATGAGCGAGCTGCTCAAGGCGCAGGCCGCGCGCCGCCCCGGTACTGTACTACACATACTACACTACATGAGCGAGCTGCTCAAGGCGCAGGCCATACTACACAGCACACGCATGTACACAATCTAAAAGTCGTGATATCACACTTTGTTTATCATTGATCACACTTTGATAATTTTATAATGGTTTCTATTTAGTAGAGACGGACACAAAAGACGACCGCAGCTCCGACTCGCGCTCCACGCCCGTCACGCCGCAGAAGCTCATCGCACAGCTATGTGAGTTTATACTAATCTATATCTATATCCATTGCCTAGCGACAACTCATGCCAGTCCTAGCATTCTTACTTTGCCGAGTATCGCTTTTACAATATCAATTTTATTATTTAGAGGAGATTAATTTAGTGCCTTAAATTTTTTTGTATATTTCTCCCCTTTGTTACCAACGGACCACTTAATCCATCCACCTAGTTGGTCAATTAGGAACTTCATTCCTATCGAACCACCGATGTCCGCCTGGGTCGGCTAGGAATATTTGAACTAACTGACCGCCTCGATTTTTTGTTTATGTTTATTGTTATTTATTAAAGTTTAAAGAAATATAAATTATGACAAAACATTAGACATAGACAAAAAATCAAGGTGGTACCTACCACTACTAACCTTAGTAGTCAAATATTCATAATTGACCACACCCGGGTAGATAGTAGGTGATGGTCTGATAGGAATAAATATTCCTAACCGACCACCGCGGACATCGGGAAATTCCTAATCACCCAACTAGGTGGATGGATTAAGTGGTCCGTTGGTAACAAAGGATTTCTCCCATCACAAATAATAGAACTTCAGCCTTGTAGCAACATTAATGCCTTTGCACAGACACTCGTACCTTAATCGTATTTTTTATATAACGATACGAGAACGATGCGTGTTGTACTTATATATTATAAGATACGATTTACGGTACGACTCGTTTATGAAGGCACTAATTCTTACCTTTATTTTTCTACGCAACTGTGGCTCGTGAGTAGAGATCGGATATTCGGATGCTTATTTACCTAATGTTCTGATGTTGGGTATTATACTCCGTGAGACCGACAATAAATCCGATTTGACACAAATTCTTTTGTTTTGAAGAAAGTTTTGAAGAAGCAAACACAATCTTTATTATTATTACGTTGTAATAAAGCCTATTAAACCTCAGAAATATATACACATTTTAAGGAATTTTAAATATTTTAAGATGCCACTTTCATAAATCTTAGCAAACAATTGTAGTATAGTAAATATGCATCCGATTATCCGATCTCTATGAGTAATACCATGATTCAAGTAAACAAGGTGTGGCATTCCGAGAGTAACACTTGCTTACGTCATTATCCAGCTGCGCGACTTTATAGTAACAAGCAAAGAATTAAGGATTTTCTGTTTGTCACACTCATTTCAATATTATTATAGTGCATTTTAATTGTGATTTGTTTCTCTTAGAAAACGAAACAAGTTAAAGATGAACTAACGTAATTTTCAATACCGATAGCGTAGATAACGTATATCTAGTCTGGGGCCCTACCGGATAACTTTTCGATCTTCGGCGGGTCTGCCGAGCTTCAACTTAAAACACATAAATCGAAGTAAGGAGTTTAGTATTGTACTATTCGCCGAAGTTATTTAGAAGATATCGATGTTCGTGTGACATCATGAATTGAGGTTCGCCATTTTAGCCCGATTGGGGCTCGATTTATCTGTTTTAATTTGAAGCCCGGCAGACTTTTCGATGTTTGATGCGTTAGCCGGTACGGCTCCTGTTTATCACTTGTCTGGTAAACAATATTCACCCGACTTTTTATTTAAAAAAATCAATTACAAAATACAACAAATGGTTTTCCATGTATAGATTGCTAAAGGAATTACTAATGATTAATGACAATTTGTTTTAATAAGACAAAATATTTTTCAATAAATAATTTACTTATGACAACTTTCAAAAGCTGTTTACTAAATAGGACAAGTAAAGATAAACAGACTTTAAGCAAGTGTAGACCACGTGACCTCCTTTGCCTCGGAATGCTATACCTAACGCCAGCGAACTAAAATCTATGAAACAAGCATTCCGCTCCAAAAATGGCACCACACGAAAATGACAACTAAATGGGTGGAGCTAAAAATGCTGGCACAAAGCGACGGAACGCTGGTTGCATCATAGCGACCATATTTTATGTAGGTACTATACTTGACGAAAAATATGATATTTTATTTCTTCACCTTTTTACTGCCTTCTTTGCACCTTTTACACCATTTGACTAAATGTCACTTCTAATAAACTCTCTCTTTCTCTATTTTCTTTACAAACTGCAATTATTGTAAAGGACGCTGTTGAGGCAGGATCTCTTCGCCATATATTCAGCGAAAAGGGAAGTACTTCCGCCGAGCTAGGTGTCTGTTCTCGGGGAGTGCTGAGAAAACTTCAATATCGTGAGTCAGGTCTCCATACATTTTTTGTCTTGATGTTAGCTTGACGTGTGCGACGTCACGTCTGCGTAATGTTTACATATTATTGTACTTTTCGCTGATCCTGCATTTCTTCGTCATTCGTCGATTTGCTTATGTAGCGGTATGATCGTGCCGCTACAAACGCTAACGTCTGTCTCCGGACGCGTGGCTGGCCTGACTACACGCCGTGCGAGTTGTAATTTTTTAGCCCCGCGGTGCCATTTTAGCCTACAAATGTTTGTAATTACACTTCCATAGATTTTAGTTGTCTGCCTGCCGTAGTATATTATAATCCCAAGAGTGCAACAATAAACAATATCGCACGCATACAGCGGCGGCGGCGGCGGCGGGCGCGGGCAACGCGGCCCTCGGCGCGGCCACCTCGTGGTCCAGCGCCTATACAGAGTTCAACTTGCGCGCCGACTTCCCGCACTGAACGACACACACGACAACACTACCTACACACTCTATACACTAACTTTAAATACTAGTTTATCATACAAGTTTGGTAAGGAGGGTTTTAAAACGAGACACGAGTTTTAAAAAACCTTTAGGTGCTCCCACACATCAGTTGTGTAGCACGATAACATTCTATACAGTGTGTAACATTTTGCTACAACATGTTAGTAAAAAAGTTAGAGAATGTTGCATATGTTATATAACGTTATATACTTGCTGTGTGGAAGTACCTTAAGAACCGTGTACCATACGACGTTTTCAATACATTTGCGAGAAAACATTATAGGTACCTACCTACTGAAATAAAAAGTCTGAAATCAAAGTTTCTATTGTACAGCGTAATAAACAAAAAAAAATAAAATGACGCCTTTTTGTACGCATGCAATAAGTTTGTTTTCAGTGTAAATAGGGGCGAAGTCTCTTAAACCATTCAGCCTTATACTAGGTACTTAGATTAAAAAATCAAAATGGTTAAAACACTTCAAATCTTTGAAATTTATTACAGTAATTAACATTTGATGACAATTAAAACAATTAATTGCTTCATTTCATTTATTCCCCTGATTGTCAATAGTCAATAGTCTAAATTTCTTTGTTCAAATTATACTTAATAATTAAGCACTTTTGAATTGTCTAATACAACGTGTTACAAAAATATCAAAATATCCCTAATGCCGAAGATGGTAGATAGGGACCATCAACTGAACAACTTTTACTATGGGATCAACTCTGACATCGCGAAAAGAAATCAGCTGTTTCATACAAAAATTAAAATCGAAACTATCAAAATGCATGAAACAGCTGATTTTTTTTCGCGACTTCAGAGTTCGTCCCGTAGTAAAAGTTGTTCAGTTTGATAGGCCCTTATAAACCATATTCGGCATTAGGGGTATTTTTGTAACATCTTGTATTTTCTTACCACCCGTTCCAGACTTTGTGTACGTAAACTCGACATATTTTAATTCTCATAACAGAAACTCTTTGGTAGTAATCTTATTAGACAGTATGTACATATTGTAATAGAAATAAAAAAAACGGTAAAAAAAACGCACAGCGTGCGGTGAACCAACTTTCCGCACGCTGTACTATTTACTGCACGCCCCGTACTATCACCGAAAGCACATATTTTCGAGCAACTGTATTGAAAAACATTCTTCTTTTTCGATTTATATTTTTGTGGTGTCTTTAAGGATTCCGACGTCGAGTCGATGTCGAGTGTTTCAACAAACTACTGTAATTCCTCAAGACGTAACGAAAGTACAGTTACTAGCAATGACATGTGATCCATGTACACAACATAGGTCACACACATTTCATTATTGCATTACTTCTATGACAGTTCACACTGTCACATGGATTGATCAAATGTGACATGATTCAATGTTTTATTCATTTCACAAGTGCCCGTTCACACAGTGATCCGTTTTGCAGGTCCGTTTTATCGGGTACGTTATTATTCGGCGATTATTATACGAGTGTGTTCACACACAACACAGTATATCCGATCCGTTTGTGTAAATGTATCCATAAAATGTTCCTGTGAATGCGGTGTGAACATCACATCCAGTTGCGAGCGACGGATCCGTTTAAAACGGTCCTGTTACTACGGATCTGCTGTGTGAACGCACGGTAACACTGACACGTGAATGTAGAATCGGCAGCTCACATGCTTTACCAATTTGCGGAAAAATTCGTGTGCGCGCGTATCGCCCCAGCACCAACTAAATGCGATTTTAACCTTAGGGGTGGTAAAGCGGAAGTGTTGTCGATAGTACAATGACGAAGTAGCCCTTTCTAGAAGGGGCGATAGTTAACTTTTTTTTTAGATTATTTAGAACTATGTACTCTCCCAGTGCATTATTTGAAATCTTAATATTTCAAAGCTCTATCGATGCATAATTTTGTAAGTATTTTCGGTATACCTCCTCAAGCAACGTTCAAGCATTGAATATAGAACAAGTAGTTAGTTGTTTATTGTTTACGATAGGACCGTTAAAAGGAGCGCTGCGTTTCGTTTGTTTGATTATACATTTATTCATTAATTAAAATAACTAATAAACATTGTAAATATTAGGTCAGAGTATCACATGCATTTTAACTATAAATTGTAATATAACTGATAGTTCAGAATTATATTAGACTGTTAAGTAATTTAAGTATCTAGCACTAACAGATAACTATAATACGTATTTTTATACTGAAATTGCAATTTAAGTTTTGATTTCATTAAAGTTTAATTACGGCGTCGAGTCACACAGACTGAAGTGTAAGTATGTATAATTAATTAGTGTTATTAAATATGTTACATTTATGATTGTATTGTATTATACAATAATACATTATGAGTAAAATAGTTTAAATAAAAAAAATGTTGGCTTTCATTTAATAATATCTAACAAACCTATGAACATTCGTCTGCTGCTCTGGCTTCTATGTATTTCTATGACGACGACCCAGGTGTCGCTAGATATGAAAAAAAGAACCTCAAAAACAAAAGCAAAAACAGCTTCAAAATTAAACACCTGTAAAAAGCAGAAATAATATTCAAATTATTAGATACGCATATCAATATTAATATAAAACACGTCTATTGTCTGGAGGACCATCTTTTCTTTTTCTAATTCTAAAAGCCCCGTCCGACTTCATTAAACGTGTTTTATTAATATTGATATGCGTAACTAATAATTTAAATATTATTTCTTGCTTTTTAGAGGTATTTAGTTTTGAAAATGTTTTTGTTTTTAGGTTTTTTGAAGGTTTTTCTTTTTATATAATACTAAATAATATACTAGAAAAAATAGGACTCGCACCAGATCATGTTCTCGGACGGGAATCGAACCCGCGACCTTTGGATAACCGGTCCAATGCTCTGACCGCTGAGCTACCGAGTCACTAGTGGGAACGTCGAATTTCTTCTAGTATATCAACTCTTACGCTGCAAGCCAGCGCCATCTCACCAATGTAGAAGGAATTAACTTCAACATTCAACTGAACATCTTTCCAGATATTTTTAAACAGTTGATTAAGATGAGAAAGCTTTTTAACTATTTGAAATTTTAAGATTTAAGCATTCACAATGCTATTTTTATATAATACTAAATAATATACTAGAAAAAATATCCTATTTTTTCTAGTATATTATTTAGTATTATATAAAAATAGCATTGTGAATGCTTAAATCTTAAAATTTCAAATAGTTTTTCTTTTTTTTTAAATGCTTTTTTATTTTATACTTTTTAGTAGTAGGTATGTACGCGTGTAAATATTTTTTAACTTCATATAATATTTTCTATGGTACACACAACAGCACGGTAAGTTAAACAGTTGAACTACGAAAACAACTTTTATTACTTACGTAGGTACGGCATAAATACGGTCTCAAGGTCAACATGTATTGTCTGACGTACCGCTGACTGTACAACGCCCATAACTCAATTTCCAAATTCACGCTATTTGTTTTTAACCGACTTCGAAAAAAGGAGGAGGTTCTATGTTCGTCTGTTTATTTGTTTTTTTTTTTATGTATGTCCACCGATTACTCATTAAGGAGTTCCGTTGTGCCTTCGTACTTCGTAGTCCAAGTCTAGTCCAAAACGTCGCAGACCATAGTATGGTTTGTTTTGGATTGTCATAAACCTACCAATATTTCAATCACTAACACAACAATATCCTATTTGACTTTGAGGAGTTCCCTCGTGTAACTTAGAAGTCCAAGGTCCAATACCAATGAAATTTAAATGTGGTATACCCTTTCAAACAAAAAAAGAATCATCGAAATCGGTTCATAAACAAAGAAGTTATACCTGAAAATCCGTAAAAACTCGTGCGATTGTAAGCTAAATATTTGATATTTTTCAGGATTATGAAAAAACTAGTTACTAGCCAGATCTCTGTAATTTTTTTATGGGATCACACACGAACTATTTTCTTTCAAATAAAAAAAGAATAATTGAAATCGGTTAACAACTGGTGAAGTTATGTTAAACATACATTTAAAAAAACCGTCGACTTGATAACCAACCTCCTCCTTTTTTTGATGTCGGTTAATAAAATCATCAATGGGCGTGGCAGGAAGTGCAATACGAAATATCAGAAAGAAAGTCCGCTCTATTTATACACTCCATCGGTAAACTTTCCCACACTAAGCAAGTAATCACTACGGAGAGTTCCCAGAGACTTCCCCGTAATTCGTAATTATTTAATATAATGCCTAGGTATGTATTGTGGTTCCCCTTATTTTAAGGTAAGTTCTTATGCTCTATAGGTGTTCCCTGGGGCTCTATCGGCTAAAAATATTGAAGTTCATGTTAACTGTTTTGACAGATGTATTTGATACATTGCTCCTTCGTTTTGGCACCAATAAAAATTTACCGAAGAAAAGTAGCAATGTATCACATACATCTGTCAAAACACAATTAACATGAACTTAATGTTTTTAGCCGATACCGCCGCTGGGCTTGGGCTATAGTGAAGCCTCATGAAGCCAGAAGAATTATTTTTCTGAGAGTGAAGCGTTGCAACGAAAATTTTTCTAAGTCTATGGTTAAACCCATTAAAAAAAAGCTATAGTGAAGTGATTCTTAATGCTCTAAGGAAGTGATTAATCATTAAATTCTCTTTGGTTGGGGAGTTTTTGGCGCCGTTTCGAGTTCGGTTAGATGTATAATATATTTTAATTATTTTCAAATTGATTCATAGTGGATATTGTGTCTTAAAATTGGTGCAGTTATATGGTACAAGTGTCTACGCAACTGAACAATATGTGGGATAATTGAAATAGGTGCGATCTTGGTTATGTAAAGCTGAGACTTTTATTGAAGTGGTGGCTTCCTCGGCAGAACTAACCGAGTAAACTGTCTTGATATACTTGGTGCCAAATGTTCCAAGCAGCATTGGAATACGATGTACCCGCATTCTAATGAAAAATGAAACAATATCAACTCAAGAACTGGCAGTATGGCTTAGACCTTCGCCTGTTCTGAAAAGGACGAATATAACTACTACTAATACCTTATAGCATTAAGACTACTACTAACTACTTACTTGAGTTTTTGGCGCCATTTTGTTGAGTTCGGTTTGGTGTCTATTTTAATTATTTTCAAATTGATTCATAGTGGATATTGTGTCTTAAAATTGGTGCAGTTATATGGTACAAGTGTCTACGCAACTGAACAATATGTGGGATAATTGAAATAGGCGCGATCTTGGTTGTGTGAAGCTGAGACTTTTATTGAAGTGGTGGCTTCCTCGGCAGAACTAATCGAGTAAACTGTCTTGATATACTTGGTGCCAAATGCTCCAAGCAGCATTGGAATGCGATGCACCCGCATTCTAATGAAAAATTAAACAATATCTACCACTGAACTATTTAACACTTGACACTGGCAAAAATTACTTCCTAGAGGAAAGTAGATTGCCATAACAAAAAAAAGAAGAGAACTACTTACTACCAGCGTTGCCAGAATGTTACAAAAGTAACATTTTACGTTACTTTTGACCCTCTCATGTTACCTCCATGTTACACGACTCAATATGTTACTTTATGTTACTTTTTAGATTTTCCAGCAAACAAAAATTGAACGCATTCAAGATTTTTTTGTTCGTCATCTTCTTAGAATAATAACTATATTCTAAGGTCATCTTGGCGCACTTGATTTTGTGGACTGACTGAATGCGACATATTTACTCACTCGCCTGTATTTCTTAATTTTCCATCCCGCTTACTTAAGCATGCGCTAAGGCGAGTGGTGACTAGCAGCGAAAGATTACAATCGATTTTAAATTATTATGTACAGGTTGATTGTAATGATTTTTTGACCAAACCGTCATCACCGCAGGGCCCGGCGCTACGCACGCCGCGACTAGACTTTTAACTAGTGGATAGGGGTCCACATCAGACATTTTTCAGCATCGCCAGTCGATTGTTCGATCAACAAATTATTACGATTTTTTCGATGTTTAACAATTGTGACAGGAAACTTATTTTAGTTTTTGTGTAATAAAATGCAATATTATAGTATTGTGTCGTTTTCCACAATAGGTAGGTAATGTTACTTTTCTCGTGAAAATGTTACTTTTTGAGCTGTCTCATGTTATATTTGACTATCTGCCACTAGCAACACTGCTTACTACTCTCTTTGGTTGGTTGGTGCCGGCTGCTTCCACTCGAACGTACACTGTTTGTGTTAGTTATTTATTTAATTTGTTTTCATTATTTTAAGGTTTTGTGAAGTAAACAATGAGTGAGACTAAGCCGAATCAATACGAGGATAAAGACATACAAATTCGTCCAGCCAAGAAAGAAGATATGCAGGCTGTGGCGGAAATGATTCAGGTAAGTAATTTTCTGTTCATACCCTCAATTCACGAAAACCCTCAAATCAAGACCATTATTTGATTGGATGATTGTACTGTAAAACTATTGAATGACTGAAATGAATCTCTGAAATGTTTGTGTAAGTTATTTTTTAATAAGTCCTGTAAAATATTGTTTACAGGAACTCGCTGACTTTGAAAAAATGTCTCACGGTCCCAAGATGTCTGTCAGAGGTACCTATTTAAAGGATTTTAGGGGTTTTTGTAACTCCGACCAAATTTGAATCCAATTGAAAGTGTAGGTACCTATTGAAATTCGGCATGTTTCAGATTTGGAGCACGATGGGTTTGAAGTGAACCCACCAGCGTTTCGATGCAAGGTGGCTGAGCTGAAGAGTGCAGTGCAGCAGCCAGTAATTGGATACGCTCTGTACTTCCCCACTTACTCCACATGGGAGGGTCGCTCCATGATGCTCGAGGATTTGTATGTAAAGAACAGCGAGCGCCGCCGTGGCGTCGGTAAAAAGCTGTTCAATGCTGTTGCTAAGGTTATTTCTGAACACATTAATGAATTAACATTACCAACATGTTTTAAGAACGTTTCTTTTTTGCTTTCTTTTATAATACCACAAACTATCATAGTCAATTTTATTGTCGTTGAAATAGTGCTCCTACTAATAAATTTGTTAATCTTTGTTTCAGGAAGCATCAGCTAGTGGCAGTTCTCGATTAGATTTCCATGTCCTGGAGTGGAACCCTGCTCGATCCTTTTATGAAGGCAAGGGTGCAGTGAACCTGACCAATTCTGAGCAATGGTGCTACTACCGCTTGACCGGACCTTCACTGCACGACGCTTCCAGCGAGGGAGGGAAGGCTTAAAGAAAATAATGTTGTGCTCAAATATGTATTTCATACTATAGATTATATATACCATTTGTACATATTTCTTGTTGACTGTTACAAAAATTAGCAAATATCAAAGTTCTGTGATAAAATATGTGCATTGTTGGTATAAAACAAATTATTTATAAGTCAATATAACAGTTTTTCTTAACTATAAAATAATATTTACAGTTATTTAATAAATGCCATTTATTTTACTTAATACTACCTACTTAACTGTTATTTAGTAACTGTAACAAAGTTACAGGAAGTTGAAGTTATTAGCTTTTTGTTTATCTAGTCTTTTATTCAATTACACATGCATTTAAATTATTTTATTGTTTGACATTTAAGTGATAATAAAGAATACTGTTTAATGGTACCTACTTATTTCTAGTTTATTTACACTAAGGCAAGATGTAGATTCACATTTTGGTTATGAATTTTTGTGGCGTGGGTGAAGGTAGAATTTCATATTATCAAAAATCTAGTACTTTTTTCCTAAAGTATAATAGAAATAATGTCGATACCACAGACTTTTATTAAGACAGTTTTATATCATTTGTACAGCTCGCGCAAAATAACCTTACCCAAATTTTAGTACCACGTGACTTGCGCAGTAGCAATTTTAGGTACAAAAATGTTTAGTACGCAAGCCATTGTGTTAAGTTAGTGATTAGTTGGCTTTGGAAAAAAGCTAACTTTGGCGGCTTCTCATGCCATCTCAGTTATATTGCGCGAGTAGTGATTACTTGCTCAGTGGCGCGAGCTGTATATTTTTTGTTTTATAATGTTTGACCATTACATAAATAAAAAGGTTGAATGCCTTATAAAACAGTTTTGAGTTGTAAATTCTGGAGAACGACTCTATTCAAAATGTTGAGATGAAGAGATGGACATTATTCTACTTTTGCTATGTATAACTAATAATAATACTTTCATAGCTTCAGTCTGTAGGCACTTACGGCATATACAGCCTGATCACTACGCCTAGATATATCATACAGTTCTATAGTAATTAAAGCTAGTATTTACAATTTTAATATTACATAGTCTTGCCATATTATTATGGCGATTTTAAGATTACTATTAGAGAAGCATGGTGGAGATCACTCTTTAAGTTAATACACTTTTGCTTATTTCAATATTTTATATTACACTAATCGAACTGTTTCATATAGGCTTTTGTGTAACACTCGGACAGAGGTTGCTAGGCAGTTCCTGTTGTCAAAACCTCCGTAAAGGCACTTGATGTTGCACTTGCAATGATGATCAGACCAGTATAATCTGCGCGCGATAAGAATGGGATGAAACCTTGTCAAACTGAGACGCGCACGGTACGCCGCTGCCAGCCACAGGCATATCCAGTCACGCATCCGAGGTGAGGTAACTTTTGCTGCAGCAACTTCAAGTAAGAACAAGTAAACCTAAACAATTATAGTTGATTAAGTAACTAATTAGTCAATTTTCGATATACTTTGAAAAGGTTCCATTCCATTCCCATCAGATTCTCATCGCGCGCGGATTATATACCACCGAAATTGTTGTCTGCGTCACGAAAGAAGTCCCGTAGACGCGGCGCGGATATCGTTGTAAGTCAGTGGTTCCCAGTTAATTTTTTTTTCTACGCATCCCTCCAAGAAAAACTTCAAACTGACCTCTTATTACTGTAATAATAAATAAAAATGTAATCAGATTTAGAAACACTGGTTCAGATCATTGGAAAAAAGCCTTTATTCTAAAATCATTTTTATTTTAGTCCCATCAAATTTCTGCAGGATTTCTTTCGTGGCTCGAACTTCAGTAGGTTAGTAGGTACCTAGTGATCACTCGTCATCGCCGCGCGTGTGTCGCGTGCGCGTGCTTCACGTGCGCGATGTGCTACGTGGACGCCATGAGCTTCGCGTGCGCGGTGACGTTGCGCTGGTGCAGGAACCCGCTGCCTTCTTCTTCTTCGCCGTTGCTCAGCCCGTACTGCTGATTATTACAGTTCACATTATTTTAATACCTAGGTACTGTCTTGTCATATTATTATGTACAAAACAAGTGCGTGTCGGACTTCGCACATTTAGGGTTCCGTACCAAATAGGGCTAAGGGGCGGGCGGGGCTTATCTGTGCGACGCGTTTGACCACAAAATTAGGTAAGCTGGTTTGTAATATGAAAGTTAGGGAATTAAAAAGAATAATTCAGATTTATCAATACTTATATTGATGTTTGTTGTTAAAATATACGTAGTAATAAACATTATCACCATATTTTGAATGCATAGGTTAATGGGAAGTAAAAAAAATGTCGGTTATAAATTTTGAAAAAATCTGATTTTCGCTTCGGCTTCTCATGCCATTGTTGACTATTTTTTAAAATAAAAAATACAGTCTTTGTTTACATGACGAAATAGTTTCTAAACAATAATGCTTCACACGTTTGGGTAAAAAAAATCTTATATGAGAGCCCCCCGCTAAAATTCTTAAATATATTTTTATAGGTACCTAAGTATTGATACCGCTCAAAAAATTGGCACCAACCAAAAATTACAACTAAGCGGGCGGAGCTAAAAATGCTGTCATTATGCAGCACAATGCGACTGAATACTGGTAGCATAAAGCGACCATAATCTGTATACTCATAGATATTTTCTATAGGTACTAAAAACGAAAAAAATATTTAATACTTAAGTACTTATGATACCAAGATTATCTCTGTATTTTTAACGACTTCAAAAGGAGGCAGGTAGGTAGGTACTCAATTCGACTCGTATTTTTTTGTTTTTTGTATGTACACCGATTACTCTGGCTTTGGTTGGTTGGTTGGTTGGTTGGTTTTACACCATTTGACTACACATAACGTCAATTCTAATAAACTCTCTCTTTCTCTTTTAGCCCTCTGACTATCTACCTACCTACTATTATTAAATGTGTATTTACCGAGTGCAACGCGTGTAGGTAGTGCTGTTGCGAGTGGTAGTGTCCGGTGGCGTGCGCGGGGTACCCGTCGTATCCGTTGGCGCCGCTGGGCTCGCTCTTGATGTTGAACAGCGCGGGGTTGGACAGGAACGCGGGTGGCGAGGACAACCCGAGCGGGTACTGCGAGTGGGAATGATGCGCGTGAGTTTGCGCGTGGGTGTGGCCGTGCGGGTGCGCGTGCGGCGAGGACTCGGGCGTCGCGTGCTCGCGCGCCATCTTGCCCGCGCTGTGCCCGGACATCGACGACGCTAGCGGAAGAGGCACCTCCGCCACGATGGGCTTGCTTTCTGTAAAATTTATACGAGTTGGGGTTAGGTTAGGAAAGAGCAGGCCCGGAAAGGTCAAATTTCGCCTGGGACTTTACAAATCAATAGTCAGAGAAATCACCCTGAACTGATGATTACAGATGCTAGCTCTAGTTATATCTCAAAACTGATTGCTACGACACGGTAATACGAGTGATAAATGCGACAGAATTAAAGTACCCTTACCGTCTATACTAGGAGAAGAGTGTCCGTCCTTCTTAGCGGCTTCCTGGGGAGGCTTGGTCCCGTTGCCAGATTTCTTTGGCTTCCGTTTCCTCGTTTGAATGCCATCTTTCCTCATTGCCAAAGGTCTGAAAAGTGTATAAACGATTTTATAAGTTTTAATCAACATTGAATCACTTGCGAGATAGATAATAGATTGATCTAAGTTTTTATAATTATTTTTGTATAAGTATTAAGAATTTTAGCTATAGGTACTTAGTAGGTATGACTTTCATCCCACTAGATATAGAAATAGATATATTCTTCTTGACATAGAAATAGGCTTATTATTTAAGTGAGAACCTTTAAGATATCAATAAAGTTATAATCAGATAAAAAGGGACTTTCTAGGTAGATATGCTTATTTAAGATAGAAAATATTCCATTCTCCCGAGGATAGGAGAGGACCACGGCACACGTCCACAGACAAATATGCAAATTCAATCACAAAGTCAGTTTTAATGTACCTGTTGATGCCGTGCAGCTTGTAGTAGAGCCCGCAGGCGTTGCAAACGGGCTCGCCGTCGTTGTTGCGCCGCCACAGCGTGGTGGTCCGCGAGCCGCAGTTGGTGCAGCACTGCCCGTGCCGCCGCGCCGCCGACTGCACACCACATGCAACCGTCTAATATCACTCATATTATTAACAGACACAGGCATATTGCATGAGACAAAAGGGACTTTAAAGTATGGTAAAAGCCTATATTTAATACTAATCTACGTCATATGACTCATATGACTCATATCTATCGTGTTGGTTCCTTACGAAAGAAACCCTATGTTTGGAGCCATAGAACGTATTTTATTCTTGGAAGGAAGCAGGAAAATTGTGTCATTTGAGTGCCCTAAAATTAAATGATTTGTTTCTATATAGGGTACAATACAACGTGCAACTGAAATAACGCACTGTCTGAAAAATCGGGCAAAGATGAATCTTTATGTGTTATATTAAAACTGCTAGTGTATATTTGATATTGACTCCATCCGAAACCTAGTTATGTACAGTTCAATAACTTTGAATTGCCATTTTCAGAATCAAATCAGCTGTTTCAAGCAAACTATTTATCTATTTTTTTTCATTCGATTCCGTAATTATTAGCCTGATTTTTAAGGCAAATAAGTATAAACTCTTTGAAAGAAAATAATAACATACATCGTGCGTGCATTACAACAAGTTTAATTAAACCCTCACATAATTTGTAGAGTTTATTTTTCTTTCACGAATACTTAATCTACCATGCTTGTATAGTCGGTGGATCTGCTTGACACGAAAATATTATTATTTATAACAACTAGCAACCTAGCACAGTTAATGTACCTACTTTGCTCTGAGAATGTAGCATACCTAGTCATAGAATACTTAATTAACACTATATTCAATGAATATTTTCGTGTCTACGACTTAGATCTATGGAATAATATCAATCACTAAGCAAGTAGGATTAGGGGAGGAATAATTTACCTACTAATATCTTAAAAGAAAATCCAAGTTGTTATAAGTGTGTAAACTTACCTGTCTCTCTGCTCCCCACCAATACCAAAACACCATAGGACAGTAGAGCAGAAGTTACAACAGAAAAAACCAATAAAATCGACTAAAATGTCTCTACACATCCATACTAACCGTCGAATCGATAGAGCAATAAGTATAAAGTAAGCAGACAAGCCAAACAAACTCCATATTTAATTTCCCCATTCGTATTCACCACCACCTCGCATACAATCTACATTAATGTAAATGCCACTTGACAGCGGTGATAAATTCCCAATGCGCATGCTTATTTACAACACAATGCTACGAGAGAAGGGCGCGGGCGGCGCGGGGCGGGGCCGCCGCCCATTGGCCGCGCGCGCGCTGATAACTCATTGACAGACACCCGCCGCGCGCCGGCCGCGGCCGCTAGCGACATTGTATACGTAATCGATGCGCGTATCTACTCGTAAAGTGCCCTGTGTGCGGCGCGGCCCGGCGCATGCACTATCAGACCGTTATCTGCGCCGGCGCGCGGCCCGGCTTCATCTCCTCGCATTCACGGAGCTAATTAATAAAATCTTATTACTACGCGCACGTAACACCGGCTGCACTCGCTCTGTGACAGCGTTACGCGATTACTGCGGTATTCGCTACCGCGGCGAAAGATGCTCGAGTATCAAGTTAATTTGTATAAGTTTCATGTACCTAGTCATTTTCATGTAAGTTTGTGATGGGAAAATTTACGCTACACTCTACCGTGACACGCGTTTTTGGATGGTTTAAATAAACTACAGATTATACGGTTCAAAATGTAGTGCGAACAGTGCTAGATCGAGGGCAGCGCTAGACTAGAGTGGGAGCGGTAGCGTGTAGTTTCCTATTACCCGCCAAGCCATATCGAAAGTGAAAAAGAAGAAGGAAGTAAGCGCGTGCGCGCGGCAGAGTCCGCGGGGCATGCACTAGTCTACACGCCACCGACTCACCTTTTTCATGCCGCGGGCCATGCCCTCCACACTCATCCACCTGTGCACGGAGCCGTCCTTATAGAAGCGGGAGAGCAGCTCGGCGTCGGCACCTGCGGCAGGAGCAGGGAGTTACTAGCGGTCACACACTCACCAGCCGCTTGGCGGGCCGCACGAGCGGCCGGTTGACGCCGTTGATGCGCGTGTACAGGCCGCACGCGTTGCACAGGTAGTGGCCGGTGGCGTCGCGCCGCCACAGCGGGGTGTTGCTCGCGCCGCAGTTGACGCACTCGCGGCCCGCACCCTCGTCGCACTCCGCCCCGCCATCTGTACGCCACCAGCGCAGCGCATGCGCGATATACACTTACTCTCCACCACATTTATACCAAATTTGTAAACAAATACAAAAAATACAGTAAAATGGCTACTCCATATTAGGGTTGGCTAAACAAGAGCGCCGTTATTATTCTAAGGTTTGAGTAATTAATGATATCAAAAAGTTTTGTCAAGTAAGTAATTAAATTAACAGTTATAAGAGTTCATCAACCCTTTCTCAGTTGGCAACAAAGTGAATAACAAATGCAAATGAGAGGCCAATACATAAACTATTAATAGTGTCCAATAAATGCTAAGTTCCACCATTTAAGTGACCACTTTACGACCGGAGCGGTGGCGATTACGAAACATTTTCCTGGTTTGATTTTATTTCTTTATATTCTATTTCCGGTAGAATATTTGGGCAACTTAATTACACCATAATATAAATTAAGTAAAACTAATACGGCTAAACTAGCAAAGGATCCAGTCCTAAGGTAGCTATAGAAATTGATTTTCTTGTAAGTATTCATTCTGCGGTTGTGTCGAGATTTATACTTAAAAAACACACTGCTTCTATTGTCAACCCATATTATGTTTCTTACTTATACTACAAAGCTAGTTAGTATTATCAGCAATCAGTTCTGAGAACAGGAAAGCTGTGTTAGGATACATAACAATGTTGTTAGCTACCGGGTGATAACCTATCGATTACTCAGCTAATTATGCTAGTCTTAGAAACCTCGATACATAGATAAGTTATAAATTAGTTTAATGGCAACTTTAAAAAATACCGAGGTAATATTTTTTGTAGAGAGTTTTTGCTACGGATTTTCGTAGCATCGTAGCATTGTAGTAATGACCTTCCTTGTTAATCGATGATTTTCTTGTGTAACAAAGATACTCGATTTTTAAACCTAATTAGGTATCGCCTTGATACAGTAACGGGTGCCGCCAGTCGAAATGGGTATGCTTCTGATTAACTATCTTAACGCTTATTGAATTGTATTAATTGAATTTTTTGTAACAGCCTGGACTGAATAAATGACTGAATTTTGAATTTAGCTTGAACCCTGTTAATTGATTCATCAAAAAATGATCTAGTTATAATTAAATAATGTTATTTATTTTTTAATCTATGTTATTTGCAACATATATGAAAGTAATGCCTAAAAATGATATACATAATTATTTACATATTATATTGTATTGTATTACATATTGTATCGTTCCATTTGATAAAGCTGATAAGTTAATTGCGCCCATTTTTCTTTTCAGCTAAAAGACGTCAAAATGATAGGTAAAAGAATAAATGCTTATTATGTGAGCTTATTCGAATAAATAATATTTTTTAAATTTCAATTTCAATAATGATTTTGTATGGCTAGAATATTATAAAACTGCTACTTGGCCTAAGAAAACCGCTGTATTTAATTACTTTTCACTTACACAATAGGTTACAAATCCTTATTTGTGTGACATGTTCTAACATTTGTATTTAATCTTTCTATAGCTTGCGTTTTACCGAATATTTATTAGTATAATAGGAAGGTAAGTACATTTACTTATTTAGTTTCCGACACATAATTGGTGACAGTGTCAGCAAACGGCCCGCTGCCGCCGCCCCCAGATCCATTAATTCTGCGCTTTGATAAGCGCGAAATAAGACAGGACTGATGTCCTGCCTGATATCGACTGTGTCTGTCCCCGGCAGGTGCAAAATGGTGCTCATTATTTAGGCAACATATAAACTTTAACTACTGAGCTCAAATATTGAAAGTTTGGGAAAAGACCTTAAAAGTTTATAACGTAATCAAGGCTAATATAAAGTGTATCTAAATGAAAACAATTTGCCAATAAAAAAAATTGACCATAAAATAAAAACCATTTGTCATCATTACAAAACAAAATGCCTTAACAAAATTTAAAAATCCTGTCACAGTTTTGATGTAATTGGGCGCTGAGAAAATAGTCCCGCTGTCAAATCTTGGAATTGAAATCATTAAAATTTTAAAATGTTAAGAATACAATCGCGGAATCCAGAGCAAGCTACGCGAGTTTTATTTAAATAAGTGGTACAGAATAGTTTTAGACCGATAACATTATGAATCTAGTATTTACATAAATCACAAATACTTATTTCATGTTTATTGTTGCTGATTACAACTGAAAACTATCATTTTCATAAAAGTCTCTTGTTGTTATGTTAAAACATCGCGTGTCTGATTGGCATGAGATGTTTGTCAACAACAAAACATTGCGCATTGACACGATATACCCATAAATTTTCCGGTGTAGAATGATTTTTCATTTTTAAACACACTTTTATAAAATTTTTCTTCCGTACCCAACCTTCTTTATAAAATTTATAACTTTTTTCCACTCGGTTCATTACATTACCATTACTTAACTAGATAATAAATGGCAACATAATAATGCTGAAAGTAATTTTTAAGTAATGTGGATAAATAAGTTCGAGTGTTTCAGTGTTTCAATACAAATTATGTTTTTAAAAACTCATGTACATCCTACTGTAAATACTATTGTTTGCAATATTTATATGTTTACAAGTTTTTAACTTAGTGAGCAAAAATGGCTGAACAGATTTGGATGAAATTTAGTAGCTACATAAATAGTTCATGATCTGGTTTAACACAATTTTTACCCGAAAGTTTGCGCAGATAAAGACGCGGACAAAAACTATTACTTTATATCATTTTGTTCTTGACAAAAACCCCGTCGGATTAACAGTCCATTACTGCCGAGTTCTATAATGACTGCGTTGCTGGCAGCGATGATAATGGCCAAAGTGGAGCTTAGCGCAGGTCCAGGTCAGGCCGTCACAGCGCGGTCAGCATTTGCAGCCTTCGATGGACAAGCTGCAATAAATCAACTACTTAACTTATTACTATGCTCTCGTTAGAGCATAGTTAAGCTAAGCTCGAGGTCATCATAACGTCGCCAGCAGTGCAGTCATTTTGGACCGAGGCTTGTATAGTGCTTTACTCAAACAATGCGAGTACTACCTACTATACCATAGTACTATAACCTAATTTCGAAAATAAATTTACAAAAATTCAAATATCTCCGAAACGGTGCGTCTTCGGAGCCAAATAATAAGGTTTTTTGAACCTCCTCAAGAATTCCAGCCCCCCTGATTACGTAACTCTGTTGCTAATAATTCTCGATTGAAACCGCAGTTACTTTGCTGCTTTATGTAAGGTAGTTGTCACATTGGTTCTTTCTAACTCAGCAATGTAACTGCGATTTCTGTCAGAGTTGATAGCAACAATGTTACAAAATCATGGGGCGGAAGTAGATAACAGGTATTTCATGAAATGTCAAAAAAGCGGTCAAGTGCTAGTTTTTTTAAATTTTATATAAAAGTAAAAAACGTTATCAGTGTAATAGAGTTTTCTCCCCTCGATGTGACCAAATATACTAATTTTCACCTAACTATGTTTGAAACAAAACTCTTCATTAATAGATTCTAATGGAAATTGCTGGTGACTTGATAATAATGAAATCCCGTACAACTTTGCTGCGTCACCATCCGAGGAGCGGGATACGAGCTCGACTTTGCTCAAAGAAAGTTGAAAAGAAATGACCACATTACAAGCATTTTTGAGTAAAATAACAATTTTATCGTAGTTCATTATAATATTGCTAGTTTCCTCGATGCTATTGGCAGTACGGGTAATCGGTGCGGTCAGGATTTACAGAAATAGCCCCTGATAAACCAGATATTGTGTGTACAACGGAGCCGCATAGTCAACACTCGACAGTAGGTCCGCTTATCGCTCCCTCATTACGTCACACCGATAGCCTTATTAGCCGAAGTAATCTCACAAACTGATTATAATACGAGTATCTTTGTCTTGTTGCAACTGTTATTATCTAAGTAATTAAATTTTTAGATACAAACTGTGATGTAGTTATGTCGGTATTATGATACCCTGTATAATATACAATTTTGATACGGTAATGATGCTTCGTAAATAATTTACATCCATATTGAATAGAAAAAGTTAAGAACTTAATGTTGTAAGAATAAGATATGACATGTCATGTAATAGAATTTCAACGAAATGTTAAGGTTTGGAAAATTTATATTTAATTTTACCAAGCGAGCAGCCTCGTGCGAGGCTCGCCGCGCGCGGCAAACGTCCTGCCTCGCGAGGCAGCGCGTTTGGTGGGGGCCTAATCGTATAAAAACAGCTGATCGAAATATGATGAAATTAAAACATAGAATTCTTTCTATCCTGATAAAAACTTCTCTAAGGGTTTTCTAGAATGTCCACGCGGACGAAGTCCTGGACGGAAGCTAGTTTTTGATATAATTATCTGAACTTTGAAAAAAAATCTTAAAAAGTAAAATAAATGTTGAGAAAACAAAGGAGACCAAATTTACATCAATAATTTATTGCATTACAACATTTTGATACAACCTATAGTTTAATAAACATGAGTAATTGTACAAACGTCATCAGTAACACTTACTAACGTTGATTGTGCTGTCACTCTTTAATTATAGATTGAATCAAAATGTTGCAATATAAGAAATTGTAAAAAGTAACCTTTGCTTTCCTAACATGTATTTTCTTTTTAAGAAAGTTTTTTTTCATAGTTCAGATATTATCAAAAATACCAGGGCTCGATGACATTTTTTTTACTTCCACACAGTTCTCAAGTTCGCAAATATGTATTATAAACAGCCCTTAGAGCTATCTGACGCACAAGAAATCAAAACTCCTCGAATTATTTCAAGGCAAAATTACCTGACTACCTAACTGGACTATTAAAACTAACTACTGGACTAAAAATACTAGTAGCTGCTGCTATTTATCGTTCATCAAAAATAATATTCCAACATTATGCTATTTATTGCTTAAATTCAGTTATCATCTTATTATTTTATATCCCATGTTACATATTTTAAATGTTTTGTTATGAAACATGAACCCGCGGTGCGATAATGGCATGGTGGCAGATAAATGATATATTAGTGAAAAAAATAAATACCGTGTTGGTATCTTTATACCAGCATTTTTTTTTCATTTATATAACATTTATCTGTGATCAATTTATATATCATAGGAATTCATCATCATCATCATCAGCCGCACGACACCCACTGCTAGGTATAAGCCAAGGATCTCCACAACGATCGGTGCTGCTCGGCCCGCGTCCTTCACCCTCACGTCGGTCCACCTTGCCAGGTCGGGGGCCTGCCCACGGAGGATCGTCGTCCGGTGCGCGGTCGCCATTCCAGAACCTTTCCGATTTCCATAGGAATACATACATATATCTTAATATACGTATTCCTATGATATTAAATAGACAATTATTTTATGTCAATTAAGGTAGGTATTATATTATTATTATCTTTTTTCTTCCCACAAGTAATATTTATCTAACTGCAACGAAGAAAAGTATTTTTTCGTTGTGAAAATTTAGCTTAAACTATTTGATAATCATTATACTAGAAAACTATTTGATTTACTTCTGTAAGTTAAAAAAATATCTTAACACATAGAAGATGATATTATTCTTTACTACTGTAAAGTCACTCGTGAGTCACATATTTATCGGCTAGCGGTAGCGGGAACAACCACCACCATCTGTTAATCAGGGCTTATCAGTGATGATGTCACGGGCGCCCAGTCATCACATACATATATAAATGATGTATTTTTTGTCAAAACTTGATTATCACGTCATCGTCAAAATTATCTGAGGACTATATTCACTTGATATCTATTGTCGGGACATTAGCCATTTTTAATGTCCCTACTGCTGAGGCATAGGCTATCCTTATAAAAAATAAATAAACCAAAAAATTGACAAGCATGTCTTAATTAGGGTTTTATGGAGTGCTGATTGCAAAAATAGCATTTATTTTGAAGTCCAACACGGTGGACAATGGACATAAATCAACCCCTAAAGAGTTGAATTATTATGAAATATTAAAAATAATTCCTATTCAAAACAGATAATAATTTACTTTTGATTTACTCTACATAACTTTAGTCAAATTTTAACAATAATTTTGTTTCGATGAAAAGCAAATCAATCACTTCTGTTGAAAAAAATTTCCTGTACACTACTTTTAACTAACGGAAACTATTTAATCATATGTTAGTTAAGATTGAAGAGTGACCAAATACGTACAGGTTTCATTCACTTTGAAGAAAACTTTAGACGATGTATGTATCATGTTTTTTTCATTTAGCTAGATTCTGAACTATACTTTACATAAAAAATCTGAGTTGATTGCAACTAGGTATATAAATACGAAACAGTAACTAAAACAGATATACCGTTAAAAAGTTGAACCCCTTCTACCGTCACGTCCGTATCCACACACATGTCTTACATAACGGAGAAGCTGAACTTTTGTTAAAATCATAATTACACATTCTGTTAGAATGTTGCTCTTGTTTTTAACACTAAAAGTGCCTTCATTTAGAGATGTGAAGAAGTCCTGCAGTGGCTCTAAAATTAGTATGCCAGGTGGTGCGATTGCCTTGCCATTGCAGCATCTTCACGCCTCTAATTTATATATACAAAATATACAATCCTCAAACACTGGAATATAAGTGTAAGTGTCTCACCATAAGCTGGTGGTCGCTGCAGCGCGTCGTAGGGCGCACACCACGAGCCCATCACCACGTTCTGCGAGTAGAGGCCGCTGCCTACGCCGCCCACGCCCACGCCACCCACGCCCACGCTGCCCACGCCGCCCACGCCACCGCCACCTGCGCGCACAATCCATGTTAACATACCCTCACTAGACTTCGCAGAAAAACACTTCACGTTGTAGACAAAGAAACAATTAAGTTAATTGTAAGACAAAGAGCAGATAAATTAGTGACACAATCGACGATTAAAATGGTTTCAGATGTCAGACCTGCATTTGTTTGCAGGTTCTGCAGCCAGTCGGTGAGCAACGGTATAGAGTACATAGTGTACAGTGGAGGTGACCGCGCGGTCAGAGGTCGTATCGCGACTGACCGAGGCGGCGGCGGCTGCGTCGCTAATCGCTGTCGGCGCTGACGTAGCGATGTCGCACCGCTAGGACACTGGTTGTTTTCAAGAACTTTATGATCATATTCTATGGTTGTTTTCCTTGACCGTGCTGAATAATGACGCCGATAGCTGATAGGCTGATTGACAATTGAGTTTCCTGTAACTGCTTATCGCGTGCTTAATTGTTGTTTGTGTCGATTTAATTTCAGAGTATTTTTTATCTGACGGTTATGAGAAGACATAAATACGGAATTTAAGTAAGTAATTATACACAGAACGAGCTCGAAGCGTTTCCGTTTCAGCTTGGGCAAAAATGCTTTCGTATAATTACGTCAGGTCTCCTCTACAGGTCGCATTTCTCAACCGATTCTCGTGAAATATTGAGAGCAGGTATTCTATAATTATATCGATTTTTTTTCAAAATGGCGGAGATATTGAGAAAATCATATTTCAGCCATTTCGAAAAGTTATCAAAAATTTCACAAACGCGAGGTCTACAGTTCTACAGAGGCACTATTTTAATTTGTGGTTTAAGTAGTTTTTTCATATAAGTAAATAACAAAAGAAATCTTTTGATCATTGAATAAGATTTTGTTTGTTTCCTCATTTAAAGCCTCATTTAACAATTTAATACTTTCTGAGGATTTCAAATAACTGCCTAGAGTTCTCTCATATCAAACAAAATTATTAGATAAGGTTATAATTATTATGAGAAAAAGCATTATTGAAAAGTAAAATATTATTGTGTTTATTAACTTTACGGTTTTGTTATGTGTTATTAAATTCAAACTTTCCTTATTTTACACACTATACTTGTATCTTGTATTCTTGCATAAGTAAATAATTTTGCGGTTAGTGTAACTAACATTGCACTAAAACGGATAGCATTATTCACCTCTTGTAAGATGTGTCCCTGTTTCAATGTTTTGGTATATTCATTTCAGCAAATTTAACAGGAAAACGGCATGTCGGGCCCAATGTGGTGTATGGGAGTGTAGTGTTGTTTTCCCATTGATCGTATGATTCGGTAAATCCCATTCATTATGGGGAGATTTCCTCATAAATGGGGATATAAGTACTAACAAAGGAATTTTATTAACAGGTGTAAATAAGGTTATTTGCAACAAAACGTTAATAATGTGATAGAACTAACGATGAATGTTTAGAAGCAATGAGAACGTGACTAATGTGGCTATGGTTCACAACTCGTTTTCCTCCTCTCTTCCATTGTTTGATACAGATTTGAATTTCAAGACACTATCCATAAATTATAAATTCGCAAGAGACTAAGTAACTAAATTGGAACATTCAATTATTCTTGTATTTTTATTTACAACAGATTTAAACTTAGACGGATCTTACACTGTCACGTCACATCATACGCTAAACTCTTGTTTGGGTAATAATTTAGTTACAGTAGGTAATACTTTTACTGCCGCATAAATTAGGGCATGTCAAAGGTGTTGGCGTTACACAAATTCTACGGTCTATTTTTAGCGCAGTTTTTGTGAATACTACTTGAGATGCCTATGAATGACCAAAATAGCAAATTAATTGCTTCTGCCTGTTTTATTTCCCTTTAATTCGGAAACAAACTTGAATTTAATTCCTAAAGAAGATACGGGTAGATGATGAGATTACGCAAAAGTAAATCTCATTAGGTAGTATATTGTTAATTTAACGATATCGAAGTGATCTTAAACTTAAATATTTATCCTCGTATCTATATACGAGTAAGTAATGACTTGAGTAATACATGGAATTTTCAAATGCTTGTTCCATTATTAAAATTTCTCGAAAGTACCCCTTACCCCTCCTCGTCGTGCCACCAACTTGTGCCACCGGTGGCACGAACAGGAATTTCCAAGCTTTGCATGTTTAGGGCTAAACTGACAGGCAACTTCTCTGGCATTTCTTTCTACATAATTATGTATTTAAAACAAGGTGAAATATAATCATTTTTAGATAATTTGCTCACATTTTGAATGAAGACGCAAGCTGCGGTGACAACATGCGTCATGACTGTATTAAATTATTGAGAACAAACAATTATTCATTACTGAAACCCTTAGTAAAAAAAATACATGAATTAATGCGTCCGATGTTCTTAATGTCAATATTTTTGTTCGAGGACAAACTATTAATACAATACAACAGGTAGAATGGAATTTATGTTAGTCTATATAGTTTGTAGCATTTCCTGTAATTGTTACCAGGTAGTGAGGTAATCTTTATCACGTTGGAACGAAGTAGGGTGGGGCTTTTAGAATTAAGAAAAGTTAACTAATAATTTGAATTTTATTTCTTGCTTTTTAGAGGTATTTAATTTTGAAGCTTTTTGATTTTTCTATGCAAATTTCAATCTTACTTCTTTTTTTTTGGAACTGTTTATTTTGAAAATTATTTTGTTCGATTTTTTAAGGTTTTTTAAGGAGGTTTATTAACAAAAAAAGGAAAGTAAACAAAAATTAACTCTTCATGGCCATCTGTTATTTTTAAACTCGTTTTTATAAGGTCGCTTTCTCGTTTATTAACATTTGTTTGTTTGTCCCCAAATTTTGCAAACGATTTTTATCTACCTTCCCGATGACCTAGACTAGAAACTTTAAACACAGGCGTAAATGTATTTTTTGACATTTAACCCATCTCGAATTCGTGTGCTAGCAACTAATGTTGAACAGACAAAGTAGTTACCGTAAGAGTCGTGGTGCGCGTGGTGGTGGTGCCACACGTTCTGGTGCGGGAAGTGCGCGTACTGCTGCAGGCGTCCGCCGCCCGCCACGTACCCCAGCCCGTAGCCGTCGCCGCCGCACTCGCCGCCGCCGCCGTACCCGCCGCCGCCGCCGCCGAACATCGCACTCACTCACCCGGTTTGTCACCACACGACACACGAGTCACAATCACTTTTGTATTCACTGGCACATTGCGTTTATCTGTTTATAAAGGTTTACCTGTAACAAAACAAAAATAATGTATTTTCAATGCTGAATTTTACTTATGAATGAAATAAAATATTGCCACAAAATGTCACAGCATAATTATGTTTCAAAGTGGGTCACTTTGAAACATAGTTATGTAACTGTAACTGACTGTAAGTAACTGTGGAGTAGAAATAACATTAAATATGTTTATTTAATAAACATTAACTATTAGTTAAATAGAGAATCTGTTCTAAAATTCAGAATGTCTCAAATGGTAATTGTTTTAGTAAATCGGCGTAAACGATCTAGCAAATGGTGCGATGAGCGCGTATCGGAGACATACCGCGGATAGCTGCGCGTGCGCTCGAGATATGGCACGTTTGCCCAACGAATCGTGTAATGCAAATTATATCTTCCTCCTTTGACATAAAAGTCCTATATCCATATGGTAATATGGATTGTTTAAACAAAGTTATTAATTATGTATCGTCACGTTATCGAACTGTGTCAATCAAAGGGTTTGTCAAACAATATATATGTCAAACGCTACATAATTATGAAGAAACGATGTTGAAAATTATTTTGATAAGAATTATCAGCTTACGACCTGCTTTGAATACGTGCGAATATTGCTTAATTCCCATTTATAGGAAATAAATAGGATTGCTTTGTTTTAATAACAATATCTTTGAAGTCTATTAGATTGTATATTTAATTTAATTTAGTAATAAGTGAAACAGTTACTTAATCAATGGAATTTTCTCAAATCACATTGAACTTTAAATTAAAAACCCGGGAATAATGTATTTGTATTGTGTAGTTCCCCTAAAGTTGAGTAAAGGTAATAAAGTCAATATAGACATTGTGTATATGATTGTGTTTAAGGATAATGTTTTGATATGATCGGGATTATGAGAATCCAAAGAGGATAATCGTTTGGAAAACAATACTAATAATGTCAACCACAAAGCAAAATGTTTTGTACGTACAAATGTAGGTACTCACCATTCTGTTTCGATTTATGTGATTAAGTTGCACACAATTATAATATTTATGAAACCTTATGGCCCAAGGTCGATTGAAAAATATATAATATAGAGTTACAAATTGACGTATTGAGTATAGCTTAATTTTTTTACTTAGAAATACATAATTATATGTTTGAGAAAACCATATATCGCTCCAATGCATTAAGCGCTGTGAAACAAAGATATATAATATATTTATGGATTATTCCTACTAATATTATAAATTGCCAATAATTGAAGTTTCCTTTTCAACTACTTCAATATTTATGGTTAATATTCCAACAACAGTGACCTTAGACCAAGTAACAATAACTAGGTATGCTAAATGTTCGATCGATCGGGATTTATATGAATAATTATTTATTTATATATTTCTATCAAGTTCAAGAGTAAGATTGCTGATTATTATTTATTATATTAATTAATAATAATAATAATAAGATTGCTGATTGAATGGGAATGATTTAGAGATTCTAATGTAACACTCGAATCATTTTTCTGTAACAGATTCTACATACCTAAATCTTATTTCAGGAAAACAATCGCGTTGAATCCCTGAATCCCTGAATTCACATTTCAGTATCTAGGTATATTTACGTGAAATTGATTACTCAAAAGAGGAAAACAATAATGACACTTAAATAGTTTTTTTTGTGATATCAATTTTCTAATATCATGATGACGCGAAGTGATGACGTTATTTTATATTGATATTGTATAGTAATCAATTATTAAGCAAACTGCACCTAAAATTACAAAATTGAAAAAGAAAATCTAAGTTGTCACGAGAATATCTTTTTAAGAAATATTTTTAATCTGTTAGTAGGAAATACGCATGAAATCAACAAAAACATTCTTGGTTATTCAGACCCAAAAAAGTTCCTGAATTGAATAAGTAATCGACAATGATATTGAGCTGTATTTTGTACTATTCCTATTCCTAATATTATAAATAATAAAATAAATTCTTATTGCCATCAAAAATGCACAAAAAGAAGTATGTATCAGCGTGCGTACAACTCGAGCAGCATCAATCATACACATCGGTAATATTTCCCCGTTATTAATATCTGGTTACAAGTAATTAGTCTACCAGAAATGATCGCTGCTTTTTATCTGTGGATTTATTGTCGTTATTTACGGCGCGGGCGTCGCGACAGATGGCAGCACCAGATTTGTAGCTATTAGTGGCGCCTGTAACCAGCATACGCAAAAAACGCATAACACATGCGAGATATTGCAAGCAATACCTATGCCTTTCAGCACCTTGGTTTTTAGCAAAAATAAATTAAGTTAAGTCATAAAAGAGCAATTTTAAAAAGTAGAAAATGTGAAAAAAAACAGTTTTTTTTTAAATTGCATTTTTTCATCAGCAACCTTTATTGATTTTAGTTTTCGGTCTCTCCGGATCCATCGTCATTTCATTAAAATTCTATTAATTACATTTACGTTTCGATTACTTAACGGATATTAGAGGTATGTATGTATGATCCAAGACATCAATAAATATGCTCTAACTAATTTTTATGATTTTTAACTGTTTTGATTCTTTTTAGGGTTCCGTGTTCGAAGGGGCCAAATGCAGCCCTATTACTGTCACGCATGTGCCCGTCTGTCCGTCCTTCGTCTATCACAAAGCTCTAACAGCTAAACCTCAATGGTTACAGTCTTCATATTTGCACTAAAGATGGGTCTTGCAAACCCAAAGCCAGGTTTTCATACTGTATTCAGGTTTCTATACTGTAGTATAGAAAGTATTTTAAAATAATTTAATTAAGGAATACAAGTGAAAGAGGATGTATGAAAAAATATGTTTTTTACCCAAATGTGTTGGATATTATTGTTTAGAGATTGGTATGTTGTTGTAGAAAGATTGTATTTTTTATTTTAAGAAATATTATAAAACAAAGGCATAAAAATCCCTCAAAGTCAGCTTTTTTTCCAAAACTGTATACCGAAGTTTTTTTAACTTTCTATTAACCTATCATCATCTTCAAATTTGGTGATAATGTTTATTATTACGTTTGTTTTACCAACAAGTATTTGTTAATATATTAATAAATTTTACTTTTTCTTTTAAATTCCTTCATTTTCCTATAACAAATCAACTTAATTATGCGATTAAACGCGTAGCACAGATAAATCCCGCCACTAAGCCCTTTTTGGTACGGAACCTTAAATTTGTGTAGTCCGACATGCACTTGGACACTTTTTACTTCTGCCGGCCACTGCAAGAGATCCAAATTGTCTGCCCCGATGTAGCTGACATCGCGTGACATCAAGTGGGTGTTGTTGTCTATACCTGCGATTTATGGGCGATGCGATGCGTGCAATTAGTGTGCGGCATCAGCTGGCAGGCTTTTAGCGGTCCGCGCAGCGCATGCGTCTCCAACGCTGCGAGAAACAAAATACCGCCCGCCCGTTGCAGTACGGTCGACGATATTGCACTAATTTCTGGGGCTTAAAACTATAGGTAAGTTCATAATAACTATTGGTTTTTTATCAAGTTTAAGTCAAGATTAGGTTCTTATTCTCATATCACTTCAGGATAACCCTTTATTAGAGCAAATAATAAACACAATGTTTAAGCTCATAACAAACAGAACTCAAACTTATGAGTATCCATGACAAAGAGGAGCTTCATCTCCAAGAATAACTCAACAGTAATTCAAATCTGTCAGTTATGTTTTTATTATTTAAAATTTTGCATATCTCTTCCATAGAGTTGAGATTTAATAGTTAGCACGTGTCGGAATCATTTGACCAAAATAAAAGTCATACGGGAAAGCGCTAATGACTCGTGGGCGAATACGTGACATTGTTATGCATCTTTAATTAGTTGGGTGTTGAGACGTTCAGTTTTTTTCTGATGCCATAAATATGAGGCGATGCTCTCTAAAATAGCGTCATGAGAGGTGTAAATCACGTTACAGTACGCCAGGAATTTGCTGCACCCTTCCGTGAGCCGACTCCTGCGCAAGAATGCGCGTTAACGACTACCGCCACACATTATAAAGTTATAGTACAAGTAACTGCCGCGCTCGTCAGCTGCCTGACCGATAGCTGATGCGAAGGGGTGCAGTCAAAAAGTTCTTGTTTCTTTTTGTACTGAATATCACCATTAAAAATGTAACGATGTAAAACTAATCCTGCTTATTTTCGTTTATGAAAATAACTTTTAATTACTTAAGTGTATGACTCTGCAAAGTAGTACATCGCCAGACTACATTTTTCAAATGAAATAAGAATATATGTCTATATATATATAATATGTCCCGACTAACTACGAATACAAAGGTTACTTGAAATTTTTACAGTAATTCCATGCGATTGAAGTCGTAGCCCATGTTAAGAGAAAAGGGTATAAGTAACTGTTATTGGGAAAAACAGTTTTGAATCTATGGTCAAAAGTTTGAATGCTGTTGCAAAAGTGTACAATACAATAATGCTAATGGTTTTCCACATTCTGCAGCAATCTGGAGTTGAGAAGGCGAGCTGTTCCATATTCTAGTCGCCACTCTCGAGTGCATCTACATCCGTCAACATGCACCTTATTACGATAGCAATAAGATGTAGAATGAGTGGTCCGAGCGTGCTGATTTACGCGATACATTAGCGCGCCGGCCGCCTCAATTTATGGCCGGCACCGAAAAATTATACACAGGGACTGAAGCCGATAACACTCGCGCTGGCCGCTATTAGCGCTCACCTGACTTATTCTCTTGTAATAATTTACAGAGACCATCACAATTTCAGAAGGGCCTCAGAATTTAAGGAATTTCAACATCGATTGTATTTTTCTTCGTCATTTAAAATTAAAACGGGCATATCGAATTGAAGAAGCGAATTCCTCTTTTCTTTAGGAATACAATATTCGCGGTCTTTTCTATGGTAAGGTACTAAAATTGAACCTTTTTATAGAAGTGAAATTAAAAAATAATCGTTAAAAAAATTCACCTTTTTTGTATATTGTTAATAGAAATGCACTAATTTCTTTGGATGTTCTTCAAATGCTCACACAAGTGAGGATGCAGATAGCGTGTTGTTTTTGTCAGGAATACAATGTCCAAGTAGTTTAAACTTTTGTATTTCTCAACCACCGTCTAAATCTAAAGTCTACAGTAATTAATTACTTTGAAATCTAACTAATTCAAGCTGCAATAAAATCATAGGATTTGTCTTACTTAGGCGGTATTTACATGGGTCGACTTAGCAGGCGATTTTAGTCCATTAGTGTTTTTGATCGACAATCGCTTGTAAAATCGAATCGCCACCTCATTGAAATTAGGTTTGTAATGAAATTTTACAAGCAATAATGTCGATCAAAAGCGATAATTGGTTAAAATCGCCCACCAAGTTGCCTGTCAAGTCCACTCGGGTAAATATTACATTAGCATCAGTTTGCTTACTGATTTCAGTGTAAGTTCAATGTCATTAAGCAACAGAAGAAGCAAGTGTAGTTGATGGTTTGACCTAGGGCAAGGCGGCAGCCGGCGGCGGCGCGCATGCGCAGGCACTTGAAGCGGCGCCGGCGCACTCAGCCGGCGGCGGCGTCTGGTATCGCACTCGATAATCAATCACGTTCATTACTCACAGATATTGCGCCAACGCTATTTCGATACGCTGAAGTGGCTTCTGCTTCGGTCGCGGCCGGCTGGAAGACATCTTCATCCGATATTAGCTGCTTCAATACGTGAGAACAACGTACCAACGTCATATCTTGGCAGAAACTAAAATATAACCAATGCTTTAATTCTATGACGCTGTTAATGGTGTGTATAAAGAGATAGGACAAATATCTAGTTTTCCAATGTAAACAAAAATGTGGAATACAGTCATAGTTACCTACTTAAATAATTTGTGTGTAGATGTAGAAAATAAAAAATTCACAAAGGGACAGGCGCAAGTGCTATTTCAGCATCCAAATCGCCAATAGCTGCAAGTTACGTTACATTGTGAGATAGTGTCAGCGCGGGCGGCGGGCGGCGGGCGGCGGCGGCGGCGGCGGCCCGGTTCCCATGCGCGGCCGCATGTGGTGTCAAGTGGCTGCACCTGATGCGCCACGACAACCACTTCAGAGAGTTTAAAAGTCGGATAACGGTACCGACCTTTTTGCGAATCATCAAAGTCAGCCCAAAGCAACGCAGACAAATATAATGAAATGGTAAATCTATCGCTATGGATCTACTTTTTAACTGACTTCAAAAAAGGAGGAGGTTCTCTGTTCGTCTGTATTTTTATAGTTATGTTATTTATGTTTTTTTGTGTATGTCCACCGACTACTCAAAGACGACTGGACCGATTGAATTAATGATTCAAACGTTACATCAATATAATTCCCTGGTCCCTTTTTTAAAATTTGGAAATTGGTTCTGCAGTTTTCAAGTAATCCTGAAAATATCACGAAAGTACCATGATTTTGGTGAACTACCTCGGTGATATGGTCGTATAACTTCTTTGTTTATGAACCGATTCAGATGATTTTTTTTTGTAGGATAAAGGATACCTTAAGTGTAATATAATTATAGCATTATAATAACTTTTAATTTAATTTACATAGGACTTTAGACATTGAAAATACACAAGGGAACTCCTCAAAATCTAATAGTATATGTATAGTTATTACGATAATGGTAGGTTTATGGCAATCCAAAATAGATTAAGTAGATATCTTACTATGATCACGCACTGATGAATGCTGAATGCCAAGGTACAACGGCACTCCTTAAAACAACGCGAACGCGCAAATTGAGATATTACAGATTGTTATACCATTCAAAAGTATAAAACATAGAAACTGTTTTATTTATAATATCGTTGATTATATACATACAACAAAAAATCTAAAAATAAAAGAACTTTTAATAAAGAACAAAACCTTCAAAAACCTTAAAAAAACTAACAACTGAATCGGTTGTCGACCGCCTGAAAAGCTCGGGAGTAGTAGAAAAACTCGGGACAGTTTTTGTAAGAGAAAGAAGGATGAAATAATAAAAATTTCGTGTGAAAAAATAATTTTCCAATTTCCGGGAAACTAATATGTTTGTAGTTTTTTTTTAACCAGTATAAAGTAACAAATTGCAAAGATTTTAAATATTATTAGTTGATTTTCATATCTGATTTATATAATATTTAAAAGATTGTCCCGGTGTTTTTTTTTTGTGTAGCAATAAAACGGTATATTATTGTATGTAGTTTATGTCATAGATTTAGACGCGTGTCCCGAGGTTAGTGGCGAAACAGCCAAAGGTGGATGCGTACTAAAAACAGAATTATGCACGGACGAAGTCGCGGGCATCAGCTAGTTATTAATAGGTACGCATGTCTGATATTAAAAAAACGTCTTACGAAGTTGGGTAGGGCTCTAATGATTAAAAAAGAAAGCCAACCTTATACTATACCATATGGCTATTAACTTATATCTACTCCCTGTTTTACACTACTTACGACTACAACTATGTATAATACCTAACTATTCAATAAAAAATGATTTTTGTTGGCCACTGATGCCTAAACATATGGTTTTCATATCATCATGATGACTTCGCAAAATGTATAACTACGCAAACAATAATTGGCACCTATCTAATACGGGGTGTCGGTTTAATGCGCTCGTTAAATGTGGCAGATTATGGCAAAAAATGTAGGCGCGTGCGTAGCACGATTTGTCGACAGTGCCGCCATCTGCCGGGGGGCAGATAAGATAACTGCTAAAATATCGTCCACTTTGCCCGATTGAGAAATTAGGGTAATGATGGGGGACCAAATTGCGGTGTCAACTGGACTAATGGCAAAATCAACAGTGATATTAATTGAAGTATTTTAAATTGTTGTAATACTAAATATTATATTTATAAAAAAATTACAGTACCTATCATACTTCTTCATTGTGCATGTATCCTTTAAGGGCCCTCCAAGAGGCGTCCTCATCTTAATTAAAATGTATTGCTTGCTAAAAACCTAATCAATCAAGAATTCACATAAACAGCTTGAAGCTAAGGTTCTATAGAATATTTACAAACAATAACCTCTGTAAAATATAGTTCGTTGTAGTAATAGTAGCCAAAAAAGCAAAAAGTGGCCGCTTTTTTCAACTATTCAAAGATCTCAAGATCAAAGATTGAGATGAGCAGATTCAACGCGCAAGCGCTCGACCACACGTACGTAGGTCAGAATGTTTTGAATATTCGTAAACAAACATTTAAAATATTTAATGTTACAGAAACGTCGTCTCTCACCCAATTATGGAATACCTAAGGCAATGTTAAGTGTTTTAATTTGATTCGCGGGTCACGGGCGGCTGGTCAAAGGCTCGTGGGCGGGCGCCACAGCGCGCCATTAAATCTGACCAATTACTACCCGTAACGACAGTTTTATGATTTACGAGCTTATTCATTAAACTCAGCTTAATTGGACTTCTTTGCGTATCCGCAGTTATTACGACGGTAGCACTAGCTGTTACGCGGTAGCACAATTTTATAGCTCTTTATCCAATTACATACATTCAAAATACATTTTGGGTAATATTTTGAGGTTATAAAAATATAAACCTTTTTTCGTTAACTTTGTAGGTACTTGACGAAAATAATTTAGAAGTTTTTAAATTATAAGATTTTATAATATTTTGGAGTTTTATTTTGATTATGGAGAAGAAACTTTTCTTGGGTGTTATGTCACCAAAGGCAATTGAACATGTGATACATAATATTATGCTCACCTGTGTATTTTTTAACTAATATTTATTTACGTATTCATAAAATCTATAAGAAAGGTGTAATCGACATAAGTCTACAAGAGTTTCGTAAGCATCAAACAATAAATATCAGATGTTTTAAAACCCAAACAACAAAGAAAGAATGTCTGCAATAAGAAAAAAACATCGGTATCCATTTCCAATACGCAGCGATGAGACTACAGTCAAATAAAACGACAACAGTGGCGATACACGAGCGACACGCAACAAAACCACGACTAGGGTGGACAAGCAAAAGGAAACCGACACGCCGGTACCGCCCCGCCCCGCCCCGCCCTCGCCCCGCCCTCTACCCCCGCCCCTTGCCCACCCCGGACAGGCTTTAAGGAATGTACTGGCGGCAACACAACTTACATCTCACTCCAGTTACAAATCTTACTTAATAACCTTATGTGAGAAATGTAATGCTCGTCCTGCGCAAGTAAGTCGCAAGCCTATATTCTGTTACGTATGGTACTTTTTGTTTCCTTATTTAGGTAATTATGTCGCCTGTTTAGTGCAATATTAAGGGGCTGACATGAGCCAACTAGCGCCGCCAGTCGATTTTATTTTTTCTAAATAAGCCCAATTTTTTAGAATAGGAATCAGTCAGGGTCTTGTGAATGAAGTCTAATGTTTATTGAATAACGTTACAATATTACAAAATGCGTGCAATAGTTTAAAAACGGATTTGAACCAACAACAGTGGCTACTTTTAACAAAATCACGTTTTAATCTGTTTGAATGCCTTTTCTAACTGTGTAAAGTTGTTCAATAAATATTAGACGTTATTAACAAAACCTTGACTGATTCATTTTTTAAGAAATTTGGCCTATTTAGAATAAATAAACATAATCGACTGGCAGCGCTAGTTGGCTCATGTCAGCCCCTTAATGAGCGCTAACGGGTTCCAATCTTGATTGAAAAGGTTTAGTGACAATTAATAATTATTTTGTTGTTTTTGTATTCTATGCGTTATTAGTATCTGTAATACAAGCTCCGGGAGCATTAGAAATCTTATTAAAAACATTATCGAATTAGAATATCATAAAAAAAACAAAATGAATTGCAGTTGTATAATTTTACAAGTCAGTCATACAAAAGGTTTATCAATATTTTTTCTTAATAATCTAGCTAGACCCCTACATACTATCAACGGCGTGGAACTAAATAATTGTCGTAAGTAAAAGTTATTCAAAATCTACGACGACAGCATAAAAATGTTAAACAAAATAAAAATTAAATCTTTATGTAATAATTTCATTTTTAAATTATTCATAATTTCATTTTTATTCAAAAAAGCATTGGTTAAGAGCATTGCTACATTTTGGCATTTCATACAAACTTTAAAGTCCTTATTTTTCAAAATGAATGAACCGATTTTGATGAAACTTTATACGCATAAGCAGGATCTATAGGTCAAAAAAGTTGTTTAAGAACATTTTTGAAATGATAATAGGAAATTTCTGTTTCTATGGAAAATTTAAAGTTGGTTACTTAGCTGTAACACTATTTATCGAAAATCTTAAGCACATAGCTAAGGCTCAGTCTCAGTAGACCACGATTATGCTCGTGTCCTTCGATTCGTGCCTATCATAGTTCTTAAATTATGGTAATATTATTATATAAATCATAGGAACTCTAGAGGACTTAAAATTTATTATACCAAATTTGGCTCAGACGATAGCTTTTTCTTCCATAAATCTTTGCCCACAATATTTTAAGCTCTTTATGGAATCCACCATAGACCAAAGATTATCATTATAACATCTCTCAAAATTTACAACTGCGCAGGCCTATAATTATTAGCTCCTATATCTAATAAAAGATACCCATTTAATGTTTTCATTAAATGCGACAGTTTTAGTAGTTCGAGAATAATGTCTGGTGACCCTGAGGCGATTAGAAAATCGTTTTCGAACCTCATAAAGTCATGTTATAGAAATATGATGTCCTCTCTAGCCGATTAGATTCTATTAATTGAATTAATGATATTCTTTATTCAAATAAGCTCACATAATAATCATTCTTAAATCGTCATTAATCAATTTTGCAGGCTTCGAGCTAAATTCAAAACATTCACTCCCTGGATAGCCATCATCAGATCACAGATTGGTCAATCCTTGGTGGACCCAACCAAGGCTTCAAAGTTACCTCATTTGTATGAAAATTAACTGGTGTCTTTAAGTATGTGACCGCCACTGTATTTACCATAAATAGTATGATATCATAATATTTCGTGCATGTAAGGTAATGGTGCGAGAAACAAGTAAGCCGATAAAAAGTTCACTTTTATAATATGTATTCAAGTCCAAGAGAATAGATACCAGTAATGGTCTGCTTCTGACCTATCTTAACGCATATTGAATTATATTAATTGCATTGCATATATTAATGGCAATCCAGGGAGTGAATGGATCAGATTCAGATCGCTATACACACCTGACTGATCTGATCAGCAAATATAATATAAGGATATGTTTAAAAAACTGCGAAGTTAGCATAAAAATGTATCGAAATCCTTAAACTGAAAACTCTGATCCTTATATCTCTCAGAATGCTGATCAGATCAGTGTACAGCAATCTGAATCTCTTCCATTCACTCCCTGGATATCAGATCACAGCTAGGTCAATCCTTGGTGGAGACCCAAGGCTTTAAAAGTTACCTCGTTTATATGAAAATCAACTGGTGTCTTTAATTAAGTGACCGCCACTGTATATGTATATGTACTTCATCCATTTAATTTTATTTTTGTTTTAGGGAAAGTGTTGATAAGTTTTACGGGTATTTTTATATTTTCGTTATTAATTTAATGTATTAAGATTAATACATTAAATAATACATTATTTATATCCTTCTCTTATAAGCTTCCTCTGGAACCTTCCTTTCACAAGCAAGTAGGCCATAGGCTAAAAAGCCATTGTACCTATTCTACCTCTCACAAAAATAACACTCAAAGGTGAAACACTGCGTCAATGTTGAGAGATTTATTGCGCAGGGGCTGTTGTTATTTATTAAGTCGGTGAGGTACCGAGGTCGGGGTTCAAATTAATTTGTCGTAGCCATTCACATGTCATCATAAGTGATAGTGGATCGCTGTTGGAATGCCTTCGACATTGGAGGGGAATGATAAAGAAATTCACCTTATATAAAGCAAAAACTATCAAGTATCAAATCCTTCTTGAATTTCAATCCTTAACGTTGATAAAATATAAATTTCAAAATAAAGAATCATACATAAATTTCTTCTTTTTTGTTTTAAATTTTTGCACATGATAAATAAAAAAATGACGATGAAAAATGTACCAGAATGATGATTACAATATTTAAAGCTTTTACTGATAGGTGATTGAAATAATTGATTTTAAATTTATCCTTAATTTTATCATTAAATCAATTTTTATTATCAGATATTTTAATAATTATAAATAAATTAATTCATGATAAGTTTTATAATAAACAAACAGTTTTATAATAAACTATGTTTTTTCCTTTGTTCCACCTTTTATCACTGTTTGAAATATAAAAAAAACTTTTAATTTTAGAATTTTGTAAAATAATTTCATACTCCTAGCGAGCTTAGTCAGAACACTTTTTTGAAAACCGATGCTACTGGCATCATGTTATGCAAAAGCTCGAAACTGTGTAGCTATGCTGCCCAATAGACACGTCGGCCCTGATTCGACTATTTGTACCAAAAAAAAGTGTACCTATTTGATCATTTATGGCCATTTAAGCAACATACGCAGAACGGAGTTTCCAATGTTTTAGATATCGGCCTACCGAATCGAATGTCATAAGTTGCTACGGCACGCTACTAAAATATGTATTCTGCTACGTACTCAAAAAGTAGCGGAATTCTTTAGTAGGTACTTTATCAATATAGCGCTTGTCCAGTTCCTAAGTTACTATAACTCTACTATCTACTATAAAAACACTATAAGCAACCATGATCTAAAAAACCCCAAAATAAGTTGTACCATAATTTCGCCACTTGAATGTTTAAATTTTATATTTTTTTCTGTAGAAGTGTAGTTTTTTATTAAACTTTGATGGACGAGTGTGTGAGTACACATCAAGTAGCTAGCTGTCGTTACATAAATGTCGGTAAAATTACCATAAAATTTCAAAATTTTGGTGGAAACTTCAACCAAGTGGGAAGTAAAGGAGGTTCATTCAATTATACAGCACAGATAAAGTATTTCTTGAACTGCGAGACGATACCTATAAGTATTTTATTTATTTAACGGAGTCGATTTAGATTAGGCGAGGCATAGTTACAGCCAGCCTGCACGTTTAATGAAACGCAACGCCCCGGCCTTCGGGAGTCGGTCTACGTCTGATATCTAAATTTGGAGAAATGATCATGGCGGTAATAAGTTAACATGAGCGTGGTGGTGCGCGGAGAGAGCGGCGATAACCGTGTTTATATTCATTTCAGCCGCATGATGGAGGCTGGTCCGGCCATAAAGGCCCGGGGACACTTTCCCAGGGACATCGGGCTTATCGAGTGGCGCCTGCATTAGCGCCCCCCTCCCCCCGCCCGCCCGCGCCTACGCCGGCGCCGCCGCTCTTAAGCCGCGACAAGGTTTCTGTTTTTTTTTGTGAGCCCTCTCGTTGTGGAAGGTAATTAATTAGGCCGCGGCCTGTGGGAAGCGACACTCTGCGCGTGATTCGCACACTTTATGATCCTGACGTTCGAGGACCTTTTTCGTAATGATGTTATTGGGTCAACGATCGGTTCGATGCGGTTCCATCAAGAAAGCGCTGGTCGCACTCAAACTCATATAAGAAATGTACATGACCATGCATGTGTCAGTATTCAGCATGTACTATTAATGTTTGAGAAGATTTGTAAGTGTGCACATTAAACATCGACCAGCAATAAGCTATGTTCATTAAACTCTTTAGTTAAAAGATAAGTAAGTAATAAACCTAATTTAAAGAAAACGATTTGTTGTTTAAAAAGTAGAGTCAGCCATTAATTACTGATAACGTCTCGTATAGATAGTTTTTGCTCATTAAAACGTAACGTTTATTGCCATTTTTTGCTTTACCATTTAGCCCGCTGCATGGCATTGTTGTGACGGAAGAAGATTCGCATCAGAGGTGCGTGTGTCACGAGTAACGCAGTTTTTGTGACGGTTCGCGCGTTCTTTCCCGTTGCGTAACGTAATGATCCTTTTACAAATAGCTCACAAAAAAGAAGCGAAGGTAAAGGCGAGGACCTACCGCTTAGCTTAGCTCAAATACAGGATTTTATATTATTATAACACTGTCCATTAAGAAGGCTAAGCCGTCGGCGGCTGGCAAAAGCTCTATCACCGTTCTTGTCCCGTCCAGGGGTTTTCAATCGGAGGGAGCGGGAGGCACCATTTCTGTTTGTTGGCTATTAATAACAGAAAAACAAGCCGATCGGAGTGGATTAACACATTAACAGGTCCGTTGTCGCCGGAATAAAAGCATTCCCGGAGCGTGTCACCGGCGCGCAAAGGAAAAAAATCCGGTGACATGTGAGGGCCGGATCAATTAGTAGGGCCGGCGGCGCCCGCGCAGCCCGGCCGCGCCGAATAATAAATGATCGGTGATCGGTGAGTAGGTATGCAGGAGATGTCGCCCTGAGCGATGACCGCAATTTCGGCCTCGTCGCCGTAAATAGCAACAAATAATCAACGGTTTAGGTGTGTAACGCATTATCATTAATTTTGCCGTCGCTAAAATTTAATAGAAGTTACAATATAGAACAAAAAACCTGAAATAACCATAGGTGAAAAAGACGTCAAAAGAGAAAAAACTCATTCACTACAAGATGAACATGAATGATTCGTAACGGTTCCTGCTCTACGTTTGAAGACTGTACCAAAGTTGTTTTTCATACTTTCGACAATGTTTTCTTATTCCATCATTGTAATTTGCTAATTTATCTACACCGTTCCGCGAGCTAGTCCAGTAGACGTCCACTCAGTATTGTAATCCAATTAATAATTTCCATTATCTATAAATATTTTATGAAATCATTGCATATCTTGTAATGCAATTTGCCTTCAAGCATCGATAAATCGTAAAGGTTATCGTCGATTGACTAATGGGGTCTTAGAAATTAACATGGAATTTGCATCTGTTTTTAGTGGCAACTTTCTTCAAAGATCGTTTCGGACAAAGCTTCCGTCAGTCGTTCGATAGATAATTCGCATTATGTTATTGTTTTTGTGGCATTTGTGTCAGTGATGTGTTAGATAAGGTTGGTATGGTCGGTTAATTCATCAGTGGATCGATTTAATTGTGGCGGCGGGCGGCGGGGTTGGCGGGTGGCGGGGTCGGCGGGCGGCGGGGTCGGCGGGCGGCGGGGTCGGCGCGGAACACGGAAAGGCTTTCGGGCGGCGCTTCAGAGGCGCGCGCCGACAGATTAGCCGCCGCCGCTCATACAGCCCGTTTTATTCCATGTGTAATTTATGCGCCGACATTTGGGATATGCTGTCTATCTGTAATGGGCTTGGAGCCTATCGATATTTTTCGTTCTATTATAATTAGTTAAAAGTATAAGTTCAATCGTGCAGGTAGCATGTAATTTGACTCACTATTTCCAGAGGAAAACGGATGCAGAAACGAATAAATCATTAATCTAATAAAACAATAAATATTTTTCATTCATCCAGCAACCCTATCAACTATTTTCTACCACACCATCGTAAGTCCCACTCATTGAGAACCCCACGGATGATAAGAATCTCTTTATCTTGATTTAATCTAAAAAATGGTTTTGCGTCCTAATTTTAAAATGCAATCATTTTAATTAAATAATATTTTTGCATTTTTTATGAATTGAATAAGAAGTATTAATACGCTTCTACTCATTAAAAAATCCGTGTTGCGAGGGACTGCAACAATTTTTGCACGATGACTAACTTAAAATCCGGATTATCTTCAGATCGTTGACTCCACCTTAGAAATTGAAATATGAAGACTATGTTAATTGAAGTTTTTTACACAGGCGTAGCCGAAATCCAACAAAGTTCACGGGACAATGGACCAGACCCGCTAATGACTTATTTTGAAGCAAGTTATCGCGTTTTGTGCGCTAAAATTGAGGCATTTGCCAACTTTACACAGGAAAGTTCGGCAGATCCAATCTGAGCGAATGCCGTGAACGCTGAGCAAATATAAATCTCAGCGTTTTTTAACGACTTACGTAGGTAATGGCAATGTTTTCGGAAGCCGGTATCGAACGTAGCTCTGATAAATATCGTGTATTTGATAACTTATCTTGATGATAGCGTTTTATTTATCGTGAAATCTGCGCCGCTGATTAAGAAAACCATGTGTCAAGTTAGTGAATTCTTTTGATGAGTTACGTCGCTATAATTTAGTTTTGCTTGGTTTTATTCGTGTGTGTTGTAGTTTATGAATGAATTTTCTACACACGTGTTATAAATGTGCTTATGTGTTAGGTACAAAATAAAGCTTATCATGTCAAAATATTAATCAAAGGACTTTTCAAATTGTTTATTGCAATGAAGTCATTACTACAGTTCGACGCACATTGTGATTTTAATTCTTGTCAAATTGAAATTGTTTACAAAATCAATTAGCTTTTGTTTGTTTTGGTGCTTTTGTTTAATCAACTTTGACAGATGGAACGATATTTAGAAATATGTATATCGTTTCCAGACATTACATTCATATAATGTTATGGCTCCTACGTACATGCCGGCGGCACGAGTCGCCGGCTTTTGTCGAGCGGCTCGTTTGTCTAGCTAAAAACTGCCGGGCGCATCGCGGCTTGCCCGGCGGCGAGGCCGGCGGCATAGTCTGTAGGAACCTTTACAATTCACATAGATTAATAATAAACAACATTATTTAATTACATAATTTCTTAATGAATAAATTTACAGGGTTTAAGCTAAATTCAGTCATTCATTCAGTCTAGGATGTTACAAAAAATGCAATTCATACAATTTAATATGCGTTGAGATATATAGTCACGGATACCTGTCTAGGAGTCGCCGACGCATCACCGGTAATGTGATCCGTAACAGCAACGGCAGCAAATAGTGACCAAAAAATTTACGTGAAGCACCTTAATACAACGGTTTAAGGGTTTTTTTGGGCAAGAGAGAAAAAGTTGTCGGCATAGCGCCGGCGCCCGCGCCGCCGCCGCCGCGGTAATGTCCTACACGGATATTTAATTCCCGCATCGATTAGCCCTTTTATTAGGCCACTTTAAAAGTTTTTTGGTGACATTTTTTACAACGATTTGGGACAAAAATATTGAGAACGATTTTTAATTTAAGTCACAATCACTATTAAGTCAAGTAACTTTATTGGTTTTTGAAATAAATAATGACTAGGTAAGTAATACTTATTGTGTGTCGCAATGCGAAAAAGAAAATTGTTTTAATTAATTATTTTAATGGGTAAGTAATTATGCGTGAAAAGGTTATAAGCTAATTTTTTTTAAGGTTGCATCAATAAGTTTTTAATATCGAAACTGTTTTATACGGTAATTACATTTGTCGAATCTATTCGAATAAACAAAACTTATATAAACTTGGCTAAGGTGAGAAGTTAAGTGAAGTATGAGAAAATTCAAACGCATAATATTAATGCAATAAAATGATTTACCCGCCCCGGAGTAATGCAGCCGCTACCTAAATACTAAACAGTATAAGGTCTTTATTACCATCAGTAACTAACCCCACATTTGTACATTAGATCTATTCTATAGCACCCCACTCATTGGTGAGTGTACCCCCTCACTATCTCGCATTGCGACGTGTCCCCCCCTCCCCCCCGTGACCCGTCATTTTCTGTCTGTCTTCGTATATTGAATCAAAGGTCAGCCAAGTACCGTAACGTTAGCATTTCGATGTAACGGCCGCTGGCTGCCGCCTGAGAAAACTAAAAAGTGGAACAAAAACGTTTAATTTAATATCTTTTAGCTTAGGTACGACTAAGCGACGTGTGTTCTAACCGAGTCAGTTAGATTTCCGATTAATAAAAAAACTGGTCAAGAGCGAGTTGGACCCGCACACTGAGGGTTCCGTACTATCATAATATAAATTAAGGTGTAGAATATTGCAGTTTTAGGTCAGCGCCATCTTTCGATAACGGAACTAATGTAATCTTTGTTGATGATTTCTGAAAATGTCTGCACACTTTGTTTTATTTGCTAAAGTATTGTTTATTTTTAAAACCTGTCATTAGTGTTTTTAATTTATGCACACACCACACATAATAAAAAAACTTACACACTAAGGATTAAGAACTTAATGAAGTTTAGCATTTATTTTTAATTTTCATTAATCACTTTATTACCAATATACTTTGTGATCACTAAACTATTAGATAAAATAAAAATAATATCAAAAGAAAAATGTAACTTTGAAAACTTTACTTTCTGTGTATAAAAGACATCAACGCACTCGGTGTAGGGTTAAAATGGTGATTCTTGTTGTTGTATCAATATTAAATGCTTATTCATGTATAATAAGTTTTTTTACATATACCGCGCGATGTAACGGCCACGGCAAGGGCCGTAATTTTCTTCGGCCTATTATTGTAATTATTTTTTTTTAAGTAACTAAAATAATTTCAACTTTAAATAATATAACTTACTATACCTACCTATAGTGCGAAGTGGACGCTATAAGCCTATAATATAAAGTATGATAGACAATATTGATAGGGGAACTTATTCAAAAGGCATTTGACAACCAGACAAAGAGCAGCTAGTTACCTACCTATTTAGAATTCAAGCGAATGTCAATTAAGTAAAGGGTAAAATAAATTAAAAATCAGCTAACCGGTTTGCTTCCAATGTACCTCATTATACTTTTATCAACTAATAAATGGTTAATGTTTAGTCTCTTACTTTTTTGTTATGTGAAATAGGTTGAAGTCTAAGAGATCCCCATAAGTTGACGTGGTAGAATAATCTATTTTTTTTCAAGAGGTTTTTATGATATCCACTTTGCACCCTTGCAAAGCGAAAAGGTGACGTAATTCTATTGTAGCAAAAAAAGATTTAAGGAATGTAAGTGAAGCACGAGCCACGTTGCGCAAGCGGCGACGCGCGGGCGGGGCCGGCTAATTGTCGACGCGACAGGGACGACGCGCGCCCTCGCCCCGCGCCAGAGCGGGACGCAGTTAGTCCCTGAGGACTCGCTATAAATTACTCCCAAACTCCTAATGTGTAGGCGCCACGCATTTTTACCTTCGACCGCGTCCGCGCCGTCTTGATACTTAACGTCAAACCCCGATAACACACAATGCGACTGAAAGCCTCACTCATTTATATTGACCGCAACAATCGATACCTTTCAACGGACTAAGTAGATAATGGCATTGTTCCTTTTTCATTGACGAACGACTGGTTAATTTGTTTTCGATGTTAGCTTTCTTTGCAGATATTAATGTGACGCAAACTGTACTTTCAAATTTCATAATGGCTGTTATGCATTGTCATGAGAAAAGAGCACAAAAGTGATTGCTTTTGAAAGTCTAACTTATTATCGGAATAGCAATTCTTTGTGTTTAAATTAGACTAGCCTTTGTCACTCAGTATAAAAAACAAGCCGTGAACTTTTCACAAAACTTCCGAAGACCTTGAATTCAATTCAACGTTTTAGAATGCGACCTGCTAGATACAACGTCAGTAATTTACTATATCATCTACATAGATATTAAAAATTATACACAACACATGTACTCACATCAGACGGGACATTTACATAGCTGGAGGCTGTTAATGCGCCGAGTTCATTCTGAATCGAGTCCGCTTATAGTCCCGCTGTAATTTCGCCGTAACATATGTTCTATGCAAATGGCGCGGACGTAGATTATCCGCTTATGTATCGTCCGACAGTAATAGGCGTCGGCTGAGACCGGTGCGGGCACATCCGACGGACTCATCATAGGCGTCGTTGCGTATTAAGTTTACTGCTTCAAGTAAAGTTTCATTTTAACGCAACTTGTAATAACCTATTTATTTAGATTTTAATACTCCTTGAGAATTTTATGTTCTCCAACTGACTCAAACTAGGCGTAGATTATAAATGTTAAAGCCCATGGTCGTTTTTCTCAGTCATAAATAAATACTGTTTACGATTACAATAATAATAATAATTCGGTGTTAATCTTATCGGAAATCACAAGCATAATCGTAAATATCGCAAATATCAAGATCATTTGTTCCTGATGCAAATTGTGTTTTAGCCTGCGTCCATACGCTAAGTGCGATGAACAAATATCTGTCCCTGCCTGGCCCGTCTCGTCCCCCGGGGTGACGCCACAGAAACAATGTTAAGCTGTCAACGTGACAGTTCACAGAGACCGTTGAAGACTTGCTAAATTCGCTGCACAACGCAGCTTCTTCTAACGATACTCCTAAATGTTATTAGTATAATCATCCATAGTCAGCAAACTTAGCTGGTCTGTCAATTATTGAGTATCACAGGTGTTGAGTGAGGGGCGGGGTAGGGGTAAACAAACACGCATCGTCGCATTCCGGCGAGGGGCGAGATTAGGTAGCCGCCGCCGCCGCCGCCGCCGACTAATAAGTATAATGCGGGGACCGTGTATGCGCCCATTATAAGTATATTTATACTTGACAGCTGAGAGGGTCCAACACGTTTTTATAGTAGTTGGTTTATTCCTTGTTTATATTGTTTTTGTTACTAATTTTGCAGCTTTAAGGAGAAGGACGAGAGGGTGAGTTGATTTGTGACAAAGTAATCATACCGTATTCATCATCGAATTTATTATTGCTAGCGTATAGAAACTTTCAGCAAAATCATTCCTGCAGTGTTTCGCATTTGTTTAGTATAATACATATTACTAAGTTAATTACTATTGTAACGTTTACGAATTCAGGAGGTCGGTCGTCCACTATATACAATATTATAACTATGACGGGTTTCGTTATTGCAAGAGAGTTAAGTTGTTTATTGATCAGTCAAAACGGGTAAACGAAGTACACTTGATAACTGACTGACGTATTTACTAAACATCCTAAGTCTTCTACTCAGTTACACGAAAGATACTCCTAACAATAATGACATATTTTAGCTGAACAGCATAAGTCTCAATCAATCCAGTTGGATAATCAGTCAACCCCCCATTAGCAGGGCATCAGTCACCGCCATAGACTGCGACAAGCTTATCGGACCATCATCGGCCCATCGGCGGACCATGGGCCCATCCGGAACTGCCAACTCGTAAAGTACCTTTTTGGCGAACGGGTGACGCACAGTACACAGGTAGGGCAGTGTAACACACTTATGTTATTTGAAACATTGTCTTACTGCAATAGTTACTTTTGAATAAATAACTACCTTTTAGCGCGTTGCATACCAACGAATAACTTTATTTACCTACATGATTCACTCAACTCAAAAACACGACAGCCTTAACTTGAAAAGATGAAATAATTTTTGTAAACCGTGTTCAACGGAGATTTAAATATGTTTTTATAACAGAAGTGACAGTTAATGCTTAAAACTACGTGGTCTAGTTGTCTAGTATAAAAAACAAATATTTAATTCCGGACACGCTGTTAATATTTACATATTCTTAATTTTTAAAGAACTTTAGATAAAGCAATTGTTATAATCTGAACCTTTTTATATATATTTATTACTGTTTTGTATACTTATATCGTATAGAGTGCTGTTTGCAGCTGCGCTGTGCGTCGGCGTTGGAGGTACCTGCCGCAGGAAGCGCCGGCGCCGGTCACCTTTACCGCAGAATAAAATTCAATAATAGTACTGACGTCATCTACCGTGCCTTACAATTAACACCAGTAAGTGCCTAACTTTGGGTGAAATGGTTCCGATTAGGGAGACTGATCACCCGTCCGGCTTCGCTGGCGTCCCCCCTTCCAAATAATAAGTGCCTAACTTACAGAGCTGAATAAATTAGGGGGCAAATCATCCCGATGCAACTCGTCCTACTAATATGTTTTGTGTATGTTTTTACCTTTTTTGTTACGCTCGTAAAATGACGCAATACGCATCCTCTCCCCACTTCTGTTTGGTTGGATTGTGGTGTCGGTCTCTCCACCGTACACCACACGACAGAGAAACAAGTAGGGCCTGGAGGCATTAACTATCAAAACCCAAGCAATGCTCCGCTCGCTGCTATTGGGGCATATTTCGGGAGATTCTGTAGTATAACCTATTTATTTACGTTGTGTTCCTACCAAAAGCTGCCAGAAGTAGTACTCTACTCTAAATAAACTGAAAACTAGGTTGAATCTGAGACTGGAAAAAAAATAACATAATGTCCCATAATTTGTTTCCCCAAGTTTAGTGCCACTCCATACTAGTTTGAATTAAATACTAGTGGTATTAGTTATTGGTATTAAAAAGAAATGTCTCAATGGGACGAGTCGCGACCCTTCAGTTACGTGTTTCCAAACTTAGGGTAAGCAAGTTTGAAAACACGCAATCATTGTAGAAATAAAATTAATTTTGCAAAAAGTGACCATTAACACGACCATAATTATTACGTAATATCGACTACGTCACTGCAGGATCGGATTCTAGTTCGCTTTCATACATTTTAAAACATTAATTATTGCGATATCGACAAACAACGATTTTTATACAAAAAGACCTTTTTAAAAAAAGGATATTGAGTTTTTATAGGCCTCGCTCAACCTCAATTTGCACTCAAGCGAAAGAGACAAAACACTGAACAAGACCCAAGGTGTTAAGTGTTGAAGAAACGGTCAGAAATGCAATAGTTTGAACCAATTTATGGAGCAATAGCAGTTTCATAATGAGAAGGGCCTTTGCGGTCGACAACTGCCGACGTTATACCGACATTTGCCAACTTGATTGCTGGCAACCAATTGACAGTTACTTAACGTCAGTGTAGCCGAGTGGTCAACGGGACACAGCTTAGACAGTTTAATGCATTGACATTTACAAGAAAATCGAGTTTAACTTCGACATCAAAAATTTTGCAACTGAAAATACTTTGCTAGCAACAAAAGCTTCTGTTAATATATTTTGCTATCTATCGATAAGTTAATCATAGTCTATCACAGAGTAACTTAGAGTACCTTGATGTTACTTTACCTCAACCTGAACTATAGTTCTATAAAGGGAGACTCGTCATTCTATGCTCAATTTGTATACCTTTTTTATTTTTTAATCTGAGATTCTATGTATCTGTCAACCAAATGACAGTCAAATTCAAAGTCAAATTGACATTGCGTTGTCTCCATTCCAAAAACACCAAAGGCATTGTTGCTTAATGCAGCCATGTTTTCACATTTCATAGTGAAATTTCTGCCCTTTAAAATTGTAAGGATAACGGAACGTTTTGGCGATAATATACCGCGCTCTCTTCCGGATTTACTTAAAAATTTTAAATGCTATCCTGCTCTATACAATTTTATAAGAAGCACAATAGAAGACATATGAGGAGAATGAAGACTGAAAACTTGTAAACATACGCTGTACAAATATTTTGTAGATAAACTCTGAAGTCATGGCTGTATGGCGCAAATGAGCCTTTGCCTTTTCTGCTCATAGCGGAAAAAAGGAACCAAAAAAAAAAGGAACGTTTTGGATGAGTCATTGTTTCCGTAGTGTTTTCATATCAAAATATCATTGAATAACTCTTTGAAAGTAAAAATAAGACAGAACTTGATTGAAGTAAACAAAATATATAATTTAAGACCAATTCAATCGTATACATGTGACAGTATTGCTTTAATAATTATTTGTCCAAATAAAAAAATAATGATCCAAATGGCGCTTAAAGATGTGAATTGAATTGAAAAACGTCATTTATTTAAATAAACTTCCATGAGTGAATGACTTTTATTTCTCAATCATTTGGCATTTAACGGGTTATAAACGGCATCGCGGTAGTGTGCTCTATTTCAAATTATATTATACTATAGCTGCCCCGCCCCGGCTTCGCACGGGTGGCGCTATGTATTATTAGTTATATTGCGATTGAAAATGACGAAGATTTGGGCGGAAGAGGGGTATTTGTCCATTGGACAAAGATGTCGCTCAACATGGCCTCTCTTCTACGTTACCATCACTCCAAATGGTAAAGTGGCGCTGGGTTCTGGGTATTTTTAACCGACTTCAAAAAAAGGAGGAGGTTCTATGTTCGTCTGTTTGTTTGTTTTTTTATGTATGTCCACCGATTACTCGAAAACGGCTGAACCGATTGACATGATTCAAACGCCACTTTATCAGATTTGTTCCCATGTTGTAATACTGTAATTTTTTAGGTAACTTTTGCACGAGTTTTAACGGATCTTCAGACATAACTTCTTTGTTTATAAACCGATTTAGATGATTCTTGTTTTCTTAGAAAGGGGATACTTTAAGGGTGTTCTCATTTAAATTTCCTTCACATTGGACTTTGGACTTTGAAAATACACAAGTGAACTCTTCAATATCAAATAGGATAGTGTATTAGTGATTACACTACTATATTGAAAGGTTACGCATCAGCCATTTTTATTATCACTACTGGGGCTGGGAAACAAGCCTTACTTTTGGGCTGATGAATAGGATGGACCATAACCCACCGCGCGGGGCCCTTGCTAAAATTAATAGCGCGAAAAGTGGAAATTGAGTTATTAGGAGTATTATAACATTGAAAAGTGTAAAATATGAATAAAATATATTTATATCATTGCTTACATTTACTGATACATACCTACCACAAAAAAGTTAAAAATAAAAAAGCTTTTAAAAATTAAAAAGAAAAATCTCCTTTAAAAAAACCTTAAAAAAATTGCTACAAAAAAAACAGCTCTAAAAAGCAAGATATAATATTCAAATCTGTATAATTACTATTCAAGTACCTACGCATATCTTATATGAAAAAAAGTCTTATGAAGTCGGGTGGGGCTTTAAGAATTAAAAAATTACATTGAGAAAGAGAAACCACGATAAATGTTCTTAGAGATAAATGTTTTTATAAATTAAAAAAGGAAAATATCTTTTAGCCCCACCCGACTTCAGAAGACGTTTTTTTAATATCAGATATGCGTAGGTACTTGAATAGTAATTAAGCAGATTTGAATATGATTTCTTGCTTTTTAGAGCTGTTGTTTTTTGAAGCTGTTTTTTATAGCAATTTTTTCTTTTGTCATGACATTTTGTAGAAATTAAGATGTAGGAATGTGGTTAAATACCTCGTGTGCAATAAGATAGAGTGCAATTTTAGAACCAGTTGGAAAAATTATGAAAGCACTTAGTACTTACTACTTAGTACAGCCCTTTTTTGAAAACATCATGACCTTAAAAATTATTGAAATATTCTAAAAGCCCCGAAAAAGTAAAATTTACATACCAAATTAATGCGAATTCCCATTAGTAATATGTTTTTATCATAAAGTCCGGCTGCGCATGGAGTGGATAAAAGTTTTATTATTTAATAAATTAACTTTAAACTGTAGCGAGCTTTGGGATTTTTAGTTTAATTACTTTGTCCTGTGAGCTTTTATGACATATGTGCTACCTATGTAGGTACTTGTACCTTCGACTGGGTGTTTATAGACAATTGTTACAAAAAGTTACACTAGCCTAGCAATAAATAGGTGTTACTATAGGTTAGTGTAAGTAATGGTGTAAACAAATGCTGGTGTTCTAATAAATAAATAATTAGGTACCTATACAATATGTAACATAAACCCTGTCAGGTCCGAGAGGGGCATAAAGGTGTACCAATAATGTTACCAAGAAAATTATAAAAAATATTTTTTTGCTAATAATGAAAATTCTTGTTTCTATAACAAAGTGTCATTAGTTATTCATAAATTACAAGAAAATTATCTAAATTATTTAATATGAGCTGTTCTGTAATCACTTTGCACTGAAAAGTTAAGCTTTTGAGCTGTATATTTTTGTTTCTGTTGATTTTCTTAACTTTTGCTTTTGAAATAAAAACAAATATTGTAAGTACCCGTATATACCGTGTATACCGTACCGTAGTGTTTTTTATAAAATAAGTAAAATAGATGTTAAAGTAACAATTTTATACAATATAGCAAATAACTACTGAACAGGAAATATTTTAAAAGAAGATATGTCTGTCAGACGTATGTCAGCATCCTAATTCAAGTAAATACACGTCCTTGGTTAAGGGTTAATAATGAAATTTTACGCAAGACACTAGTGTAGGTATCTATCTGTATGAGGATATTAACAGTGCTGTGTGGTTGTTTGTCAACAATGGCGGGTGGTGAGTGATGCGTCTGCTATGCGGCGTGCGCCGGCGCCGCCCGCCGGAGGTGCGCATTGTCCGACACTACAAATTACGGTGTGACGGCAAAAAATACTTTACGGTATCGAATAACTAACTGTAAGTATATGCAGTGTTTAGTCATAGAGTTATTACCTTTGAAAAGTGTGAAATATTGAAACTGTTTAGAATAAATATAATAATATATTTGCTTGCATACCTACCTACCGCACAAAAGATGGAAATATAATTAAAAAACAAATCTTCAAAAACCTTCAAAAACAGCTTTAAAAAGCAAGCAAATCAATTAATTAAGGAAAACCTCTTATGAAGTCGGCTGGGGCTTTTATAATAAAAGAAAATACAATATTTATTGAGAAAACGACACAATTATAAAAGTAAAAAATTAACTCCGGCCTCACCCGACACCAATAGGCGTTTTTATTTCTTGATTTTAGAGCTATTTTTCTTATTTAATATTTTCACACTACCCTATAAGTGTTGTTTGTTCTCAAGATTAACTAGTGTACACAGATTTTTATACAGGTTGTAATTTTTTAAGTGAATCTCGAGGGAAAGTACTCTAAACAAAGCAGGTAGTAGTTTTTGCTCAAAAGAGACATACTTTTATTTAAAAAAACGGCTTCAAAAAGCGACAGCTGTAAAAAGCAAGAAATAATATTAAAATCTGCATAATTACTATTAAAGTACACATATCGGATATTAAAAAATCGTCTTATAAAGTCGGTTGGGGCTTTAAGAATTAACAAATAAAATTGAGAAAGAGTAGAAAGTTTATATAAATTAAAAAAGTAAAATATCTTTTGGCCCCATAAGTACGGCTTGTTTCCCAGCCCCAGCAGTGACAATTAAAATGACTGATGCGAAACCTTACAATACTGTAGTGTAATCACTAATACACTATCCTATTTGATTTTGAAGAGTTCTCTTGTGTATCTTCGAAGTCCAAGATCCAGTGTCAATGAAATTAAAATGAGAACACCCTTAAAGTATCCCCTTTCTAACAAAACAAGATTCATCTAAATCGGTTTATAAACAAATAAATTATGTCTGAAGATCAGTAAAAACTCGTTCAAAGGTTACCTAAAAAATTACAGTATTTTCAGGATTACTCGAAAAATACTGAAGTGATTTAAAATTTTCAAAAATGGGACCAACTTGGGAACAAACTTGATATAGTAACGTTTTAATCCTGTCAATCGGTTCAGCCGTTTTTGAGTAATCGGTGGACATACATAAATTTAAAAAAAAAACAAATAAACAGACGAACATAGAACTTCCTCCTTTTTTTGAAATTGGTTAAAAAGAAGCAAAAAGGCGTTCAAGGATTTTTGAAATTACGCTTGTCGTATCCGGGAACCGAACCGACACTTATACAAATACTGAAATAGTTATTATTCTACTTAGTAATAATGGGCACTATGTTGTAAAATTATTCGGTTTTGATCTTCCTTGGGTAATTTTACTCATTTTTAGAAATCTTAGTGCCTAATATTAAATAATTGATAGGTTTCATGATCATTATTTAATTAAGATAAGTTTGTTTCTTAAAGAGTTTTAATTATGATTGTTATCGACCCTATCGCCTGGTACCATAAATTATACAAGGTGCATTTTTTTATTTGTGTCAGTTTGATTCTCGTCCACGGCAAGCGTATTATAAGAAACCTTGAATGCAGTTTGCTTTTTTTTTAAATAAAAGAAAGTCTCCTTTGAGCAAAATCTTTTATCTTTTTTGTTTAGGTCTAGGTTCATTTAAAAAAATTCACCCCGCATATTATTGTATGTTAAAGCCTGAGGTAAATGTAAGTACATTTCTAGTTAACATCAATGAATCTTGCTGTCGGCTACCTACTCTCCGCATGGCCTACTAACACCGATAAATTTTACCAATAAAGTATAATGTTATCTGTGGCCCTGGATTCCAATAGTTATGTTAAATATAGTACACATTAACTATGTATGTACAACAGAAATGACCATCTTCAGAGCACTTGTACAAACCGGCGTAATTTACTCTTTGTCATACATTCTCAACTGTAGTTGCAATGGATCACTGTGTATTTCTAATTTGTATTTTAATTTATTCATAGATTATTGCCTTTTTAAAATATTGACACTACTACGTAATTATTATGTATTTACCTATTCATTTAATAATCGTGCAAATGTATTTGTATTCCAGAATACTAAAGTGCTTATAATTACTTAAAATCAACAAAAAACTTCAACAGGCCACCGCATAAACGATACACAGAAATGCACTACACTCAGATCATAATTATGATAAATGTTTGCAAATAACCAGTACAAAGTTATGTGTTTTCCTACTGTATTTACAACTCGTATTAATTTTTTACCATAATTACATTGAGTAAAAGCGGAACAGTATCAGTAATGAATGTTGTTGAATTTCTTCATTTTGTTTTTCATAATTTCATTTTCTAAGTGCTCAGCACTTTCAATAGCAAAATTTTGTTTTACTTCAAAAGAAATGACGAAGTAAAAACTTTATTTTTATCGGCGAAGAAGAAGTAATTTTAACAAGTATAAGCGTATTACATACAGTATTTAATAAGAAATCTCAAGTAACGTTGGCCATATGCAATTCATCGTAGCATTTACACTTGACAGATTGTGTTGCAATACTGAAGGCTACCTGACCTACCTACCCCAAAAATAATCTTTAATGAAAGTGGTCCCTTTTAGTTTCTCATTACATTTGCTATGACCGAATGATATAAGGCCTAAATGACCTGAACAATAAAAACTTAGTATGTTAAAAAACACATTGCATATTTTGTCTATGGTACTTCAAATCAAATCAAATCAAATCAAATTGTTTTATAAGTAGGTTTACAATAATTGGTGTTGTTTTAAAAAAATTGAGCGCTGTTTCTTACCCACACATATACAGATGAGATAAATTATAAAACCGTTTACAAATAAGAAAAAAGTAATCGTTGAAATAGAATGCATGCTCACACTTACCAAATAGCCGTCGGTCGGTGATCCGTCCCCAAGATATTGTTATATAAGGCCAAAGTTGTGATAGTTGAGAGCAGGGTATCAGATCACAATGTTTATCACTGCACGAGGCACTAGGGCGATCGTTATCGGCCGCAATCACGATACGTTATCTGCGCGTGCGGCTGGAGCGAGGCGCGCGGGAGCACTGCGCTCGCCGGCGCCCCGCCCGCGCGCCCCGGCCGGGGGGCGGGGCCGCGTAGGGGGTGGGGCCCCGAGCAGAGAGATGGCGCGCGGAAAATGCGCTTTTCCATAAATCGGAGTGGGCGGCGCCGCTTAATGGGCGCGGAGATTTATAGCAGGGTTAGTTTTTCGGCCCTAATGGATTGAAGCCTTTTTGTATATGGAGGCGCGATCGATCGACGCCGCACATCAAAGCCCTAATTAATTGGCATCGGGGGAATTATTCTAAATCAAGCTGGACGTTAATTGACGGCGGTCGTAAATCGCTCGGCGCATGGACAGCTTCCCGCTGCTCCAATTCCGCTCTCACGTAGCGATAGGGGCCTACAGCCTGTTCACTAAACTAGCTCCAATTATACGCGCACGTTCATCACTCCGACCACGTCAGATAGCTATTACAGATATACCTACGCATTTGTCAATATGCAGCTCATAGATGGTTAGAAAGTTAGATACGAACTATCTAATTTGCTAACCTCAAAGTAAGTAAAATAAATGGGCTACCGCGTTTAGTCTTCTAATTGCTGATAACCTGTAGCTAATGAGTTGGTGGATAGGTACACGGGGTACACCTCGTATTTTTATCTAAAATACTATCGCAAAACACAGCGAATTTGTTTCAGTATAGTAAATGATTAGGTATTACTATTTCATCAGACGTATTGGTAATTCTTTCAGATCTCATGAATAAAAGTTTTTTAAAATCTAAATAGTTAACGTGTATTTGTTATTATCTATATCTACCTCCTGAAGTTATAACAGGTAGGTTCTATTGCATAGGTTAAGCCTTTAACAAGAGATATACCTTAGCTTGAAATACCTAATAAATAAATACAATTTTCTTGTTTGGAATTATGATTTTAAATTGATTTAGAAATTATATGATTTTAAGATGTCTATCAGTTACACTCCCAAAATTCACTTAAAAAGATTACAATGATAGTTTTAGTCAGAAAAAATAATAATTTCAAACATTATTCAAAAACTTCTTAGCAAATAACAACTTCAAATACCTAAATGAAAAAAAAACATTTCACTAATTTCGAGAGATATACTTCATAAATAGGTAAATAATTGACTGTGTTAATTTGCCACAACTTACTGAATTTTCATATATTTTGCAATCTAAATAGCTTAGATTGACTGACTTAACTGAAGTTACCGATAAGAAAACTACTATGTTTTCACAGAATACTTTAGGTATTGTAATAGTAGTTTATAACATATTTGCTCGTAAAGGGTCTCTTATTACACCAATTTCAATATCGTATTGTATCTCATTACGTACTTGTGGTATTACTTTGGGGGATAAAATATAATATATAGACATTTAATTCTTGAATTTTATTAATTTTGACAATAAATAACAACCATTTATCTGTAACAAAAACACAAAAATATTAATTTACTTTATGATTAAAACTGGCTGTTTTTTATGCCTTTGCCTTAAAAAAAGCGCTGATGCGCGCATCGCTAATTTGTGAACAAGTAAAAATTATTCAGCGCGCTTTTTCTTTTCGCTGTATTGTTTTTATTTGAAAATGTCGTCAAGTACCTTGGTTGGTGCTACTTCAATTAAATGCTAAAAAGCACTGTGAAAACAAAACATGGTATTGATATCAAGTCACACTCAAACATGCTGGCATTTCTAAAAAGACACTCAAGTGGCAATGTGGCAATCCCAACTGACAACGTAATAATCAATTTTATAAATGAAATGAAATGAAATGAAATGAAATGAAATGAAATATTCTTTATTCAAATAAACTTAGATATTAAGTGCTTTTGAATGGTCTATATTTTCCTACCACCCATTCGAGACTTTTTTAGCTGACAAGAAGAATGGGCGCAAGAAACTTATCAGCTTTGTCAGAAATCAGAGTAACGATATTTACAAAGAAATTATATCGTTACCAAATACCTTAATTTAAAACAACATAATAAAAAAAACAATAAAGTTATTAAAAACTGAAAATTAGGATAGTTATTTATAATGTTACATCCATGCATTGCTGTCTTTTAAATAATCTTCTACTTTGTAATAACCTTTGCTCATGAGCGTCTTTTTAACATGTATTTTGAATTCATGCAAAGGCAGTTCAAATACATTTTGTGGAACTTTATTAAAAAGGGCAATTCCTTTCCCCATAAATGAGCCCCTAGTTTTTGCTAGTCTAAAACTAGGAACGGCAAGTTTGTCCTTATTTCTTGTATTAAAACGGTGTACATCACTATTTTTAGCAAATGAGCAATAATGTTTCCTAACATTAACTAAATTATCATAGATGTAATGGCCTGCCACTGTTAAAATATTAATTTCTTTAAACAATTCTCTTAAAGAATCTCGCGGCCGAAGGTTGTATATGGCGCGAACAGCTCTTTTTTGGAGCACAAAAATATTTCCAATATTAGCTGCTGAGCCCCACAACAACATAAATTGTTCAAATTTTTATAACTGCTTTAACAAGTCATTTTTTTTTGTTTAAGAAAGTCCGAGTTTTATTCATTTCCTCGCAAATATGTTATAAAACGTCGTATGACATACGTGCGCTTTGATAATTACCGCACTTATATCATAATGTACTATTACCGCACGCTGTTACTGTCATCGAAAACAAACATTTTCGAGAAACTGTATAGTAAATTTTGATAATCTAAAACAAGGGAATATTAATGTGTAGCGGACTACAGGTTTAGAGCTTTGATAGTTACCAAGCCCAATGAGCGCTGCTGTGACACTGATTTAATGCAATAATTAAATAAATAAATCAATATTAGACATCATCACAGACATTGCTGTGATCCCAAAGTAAGTAGCTAAAGCACTTGTGTTATGGAAATCAGAGACAACGATGGAACTACAAACACCCAGACCTGAGACAATATAGAAAAGTTCGTTTTCTAAATTGACTCAGCCGGGGATCGAACTTGGCACCTCAGAGATGGCGACACTTTGAAAACCGGCGTACAAACCACTCGAGCACGGAGGTTGTCGAGTGATTATATGACTAGTAAAGTAATCTAAATCAAGAACGTTACACTACAAATGCAACGCAGCATGATTGTCACCTACTAACAAACAATGTAGTTACTGTGGCTCGTACAATTAGTTTCCGATATAGTAAAAACGTAAATTTAGCTTACAGTTACCTCGAATCTGTGAGAAGCTACGGATGAGCCGATTTTTTTCTAGTAATAAAAATAGCATTGCAAAATAGATATATTTTTTTAATGTAACACTGTTTCATGGTCGTCATGGCAGCATCTTCAAAGATGGTTAATAAATTCATCTCACTGTAATCATTTTTCCGTTTTCAAGATTTAAGACCACGCTAAACACCGATTTCACAATACATACCAATTTCCCACCAACCTAATGCAGTTTAATCCCATCCTGCCAGTTTCAATTTCTGCTAATCCCTTTAGGAGATATCCTATTGCAGGTCATTCCCACGGTCCACTTGAGCGGCCCAAACCAACTTACTAAGCAGAACAAAGCGACATATTATCCTTATTTTGTATACGTTCACTTGTCTTGTTCTGAGAAGCTCTATGGCTGATAGAACAATATGGAACAATCGCTACAATGGCGGCAATAGGCCCCGACAAAGGGCATTAGTACACCCCACACTCATAACGTTTGAAAACAATGACATGAATGAGTTGAATGCGAATGTTAATGAATAAGGTTTCGTCGGCCATTCATAGTTTCCAGTAGTTATATAAACAGAAAATGAAACGAAACTTTTTTTATACTCCTTTGCACTGGACATGTTACTGCCGCATGGCGTTTTCAAATTCGGCTATTCATTTATTTAAGTTAGACAATGCGATCATTATTTTGGAAGTACCCTTAGTCATAACTGGAGAAACATACTTTTACGTAAAGGTGGTCACTATAATACGTAGCCAAGAAGAGTGTATGATTAAGGCAATCGTAAAATTTTCAACTTTGAAAATGGTTTAAATAATTGGCTGAGCGAGCGCGAAGCATCTCTATTTCAGCTTGGGCAAACATTTTTTCGTGTACAGAACAGAAGGATCTTCTCCTCTACAGGTCGCATTTCTCAGCCGATTCTCTTGTAATTTTGCAAGCAGGTTCTATAATTTATAGATTTTGTTTTCGATTCTATTTTCGAAAAAGATGTTCAAAAATGTCACAAGCGCGAGGTCAGCTCACATAGCCACTACTATATGAAGAAATGTTATTCAGCTTTTTTTAGGTTTTTTTTTATTACAAATTACAATACAAGTACCTACATAGAGATAAATTATGAAAAGTATTAAGCAACCGTCAGCTCAGCTTGTGTTGTGGAATAATAAACCATATCGCTGGTTTGTGCTAGAGATACCATAGAGCTGGACCCGTATGTAAAAATTAAAAAACATAAGTATATAAGTAAAAGAATAAAAATATCGCTGTAACAATATGCCATTGTTCTGATGCGTTTATGACCTAAGTACTACTTATTACATAATAATATTAAGTATGATACTGAGTAAATTGTTGTAATTATAGACATACATACTATAATAATGATAATAATAATAATAAATAGAATATATTTAAATTAAATGGTGGATAGATTTTTGGTATAAATAAAATACTGAAATAATATGCTATCTTTAGGTATATAGTCTAATACAAGATTTCGGAAAAGCTTGAATATTCCATCCACTTTACATTTTTATAAAAGGTTCGTAAAAAAAGGTTCGACTAAAATCTAAAAACGAAGATCCTTTTTTTAATCAATACCATTAGTCCATGTCAATACCAAACATTTTGCAATAGTTACCATTATGTGTATCTAAAGGTATTTTCCAATTGTTTTTTATTTCCTCATTAAGCTGATACAACTTTCCACATTTTATTAATGAATAATTTAACGTAATTGATTCAAAATGTCAACATCATCGTGGGAAGCCACTTCTTGTGGACGACTCGAGAGTTGTAATATAGAAAAACTTAAATTAGTTGTTAGGAAATAGTAGATTTCGATGAAATTATTGCTATGTTACAATGTATTATATTAATTTTATAGTACTATAGGTCTAATTATATATTTTCTTTAAAAATGGTTTGTATATGACGATGAGAAATGGGCTATTTGAGAAGTAGACCTCTGGCGCCTGAGGGGACTGTTTGCTACCAAAATAAATAAATAAAACATATATAAAACAATGTAACGTCAGGGGTGGAAAAATGTTTAACAGAAAGAAAAGCAGACGCAAATAATTTCAACTCTTTTATAAATTTAATTAAAAATAAATTAAATAATATTGACACAAAGAAAATCTTAAAAAAAAATAATAACATTCATAATAAATCATATTCTTTCATGTGGACTTTAAAAACAACTAAAACATTATGTAGAGCATACTTATCAAGAAGATTGTTTCTTTTCTAAATTGTAAGTTCGAGTACTGCTATAATGTGTGTGTGATCAGCAAGTATATTTTGTTTATTTCGTTATATTGTTAAGTATTTACTTTAAAGATCTGCTTAATTTAAGACTAATTCATTCGTGTAATTTGTACAAATATATATTTTTTAACAAATACAAGTGGGCTTCCTCGGGAAAGGGTCGTTTTCTTAGGCCCTTCCGGTGAGTCACCGTTGTCCGCTAGAGATCGTAATCGGCGGCTACTTCGCACTACAACTAATTCCAATCAAGCCTTACACCCGAACCTTTTTTTATTTTGACATGTTTATTATTTGGTGGAAAGTTAAGTATCCGTCCCTCGAAAATTATAACTCAATGGCCCCGAGCAAATAATACTAACTCCTTGAGTAAGGTTAAACTCAATCCGCTTTTGACTAATGCTTGGGTTCTTGTCGGTTTGGGAACTGTTATTTTATTCTTCCTGACCTAAGTAAAGATTATCAGTACATTTACTATATGTATTATTCATAAAACTGCAAAGAAACGTTCCAAGTGAAATTAGTGGCTCTGTGAGCTGAAGACCTCGCGTTTGGGCCATTTTAGAACATTTACGAAATGGAAGAAGAAATATATTTTTTTTAAAGATTCTTAAGAAAAACTGAAAAAAATGGTTTTGACAAAATATTTCTACATAATTATCGAACCTGCTCACAAAATTTCACGAGAATCGATTGTGAAACCTGTAGTGGTGAACAGACGGACAGACATACGAAATAATTTTTGCCCAAGCTGAAGCAGAGACGCTTCGCTCGCGCTTCACGCACGCTCGGTCAATTTTAAAATCACAATAGGTATACGGGTAGGCTAAATATGCAAATATTAAACATTTGCTTTTAATAAATCTTATTGGATATTATTTTATACCCGTTTCAAAAAGTAAACGATAAACATTTCAACCGGCCCTCGAGACAAACATTTTTGAAAGCGATAACAAACAGCAAAGCAAGTGATGTATCCCATTGACCTAAGTTATCGTTCAGTTTTAAATATCAACTCATCTTTACTTCGCGAAATTCATTATCAGTTTTACAATGTGACTGTATTTTTTTTATAGAGTTAAGTCAAGGAAGCGACCTCTATCGTAGGTACGATAAGTCAAATTAGAGATAATAGTTTTAATACAAGTTTATTGCTGGGACTGTACCTACGTGTGTGTCGGTGATGGTGTAAGCAAGAAGTTCAACAGGAACTGGTAAAATTGTAAGTATGAGACGACCATCATTGCGGCAGTGATGACAAAAATATGGAATTGCGGATCACAAATAACGTTTCTAGAATATCTGGCCGATTCCTTCTTCTCTACGGTTACAGCTGCAGCAGCCATGCAGACATGTCTCAGCCTGGCGCAGCTTTCAGCCTCGTCTGGAGTGCTGTCCGCCGGCCATTAGGAGGGTGGCGATAACGCGCGGGCCGGCCGGCTCATTAGCGCGCGCCGCTCGTATATTACTGCGCGTAGGCACGGAGCGGGGGCGCAGCGCGGACGACTCGCGACTCAATGGCCGAAGGTAGACGTATAAAATAGGTTGGATTCAGTTACACTTACAATCTTTTTACTTCAATACTTTAGCTTGAGTGTTAAGTTGCAACGACGTAAGTATAACGAGGGTTTTCTTAAAAAGTAACTCTATTACCAATAGTTAGATTCCAAAAAAATGACACGCGCACCGGTTGATATGTGTGCCACACCTTAGCGGCCGAGTCTAAGGGGCTAATGTGCAAGCGTTGTCCGTTGCCCTAATGCGGCCGGCGCCGGCGCCGCCTAAAACGAACGCTACAGCATTCCTGCGTTTAGCTCCGTTCTTTTTTTATCGGCGCAGGAATAATAGAGCGGACACAAAGCGGCGCGGCCTAATTCGCCGCTTATCGACGTGTACGATTTATAAGCAACGCCGTGGCGCCTTCGCGCGCGCCGCACATGCTAGCTATGCTGCTCACACTTTTTGGAAAGTTTAAAGAAATAAACCGATTCACAACTTTGAATAGGTACAATTTATAGCACTTAATTGTGATTTTTTTTTAAACCATTAATAACATTTTGTAGAAATGTATAAAATAAATAAAGTAATATTAAAAGTACCTATATACTTTCCGGAAACACTTATGTAGACCATAACAGCTCGGAGCAGAAAATCATCTCATTTCAGCCAACTTTGAATCTTGTCTCTTGCACATCAAAATTCTTTTGTTTTGCATGTGCAAATAGTTAAAAGTGGCCACTTATCGCAAAAAATCTCCATTAAACTAAACGACAGGATAGAAAATATTGTTTAAGCAATAAAAAGAACCACAGAACTTCTACGGAGTGCACTACAGAGAGATAATTCACAATGTTGTCTTTATTTAAGCACTATGATTTTTTTCCAGTGCAGACTACGCACTATTAACAGCTTAAACAGACTTGGAGTTATGGGGTATCATTAGAATCCTAACAATAATCATAAGTGTCACTTACTCTAGATTTAGTGAATAAATTAAATATGGCGGCTGTTCTTGAAATTAGTTTTTCTTTATATACGGGCATCAAATTTAAGGTAGATAGGTACATTCAAGTCTTGTGTGTTTTTATCAACTATTTTCACCAAATAAAGAAGGAAGGATTCATACGTATCACGAAAATATTGGTCGCAGTACAATTCTGACATCAAACCTTGGATCAAACTCATCAATATTGTCTGTAAATCAATAATCGTATAGTTTAGAATAGCAATAGTATTACAGACGGAGGAAGTCCGTCATTTCATAATCAAGTTTCATAATCAAGTTTTGTAGGTATTAATGGTGATTTATTTTAACAACGAACGCTGAAGTTAGATTTTTTTATATGAGTAACATTATCCATTCATGAGAGAAAGGCATATATTTGATTTACATAAAAAAACCATGTTTAGGGGAATTTAAGCGGACCAGGTCGGGGGCGGAAGCATGTTTAATGTAGCTTTCTATGATGAAAGAATTTTCGTAGATGAGGATGAGTAGAAATGACACGATAATTGTGTGCAAAAAATGTAAATAATCATTTCCTTTCATTATGGTTCTTCTATTATCATCGTTTGTTAAATAAACCGCCTAAAAATAACAACATCAAAATAATATGTGTTAATGATTGTGTTTTAATGTTTAGGCGTTTTCATTATAGGCATTTTCAATTATGGATTCTAAAATCTATTTATCACTATCAAGTACAAATCATCTGTCATAATTAAACTGCAATTCAAATAGAATAATTTTGTTTAAAAAATTGTACCACATTGTACAGTGCAACCTACGTCTGGCTACGTAAAGGGAACTTTTCGTGAGCTAACAAAGATAATGTACTATGCAATGCATATGTCTTGTAATGCCATCTACCGAGCTGAAAACAGACTTCGTACTTCCCCAACTGCTACAAAGCAACTCTCGCGTAGCAGTGTAGCATCGTGTAGCGCACCTACACCGTAGCACGGAAAACTACGTAGGCCCAAATGTTACAAAAATTCACGATTAGTTCTGATGTTGTCAACAGATGTCACGACCGTGCTGAAAGAAGTGTGAAATAGTAAATTATAAAATAAGTCTATGATTATAACCACTTGTAAGTAATAGGTACTGGAAACAATTTACTTTACCCTTTTGTTAGAAATAATTGAATGTAATATAATATTGTTAAGAACGAAACAATCAATGTTAACAAATAAATCATGTTTTTTTTGAAATTTTATATAATTAGGTACTTATACCCGTGTCTAAGAATTTGTATTTCTATTAGTCAATAAATATGTGGGATAGTATTTCTATATATATTATATTATAAGAAACTAATTTTCACTAACATTTTTACCAAAAGGTTAGCAACATTATTGAAAAAGGTTCACTCACATTAACATCTGTAGTAGGTACTTACTCTTTTTAATAAATAGACATTTTAGCCTCAAACCAGCCCTTTGGAAAAATTAAAATTGGTTTGCCAATTATTGCCCTCTATTCTTTCCTTGAATAAATACAATACCTACTGTTAAAGGTACTTTATTTTGCTGTAGACTTATACGATTTGAATACCCCAATTCAGGCGATTTTAATCCAGGGGTAAAATAACATAGTGCTTAAATAAAGACGAAATTGTGAATTATCTCTCTAACAATGTTTTCTAGCCTGTCGTTTATTTATATAGTTTTATTGTTAAAAGTGGCCACTTTTCGCAGAAAATATGTCCCGTCTGAGGTGCTACGGGTGAGTTGATATTTCTAGTATTTTCTTTAATATATTATTTATCTTAATTAATTAGAACTCAACACGCAAAACACGAGTGAAAGGCGGGAACATTTTGGCAATAATATAAGCAAAATTAAACTTCTAAGGCTTTCGCGCGTACAGTTCATTAGAAATAAAACACTTTTTACGGATTACAGCGCGTATATTGCTAATTCAGGTGTTATTTTAGAATTATTTAGTTTGTAATTATTGGTTTTTAGAATTTCCGACGTTTTGACACCTTTCCAGGGGCCGTGGTCACGGGAGGACTAAAGCAAAAAGGCTGCTCATATTTTTATGAAACTACCCGCTCGAAACTTTATAAAAATGTATTGGTTCAAGTTTATTAAATTATTTAATAGCTGCGTTATGATTTTAATCATTATTACTGAATTAAAGTAAATTAGAAAACAAAATCTAGCTACTGAATCTACTACCAGTTCACAAATTAGGAGGCCTCTGAGAGAAAAAACTGGCGGAAGAAAACTCAGAGAGGTTGTGTCGACCTCCCTTTTGATCCCTATCTACAGAACGAACTAACTATATCTTTAGATCCTGCAGTGTGTGATTTGGGATGGGTTTAGTTGATGAATTATGGGGTCCCATGCTGGTAGTACTCTCCAACCATCTTCTCTATTGAAATTTGGATGTTTGTTGATTTCAATAATTCTAAAACAACACCTGAATTAACAATATACGCGTTGTAATCCGTAAAAAGTGTTTTATTTTTAACAAAATTGAACTGTTATTTCAAAGTTTGTTAAGGTAAGTACTGCATGTAGAGTGTATTATTCCGGTCCAACAATTATTTTTAACCGACTTCAAAAAAAGGAGGAGGTTCTTAGTTCGTCGGAATCTTTTTTCTCGAAGAACTCGATTACTCGAAGACGGCTGGACCGATTTGAAAAATTCTTTTTTGTTTGAAAGTATATACTTCCAAGTTGGTCCCGTTGTCATAAGGTCAGGACCTGATGATGGGATCCTGGAGAAATTGAGGGAACTCTTCAAATATTATGGGCATACCTATGGCGATTTCAGTATTTTCTTAAGTTACTTCTGCACTTGCTTTCGGGAAGTACCATTTGGTGAAGTGGAAATTATGATGAAGACCATAAATGGTCATCGGAACTATTAAAAAAAACTAAGTATTTCACTGATGCGATACGATTACTTTAATATGATTCATAAGTTATTATTCTTGTCACAATGCATATGGTGGAGTGGAGCTGATGATGAACGCGTACATACCTACTACTAAAAAGTTAAAAATAAAAAAGCATTTAAAAAAAGAAAAACCTGAAAATAAAAACAATAAAAACAGATTTAAAAATAAAATACCTCTAAAAAGCAAGAAATAAAAAACAAATTATTAGTAACGCATATCAATATTAATAAAGCATGTCTATTGACTTCAATAAACGTGTTTTATTAATATTGATACATATATATTTCTTGCTTTTTAGAGGTATTTGATTATTAAAGCTGTTTTTATTGTTTTGATTTCAGGTTTTTTGAAGGAGGTTTTTTATCTAATTCTTTCATGAAGTTGCGTTTTTCTGTCAGGGGGCAACAGTCATGACGGGGAAGAGAAACATATGGCGCACTTACCCCGTAGCAGAAATCACAAACCTTTTTTTCTGTGTGTAAGTAATAAAAATATTATTATTATTTGTACTACACCTACTCGGAAAGCATTCTAATAGTTTTCCAAAAAAGGAGCAGAGAGCCCTTCTTTATTCTTTTACTAAATTCTATATTAATATTATTATTTTGTCTTTTGTTAGATTAAAAACTTTTCAATTTATTGTGACATTTTTTTTAATTTCTAAAGGGATTATGTGGTATATAAGTTAATATTGAAGTTGTCGTTTCATATGTTAATTATACATTACTGTTGCATCTTAGGTATGTGCATCGGCGAGTGTATGTTGGTTGATGATATACGCGACCTCCCGTGCGTGACGTGGTCTTAAGTTATTGTATATTAATTTGTAATGTATTTTGCCTAATCTAAATATACGACGATCGAAGAAACAACATCTTTAATTTTGCTCTCCATGATCCTGATACTTCACCGGAGTGGCAAGACGCCACATTGTGACAATTTTAAAGCTGGAACATTAAAATATTTCGAATTAAAATCGTCGGACTTAATTTATTGAAAAAGATTATTGAAAATGTCATTAGAATAAAGTTATCAAAACTATTAAAAATATGTATTATTAGTTTGTCACCTCTGACCAACGCAACTATGTTGCACTTCTTCCGGATTATGTTTTTAATAGAATTTGATACTGTTTTAATCATTACACTTTTGTCCTGTTTTTACTTAAATGGACACAATATTTAGAGCTTTTATGGCCCCTGTTTCTCTTCCCCCTTTTCAAGTGTAAGTGAAACACATCCTTATAGTATACAACCTCCTGAGACCCGGAGTACTGAAATGATTGATGTAAGCCTATAGATATTTAAATATCTATCCTAAACCTACTATAATACCTACTATTATCAAATACCTACTAGAATTGCAAGTTATATAACTTTACTACCTCTTTGAATAAAAATAAAAACAAACTCTTGAAAGTACTTACTTTTGGTTGTTCATTTTCATTCAACTGCACCTGCACCAGATTAATGTATGGGATATTACATTCAAAAGAAAAATAAAATCACTAGTTAAATTATAATAATTTCATTTTGTAGTGACAGCACAATTTACATTTTAAAAACTCTATCAAAGTATAAATATTAGGGACTTAAGTCGCACGCAGAACATGAACACCTTAACAACCAACAATAATATAAATATTTTAACTCTAAAACATAGTAAATTCGTCATTTTGATGTTTGAGCAGCCGAGTCAACACGCGGCCGCTTACGCTACACACACATACGTCACCAAATATACATATTTACAGCGCTCAACGGAAAATGGAGAGCTTTACTTATAACGTTTTTAACAGTCAATGGAGAACTTTAAAGACTTTTTTATACTTAAACAAAAAATCATATAACAGTTACATCTTTGGCGGTTACGCTTGTAAAATATAGAACACTAGGTACTATTTACAGTTGAGCGCGAGCGGCGCCGGCGCAGGCGTGTATGCACAGGGGCGAGCTACGGCGGCCGGTAGTGCGCGGGCGCGGCGATACGCTCTAACGCTGATACCCTGCAAACAGAACAGAGGGCCTACTCAAATGGCCATTCTACTAACATTAACGCTAATTGAATAGAATGACAATGTATGGGATTGACATAAGCGAACGAACGGTCACGTGATCGAGCGTAACAATTTGCTAATCGGTACTCAACTGGACAATGTTTCTTTTCGATCAAATTTGCCTAGTTATGATCACTTTTCAAGAACTTTGTCTTGATCAAAGGAACCAAGAACATTTTCTTAGAAATATAAGTAAGTAATATAAAATTGTATAAGCCTACCTTTCCTAAAACCCAACATGCGTTCAAATGGCAAACGTTTCTAAGCGTTTTTCTCTATACAAAATTGAACGCCTTGGCGTTAGCAATCCTAATTTGGTACTCAACCGTACAAAATCTGCACGAACGCTCATTCTATTCGATTGCTCTATGGTTTCAATCGCAAAACGTCAGTCGACTTTGACATCTAACCGGTGGTGGTGTCCTGCCTTTTCGCCGAACTTTTTTTGGCCGAATTTCACTTGCCAACCAACGTTTCGCCTATGTTTTATGACAAGCTTAGAGCATTAAGAAATGACAAGTAACGATTTGCAATTTTTTGTGTGACAACGTTTCATTTGGTAGAATTATGTAGATATTATTAAGCTGATTATTTATAAATAAATAAATAAATAAATTTATAAATAAATAAAAATATTTGACAACCGTCGTACCTAAGCGACTCGGTAGCATAATTGGTCAGTGCATTGGGCCGGAATCCCAAGGGTGCGGGTTCGAGTCCCGTCTGAGGTGCTACGGGTGAGTCGATTTTTTCTAGTATTTTTTCTAATATTATTTATCTTAATATAAAAATAGCATTGTGAATGCGAAAAATCTAAATTTAATAACTTTATATGATAAGTTGGCAAATTATTATTCCGCGAAATAATATTCTGCGTAACGTTAGTTGGGAAGTGATAATCGGCCAAACAATTTTCGGCGAAAAGGTAGAGAACCATTCAAACCAAACAACACAAAACAAAGTACGTAGTAGCGGCGTTGTGATTCAAAATACTGTGTGGTGCAGTGAAATGTGAATTTGCACATGAAGTAAAGTTATACTTTGAAAGTTTATTACAGTAAGTATTCAAACTATGAGTCAAATATTCAAATCAATGAATACGTTGCGTCCATTATGAATACTTTTTGTTTTTGTTTTAGAAATGGAGCCAAGAGGCTACGTGCCAGCCCCGAGCAATTCCAAGCTCTTATCGAGTATTATGGAAAGGAAATTTATTGATGAATATAAATAAATGTTTAATGGTGATCAATATTCAAAATAATAAGCACTGGATATTTTGAACTTTATTAATATTACCGGCACAGAGACCCTGCCAGACCTCAGCGGTCGAGCGAGAAGCGACAGAATGTGGCAGCAGCTGGCGGCGCTGCTAAGTTTAAATTGGAGGTGGCGTCGATAAGTCAGTAGACAAATGGAAAAAAGTAAGTAAAATCATTACACTGAAAATCTATTTTTAATTTCATTGAACATTGAAGTCATAAAAGTAAGTAAAAATGAATTTATGAGTTAATCATCACTTCATTGCACTTACAACATTCTTCAGGTCTGGGCTGATTGGAAAACTAAAACCTAAAGGAAACATTTACTAATAAGGGACATGGAGTCTGGCACTGGTTGTGATAAGCAGCAGGCTCACCCTCAATGCCTTGGAAGAGAGAGTTGTGGCAGTACTGGGTGCGTCTGCAGTTCATTGGCAAGCAAGCATTCAGGAGCAGCTACTTGACGTAAGTATTAAAACTTTTGTCTTTACAAGAACTTGTGAACTTACTTATTAGAAAAAAAAGATGTGGTATGGTTCCATAATGCTTATCTTATTAAAACCTATTGATTAATTTTATCAATTAAATAAAACTGGTGCAAATCCACTAGAGAAAGCCATGAAGCTATGGGTACCAAACTAGTGATCCATTCTACTAGTGACTAGAGCCGTGCAAGTGAGATTGCTATGAAGATGTGGGACGACATGAGCTATGCGTGATGCATCTGCTAGCTTTACTCCATATAAACAAAGCTTGCTTGAGTCCTTAGCATGCATCATTAGCACTTAAATTGGTATAGAAAAAATTTAGCTTTGCGAAACCCCGTTTCACTAGAGCTGTGCTAAAATAAGTTTTGTAAATAAAGCAATCCTTTTGGTGTATATCAGACACTCCTTAGCAATGTAGCATAGCTTAGCTCAAGTGAAACCCTTTTGTCTTAGTCCTTATCTCCGAGGTTTGCATAGAGCAAAATCTGAAATTATTTTATGTGATAGAAGTTTATGTAAAGATTATAGGAAAAATAAAACAATGTCTCTTATGCTTAGAGCATTAAGACTAATGCGATGCGCGAGTCCGACTCGCTCTTGACCGTTTTTATTTATTTAGTATAACTTTATTTGATTTGCAGATTTCCCCGAGTCCCTGTCACTACCACCAGCAACTCCAAGCAAGTGTGTGATCCAAAATACCATGCCAATCCCAGACATCATGCCGTCGCCGTCACCTCAATAGCTGTAGTCAGTATTGACTACTAGTATAATGTTTGCTGTTATTATGTGTGTTAAGAAAAGACAACATTATACTATTTAAAAAAATATATAATTTATGTTTATTCTAATAAAGACTTAATAACAATAATGGTTTTAACAAAAATTTTAATAATGTACAATTGAAAAAAAAAAACAAATGTAACAGCCTACTGACTGAATAAAGTCTAGGCTGTTACAAGCACTTGTGAATGTCAAAGAAGCTACGCCATTGCGCACCCTAAGGGGAAGAGACCCTTCCTATAATATTTCATACAGTATTCAAAAATTGACCTCGGCATTCAAAGAAAGGTCATTTTCCATCCAAATAATTAACAAATGTTTACTTACATACAGTGGTTAGATATCGAAATTAACTAACTAGGTAGTTGTGAGCAAATGACTTTAACTAGTTGAAATCACTGTCTACTACTCGAAAATGCATAAGTACCTAAGTATTGTTAGGGCCTAAAAATGAAGAACAATTTAAAATTGTGTAACAAATTATTAACACTAAGAAAGTCATAAACTCAAAAGTTAATTTAGTAGATCCATAGTTCCTAACTTCAATATAGTACAATAAAGTTGTTAGGTAGTTTAATAATAAGACTTAAAATTAATTGACAGTATAATTATTATTATACAAACAAGCAAAGTATAAAAAAACACAACCAACACTTAATCTGACTTTGGGTGCAGCTTTTCTACCACATCTGATTAATCAAGCAATTGAGTATCGCTCTGCCACGTAGCAAGTCGTCTTGGCTGTTAGCTGTGGATGGGCTGGCTCTTGTACACCAGAACTATCATCATCATCCTCAGGTTGCTCAATTGTTGGCAGTGTCAAGTTAGCATTTAGTGCAATATTATGCAAAACACAACATGTATTTATGATTTTAATCAAAAACTTGAAGATGGTAAAATTGGTGTCATTAACCAGGGCCGTTGTAGGTATCCAGAGTCACCTAAAATTACAAAATAAATGTATTCAATAAATAATCACTAATCTATATTATTTTATTTTTACTATATTACAAATATTAAATCAGTAGAAAGACTTTGCGAGCTTTGGAATCTATAAGAAACTAGGTAAGTAGGAATAGTTATATTATTATTGAATGTTATGTTAGTTAAATAGTAAGTACTTACTTCTGTCTATTGATAGCCCTTTCATGTTGGTTTTGACGAAATTTTATCCATTTGGCCAGTGGACTACTTCTCAGATAACGCGGCTTGTAGTCTGATATGATCCCTACTATTCTCTGATCCGGTTGGTCACCAGGAAGCTGAGGGAGCAAAGATCCTGAAAAAATATCCATAATTGTTAGTAAAAGTAACCACAGATTTAAGGATCTACCTACTGTATTTTAGGTAGCCTTATTGAATTTTAAATTACTTACTTTTATTTCCAAGGAAAAGTTCTTGATTCTTTTGAGTGAGGTCAAGTGACGAAGATCAACACAAAGCTCTTGGAAAGTGCGCTTATCAAAGCGAAAATGCTCTTTAAAAAGCATGTCCAGCATTTCTCGGAGTTGACGGCGCAGCCACACATCCTCATTATGTGCAGCCCATAGTAAACGAAGGGTATGCATTTTATAATTTGTAAAAAATCGTACTAGCTAAATATCACACCACTTTGTCACTAGCACTCGATGGCAAAAAGAATGTAATATCACTATCTACGTCTCGACGGAACGGATGATCAGCGTTCGACTATACAATCTGCAGGGTCTCGGCGTTCGCTCAGCTACAGTTGAATAGAAAGGCTCGTTCGGCAATTCTACTTGTCAAATCTGCCACTTGAGTACCATTTCTGCCGGCGCGTGAGGTTATCGTTAACCACAGATCACATAATATCGTGAACGTTAACGAAGACCATTTGTTTGTTCAGCATGCATTGTACACTGTATTCTGTGGTGCAGTATAAGGCCGGCTGCACATGTTGGTCCCGATGGTACCAACGCTGTTGGGGTCGATTAATTTGGTAAGGATACGCACGTTGGCTATTAAATTAGTTCTTTACCGTCCAAGCCAATGTGAAGATGTCCGGATACAAATATCGAAAACGCTCTAAGCGCTTTTACAGTAGTGAGTGAAAGTTATAATTTATATTTGTTACTAAAAAAAAAGAAAAAGCTACGCCAAAGAAGATTGTGGAACATCATAAAACACGAAATCAGTGAACAAATCGCCAATATGTGGAGGGATTGCGTGCGAACACTGGCACGTGTCGGTTTTATCAAAATTGGACGACACGTTGGACGAGTAGCGTTGGGGCCAACTTGTAGAGCCGGGATAAGACATTTTGTTAACTTACTACATCTATCAATCTCATAATCTAAACATTTTTAGTATTTCAATCAGCCCGATTTACACTTGCCATCGCCATTGCGCAAAAATACATGCGCAGTAATCCACTCCATTTTTTCTAACCGCTTAAGATCCATGCCGGCTCCTATACATTGATCGCTAAAGCCTGGATAACCTAATATAAAAGTTGCATAATTATTATCCCAGTCGTTATATTCCGGGTTGGCTTTAGAATCTGGGTGCCTATATAACACCGCACTCCCGGCGGCGAATTTTTATTTTTATTGTTATTTTAGTATGGATACGTAAAAAAAAACAATCTTCCGCGACCATTCTTTATCTGCGCAATCTTCAACAATCCACGCAGATAAAGAATGGGATTGGAAATGGCAGCGCACCGCGCTTACAACAACGAGTGTGAAAGCGATATGTGTGGCGTTTAGTATGCGAACGAGAATTAGTGAATATGAACGACGCCATTTCTAATCCCATTCTTTTTCTGCGTGGGTTGTAATTAATTATATGGGAAGTGGTCATTGTTCTTTTGCATCTTTTCACGTAGATATCGAATTCGAACCGAAACCGAGTGGAGTGTGTGAACGCCCTAAATATCGACTGACGTTTTGCAATGAAACCATAGACAAATTTTGCGTTTTATCTTAACTAGTATATTCATCTGTGGTGTTTTCTAAGCAATCGGAGCAATTGGATTGCTAACGCCTAAGCGTTTTATTTTGTAGAAAGACAAGCGTTTTGTAACGTTTGCCATTTGAGTAGGCCCTCTGAGGTCAACGCTGGCCGTCGCCTGATAACCACCTACCTTCCACGCAAACATTGTACACTCTGAATGCCTACAAAAATAAAAATATTCTTATATTCGTGTTCGTTCGGTGCCAGGCGAAGGTATCCTTGTAATTAGGTGAGCACACATCGTAGAATTAGCTGAAAGTGAAACAACAGCCGCGTGCTGTAAGCGGAGCGCAAACCTTGAGATAACGTAAAGCACATGCAAACATGTCGCGCAAGGAGCCGTCACACTTGTTACACACACCTCTATACAGTTAACAAGCAATGTTATTACTAATAGTGTCCGAAAAAAGCCATACCTAGAGATGAAGACAGGCGCGGTGCTGAAGCGAAGGAGATAATGTTAGGAGCGTGCCTTAGATAAGAAGGAAAGAGTCAAGTCGTATAGAGCTGTCTCCGGAGTCTATCCCGGTACTCACGCGTCAGTCTGGTGGCGCGCGGCGGGCAGCAGCAGCAATGGCGCACCGCCCACGCCCGCGCCCGCGCCCGCGCCCAACCCCGCGCCCGCCTCCACCGCCGCGTACAGCGGAGGCAGCACCTTGTGCGAGTGTGCCTCCACTGCGGAGCACAGACACGGTTACGATCGGCTCGGGCACCACACACTTCCGCAGTTAGCGCCACGTACCGGAGAGGCCGCCGCCGGCGCGCGCCACGCCCGCGTGCCCACCGCCCATGCTCTTCGGCTTGCGCTTGCGCGTCTGGATGCCGTCCTTCTTCATGCTCAGCGGCCGGTTCACCTGCGAACACAACGCGGTCAGTTCGTGACGACGCACGGGGAAACTCCTCGTAATCTACCGCCACGCGTGCCTATCATCCTTTAAACAAGCGTATCTACCCACGAGGAGATAATTGATAAAAGATTATTTATCTCATTATGAATATTCGTGGTCGTGCGATGATAATTCTCTATCAGTCGGTAGCCCCGTATTTTATCTCACGAGATTAGATGAGACCCTGTGTTTTGATTTTTTATACAAGCTCGATGTTTGCCGAGGAGTTCCCTGATAATGCTGCACAGGTCCGATTAGATACCTGCGCGGCTGGTAGCTCATCTAATCAGCATATAACCGGCCGTAATCGATGCACAATCACGGCGATAGTTCTAGTGTGTGTTAACGCTACTATCGTCTGGGCTTATAATCATGTTTGTAAACTTGAATGGTTAATGATAGCGATACCAGCGAGAGTATGTACGAAGGAAGAGTAAAGTGCTTACGTTGTGCAGCTTGTAGTAGAGCCCGCAGGCGTTGCAGACGGGCTCGCCGTTGTTGTTGCGCCGCCAAAGCGTGGTGTTGGAGGTGCGGCAGTTGGCGCACGTGACGCCCACGCGCCGGTTACCGTTGGTCGGCTGCCAAGCATACTACTTATTAGTTAATACTGTTTATTTACTGTTTACCTTTTGTATGACAATTTAGTTTGATTTAGTTGAGATGTAGCAATTGGAGCAACATTTACCAGGGCTTGTGGAGGTTTAGACTTTTGACCCTTGAGTGGCGGCCGGTTGACGCCATTGATTCGCGTGTAAAGACCACACGCGTTGCACAGATAGTGTCCGGTGCCGTCGCGCCGCCACAGCGGCGTCGTCGCGGCTGCGCAGTTTACGCACTCCTTCACCTCTCCCATACCAGCCATCGCTATAGAATTGGATGATATATTTAATGTAAATACTATATAGCTTAGTGGAGTAGATTAATGCCACCGACTAATAAATCTTACCAGGGTCAAATCCTTCGTCTATGGGCAGCAAGTTATGTGCTGGCCATGCTTGTGCTTGTGTTGTGTAACCTTCTACCAAGAGTCCACCTTCGTAGCCAGGCACAGGCACGTATTCCACTCCGCTACCTTGACCAAGATAATGTTCACCACCAACTTTGTATTGAACTGTATTTCCATGTGTATAAAGGGTGACCTAGAACAAGGAGTTATTTAATTATTATAATTTGATCAACCTGCGTATTACAACGTTTATTAAGCCAACATACCTGTTGGGAATTCGGACTGGGAGGGGCTTCATACACGGCCTGGGATTGTGGTACCACGGAGCCGTACACCACATGGCCGCCGCGTGGCGTCAGCGATGATGAAGATAGTGTGGGGTCACTGCGGTACATGAGCTGGCTCGGTGGCGAGTCGTCGCCGCGTGCGCCGCCGTACAACGTCAACAGTTCCTTGCCGCCGCTTGCGTAAGCGCCGTAACCTGCGCTCGCGTACTGTGGACTCTGCCCAGCGTACGCGTAGCCCCCGTGCACGGATGTAACCGGCTGCAGACTCGCATAGGTACTCGGTCGCGGCTCACTCTCATTACGTGTCTCATACTTTACTTGTTGGTAAGCCACACCTACGGCCTGCTGGTTGCTAAGTGACGTGGTCTGGATCATTTCAAGCGCCGTGGATGCGGCTGCTTGATCACTTAGCACAGCCGCATACTGCCGCCCGTCCGAGCTGGTACCGTTTGCTTCACTGGTCGCGGCGTACACTTGTAATTGTTCCGGCTTGTCTTTATGGGCCAGGAAAGCTTCGTGTGAATGATCCTCATGTTCACCGTCTTGTGACACTATAACGTGATGCGGCCCACCGTAGCGCAAAGCCAAACCCCGTCCATAGGGGGCGCGCTGGGGCGCCCTCGTGTACTGCGGTTGGGGGCGCTTGTCGACTGGCGCGGGTGACGGCAGCGAGCGGTACGGCTCCGCCTTGAAGGCGAGGTAGCGCGCCGTTTCTGCCTCCGACAGCCGCAGGCGCTCTTCGTCGTAGTGTTGCGTTTCGCGGCCATCCGGTCCTTCTTCGAGCTTGGGTTGGTATTGATGTAACTGCTGCGGCTCGTGTTCCATTTGCTGAGGCTCAGGTGGTTCATCTTTGACACCTTCGTCAGCTTCGTCGGTAGTTTCCGTGATGTGTCCGGCGGCTGTGATAGTGCGCATGGCTCGTCGAGACGTGATCACCGAATGTGAATGCGCATGTGGTGAGGGCTCTCTGGTGGTTGGGGCCCCGGGGGGCGCGTGATCAGAGGGCGCACCTGGCCTCTCGGGCCCCATCTCCTCAGTACGCTCCTCATTTTTCACCAGTTGCAAAGCTTCGGTCATCGGCTCCTCTTCACGATGCTCTTCATTTCCTACTCGTCCCATCGAAGTTACAGATTCCATTTTTTTTCCTGTGATAAAGAAATATGTTAAACTTTGTCGTCTTTTGTTTGTCAGAATTATAGTCATTCACCTAGTTCAACAAAAAATAAACTCCAAGCAGGCTTCGCGCCAGGCCGGAAGTGCCGAGCCGCGGAAATACAAATAGGGAAAGAAGTCACCGGCGCCGGCGCCGGCGCCGCTGGCAGCGCTCGCGCGTTCAACGGCTGGCACATCTAGATCTATGATTAGGCCTAATTTATCAATGTTGAGAGCACTTCAGAGACTAAATTAGATTTTTTTTGTTCTATCGCTAACGATAATGAAATAAATTAATTTGGAGCATCATCCATAACTGAAAAGTCGTATGTACGAACTATTACGCAGTTTTAAATTGTGTTACTATTGCATGCTTGTATAATTTCACCGCCGCCGCCGTTTGAATCTTTTGTGCTCATTTTTCAACTACTTGACATAAAGCTGATTTCGATAAAGTATACCTACCTACCTAGATATTTGTTCTATTTATAAGTTATTGATTTTTTCATAATGGAAAAACTAGCAAGGAACATTGTATTAGTGTAAAAAGATGTCATGCCCTTATAAATTACATTGGTTTTTGTTAACAACGTTACGTCCGCTTGTTTGGAAATGACATTCCCTCCCAGTAATAGTGTCACTTTGTCTCCTAAATCTAGACCTGCTGCGAGCACATCATTTTGTATCTAGCTCTAAGAGCTTTAGGGTGCACATTGGAGTGAAGGTCCCAGTTTCCGCTGCGGCCGCGCCGCCGCGGCGTCGCCCGCGCTGCGCTGTTTGCTCGCCGCGATAACGTCACATCCACTGATAACAGTTTCATCATATTAATAGTTCCCCACCTACGAGCGCCTGGGAACGCGTACGTGTAATATTTCGGTTATACGTTGATATAAAACTCTATAAGTAGGTCACATTGTTGAGGCAATCTCTTAAAAACTTAGTTTCACACGAAAACATCAAGCTTCGATTTATTGCGGCATGTGAAGTACTTACGATTATCATTACTTAATTCACTCACGTAAGAAAAATAAATTTTTGCTTTAAAAATTGATATAAAAATTGAAATGTATTCGATTACCTAGGTACTTGAATGAATCGAAACTGAACGCAGGCGCATTACACTGTCACACCTATACCTCTAGCAATCCCTGTAGCATGACAAGTATAGACTACACTATTATTAATTTATAGATTATGTATATTTATAATGTATTTTTAAGTATGTATTCGTTATAATACTAAATAATATACTAGAAAAAATAGGACTCGCACCAGATCATGTTCTCGGACGGGAATCGAACCCGCGACCTTTGGATATCCGGTCCAATGCTCTGACCGCTGAGCTACCGAGTCACTGGTGAGAACGTCGAATTTCTTCTAGTATATCAACTCTTACGCTGCAAGCCAGCGCCATCTCACCAATGTAGAAGGAATTAACCTGCTACATTCAACTGAACATCTTTCCAGATATTTTTAAACAGTTGATTAAGATGAGAAAGCTATATAACTATTTGAAATTTTGAGATTTAAGCATTCACAATGCTATTTTTATATAATACTAAATAATATACTAGAAAAAATAGGACTCGCACCAGATCATGTTCTCGGACGGGAATCGAACCCGCGACCTTTGGATATCCGGTCCAATGCTCTGACCGCTGAGCTACCGAGTCACTGGTGAGAACGTCGAATTTCTTCTAGTATATCAACTCTTACGCTGCAAGCCAGCGCCATCTCACCAATGTAGAAGGAATTAACCTGCTACATTCAACTGAACATCTTTCCAGATATTTTTAAACAGTTGATTAAGATGAGAAAGCTATATAACTATTTGAAATTTTGAGATTTAAGCATTCACAATGCTATTTTTATATAATACTAAATAATATACTAGAAAAAATAGGACTCGCACCAGATCATGTTCTCGGACGGGAATCGAACCCGCGACCTTTGGATATCCGGTCCAATGCTCTGACCGCTGAGCTACCGAGTCACTGGTGAGAACGTCGAATTTCTTCTAGTATATCAACTCTTACGCTGCAAGCCAGCGCCATCTCACCAATGTAGAAGGAATTAACCTGCTACATTCAACTGAACATCTTTCCAGATATTTTTAAACAGTTGATTAAGATGAGAAAGCTATATAACTATTTGAAATTTTGAGATTTAAGCATTCACAATGCTATTTTTATATAATACTAAATAATATACTAGAAAAAATAGGACTCGCACCAGATCATGTTCTCGGACGGGAATCGAACCCGCGACCTTTGTCAGTTGAATGTAGCAGGTTAATTCCTTCTACATTGGTGAGATGGCGCTGGCTTGCAGCGTAAGAGTTGATATACTAGAAGAAATTCGACGTTCTCACCAGTGACTCGGTAGCTCAGCGGTCAGAGCATTGGACCGGATATCCAAAGGTCGCGGGTTCGATTCCCGTCCGAGAACATGATCTGGTGCGAGTCCTATTTTTTCTAGTATATTATTTAGTATTATATAAAAATAGCATTGTGAATGCTTAAATCTCAAAATTTCAAATAGTTATATAGCTTTCTCATCTTAATCAACTGTTTAAAAATATCTGGAAAGATGTTCAGTTGAATGTAGCAGGTTAATTCCTTCTACATTGGTGAGATGGCGCTGGCTTGCAGCGTAAGAGTTGATATACTAGAAGAAATTCGACGTTCTCACCAGTGACTCGGTAGCTCAGCGGTCAGAGCATTGGACCGGATATCCAAAGGTCGCGGGTTCGATTCCCGTCCGAGAACATGATCTGGTGCGAGTCCTATTTTTTCTAGTATATTATTTAGTATTATATAAAAATAGCATTGTGAATGCTTAAATCTCAAAATTTCAAATAGTTATATAGCTTTCTCATCTTAATCAACTGTTTAAAAATATCTGGAAAGATGTTCAGTTGAATGTAGCAGGTTAATTCCTTCTACATTGGTGAGATGGCGCTGGCTTGCAGCGTAAGAGTTGATATACTAGAAGAAATTCGACGTTCTCACCAGTGACTCGGTAGCTCAGCGGTCAGAGCATTGGACCGGATATCCAAAGGTCGCGGGTTCGATTCCCGTCCGAGAACATGATCTGGTGCGAGTCCTATTTTTTCTAGTATATTATTTAGTATTATATAAAAATAGCATTGTGAATGCTTAAATCTCAAAATTTCAAATAGTTATATAGCTTTCTCATCTTAATCAACTGTTTAAAAATATCTGGAAAGATGTTCAGTTGAATGTAGCAGGTTAATTCCTTCTACATTGGTGAGATGGCGCTGGCTTGCAGCGTAAGAGTTGATATACTAGAAGAAATTCGACGTTCTCACCAGTGACTCGGTAGCTCAGCGGTCAGAGCATTGGACCGGATATCCAAAGGTCGCGGGTTCGATTCCCGTCCGAGAACATGATCTGGTGCGAGTCCTATTTTTTCTAGTATATTATTTAGTATTATATAAAAATAGCATTGTGAATGCTTAAATCTCAAAATTTCAAATAGTTATATAGCTTTCTCATCTTAATCAACTGTTTAAAAATATCTGGAAAGATGTTCAGTTGAATGTAGCAGGTTAATTCCTTCTACATTGGTGAGATGGCGCTGGCTTGCAGCGTAAGAGTTGATATACTAGAAGAAATTCGACGTTCTCACCAGTGACTCGGTAGCTCAGCGGTCAGAGCATTGGACCGGATATCCAAAGGTCGCGGGTTCGATTCCCGTCCGAGAACATGATCTGGTGCGAGTCCTATTTTTTCTAGTATATTATTTAGTATTATATAAAAATAGCATTGTGAATGCTTAAATCTCAAAATTTCAAATAGTTATATAGCTTTCTCATCTTAATCAACTGTTTAAAAATATCTGGAAAGATGTTCAGTTGAATGTAGCAGGTTAATTCCTTCTACATTGGTGAGATGGCGCTGGCTTGCAGCGTAAGAGTTGATATACTAGAAGAAATTCGACGTTCTCACCAGTGACTCGGTAGCTCAGCGGTCAGAGCATTGGACCGGATATCCAAAGGTCGCGGGTTCGATTCCCGTCCGAGAACATGATCTGGTGCGAGTCCTATTTTTTCTAGTATATTATTTAGTATTATATAAAAATAGCATTGTGAATGCTTAAATCTCAAAATTTCAAATATGTATTCGTTCTAAATATTTATTCAATTATTTTTACAAACAAATATTATGTACTTACACACACTCACATACACACACACACAAACACACACTCACATACAAAACACGTACGTAGCAATTCATATTTTACATTCCAATTAAAAAAAAAAATATAACATGTAAAGAAGGACTTCTGTCTCTTTTATATTTTTGCCTATGCATATAATAATATAGGGAAACCTGTAATTGGCTATACATATTGATGACACTTGTTGTAATAATTTATTGTAAAAGCTGTTGGTTTTCTTAAGAATAAATAAATAAATAAAAAAAATAGCATGAGAGGGTTTGACGATATAGAAATGCAAAATCATCACAGTGACATATAAAACATTAGTTCAGCTGATGGCTTCAAATGACCACTCAGAGCGTTGGTAACGAGATAATTATTATGGTTTTATAATTAAAAAAAAATATTTTCATGAATAATAGAAATTAATAATTAGCTTGAGAGTTTTTCTTCTTCTTCTTAGTAAAGTTTAAAGTTAAACAACGTAGCTTCAATAAGCAATAGTACCTACACTATTATAAAAATATCAATACAGTATTTAATAACGCAGTAATTAATTAGGCTAAGCGAAGCAAAAAAAAAAACCGTTCTCTCCTAGGTTTGGAAACCGTTTAGTTATTGTTACGCATTTCCTATACAAAAGACATCAACGAAAAATTTGTTGTGGTTTATTACGGAACTAATGTCATTATTTTTTTTAAACTCATTGTGAGTATGGATAATTTTCTAGTCTTCGTGTAGTCCCCTCATGAGGGCAGAGGCGTGTGGTCGGTTGGGAATAATTCGAGTAAAACATATACTGTATGTAAAATTTTTAGATAAACCCTCAAAATATCGGTAGTTTTACTAACTAGTTTAACTCCGAGCTAATATTAACTGTAAAGTAAAGTATCTATTGTGGATATAAAAGAAGCAAGGACCCACACAGACAATGCCTCATCGCGCGTGATGTTTCCATCGTCGCTTTTAGCACCAAATATAATGTTTATTTTGATTTAGTAACCACTTATCTGTTTCTTAAGCACAATGGTAATAAACAGGTATCAAAGGTTATTTAATTTAAAAAAAGGTATACAAGGTGGAAACAAAAGACGGCGGTTGGAGAGAAAGTGCGCGAAGTATTGATGATAGCAAATACTAAAAGGAAACGTCCTTTATTTTTTTTAATAAGTAAAACTGCATTAAAATAGTTTTTGATAAATCGCTTGCCTTAGCCGTGAATGGAACTGGCTAAACTACTATTTTTTATCTATCTTGGGTCTGCTTTTAATCTAAAATTCTATGTTATTTAGAAGAAATTGACCCTAGCGATAGGTATTAAAAAGTACAGGATGTTATTTTTTGATTCCTGGCACATGCGATATATCAAAAACCTTGGAATGCAATTTTACTTATTTTCAAAAATAAAGTCTTGATCTGAATCTTGAAATGAATCTGTTCAGTAAAAATTGCCATTTTCTAATATTTAAGGTGCTTTTCCTTCAACTGTATAAACATTGAAAATTGTTTGAAGAGTTTTTCCTTAAATTGTAATGTAATTTTAATAATTATGCCCATTTTACATTTTTATGTTGCTTTTTTATATCATTAGGACATAAAAACTAAAAAGCAACTTAAAAACTAAAAAGTAACAAGAACGTACAAAATTATGTAACGTAATAAAAACTCGTACATGATCATGTTAGCAATATCAACATAGATCAGTTACTTAGTTTGGAGATAGTAAGCATCGATTAATAAAGCATCAAAAGTTGTATAAAATAACATTACCTTTGCAATTCAAAAAGGAAATTTCGATCTAATGAAATTAAACATTGATTTAGCATCTTATAAAAAATGTTTTGTTTGCTTACCAAATAATAATAAAAATGTTTATCTCCAACAACAATGGTTTTTTTCCAACTTCGTTGTTTTTGTTTTCCAAATTTTCCTCTTGTACGTAAAAGTCCCTCGTTTCACTCAATCCAAGCACTATTTAGAGCTCTGCGGGCCTCGTCCCCAGCCGCGGCGCGCGCGTCACTGCGCCGGTACGCCGCGCCGCCCGCGCCCGCGCCCGCGCCCGCGCCCGCGCCCGCGCCCGCCGTTCGCCGCCGCCCAATCCCTCGCGCGGACGCCCGGCCCGCCGCACTGCCCACCTCCTATTGGTCCGTCGCCCGCTCACTTTTCACAAGTTTTCCCAGTACTTGCGAGGCGTAGAGCAGTTTTTATAATTCTACTATTCATACTTGAACATCATTCTATGACTTTGCTAGGGCAAATCATAATCAATTCGTTATCCCTAAGTTACTTTGTAGACTCGTACATTATATTGTAAAAATAAAAATACCTGCATCACATACGTCAAATTTTTAAATATTTACTCAAACTTATAATAATAATTATAATTTCAAATAAAAAGAAACTTAAAACAAGTTTTTAGTCGTCATTATTCCCCTACCACCCAATCAAAACTATTATAATATCAGAATGTCATATTTGTAACTATATTAACAAATATGACATTCTGAAATCAAAAACAACAAATATCAAATCTTGTTGTTATGAAAGATTTATTTGTCGTCATTTGTGCATTGCCGGGCATCCCCTGTTAAATCTATTGGTAAACACTATTAAATATTGTCATCTTTTCAGGTGTCACTATTATTCATGATGATTCAATGCCAAATACGAATATGTTTTCTGCATAATAATAATCTGCAAAGAGATATGTCATTTAAAACATTCAAACATACTTAAGTGAAATAATTAACGACATAAAAATATTGTAGGTAATCCTCTATTCTATATCCCTGAATTTACACCCGAAGGTATTATTATTTTTACGATGGGTATCTTACCAATAAACCGATAAGAGCAGGTAATGCGCGCGCGCCGTATCTAATCGACTAAATGCTGGCTCGAGACATCGATCATCGGTCTAATTACTGACGATAATAAGTTAATCAGGGCCTCGATGGGAAAAAAACTCAAATATATAAACATTTTAAAGAGAAATTGTTGCTAGCACGGTTGTACTGTGCTTGTAGCAGGTTGAAAACATTCCCAAAATATTTATATAAAGAGAAAATTTTATTTACCCATTTTTTATTAATTAACTTATGTGTTTTTACTGAACGAAATTAGCAAATTATTAAAAGTATATTTTTAGGAAATCAAGAAGAGGATTAATTAATTATTATTTGTATTAGAATACGGTCAAGTAAAACAAACTTGTAATTTTGCTAATACTCACTCTGCCATAACAGTTTTGTACACGTAACTTTATTCATAAAAAATAAATCGGATTTACTTGCGGAAATAACTCTAATCTACATAAGTAGCCTATATATAGTTACTATAGTAATATGCTATCCTAACTAATATGTATTATAAATGCAAAATTAAGTTTGTTTGTTACACTTTTACGTCTTAGCTACTGAACTGAAAAATAATAGTCTTTGTTTACGTAATAAGCTATAAACAATAAAAAAATATTTTTTTACCCGAACGTGTAGGTTAACGTTCGGGTAAAAAAAGTTAAGTTATTTAAAAAAAGTTACGTTTTTTTTTTAAATCATTTCTATGAGATCTCCCTCTAAAATATATATTTTTTAAATTTTATACTTTACCTGGCTTTGGGTTGGCAAGACACCTTTGGTGCAAATATGAAGACTGTAGCGTCGGTTTAGCTGCTATAGAGCTCTGTGATAGACGACGGACGGACAGACGGACACATGAGTGACAGCAATGGGGCTCCGTTTTGCCTCTTCGGGAACGGAACCCTAAATATATATGCCAAATTCCTTTGTGTTCAATATTCATTTAAAGTTTAAACCAAAACAATAGTACTGTGCCCTAAATTATTCGAAATTTTTACTAAATAATGAACTAATTAATTACGTTTAAGAAATTGATGTACTTGTTTACATATTTGTAAATATCGTTCCTTCTAATAAAGCTGATAAGTTTTTTGCGCCCATTTTTCTTGTCAGCTAAAAGACGTCATAATGGGTGGTAGGATAAAAGAATTGACGTTTTAAAAATGCTTGTTATGTGAGCTTATTTGAAAAAAGAATTTTTCAATTTCAATTTCAATTACACGACGATGACCCCGGAAAAGCCAAAACGTATTAAAAATAAGGTTTTTTTATTCTAAGCCAGGAAATGTTTCGTAAATGTCCAAACATTTGTTTACCTTGAAGTGCTCCGTTTCAAGCGGAGCACACATAGCGGTCCGGGCAAACGGCGAGCTCCGCGGCGCGTGACTCACCGCGCGTCAGCTCGCCAAGCCCTCAACGCTTGATCCATGGCGTGCACGGACACCCATCACATTGCTGTCCATTTGCTTATTCGGCAGGTAAGAAGAATGTCAAGCACACAACCGCCTCTCAGGTCTAGTGGTTCGCCTACCCGTGTACACACACAGGGGTCCCGGGTTCGATTCCCAGGAGAGGGGTAAATTTGAACTCGGTTTAGCTTGTGGTAGGGCTTATTTCAAGTCCGCCTGCCTAGCTACCACCATCTTTCCTAGTGTGACGCCATAACAATAATTTAAAAATTGTTGTATTCTGGCAGTTAGAGGTATGATAGCCAGTTCCTCAGTGGTAAGGATTCCGGGTGTAGTGCGCTTCCACCTTCGGCCTTATCGTCACTTAACATCAGGTGAGGTGAAGTTCAAGCAATAACTCGTTGTGGATAAAAAAAACTGATCCGTTGTGAATAAAAAACCGGTACTTGCAAAATTTCATAGTTCTAAGTCAACGGAAAGGACCCTATAAATTTTGATTCGCTTGAGAGGGTCGAAATATGCGTTTTTTGCGGCATACAGGCCGTATCTTTCTTTTTACGTCCACATAGAAGTTTGATTATTTCACAGCTTCAAGGGACTGTAAACTTGAGTATATGGTTTTAATCCCAACTCGATATCTCTACGCGTTTCCGAGATAAAGGGTTTTGATAGACAGACAGACAGACAGACGAACAACAAAGTGATCTTATAAGGGTGCAATTTTTTTCCTTTTGAGGTACGGAACCCTATAAACGTGATTGCTCGATTTCATTATCGCACAGTTTGTTTTTTGGAAGAAAATTATTGTTTTCTGAATGGTTACTGACTCTATGGCCATACGTACAATTTGCTGTAACAGTTTTGCTTAACACTTAATTAATGGCTAACAATGATACTTACACATTAAATAATAATAATAATAATAATAAACTATTTATTTTTCTCATCACATAGGATTGAAATAGTGATTACATCTAAAAAAAAAAATCTGATATATAGTAAGTTGTTAAAGTCGTACGACGTAATAAACGTAAATGGTTTAATTTATGAGTCAGGATCAAGAGAATAAAGCAATAAATGACAATGTCGACTTGACAAATAACCATTATACACCGTTGTATTTAAAATAAATAATAACCACTTCTTTTCGAAGACGGTTAAAAAAATTTATCATCCTTATCATATCAGCAGATTTCCATCAAATTAGTAGATTCCATTATATCTGATCTGATAACATTAATGTGTATAATTAGCAGCAAGCAAATAGTATCGGTAGGGAGATACCGAGGCATTCGTTTCCGATCACGGTCCAAACATTTTTTGACCCTGTGGTCCAATCGTGTGGACGTGTATTACTCAACAATCTGCAGTTTGTCTTTCGCATTATGAATGATTTGTAAAATTGCCTTGTTCAACTTGTCTTTTGTATTTTTCTTTCTTTAGCAATATATGTGATAAAAACTTGAAGAAAAACTATTTTTAACCGACTTCAAAAAAGAAGGAGGTTTTATGTTCGTCTGTTCATTTGTTATTTTTTAAGAATGTTTTAGAAATGTGTACTTAAAGTCACCTGAACCGATTGAAATGATTCAAACGTTATTACATTAGGTTTGTTCCCAAGTTAATCCCATTTTTAATTTTTTGAAATCGGTTCAGTAGTTTCGGGAAATCCTGAAAATACTGTCGTTTTCGTTACCATTATCTGAAATTATACGGATGATCGACCATCATAATATCTTTGTTTAAAAAATCGATTTAGATTATTCTTTTTTTGTTTGAAAGAGGATACTTAAGAAATAAGACCATTTTAATTTCATTAGCTTGAACTTTGGGTTTCTAAGATACACAAGGGAACTCCTCAAAATCAAATAGGAAATGTGTAGTGAGTAAAATATTGGTAGGACTAAGACAATCTAAAACAGATTTGGTAGCTAACTATGGTCAAAGTTCAAGTGCAAAACATTTGCACTTGAACTGCGTAGGCACAAGGGGCCGTATGGGACTCCGTAACAACAAACAGCGCGAAAATTGGAAATTGAGTATTATAATATAGGTACCATTGAAAAGTGTGCAATATTAATAAAATATATTTAAATCATCGCTTACATACCTACCACAAAAGTTAAAAATTAAAAAAGGTTTTAAAAATTTAAAAGAAAATCCTTCAAAAAACCTAAAAAAAAACTATTAAAACAGCTTCAAAAAGAAACAGTTCTTAAAGCAAGAAATAATATTAAAATCTGCATAATTACCTACTATTTAAGTACGTGATAGTTAATATGGGTATGATTCTTCGGTTTTGACATATATCTAATGAAATTATATGAATCTTAAATGTAGTGAAAAATGCATGCTTCATTATAAGTAGATTTTGACGGACTCACTTATCTAAGAACACCATATATAAGATATGTCTTGTACTCAAAATTAATGCAAATAAATATATCATTCATTCAGTATTTTTTTTTTCTCGCCATTTCTCTGCTGCAAGCTTCTAATTATGGACTTAATAATTATGATTGAAATCAATTTCTAAAATCACCAGTTCAGTAGCACACTTAGGCCTACGTGCCTGCCTGCTCATGAAGGCATAGGGATAGTGGGGGGGGGGGGCTGGGGGGAGGGGGGAGGTTGCAAACATCGCTTGTCTTATCAGCTCGCACTTGACGCCTCGTGATAAATATTTCAGAACCTGTCGATATCCGAGCCACTTACGCCAACGTGATTCATTGTTTACCATATTTTCATTATTATATTTCTCCGTTACAAGTCGATATATTGTTGTAAAAATATAATCCGTGGAGAAACACAGACCAAAATCATGATATACCAAAATCAATAAAATTACTTTTGGTAATAACTGTCTCTGGACAGAGTGTCGGATAGATAGGTGCTACTCGAGACCTGGGGGCCTAGCCAAAGTAATATTTGCAAATCGACTAACTAAACGATTTAGGTTTAGTTATTAATCGAATTTTTAAACGTCAAATCCATACATTTGTCGGAGCGAAGCGATAGCGAAAATTTGTAAATGTGACATTGGCTACGGGCTCTGTAAAGCGGACCTGCCCTTCTATTGTCTAATTTCAAAATCTATCGCAATCGCTTTCAAGATGTAACACATTGATGCTTCTTTTTGGCATAAATAAAAACTTACCAAAGAAATGCAGCAATGTGCCACATCCATCTGTAAAATGAAAGCGATTGCGATAGATTTTGAAATTAGACAATTAGCCCCCTGGGCGAATCTATGTTGTTTCTTACTTCCTGCGTCATTGTCGTTACTCGAAAATCTTTAAAAATAAAAAGGAACGCAATAAATAAATTAAAAATATGCAAATTAATACAATTTACTATCGTACTCTAACGTAAATGATGGCATATTTCCTTGTGATGCATTGGATTTTTAAAGATTTTCGAGTAACGACAATAACGCAGGAAGTAAGAAATATAAGAAATAACGTAGATTCACCCACTTAGGAATGTTTAATTTATGCATCAAATATTCTTCTATATAACATCATTTTCCGTTTTCTGGTCGCGATATTGATAAGGACCAGCAAAATAGATCGCGCAGTTCAATCGATGGAGTAATCTTTATTTTTCGTCAGTTTCATAAGAGTTTCTTTATCTCGGATCTATGACATGATAATACACAATATGTCAGTTTGACAACCTCGCGATAATCATCGCATCTTTGTGCACCGATCTTTCTGGTCATAATAAGCAACGTGCTATAGACATACCGTCTTATTTGTAAAAAGTTATGGAAGGCCTTTAAGCAAGGAATTCCTTGAAAAGCATTATTCATAATAATCGCTCAATAGCGACAAACGCTCTATAAACCTTTGATAATTAGAATAGAATAGAATTCGTTTATTCGCATAATTATACATGTTTGACCGCTCTAGCGATATGCAAATATTTTAGTCGTCATGAATCTAATAAATATTAAAATAATATCAATAAAAAAATCAAATCAAATCATTTCTACTATATTATTTGGTATTAAATACAAATCAAACCAAATAAAACAAAATTAAAAATTAAAAAAAAATCCCATTCACAATTCAAAATGTCCAAGTCCAATCCTGTATGATAATGTCAATGTCAACAATAGTAACAGGTACTTATGTCAAAAGTTATGCGTTATCGAGTAGTAGACAGTGATTTCTCAACTACGACCCCCTACCGACCGACCTACGGTTCGAACCCGGTTGGGTCAATTTAGAAAACAAACTTTTGCATATTGGCTCAGGTCAGGGTGTTTGTAATACCACCGTTGTATTTGATTTCCATTACACAAGTGCTTTAGCTATTTACTTTGGAATCGGAGCAACGTATGTGGTGTTGTCAAATATTTATATTTATTTATATTATATTAACTAGATGAAAGTTATTTTATCTACCCATTGAATGTAAACTTTATTAATTATTGTGATGGAAAATGACGTCACTTTAAATGCTGTGGTCATTTTTCAATTTTTGACGACTCTGTATGAAAATATACAGGAAGAAAAAAGCAACCCTTGACGAGTTTCTTGCCGGTTCGTCTCGTTACAAGGTCTCCCGCTTAGGGTTTGCGAACCGATGGTGTAACTTCTTTGACATTCACAAGTGCTTGTAACAGCGTAGACTGAATAAATGAGCTATGAATTTTGAATTTTTGAAAAACAAAATAAAAATCTTAAGTCAGTAATTACCAAATGTGGAACACTAAAGCATAGAATAGATACAAGTATAGCTCAAAATGAAAAATATAGAAATAGAAAATTACCAAATGTGGAACACTATAGCATAGAATAGATACAAGTATAGCTCAAAATGAAAAATATAGAAATGGAAAATTACCAAATGTGGAACACTATAGCATAGAATAGATACAAGTATAGCTCAAAATGTCAATTACACAACAAAATCATACAAAAACAATGTCTTAATTTTATTTAAATTCCCATTACGACAAAAGACTGTGAAATCATTCAAGTCATCAAAGCGGTGATCAACCAGAACTCGTTGTTGTTGTCAAGTTGCACGTTGACAATTAAAGAAGGGTGCTCCCTATTTTATTTTATTCCAATTTTAGTAAATAACATGGCTGACTACTTAGCAGCTGATTGAAGTGACAGTTACACGTTCTTCTTCTTTTTTTGTTATGGCAATCTACTTTCCTCTTGGAAGTAATTTTTGCCAGTGTCAAGTGTTAAATAGTTCAGTGGTAGATATTGTTTATTTTTTCATTAGAATGCAGGTGCCTCGCATTCCAATGCTGCTTGGAGCATTTGGCACCAAGTATATCGAGACAGTTAACTCGGTTAGTTCTGCCGAGGAAGCCACCACTTCAATAAAAGTCTCAGCTTCACACAACCAAGATCGCGCCTATTTCAATTATCCCACATATTGTTCAGTTGCGTAGACACTTGTACCATATAACTGCACCAATTTTAAGACACAATATCCACTATGAATCAATTTGAAAATATTTAAAATAGACACCAAACCGAACTCGACAAAATGGCGCCAAAAACCCCGACAGTTACACGTTATTTTTAATGAAATTTAACAGATAATTTTTTTTTTTTCGGAAGATGTGAATATCAGCCAGTGGATTTGCCTGTTTTGTCTATGGATTCGTCAGAACGACTCACTAGCATTTTCTTAAAATGTGTATATGAATAATGAAGTTTGATTTGGGGGCACGGCAGTGCCCCAGTGCCCCCGCCAAGACAACCAAATGAAACGCAAGGACACCACCTACTACCTTTTTTCGAAGCGCTTCGTCGTTTTTTGGAACCCTCATAACTTGGGTTTTTGCATAGCTCTTATACTTTAGATTTTATTGATATCTAAAAAACCCTGTTTTCGAAACTGACTCACTGAAGATAATAAAAATTCTCAGGGTACTTGCTGAAGTCCTAGAAAGCTGAAATTTGGTATGTAAGCTAGTATTAGTACACAAACAACAAAACAAATTCTAAAACTTGGAACTTTTACCCTCCAACCCCTTAAGGTAGGGGATGTAAACTTGTATGAGACTCATAAAAGGTATAAATGTGTTCAGGGTTCATGTATGTTTGTAAGTTTCTTAATTCCACCATAACTTCTAAATGCCTTAACGGATTTGGATGTATGGGGTATCGTTAGAATTCTTACATCATCCCGGGTGACACTAACTATATTTTTACTTTTTGTAAAAAAAACAATATGGCGACAGTACGACGCCACTTTCCAAATAAAGGCTTCCAAATAAAGTAATTAAATTAATAAGCAATTCGATTGTTTTGTATTCTATAAAGTGAAATTTAGTATAATTTTTTTAAATTATGTAATCAAATTTAAATTTTGAATTCAATGGAATATTGCATTTTTATTGTAATGATTTAATTTGATCTCTTATTATTATTGTTGTAACTGTTTCCAACACAATTTATGGATTGTTTTATGGAATAAATAAATGAAATGAAATTCAAATTACAATATAGACATCAAATGAAGGGCCTTGATTAGCACATTCCAAAACTATATAATTTGCACTAAAATGTGTGAAATTAAATTAAATAAATAAAAAAAAAACACGTCTGCCCTGCCAAAATGAACAAAAAAGTTAATAACAATTTGTCATTGCAGTCGGGGAACCATTGCAGTGGAGCAATTTTTAATCAATGAGGTCCTCCGAACGTGAAAATGAAAACGAATTAAAAAAGTACGTTTTTGGCAAGGCAGTCGAGGTTTTTTTACCACGACTGCCCAAAAAACCAGACAGTGTAATGTGTTTTAATTCATTTATTTTTTTGAAGTTATTCTAATTACATTGTCGGACGAGGCTAAGACCGCATTAAATTCAGCAAAGTACGATCAGTGGATCACAGAGACGGTACTCCTGCGCCTGCGTAGATAAGCCGCTTACCGCCGCCGCGCCGCCCCGGCTATATTTACAGGTACGTAAATAACATTTGTAATAAATAATCGATACTTCACGCAGAACAAAGTTTACTACATTTTCTTCAACAACTGATACAAAGCTAAAGTGTGTGTCTGTGGTATTTGTAATAAGATTGTTCAGCTTGTGTTTTTTTGGTTTCTTGCAAGGTACCTAGGACCCAAAGTTAATCTCGATGAGATTGCAATTTGTCAAACTCACGCAACGGATATATTTTCTTCTGATAATGATAATTAGTCGCGCACTGGTTAGGTATCATCGATATTATCTATAATATCGATAATTTTATACATAATGTGTATATCTTAAAGGATGTTTGTTTAATGTGCGGTTATTATTTTGCTGTTATTTAGATAAAAGTAATCAGCGTATTAATGTTCAAATTATTTTATTGCTATTTTATGTTTTGTTCTAGTTAAGTGACTACCTATCTGTTAGTCACATTATCTCTTCTATTAGTGCATCTAGTCTAGGGTATAAGCAGAAACTAGTCAGTATTTAATCCTCGCTCAAACATAATTATGTGAGCTCGTCGCATGCGGCGGCGGCGGTCCTGAGTAATCCTGACCCCTTTTTCCTTTCGTGGCGGCGGACGGCGCGGGCGCAAACACGATCGGCACACAGAGCGTAGCCATAAAAGCGGATTAGGGGCATTGCACAACGCGCACAGCCGTAGGGCGTGTCGCTACTACCGGTACTTTTAAATATACTTAATATAAATGCCTCATCACATCAGACTGAATGAAACGATGTGGTTTAGAAAATGAAGCCACATTGTTCTATTTCCTAATACCATAAACTGGCAATCTTAATCACGGACGAGTGACGTATCTCCTAAAATGGCTATCCCGACAACACCTGAACAATTATTATGGTGGAGTGCAGTGCAACGACCTCATAGATATAGCACCCCGTATCGCGGTTTCCTTTAGATATGCAAATCTTTATCTCCGTTATCTTAACTAGGCGTTAATGTGAGACCGGTTATCTTAACATTTTGATACCTAATCGTATCTAACAGATACTGTATCTAGCAGAACAGCTGACACTATCTGGTCGCTGCATGTGCAAGTGCATAACCGCGGAGTCCTCCTGGCGGATAGTTCCAGATTTTACACTATCTGAATCACCGCGATTCTAATCAGTGATAAGGTGTGGTTAATTTAAATTGCATAGATATCGATCGTGGAGGACATTAGTCATGGTGATGAGTGTTAATAATAGCGGTGACTGGGTGATGCTCCCCGGGCGCAGCGGGCGCGGGTGTGTTCGCGGTCGCGAGTGACGCGATAACGTGCGCAAACACCGCCGAAGAGCGACAAGCAAATATTTGTAGGGAGCGTCGCCCCTCGCGCCCCCCGAGCCCCCCGCCTCCCGGGACAGGGCGCCGGCTGCGGCCGCCCGTATCTGCGGGACCTAAGATATCGCGATACCATCCCCGATACCAAGTAATTATCAGATAGAAGGCCTACAGATTTGATTACGAGAGCGCGTATCTGAGCCGCCACCTCATTACAGTCGATGCAGCGCCCGCGCACCCACCGCTGCGAGATAAACTCCTGCCGCATCTCGGTTTAATGCGCAGTCGAGACTATACGACCCTCGTCGAAATGACAAAGAAGAAGCTCCTCTCACGCGGAGCCATGCGTGTTGCGCGACGCAGTGAGCCACTCGTACAGTGAAGTGTGTAAAGTGGACGCAGCAGTGTGAGTGCAGTGCCAGGCCCGGCAGTAATCCGCGCCTAAATCTGATAGCTCGATCGCCGGATTATTGATGGGCGCCGCTCGACCTCATCGCGATCTTATCAGTTGTTTTTTTGTCGAACATTTTTCCGTGGAAAGCTAATAAAAAGGGAGGGGCGTGGGGCGCGGGCGCGGGCACGTGACGCGCGATGGCGGCTGATAGCGGCCATATTGTTTCAGCGACTCCTTTCCCCCTCGCACTCCTCCCCCCGGGGGCCCTCCTGAATTGTTTTTAAATCACGAGGCTGCTCCGTGTTATGTCGACCTCGGTACTCAGGTACACTACTACCTCGAAGACAAAGCCACTCAACAATAAACTGTCATAACAACCTGAAACTTGACAAACATACTCCTAGTCGTGTTCTTCAAAACATGCGTTAGTACGCATTAGTATTATATTTTATTTACTAATATAATATAACTGTAGCTAAAATCGACGATGTACTTAAGTCTCTACTCAGCTGGCGGTGTATAGACATTACACCGGGCTTTCCCTATTCTCTCGTTTTTCCTTAAGTGGTATTCACACGGGTCGACTTGGCAGACGACTTGCTGATTGATTTTAGTCAACTAGCGCTTTTTAACCCCCGACGCAAAAAGAGGGGAGTTATAAATTTGAAGTGTGTGTGAGTGTGTGTGTGTGTCTGTCTGAGGCAACGTAGCTCCCAAATTAATGGAAAAAATTTATGCAGTATTGTTTATTTGAAAGCTGACTTAATCAAAATGGTTCTTAGCTATAATTTATGAAGATTTGTTCAGCCATTTGAAGATCATCATATTTTCTACTAGACAAAAGAGTCTTACCAATTAGTATCATAAGACCGATTGATTTGAAAGGTGTTACTTCGGTGGTATTTCCATAACATGTCAACCTTGAGCTGATGCTGCAGCACCTCCAGCCCCTCGGCACCTCACAGCAGATACAGCATGATTGGGCTCATTGGAATACTCTCACGTCGATGATGATCAAGGCACTATGCTCGAAAATGTATATTACACCGTGTTGATCGTAGCGGTCGTCGCGTCGGGCGTCGGGCTTCGGGCGTCGGGCGTCGGGCGTCGGGCGTCGGGCGTCGGGCGTCGGGCGTCGGGCGGGGTACCGCAAAATACATAGACACAAAATACATACTTCTTTACTTAGCGGGCCCCCGACAACGCGACGACCCTAGGATCAACACATTTTATTTTAAACTTTTGAGAGTTTTTTGTGTCGGGGATCCTTTTAACTGTTATTACCGACAATCGCTTGTAAAATCTAATCGCAAACCTTAATTCCAATGAGGTGGCGATTTGATTTTACAAGCGAAATATTTTGATTTACTGATTTTGTCGATAAAAAGTGCTAGTTGAGTAAAATCGACCAGCAAGTCGCCTGCCAAGTAGAGAGAAGTTGTAAATACTACATTTTATGATCACGCATGTGCATGCATGATGTGTATGTAAGAGTGTTCTACCAATCAACGCCAATGTTGTAGCATTGCAAACACCAATTATTAACCGACTTCAAAAACGGAGGAGCTTATCAAGTCAATGGTATTTTTTATTTTTTTATGTGTTTTACCATAACTTCACCAGTTGTGGTTAAGGATTTATTTTCTCAAAAAAATTGAGAAAATGAGAAACTTAAAGATTAAAACTTACAAAGGAAATATAACATTATTTTGTCGCACGTACAGTTTGAAATACATAATTTTAGTGAATACTAATAATTGATTACATCGTTAAACACAATAATTCAACAACGCAGGCAGCTAATATGTCGTACGCACGTACACGTGCCATCATGACAGGACAAAAAAGACTGAGTTCTCGTCAATAATAATAATAATCATAAAAATCTTTATTTCCGTAAAGAATTTACAGTAGTACATATTTCTAGCCCCCACACTAGGCGTAGCCTGTCCTGTGGGGAAAGTATACGATTTACAAAAACTATTACGGCAAAACAGGATAAACAGAAACATAACAAGAAAAAATAAAATTCGAAAAACAAAGACCATAATGCTGTGGATAAATTACTATTAATGCATCAATAATTATGCATCAACAATACATAGATAGGCAGTGACTAGATGTGGCAAGCGAACAAACAGGGATAGAAGTACCAGTTAAATTATTATATGAAGTTTTTCTTATTAGTTGTTACCCGATTTAAATAATTCATGTTTTACTTCAAAGGCATGGTCTCTTAAAAATTTTACAGAGTTCTGGCAAGTAGTTTTTTCATAATCCTGATAAATATAAATTATTAAGGTTACCATCGCACGAGTTTTTACGGATTTTAAGGCATAACTTCTTTGTTTATGAACTGATTTAGATGATTCTTTTTTTTGTTTAAAAGGGTATACCTCAAGAATGGTCACATTTTAATTTCATTGGTATTAGACTTCGAAGATACACAAGAGAAATGCTCAATATCAAAAAGGATATGTATAGTGAATAAGATGTTCGTAGTTTTATGACAATCCAAAACAAACCGACATATAAATAGTGTCTAATCCAAAACGTCGTAGTTTTGGATTAGACTTGGACTACAAAAGCACAACGGAACTCCTTAAAAACAAACAGCGTGAATTTGGAAATCATACATCAAAATCAATTAAAACATTTCTGGCCAAATTTAAAAATAAGGTTGTGACACAACTTATGACTGCGTATAGTATTTATTTGTTGTTAAACAAAATACAATTTGAGCTACTTTTTAACGCGAGGTCTACAGCTCACGGAGCCACTAGTTAATAATATTTTGCTTCTTTTACTCCAATACAAATATAACATAATAGCACCAATAGGGTCCTTGGTCTCACCTCTAGCTAAATATGAATAAAAACTATGTTTTTTGTTAACAATCTTTCCATATGTCAACGTATGGGGTCTACGACAGCCGGGAACACATGTTTATTTGTTTTTTGACTGAATGTATATAGAAAGTCTAACATTCTAACTATACATCCGAAAAGTTGCCTTATGATTTTTAACCACCATGAAGCATAACACTAAAAACTTTAAATACAATATATAGCCCCCTAGTAAAATATATTTTTTATTTAAATGAAACACTTTTTTACTATAAAACTCAATGAAGAGGGCTATATAGCCATCTTATCTATATTAGAACAAATGGCCTCTACTCCAACTTGCCAATATGTATGTACAATTCAAGAATGTGTTACATCAATCCAATAATATGACAAAACTTGTAGGTACCAAGTTATGTTATCTGATAAAATGATAAGTTTTGTTCAGTACCTACTATAGTCCTTTCCCTTTGTTTCTTCATTATCTACTCAAGAACATGATATCGAGTGTGGCGATCACACCTGGTGGTGGATTAGTGCAACATCTGGTCTTGGTCTTAATATTTTAATAAAAAAAGAACCATCTAAAACGGTTCATAAATAAACAAAGAAGTCATGGTCGATCATCCGTATAAGTTCATATTATTATAATGGTAACGAAAACGACAGTAATTTCAGGATTTCCTGAAAAAACCTAAAACAATTTCAAAATTCCAGAAGTAAGGACCAACTTGGGAACAAACCTGATGTAATAACGTTTGAATCATTACAATCGGTGAAGCCGTCTTCGAGCAATCGGTGGATATACATAAAAAACATACTTACAGACAAACAGAGAACCTCCTCCTTTTTGAAGTCGGTTAAAAAACGACCTAACCTTACGATCTCCAACCAACCCGCCTGCCGAACGTGACGGTTGTGACACCATTTTCCCACGGGAGAGACCTATCTCATGTAGTGGACTATAAATAATAATCAAAATGTTATTTGAATATACGAATTAAATTGAATGTAATTATTATTTATTCATATAAGCTCAGATACTAAGCCTTCTTAAATCGTCAATTCTTTACCCTATTTAGTTGACAAGAAAAATGGGCGCAAGAAAAACTTACCTATCAGCTTTATCAGATGGAACAATATTTTCAAATAAGTATATCATTTCCAGACATTACATTTGTATATGTTACATTTGACATAGGTAGATTAATAAATGAATGAGATTATTTAATTAGCTCATTTCTTAGTGAATTCGTTTACAGGGTTCAAGCTAAATTAAAAATTTGAAGCCATTATTCGATAGAAAATGCAATTCGATATGCGTTAGGAGGTAATCAGAAGCAAACCCATTCAGATGTATGATTCACATCATGCCTGTAAGGTATGTATACCATTACATTGTATGGGCCTAGTGCATCAATTAAATTTATAAAACTGGACTGTTATAATATTTTTTTGTAATGATGAAGTTCCTTTGACTGCAATTGGCTGCAACGCAAGTAGTAATGTTTCTCAAAGTTCTGCATTCAGTAATATTTACAACCTGCGCGTGAGAGACATCATAATCGGTGGTAGAGCAATTGCAGTAAAATATGACAGTCCTGGGCACTATTCAATAAAAGTTACAATTGTAATTTACAATTACAATTTTCGATACATTATTAACAATGTTAGGCGACTTGTTACTATTCATGTAATACGCTCAAACATAAACAGCAACGTACGTCGAATTGTAGTTGTAAATTACAATTGTCAGTTTTATTGAATAGGGCCCTGCTTTAATTGATGTAAAAGAGTAACTAGGTATTTATGTAAAGGATAGCTCTACTAATTACTACCTATATCTATATATAAATAAAAACCGACCAAGTGCGTGTCGGGCCACGCGCAGTGTAGGTTCCGTAGCCCATGGTTCATATACTTAAATGTAGATACTACCGGTTTCACACACCTGTTTCTATCCAACGATATCCCACACTATGGGGTAGACAAGAAGAAAAATTACATCCTCACTTCACGTGTAGGGGAGGTAACCTAAAAAAAATATTTTTCAAAATTTTACTTCACCACTTTGTCGGCGTGATTAATACTCGTATGTATATCAATGCCAAATTACTGTCGACATTACAAGTCGTAATTTTATGATAGCATCCGGAAATATCCTTATAAAGATACTTTAAACACTTTGTGATCCTAGCAAATAGCCTGTAGTGAAATTAAATTTGATTACTTATTGTTAATTGTTTTGACTAGTAGTTAAATATTTGCACGTAATATTATGTATTCTGTGACGTAATATGGTTTTATATTATTGCTCATAACACTGCCCTGTTTGAGCACCCACGTACGTTGTACGCACGTATAGAAGAATGCAACAACATCTGTGAAGACTAGATGCGGTATAAGTACATTTTGAATCATGCATAGCTAAGTTCTAACAAAGTGGTCAAATGTGTCGATATCTCTAAGAATTGACAAGTTGGAGTGGCTTCGGCGCGGTGAGACAGCTGCCAGTAGCAGACATTTCCTGCCATCTATCTACAACGTTATCTCCGCCAAGAAATCAGCCATGCTTGTGGTCCACAGACAATAATCACCTTACTACCAAGTCCTACCCACCTAGTACTTACGGCTGGAAACACCTTTAAAGGGATTTTTAAATTACTTGTGTTACTTAACGATTTGTTAACTGTTTGTGTATCACTTGCTGGTGTGTTGGAAGTGCAGGACTTCTGTAAGGCGGTATTTACACAGGGCGATTTTAATCAATTAGCGCTTTTTATCTACAATCGCTTGTAAAATCTAATCGCAAACCTAATTTCAATGAGGTGGCGATTCGATTTTACAAGCGATTGTCGTTTCAAGTCTCCTGTCAAATCGACTCGTGTATGCCACATTAACTAGCACTGTGATGTATTCATAACAAATAATTAAAATTATTAGTTATGTAAAAAATATATTTAGGCTGCAACTAAAACGGTCGATTACAAGGCGTTGTGTTCCTGCCGTAAGTTGGTTATAGGAATTTCAGCAGGAAGCTGTTCGTGGATGTTCTAAACGCATCGATAATTAATTGGTCATTAAAACACTAAAGCGAGATATTAACTTTGAAACCATTTTAAACTATTAAATAATAATATATGCTTTACGAATTGTAGGTTTCATGAAATCAAAATTCTGGTCTTCGAATATTCAAACGTACATATTATAGAACAAAGGCTTCACAGAAACAAAGACAAATTTATTATTATTTATTCAAAGTATACTCTTTATATTTACAAAGAACTGTAAACTATAACTAACGGTGACAACGACTCTTCGTGATAACATAAATAAAATATAACATCACATAGTGGGACACTACGTCTGGACGCGCGTGCGCGTGCGCGTGCGCCGATCGGCTCGTGCACGCAGTTCGCGCAGCTGCGTTCTGTACTGCTTCAATGGTACATTTTCTATAAAGTAAATATTTTTTGTTCATTATATTATAAGATCTTCAAGATAATTTACAAGAGGAAGTTAAGCATCAGGAGAATAATACAAAACGCAGCTGCTGCTGTTGGCGAGACATGGAACTGAGGTTGTACCCGTTTCTTAGGAAATATATTTGGAGTTTACGATAGACACGTATAATATTATGTGATTGAGCTTACTTATCTTGTATGTCCAGTTAAGTGATAAGGCATAATATGCTTTATTATGTGGAAAGTTCTCTAAAGAACTCAGTCGGTCATCCACCAGAGCGCGCCACAGGTGCGAGCGACTCCTCAACACTTAACCTAATTATTATTGACAAATTCGTGGAATGCCTTTTCAAGTCATGGAGTTCAATAAAATCTACTATACTTTAACGACACGTACTTATCCTTAGCTTTATAAAATAATTGTCAGCGTGAAATAACAACATTATAATAATAATAATATCAATAAAAAATCATCGTCGATTCACTTCAACCATACTTTTTAACATAACTATTATCGAATTATTAAGGAATGCGACACGCTAGGAATTGTATTTAGGTACAGTCTTATAGTTTTTACACAATGAGAAAATATATTTGGTAACGAGAATCGACACGAATGGAGATTCCTAGTTGCGACCGAAACCGGACGGTGACGATCGTTCATTAAACGCTAAGTCGTAGGGAGACGAGCGCGCACGCCGGCGCGGGTCGGTATGTACAGGGCGGCGGCGGCGGGCGCGGTATTTGGTCAACTAGCGGCGAGGGCTCGAGGCGTCGGGCGGCGTCGGGCGTCGTCGGGCGGCGTCGGGTGACGTCGGGCGGCGGCGGCGCTCAGCTGCCCATGGAGACGACGGTGGGGCGGTCGAGGCGGTCCTCGGCGGCGCGCCGGTACTCGTCGTCGTACAGCTGCGCGTGCGCCGGTGGCGGCTCCTCCAGCTTCATGTGGCCCGCGTAGTAGCCCAGCCCGCCGCGTCCCACGCCCACGCCCACATTCATACCGACCACATTGCCGCTCTCCACTGCGAAAACCAAACATAAACGTGAACATTATTTTATACACTTATCAACCGCCTCTACGCTGGGTGCAATTCGTCTTTGTTAGGCAGCAGGCTGAAATTGAATGCGTGTGGCACGGGAAAAACTGTTATGGAAGGATATGGAGAAGGTCTATGTGCGGAAACGGATTGTTGAATTAAATGCTGCGATGAATGGATGGAATTAATCGAGGAGCTCGACAGCACAGTGGCACGATTGCGGATATGAAGCAACTGTAGGGTTGGTCAACACATGCGTTACCAATGATTTAATATCTCGAGCCTCACCATGCCTCGCAAGGCCAACCCTTGTTAACCCTTTCATATCGGTAGATGCATAGACGGTCGTAAACACCCACTAATCTGTATTGGGCCCACGTGGTAGGTCAGTCATCATAGCCTATTCTCCTTACCCATCCATAATGAAGGTCTAGTGTCAAATCAATGGGGATATTAAAACTGCTAGTGATGATGATTTACATGAATCAAATTACTGCAAATAGTTTGGTGGTGGTAGCCAGCAGCTGGATAACGGGAAAGTAAAAGTCAGCCGCCAAAGATCAAATGTAAGCAGTATATGCATAAAGTAAACTCACGTAAGTTTTCCATCTTGACGCCGGAAGAGAGCGTGCGCTGGACCGCAGTCTTCAGGTTTCGATCTGACTTCATGCCGTTTTTTGGTTTCCGCTTTCTCGTCTGAAAAGCAGAAGAAAAAGCCATCAATTTAACATCATAATAGAAAAGAACCACATCATATTGACGACGACACAGTTGAAATTGCTGCTTCCCAATAGTTAGGATTCAATTTGACGACTCTCTATAAGTATACAGGGGAAAAAAAAGCAGCCCTTAACGAGTTTCGTATCGATTCTTTTCGTGACAAAGTGCGAACTCAAAGCGTAGCATTTTTGACATTTACAAGTGCTTGTAACAGCCTAGACTGCCTTAAACTGAATAAATTAAATTTTGAATGATGATAAGGCATCAATACATACACTACGTCATGGGATACAGCATTATTTAGCTAAGATTGATAAAAAAATTTATATCGAGTGAGTGTCGTACCTGTATGGCGTCCTTCTTCATGGCGAGGGGCCGGTTGACGCTGTGAAGCTTGTAGTAGAGGCCGCACGCGTTGCAGACCGTCTCGCCGTGCGCGTTGCGCCGCCACAGCGACGTCGTCATCGTGCGGCAGTTCGTGCACGTCGTGCCCGGCCGCTTCGTACCCGCCTGCCATACATACGACACACGTCAAGCATGCCACTCTTGGGCGCTAAACTGAATCAATAAGCAACAGTTTTAAAAGCTCTTTAGATTGAATATTTTCTTAAATAGGAGTTTCGCTTTACATTTATCGTCAATGCTTTGACAAGGGCATGCTTTTAGTCTAATTATTAGTACTTATATCTATGAGGAAGAAGCGATGAATGGTGTTAGTGCGCACTGTGAGGGAGTAGTGGCGGAGGACGGGAGCGGGGAGGAGAGGACGGGGCGCGTCGTACCCCTTTCTTCTGTTTGTAGTCGGGGGGAGTGGAGGCGGCGTGCGAGGGCGCACAGAGCGGCGCCGGCGCGGACAAGGCGTGCGCGTGCGCGTGCGCGTGCGGCGACGCGAGCCCGTTAATCAGGAAGCCCTTGTAGTAATCCGCGCCCGGCGGGGCCCCCTCCGCGGCCACTGCAACAACACGTGAGAACTGAGACTCGCTCGCGCGCGGAGTAGGACGCTCGGCGGGCGCGGATACTGCGGGCGGGGCGGGTGCGGGTGCGCAGGGTGCGGGCGATGCGTACGTCGTGTGCGGGCGCGGCGAGCGCGTGCGCCGCGTGCCGCTGACGTACCAGCCGCCGCGGCTGCTTCAGCGGCCGGTTCATGCCATTCATCTTGTTGTAGAGGCCGCACGCGTTGCACAGGTAGTGGCCGGTGCAGTCGCGCCGCCACAGCGGCGTCTGCACGGTGCCGCAGTTCACGCACTCGCGCCCCTCCGTGATAAACTCCACCATATCGACTGCGCGCAACAACCGCTCGTTAGCTCACACCAAAACCGACGCCGCCGAGCGTCCTCGAGCGAGCTTAAAATACACATTGTGAAAAATCCAGGGTCGACCGATCCCTTTGTGAGGCCGCAGTATGTATTATTGTTCTGTTTGATTGCAGACCGTCGAACTGTCGCGACCTTGGCATTGAATTTACTGATTCATTGACGCCAGAAGTGCTGACTTAGCAGACGTGCGCGCGCGCCTCGTAGCGGCACGTCCGCGCAAGGCCGCGCGCATTGTTTTATACACACACCACATCCACGTGAAGTCATCCTTGCTTACACTTAACCTAACCAATTCGTAATTATGAACATTTAGACAATATTCTTATCAAAATATTTACATTACAAATATTACATTACCCTGCATTGATACCAGTGAGGTACACGTAGTGCATACATTCGCAGTAAGGGCCTCGCGGCGCAGTGTGCGTGCGCGGGCGTCGACCGCGCGTACTGTTTCAATGGCATCCGCGACCGTTACCGCTCCCGTGACCTGCCCGCTTCCTAGTGCACTACATAAACAATACTCATTCACAGAGAACTTCCTAGCAACTGTGAAACAACTTAGTTATCGAATTTCAACGACTGTTACGACTAGTATTACAAAATATTCTCATCTGGCAGTCATAAATTAGGTACTTGACAAAACATGAGGCAAGGCTAGTGCCAATAGCGTTAAATCATTATGGTGATAACAGGCAGCGGAGCCACAAGGGCCGGCTGTCGCGTGGCCGCACGCAACCCGACACCGCGCAACATGCCACAGATTTCGGATTCAACGACATCGACCAGACACGTGTAACAACTAACACTATTTTTTTTAAGTGTTTTATGACCATTAACTCTTAGATCTCGGTTAAGTTTAAGTATCATAAGTGGTTTTGGATCACTAGGCAAACATAAAAAATATGGATATTTAAAAACACTATTCAACCCGGTCTCATATTCGATGAACAGGAAGAAATTAACATAACATACAATATTATAATTATAACGTTCGTATTTGTTTTTAATTTATTTATTCATGCTAATAAATCTGTCTATCACGGTCACAGAATGTTGCAGTACATTGGTGCATTCTCGGTTTCAATTACTGCGTCCGTGCGTGGGTGTTGATGCGCTGTAACGGAAACCTCGGCCATGTGCGCCCCGTCTGCGTTGATAACCAGCAAAACTATCTTTATGGATATCTATATTATGTAAACTCCAATTTTAATTATTGTTGATTTTTTGAAGAATGTCAATGGCATTTGCCTACAACAGAAGTCGGTTTTGCAATAAGTAGCCGCTTAGTCAGCAGGGTGTCAGGCTAGCGTGACGTCAGCGCGGAGATATGCCCTAATGGCGCTGGCAGCGACCTGCGATAAGGCCGCATTAGTGACGTCGCGAGCAAATATCGGCGGAGACAAAGTCGTGGTGTTTGCGGCACGTGCCTTATCCGATACCATTTACGGAATGCGATTCCATCGGCGAGGGACGAGGCGCTCCAAAGGAGACGACTTTTTGTCGGGCCCGGGACCTGCGCAAACACCGCCGTCCGCCCGCTTGTTTGGACACTGTGACAACATCTACGCTTATGGCTCTGGCCTCTTTCTATTTATTTATCAACAATAACTTAAACGACTTTACATAATTATGGTGACAAATACAAACTAGAAAAAACCCTCTGCTCGCAAAACTTAAGAACGCGACTCATTTTAAGACCAGCGCCGTTAATGTTTACTATTTGTAAAATAAAATACCTTCATAAGAAGCGTTAAGTGTCGCCATTTCGACCCACTTGAAATAATTCAGGGACGGAATCGACAGTGGTTCAAAGAAAAGCTATTAATTATTTAATGGGTTTTAAAACCGAAATAAAAATTTTGTTAGTGTCGCTTCCGAAGATAGACGAAGGTTCGAGTGGATGTGAGTGGCATAAAAAATGTGACAAAAACGTTTTCATTGTTCGCGAGTTCGGCGGGGCGCGTGAACTGTAAACTGTTACCCGGACTCCATTATCGATGTTTTTCGAAAATAGCTTATCACAATAAAAATATATCCGTTTTTTAGAGATGGCTATTAGTTTTGACAGCGAGCGTGGGGCTATCGCGCATGACCCCGTCGCCCCGCGGCCCGCACCCCGCGCCCCGTGCCCCGCGCCCCGCGCCCCGCACCCCGCGCCCCGCGCCCCGCGCCCCGCGCCCCGGCTGCTGGCGAGTGACGTGCGCGCGGCCTGTTGCTGCCTCGCACAGTCACGTCACTAAATTAACTTTGAAACCATAGGTATTAAATAAAATTCCAGCTACGAGCTTAGCCTTGGCGGTCACCTCACCACGCCACGGTCGCCACAGTTGCGATTTGCTCTGGACTTGCTCTGGACATCTTACACACACGATATCAATCAAAACAGACAAATACTTTATCACAAAGATTTTAAAATTGTGCAAGAGATCGATCGATTGGATAAGTCATTAATTCTAGGAAAAATACACAATACATTATTCACGATGGCGTAGAATTGAGAACGACAAAAATAATGCGCGTGATTCATTTGGAAAGTGGACTTCGTCGCCGCGGCGAATCACGCCGAACAAAGACTAATTTGTTTACAAGCACTACGCTGATGGCGAGCCTTTGAGCACTTTGTACTTGGCTATTAACTAATAAGCCTCTAAAAACAAATGTTTACCTATTTAAGGACAGTCAAATAATTATGGTAAGTCATGTAGTTCCAGGGAGCACTTACTGGCTGATAGGTGTGCGGCCGCAGAAACTTGTGGCCGTCGACTGCTGTCCAGGCTCCACACCTCCTGGAAACATCACACTTAACAATTAGTGTTGCTCACTAAATATTATACGTATTATTTTTATTACATTTCCTGTTGTGAAGGAAATACCAAAATAGCAAATAAACAAAGACCATCAAGGACTAACTATGACAGAACTACGTCAAATAAACATGTTAAGTTTTTACCATCACATTATTACATCCCGGGGATTCTCCGGAACTTCAAAAATTGTAATAATCGGCGTAACAATGTGTTAGGATGCGGTATTTTTAAATACATTTTAGCGTCACGGCAGTCTCCTGTTCTTCAATATACAAATTATCTAAGTGGAACCATATAACAAGTCTTCGAAGGACAAGTATGAGGAGTGTCTGATGATAATCGTAGGAAACGGAAAGAAGTCTTCTCTACCTATCTAACTACAGTATATGAAAAGTAGCAACGTGACCGCTGATCGCGACCCTTAGGTTTAGTATTTATTGAATCCGCAACGGTTATACCTGGTGTGCGTATGCATTCGTGGCGATGGCGGGTGTGCCGTAGACGGTGGAGGGGCGCGAGGTGGCGAAGGCGCTGCCGAACCGCGAGCTGAAGGCGGGCAGCGAGCCGCCGCCACCGCCGCCGCCGCCGCCGCCCGCCTCCGCGCCGCCGCCGCCGCCGTCCGGGGCGTACTCCTCGCTCAGCACCACGCCGCCGCCGCTGCCGCTCGATCCGTACGTCGGCGAACCACCTGTTCCCGACATAATTAGCATATTAAACCTTCAAGTTAGCGCAAACGACATAGAAAGTACAGAACCACCTAACTCCGTTAAGACAACTGAGATTTCCAATGCAAAAAAATATATATTTGTGCTCGATATGAATTCGATACCCTTGATGAGTTTCTCGCAGGTGCTTTTGGTTACATTACAGTCTCCCATTTACCTAGGTTCTGCTAACCGATGGCGTAGCTTCTTTGACTTCTTTTTTTTGCTATGTACCTACCTACTCAATGGTGGTGCTAAGGCAACGATAATTAAAACAAATTCATTGTGCTAAGGGGTACTTGCGACATCTTCCACCAATAAACTTTGGAGACCACTGTTATTATTGATTATATTAAGGCTTTGCAGAACAGCAAATTTATGTTTAGTAAGTATCTTGCCTGTATACTTATTGCGCTTTGGGAATACCCTTCTATTCGTAAAAAGTATAACAATTTAATTTTAAGGGTAATTAACTGATAGCAATTAAATGAATCAATTAATCTAGCAGAAATTGAATACTCGCAGAATCTGAAATGGAACTGACCAGCAGGTGGACTCCATATCTGCTGCTGCACGGAGCCGATGTCCGCTGGCGACGGGAAGTACGGCGAGGGGCTGGAGTACGCGCACCGCGTGTACGCGGCGCCGCCGCCGCCGTGGCCGCCGTGGCCGCCGTGGCCGCTGCCAAATGACACAACTATTATATTAAGTATATACTAATCGAACCAACTCTGGCACCCTTCTTAGGATCAATTCAACATCGTATAAAAGTTATAAGTACCTACTCAATAGAAACAACAGTCAAACTTTAGCATCAAAATGGTGCTGTTTTAAGATGAAATGTTAACCTTCATAATAATCCAAAAGAATTGCATCTACATCGTAGGCGCTTTGCTGTATTAAATAAGTTTTGTTATTAACAAGGCTATTTAATTGTAGTCCTGACATAGCTGACAGAAAGTCGTCGTAACTTAAACATAAATAAGTACTGCGCTAAGTATTGATCTCGGAAACCAATATGTACGTGACCAAAGCAAATAGGATATAAGAATGTTTTATTTTTCATCATCCTCATCCTAGTAGATACTTACTAAATAATAAACTAGAAAAAATACGACTCGCACCAGATCATATTCTCGAACGGGAACCGAACCCACAACCTTTGGATGTCCGGTCAACATTATAATTAAGCTTCCGTACCAGAATGCTAAAAAGGAACCCTTATGGTGTGACTCAGTCTGTCTGTCACAGCTGCATATCTCGATAACTACAAATGCTATCAACTTGAAATTTAGAATAGTTATAGATGACGTTTGCCCAACTATTATGCAAATAAGAGAGAAATATTTTTTTTTTTTGCAACAGGGACTGAAAGGGGGCGAAAATTCGAAGTGAGGTTTCTAGGGCATATGGGGTATCGTATGAAAGAGCGCTGCTTGCATATTCTCAAGCATTTTTTTAAGCCGCATAGTTTTCGACTTTTGATGAAAAATGTAAAACAAAATACCGTCCCCCTCTCCCGCTTTTAACTGTTTTTTTAGTTAATAACTAATAAACTATGTCTTATTTTGGAAAATTGACAGTCACAAAACTTGCTAAGGATTTTTTTATTATATTTTCAAGATTATAGGTTTATTACTGGTTGACACATCAGTGAAAAACAACAAAATTGGAGGTCACTTTACGATTTTTTTCTATCGAGAAAAGTTTTAGCTATCGTTGAATGTTGGTGTCAATTACATAACTGAGTACTTTAATCTAATTCCTATGTTATATTTTTAAGACCGATAGATCAAGTAATTTTGTGTGAAATCTTTGTTCAAAAATGTGTATTTGACGTTGTTGACTCCGTAGAGTCGTCAAATCTGCAATCGATTAGATGGTTTTCCAAGAAATGAAAAATTAATTTATGTTCTGTCCGTTATCTATATAAATAAAAGGGAAAACCAACTCACTGATCACGAAATCAGAAACTACAAGTGCTAGGAGTCTCAAATTTTGCATGGGGGCTCCTTTTAGTGCGTAGGTGCTCAATAAGACGGAATTTTGCGAAATTCAACCCCTAAAGGGGTGAAACAGGGTGGCAAAGTTTATGGGAGAACGCGATTCCTTGGCTCGATTGACATGAAATTTGGCATAGACATTCTTTCACAAAATTAATTGAACACGTGTTTCGTATTTTTTTTTATTTATCTCCTAACAGGATCAAAAAGTGGTAGAAAGCTACTTTAGGGGTGATTGACTTCGACGTTAGAATTGAAACATCTTAGTGCATTTGATTGATTAATTAAGAAAAATAAATATCATTTGTCATCTTAACGTAGTATTATATTTTCTTTGGTCACTTGATCAGAATGCGTTTTATTGAATAGCGAATATTCAATGAAACGTACTATGAACATTGGCTATTTTATATGGGAATCGCCATTTCGGGTTACTTTTGACAGCTACGAGTAACTTTTGATAAAGAGGTTTTAGTCTAAATAATTATCTTAGTAATGTTGGATAAAAGGACCGTAGTGTTTCGTTCGTTTTAGTATTCAGCTGCTTTGTTATTAACTTACTAATTAAAAAGATAGCGCTGGTTCTCAAGGTAAAATTGATAATCATTAAACTGTAGGTGATACGAAGTTCACAGGGTCCACTAGTTATTATTATACGAGTACCTATAGGTACCTATAGGAATACCGGGCACATCACTGAAGCAGTAGGTCTGCAGTGATGGCTTGGATACCATTTATTTGGCTCTGCCTGCACCTTCCCAATATCAAGGTAAATGTATTGATTACGAGAGATGACTTTTAGTAGCGTCGATGATTTTCTTCACTTAATTCAATTGATTATTGTCAACCCAATAATTTGTCTGTAATAATATTAGGTAAGGGCCTAATATTATTACTAACAATTTATTGGGTTAAGGTAAGGACCTATGAAATTAGTGTTTTTTTTTCGACACACACAGAGAACCTCATAAATTCTGTGATTTAAAAATATTTATCAGTTGCTGAATATTACATCAAATTAGGGCCATAGCCGTCAACTATCAGCATCATTAAAGTTTATTTATTTTGTTTTCTTAGCATTATAAAAATACCTTGGAAGTGACTCCTTTTTTTATTAGCGAAAATGATTACTTTATCCTTTCTAATTTAGTCGAAACATATTTTTGTCGCTTAAGTTATGATGCTTAAGTTAACTTAATGTTCGAAAATTTGCACATAAAAGATTTTTTACTATAGCATTCACGGTTGTTAAATAAATTATGAAAAAGCTAGTATGGAAAATGTAATTTGTTAAAAATTCCCCCTACAATACGCCAATTTCATAGGTAAGGACCTAATATTAATAATGAAAAACTAGCACCTGAGAGTCAAAATTAGAAGTCAAATAAATCCTGTGTGTCTTACTGCAGCAATATGATGTTTTGAAATTTGATATTGCGTAGGAACTTCGAATGAGATATCATTCTGCGTATTTAGAAACGATGTGATGACAGGGTGGCTACATGAATTAATGCATACCTATTTATAAAATTGTGAAACGAAGTTTTGAAATATTTGAAGTTCGGCGCGCGCGGTACGTGCCGGCGGCGGCGGCGGCGGGCGGCGCGCGCGGCGTACGTGCCGGCGCGGGCGGCGCGCGCGGCGCGGGCGGCGGCCCTATCTCGCCGCAGTTTGCGACACCGCTCATTAAGTAACAAGAATTTTCTTTTACGTGACATTCATATAACGAACGGTTTCAGTTGCGACGTCTCTATCGTCTTTATCGAAAACTGGTTAAATTAGCAGCCTGGAACATCGCCGCCCGAGGTTCATCGACTCCGGCGCATATGGATCTAGTTCAGCGGCGACATTATTTCAGAACATGTCGCCACGTACATGTTGTTAAGTGGAGCGAAGTGAGCGTCGAGGCTAATGGCTCGGAACGTCTCGGAAGTAGGTGCGCGTTATCGGCGCAAGCGCAGGCCCCGCGCCCCAGGGCCCCGCGCGCGCCCCGCCGACGCCCTGACCCGCTTGCATTCATTACGACGCGGCGGCCGCGACGTCGTCGCCCGCGCGCTGATGGCTCGACAAATTTGGAAAACTCGTCCGGAAAAGATAAGAGTCAATTATGAGTGCATTTAGATCCCATTATGTCGCATTCACTCACTACTGTTTACACATGCGCGGCGCGACGTGCTCACCTCCCATCAGATAAACCGAAACGGTCGCATAGTTTCAAAACATCGTTATATAAAATGTTCAACAATCCCTAAGATCTCGGTTAACCCGGAAATGTTCCTAGCATTTCTATATGGGTCACGCACGTTCGTTCCAGTGCGACAGACAGGCACTAGAGAAATCAATACAGACAACGGCTAACAAGTCATTGTACGTGTTCAGGCGGTGTAGGACACGGCGGCGCACCCGCATTTAGAAAGGCAATACGCGGAAACATGGTGGCGACAATAACTTGTGCGGTACAAAGTGCGCCTCGTCCGCTGCCCGCACGTGGCGTCCCTGGCACGCGGCCGCGCTCTCCCAAGGGACGCCCGCGCCTGCGCCGGCATCGGCACCGACCATCACCCGCGCGACGTGACCCATCAAGCTACAAGTTATAAAACACGCACCAACGATCGCGGCAAAACAAACAACCCTAGAATTTACCTCCTTTTAATACATTAAACTAATACGAGCTCTGGCGTTATTTGCGCATCATCGACATAAACCGACACCGGAACGCTAAGAGCCTATACAAATAACTCATTTCGAGACACTTAAGCCGTCACTCAACAATGACAAAAAATAAAGAGTACAAATTTGGAAATGATCCGAGGGCTCTTAAGACGTGTAAAATGGCGCGTTAGAGCGAACGGCCCCAGAACTGAGGGGATCCTCGACAAACACGCGAGCGCCTGCGCCTGCGCCGCGCAGAGTGCCCCGGCCTACTATCAAACTCACAATCATTGTTAAATAATCCTATTAGTATCCACAACTTTAGGTGGAAACACCGTTTAAATTGTTCAGTTATTATGATTCGTGATGAAATAATCATATTAATTTATTAAAAAATACACTGGTTTAGATCAGAATGGTAATGGAAGTTCTTTGAAAAGTTTAAATAAAACAAAGTTTTAAAACAATTGAACAGTAGGTTCAGAGTGGCTGCGAAGGGCGGAAGTAGCGAACTGACACAAAAATAAAACACAGTTTGAAATAAACACTGTTTTAGCGCTTCGCGCCGTCGATAAGCGCGAGAGCGCTATTTATAGCCCGCGCTACACTTCGCGCTGTTGCGCTTTCAGTACCGCGCGGAATTTTCCTTATTTTAATTACTACTAACAATACCTACCTACCATAGAGGAAAACTTTGTTAAGACCCATTTGGTTAATATTGTTTTGGTTTATATCAACGTTAAACAACGGCACGTAAATCTTATTATTGCTGCCACTCGAATTGTAAACACACTCATGATAAATTATTATGATAAATTGTTATGATTTTTTCTCAAATTTACTATAATAGAGTGTACAATTTAGTATCTAACATCTTAAAATTTTATTTCAAGAAATGCTGGTTTGGTGTTCCTGGACATTTTGGATTAATTTTCAGGAACACCAGTTTATTTGTTTGTTTTATTTTCCAATCACTAAAAAAAATAAAATTAGTTATTGGCAATTATATACAATTGGCAATAAATAAATAAAAAAAACAAGGTAGGTAGTTCAGTTTTGACTAGAAAACTTTAGATCATGTGAATTTTTTTAAGCGGAACTCTACATTTTACATATTACAATTTATTGAAAGTCTTAGCAGAATGTAAAAGAAAGGCTGTCGTAGTTACAATAATTTTATCTGAATTTTCGTCAAACTACACGAAATTTATAGGGGTGTAATTTTAAAAAGGAATAAATACTTAAATAGTTTTCCAGAATAAAGAAGTTTCCAATTCGAATTTAAAAAAAAATATCGTCATAAATATTTTAGGCAAAAACATTTAATTGTTATATATGAAAAAAGATTTTCAATATCTCAAAAAAATATATAAAAATGATCACCTAAACCATCAAGTAATTTGGTGATCACTTATACTAGTTCTGTTGGGTTCTTACTTAGTTAGTATCATGCATGGTAATCATCTAAACTGAAGCCTTTATAAAAAAGCGTTTAAGGATGTTGTATGGTAAGTGCGTGGTGGTCGAGTTCCCATAGGGCTATTTGTGTGTGCAGCAGATTCAGCGGCGCGCCTGCGCCTGCGCCTGCGCCTGGGAGCGCCGCCCACGCGACACCCGACGCGCGCGCAACACTACACCGGCACCACACAACAACAAACACTATTGCAAACACTCAAACACACCAAATGCAATAAGATGCAACTCATATGCTAGAAACAAAGACAATTTTTTATGGAAAAAACAGCGAGATGAGCATGGTAAAGTTTTTGCTTTTTATAATAGACCAACCAATGGAATATTGACTAAAATTTAACTATAACTGATGTCTCCAAAAATAGAACAAAGAATTTACGTCAGTGCCAATTTGAAAGATTTGGGATTTCGAGATGAATATGAATGATAGTGTCGACAATTTTAACATTTGTGTCAAGTGTTAAAGTACGAAATGCTCTTGCTAGCGGAAATAAAAGATACACTTTGTTTTAATTTTGAAGAAGTTCCCAATGATTATGGCACCTCTTACAGAGAGCTCAGTAAGGGCGCCCTAAATCGAGAGATAATCCTTATCTAATCTGCGATGAGCCCCGAAATGAACGCTCATTGTATGTCACCAATAACGCTCCACGGTTTTTATAATAAGCAGTGTCAATATTGTGTTTTGTGAAAGACAAATAAATTTTTTGTGAGTTTTTTACACAGTTCCGTATTATTCTGGCCTAGTTGGGTCACGGGAAAAAACGTGAGCCCGTGATCTAACGAGGGCTGTCGCTCACGCCGCGCGGCCAGCAGGCTTATTACCGATCTTCAAGTAACAGTCACCATCGCTAAATTGTACAATTACTGCTGTATAAACACATTTCGTATAAACGTTTTTACAGCAATAATTGTACAACTGCGATTGCAACTGTCACCTTGAAGATGCTTGTCCTAGGAATGGATAATGAAAATTACTTCACTGAAGATCATAATATTCTACATTTAGCTTTATCACTTATATCTTTTTTGTTTCACTGACACTTCTTTGCATTTATCTGATCAAGCTGATAAGTATGAGAGGCAACCCTAGGTAGTGTTTGAACAAGTCGAACCTATTGGCAGGGTCCGTGTGCGCAGCGCGTTAGCGTCGTCCGTAAATTAATGCGAGCGGATCGCGGCCGGCGCGGCGCGGGCGCAGGAAGTAGGCATTGCCATTACTCATTCGCAGAAACACGCACACATGTGCACGCGTTATTATTGCTCTTGGCCACATCGGTTGGCCATTCGAAACCGACATTGAACAGATCCTCTAAACATTACACGTAGAAAAAAAACGAATATAAATTTCAAATCCGCCACACGACACTTAGTAAATAATTTATTATGATGTCAACAAATCTCGTTTCACTGGCAACATAAATCGGATTGATTTATGTTGTAACTACTAATTTAATTTTGAATTACATTGATATCATAGAAGTGTTTCCATAAGGTGAGTATATTTTTGGTAGATTTTTCACAAAGAAATTAATTAATTCTGAACTGAAAATGGATCGATCATGGCAATAATTACAATAATTCGAAAGACGTGTTACCTTTTTTAATACCTACTTTATTTATTTGACACAATATCAATGAGGTTTATTTAATATTTAGTTTAGTGATGTAAATACTAAATATGTAAACCTAATTGCTTACGTGAAAATTTATAGTTTCGTTGTGTTATGAATAAACAATATTTCATGGATTTCTTTTATATTCATCTAGCTTTAATATTCTTGATTATTTTTTATCGTTCACTTTCATTATTTTTATTAATGGCTTAAATAATTCGAAGATAAAAAATGCATCGCCCAAAAGTGTTACAAAGAATTGTACAATGTTTTGGTAAATAATTCTTACGAGAACTCATTCAAATGTTATAAGTTGGTAGTATGTGGGCTATGAATGAGAGTCCGTTGCTAAAGGGCCGCTGTGTCAGCACCTCGGCGCGGCGTTCATTCACATTCAACGCTACTAACGACAACAATATTCTGCTAACTCGCAAGTTTGAGCCAACTTGTGACCTGACCCACACGAGCACGTCTCGAGAAATACACAATTCATATTATACGCAGTGGGAACTTCAAAACAAAGTTACATCATCTTCCGATAGATTTAATCGTGACTACGGATATTTTTTATGCCTTTTTATGAGCACAATGCAACATAATTAAAGTATATAGTAGGTTGTTTTGTTGATCGATGGTTATCAATGATGCAAACATTATCAAGCTTTGTTTATCACTGAAAAACTGGCGTGATAAATTAATTAGCCTGAAAAAATATGAACCGTTTAGGTTGGTGTTACAAAAAGGTTTACTGAAATTAATTTGTAATGCACATTTTCTAAAGCATAAAACATGGTGGTTAGTCTGATCAGTGGCACCTCACCCCCTAGCCAAAGTAACATTTGCAAATCTTCGCTTTCGAAACATGTATGGGATTGACATAATAATATCGTTTCGTTAACAATCAAATTTTAAAACGTCAAATCCACACATGTTTGCGATAACGATGCAAATGTTACATACACTTTGGCTCGGGGGGCTGGTGCGAGAGAATATGTCACTCACTGCATTTCTTTTTTAAATTTCTAGGAACTCACAACTAAATCAATATATTTCAAAGGCGAAAACAAGTTACATTAAGAAAGTCTTGATTCTCAATTAAATAAATAAAAATAGACAATGATATGCTTGGGTTTTGTTGTAACAAACGAGATACCTACTTTGACCCTCATTAAAACTGTAGCGTATATTCAACATTGTGTAAACAACCGCGTGTTGTTGAAGCCTGGAGTGTAGTTACCTACTCGCGACAATTAAAATTATAATAAATGTAACGGCGGCGAGTACATGCGTGCACGTGACGAGAGCCCCGCAAAGTCACGGACGTGTGCTCTTTAAATGGAGGGCATAAGGCGCATATTAGCGGGTGAGTAGTGTGTGCTGGTGCGTGCGCGCAGCAGTATTGTGCAGTACTGATAACGCCGAGGACAATCCACTCGGCAACCGCCGAAAACACCGGCCTATTTACACACGGGCTACACATCACATTGTATTTACCGTAGAAACGCATTCTAACTTCAATATATGACTTTACTTGGTATTTGCGACGCACCTTTATTACCTACTACTTTTATAATACTAATCAACTAAAATTTTTAAGGAAACTATTGTAATAAAACAAATTATACTTTTCCTCGATGTTATTAATTAAACACAGATTACTAAATAATATACTAGAAAAAATAGGACTCGCACCAGATCATGTTCTCGGACGGGAATCGAACCCGCGACCTTTGGATATCCGGTCCAATGCTCTGACCGCTGAGCTACCGAGTCACTGGTGAGAACGTCGAATTTCTTCTAGTATATCAACTCTTACGCTGCAAGCCAGCGCCATCTCACCAATGTAGAAGGAATTACCTTCGACATTCAACTGAACATCTTTCCAGATATTTTTAAACAGTTGATTAAGATGAGAAAGCTATATAACTTTTTAAATTTTGAGATTTAAGCATTCACAATGCTATTTTATATAATACTAAATAATATACTAGAAAAAATAGGACTCGCACCAGATCATGTTCTCGGACGGGAATCGAACCCGCGACCTTTGGATATCCGGTCCAATGCTCTGACCGCTGAGCTACCGAGTCACTGGTGAGACCGTCGAATTTCTTCTAGTATATCAACTCTTACGCTGCAAGCCAGCGCCATCTCACCAATGTAGAAGGACGTCGAATTTCTTCTCTCTCTCTTCTCACCAGTGACTCGGTAACTCAGCGGTCAGAGCATTGGACCGGATATCCAAAGGTCGCGGGTTCGATTCCCGTCCGAGAACATGATCTGGTGCGAATCCTATTTTTTCTAGTATATTATTTAGTATTATATAAAATAGCATTGTGAATGCTTAAATCTCAAAATTTAAAAAGTTATATAGCTTTCTCATCTTAATCAACTGTTTAAAAATATCTGGAAAGATGTTCAGTTGAATGTCGAAGGTAATTCCTTCTACATTGGTGAGATGGCGCTGGCTTGCAGCGTAAGAGTTGATATACTAGAAGAAATTCGACGTTCTCACCAGTGACTCGGTAGCTCAGCGGTCAGAGCATTGGACCGGATATCCAAAGGTCGCGGGTTCGATTCCCGTCCGAGAACATGATCTGGTGCGAGTCCTATTTTTTCTAGTATATTATTTAGTATTATATAAAATAGCATTGTGAATGCTTAAATCTCAAAATTTAAAAAGTTAAACACAGATTAATATTTTTTTTTCAGATTTTTGACGTTTGATGTACTGTGGTATTTACACGAGTCGACTTGGCAGGCGACTTGCGGGTCGGTTTTAGTCAATTAGCGCTTTTTATCGACAATCGCTTGTAAAATCTAATCGCTAACCTAATTTTAATGTGGCGATTTAATTTTACAAGCGATTGTCGATAAAAAGCGCTAGTTGACTATAATGGACCAGCAAGTGGCCTGCTGAGTCGACCCGTGTAAATACCACATAAGTAACTATAATTTAAAAAAAAGTAAACATTTTTAAACTTGGAAATTCATAACTTGTAGTTTTGTTTAAGGAAATAAATACCTATCGTGAGATTCTCGAAAATTTCATTTAATAGCGTAATTTCGAACGAAACCAAACAAGTCCCATGGTAGTTCTCGTTGGCTCGATTAAATCATATCTTTGGTTGATTGAATACCACTAATACTTTAAAAATATTTAAAAACAATACAAAATATTTAAAACGCTAACCTTCCAGCAAGCTAGTAAATTAAAATATATTTTTTTTTCATAAATATATAAAATAACCCTCGTGTAGCTCGTGTAAATAAAACCATAATAAATATCATTACGACAAGGCGCTTTGTCCCACAATTTTCCTGGTCGGCATGGGTCGAGTGGTCAGACCCCCCCTCCCCCCTGCCCTCCTCGGTAGCTGGAGCCACTACGCCATACCACCATATTTACATTTAGGTACAATAATTATTGTAATTATAATATACATATATGGGAAACTAATTGGTCACACAACAGTAGTAATAAATGCCACACAATTTGAAAACACGGGCATCAGAATTTTTAAATTTGAGATTCTAGCATTCACAATGCTATTTTTATACAATAAAAATTGTGTAGGAAATTCAGCTAATGATAATACTGAGTATTATTAGCTGAATTTCCTACACAATTTTCTTGTAATTTGAATTTTGTGTTACGTTTTAACCGACTTTAAAAAAACAGAGGAGGTTATGAATTCGTCACGTATTTTTTTCTATGTATGTCCACCGATTACTCGAAGACGGCTGGCCCGATTGAAATGATTCAAACGTTTTTACATCAGGGGGTATTTAGCCGGTACGGCTAATGCATCAAACTTCGGAAAGCCTGCCGGGCTTCAAATTAAAACAGATAAATCGAGCCACAATCTGGCCAAAATGGCGAACTCCAACTCATTATGTCATACGAACATCGATATCTTCTAAATAACTTCGGCGAATAGTACAGTACGAAACTCCTTACTTCGATTTATCTGTTTTAAGTTAAAGTTCGGCAGACCCACCGAAGTTCGAAAAGTTAGCCGGTAGGGCCCCTGGCTTGTTTCCAAGCTGGTCACATTTTTTGAAATATGATTCTTTTTTTTTAAAGATGATGCTATTTTAATTTCATTGGCATAAAACTTTGAATTAAAAAACTAGCGGCCGCCCGTGACTTCATCTGCGTGGACCCTAGAGAACCTTTGACCAGGATAAAGAGTAACCTTTATGTTAATCTAGGTCCTAATATGTCTACCAGCCAAATTTTATCTAAATCGGTCCAGCCGTTCTTGAGATTTAAATGGAGTTACTAACCCGACTTTGTTTTATTTCTTTAGATATCTTTTTTTGGTTGTTTTGCTGATCGAGCCTATATGAATTACTAGCGACCGCCTGCGACTTCGTCTGCGTGGAAAGTTTTTCTGCTATCCCTTGGGAACAATTATTTTTTTCGGGATGAAAGGTACCCTATGTCTTTCTCTGTACCCCAGACAACGTGTAAGTATGCAAAATTTCATGATAATCGGTTCAGTAGTTAAGACGTGAAGGCGTAACAAACAAACAAATAAACGGACTTTCGCATTTATAATATGTGTAAGGATAGTTATTTTTTTAATCTATTTTTCCGTTCGTGTAATTTATCGCTACAGGTATCACTACTGAACCTTGCAGATCCTGAAAATTCAATATCAAGTTGTGCGCTCGCTTTTTCCACCACCACCCACCAATTAAATATGAATAAATTAAAGACCAAAGACCAAAGACTTGGTTCTACTTAGGTACTTCATCTGCCTAGTTAGATCATCAATCAAATGTGCTTGTCTCCCTCTATTGAAACATTCAAAAAAAAATGTCGACTTGGGTGCCTACCTGTCTACGAGTCATAAGTCATCGCGTTTTATATTAAAAACAAAAACATCAGGTACTATATAAGCTAGTACGTTACTTTACTATCGCTTTATACTAATGTAACATAAAACACATCTTTCAAAACACAGCAAATCCTACGTAATCGGAAAAGGATAAAAATTGATTAACTACATTTATATTTAAGTTTTTATGTCCTTATAAATAACTAGTGGCTCCGGGAGCTGTAGACTTCGCGTTAAAAAGTAGCTTAAATTGTATGTTGTTTTACAACAAATAAGTTCTGAGCATAGACTTATTCATATTAGGTTCCGAGTAGCTTACTTGACAGATGATTTGACATATTTTTCATATAACAGCTGTCAAATCATCTGTCAACTAAGCTACTCAGAACTTACTTTTACCACAGTGTTAAATACATTGTGAAACAGGCCCTTAATAAAATAAATAAAATAAAATAAATTCTGTCACAACCTTATTATTTTCAAATTTAGAATATTAGTCAAAAATGGTTTGATTGATTTTGAACTATGAACTTTTAAGGCCAGGATGTTCGAAATTATCGAAACTAACCTATTTTTGATTCAACGGTAAACAATCTAATATTCTTTGGTTTGAGCAGATAAAAATATGTATTGTAGTTTCATAAACGATCTTGATTATTTTACGGTTAAAAACACGATATTCGTATCTTCACTCGACTGTAAAAATAGGCAAAGACTAAGAAAATTATTTTTATAATTTTTGGATAATACTTAAAGTTTATTAACCTCTGACTCACAAATAATAACTAGAAAAATATGTATTTTTGAAAACGGCTGAAAATGTTTTTTTTACAATTATCTCCGCTATTTTGAAAAAAATCGTAAAACGGAATTGACCAAAAAATTTTATATAGGTAATTATCGGACCTGCTCACGAGAATCGGTTGAGAAATGCGACCTGTGGAGGAGAACAAACGGATACCGGAAGGACATACAAAAGCATTTTTGCCCAACCTGAAGTAGAGACGCTTCGCTTGCGCTTTGCGCTCGCTCGATCAATTATCGATGACGTCAAAGAGTTATAAAAAGAAAAGAAAGGCGTAAGTTTCTGTAACACGTCTATGAAAACTAACAGAAAAAAACAGTAATGAGTTTCGCAATAATCTGCAACGTCGTCGGTAGATTCTGTTCATACCCCCCCCAATTAACACAGTTATTGTTCGTCCAATCTAATAATTATTAGCGCGACCGCAGTCCGCTAGCCGACCGCAAACGCGTCATCACCAAATTGTACACAAACATTGTAACATATCCGCGAAACTTCAATAATTTAAAAGAAAATATTTTTTTAAGAAACAATTTGAAACCAACAACTTCTCCACTGGCCTAACATAACAACACACTCACAACGATAACTAATTTAAAAAATGAAAAAGTATTCATAACTACCTATCTGTTTATTAAGTACTTACTTAACACAGCTGAACAGCTGAGTCAAATTGCTGACATTTTGCACGGAGACTTGTACTTTTATTCGTAATTTTTTAAAGTTTTCTTAGTGGGAAATGATTTGTAACTTCTGTTAGAGCTTCGAAATTCTAAAGTTTCACTGCACTAAAAGTGCAGTGAAACTTTAGAATTTGACAAAAGAGACGTTGACAAAAGTTGCTACAATATCAGCACGCTTATAGTTCTGAAAGTCTACAAGATAATTTGTGCAACCTCTTTTCGAAATTAAATATGAGGAAAGAAAGTAATTAAAAAAATTTGTTGAGAATGTTTTAAACGATTTCTTTTTATACAGTTTACAGCCACTTCGGTTTGACACTTTTGATACAATCGCAACAGTCGCACAATTCAATTCTTGTGATGTATTTTAAAGACTATCCTGTAAAGGAAATGTTACGTCACGTTGACGATTTGATACTTCAAGCAAACTCTCTTTCCATGACCACTGCTGATTCTTATTGGTATTTACAAAATATTCCTAATAAACGAAGATTGGCCTAAAATTTGAAATAACTTAAGAAGAAGAAAACTCGAAGCAAGTCTTGATCTCGACCATAAATTACCTGCGTACATTGAGTTGTAAATAACAGATCTAATATGAAAAATCAAGATGATGATCGAGATGGAACTTATGTATCGGCACATTAGAATCGAATTACACAAACAAAGCAAATTGAATTATGGTACTTAAGACACGTGACACTAACGACTTCGCCGCTTACTAACTGGTTTGATTGTTATTATAAAATATGCACGGCTTGTTTCTTTAAAATCTGATCTAAAATGATTTCGATGATTTAACATGGTTTCTGTGCAATAACTCAGATTGAGTCGATTAGAGGATTCTAAAGTGGTTTTATGTTGTTTATTTTGGGAAAATTGCAAATAAAATTTAAAGTTTTCTTAAAATTTTTTGGAGAAAGGTAATAAGAGAATGAATAAGTTCTTCTCCGTTTCAGTATTAATGTATATAGGTCTCGTACACTATTTAACTGATGTACTTAATTGAAGTGAAATCGTAATTTCCGAAGATTAATTGAATCTTATGACAGATGGTTGTGTGTTTTGACCGATCTATGGTCAGTGGAAATAATATATACCTAAGGTACGAATGAAATCCATTATGAAAAAAGTATAGTGATGTAGACTTACCCATCGATGTGATGATGGTGTTCATGTGTGTAGGGTGGAGGTGGCGGGGGCGGGGGGTAGGGGTCGTAGTGCACTTGGCGGTAGTCGTCGCGGCGCTCCGGCGACGGCGTGAGGTCGGGGCTGCGGCCGCGCAGGTACGCGCCGTCCGTGGAGCCGCCGCCGCCGCCGCCGCCGCCGCCGCCCGCCGGCTTGAACAGCACCTCCTCGATGTGCGCGTAGGCGTGCATGTCGCGCGCGTGTGCCGCGTGCGCCGCCGCCGGCCGTAGCTCCTGGTAGCTGCGCGAGTGGGACGGGGATAGCGCCGCCGGGTGGGCGTAGCCGAGCGTCGGCAGGGGGGGCGGGCTCTCCGCCTCGCCGCCCTCCGCGCCGCACTCCGCCTCGCCCTCTGCACACACACAAATACACGCTGTCAGTGATGGGAGCGTCCGATCCGATTGGTCCGCTTCCTTGCAAGCGTCTGCGCATACGTGCACACTGCTCTCTACCATAGTATCTGATTCCATCATAATGACAATTTATTTTACTACTCGGTTAAATCTTATGGTTGATTATTTCAAAATCATAGACACAACTTAACGTATTCGGACAGTTTAACTCAGAGGCCGACTCTATTTTAGTTTAGTTAAATAACTAAACCACCTACTATAAATTGACTTTAGGACGAAGTTTTAAATTAATTTCCAAATAAACAGTCATTTATGTAAACGAACTGTTAATACCTATAATGTAATTAGCTAATATTATTGATTTTTCTCAAAATTAATGTGTAAACAAACTAATTATTGTTAATTAACTAATGTCATTTAATGTGGTATAATAATTCAATTTGTGAAGCAATTATGAACTGCGTGTACCGCAGTTTATATTAAGAATAAAATAAATAAAAGCACTGTTCTAATTTATAATCAGTTTTAATCACTTAAATTCGTTCATTACAAGATAATAAAATTATAATTAATTTAATATTAGCATATTTTCATTAACAACAATAACTTGGTACGAAATGATTAACGCCTGTACCTACTGTTATTTTATTTCGGAAAGACATGGCACTCAATTAATATCACAATAATAAAATACTTATCAGTTCTAAACACTTCAAAAAGACAGAAATTGTTAAACTAGAATAAATAAAATATTACTGCCAAAGCAATCAAGCAGGTATTGTTCGTTACCTACACTTCAAAAAGTTTTTTTTTTTCAGGTAAATCCAAAACATGACGAACACGGTTATAAATCAAGTCAAATCAAGCTACAACTATTACTGTCTGATATCAAAATTCACTACACTACCACATGGTAAACAAAAACACTAGATAATGAGTGTACCACTGACGATGCGAAACGATCGATATCATGTGCTGATAATTATGAAAACACATGAATGAAACTCAGATAAAGATCCGCGCAAGGCCGCTCAGATAACCGCGCGTACACGACGCGCAGCCTCCGCTGCAACCGCCGCCGCGCCGCGCCGCGCCGGCGCACTCACCGCACCTTCAGCGTATTTACAAAACAACTTCACCGCACACACCACTCAACGGAACTTGTTGAAGGTTTCAGTCTCAATTTAATACTTGAGTAACATTGAGATGAAAGCTTTGGTTACGTACTGAAAAACTAATAAAAAACAACAAACGCGATAAAGTAGAAGTACTGACCTGTTTTACAACAAATGCTGTGGACTTCAGAAATAAACTCGTCAATCTCGAAGTTCTCCGGTTTTCGCCAGGCGCCTGGCCACGCGTCGTGTAACATGGTGCTAGTGCGTGCGTGCGCGCGCGCTGCCTGCTCGGCGAGTACTGGCGGCGCGCTGGCGTTGGCTGCGCGCGCGCCTCACCACCCCCCTCCCCAACCTTTGTCCTTTTCCTTTTTCACCAATTTCGGGAAGACCAATCTCGATAGGGACAACCACATATTTACTTACATACTCTGCCCCTCGCCGCCTCGTCCCGCTGCCCTTTGTGTATCTCACGCACACTTAATGTTAATAACTTTTTGTAACTGATTTGTTAGTATAAAATTCAAAACAAAAGTATCAAATTAATGTACTGTTCCAATTATTTGTAATGCCAGTAGAGTTCAAGGACGACGTTGATGTCTTTTTATTCGCAAAAAAATAATGTTTTGCTTTTCGTTTTGCTTTCTTTTGTTTACATTTTAATTAAATTTTAAATAAACACAACTTTAGAATTTCAATACTAGACATGAAACTTACTTATTAGGTACAGTCACGTCTATAAATATGTAAACAGTTTATAACTTTGTCACTCTAAAAGCTTATATATTTTTGAAGGACAAATTACAACTACAACAAAGTGACAAAGTTCTAAACTGTTTACATATTTTTAGACGTCGTGACTATACAGGTAAAATATTTTGCTTTAAGGAAAAATTCAGTGAAAATTTTACTGATTAAATAACATTTGCTATTTTTCTTACAATAATAAAAATGTTCATGCTGGTAACAAACTGTAAAGTAATGAGACGAGAGTCGCTATATGCTAGCGACTCGGTAGCTATTGGTCAGTGCATTGGGCCGGATTCCCAAGGGTGCGGGTTTGAGTCCCATCTGAGGTGCTACGGGTGAGTCGATTTTTTCTAGTATTTTTTTCTAATATTACTTATCTTAATATAAAAAAAAGCGTTTGGAGCATTTCAATCGGTCCAGCTGTTTTCGAGTAATCGGTAAATGTACACAAAAATAAACATACAGACGAACATAGAACCTCCTCCTTTTTGAAGTCGATTAATAATACACTAGATAATGAGTGGAACCCTATACCGCGCGCAGTCCGACACGTACTTGTTTATTTTCTTTTCCACGCAGGAAACGGGGCCTAAATGAAAAATCTAAAATAGTTGATAACTAAAGCAGTAAAGCACCCAGAGCAAAACTTTTGTTCCTTTTATCGTCTGAAAAATGTTGATCTAAAGTTTTTAATTTGTTACAATTCACTTGTCTTTGATAATTTAAAAAAGATCTGCACTTTATTCTGTGTATACCTACTATAGTTGTTATAATTGTTTACTAATATGTGTGATTTCGGTTTTTTGGTGTTACATTGTTTAGTATTAAGATCTGTTCATCGATTACAAATCCACCGTATCGTGGTGGTTGTAGCAGTAGTAATAGAAAGTGAATGGGCTCGGATAAGCAGCGCGTTGAATGCGCGTAGTGGCGGCTATCGGCGCAGGCGCAGACGGTGTGTCTGCTTCCGTGCGCTATCGCCGCGCAAAGGAGATAACGCGCCACGTGCGAGCCGCCATACGCCATACGCCGCGCAGACCACAACTTTTCAAAGACTTAACATCTCTGGATCCATTAGACCAGCGCCTACCAAAGCATCAACCACATCATCTACAATATGGCACACCTTTTCACTATCTTATTTTACCGGCTTCCACTAGATATAATTTTGACATTATAACAACAAAAAAATAATTTTAAACTTAACTGGACAACAACATCTTTTATTTGGTATGAAAGAAAAATACACCTACCACTCAAAAAAGTCGTATGTCAATGTCCTAAAATATACTATATCGTGATATATATACTCTGCCACAGTCGATTTAGTTTCCATAACTCTACCGTCTACGCCATCAAGTTTTACTGAACTCAATATCTGCAAAGATGCCGTAATGTCATGAAATGTAATTAAATGTTATCAAAACATTTGAAATTTGAATTTGAAACATTTGCTCTCCTTTATAATTTCTGGAATTAAATTAACAGTACCTATTCATCCGAAGCAGCGAAGTGTGATTGCAGCGGGGGCTCGTTCTGAGAAACATTTTTTAATCTAAACTAAAAGGCCCCAGATATGGCACAAAAAGAAATGTAAGAAGTGACTAGTCTTCACTTTTCAGCTCTATAAAATATTTACAATGATACTTTTTTTTTATTCAACCATCGTTTCTGAACTTTCTGACAATTCGTCGTTTATAAAACGACCTTTCGCAGTGGTGACCTTACCTAGATGTAAATTGTTTTAACAAAACTTGTTTCAAATTCAAAATGCATTTCCACATGCAACAAAATGAAATGATATATCACATATTATGTGATATGAATAAAAATATATTGTTTTCCAAAATGGCTAAAATACTAAGCTTAACAAGCTCGCTTGTTTCAAAATACGTATTATTAAAGACTTATCTTAATGATCTTTCAATTTAAAGCTATTCATGAAGGATTAAGTCTCTTTTGTTTTGCGTTTATTGTTAATATGTTTTTCACGTGCGACTATTTCTTAATGATTTTGTTTTTAGTATTATTTGGAATGCATACTTAAGTTTTCAAGAACAGTAAACTTCAAAATATTGAGATCGATGTATTGACAGAAAACTATACAAAAATATCCGCTTCTTTTAACACCAAAAAATTAAGTATAATTATTGATGCTTAATATAACATCTGGTCTCAAAACAAACAATAAATTATGTCAAATAATAATTATCAGCATACAAAATTATGAGGTCCTAACCAAACACATAAAAAAACATTGTCGTAACTTTTTGTGTCCGTCTAAAGTTTCAGAACGCAATAAATTTGATGAGTTTGAGAGGAGATAGATTTAACATTGTTTCCGTGAATCGCGGTCGCGGAGTGTAAACCTGTCGGCGCGACCGTCTCTGGGAACCAATAAATTTTACCGCGTTAGCGTAGTGGTGACGGCGAGCGTGGCTGCGCTGCGCCCGCGCCGCGCGCGCGGCCCCGGGCGCTGGTGGTGTGTTGTGACAGCGTGGCGCCCCGCGGCGCAAGCCTTCTCATCCACCCACAAATAAACAAATCGTCCGCACAATAATCATCACCGCAGGTGGCCGGCCCCCACCGACCCGCTCATTCAGTTGTCATCTCCTGTTTGTTTATGCAAATCCTTTCGGATTCTGGTTGACAGACGAAACAAACTAATTTGAGTTTCAAACATTTTGCAAAAACATCATGTCATTTGTGGCAACGAATTCCGTCGAAGGTCGTGTAGATTCTCACACGGGACATAAGCTTTTTATTCTTTTGTTGGTGAGCTTAGTGTGGAGGATTTGTGTGTTCCCAGCGTAGAACAAAAGACGTCGGCTGTGCGCTAATGAGCGCTTCGCGGAAGGACCCGCGCGAGTATAAAACACGTACGAAAATGTGGCTTCTCAGCGATCAAAGATCTCCGGGCCCAAAGTCAATGAAAGAAAAAAATAGTCAGTTAAATATTACTTAATTCATTTGTAATTTTGTTCAACCTAAACTCCTTTAAAAATGTCATTGTTATCTGCAAGTATTGTAATCGACACTTTGGGTTTCTTTCAGTATTTAAATAAAACAGTTGCCGAAGGAAATATTACTTATTGGCGACATTACCTATAAGCAACACTAGAGCAACTCCCGCAAAAAAATGATTACCGTGTAAATACACAATTTATTAAAAATCCAAGCTGATGGTCCCCTCGCAGCAAAATATCATTAAGTTTGTGTGTTTATAAATAACTATTGATATTTTTCGAGGTGACCATCAGCTTGGACGGTAATTATTGTTTGCGGGAGTGGCGCTAGTGATGTATACAACGTGCTACAAAAAAAACCCCTAAACCCAAATATGGTAGGTAGAGGGGCCATCAAACTGAACAACTTTTACAATGGGACCAACTCTGAAATCGCGTCCTTATCTATCTCGAATAGATCTTAAAGGGTTTTTTGTAACACGTTGTATAATGTCGCCTTAATTTTAGCAATTTATTGAATTTTCCTTTCACGTTTGATTACTCAAAAGATATTTTTAAATGTATCTAATCTAAGAGCTTTTGTGCTACAGTTTAGACATTTGGGATCTAGTCATAGTAAAGTGGACATGCCAGTAGATGTGTTATCCAGGACATGGACGAGGAGGCGGCCGGCGCGGCGTGTGACTAACTCACGCGGAATTCCCCGCCCCGCGCGTCCCGCGCGCCCCGCACCACTGTATTTGCCACACAAAACACCCTTTGTCTGCTAATTACCCAAAAAAGCTTAACGCAAAAAGGTCAGCTTAACCCCCAAATAGATCACTGCATTCCCACAGAAACAGGTAAAAAAATGCAACCGCATAACGTAATTCGGGAAGCCGTCTACAAAGTAGATATTGTGTGTTTTATGGCAATTTCTAGAAAGTGGAACGAGACTCGCGGCGCCTTGAAAAGGTTTGTAATTTCCTTGAAATTTCTATGCAGGTCACCTTGGAAAACGTTCTTGCAAAATCGTTCGTGTTCGTTATTTATTACATAATATAAACGTATGCGGGGTTATTTATATTTGTTTTGCCTTTAACAAATCTAACGGGTAACAAAAGTTTTTGTAATCATTACCTATTTAATATATATGTGGTGTTGCAAGTGGAAATGCAACATGGAACGAGTTCAAACATGAATAGTAGATTGTACAACAAGTGCATAACACGTAACATTTTACCTGAGACGTATATATTCGTGGATAGTCAAGTCGAGGCTAAAATGGGTTTTATGTACGAGTTATACACTCTGCTTTTCACTTCGATTGTGAGGAAATTAAACGTAAATATTGTAAAACAATTTCAAATCGCAACACAAAGAAAAATTAAGAAATTCCCTTCAATATACTTTTTTTATTTTTTTTACACGTGGCAGATGGATTATGTATAAAAATTAAGAAACAGAATGAAATAACAAGTTTATTTCACGAAGTTTACTTGCGTGTGTGGCTGTTTACCTGACGATCTTTGTCTTAGATTCTGAGACTTAGACGAAGATTTTACTTTATGCACTAGAACATAAAAAGCGATTTTATGCAGCCCATACCCGACTTAAAGACGAACTTTACGAGCATGAGAAGTGAAAAAGATTTTTATACTACCTGCTCGTCAATAGCATATTATGTGTCATGCAAACCTTTCCTAAAGTAAGTCATCACAGCCCCACGGTCTAGCCGGGTCATAATGTTGTACTGAATATCATTTTTCCCCATGGGAAATGTGATTTGAATTTGGAATGCAACCCAAGGTGCAATGAGAGTTTATTCTGAGTTAGGCTGTATGTTATCATCTTTTTTTTGCACTGCCTACAAATTAAAAAAAAGAAAAACATAATAATAATAATAATAAATAAATTTGACAATATATGCTCCGATTCCAAAGTAAGTAGCTAAAGCACTTGTGTTATGGAAATCAGAGACAACGGTGGTATCACAAACACCCAGACCTGAACCAATATAGAAAAGTTCGTTTTCTAAATTGACCCAACCGGGGATCGAACCCGGGACCTCAGAGATGGCGACACCTTGAAAACCGGTGTACAACCCACTCGACCACGGAGGTCGTTACATTAAAACTTTTTGCGAAATTCATTTTCACCCCTTCTTGGTAGAAGGATTTATTGGAATGTCGAACTGATCACTACAGAATAGACGACATTTTTTTTTTAAATAAATACTTAATTACTTTCTTAATAACAGTCATTGGTTTCAATTGCCTCGCAGAAAGTATTAAAAGCAGAGTATGCATCGCGGGCTTAAATGTGTATGTGTCTTGGGCGATCTTGAACCCCGTGTACGAGGGATCCTAGGGTTAACTCCCGAGCGGCGCGGCGAGTGAGTTAAGGCTAGAATCCTGAGTACGTGGGGCAATATAGCGCCCGGGACATAATACACTACTTTAAGCCCTCGTTGCATAATTCATTCCGAATAAAAACTGAAATATAAATAAATCACGTTTGTCTCTAAATTTTTTTGTAATATGTATTGTGTACGTATTTTGTAAGTAACTTAGTTTCAAAAATGAGAAAAATTAGGGTTTGCACTGCAGTGAACAATTTTTTTGCTAGATTATCTCGGTTAATCCATCATTTGACACGACAGAACAAAGAAAATATTTTTCCCACCAGAAAATGTTTTGCTTTGTTTTTGGCACTGTTACCAATGCAGCAGTGATATGGAGTAATGACAGTAGTTAAACCAATTTTTCTCCGACATTCGAATGTTGTAGGTTGGATTTTACAAAACAGCTCTGCTTACTAACTAGAGCTCCGTGCGTTACTCCTAATGCGCAGACACATTAGAGGGCCATTACTCATCGCGCGTGCCCGGAACTAGGCTTTGCTTTCCACTCAATCTGCTCCAAGTATGAAATGCCCAGAAACAATGTTATCGTGCTGCCATTTGGCACTGGGTCGGATGTGGCATCATTGCGCAACAGTACCTGCGCCTGCGCCGTGTAGTGACACACGCGGGTTGACTCATGAACCCTGCGACGGTACTCGGGCTACGCCAGGACACGGGTCCTTAAGAGTCCCTAAATGTTCTCAGATAATCTCGAAAGCCAAGCGATAATAATAACATTCAAATGGTTATCTTACCTAAAACTGAATTCTTAGTGGTTACCATAATATATTTATCAATAATAACACCTTAAGAATGTAATCAAGTTGTTTAAAATTAGAATTCGGCATAATGCCCCCATAAATCCCAAAAAAAACAAAAAAACGTTTTAAGCTACTAAACTAAACTATTGTTTTCTATAATAATATTTGCTACAGATAGTTTTAACATTTAAAGTTACAAATTCCCAAAAAAAGTCATTTCCAAACACGAACGATGGATAAACGAGTAAAAATGTAGTCACTTCGTTTGCTTCTGTGACCTCTAAACTAGGAGTAATTTATTAATATTTCACTATATTTCTCGGTTCTGATAATGATAAACAACATAAAAGTTTTAACGACTTTATCAGTAACTTGACAAAAATATCGGCCTCAATGGCATCCGCGAGTTATAAATACATAAGTATATTTAAAAAAAGTTATGGTGGCTGCTGAGTGCAAGCGTGACTAAACTGAAAAATCATTACATTATAGATTATTTAAAGCGAAAAATCGATGCATTCAATAATCACGTGATGAAATTTTTTTTTAAATTGCTGAATATTGTATTAATGGTCTTCGTAAAATTTTTCTTCCTGTTTTATTAAATTGTGTAATATTTGACCTATCTTAAATTATAAGCATATCCCTGCATGTCATTCGTTTGTTTTTGTTGGTTTTGCAATTACAGTATCAAATTTTAATTATGCTGCATTCGTTAAAAGACAATATTAACAACAATATCCGAAATAATAAGTTACCAAATTAAATACGAAAATTTCGAGTTACTTTTTTTGGATTGGATATGTATTTATTTTATAACTTAATAATTAATTTTTATATTCAACTTATTAACATTTCACTAAGTTGATTTTTTACTAAATATACATTATATTAATTCTAGGTTTTTAAGCGGCAAAATTAATAGTTATGTTTTTGCTGCTGGGTTATACGTATAAGTGAGTGCATGATATTATAATGTACCCACGTATAAGTACCACCCAGCAGCATACACAACCCCCCCGCCCCCTCCCGCAACCGCGTCACCCCTCCCCCCTTTGAAAGTGCCGCGTTTTACAGATTTTCTCAATTTTCAGGAAAACGATACAAGCTAGGACAAAATGGTCTTAAAACTTAATTAACTAATAATAAATTACCTTCAGTGTTCTAGTATTATCAGTACTAGAATCCATTTTAATACGAGATTTAGTTTTCAAGCTATGGTGCGTCAAAGTTGACTGAAAAGAAGAATTGTCAATTGAATTCTGAAAGTGCTGGGAAATATTGACAGATAAAGCAATTGTTATTGTCATAAAGTTATGATTAATTATACCAGTATACACTACTATTTGTAAACAAATATAAAAAAATCTGGAATAATTCTTTTAATAGGTTATTACTGCCTATATTAAAATATTTAATACTTTTTTTATTCTAGTTTTAAAATTGTAAAGGTAAAATAGAAAAAAAATAATCGATGCGTTTCTCACAAACACTCATAATAATATTTTTCTAGTAATCACGGTAGAACTTGGTGCTTTATTGGGCTCCTAACAAAGCTTATAATAGTAATAATGTCTAGAGGTGAGTGGGGGACATACAAGTTACTACACACACTACTAGCTAAACAACCGCCAATTTCGCGGGAGAGGACCATAAATAGGACGCTAGACTGAAGTAGTGGCGCGGTATCTGTAACGCCATCTGTCCACGGCGGCCGGAACTACAACGTCGCCACGTGACTTCGCTCTTGTTTGCTATGAAAACCGATGAAATGAAAACACTCATATGAGCCATTATTTTCCTACTTCATGCAACGTCAGTAAAACTCGCGTTGAACGTGCGCCCGTCCTCGAGGTACGGATTCAGTTTCGTTACTAAATTACTTTCATCAATGATACTAAAAAATAAACAGAAAAAAAGAAAAAGAATTAGTAAGGGAGTTACTCATAAAAATGTGTAGAGAATGCCCTACCTGGATGAATGTGAGTACTGCATTCAAGCAAAATAAATATTATTATGTATTCTTATTCTTATGCATAATTGGAGAAGAACGTCTTACTCAAACATGTTAGTGAATAACATTGTAATAAAACTTCGTAGGCTAACTTGCGAGCATCGCGTGAGTACAGGGGGCGGCGGGGCGGGGCGAGGGGGTCCAGAAGGACATTTAAATAAATATAGATATTAATATTTTTCAACCGCGGACAGAGGTCGCCGGTTCACTCGTTATCAGGAACCCCTACCCCTCCCCGCCCCACCCGCGCCTCACCGCTTGCTAGCAGATAGTGGGAGAAATTTATCGCCACACATCATCGCATCTCTACGCGACGCTGCTCTCCGCCTGCGCCCGCGCCGGTCGCTTGGAGTCGATCCACGCACGTTATGTAACTCTTATAGTGATTTGCGGGAATATTGTTTTATCTTGAGCAAACTGATGCATCGATAACTAACAATTTTTTTAGAGACATTAACTGCTATCAGATCAGAATTAAACTGAGCTTTTAAGCTTAAAAAAGCTCTCAAAACTAAGAAAGTAATTTAGGATAAAAGTAAGAGGCAGCAGTTAATGAGCAATTTAAAACTTAATAGACTAGATATACTTATGAATAATGTTCCACAAAATTTTGTCAGAACCAACTTCAGTAGCAGCTAAGTCTTTATACTCTGTTTTAGAGATTAGCCTTATAATATTATAAGTACGATGAGATTGGCATCGTCAATTTATGACAAAAAAATAAGCAAAAACGTAAAAAAAAATTCAATTATTCGAATTGTACAACCACATCGGTTGGAAAGTTTGTCACACGTACCACCATACCATTTCTCACTTGGAAATGTTCATGGTTGAATGAGCACCATGCGAGAATTAACGCAAACATTATGTGCTCGTCTGGTGGACTATTAGCCAGCTCGCGACACGTGACCGAGCTTCACGTGCGAGCATACGGGTGGCCGCCGGGACCAGGCAACCGAGCATTCGATGTAGACACTTGTAACACAGACCTGACTTTTTAATTCGGTATTAATTTAAGCCTCTTACATAGCAAAAAAACATAAAAAAGATCTAGGAAAATCAGAAATGTACACACACCGCTTGAGACCACGTGTCAGATTTTCCAAACACTTTCCAAAAAAATCTGTACAATGCTCCGAGTATCTAATTCTCTGATGTAAAGGCAAAATCTAATCCAAGGCTGGTGCATGGACGCTGTTCGTAACGGCTTTTCGGATAAGAACTTTTTTGCTATAGACACATTGATATTATTCCCTAAGAGCATTCGTTATCAGTTTGATCTTCTATCAGTAATCATCATCGTGTTAATTATTGTTAATCAAGTTTCAACCTTTTGCTTTAGCCAACAAAATATTGACAAGACACGTAATTTGCAATGTTGCCACTGCTGGGCAACAGTCCTTCCTTATGGATGGAAAAGGAGGATGGGCCATGACTCACGCCACGTGGGCCTAGTGCGTATAGGTGGGTGTTAAAGACTGAAAATGCAGCCGGGACTAACGGCTAAACGCGCCTTCTGAAGCGCGGAGGAGCTCGAGATAATAAAATTTTGGTCACTCATTCCATGACCGACCCCTGCGAAAGTTTCTTAACCTCCGCAATCGCAGGGCCAGGCGCTGCGCCGCCGCCGCCTGCGCCACCGAGCTCCTCAAGAATATCGCGGGCTGGTAATACAAACGTGAAACTGATAATTCTGGAAATTCTGGAGTCTGGACCATCTATTACTGTTGTGTATAATATCTATCTATTACTTTTGGGTCTCTGGAGTACTGAAAACACTGGCAGGTAGTTAGAAAAGACGGAAAAAATATTGGAAAGAAAGTGGAAGTTTTGAAAGAAAGTTCTCGTGACTTCGCAATATCAGGGATTGGGCTGGTATCACAAGTTTAGACGGACCAAAAACGTAAAAGTTTTGAAAGTTAATGCCATGCAATTATTAGTATAGCGAGGCACTAATAAGGCGAAGAAAATATCTATGTAGGTGGATAGATAATTTCTTCTGAGCTTTACTTTTTTGAACTTTTCCCTTCAGGATCCAAGTATTTCCAAGTAATGGCTTCGTTTCTGGATGAGAACTTTAATATTGTATAGAATCTGGATAAGGCAAATATCTACTAATACTTCTTGCTGTGTGTTCAATCTAGGATAAACTAACGCATTCATACTTGGAGTGAATGCGTTTCAAAAGGTCTTTTTTGTTTCCACGTGTGGTATTTGTACATGCAGTGGGGTTGCAAAACCCATCATTGAAGGCGACCGAGGTCGTCCAACAAAACGTGGCGTTTATGTAGCAGCTGATGAAGAGCGTCCTAGAATGTGTAAAGTGTTTTATGAAGTCATAATATTGAAAGCCTTTTCTATTTGTGATCAACAATTATTCTCGTATGAAATAATGCATTTTAAATAAGTGCTGGTGCCAACTAGGTGAACACCAATAAACGAGTTTATCATCCAAAAAATGTTTTCATCAGGCTTACAAAGAAGTTTTTAGTGCTTAGCCACATCTCGGCTGCGCATTCATTCTGGGTGCGATAATGTGGCAATAACAGTGTCGCACGGCGAGCACACATCGCAGCACCCGGTGCATAACAAAACGTGCGGTGGTGCACGCGTGTCGCAATTCTAGCGTTGCGATCGATAATCGCGATCGACGTCACGTTCCGATATTTCGGTCGTCGTCGACAGCTTTGCGGCGCAGCACGTCCGAGTGGCAGCGCCTGCGCTCGCCGCCGCCGCCGCCGCCGCGCCGATAAGCGTTGTGAAATGTGGTGGTGGCACTGGTGGCTGAGCGAGCGGCGGGCGGAGGGGGCGGGTGCGGGGGGCCGGGGGGCCGGGGTCAGCGCGGGCGCCGCTTATCGCGCGTTCCCCCCTCCCGTCGCCCCCGCCCCAGCGGACGCTCCGCAATAAAGCATATTGTGATGATTCGCGGTACATAGTTATGGACGATTGTTATTACCAGAACGATGCTGCGATGCAAAACTCTCTGATCGATTTGAAGCACTGTGACGCCTCGAGTCACCTTCAACGGACTTATTTTGTTTTGTTCTTATCTTCGGTTAAAGTGATCATAATAAGTCTTCTTACCTACTCAGTAGTTGATAGCGATATTTAATTTTAGTTACCACATTTAGGTTATAAGGTCGCAAAAGGAAGCTTATGTTATGGTGGTAAAATCAACAGCTCTTTTTAGAGTTCCGGTGACCCTCATCCGTTCTGTCCGGCTGCCACACACACGATAACAAGAAATTGTTTTTATTTTTTAACGTGCTTCATGTTTCATATTATTAGTTTTCTAAATGTAGTGACATTAATTATCTTACGACGAGAGTGAAGAGCTGCTGAAAATATGCAAATAAATAAGTTAAATAAGATTAGTGTTTTGTTCGTTGTTCAATGTTTCTGATATTTTGAGTACTTATTAAAAGTTTATTTACTGTTGAATTGTATTATGGGACAAATAACAGACGTAATGATGATCTGATTCCTAAACCACCAACCTCATAAATCAAAATAAAGAAAATGCAGAAAGTTTACTAAACAGATATCGTGGAAAGTAAGTAATTTGTACAATAAATAAACATTTTAATGACAACATCAGTCAAATATTTATTTTGTTATGATCATAAATATACCTAAATTCCACCTATTCCACGATTCAATACAAAAACACTTTGTACTTATCTATTACTTGTACTAACTTATCTCAAAATTTAAATAAATAACATCCTAAGGAATGAAAATTCGCAATAAAAAACATTGCCAAAAAAGTGTGAAGTATTTTTTTACCAGATCACGAATTCATAATCCACGTGTCGTTTATAAAAATATTTCTGTAAAGGAACTCATCAAAATAATTTTTGTAGCATAATCAAAAGTATGATATTTTCACTGTTTTATTTTAAATCTTTGTTTGAAGCTACGACATTTTAGATTATTTAAGATCAGAAATTAGAATTTACGTCTACGGGTGTTTGAATCACAACTTCTCGAGGAATGAAATCAAACAACATCTAATTTTATTTTCATAAATACAAAAAATATTGAAGTCATAAACGATACTGTTACAAGAATATATTATGAAAGTTTCATAAGATTATAGGGAAAGAAACCTAAAATAAGATATAGAAAAACCATTAAATGCTTAAAACCTTATCATTTTGACAAGCTCGGCTCAAATCTAAAGATATGAAACTGTAGGTAGTCCGGACTATTTACTTTACTATCGCAATTTATGAGGGTATCTTTAAGGTGTAGGTTCATTTGTTAGAAATCTTTGCTCTTTGTTTCAGTTTTATTTCAACTGGGAAAAAGACATCAACGAGCTTTGGTCAAATCTTCTTCTCTTATACAAGGTGTTACAAAAATACCCCTAATACCGTTTAGTACCGTTTAATACCCTAATACCTAATACCTGTTTCATACATTTTGATATTTTCGATTTTATTTTTTGTATGAAACAGCTGATTTTTTTTCGCGATTTCAGAGTTGGCCCCATAGTAAAAGTTGTTCAGTTTGATGGTCCCTATATACCATATTCGGCATTAGGGGTATTTTTGTAACACCTTGTATAAAATGAGAACGGGTACGGGATGAGTTATGGAATAAAAAGGATAAATAATTGTACCTAAAAATCGATATGGATGTCGTCATTGAAGTTTTATGGGGTGCTTATTGCAAAAATGGCATTTATTTTAAAGTTCAACACGACCATGTGGACACGATTTAACCCCTTAAGGGCTGAAATGGGGGTTCAATTTTTTTGTGGAAATATAGTACAGAAACTGGAACAGGAACGGGAACGGGAACGAATAGAAACGAGATATGGATATCCTACTAATATTATGAAATATGTGAAAGTAATATTTAGATATTTGTTATTAAATCACGCAAATACGGCTGAACGGATTTGGAATGGCACACAGATAGTTTATAGCCTGTGTACGATACTTTTAATCCCGGTCAAAAGTTCCCTAGGGATTTCCGAATGTCCACGCGGACTAAGTCGCGGGCAAAAGCTAGTTTTTAATGCTCAGCAAAAATGCAGACTATTAAAAAAGCCCCAAAAGCGGCGTAATCTAAAAATATTTTTAGTCTCCAAAAGTAATTTAAGGAAATGGCATTTCATTCGCTGTTATTCAAATTTTCTGGAATTTATCGAAATGGGGGTGTCGCCACGAAAATTGACCTTATAATAAGTCAAAATATTATAATATATGAAAAGTAGGTAGGTACATTGAATTTTTGTTATTTTGAATTTTCGAGATAGGTATTTTTAATACTTAAAGTAAAATACTGGACATAAGTTTAATTTTACAAAAATTATGAAATAACAATTACTGAGTTTTTTCTACCGAACAATCAGCAGCCTGGCAGCAAAACAGTTTTATTTTCGTGCAAATGTGCTATTTCTATGCCGACTTTTTTTTGTGCAAACTGAAAAGTCTAATGCAGCCGTTACTGTCAACACAGACCATAGAGTAAATGAAAACACCCGTGCAGTTGTCAACTTATTAAAACAAACTTTGGATCAAACTACATTGAAGCCAGCCAGAACTTACAATTCTCCGTGCAGATAACGCAACGGTTGTGATGGACACGTCAGATTACAAAGATAAAATACAACAACTTTTAGCTGATGAGAAAACCTACAAACATGTTATTTTAATGTTGCTCTTAAAAACTAATCAGTATACTAATGCAAAAATGTTAGTGCGTAAAAACTGCGCTCAATACCCATTAAAGTAGAAGTGACAATTCTGAAATAATTCATGATATTATAGAATCGAAGCTAAACTGAATAAGGGCTATTTTGAGTTGAATTTGAGCAGATACTTGGTGTTGTATGTTGTCGGGTTGGTTCCAGCCGAGCTGGCAGCGCTTATCGCCGGATACGCCCCCGCGCGGTGCACACGCACACGCAACGCATATGCCGGCCCTACTAGCGCGCATACATAACCATTCTGACGGCATCATTCATTCACAGAAAAGTTCTATAACTCGATCTGTACTTACAAAGCTCCTCCTATATCCGAAGTGAAATATTCCATTACGTGAGAAATCCTGTCTCGGTGCGTACATTCTCTTCTTAGAAGCACAACATTAGCGTTTTATAGTTCATAGCGCGGCCGAAAAGAGGTCAGCGGGTGGCGGAGGCTGCGCGGGCGGCGGTCAACACTCGGTAACAATAACAAGGAAGCGGCGCGGAGGCTGCGGCGCGGCGGCGCGGCGGCCGGCGGCCGGCGAGCGGCGGCGCGTGCGCCTCCCTACTGCGCGCGGACGGTGCACTACGATTTCGCTTTATCTAATCGCAGGATGATAAAGAGCTACGAACCACGCCGTGCCGCCGCCGCCGCCGCCGGCCGCAGCCGACACCCAGCTGCCAGCGACACCCAGCATTAAAACCGCTGCGGTCTCGCGTTTCCGCTCTTCGTGAACTCCACCGGTACGAAGGATATAAAAATGGTGTACGAACGTTACCGATAAGAACAACCCCAGCCATAAACGTCAAAACTACATGTGAATCGCATTTGAAAATCGACCATCCATCCTACGCATTAAGCGTTTTCTCGTTTGGCCGATAGGCCTTTCTCGGCGCAGCGGTCGTCGAGTGCTCTCGCGCAAGCCGTAAAGCGGGCAGTAGTGGTCGCGCGTAAAATAAAACCTAGTCACTCCTAATAAACCTAGACTCGAGTTACAAACAAAGGCTCGTGTTTCATATTCGCGTATGAGAACATTACTTCAAGTAAGTCATACGTCATTTTTGAACTAAAAACTAACAAGAAGAAATGTAGAGATACCAATATGACAAGAATTGAAATTCTCCAAGATTTTGTTGGCTTCGTGGAACGAAATAAATATTAATATTAAATAAAAAAATTAAAAATATGCTTGGACAATTTCACACAGTGCCCTAGCCTCAAACTAAGCAAAGCTTGTAACATGGTGCTAGAAAACTGATATACTACTTATATACTTTTAAATATATACTTATTATACATGGTAACACTCAGACCCGTCACAGAAATTAAAATTCATCATTTTAATTTCTGCCCAGCCAGGAATTGAACCCAGGACCTCTTGCGTGGTAGAACGGCATGTTGACCACTGCACCACTCAGGTCGTCAAAAATAAAAACATAAATAAAATTTACTACACTTTACATGAGTGATCTAATCACACACTCATATTCTCGGGAGCTCGACATGATACAAGCGATCCTACGTGATTATATCGTCAACATCAACCCGGAAATTACCTTCGTGTCGTAATTTAAAATAGACATACTTACTGTTAGTAAACATTAAAATTGTTAAATTGAATTCGTACCTCACTTAAAATATAACGAACTTGGTATTATATTTATATTTTATTTATTACAAGTAAGTAACAAAAATTTACTTAAGGTAGTGCGTTACCTGCGCACTTTGAGGTGTAAAGGTATTTAATAACTTTATAAAATATCCCTATTAATGGCTGTGGTATCCAATCAAGAGTATTCGCAAAGTGTAGTAACTTGTAGAATACTCTTGATTGCATTGATTATAACTATACAAATAAATAGGATTAATAATAAATCTGATAGAAAAACTTTTATGTAAATTATATTATGCTCAAAAAGCATCATGGAAAAAATATTATGTAAAGTAAATTATGACTAAGAAAGATTTTGTGTTTGAGACCAAGAAACAATAATGATTGCGAGTATGCGCTAATGATGTGGTAACTCGCTATCTTAAGTAAATAAATGAATTGTCTTGAGTAGTCAAACATTTTGGAGCATTAATACAGAAATGGACGACTTTATGCACGAAGAATCTATCAGGAACAACTTTAATACCAAAACAACAATTTTCACAATATGTTATACTTACAAATTAACAAGAAACTTTTTGAAACCTTGAAATATTTGAATGTGTTTTTATAATTGCATCGATTCAGTTATATAAAAATGTGTTTAATGAACGTAAGAAAATTGTAGAAAAAAATACAAAGAAACCTGAAAATATGATTAAGTTTCTTACGGACGTTCTTTTACATAAAAAAAGTGAAATTTAAAAATCGAGAACATTTTAATATTTGTTTCAGCTAAGTGTGTCAAAGGATGATTTAAAAATTAATTAATTTGCTCGTAACATTTGCCTAAAATGTATCGAAGGGCGCACCGGCGGCGGCGGCGCATGCGCAGCTGGCATGTAAACAGTATTATCAGCCAGTTATCTGCCGCACAGCTGACTGCCGCCACCACGCACTCACAATCACTTTCTAATAAGATACTGCTCATTATCAAATTATCATATTAATTTGATAACTTTAAGAGAATTACTAATCTGATTTGCATTGTACTACAGGCAATCAGAACCAATCAACGCTTCTTATGAACTCCCTACAAGAAGTGAAAACGCGTTTAGCATTTTTTTACTATTTTATATAAAAATATCTTCTAGTTCATCAATAACAGTGAATCTGTCGATCGTTCAACTAATAGATACACATCGTCTTACATTGTGGATTGATTGAGTGTGGCTACTGATAACGTAATTAATAATTATAATACAAGTCGTCGCTACATTAAATAAATCTCTCGGCGATAGAGACACTTATTATATTTTGTCAATAAAAATAATGTTATTTCTTTGAACTAATTAACTTAAGAAATCATGGAAACGTTTGTTTCCTTATAAATAATGTTATTATTGTTTAAGTAAATTCAGAGGTATTTGATGTTTATTCAAATATAATGGTAAAAAAGATATTTTTGGCATATCTGATCTCACCCGATATAACTTAAAATCACTTTCTAGAAATTGTGTCAAAATCGCTACAAAGCGCGTTTGGTACAGCCCGGGCAGCATCGGGCACCAAAATAAGTGTAGGAGGACTCACCGAAATGGTACTCAGTCTTGGTGGGTGTGATGGAGACGTCCATGGTGGCGCGTGTGGATGCAGCGGCGCGGGCATGCCGCGGTGAGTGAGCGGTGCGCGGGCGCGTGCGCGCTGCGGCCGACGACGCGCGAGTCCGGCCGCCGCGCCGCGCCCCGCCCCGCTCCCCGCGCCCCGCCCGCCCGCGCCCGCGCCCGCGCCCGCTGACGCAATACCGGCCGTCGCCGACACCCTGACCCCGGCGCCGCCGCCGCCACCGCCGATGCCTCTCCACACATCTCGTTTCTCATCACAGCTTCTCACTTTAAAACCATTCCTTTTTGTTACTTCCTACTGCCAGAATATATTCGGCCAACACATCATCGCAAAGCCAATGGTGGACATAAGCATCTCATGTGTGAGGATGTTGCCATAATCTTTACTCTTGCCAGTTGTGGATCGCAATGTTGGACCGCTTCCATCGGAAAACGCTGCCGGATACGACACAACAATAGTAAAGCTTAAAGATAGTTTTCCGCGTAGACTAAATTACAACTGGTGGCTCTGTGAGCTGTAGACTTCGCTTAAACACATCTCCGCCATTTTGAAAAAAATCGAATAATTGAATCGACTAAAAAATCTATTTAATAATCGAACCTGCTCAACTTTCTCGAGAGTTAGTTGAAAAGCATTTTTGCCCAAGCTGAGAGAAGCTAGAGACGCTTCGCTCGCTTGGTCAAAATACTGTACTTGATAGCGAATCTAGGTACAAAAAAAGGTCTATCGGAGAATTACAAATTTAAGCTGCCTGTAGCCAGCGGCCAGTGATTCCACCCAGGTCAGCGGCGGCAGCAAGAGGACAGGTATGGACAGTGACAATAATCATGTAAAGGTTACGTATACGTACGTGGGACAGGTGACAACAACAGAGACATGCTACATCGCTGGCTGAGGTCCTGACCTCAGACCTGCCTACTGCAGCCTGTATGGCCTATAGCTGGCAGTAAATTAAAGCTGGCAAATCGTAATTTTGTCACGTGATGGCATTAAATTTTGTCACTTTATCGAATTTCAAAATATCAAGAGTTTATTCTGGACATACACAAGAACCACAACATAGAGAAATATATTAAATATTAAATCTATAATTCATTATTTGTTAGAAAGTTAAAAGGAATTATTTTTTTCAAGTCACGCACGAAACCTTTTTTTTCCAAAAACTACACCTAGTGCCAGCTTGAGAGAGCAATTGTATTGGATCATAGATAATTATTGAAGTATTTAAGGATTCGCGTATTTTCTCACGACTGATGTGTACTAAGCAATTTCGACGGCCTCTTCCTTGGGAAGGGTGGAGCCTTTAAAATCGATTGAATAGCTCCTCTTTTTACATAAATAAACATTCTTACAATAATATTTGTAATTAGTTACAGCAATTTATTATACCTTGTTTTGGTTAGTACAAAGATCTTAAAAGTTAAAACAGCTTACACAACACCACTATATACACTGCAAAACATCCTTCAAAAAACCCGAAAACAAAAACAAAAACAGCTTTAAAATAAAATACCTTTAAAAAGCAAGAAATAGAATAGAAAGAAAAGCAGTTGTCCTCCCACTCCACCCGACTTCAATAGACGTGTTATATTAATATGATATAATAGGATATGCGTATCTAATAATTTGAGTATTATTTCTTGCTTTTTAAAGGTATTTTATTTTAAAGCTGTTTTTGTTTTCGGGTTTTTTGAAGGAGGTTTTTCTTTTTTTTTTAACGCTTTTTTATTTTCAACTTTTTAGTGGTAGGTATGTACGCGTGTAAATATTTTTTAACTTCATATAATATTTTCTATGGTACAACGCCCATAACTCAATTTCCAAATTCACGCTGTTTGTTTTTAAGGAGTTCCGTTGTGCCTTCGTACTTCGTAGTCCAAGTTTAGTCCTAAACGTCGCAGACTATAGCTCGGTTTGTTTTGGATTGTCATAAACCTACCAATATCTCAATCACTATACATATCCTATTTGACTTTGAGGAGTTCCCTTGTCTATCTTCGAAGTCCAAGGTCCAATACTAATGAAATTAAAATGTGACCATTCTTGAGGTATACCCTTTCAAACAAAAAAAGAATCATCGAAATCGGTTCATAAACAAAGAAGTTATACCTGAAAATCAGCAAAAACTCGTGTGATGGTAAGTCAAATAATTGTTATTTTTCAGGATTATGAAAAAACTACTAGCCAGTTCTCTGTAATTTTTATGGGATCACACACAAATTGTGTTCTTTCAAATACAAAAAGAATAATTGAAATCGGTTAACAACTGGTGAAGTTATGTTAAAACAAACATAAAAAAAAAATTTAAATAAATACAGACGATTTGATAATCTCCTCCTTTTTTTGAAGTCGGTTAAAAAGGGAAAACACTTTGATATAGGCACGAAATACTTTCTAAATGTTTAATAGGTCTATTCATGCTCAATCATAAATAAAATAAAGAAGTTCAAGTTCAAATTTGTTTGTGTCTAAGAGGATTCCTTATAGGTATGCACCGCGTGCCGGCGTGGGGCGGCCCGCGCGGTCCGCGAGGGCGTCGTCGGCCGCCCGCACGTTCGTCGCTACTCACAATCGTTTAAGTTTAAATAATTCGATAGAATTTGTGATGATCTCTTTCTCAACGGTCAAGGGACCATTTCAGACATTATTATCAGACGTTAAAATGTTCATGGAGATACAAATAACTGTTTCTTTTACCAATAGGACCTATTAGAATTAGAATTTAAGGGCCTACTCATAATAATATGGCCATTCTACTAAAATTTACGCTAGTAGAATAGAATGACAATGTATGGGGTTGACAGAGTTGTTAGGGTGAAAAAGTTCCGATTAGGGAGACTGATCACCCATCCGGCTTCGCTGGCGTCCCCCCTTCCAAAATAAAAAATGGGATTGACAGAAGCTAAGCGTTAGCTTAGGTCATTCCCATACATTGTTATTCTATTCTCTAGCGTCAATTATAGTAGAATGGCAATTTGAGTAGGGGGGCTGATTATCTGATCTGGCCCATGTATACACTCATATGGTTCCGTACCTTAGAAGGAAAACACTATTTTTTTTATTTTATTAATAAGATCCATATTATTCTTATAACTCTTCGTTCGAAGTTATAATTACACTTTTCAAAATGTTAGTGAGAGTTAGTTTATTTTCTTTAAACATCCTACTTAGGATATTATCATAATTACATTTTTGAACAATGCATTGTCAAAGTTTCCCGGATATAATTCCATAAGTAGGAGAGGATGCACGTTACTAAATAAACTAGTCTAGTTAATTCAGTTGAGGAATTTTCTGCTCGAGCCATAAGTTAGTGCTATGCGTTGTCTATTCAGTCAAGTGGTTTAGCAACTATCGCAAGGGTCAGTCACGGGGTGTTTCCTTTATTTATGATAGTTTTCAAATCCCACAAAACTTCTGAGATTTGTCTCTATTACTATATCGAGTAGTTAATTTCATCTTCAAAGTCACTTCTACTAGGTAGTATTATCTTCAATTCAAGAATAAAAAAGACTCACTCACCTGAAAACATAACGCTCAAATGATTTGTTATCTTTGGAGGGTGATTCACGTAATCCAAGAACGGAAGTGAACCTATAATGCTTTACCTGTGGCACTCCAAGAATTACTTTACCAAATTGAAATTAATGTCAAACACTAAAGTCTACGGTCTCTTGGAGTTGTAAATAAGTTCCTACTTCAAAAACTAAAAAAGAAAACCACCTTTAAAATCCTAAAAATAAAAAGAAAAACAGCTTCAAAATTGAATAGCTCTAAAAAGCAAAACTAATTAGGTTCATAAACAAAGAAGTCATCAAGGTAGTTAGCTCAAAATCATAGTACTATCAGGAAAACTTGGAAAGTACTCAACAGAATTAAAAAAAGTGGGACCATCTCGCAAGAAAACTCAATAAAAAAAGAATAATCAAAATCAGTCCATAAATGTCGAAGACGCACGCGCGAACAACGATAAAAAAATCATACAATCGAATTGAGAACTTCCTCCCTTTTTTAAGTCGGTTTAAAATCTATTAAAAGATTTTTAACTTTAAATAAATCAAAAGTATATCACCTCTATTCTTAATAATATCACATATAATATCGATTACAGATACCTACAAAACTTTCTGAAATGAAAGACATAAAGAAAATATCCCCCGATTAAAAGTGATTAGGTACCATATTTGATCCACCTATTCATAAACAATAAACTTAGAATAATCCGTCGCGGCTGCCATTACCTGCCCCGAAATGAACTAACTTACTAATATCTTGCAGTTGTGATTCATTAGGATTTAAATTGAAATAGAACTGAGCGATGGCAGTGGCAGCCTCCGACAGATTTTTATTAAGTTTGTTATTTATGGATAGGCGTATAAAATATGTATAGTACTTTCATCACTTTTAGTCAGGGATTTTCGTAAAAAATATTTAACTCTTTTTCAAAAGACTAAATAATTTCAACAGTCCTGTTTTTTTTATTATTAGTTTTCCATTTTTTGTATATGACGTTTTTACATCCAGAGAGGGTTTTTTTTGCATTTTTTTTAATTTTGTTTTTTATTTTAACCTTCTTGGGGATAACGTTACCACAGAATACGTTACTGTCAACATCATGCTAATATATGTTATTAAATGTCAACATTTTTGTTTTATTTATGTGTAGAAATTTTTTTAGAGAACTCTTAAAGTGCTAACTTATCTGGTTGCTACTGCGCCCCCTGGCGGTATACCACCATGAAACATGTCTAAGAACCTACTCTGAAATGAAACCTTTCGAATGCAAAAAACCGCATCGAAATCGGACCAGTGGTTTACGGGAAAAATGGTAACATACAGGCAGACATACATACAAACAACCTCTAACCCCAAACGCATATACCGCCTCCATTCCGTACCGTCCGTCGTCGTGGGTAAAAAAAGTTGTAAAGATGGAAAACACTTAGGTATTTAGCATTAACTAAAGATCTATAAGATCAATGAACTCTTGTTTTCAAGGAAAAACTAAGCATATAAATTTAATAAAACACATCTAGCGAAGTCGGGTGAGAATTTTAAAATTAAAAAATCAGCCAAATGCGAGTCAGACTCGCGCACAAAAAATCACATTTGTTGTATGGGAGCCCCATTAAATATTTATTTTATTCTGTCATTTCGTATTTGTAGTTATTGCGGCAACAGAAATACATCATATGTGAAAATTTCAACTGTCTAACTATCACGAGTCATGAGATACAGCCTGGTGACAGACGGACAGACAGGCAGACGGACGGACAGCGGAGTCGGACGACGGAGTAGTAGGGTCCCGTTTTACCCTTTGGGTACGGAACCCTAAAAAAGAAGATGCCCTCAAGCCCGACTTCAATATACGTGTTTTATTAAAATTGATATGCGTATCTAATGATTTAAATATTATTTCTTGCTTTTTAGAAGTATTTAATTTTGAAGCTGTTTTTGTTTTTATTTTCAGGTTTTTTAAATAATGTTTTTTTACACAAAAATAGGTATCGATTCTTATTAATAATAATAAATAAATAAATAATAAAATAAATAACATCCCAAAACACTATGTTTTAAAAAAGTTCATCAACTCTTCATCAAGATATTTCCCTTTATGAGCGCAACCGCCTGAAAGGCAAAATAAATTCCTAAATCACAACGAAACAAGTAGCTCTATCTAGTGATAACATCGTTGTGCCTAATCTCGTGCCTGCTAAACTAACAGCATGGCCCTCCGGCAAAAGCAACAGGTTCGGTGGCCGGTGATTGCTGAGAGTCGTACCCGTAGTGCTTTGTAAGGTTAAAAGAGGGAGCTGTGTTGTTGATCAGATCTAATCTCTCAAAAATTTAGTTTGTCCTTTTAGTTTTAAAATGTTTTTGTTGATTTTGCTTTTTGGGAGTTCACCTAATTTTATTTTATAGTAGTTTATTTATTGCTGATGATTGTTGACTATGATCATGTATACAGCGCCATCTACTGAGAACTGAGAAGTATATGAATTACCCGTTTTATAAATGTGACGCACGCGCACATTTGTGGATTGTGTGGGCAGCTGTCATTGTCAGTGAAGTAAAAGTAACGTTTAGTCTGCTTTCGGCAGTGTCATCAGGTGGACCGCTCTGTGGAGGTTAAGCAGTTTAAGGAATTCTCCAGTCCAGGTGTTGCCTAAGAGAGGAGGATGTCGGTAGGTGTCGAGGTGACGGTGCGCGCGGCGCGCCGGGAGGACATGCCCACCGTACACAGATTAATACAAGTAAGTCGTAGACTAGTTATGTATCTTGATTTTAACTATACTTCCTGGAATCCCTGTCGATCTCAGCTGTTTCATAGTTTACAAAAATGTTAGGTAATATGAATTTACTAGAAGTGCTACCATAGGAATACATAAATATTGTTTCAATCTTTAGGATTCCGTACTCAAGTCAATAAGGAACCCTTATAGTTTCGCCATGTCCGTCTGTCCGTCCATCCGTCCGCGGCTTAGCTCATACTTGAGGCCCATAGTACTAGAAATATGTAATTAATTTGTCTCTTGACCATTTTTAGGGTTCCGTAGTCAAACAAGGAACCCTTATAGATTCGCCATGTGCGTCTGTCCGTCTGTACTCATAGACTCTTAGTACTAAAAAGCTGTGATTTGCCGTTATATTAATAACGCCAACAAAGTGGTGAAGTAAATTTAAAAAAAAAAAAATTATCTTAACTCCCCTACACGTGAAGTGGGATGTAATTTTTGATAGCATTTTTAAAAATATTGCGGGCTTGTGAAAACAGTTTTTGGATTAAGGCATCCGTTTGTGAAGCTTTAAAGTACAAAATTGTGTTAGAGACAAGTGTGTCCCCCGCCAAATAATTGTTTTTGGATACGTGAAAAAATTCACGGTAGTTGTATATATGACGAAATTCAAAGGAAAACTATCATAGCTAATAGTAGGCTTTACAAGTTTACGAGTAACAGTCGACCAACTTATAAAATGTACTTGGCGCAGTACAAATAACGTTGTCAGGTGCGTGGAACCGGTAGTATCTACATTTAAGTACCTGTATGAACCATGGGCTACAGAACCCTACACTGCGCGTGGTTCGACATGCACTTGGCCGGTTTTCTTACATTGATCAGTCTCTATCGTATGTTTGGTACAGGCCAAGTAAGAAGGTCAGTTGAATGGACCTCCGTACTAACAGATAAATTGTTGAAGCGCTGAGGGCTATGGAATTATGGCCACAGCGAAATGAACAAGAGGCAGAGCAACTTGTAAAACCCGTCTGAGGTGCTACGGGTGAGTCGACTAGCGACTCGGTAGCATAATTGGTCAATGCATTGGGCCGGAATCCCAAGGGTGCGGGTTCGAGTCCCGTCTGAGGTGCTACGGGTGAGTCGATTTTTTCTAGTATTTTTTCTAATATTATTTATCTTAATTGTAAAACTCAACCAAAATTATCTGTGACTTAATACTTACAATCATCTATTATTTATATGAATCTATTTACACAATATGATATCTATATCGGCGTTTAGTTCGTAACTAGACACACTATGGGCGGCCAAAGCTTTTGACTGAAAAATAGTAAAGTTTAAAATTTATCAGTAAAAGTAAACAACTTAAATAAATAAGTAACCAATTTTTTATGGGCTGTATGTTTCCCAGGGCTCTACACTAGGCAAATGTACAAAATCACCTCACTACAGGGTCTAGTTTAAACAAATGCACGGCAGTGGCGAAAAGGTACATAAAAGCCGATTTCCCATCGGCTTACCTTTTGGAAATCCCCCCCCCCCCCCCCCCCCACTGATCCACTGTGCAGGTCATAACATTTTTAAGGACGGCTTACCTTCGCCAGAATATCACCACCCCTCGCCACTGATGCACGAAATAGTTTCTCCCATGGAAAAAAATAATAATAAAAAAGTTATTCCCCGGAAAATCAATGTATGTATTTACAGGCATTTGCATAAAACACTGATCGGACGAATGCATAACAATTAATTATGTTGTCATAACGATTACAATCACTAATCAGATAAATCGTCATTCTCCATTCAAATGGACCTCGTCACTTTAAAACGTTATTTTGACAATTATTGTCATATTCTTATCTTAATAATTATCTTTCTAAGGAAACCTTTTCTGGAACTTGTAATTAAAATTTCTCCAAAAAAAGAACATGGTCTTCCCTTTATTGTGGGAAAATATTAAATAATAATAAGTATTGATACCTAGTCATTTTAAATCACATATTTATCTTTACTATGCGTAATAAGCATATATAACTAAACACGTATAAAAGTAAATATACCAGGTGTCTAGCACCCGTATTATTTATTTATTTATCAGTAAATGTGCTTAGCGACAATATCAGTTAGAGATAACAATCATCAGATCCATTACAGTCGTCTTCATCAAAGATAATCTTTCAACGTTGGATTTTTATTACATTGTTTATTTAAACTAATTGAGTAAATGTAGTTCATCTATTTAAATATCCACTAACGATGATTTCTCCTCAGCACAATGCATCCCAGTAGTATTTCTGGGTACCGAGTACTGGAACCGATATTTTACGAAAAATATCGGCAACGCAAAAATAAAATCACATTCTTCTACATATTCTACGAAATTATTATAAACAACAGCATTTTTAGGGTTCTTTGGGTACAAAGGGTAAAACGGGACCCTATTACTAAAACTCCGCTGTCCATCCGTCTGTCTGTCTGTCCGTCTGTCACCAGGCTGTATCTCATGAACCGTGATAGTTAGATAGTTGAAATTTTCACAGATGATGTATTTCTGTTGCCGCTATAACAACAAACAAAATAAATATTTAATTGGGCTTCCATACAACAAACGTGATTTTTACGAAACCCTTCGTGCGCGAGTCCGTTTCGCACTTGGCCGGTTTTTAAGTTTCGACCGACAAAATTTGACCCTGTACATAATTTACCCACTTCGAAAGTGAAGTATTTGAATAGTAAAATCTCAGTAACTAAACATTGTGTGATGGTAGAGTAGAATACTTCACTGAAACAAGAGACGCGTGATCGTTGTTACAGGAGCTGGCAGAGTTCGAGGGCGTGCCCGACGGAGTCAAGCTCAGCGCTGACGGTGAGGACTCTCCAGTTGCTTATATTATAATAATATAATGAAGGTTGCTTATGGACTATTGTTGAGAAACTCTACATCCATGAGCTATGTGTGAGAACATAAAAATGCTTGATGATGATAGTAAAAGAGGAGTGTGAAAGGGAGAGGTGAAACAATGAAAAATTTACTGACGAGGCTCACAGATAGGTGTGTGTATCTTGTGTGTTGTTTTGATTTCCGCACCATTGGTGCACGTTCACATAGTTCACTATGTCATGGTGACAAACAAAATTATTATCAGTCTGCTTTCGATACAAAGGAGACCCGGTCTTTTATGCGAAAGTTGTATAGTTTTTTATTTTTTTAATCTGTGATTCAATTTCACTTTTTACTCTATGGTATCTTTTAACCAAGTGACAGATCAATGCCAAATCGGAAGTTAAATAGACATTTCATTTTTTTAATTTCGAAAAAAGGAAAAAAAGGTGGTTTATGCAGCCACGCTTTTACTTTTTATAGCGAATTTTCTGCCCTTTGAAAGTTGAATGTAGAGAACATAACGTTTTTCGATGGCTGTAATGTTTCCATATCAAAAACTATTTAAAATGAAATAACTTTTTCTACATGCGCTAAAAATAAGACACAATTTGATAAATGTTGCAAATATTATTGGCTGTAGTTTAAGACCAAATTCAATCGTATACAAGTTAAGCATTTCTTCTATGGCGAGTGCCGCTTCTCCTTTGTATTTGTGTTTATAGGCGCTATTATTTTTTACGCTTTTCCACAACATTAGTTTTGGAAAATATGTGGCAACTTCCATGTGATAAAATAATAACGAATCTTTAGTAAAAATATTGAAAAAAAAACAAATTAGTTGATCTCGTCACAAAACCTGTTGCCCCTACTTAAGCTCAGAACCCCTGGGGATAGTAGTGGTCACTACCTCTGCACTGCCCCGGCCTTCATCGTATACATAAGTGAGTATAGAGTTAAACACTTATACATTACTCAGACAAAGTCTACAAGATGAAGTTATTTGCCACAGGTTTTCGGACTAAAACAATAAAACGCATGTAATTTGAGCACGGTAACTAACTAACTACCCACGTCGCAGTGTGGGAATCTCATTAAGCAGTGTGTGGATTTTATGTGGTAGATCTTATAGAAGACGGCTTCGAGAGCTCTCCGGCGTGGTTCTTCGCGCTAGTGGCTGAGTTGGGTGGGCGCGTGGTGGGCTACGCGCTGCTCAACCGCGCCTACTCCAGCTGGACGCGCCGCGCGCTCTACCTCGAGGACCTGTACGTGCTGCCCGACCAGCGCCGCCACGGAGTCGGGCAGAAGCTGCTCAACGAGATCTGCCGGGTGAGAGCACCGCCTTATAATCGGAGACTCTAGTTATATATACCAAAGCTAAACCATCAGAATTTTATTAACAACAGTTATTTATTAATTTTGGTGCTATCGTAAAAACTTAACACGATGAGGCCCCTGATTGCGAAGTCAACATTTTAATATGGCCAACATACTCGTACAGTACTAATAATATACTAGAAAAAATAGGACTCGCACCAGATCATGTTCTCGGACGGGAATCGAACCCGCGACCTTTGGATATCCGGTCCAATGCTCTGACCGCTGAGCTACCGAGTCACTAGTGGGAACGTCGAATTTCTTCTAGTATATCAACTCTTACGCTGCAAGCCAGCGCCATCTCACCAATGTAGAAGGAATTAACTTCGACATTCAACTGAACATCTTTCCAGATATTTTTAAACAGTTGATTAAGATGAGAAAGCTATATACTCGTACAGCTTAGCTTATCTGTCGACGTGGTGCTAATACCTCTCGGTAGTTGGAAGTGTAACAAATGACCTAGCCAAGCAACAAAGGGACAAAACGTCACGCCGGTCGCTACCTATCTTGACTAGTCCGTAACGCAGTGTCCGGTTTGTGAGTGCAGATAGCGATGCGTGAGGACGTGCACCGCATAGACTGGCACGTGCTGGAGGACAACCCGAGCGCGCAGGCGTTCTACGCGCGGGCCGGCGCGCGCGATCTGCGACTCACCGAGGGCCGTGCCGCGCTGCGCCTCGACCGTGAACACATCGAGCGGCTCGCAGCCGCCACCGAGAGCCCTGCGCCCGCGCCGCAACACAACAACTAGCCATGGTCGTCAGTGTCATTGGCGGCAGTGGCATCGAATAGGAAGACATCGCCTCGACGCTGCAGTGTTATGGTCAGTCCCAATGGCGAGTATGCCCAACGCACAACTTGCACCGCGGTGATTGTGTGGAAGCGCCATAAGAGCAGATTACTGTTCTCAGTGTGCATTTCCGGCTGTAATACATGGATATATAGATACGTGTATCATATTATTCACTGCAAAATACTGCATCCAATGTGGATAGTGAATGTTAATGTTAACTAACTTGGTGTATGAACGTGCTGGCCGTGAAAGTATATAAAATAAGGATTTATAATAAAGGGTTAAACAATATGTTGGCATTAAGCTAAGTTTAAGATAATTATAGTTAATATCATTGTGCTGTGGATTTTGTGATAATTAATAATTATAAATAAAAATTAATTCTGTAAGAATGTTTAATTACGAACTCGAACTTTTGTGAAAGAATGAGCAATATTCCATGAAAAGACTTCTTGTGTAAAGAAGATCATTATCATGTCACTGATGTTTTCGTCTGTAACAGTGCCGCTCGAAAATGTAAATAAAAGAATTGCGATCAATCGAATCGACTACATAATGATGTAAGTAATTATTTACTTTTGAAGCTGCTTTTGTTTTTAGTTTTTTTCTTTTTCTACAAACTTGTTAATTTTCCTTTTTTTGTGGTATATAAGCGTGTAAATATATTTTTACATTTTGTTTTAAGGACTTCCGTTATATATTTTATTTTATTCATCCTTTAGGTGAATTATGAAGAAGATTTGACCCCGGTTCATGAATATTCAATAGTTAAGTTTAACTCGCAGGTGGCGGCTCTGAACTGGAAACGTTTCGCTGTTTCACACTCACTCGGGAGGAAACTTGAGGGTTATTGTTTTAGGAAAGCTGTAATTAACATAAAATCTTAATCATTTATCCTGAATAAATTAATCAAATAACTTGTTGCGAACAGTTTGCAAGACTTTAGAATTAGACATCGCCTCTCCAATATATCAATGAACTCGTGTAAGAGCAAATTTGGAGAATCTTTTTAATAAATAATATCAAATCATTAGATACGCATATAAATTTTAATAAAACACGTCTTTTAAAGTCGGGTGGGGCTGGAGGACAAGAACTTTTTTTTATTATAAAAGCACCACACGACTTCATTAGACGTGTTTTATTAAAATTGATATGCGTATCTAATGATTTGAATATTATTTCTTGCTTTTTAGAGGTATACACTGGTAGGTATACTCTGTGTATACCTCTAAAAAGCAAGAAATAATATTCAAATCATTAGATACACACATCAATTTTAATAAAACACAGACACGTTAAGCTTATAACACCCCTCTTTTCGTCGTCGGGGATAAAAAAAGAGAAGTCGTCAAGGTAGTTCACACATAACTCCTAATCATCTAAATCGGTTCATAAAAAAATAATCATATAGATCGGTTCCTAATAAAAAACAACGAAGTTGTCAAGGTAGTTCATACAAAATCATAGTAAAGTCCACCTGATAAACCTGTAAGTACCTGTAAGACCTGAGCGAATATAGAAAAGTTCGTTTTTTAAATAGCTCCAGCCGAGGATCGAGCCCGGGACCTCGGAGATGGCGACACCTTGAAAACCGGCGAACAAACCACACAAGTCCACGGAAGTTGTTCATCCCAAATCATAGTATTTTCAGGATTACTTGAAAACTACTGCACCGATTAGAAAAAAAATTGATAGAGATCATCTCGAGTGCAAATACTTTCGAATAAAAAAATTTGAAAATCGGATCACAATTCAAGGAGATATTGAGTAACCGAAACCAAAAACAGTTTTAAAATTAAATACCTTTAAAAACAAGAAATAATATTCAAATTATTTGTTCCGCATATCAATATTAATAAAACACGTCTATTGAAGTTGGGTGGAGCGGGAGGACAACTGGTTTTCTTTTTCTTTCTAATTCTAAAAGTCCCAAGTTTTAAAGGTATTTAATTTTAAAACTGTTTTTGTTTTCGGGTTTTTTGAAGGTTTTTCTTCTTTTTTTTAAAAGCTTTTTTTATTTTCTACTTTTTAGTGGTAATATTTTTTAACTTCATATTATATTTTCTATGGTACAACGCCCATAACTCAATTTCCAAATTCACGCTGTTTGTTTTTAAGGAGTTCCGTTGTGCCTTCGTACTGTAATGTATGAGTATATATATAGCGTGCACTTATGTATTAAGACAGTCAGTAATAAAGTACTCTTCAGTTATAACACTCGTACACTCTCTCGATATGGCGACCCTGCCAGGATACTGACACTGTTAAGAATTTGCCGGACTTCTCAGAAGAAAATGAATTAATTGTGCAAACTGATGCATCCCACTTTGCATTAGGAAGTGTTGTGTCAATATTTTTTTTTTGCAATGTGATGATTGGAAAACGAATAACAGTTTCGTAAAAAGTTATGCTTAGCGACAGTTCTCAAATTATTCTTGAAAACGGGGGATGGCCAACCTCTAGTTTCAGAAATATTAAGAAAACCAAGCGATAGTATAGATACGTTTTAAAAGGAAAAGGTGACAAAATGAATAATAAAATAATAATATTATTGCTAATTGTAATGTTTAATATGAAGTACTTATAAACAACGTTACACCCGAGCGGATTTCGTTGATTTATTTACTCATGTAAAAGATAATAAATAAAGATATACAATGTGAAATATATTGTAGAAAAAAAAACTGGGATATATTTTTAATACCAGAAAATAATTTTTGAATTGTGAAATAAAATGGAGTATAGTTAAAATAACTGGGATATACATTTTTTACCAGAAGATATTTTTGTAATAAAGTAAATGGATTGACATTTGATTAGTAAATATAAAAGAATATTTTAAGATAGCAAAACTGATGTTTTTATAAAATAATTTATGTGAGATATTTGATAATATTAATATTTCATGAAATCGTAGTTATGCAAGTACATAATTCTTTATTTTTGTGTGAATGTTAGTTAAGTTCTAACCTTAATGACATTTTTTTATTTTAAGCTTTGTAGAAGTTTTTAAAAGCAGACGTCTGTAGTAAGATAATATTCTTCGTCTGTAATAAGATAATATTCTTCGTCTATAGTAAGTTAATATTCTTTGTCTGTTAATATATAATTTTAGTTCAGTCTGTAGTTAAGAAAAAATATTTAAAATTGCACTCATTGTTTTTTTTATGTTTACATGTATTTAATGTATCATTTATAATACTGTTTACCTATAGTTTAAACTTTTTTTTCTGTTTTTTTTTGTGTACCCCGGTGGTGTAATGTATGAGTATATATATAGCGTGCACTTATGTATTAAGACAGTCAGTAATAAAGTACTCTTCAGTTATAACACTCGTACACTCTCTCGATAGTACTTCGTAGTCCAAGTCTAGTCCAAAACGTCGCAGACCATAGTTCGGTTTGTTTTGGATTGTCATAAGCCTACCAATATCTCAATCACTATACATATTCTATTTGACTTTGAGAAGTTCTCTTGTGTATCTTCGAAGTCCAAGGTCCAATACCAATGAAATTAAAATGTGACCACGTGTGAACTATTTTCTTTCAAATAAAACAAGAATAATTGAAATGGTTAACAACTAGCGACGTTATGTTAAAACATACATAAAAAAAAAATTACCGATGAATTGAGAACCTCCTCCTTTTATTAAAGTTGGTTAATTATGATAAAATGAGAGGCAGCAATCTTATTGTATACGAAAATGCCTTGTTGGTTACAGTCACATGCTGAAATAATTGACTAAAATGGAACAGAACGCAGCAGACAAGTGATTGTCGTTGTCTATGACCAAAAGCAAACGGTCCGTCGGTGTCGGCGCCGTTGGAGCTCACTAAACTTAATTAGAGATCACTCCACGACCGAAGTGGGGACCTGAAATCTGACACTTACTGCGCCCTGCTGTTCTCAAAAGCTAATTTGCATGTATAAAATTTTACGAAAAATTGCAATAAATTAAGTTAGTCTTGACAGTGGAGAGAACGCGTTTTAGCAGGCCGGTCAGCTGGTCGGCGCGGCGGTCGGCGTCGATCGGTGGCGAGCTCGGCCCGGGCGGGCGGCACATGCGCGCGGCGGCGGGCGGCGGCGGGCGGCGGCGGCGACGACGCGCGGCACTGGGGGCGCGCCGCCCGCCCGCGCCCGCCGCACTCACGCGACCCGCGCCGCCGGCCTAGCTCGCACTCACTCAGTGTTGTTATTTTACTCCGCTCGCTTCGCAGTTCTGTGAAACTTCTACAAAATCGTATCGAAGCTACAGTTAAGTGAATCTTGTTTCAGATTCTGGTTTCATGAGTTGTATTATTTATACCATTATCAAAATTTAAAATTCAAAAGTTATTTTTTGTAAAGAACGTCTTTGATTTCGCTGCTTGTGAAACAAGCATACACTCTTCAATAGGTTTGGTGTCCGTAAAACCCTTCAGCTAGACGTTTTTTGAAAATAGGTCACCACGTCTGTGGTCAGCTGACCCTTGATTAAATATGTCAGGGTCGCGTTCGACACGGGAGACAAGGCACTGGGAATCACAACATGATAAAGACACCCTTCGATAAAAAAAATTACATACCTACAGACTTAAAAGCACAGGTAATTAAAGAGCATAGTAATTCAATCTATGATGTCGTCACTATCTGTGTGTGACATTAGTTTTTCTAATAATCTTACAAGTTTTTATAATAATTTAGTATCCTACTTCTGCGAACACAAAAGGATAATCATTAAATTAAACTTTTTAAAATCAAAGAAAACAGTACATCAGAGAAAATTTAAATTATTTAACTGACGTTTAAATTCATTTACACTCACACGATTCTTTAACACTTGACATGGCATGGATGGCCCTTGATATTTGGCAATCGTGACTAGCTTCCTCCCGCGTCTCCGTCCGTGTGGAATTAAAAAATCTTTCTTAGCGGATCGGATGCCTATGACCTATGTTATGCCGTCCAGTAGTTTAATGAATCAGTACATATTATTGAACAGTTGAACAGTTTAGATAAGGCTTCGATAACATACTTATACTCCAAGAGTCTAGCTTCAAGAAAATAAGTAGCTATAGGTTATGCTGTGAAGATGAGAGGACGCTTGGAGACTACGGTATAATTGGGAAATTGTTGTAATTGATGAATGGATCCAAAGCGTCGGCCCTCGTAGTGCACAGCAATAAATAAAGAAAGCCATTTAAGCTTATATAGGATTTGTAAGTAATAATATAGATGCAACAGGCTTATCTCTGTGATAGAGGCTCAGTCAATCCATGTAATGCGTCATTGCTGTCGGTATTCTGAATAAAATAAAATGCATCTAATGGTTCTACCAGTCAGTCATTATTTCATTAAAGAATAATGCGTTTGTTTATTAAGCTTACATATAATTTGTAGAATCAGGTCAAGTTATACTCGTAAGTCTATCTATACCACAGAATACATAATAATACATATAGTACTAGTTGGTATAATTGGATAATTGTTACACCAACAGAAAGCTACACTATCCCTGAGCGTGACACAGGCTATATTATATTCCGGGATTCTGACGGAAAGTGGAATTCCACGCAGACGAAGTCCCGGGCAGGAACAGAACACAATGTGAATTTGTGAAACATTCATTCAAAAATTCTGGAAACTCAATATCGGTCCAGTATCATCATTTTCATAGCATAGATCAAGAACGATTTGGATTAAGAACTAACTAAGACTAATGCCCGATTTCACCAACGTCCTCTCTAAATTTAACGGGACCCGCAAATTTACGGGACCACCGCGCGTCCGTGCGTTTCACCAACGCACATGGGCCCCTTTGGTGGGTGCAATATTCAGGCCATAACGTTATGTGACAGTTGAGAGGTTTTTTTTGAGTATTATTTGTTGATTACCAAAGAAAATGGATAGTTACTTATTTAAATTCGTAGAAAGCTTTGAAATTTCTGAGTTATTACTGGAAAATGCATAATTTTGACGTCAGCGAATAATTCGACAACGACCGCACTATTTTAATAAATACGATAACGTGGACTTATATTAAAGAAGACTGAGGTTGCTAACGTAAGGTTTTGGATTTTCATGACAATTGGTGAAAAAGCTTTTTTTAACCATAGTTATGATATATGTTTATATTCAACCCACCAAAATAACATTTTGAGTTTGACGCATTTTTCTTTACATTTTGTTCTCAGGAATCAATCGGCGTCATCAATAAATCGTCAGTTTATAGCATTTCGTTATTATTACAATAATAATTACGTTATTAAAAGACTATTGATGAAAAATCTTACAAAATGCGCCCCACGTTTATAGGTTTGATACTTCTGTAAAGGGATATAAATCTTTGGGGGTGAAATCATTTTATACGTTTTAGTTCGTTTTTTCTAGTCCATTTTTTATTTGTTTTTAATTCGATTTTATACTTTTTAGTTCATTTTAAAAACGTGCTTTTTAAGTTTTATTTTTCTGTGCTGAGAGTCCTACTTGATACTTTTTTCAGTTTGTTCGGATATATATATAACTACTTTGTTTATGAAGCGATTTAGATGATATTTTTTTTGTTGGAAAGGGGATACCTTAAGTTTAGTTTTATTTAGTTCATTGACATTGGACCTTGGACTTTGAAGATACACAAGGAAACTCCTCCAAATCAAAAAAGATATGTATGGTGATTAAGATAATGGTAGCTTTATGACAATCCAAAACAGAGTAGGTAGGTACCTAAATGGTTCTGGACTAGAATTAGACTGTCAAGGTACAACGGAACTCCTTGACAACAAACAGCGCGAATGTGTAAACTGAGTTATTAAGGTTATTTATTATACCATTGAAAAGTATGAAACATGATTTACTTATTATATCGTTGCTTATATACCTACCACAAAAAAGGTAAACAATAAAATAGCTTTTTAAAAAACAATATCTTCAAAAACAAACAAAAGCAGCTTTCAAAATAAACAGTTCTAAAATGCATTAAATACCTAATATTCAAAATCTGCATAATTTCGACACTCTCAAGGGAATCAAAATTCATAGGGTACTTTCCGTTGACCTAGAACTATGGGCTAAGTAATATCGTCCTACGCTACAAGTACAGGAAAAAATCTGAAAACTACTTTGTAATTAAATAATAAAAAAATATAATCTAAATACGTAATCATCAAGGTTATGTTATGCGCGGTCATAATTTAACTTCCAATAAAATTGACCTATGAAATTGAAATTTGGTGATAATGTTTACGTATATTATTATTATATACTACAATTTTATTCTTTAAATTCCCTTTAATTTTCCTATTACAAACCAACTTAATTTTGCGATTTAACGCGTAGCAAAGATAAGCCCCACCCCTTAGCCATATTTGGTACGGAACCCTAAATGTGCGAAGTCTGACACGCACTTCACTAGTTTTTTTGTATAATTAGCAAAGGTAAATACCTCAAACTGAATAATGTTAAATTGACGAATAATATGATTTGTAAATAATACTAGAACAAATAATCCACCTGAAAATTGAGAGTATACATATTAGTAATCCTCTTGGAAGATGAAGCTTTAAGACTTAATAATAGTTGAAGGGTCAATCTCAGTCTGGCACACATGTGACTGATCGATCGTGTATTCACGTAACAGGCGGGAGCGAGGCTGCGAGGCAGGCCGGTCGTTTGATCTCGGGCAATCGGCCGAGAGCGAGAGTGTAATCGGTGCAGCGGAGCGCGGCCGGGCCCATGCCGGACGCCGACGTCACCTGAGCGGCGCCGCGCCATGCGCGCGCTGCCGGCCCTGCTCGCGCTCGTCGCCGTCGCCGTCGCCGACACCACCGCCGACACCACCGCCGCCTCCGCACCACCCGAACATGCCGCTGAGCCCACGCTGCTAGTGCTGCGGGCCGCGTGCGCTGCCAACGACCCCGATGCCTTTTCCGAGGCGAAATTGCGCGCCCATGCCGCTTCAACAGGCCGCGCGGAACTACTGCAGCGTCCATTTCGTTTTCTGAGCTACGAACGTGAGTTGTTAATTTTATTAACCGACTTTAAAAATTTACAAGGGTATATATTTATAGATGTACCCCGATTACTCGAAGACGACTGAACTGATTGAAATTATTCAAACTTTGTAATAATATCGATTTTTTGAAATTTTTAAATTTGTATTAGTATTTTTCAGGTAACCCTGAAAATACTGTCGTTTTCGTGGGTGCGTTCCCACTATATCGTTACGAGTAATTTATCGTTAGACGACTATTATCTCTAGCTGTTCCCATTATAACGAATGTTTGTTGTCAAATTTTTTTATCGTTTAGCGACTATCGTATCTAACTGTTCCCATTGGATCGAGACGACATTTTTTATTGTTTTACGACTGTCGTGCTAGCCGTTCCCTGTCATGACAATTGTCGTCACCACAAAAAAAGTCGTAGACGACGGTTAATCGTGTCGTCCTCTATGTGTGTGTGGGGTGTGTACCTCCAGCCTACTAATGTGAAAGTATGTGGGTTAGGATGTTTGTTCCTCAATGACGCTTTAATGGCTGAACGTAATGGGCTGAAATTTAGGACACATACAGATTTGGATCCAACTTAACATATAGGATACTTTTTATCCCAGTTTTTTGTTCCCGTGGGATAATACAGTACATTTGGCCACATCCGGAGGTAAACAACAATGGGAACGAGAACGGGAAAGGGATGGTCATATCTCTTGATCCAATTGGTTCTGAATTTTATAAACTAGCTACCGGCCGCTACTTCATCGCGATGCAACGCGCTTGGTGCGGACCCGTCTATTAATCACGTAAAAACGGCTGATCGGATATTGATGAAATTAAAACATAATACTTTCTATCCTGGTCAAAGGTTCTCTATCGATTTAATGTCCACGCGGACAAAGTTGCGGGCGGAAGCTAGTTTAAATATATAAGCCACGACACTTAAATCTACACAATTATCTGTCGTTACGACATAGTGGGCACGCGCCCTTATATGAACATCATAAGGATGGTCGACCATAACTTTTTTGTTTATCAACCGATTTAGATGGTTCTTTCTTTGTTTGAAAGAAAATACTTCATAATTGATAATGTTTAAATTTTAATTGTATTGGACCTTGAACTTTGAAGATACACAAGGGAACTCCTCAAAATCAAATTGGAACTATAGTGATTGAAATATTGGTAGGTTTATGACAATCAAAAACAAGTTAGGTACCTATCAAGGGCAAGAACCTTCTGGACTAAACTTGAACTGCGAAGGCCCATAGGAAGTCCCTAACAACGAACATCGCGAAATGTGGAATTTGAGTTACGAGGGGTGTTATACTATTCAAAAGGGTAAAATATTAAAACTTTTTACTTATATCATCGCTTCTACCACAAAAAAGTTCAAAATAAAAAAAAACAAAACCCTAAAAACAGTTTTAAAAAAGCAAGAAATAATGTTCCAATCAATAATTAAAAAAAAAGTCAAATGAAGTCGGGTGGGGCTTTTAGAATAAAAAATACAATATTTATTGATTTAACGACACAATTATAAAAGTTAAAGAACAATGGCAATTCCCCATATATGATAAAGAAAAAGAAGAAGACAAAGACTTCTTTGTTTTATAATATTTTATTTTAAAAGCATTAACAGATTTTATCCGAGTTAAAATTGTAGCGTTTAGAAATGAAAAATTGCGTAAACGAGCCAGAATAAGTTCTCTGCAAATAAAGATATTTTACTTTTTATTTATCAGGCTGGCGAAACGATCGAAGTAAAAAAGAAGAGTGAAATGACAAGAAACTCAGAAGATTACTAAAGTTAGTTATTCTTCTGAGAACTAAAGTAACAAGAAATTACTTCTTTTCAGTTCGGATATAATCCGTTCGAGTTAAAATGAATGTTGACACCTCAGATGAGGTTGACACCTCGTTGACACCCATTAAGCTTAGTAAAAGTTGCTGGGTTATAGGTACCACAGAATATATTAGGTAGTACATCGAAGCCACTTTGGCTATGACCAAGAAGCTTAAATACATTCTATGACCAAGAATATTGTCAGTTGATTGATACATAATGACATTAATTTAAGTGTATTTTAATCCCTCCCTTCCGTCCACCCACTGGACTTTTCCACTGATGGGTGGACGGGTAATTCACGATTACCCCTCTACCCACTACGCTAGTGTAAACCGAGTTAAGTACGTCTAGTAATCGACTAATTTAATCTCTTATGTTTTATCTTAGTGATAAAAGTTATGTACGAGATGTAAAGGTAAAGTAATTCTATGTAAAGAAAAGCTATGGATAATAATGAAACAACTTTGTTTAGTAGTATATGCTTTTCGTCAACTTTCATAACTGAATTGAGTCGAAAAACCACAAACTCTAAAAGCACAATAGTTATCTATAAATCGCAGCAGATTATTCGAATCCTCAGGCAAGCACAGGTCACACAGATAAATATTATCTGAGTGCTTTAAGCAGTCCGGGTATCATCAAATAAGAATAATCCTTTGATGAAAAGGAATAGTCATAATTATCATACGAAAGAACTGAGATCAACAATGAATAGCCTTAATACTGTTTTTTATTAAATTTTGATGGAATTTAAACAATAAATAAAATGTGGTAGCATTATTCAGTGAAACGGAACGAAAAATAACTTATGGGAACTGAAATTGATCATTTAAAAAAAACTATTATTTTTATACAGACTTTCATGAATACAGTTAAAGTGCAGAAAATTTTATAGAAAATATTTTTCTAAACGCTTAAAATTGTATAAATATTCGCTGTTGTTCTTTCCTCCGGCCCCATCCGAATTCAAAGAAAGTGTTTTTTGTATGATACATCGCTATTTAGACAGGTGATTTTGGTAACGTCAACTAAAATTCGAGTCCTCGACATAACTTAGAATCCCCTTACTATCGTTTGTAACTTCAAGATATTATTTACTACTGTGTTCAGTAGTTAAGAGACTACATAATCATGTATTTAACAGCTTGTTTTATGTGTACCTGTGTATGACGTACGTTTCAAATTGTAAACCAAATAAAAATAACAAAGAAAAACTTCTCTCGTCGAAAGCCAACAACTTTAGGCTAAACATTGAGTGCGAAGTTGAAATCCTTAAAAACATCTTATTTGTTAGAGACGTGCGGGCCCGAATGGCGAACATCAGTAACACGTGCGGCACTCCTGACGATGGGTGGCGGCGCGCCGATGGCGCTGGGTGGATGGGGTTGGGGCGGCGGCGGCGTGTGCGGCGCGCTGGAGGCAGCGGCTCGCGCGCTGGGCGTGCGGGCGCCGGGTGCGTGCGCGCGCGGCCGGCGGCGCGCGGCAGCGGTGGCGTGGCTAGCGGTGCGCCTGCGCTGGCGCCGCGCGCTGCTGCTGCCCGCACCTGCCGCCTCTGAGTGCACCGCCGCCATGCGCGATGTGCGCGCCAGCCTCATCTCCGCCGCTGTCTCCGTCCGCGTCGGACTTATCTCTGCTGATGAGCTTTTGCATCATCCACAAGGTATTATAGTACCTACCTATAGTTGCCTCCCCTTTACAATTCGTCTCAAAAAGCTAAAGAGTATTATTAAAACTATTGGTGATTTAAAGGAACATTAGGTCGGTAACGGAACCAATGGATGTGGACGATGCAGTTATCGTGGAGATCCTTGGAAGAGGCCTATGCTAGGCCTAGAGGCCCAGCTTTGGGCATCTTGCGTTTGCGGCTGACATGATGATGATAATGATGGTTCCATACTTCGATGTGCATAAGCTATTGTTTGTGTGTCCAAAGCAACGTGGCCATTATCTCAACTCGTAATTTTGAAAATCTTCCACCATATCCACGGCTATGATGTCCCAGGATGATTATACGATTTCATTATTTAGGTACTTTATTATCAAAGTAAACCAAATAACATAGCCTCTAAAATACTTTCTTGTTTACGTGAACTAAGTTTTATAATACTCTTACGCCTAGAATAGTTATGACCTCTACATCAATTTGGCGGAAAAAAAACAAAGTCACAAGGCAAAATTGTTTACATTGGCGTCCTATAAATAACATTGTCTCATTTCCTCCGAAAAGAAGTATTATTATAGCTCCTTGAAACTTGAGATTTGATTGATGTTGACAAGTTTGTCCGCCACCTAAAAGGTTTTGCCGCCGGTTCACCGGTATAGGTATTTCAATTGGCTAGGTAGTCGGTGCTTACTCATATACCAACATTAAACTGATGGTTCGGAATTGAACTCCCAACAAGCTAAGGTCCCCTCCTCCTCACTTCGATATATTTTTTGATTTTCCCACACTGTCTTCGTGAAGGTAACACAGTGCTTGATTGTCCATAGTTGTGGTGATGTGCGCTTCGCTGCGGTTCGGCACGGCGGCGGCGCGGGGCGCTTGGGCCCCCACCGCCCGCGCGCGCCCCACCGTACTGCTGCTGCACGTTGACGAACCACCCCCCACGCCCCCCGCCTTACACAACAGCAATATCACTTTAGATGTAGGAACCTCGCCTTACCGAACAAAAATAGGAAACTTATCGCGAGCTCCGGGTGCGCCCCGCCCGGTAAACTCAAATTTATTGTTATTTTATCCGAATTCGTATAAGAAAAGTTTCCCGTCGCCGCCGACCACCTCGTCCGTAAACAACGTCGCGGCTCCCTATCGCAATAAGAGGGCTCGTTACGAAGTCGAAACGCCGCAATCTATGACCTCGAAGCCTGTTTTTCGGGGCGAAAACAAAGTAAACACGATAAAAACAGACACCGGCTCCGATTCTTTTGGAAACGGTTCGCTTTTAATGAGCATAGGAAGAAACGAAAAACAACCGGTTGCCACTGACAAGTTCAAGGACATCTTGGACCGAGCGCAACGCGCGGCGCCCGCGAAGCCGCCCTCGCCCTCACAGCTGGATAATCTAGCAGCCATCGCTTCCCACTTCGATGACTCCCCACGTCGTCGCATTTTGTTCCTTAGCTTACGACGCCTCGAAGTAGTAGACCCGACGTCATTTCTCATACATGAAGCATACGATGAAATTCTCGATGCCGTCCAATTGAGTACAGACAAAAACACAACATTTGAAATTGAAAGAAGTCACTTTTTTCTATACGAAAAAGTGCAAAGGCGGAGCACCGGAACGGGATGGAGTCAGATAGCGATATTAACAGCCGCTTCAAATGTGTCGGTAGATATAGATGAATGGTCGGCGACTGTGGAGGTTACTAACTCTACTCATAGTTTTGAGCGGCTCAGTGAAGATAGAGAGGAGGAAGAGTGGTCAGGGGTATCTGTGCCGGTGCTCATGTGGAGCCTGGCGCTCGCGGCGGTGGCGGCGGCGGTACTCGCGCTGGGCTCGCGGTGGGCGGCGACTCGCCGGCGCCGGCGGAGGCGGCGTGGGGACGCCGTGCTCATCCCTGCAGAGTTCTCGTTCCCGGCGGACGAGCTGCGGCGCGTCGGCGAGGGCATGGAGACGATGCTATCGTGTTGGCTGCAGCAGCTGCACGAGTTCGGCGGGCCGGAGCTGGAGCGGCCCGACTTACTGAAGCAGCCGCCGCGCCCCGCACCCGCACCCTCCGTGCCCTCCTCCACCTGCAGCATCAACCGCGTCGCCCTTGACCGCCGCACGCGATACAAGGTAACGATCATCGAATATTTTCATTCAGACCATTCCTTGCCTGATTTTTGTTTTGGGATTTTGCGTAATCTTGTGCTACATGATAAATTTAATAATTTTAATAAAAAATAAATTGATAAATTATTAATTTTTAACCGACTTCAAAAAAAGGAGGAGGTTCACAGTTCGACGGTTTTTTTATGTATGTTACTCGATTACTCGAAGACGGCTGGACCGATTTGATAATTATTTTTTTGTTTGAAAGTATATACTTCCAAGTTGGTCCCATTGTCATAAGGTTAAGATCTAATAATGGGATCCTGGAGAAATTGAAAGAACTCTTCAAATATTATAGGCATACTATGGCGATTTCAGTATTTTCTTAAGTTACTTCTGCACTTGCATTTGGTGAATTGGAACTGATGATGAAGACCATAAATGGTCATCGGAACTATTAAATACTAAGTATTTCTCTGATGCGATACAGTTACTTTAATATGGTTCATAAGTAATTATTCTTGTCACGTGGTGGAGTGGAGCTGATGATGAACGCGTGGGGCTTTTAGAATTAGAAAAAGAATTTGTCCCACCCGACTTCAATAGACGTGTTTTATTAATATTGATATGCGTTACTAATAATTTGAATTTTATTTCTTGCTTTTTAGGGGTATTTAATTTTTAAAACTGTTTTTTGTTTTTGTTTTATCAGGTTTTTTGAAGGAGGTTTTACATATTATTATTACTACCATCACTAAAAATTACAGTCATTACAGACCTAGTTACAGTCATTACATAGGTAGTAATTATGAAAGCAGATTGATAAGTTTCCGAAACGACTAAGGAAAACTTCAATAATCTAATTAAATAAATTTATTTCTCAACGTCGTTTCCTTAAACCTTGATGCATTTAGTCCAACGCTTCTCCAATGCCGTTACACCAGTTTGAAAAAAAAAATTCTCCAACCCCTCAAATTACTCATATACGGCAACAAATTGTTGCAAATCATTAATGACTTCATCATTGGATGAAAATCTCTAGTCACCAAACCATTCCTTCAGGTTTGGGCACAAGCGGAAGTTGCACGGGTCCAGATCTGAGGAAGGGTGGATACAGTACCAAATTGAACCGCAATGTATAGAGTTTGACGACCGCAACCATTGATGTGTGAACAGGCGCGTTGTGATGGAGGAACAAATTTGTTTTACAACAGAGAAAGTTCTAGTCTAGGTCCTCTCGTGGAAATTCCATCAGTCCGATTAAAGTCAAATTTGCCGAAAGTTCGAAAAGATGTCAGAATTAATGATTCTTTTTTTGCGCATCTTTTTTTACGTTTGGCGTTTCGGAAACTTATCAATCTGCCCTCGCATTTTAAAGGCATCTCGTGTGTTCACTTGCAATTTTGTTTTTAATTCTCACTCTCACGATCTCACAATGGTAATGAAAAATCTGGGTGGTATCTATCATTATTACCTACAGGGAGACGCAGTATTCATGAAGTACCTACCGACGGCGGCGTCGGTGGAGCTGAAGCGGAAGGCGACGGACGTGCTGCTCGTGATGCAGGGCCTCCGCCACGAGAACCTCAACCCCTTCATCGGTATCCAACATCACAGTATCACAATACAAAACTGTGCAAATATAGCAATTAAAGAAAAACTGGGCGTTGCTTGAACTTAGATTGGCTTCACTCATAAATAACAGTCTTTTATAGGCTAGCGGTAGACTAGGAGTGGCTACTTGGTTCATAGCGTGACTGTGGACTATCTCAGATATCTGCAATTTGTGTAAATTATTGTTAATCTTTCGCCTTCCTCTTTAATAATGAGACACTTCGAAATTATGCCACCTTTTATAACATAATAGCTTCCGGCTAGATCGATAGAGAACCTTTGACCAGGATAAAATCGATAGAGAACCTTTGACCAGGATAGAAAGTATTAGGTTTGAAGCTATAGTTTATAAAATTCAGAACCAATTGGATCAAGAGATATTACCATCCCTTTCCCGTTCCTGTTCCCGTTTCCCAAATCTGTGTCCCAAATTTCAGTCTATTTCGTTCAGCCATTCAGGGTGACATCGACGATGTTTTGGCGTGGAGTGAACGCAACCAGCTTCAATGCAATACAATCCAAATGTAAAAGTATAACGTTTACTCGATCGCGTACACCAATCATCTACCCTTACAATATTAATGGACAACCACTTGAGCGCGTCACACATATTAAAGACTTAGGTTTGATTTTAGACCCGGAATTGACATTTAATGTCCATATAACTCAAATATGTAGTCGAGCATATAAATCCCTAGGTTTCGTGATGCGTCAAACTGCTCGGTTTCACGACAGAGCCACCATCCTAATCCTCTACTACGCTTATGTTAGAAGCAAATTGGAATACAATTCATTAATCTGGGATCCCCACGAAGCCAAATATAAACTCATGGTGGAAAAGGTACAAAAAACATTTGCACGGTTTATGTACGTACAAAAAATTGTTTGGTTACTACCCATATCCATATCCGTCCCTTTTCGTCGCCGGTATGGTGGGTATTAACACCTTGGAGCTAAGGCGAAAGTGTGCTCTTCTTTTACATTATTATCTACTCCTCAATAACAGGATAGATAATCCTGAAACCCTGTTGAAATGTTCTTTATTCGTTCCTAAAAATTGGCGCGGCTGCGCACGCGACGGCTATTCGCGGCTCCGTCGGTGCGCACGCAGACGGCAAAATATGCACCCACTGCCCAAGCTTTGAGCCTACTCAACGCTATGATCGCCCTGCAACCAGATGTTGATGTATTCTGTGTATCTGTCCATGAATCGGTTGATTGTGCTATTCATCTATTGTGTGTATACATGTAAATGGCCTACTGCACGCTTTGGCGTGTAACTGTAAGTGCAGTGAGCAATTGAAGTTTAAATATATAAATAAATAAAAAAAAAAAACATAAAGCGTGATTATGGAACAAACATCCAAACCCACAAACTTTCACATTTATAATATTAGTAGGATTAAAATACTTTTATGAAATTAACATAGAGTCAATGCAAAAGTATGATCTTACTAAAAACATAAAATTATTAACTAATACCTTGTTTTGATTTCATTAATTGTAATCTTTTTACTTTCTATAGTCAGTAGTTCTGTAAGTGAAGGCCTATTAAAAGTTCTTAAACCCCGACTTTAGCTTGAACCCTGTAAATTGATTAATTAAGAAATGCTCTAATTAAATAATGTTATTTATTTATTAACCTACGTTAATTGTAACATTATATATGTAACGTCTGGAAACGATATACTTATTTGTAAATTAATATCGTTCCACCTGATAAAGCTGATAAGTTTTTTGCGCCCATTTTTCCCTTTGTTCCACCCTTCTTGTCAGCTAAAAATAGTCATAATGGGTGGGAGTAAAAAATTGACGATTTAAAAATGCTTATTATGTGAGCTTAAATAAAGATTTTTTCAGTTTTCAATTTTTAATGATAGATTCAACTATATTAAAAGCATCGTTTTTGGAGAACAAAAATATATCACAGTTTTAAAATTAGATGTTTGATATTAAAATTTGAGATCTGTGGCCCTACCATGAGTCGATGTAAACTGTTTACGTTACCGTAAACTATCGTTTTCTCTCTTTCAGTCGCATTAACTATGAGCAGTATATCCGATAGTTTACGATAACATATACAGTTTCCATCAACTCATGGTAGGGCCACTGGGTTGGGACTGATCCATATTATTATTGTGTGTATAGGGTGTCTGTGCGAGGTACGTCCGGCGCTTGTATTCGACCACTGCGGGCGCGGCTCGCTGGAGGACGTGCTGATGGCGGACGAGATCAAGCTGGACTGGACATTCCGACTGTCGCTGCTCACCGACCTGGTGAAGGGCATGCGCTACCTGCATGCGTCGCCACTGCGCGTGCACGGCCGCCTGTCCTCGCGCAACTGCGTCGTCGACTCGCGCTGGGTACTTCGCGTCACCGACTACGGCCTACCCGCATTCAACCGTTCCCAGGGCCTGCCAACCCCCGAACGCTCCTCGCGAGGTACCTGCTACACAACATAGTACTAAGAATTTATGCAATATACTGCACTTAATTATTGACAACATAAGAAAAATAGTGATCTACAACATGTTGAAGATAGAACCTATTTTTTTCACGTGTCCATTCTTTTAGCATTTTTACTCACATCAAAGTAATGTTGTAAAGTTTAGTTGGAGCTTTGTCGCACACAACATACAGAACTATGAAGTGAGATGTGAAAGCATGATACCCTTTCAGAGCTGCTGTGGACGGCGCCGGAGCTGCTGCGCGAGGGGCGCGGCGCGGGGCGCGGCACGCAGCCGGGCGACGTGTTCTCCTTCGCCATCATCATGCAGGAGGTGATCGTGCGCGGCGAGCCTTACTGCATGCTTGCGCTTACCCCCGACGGTAAGAGCCGCCGACTTTCCGACACGACGCTCTACCGATTTTTTTCCGTCTCGAGGGTGCCTCGGCTAAATGAAAAGGTGCACATAAATGCTGCTTTTCGAAAGCAATCACTTTCAAAGCCGCCACCGCTGCTGTATGAGATTATTTAAATTTTATCTTTTCGCAATCTTTGCTATGCATAGGTGGAAGCAACCCAGGATCACATGCTATTTGCACGCACTTTAATAATACTACTTTAATCGGCTACTCTCGGTCGAATATATTTGGAACGAATGAAAAGTGCAGTTTTCATTCGAGGAAGAACGAAAGCTGAAGTTCGTTTAGCCACTTCTAGCATGGCCATCAGCTTTGAAATAATTGTATTTTCCTATGGCTGGAGCTCACCCTTAAAGTGTATTGTTAGGTTGAAACGATTTGTTGTATGTATTACAGAGATAGTGGAGAAGGTGTCTCGTCCGCCGCCGCTGATCCGGCCGTCGGTGTCGATGGGCGCGGCGCCGCCCGAGGCCGTCAGCGTGATGCGCCAGTGCTGGAGCGAGGCGCCCGACCTGCGCCCCGACTTCCAAAACTTACATGATATATTCAGGCATTTGCATCGAGGCCGGTCAGTATGCCTACTCTTCAGTTTTTTGACAGGTTTAGTAAATAAAATAATTACATTGCAACTATTAAGACCTGCTTTGTCCGTTCCGGAGACGGTAAAACCGTGACACCGAACAAATTTTTTTACCACTTTAGAGGGAGGGGCGGTAAACACGTAAAGCGCCTACCGTTCGTGACCTACCTAGGTCTGTACTGTTTGACAGCTGCCTCCCTACTACTGTATTTGCTGCCGATACCTTGTCGTAATGGCTTTTATTTTTTTTCGATATAGCACTGAAATACAAACATATTTATACATGAAAATATTGACATATGATAGGAAACACTATGTTCTCGTAGATTTGATGTGGCAGATGACTGATTGCTTTTTAACACGTTTTTATTGGGATGCTTTCTTATTTGTTTCTTTTATTCTTTGTTTGTTCACAATAATAGTAAACGATTTTATACTAGCTTCCCGAAGTCTGTAGCTACAGACTTGAAACTTTGAAAATAGGTCAGAACTGGAAGACAATGGGAATGGGTCTGCTTCTGTCTGTTTGTATTAAGGGCGTCGTATATTAAAAAAAACTGTTTAATATTTTAAAGTGTGTAACATTATTTTTATAGTGCGTTTATATATTACCCATTTTTTCCAGTAAAATCAACATCGTTGACTCCATGTTCGAGATGCTCGAGAAATATAGCAATAATTTAGAAGAACTAATCAGAGAACGGACGGAACAGCTCGACATGGAGAAGAAGAAGACGGAACAGCTGCTCAACAGGATGCTGCCGAGGTCAGAAAACAAAAAATACCATTACCATTAATATATTATTAACATACAATATTTCATTAAAATGACGACTGGTTGGTGGTTACCGTTTCCCTACTAAAATGAAGTGCTAGCGAGTGGCAGATAATAATCTTCGGTAATCCAGTTACTCAAATGTAGATTTTCAATGTATACCAGATCGGTAGCGGAGCGGCTTATGCTGGGGTCGCGCGTGGAGCCCGAGGAGTTCGAGGAGGTGTCAATCTACTTCAGCGACATCGTCGGCTTCACGGCGCTGGCGGCGCGCTCCACGCCTGTGCAGGTACGCCCCACAACACATAGTACATATCGTAAACAACACTTCTCCTACATCTTGTATTTCTTTTCTAAAACAAATAAATAATTACACCTTTTTTTTCATATACTGACAGAAAATACTTTGCAATGTCTCTTGTAAGTTTTAATTATTGACTGTGACTATACCTGACGAAGATTATTATAATAAGTATTATCTTAATACATACCCGGTAATGGATTTTTATTTATATATAAAAAAATCAAAACCTTCTTCAAAAACCTTAAAGTAAACAACTCTTACAAGCAAGAAATAATATTAAATTTGCATAATAACTATAAAGTGCCTACGCATATCTGATATTAATGGATGTTTTTTAAGGTTGGGTGAAGCCAAAGAATATAAACTATTAGCGTGGTTTCGCTTTCTCAATTTTTTTTGTAAATGTTTAAAGCCCCACCTGACTTCATGTTCCGTACGTCTTCTAGTTCAGAGCGTCCTTGGCCATAGTTAGGTACCTAACTTGATGATTGTCATAAACCTACCATTATTTCAATTACTATATAGTTTCCGTTTGATTTTGAGGAGTCCCTTTGTGTGCCAAGTCCTAGGTCCAATACCAATGAAATTAAAATGGGACCATTCTTGAGGTATACCCTTTAAAAAAAAAAATCATCGAAATCGGTTCATAAACAAAGAAGTTATACCTGAAAATCCGTAAAAACTCGTGCGATGGTAAGCTAAATAATTGATATTTTTCAGAATTATGAAAAAACTACTAGCCAGATCGCCGTATTTTTTTTTATGGGACCACACACGAACTATGTTCTTTCAAATAAAAAAAGAATAATTGAAATCGGTTAACAACTGGTGAAGTTATGTTAAAACATACATTAATTCTTTTTTTTTAAATGCAGTCGACTTGATAACCTCCTCTTTTTTTTTAAGTCGGTTAAAAATGGAACCAACTTGGGAAAAATCTGTAATAACGTTTGAATCTTTTCAATCTGTTCAGCCGTCTTTGAGTTATATGCGCGACGAATTAGATTACCTCCTCCTCAGGTCCATCTTTCCCTCTAGGCACTCTGGGCACGTGCCCAGGGCCCCGCGATCGATAGGGGCCCCCTAGTTCCTGCCAGATCGCTAAACGATAACGGATGCTTATTACCAAAAAACATAATTATAAAACATATTTAGGTATTTCGAAAACTTAAACAATAATTACTTACTACAAATACTACTTGCTTACTAGCTTTTTCATGCACATAGCTATCCGACTCTTGCCGGAATATCAGGCTTTATCTGATTTCGGCATGTTTAGATAAATTTAAGTCAAGATCATAGGGGCCCCCAAATATGCTCAAACAGGTTAAAGACGGCCTTGCTCCTCCTTTTCAATTTTTGAAGTCGGTTAAAAAGATAAATCTGGTGATTCGGCAAGTAAACGCAAGATATCCGATAGATAGATAGATGAGACCATGAAAATGTTTTCTTGTCGTAGAACTAATGTTTATTTGTAATTTTAACTCGATTCAGGTGGTGGACCTGCTAAATGACCTGTACACGACGTTCGATGCGGCCATCGAGCAGTACCGCGTGTACAAAGTGGAGACGATAGGCGACGCGTACATGGTGGTGGGCGGTCTGCCGGTGCGCGCGCGCGACCACGCCGAGAGCGTCGCCACCATGGCGCTGCACCTGCTGCACCTGGCGGGCCGCTTCCGAGTGCGCCACCTGCCCAACACGCCCCTGCACCTGCGCATCGGCCTGCACTCCGGGCCCTGCTGCGCCGCCGTCGTCGGCCTCACCATGCCGCGCTACTGCCTTTTCGGTGACACCGTCAACACCGCGTCGCGCATGGAGTCCACTGGTACCGCTTATTGAGAAATGACAAATCGAAATAGTCCAAATTGTAAAGTGTTGAAGCAAGACTTCCCCAACCGTGAAAAGGGAAGTACTCCTACTGAGCTTTGTCTTTGTATTATTTAGGGAACAATTTTAATCCAAATGTTCAATGTTGGAATTTAGTCGCAGCAGGCGTAGAAACTTTAGCGCGAATCAGGTCTATTTTTCTTCGAGTCAAAATAATGTTGGGGCGACGTCGTGATTGCACGTGTTTATGATTTACGCTGATACAACATATTATCTTCGTTACTCGACGACTGCATACGACATATGCAGTCGGTACATTGTATATCGGTACATATTGTACCGATATAATGATTATGACGCTTCAAAAGCATGGACGGTGTCAATATACAGGTGCTCGACTCTGATCCTCTCACCAAATTGTTGACCCTGCTACGATCACATTCAAATAGATGTAACATAAAGAACGGGTGCGTATCAGGGGCAGCATGGCGCATCCAGGTGTCTACGGCGACGGCGGAGCGGCTGGTGGCGGCGGGCGGGTACCGGCTGCGCTCACGTGGCCTCACGCAGATCAAGGGCAAAGGCGCCATGCACACCTACTGGCTCCTTGGCAAGGACGGATTCGACAAGCCGCTGCCCACTCCACCGCCACTCGAGTGAGGAACTTACTGGTTTTTAGGGTTCCGTTCCACACCCGAAGGGGCCAACAGAGTTCTATTGCTGTCACTCATAAGTCCGTCCGTCTGTCCGTCGTCTGTCACAAAGCTTTAGCACATTGGTTCCTACCTAGGTTCCGAACCTAGGGGTAATTAGTATATTCACAAAATGCAACGTGATGTGTGCGGTGGGGTGAGAGCCCACCACACGCGCCACTGAAAAAGTGTGCGGGTAAAGTCTGTTTCCCTACATAGGATAGGTTAGATCTTGTTTCCATATTTTCAGTTGACTTGTATTTTGATGCAGGCGGGTATTTATTTATTTTTCTATATTTATTTATTTTATTTATGTCTTTTTAGTTATTATATTATTATGGTTATTGGTAAGTAGTAGTATTTATGTATGTAGGAAGCGAACATGGCTCAGCTGACAATGTGTGCTCCAGGTATAAGTATACACATAATAGTAGGTAGGTAGGTACTTATTATTTTTGTTTATAATGACTTACTCTATCTCGATCATCACTACTTTTATCAGAGGCGCCCATAGACTTATTTACGCCCAAAATCGCCTCAATTCAAAAAGGCGGACAGGTAGGTATGTCAAACGGGCCTGATGCTCTTTGGCGATAATGTTTATTATTACGCATGTTTTACCAACAAATACCAATTATTGATAAATCTGAAGTTTTCTTTAATTTCCCTCATTTTCCTATTACAAACCAACATAATTGCAGTCAAACGTCTGCATAGGTAACTATTTAGTACGGAATCTTATTATTATTATTATTATTTGGAAGGGGGGACGCCAGCGAAGCCGGACGGGTGATCAGTCTCCCTAATCGGAACCATTTCACCCAGTTCCCCAAGTCCCCTGAAAGCTGGAAGCTGTTGGAGGTGGGTTATCGTTTACCCCACCGGCGTCGGACCCTCGAACCTACCTGTGCGCTTACAATACCTGCTGAGTTGACTTATCGTTAACTGCTTTAGATCCTCTTCCTTTAGCTTGTTCGCTCCAAAGAGCTCCCAACGCAGTGACGCGTACATCGGGCATTCTGCCATGAAGTGGTAGCTTGTCTCTTCTTTTTCTTTACATAGCGGACAGATGGTGTCCTCTGTCCGTTTGATAACTGCCAGATGTCTGATTAGTGGACAGTGTCCTGTCAGTACTCCTACTATGGTTCTTATATTTCTTCTGCTTCGTTTCAGCAATTCTCTGGTTTTCTTTTTGTCAACTGATTTGATGAAGATCTTAGACTGTCTGCAGTCCTTTCTTTCCCTCCATCTTTTATTGGTCTCTCTAGTTGTTTTGATCTCGATAATATTCTTGGTGAGTCTATGTGAGATTGGCAATCTTGGTTCAGGCCCAATGAAGGGTTCATCAGCCCCTTTCCTGGCCAATTCATCAGCTTCTTCATTGCCTTTGTTACCTTCATGTCCAGGTACCCAGGCAATTTCTACCTTAACGAGGTTTGCAAGCTCCTGAATGCCTTGTTTGTATACCTCTACCAATGCTGTCTCCGATTTGTCAAGTTCTTTGATGGCAGCTTGACTGTCGCTGTATATTATTATTTTTCCTACGTTATGTTTGCTTATCTCACTATTCATCATGTGCACACACTTCAGTATCGCGAATACTTCCGCCTAAAATACGCTAGTGTATTTGCCCAGATTGAAAGTGACTCTTTTGATGTCGGGTTTGGCGATGTAAACCCCTGCTCCCGATAGCTTAGTTGATTCTTTTCTAGACCCATCGGTGTAACATACTGCGATGCTGTCCAGATCTACTTGTTCTAAGTTCCAGTCTTCTCTGGATCTAATGCTGATTCTATACTTTTTGTCGAAGATCCTTTCCCTTTTTATTAGGTCATTATTGACCAGTATCATAGAGAGGTTTTCTTCGTACTCTTTCCCTATTTCAGCGTGAGCTTTGTCATTGTGTCTCCCTATCCATAGTTTAGTGCTTTTTAGCTTAAACCATTGTTCTGTGGCTCTCTTTTTGATTTCAAGGTCTATTGGACTTAGGCCTAGTATCATTTCTAAGGCTGCCGTGGGAGTTGTTCTGATGGATGGCTCCTGATACCATGATGCTAGCTAGTCTTTGAACTTTTGTGAGTTCTTTTCTGTTGTATTCTATTTGTGCCTTGTGCCACCATACTAGTGCTCCGTGGAGTATTCTCGGTAGGATGATTGCCTCGTAGATCCATTGGACTACTTCGGGTTTCATGCCCCAGTTCCTACCAACGGCTCTTCTGCATTGCATAAAAGCTGTCATTGCCTTTTTGCTAGTTTCTTTAATGTGTGTTCTGTAACTTAGGGTGCTGTCTAAGACTATCCCTAGGTATTTAAACTCCTTTACTATCTCAAGTTCTTCATTATTGATGTTTATTGGGATCATGCTATCAATCTTTCTTTTATTTGTGAACAGCATCAGTTTGGTTTTTGTAGGGTTGAGATTTAGTCCCTTGTCCCTACACCATCTTAATGTTGTCAGTATTCCACTTCTCATTATATCTCTGACCACGCTTAGAACTTTGCCTCTTACAAGTAGCAGGCCATCATCCGAGTACGCTTGGATATATATATATGCATAGCGGTGATCTTTGTTACTAGTTCATCTATTAAAATACACCATAGCAGTGGAGACAGGCAACCTCCTTGGGGAAAACCTCTTCTAGCTTTAATAATGTATTTGGTATCTGCTAATTCTGCTTGTATGGGTCTGTGTTGTAGCATATTGGTAATCCAACCCGATATTTGCTTTGTTACACCTTCTCTGTTTAGGGCCTCCACGATGGATTTCGCAGACGCTTTTGTCAAAAGCGCTTTCAACATCGAAGAAGCACGATAAGGCGTATTCTTTGTTTATAATTGAACTTTCTACTCTGACTGCCATATTGTAGAGGGCTGTCTCAACGGATTTCCCTTCCATATAAGCACGGAATCCTAAATGTACGAAGTCCGATATGACACTTGGCCGGTTTTTATAGTAATTTCTGCTAGTACACAGGCCCGGATTTAAGGGAAAGCAACCGAGGCAACTGCCCGGGCCCTCCACAAAAGAGGGGCCTCCACATAAATTGTATTTATTTAAAAAAAAATTACAAAACGAAAGAGTATCTTACCTAATATTACGATTCGAAAACTTACCTAGTAATTTTAATTTTATATGTTTTAAATATTATTTGTTACTAGCGGCCACCCGTGTGGTTCCCGTTCCCGAAAAATGAAAATTATAAAAAATAGGCTAAGAACTACGATGGGACAAAACCACCTATCAAAGTTATCTCTACTTAGCATTAACTGCGGGACCTGGATTTTAACGAAATCATCAATGATTTTTCGTTGAAAAAAGCTCGCAAAGTGCCATACGACTAAATAAATAAATGATTGAAACACATGCAAGAAAATTTAACCTATTTGAAAAATAATTAGGGGCCTTACTCCCTTGCTGCCCCACGGCCTCCACACACACACCTCTAAATCCGGCCCTGCTACACATTTTTTCTCTACTCTGCACTGTGTTTAATTTAAGTCTGTCAACAGGTCTGAAGAAGTGTTGTTCGAGACGGATGGCGAGAATGAGAGCGAATCTTCATCACTGGCGACCGCTACTCCCCCTCTCCCACGCGCTTCTCAGCCGATCGAGCGGCAGCGCTCCGACCCTTCCGCCGTGCCCGATAAATACGGTAACAATTTTATTGATGGCATAACATTTTATTTAGTTCAAATTAGCATGATATTTCGCTTATAAAAGTATGAATTATTTTTAGGTAGGTACTTAAACAGTATAGGCACCGAATAAATTTAAACCAATAGTTTGTTATTCCAGCGTGGCAGCGGTCGGGTGCAGTGTCGGCAGACAGCAGCCCCCCTCGCACGCCTCACACCCCACGTACGCCATCGCTCGATCACAGCGCCTCATATTCGCGCTACAGGTAGTTTTCGGCATTGCTTGAAGTCCAGTTTAGATATTTCTAATAACTTTGGGTTGCGATAAGAAATGACATTGCTGTGTGGGTTATGTGATCTCAGATGCTTGGCGAGCAGCGGGCGCGTGTTGCGGCGGCAGTGGTCGCTAGAGCGCGGGGAGACTCTAGCCGCTGCGGCGGGCGCGCAGGCGGCGGGCGCGCAGGCGGCGGGCGCGCAGGCGGCGGGCGCGCAGGCGGCTGGCACGAGCTCAGGGGTGGGGGTAGGTGAGGAAGGCACGCCCGCTGCGCTGCAGCCGGCCGCGCCGCGCGCCCCCTCCGCCGCCCGCTACCGCACGCGGCCCGACCGCGACCCGCCGCTCGACGACGACGACGCACAGCGCGCACGCCCGCCTTAGCGCGTCATCACCTCCGCCGACGTTCGCTGTTCGACAATAATTTTCGTAGTGCGGTCCTTCGCGCTGCGGCTGCGTGGCGCTTCCGACCCGAAGCTTTTCGCCTTGGGTGCGGCTTCGGCGGTTGGCCGACCACCCCGAAATAAAAAAGAGGGCGCCCCGTTTGCGCTCCCTCTATCTACAATGGAGCTTCCGGGGCGTGTGAATGTGATCGGCTCGGTCACACGCAGTATGCTCTCATAAAATTGTATGTACCGTAGCGAGGATTGTTAAATCCTTTACTTTTTTAGATCGATATGTTTTTTGTAAATAGATCGAATAATTAATTATAAAATTCTAAACTCTTCTATTTTTCTATTATGGAGTTTTGTAGTACAAAATGTACAAGCACACACTTTCTGACTGTACCGTACGTAACCTACGAAGTAAGATGGCAATATCGAAAAACACGCACTCACCATACAATTTATTAACGTAAAAATGTGTACCTACCTACAGTAGAGTTGTTGTATATACACGCGACAGCACGTCGGGTTATACAGTTAAACTGCGGAAACAGCTTATATTACGTAGGACATAAAGGCGATCTCAAGGTCAACATGTATAGTCTGAGGTGCCGTCGTCTACATAAAACATACCCACCGCCCCCCTCCCGAGTCCCCGCCCCACCCTGCGGTAGTGCGCCCGCGCCGCTCGTAGGCAGCGCGTAGTTTTGACCGACTAGTGTAGCGTTCAAACTACAAGAATATTTACGATTCCAAATGTGATTTATCTAGGGTGATTTGTGTATTTTTGAAGTTTTTCATTAAAGTAAATAACTTTTCTCATCACGTTGTTTTATTACTCTACTACCCCTTGATGTTCGCCGGCCGCTACCGGCACACTCGCTTCGCTCGCTCGGCTCGTCACCAAAAGTATGTGTTAGATTTCTAAAAAGCTACAATACTGAGTCTTAGACCAAATTTTAAAGATATTTTTTACAAGCTTTAAACGTTATTCGCCTAATAGTTGTGTGGCCTTGTAAAAGATTTGACAAATGATAAATGTTCCAAACGTTTTGTGGCATTATAATAACCAGCTCAAAAATAATTCTAGTAAATGAAACGTTGTCATACAGCAAATCGTTAGTTGTCAAAGTGAAACATAGGTAAAATGATGGTTGGCTGGCAAGTGAAATCCGTCGTTGAATGAATGAATGAATGAGTGAATGAGTGAATAAGTGAATGAGTGAATAAGTGAATGAGTGAATGTGAGTAAGTGAGTGAGTGAGTTTCACGAAAACATCCCTATCGCGAATTACGTGCACACATCTTTCAGAAACCTTGGGGAGCTACTGCATGCGATACATCAAGCCTTAAAAATAAAACTTTTGGAAGCACTCGAGGGGTTTCTATTTACGAAACACATCCCTATCGCGAATCACTTGCACACATCTTTCAGAAACCTTGGAGAGCTACTGCATGCGATACATCAAGCCTTGAAAATAAAACTTTTAAAAGCACTCAAGGGTTTCCTTTTACGAAACTCATCCCTATCGCCAATCACTTGCACACATCTTTTAGAAACCTTGGGGAGCTACTGCATGCCATATATCAAGCCTTGAAAATAAAACTTTTGGAAGCACTCGAGGGGTTCCTTTTACGAAACATATCCCTATCGCGAATCACTTGCACACATCTTTCAGAAACCTTGGGGAGCTAACCGCATGCGATATATCAAGCCTTGAAAATAAAACTTTTGGTAGCACTCGAGGGGTTTCTTTTACGAAACACATCCCTTTCGCAAATCACTTGCACACACCTTTCAGAAACCTTGGGGAGCTAACCGCATGCGATATATCAAGCCTTGAAAATAAAACTTTTGGAAGCACTTGAGGGGTTCCTTTCAAGAAACACATCCTTATGGCGAATTACTTGCACAGATCTTTAGGAAACCTTGAGGAGCTATTGCATGCGATACATCAAGCCTTAAAAATAAAACGTTTGGAAGCACTCGAGAGGTTCCTTTCAAGAAACACATCCTTATGGCGAATCACTTGCACACAACTTTCAGAAACCTTGAGGAGCTACTGCATGCGATACATCAAGCCTTGAAAATAAAACTTTTAAAAGCACTCAAGGGGTTCCTTTTACGAAACTCATCCCTATCGCCAATCACTTGCACACATCTTTTAGAAACCTTGGGGAGCTACTGCATGCCATATATCAAGCCTTGAAAATAAAACTTTTGGAAGCACTCGAGGGGTTCCGTTTACGAAACACATCCCTATCGCGAATCACTTGCACACATCTTTCAGAAACCTTGGGGAGCTAACCGCATGCGATATATCAAGCCTTGAAAATAAAACTTTTGGTAGCACTCGAGGGGTTTCTTTTACGAAACACATCCCTATCACGAATCACTTGCACACATCTTTCAGAAATCTACTGCATGCGATTTATCAAGCCTTGAAAATAAAACTTTTGCTAGCACTCGAGGGGTTTCTTTTACAAAACACATCCCTTTCGCGAAATACTTGCACACATCTTTCAGGAACCTTAGGGAGCTAACCGCATGCGATATATCAAGCCTTGAAAATAAAACTTTTGGTAGCACTCGAGGGGTTTCTTTTACGAAACACATCCCTATCACGAATCACTTGCACACATCTTTCAGAAATCTACTGCATGCGATTTATCAAGCCTTGAAAATAAAACTTTTGCTAGCACTCGAGGGGTTTCTTTTACAAAACACATCCCTTTCGCGAAATACTTGCACACATCTTTCAGGAACCTTAGGGAGCTAACCGCATGCGATATATCAAGCCATGAAAATAAAACTTTTGGTAGCACTCGAGGGGTTTCTTTTACGAAACACATCCCTATCACGAATCACTTGCACACATCTTTCAGAAATCTACTGCATGCGATTTATCAAGCCTTGAAAATAAAACTTTTGCTAGCACTCGAGGGGTTTCTTTTACAAAACACATCCCTTTCGCGAAATACTTGCACACATCTTTCAGGAACCTTAGGGAGCTACTGCATGCAATATATAAAGCCTTGAAAATAAAACTTTTGAAAAAAACTCGAGGGGTTCCTTTTACGAAATACATCCTTATCGCGAATCACTTGCACACATCTTTCAGAAACCTTTTGGAGCTAATGCATGCCATATATCAAGCCTTGAAAATAAAACTTTTGGAAGCACTTGAGGGGTTTTTTTTTACGAAACACATCCCTATCGCGAATCAAGTGCACACATCTTTCAAAAACCTTAGGGAGCTACTGCATGCGATACTGTCAACTATTTCCTGGCCCGGCTAAGACACAAGAAGTAGTGAGCAGAATTTAAATATTTATAAATAAAACTACTAGAATAAAAATGTACAAGTATATTAAAAAAAATAAAAACATTAAACGAGATGTAAGAAAAAACTTAAAACAAAGACTTATGTATGATAAGTAGGAAGGATGATCAAATGATTAACATTACACTAAGTGTACAAAATGAATGGGGTGGGCACCTTATCTTTTGCTCTCTTAAATTATGATATAATATGAAAAAAAAAGATTTAGTTATTAAAATTAAAAGTTGTTTATACGAAATCGAGGTCTTGGATAGTACAATTTATTACCGTCGGTCGTCTCGTTGCACCGAAGTCGCAGTTATTCTTGTTAAACAAAATCATAAAAATAAGAACGCTCTTACTTGAGGCAGACGAAAAGCACGTATAAACTTCCAAGATCATGACTGGAGCTGAACCGATCTGCAGAACTTCTTTAGATAATGCAGATAGGTACTAATTAATGATAATTTAATCATCAAATTAATAAAAAATATATTAATCAATATCTTTCAATATCTTTCTTCCTCTCCCCTCCTGGAATCGAAAAAGAAAAGAAAGGAGTTTATAGATAAATAAACACAAAAAACAGTTTAACGAATTTTCTTAAAATACATACATTAGCCTCTATTGATTTAAAGCAATTATCATGAAAATGATATTTACAGCGGTTTTGCACAGTATTTAATATAAGTTTCTCCAACGAGATTTTCCAAAACAGTATGAAAAGCCTAAAAAAATCAAACGATTACATCAAAAATGTGAAGAATTCATAAAAATCAATATTTAATTCACTTTTAAAATACTTACAGAACAAAAATATGTTATTCTCAAAAGGAATCAACAAAATTTCAACATTTATTTTAAAATTATATCAATCTCCTTAAAGTTCGGAGCAAAAATAGGCTTCGCGTCGTAAAGAGTGAAAATGTTCCCAAGAAAAGGCGGGAAAACCACGAAAACGGCCAACACAAGAAAAATGTATGAAAGTGAAAAGGATGAATGATGTGAAATGGATGTGTAAGAAAAGGATAGTAGACTTGAATATTTTTAAATGTTGTCGAACATGAATTAAAAAGTTTAAAAAATAAATACATAGATACCAAGAAGTTTTATACAAGGAGGTTGATAGTTTGAATTTGGAGTATGGATGAAAAGAGGTCGAATGTATGAAATAAATATAGAATAAGGAAAATTAATGAAATATAATAACAAATTAGTGTTTTATGTTTTTGTAAATAAATAAATAAGATAGAATATTGATAAATATGAGAATGTGACGTTGTTTTTCAATGTAAAAAAAAACAACGTTACAATACATCAAGCCTTGAAAAAAAAACTTTTGGAAGCACTCGATGGGTTCCTTTTACGAAACACATCCCTATCGCGAATCACTTGCACACATCTTTCAGAAACCTTGGGGAGCTACTGCATGCGATATATCAAGCCTTAAAAATAAATCTTTTGGAAGCACTCGATGGGTTCCTTTTACAAAACCCATCCCTTTCGCGAATTACTTGCACACATCTTTCAGAAACCTTAGGGAGCTACTGCATGCAACATATTAAACCTTGCAAATATAAATCCGTTCCGTTCCGTTCCGTTCCGTTCCGTTCCGTTCCGTTCCGTTCCGTTCCGTTCCGTTCCGTTCCGTTCCGTTCCGTTCCGTTCCGTTCCGTTCCGTTCCGTTCCGTTCCGTTCCGTTCCGTTCCGTTCCGTTCCGTTCCGTTCCGTTCCGTTCCGTTCCGTTCCGTTCCGTTCCGTTCCGTTCCGTTCCGTTCCGTTCCGTTCCGTTCCGTTCCGTTCCGTTCCGTTCCGTTCCGTTCCGTTCCGTTCCGTTCCGTTCCGTTCCGTTCCGTTCCGTTCCGTTCCGTTCCGTTCCGTTCCGTTCCGTTCCGTTCCGTTCCGTTCCGTTCCGTTCCGTTCCGTTCCGTTCCGTTCCGTTCCGTTCCGTTCCGTTCCGTTCCGTTCCGTTCCGTTCCGTTCCGTTCCGTTGATGGATGGATGGATGGATGGATGGATGGATGGATGGATGGATGGATGGATGGATGGATGGATGGATGGATGGATGGATGGATGGATGGATGGATGGATGGATGGATGGATGGATGGATGGATGGATGGATGGATGGATGGATGGATGGATGGATGGATGGATGGATGGATGGATGGATGGATGGATGGATGGATGGATGGATGGATGGATGGATGGATGGATGGATGGATGGATGGATGGATGGATGGATGGATGGATGGATGGATGGATGGATGGATGGATGGATGGATGGATGGATGGATGGATGGATGGATGGATGGATGGATGGATGGATGGATGGATGGATGGATGGATGGATGGATGGATGGATGGATGGATGGATGGATGGATGGATGGATGGATGGATGGATGGATGGATGGATGGATGGATGGATGGATGGATGGATGGATGGATGGATGGATGGATGGATGGATGGATGGATGGATGGATGGATGGATGGATGGATGGATGGATGGATGGATGGATGGATGGATGGATGGATGGATGGATGGATGGATGGATGGATGGATGGATGGATGGATGGATGGATGGATGGATGGATGGATGGATGGATAGATAGATAGATAGATAGATAGATAGATAAACCTCCAACAACAAACAACCTCCTCGTGGTGCACCCTGGGCGTCACCGCTTTGTTGGACCCGGCCGGCGTCTCGGACGTTTCTGAGTAGCGGCGGTCGGGTTTGGGAAGGGAACTTTGCGGTTCTGCCCGCTTTTGTGGTTTTCTCCGCGATCGCGGGTTCTTGGTTGCTCTGCGTCGGCGTCCTGGACTTATTCCGGGTAGCGGCGACGTGGATCGGGCTTGACCGGCGCCCTGGAGTATCCGGGTAACGGCGGTGCGAGTGTCGGCGAGGGGTCCGTTTGGTCGCGGTAGTCGCGATCGACGGACTGGCCTTTTATGGTCAGCCTTCGGCAAAACCGTAACCCTGCAGTCATGTTTTGGGGGCCGGTGGGGCTGCCTTTAATTGGGTGTCCCCGCGAGGAGAAAACCTCTTTAAAAAACCCTAATCCCGTGGTAGTCACTCGCCCAGGGGATGAATGGCCAATGGGAGATTGGTTCCAAGGTGACCTCTGGAGGAGGGGAATTGTGGACCCCCTACCTTCACAACCTTACACTTGCCCGGGTATGGAGCCTCTGCCCGGGTGGACTGCCTATTTGCTACCTTACTCGTGGGAATCAAAATGGAATCCTTAAATATTAAACCAATAAACCTTTCGGACGATAGTGGGCCTAGCTCAGGCGGAAGCGAGCATACACTTGAGGGAGTGCCTAGCTCAGGCGTAATTGAGCGAATGTTTTCAGCTGAAGAAGACGAAATGTCGGTAAACTCGACATACTCAGCCTCAGAGGAAGAAACTGCCTCCATCACTGGAGAAAGTTTAGATCGCAGTGCAGACCGTAGTGCGGTCAGACGTAAGAGACCCTTGATTCTGCCCTTCGGGGAGATTGAAGAAATGGGAAACCCTAAAGTCCCTAAAGCTCGACGGGGACGTGGTCGACCACCTACGCATGGAAGATACATCGGCGTTGGGAAAGCCAGGGAAGACTACCGTCTATCTAAGATGAAGTCCGCGCCGGAAAAAACTACAAACACTGCGCCACAACCAGTTGAGACGAGAGCCAAGAGGAATGAGACCTCAGTTATGCAGGAAACTCCACCTGTATTAGACCCCATGCTGATGGATATGGAGGCGCTTCGGCGAAAGGGGACACAAACGGCTGACACTATTGTGGACATTACCCGAAAGTCAAAGCATTTGAAGGGATCTGCTCACAAAGCTTTAGTTGACGCGTCAAATACGCTGCGTGAAATTGTCGAGGTTCTGTCTACTCGAACCATGGAGGAGGAAGCGCGCCGATTACGCGCCGATAACACGCGACTTCGTCATGAGGTTGACCTGCTGCGAAATGAAGTGAAGGCCTTTAAAGAGGCGTATAGCGAACGCAGATCAGCAGCTAGAGTGGATGAGTCATCGCCTATAACCCCAGATGTGATTCAGGAACTCACACGCGTGGTAGCGATCTCCGTAGGAGAAATGATGAATGTGCGTTTTGCCAGCCTGGAGAAAAGGCTACCGCCCGAACCGATCTTGCGCCCACCTCTTGCAAGTGACCGAAATAGGAAAGTGCCTGCACCCGTTCCAGCTCCAAAACCAACAAGACGACCAACTGCTGCGGCTCCAAGCACCTCGCAAGCCTCGACAGAACGCCCATCTGCTGTTGGGACAAGACGACCACCTGCTATGGCTCCAGGCACTTCGCAAGCCTCGACAGAACATCCATCTGCTGCTGAGTCCCAGATTGGTGCCACTCATACGCCGGAGACAGCGCTGACTGAACAGCCATGGGAAACGGTGACGAAAAAGAAAAAGAAGAAGAAGAAGTCGGCGCCAACTAGCGGTCAACCGAAGCCCAATACTTCCACGCCGGCTAAAGCCAAGCCTAAAAAGGCGAAGCTCAACCCTCCAAAATCCTCGGCTGTAATCATTACCTTACAGCCCGAGGCTCAAGAGAAGGGTGCGTCTTACGCTTCTGTGCTGACTACAGCAAGACAGGCTCTACAATTGAGCGAACTCGGGATTGATGGGGTCCGAGTGAGGGAATCTGCTACCGGAGCGAGGATGCTTTTAATTCCTAGAGCTGCAAGCGGTCCACAAGCTGATGCCTTAGCGGGAAAATTAAAAGATGTGCTGGGTGATGTCGCACAGGTAACAAGACCTACCAAATGTGTAGACATTCGTATATCTGGTCTTGATGACTCTATCCAAAAAGAGGATATCGTTGCGGCAATATCTTCGCAAAGTAACTGTCCGTCAGACCAAATTAAATGCGGGGAAATCAGGCTGGGTCCTGGAGGCGTGGGGTCTGTTCTTGTTCATTGCCCGGTGACAGCTGCCAAAACCGTATCGGAGGCAGGCAGAATTCTTGTGGGATGGAGCTCGGCGCGTGTTCGTGCTTTAGAACCTCTCCCCATGAGATGTTACAGATGTTTAAGACTTGGTCATACAAGACAGAGATGTCCATCTGAAATTAATAGAGGAGAATTGTGCTTCCGGTGCAGTAAGCCGGGGCATAAAGCAGCCGTCTGTTCAGCAGAACCTCATTGTGCCGTCTGTTCTGATGCGCAACTACCAGCTGGACACATAATGGGAGGCAGAAATTGTAACCCTCCATCAGTTAAAGGGAAAGCAACTTCGTCAGTTAAGACACCAGAGTCTCAAACGGCATCCGTTGTATTGGTTGAAGCTGACATGGAACATTAATGGACCATCACAACGCTACCAATTTCCTACAGGGAAACTTAAACCACTGCTCTGGTTCCCAAGATTTATTCTCTCAGGCGCTATTGGAGTGGTCTATTGATTTAGCAGTAATCGCGGAGCCTTACTTTGTACCTCCCCAACCTAATTGGGTTGGTGACTTAGAGGGCACTGTGGCAATTGTTGTTCCATCTTCATCCTGTTACCCTCTTACAGTCTACGAAAGAGGACCAGGTTACGTGGTGGCTGTCTGGAGGAAAATGACATTCATCGGGGTATACTTCTCCCCTAACAGGTCTGTTGCTGAATTTGAACCCTATATGGAACAACTTGGTCGCTTAATTGGTCGCTTGGCAAACAGGCAACTTATTGTGATGGGTGATCTGAATGCCAAATCCACCAGTTGGGGAAGTTAATGGTGTCTGGCAACAAAAGAATAAGGCTCTTTCAGAAGAGGTGGAAACCCTGAAAAAGAGACTGGATGACAACTCTCGGAATTTATCCGAACTAGGTGATACGATGAGGAAGTCAATGGTGGAGATCGAGAGTTCCCTCCTGGACAAAATGAAGAAAACGATAGACGAGCGGCTAGATGTTTTTGAGAAGCGCCTTCCAAGTGTCCAGCAGACGAAAACTCCTTTGTCACAGCCGAAGAGTGGAGTGGTAGCTCCCTCCACACCGAGCACCTCACTCCAAACTGACCCCCCTGACAAACCTTGGACGGAGGTTTTGGGGCGGAAGAAGAAGAGGAGACAAGCGACTGCACCTGCACCTGAAGAAAGAGCCGAACAGCCTGCGAAGACAACGAAGAAGCCTACACGTCCGAGTCGTATAACAGCTCCTTCAAATACATCAGCCGTGGTGCTGACCCTTCTGCCGGAGGCAGAAGCAAAAGGAGTCACTTATGCCGCAATTATGACTAAAGCCAAAGCTGAAGTCTCCCTCGCTGACGTGGGAATACAAGAAGGGCTCACTGTGAAGGTGTCACAGACAGGCGCAATGGTGCTCCAGGTTGAAGACCCGAGTGGTGTAAAAGCGGACTCTCTCGCCGAAAAATTATGCCAAGTTTTGAAGGAGGTGGCGGACGTTAAGCGTCCGGAACTGACGATGGGAATGCAAGTCTCAGGCTTTGATGATACTGTGACGAAAGGCGAAGTGATAGCTGAAATAGCGTCCAAAGGTGGTTGTTCAGCACAAAAGATCAAAACATCAGAAGTTATGATGGGAGCTGATGGCACAAAATTCCTTCGCCTCAAATGCCCCATAGAGGCTGCAAAACGAGTATGCCAGGATGGCCGTATTCGCGTGGGTTGGAGTATTGCCCACGTGAAACTCCTTGCTCCTCTCCCGCTGCGCTGCTACAAGTGCATGGGGGTGGGGCACACAAAGCCGCTCTGCCCGTCGAAGGAGGATCGAAGTGATATATGCTTCAGATGCGGACGACCAGGCCACATGGCAGCGGTCTGCAAAGAAGAGCCCAGGTGCCAGGTGTGCACCGAAAGTGGTCGGCCTGCTGGTCATGTTATGGGCAGCCGAGTTTGTACGCCACCGACGATAAAGGGCAAGCACCCTGAGCGTAAAAGTGTACCCGTGGTGAATAGGGGCAGAAGTCCCGAGCGCCCGGGGAACACCAGCGAAAGAAGTCGCTCATCACATAGCGATTGCAGTGAGGGGACCGTGGTGTCAGCGTCCCCAAAGCAACAGCAGCCTCGCCGCTCCGAGCGCTTCTCAAACGACAAGCGCCGTCGTGAGTGCGGCAAAAGTGATGGTGGCTTATAGGGGGGGATCTTCTGTCCCCTCCATTAGTGTGCAGACGGGGGAGGCAGCGGGTGACGGATCGGGATGCCGAAACCTGCATTGCACAGCCTCTTCCGTCTGGGGGGGCGTTCATACTGTGACTGGACGTCCTCCATAGGTGTGGGCCAGGTCAGCCAAGGCCAGCCGGGGTAGGGTGGTAGCATCCCAACAAGGAGCCCATCCTGCCGCTAAACCGGCAGAGATGTCACAACGGGGGGTTTTAGCGGATATGCCCCCGTGCATATCCGACGAGCGCTGACTTGTCGGATGTGTGCGGGGGAGAGCTCCGGACTCGCCGGGATGCAATCCCAGCACGCCCGGAAGTTGGTAACCCGAGTTCCCCTCGAAAAAAAAAAAAAAAAAAAGGTTAGGTTAGGTTAGGTTAGGTTAGGTTAGGTTAGGTTAGGTTAGGTTAGGTTAGGTTAGGTTGGGGTGCCATGTCAGACAACCTCCTCGTGGTGCACCCTGGGCGTCACCGTTTTGATACGGTGACGGCTAATGGTCTGGCAGTCGGAGACAGTGCCAGTTTTGCTCTGGTACTGTCCAACTCGTTACCCCGTACGCAGTGCGGGACCGAGGGCCGCCATCTCAACGGGTGGGGGCCAAGAGGAAGACAACCTCAGAAAAATTACCTGGTGGGGACCGCTTGGTCTTCCCCGCTTTTGCGGGTGTTGTAGGTTCCGAGTCGGCGTCCCAGACGTATTCTGGGTAGCGGCGACTCGGTTCGGGCTCGGCTGGCGCCCTGGAGATTCCGGGTAGCGGCAGTGCGAGCGTGGGCGGCGGGTTCGTCCGGTTGCGGTAAAACGTGATCGGCGGACGGGCATCTGTGCCAACCGTCGGCGAAACCGGTGACCTAGTCACGTCTTAGGGCCGGTGAGGCTGCCCTTCATTGGGTGTCCTCGCGAGGAGACAACCTCTATAAAAAATCCCCAACCCTAAGCTCGTTGTCGTGCAAGGCGAGAGGGTGAATGGCTGGTGGGAAACCGGTCTTTACGCGACAACGGAGCAGGGGACCTGCGGCCCCCCTGCTTCGATAACCCGTACGCTTGCCCGGGTATGGAGCCTCTGCCCGGGTGGACCTTTTCTTGCTACCATTATCGTGGGAATCAAAATGGAATCTTTTACTAAACCAAAAAACCTTTTAGACGACGGTGAGCCTAGCTCAGGCGGAAGCGAGCGTACTCTTGCTGGAGAGGGAGTGCCGAGCTCAGGCGTGAATGAGCGTATGTTTTCGGCTGAGGAAGACCGAATGTCGGTTTATTCGGCATACTCAGCCTCGGGAGATGACAGTGCTTCTGTGTCTGGGAGCCTGGACCGTAGGAGTGAAGTGAGGAGGAAACGACCCCTTACCTTAAGCTTTGCGTCTGATGCGGAAGAAATCGCTCGTGCGAAAGTCCCCAAAGCTCGTCGGGGACGAGGTCGACCACCGACCCATGGCCGGTATATGGGAGTTGGAAAAGCCAGAGAGGAGTATCGACTCCAGAAGGCGGAACATAAAGCAGAGTCAAGCGTAGTGACCGATACTGTTACTACCAAAACAAGGGAAGGAGTAGTATCATCTGACTTGGATGCGGATCCAACTCCGCCTATAAATGAACCTCTGCTGCTGGACATGGAGACGCTCCGGCAAAAGGGAGTCAAAATGGCGGACACCATAGTTGAGATTACGCGGAAGGCGAAAAATATCAAGGGCACCGACCACAAAGCCCTTGTGGACGCCTCCAATACTTTGAAGGAGATCGTCGAGGTTCTGTCCTCACGTACTGTTGAAGAGGAGACGCGAAAACTGCGCGCTGATAACGCGCGCCTTCGCCATGAGGTAGATCTTCTAAGATCGGATTTGAAAGCTTTTAAGCAGGCGTATACAGAAAACAGGTCGGCGCTTCGCGAAGAACCGCCTGTGGTTGCTGCCGACGTTGTTGATAAGCTCACGCGGGTTGTAATCGACTCAGTGGGAGAAATTTTTAATGTGAGGTTTGCTAGTCTCGAAAAGAGGCTACCACCTTTGCCAATCATACGACCACCATTGGCGGGAGACAAGAAGAAGGAGTCGGTTGCACCCGCTCCTATTTCAAAGAAGAAACCGGCAGCCAAACAAACTGCTGCTCCAATTGATACGCCTGCAGCTTCACAGGCCAGCACAAGCAGACCTCAGAGTTCTGTGGCAGCGGACCCCGAAGATGATGGGTGGGTAGAAGTTGGGCCAAAGGGCAAGAAAAAGAAGAAAAAGCAGCAGCAACAGCAAGCAGCTTCACAAAAAGTGCCGGCAAGGTCGCAACCCTCACAATTAGCGGGGAAGCGGCCCCAAGCGCAGAATGGGGCAGAAAAAAAGAAAAAGAAGAAGAAGTCCCGCAAGCTGACTGCCCCCAAAACGACAGCGGTAGTCCTAACACTGGACTCAGAAGCTATGGAAAAGGGGGCCTCATATGCAGATGTCATAAGTAGGGCTAAATCAGCATTTAAGTTAGAGGAGTTAGGCTTGGAGGGAGTTCGAGTCAAAAAAACGGCGACTGGGGCGCGCATGTTCGAAATCCCTGGTGCTACTAGTGGTCCGAAAGCTGATGCTCTAGCAGAGAAACTGAAAGCGGCAATTGGAGATGTTGCGCGGATCACGCGACCCTGCAAGTCCGTCGACCTCAGGGTGTCGGGTTTAGACGACTCTGTAGGGAAAGCCGAACTCGCTGCTGCGGTTGCCGAGAAAGGGGACTGCCCACTAGACCAGGTCCGGGCTGGTGACGTAAGACCTGGCGTCGGAGGCACAGGGACCTCCATAGTCCGGTGCCCAGTCGCAGCGGCGAAGAAGTTGATTGAAGCGGGCCGTTTGTTGGTAGGCTGGAGCTCCGCTCAAGTCCGTGCACTCGAGCCCCTCCCAATGCGATGCTTTAGATGCATGGGAGTGGGACACACTCGACAGCGCTGCTCAGCGCAGGAAGACCGTAGTGGACTTTGCTACCGCTGTGGCAAAGAAGGTCACAAAGTGGCAAGCTGCAATGCGGATATGCACTGTGCAATATGTGCCAAAGCAGGAAAACCAGCTGGTCATATAATGGGCGGGAAAAGTTGTAATCCCCCACCCAGCAAGGGAAAAGATAAGATGACCCAAAGGACCCAGGCATCAGCAGCAGAAGGATGCTCCACACAAGTGGAAGAGGTAGAAATGTCCGAACTCAATGAATAGGTCGCGACAATTTAAAATTCTCCAAGTGAATATCAACCACTGTGCCAGTTCACAAGACCTGCTACTTCAAAACATGGCAGAGTGGTCGATCGACGTCGCCGTAATTGCAGAGCCTTACTCTGTCCCCCTTCGTCCATACTGGTTCGGGGACACCAATGGCACTGCAGCCATTGTGACTGATGCAGCTACTCACACCCCACTCATCTCTAGCAGGGAGAAGGGTCCCGGCTATGTTGCTGCCACCTGGGGTGAGATCATCCTGATTGGGATATATTTCTCCCCAAATCGAAGCTTGGCGGAATTTGAACCTTTCCTTGAAAATCTTGCGGTTGTGGTCCAGCGTTTCACACGTAACCAGGTTATTATTATGGGTGATTTTAACGCCAAATCTACGGCCTGGGGGTCTCCCTCAACAGATTGTCGGGGAGAACTTGTGGAAGAATGGGCAGCGTCCCTGGGCTTAGTTTTACTAAACACGGGTATAGGCAACACATGTGTGAGACAGCAGGGAGGGTCCAAGGTGGATCTCACATTCGCCACCCCGTCAATAGCCACACGCATTGCAGATTGGCGTGTCTTGGAAATGGAAGAGTCTCTTTCTGATCACCACTATATTCGGTTTGAAATCTCCCCATCACCAGGATCGACAACACCAACGCCATTACAGAGAGGACTGCATCTTTTTCCTAGATGGTCTTTAACTAAACTGGACAAAGAGCTGGCTGAAGAGGCCGCCATAGTGGAAAGCTGGCATGCCGCACCGACTGAACATCTGGGCGTTGATGAACAGGCTGACCTATTCCGAGGTTCCCTGTCCACCATCTGCGACACGGCTATGCCCCGAGTGAGGTATGGTCCGCCAAGAAAAGACCAAGTTTATTGGTGGTCTTCAGAACTTGGGAGTATGAAGTCCAACTGCATTTCTCACCGGCGTGCTTTGCAGAGATGTCGGAGGCGGCGCAGACATCAACAAGGAGAAGAAGAACGGCTATATGCGGCCTACGTCGAAGCCAGAGAAGCGTTCCAGTTAGCGATTCGAAAGGCAAAGGATGAGGCTTGGGATCGTTTTCTAGATGAATTGAATAGAGACCCTTGGGGGCGGCCATACCGTACGGTCTGCAACAAATTACGGCAACCAGCCCCACCGACGGAATCCTTTCAGCCTGAACTTTTGGTGCAAGTGGTGAATGGGCTCTTCCCTGTCCAAGAAGACCCACGTTCTCGGTTGACTTCTGCGGTCACAGAGCAGCAGGAGGAGGAGGAGCTGCAAGACGTTCCCCTTGTCACTGACGGCGAGATGGAGAACCTGCTTGACAGATTACGTCGAAAGAAGACAGCACCGGGGCCAGATGGGGTTCCAAGCCGTGTTTTGTTGCTAGCTTGTAAGCACTTGGGGGACCGGCTCCGTGAGCTGTTCAACAAATGCCTAAAGACGGGACGGTTCCCCAAAATCTGGAAGGAGGGCCGACTCTGTCTGCTACGGAAGGAGGGACGACCACCTGATTCCCCTTCCGGGTTTAGACCTATAGTTCTGCTGGCTGAAGCGGCTAAGATGCTGGAGCGACTGCTCGCTGACCGCATCACACAGCACCTGGAGACGGAAGGGCCGAACGTCTCAGAGCGGCAATTTGGCTTTCGACGTGGTCTTTCGACGATAGACGCTATTCTAACTCTGCGTCGAATAACAGAAGAGGCTGTTGAGAGGGGAGAGGTAGCCCTAGCGGTGTCCTTGGACATCGCTAACGCCTTCAACACCCTTCCCTTTCAATGCATCAGGGATGCGCTCCAATACCACCAGGTGCCGCATTACCTGCGTAGACTCATACACAGTTATTTAGAGGAAAGGGCTGTACTCTATGCTGACCACCAAGGGCAAATCCAAAGACGAAGCGTGGGTTGTGGAGTGCCGCAAGGTTCTGTCCTTGGGCCTCTATTATGGAATATGGGGTACGATGTTGTTCTGCGAGCTTCTCTATTGCCACGAATGGACATGGTTTGCTACGCGGACGACACTTTGATTACCGCACGTGGCAAAAACTATGAGGACGCAGCACGACTGGCAACAGTAGGCACTACTTTAGTCGTGAGGCGTATAAGGGCTTTGGGTCTTGAGGTGGCCCTGCCGAAGACGGAAGCTATACTTTTCCGTGGCTCCCGAGGCAGGCCCCCCGCTGGGCCGCACATATTAGTTGACGGGCAAAGGATTGAAGTTAAGAGCTCTATTAAGTATCTTGGCTTGATACTTGACTCGAGATGGAAATTTACGGAGCACTTCCAAAAGCTCGCGCCGAAGTTGATAAAAACGGGTTTGGCACTAGGAAGACTATTACCTAACATCGGAGGTCCAAGTGCAAAGTGTCGGCTGCTCCACATGATGGTGATAAGAAGCATGGCGATGTATGGAGCGCCGGTTTGGGTTGATTGCCTGGACCGGAAAAACAAGACTCTTCTTCACCAGCCCCAAAGAACTATGGCTTTAAGGGCAATTCGAGGATACCGCACAATTTCCTGGGTGGCGGCCTGCGTTCTGGCAGGAACCCCACCTTGGGAACTAGAGGCTAAAGTTTTGGCTGAAACGTTCCAATTCAAGGTTGATGCGAGAAACCGAGGGGATCGCTTGGCCCTCGAAGAGATCCAGGGCGCCAGAAATCGGGCCTCAGAGGCCATGATGCAGCAGTGGTCGTTGGACCTGGAAAATCCTACTGCGGGCGTGAGAACTATTGAGGCAATCCGCCCAGTGTTGGACCAATGGGTGGGAAGAGCGCACGGAGTGCTCACCTTTAGATTGGTGCAGGTGTTGACGGGGCACGGTTGCTTCGGCGACTACCTCCACCGCATAGCAAGGAGGGAAACAACACCAGGGTGTTATGAGTGTGGCGCGGCAGAGGACTCGGCGCAGCACACCCTAGAGGTGTGCGCGGCCTGGAGCCAACAACGCCGCACCCTCGTGGCCGAGGTGGGAGGGGACCTCTCCCTGCCCAGCGTAGTCAAGGCTATGCTGGACAGTGACAGGTCGTGGGAGGCAACGGTCTCCTTCTGTGAAGAGGTGTTGGCGCAGAAGGAGGCCTCGGAGCGGGACCGCGAGGATGACGTCCAGGCGGATCCGATCCGACGCAGACGGTTAGGGGGAAGGCGACGGCAGTTTGTCCTTCGCATTCCTCCTTAACGCGGCCAGTGGGCGGGGGATTGGGTAGTCCCTCGTTCGCCTTGCACGGTCTCGTCCGTCTGGGGAGATGCCCAAATGTGCTCGGGCATCTCCCATAAAGTGAGGGGGCTTGGGAAGCCGAGCCTGCCGCCGGTGTGATATGGAGACAGATCCAACAGTTCCCATGTCAAACTGGACCAACGGAAGAGGGCACATCGATAGGTTTTTTAGTGGGTATGCCCCCCCTCCGGCCCCCCATCGAGCCCACTAGGGGCTGGGTGGGGGATCGGCTGGGCGGAGAGTGGTGCCGTCGCTACGTCAAGCGACGGCTTCCATGGTGAGCCCCACATACCCCCGGCATTGACCCGATGCCGGGAAGTGCAATAATGCATTTTTCCTATCGTTAAAAAAAAAAAAAAAAAAAAAAAAAAAAAAAAAAAAAAAAAAAGGTTAGGTTAGGTTTCGAAGTGTCCAGGCCCATGAAGACCGCGGCGTTCCGCGTCTCGGGCCTGGACGACTCAGTGACAGCCGAAGATGTTAAGGAGGCAGTAGCTGAGGCTGGGGGGTGCTCTCGTGACAGTGTTTCGGTTGGCGAGATTCAGCAGAGTCGTATCGGACTGGGAACGGCACTTGTAAGGTGTCCGGTGCTGCCGTCTATAAGCAATAATGCCGTTATCTACGAAAATGAATTTTCGATTTACGCGGGATTTAAGATAAAATGGATGCTATTTGATCAATAAACCAGCTATTTACAACTTTGAGGCATCATTGAAATGGTATTTGAGGGAACTTTACAATGCTTTTATTTTCACAAAGAAATATAAAACAGTCATGGAAATATTTAAAAAAATATGTTTGTAATTAGTATTATTTTATTTATTTGTTTATATAAACATCACTAAAATGTCGTTGACGTTATAGTAGCGACATTTTAGCGTTTGATTTTAGATTTATTTTATTGGCTTGTAAAATACTAGATATCGCTTTATAATTGCTTTACTAAAATGCCACTAAGTACCTTAACGGCATTTAAGCAAACTTTTGTTTTCTGGTCACAAGACATACCTACTTAACTTTAATGCTACTATAATAATTTAGCGGCATTTAAGACAAGCTATTTAAGTGTAAATTTATCCAGTTGTATTTGTAAATATTTTTTTTTATCTATTGCAATGATAAATTGCAGTTAACTTTCAAACCTTTTTAGATAATGGCAATTTAGCTTAGTAAACATTTTGTGATAACTGAGAGAATCCAACAAAATGTATTTAAAGATCAAAAATAAAACATGTGCATCTGAACTGAGAGCCCATTTTTTAATTTAAATCGTGGCGAATCTAACTGATTCTTAAAGGGGATTTCGCGAAAAAAACAAAAACTGAAAGCATAGGTTAAAAAAATTCTAATAAGTGAATTAAAACTTTTATAACCGAATGTGTTGGGCCCTCAATCCAGACGGTTGCAATAAGAGGCGTAGCTTAGATCTCAGAAAGTACCATCTCTGTGTTAATAATTTTCATTTTAGAATTAACTAAAGAATTTCTAACATCGTTTCAGAAATTTTCAACTCGCTAGAAGATGGCATAACAGATCTAAGGCTGTTTAACTAGGGCCCTCAGTTCAAACATATCTGAACCTAGAGCCCAAGATAGAATATTCGAAATATTAGTTTTAACTAAAAAAATACAATAAAATTACGTTTTTATCATAAAGTGTAACACCTCCTTAAAACCTCTGAACTGAGTGCCCAACTTTTTCAGCTATATTGACTTGGCTAAAACTTATAGAATAATGAAAATTACACCAAGTTCTTTTAGAAATTCTTTATTAAAAATTGATATATCGTTCGTTGTTCTTAATACAGTACTTTAAGAGAGAATGCATTTTAAATTGTTTGTATGAGCAAAATTTGTAGAGTGTCCATAATGTTACTTAAAGTAGGAAAGTATGTACAAAATATAAAAATACAAAAAAATAAAGATCAATCGGAATGTAATAAAAGAAATAAAACTTTTTATTTTTAACTTATTTTCAGTAAATATAGGTCAGGACAAAAAGATGGTAAGATATTGTCAACGTTTTTTATAATAAACATGTGGGCACCCACATATAAATACCACGGTACCACAGAATTAATAATAGTACCTACTGAACGATACACTTCACACACATAAAAACACACATAATCAAGGCTTTAAAGTTACCTCGTTTCTATGAAAATCGACTGGTATTTTTAATTATCCGTCCACCACTACACACATATGTATATATATAGATGTAATAAAATAGGATAATAGGGATCACTATATGATTTTCCATACAGAGAAGCTAATTTCGGAAAGGTTTTAATATGATAAATTCAATCAGATAAGAAAGTTGTCGTGTTTGAAATCAGTCTTTGATTATCGTCTCTGAACACAATTTGACAGTGGGACTCGATTTTAGAATTGTACAACCTTTTACTGAATTTTAATACAAAATATGATGTGTAATATTTTTATTTCAACGTCAATAAACGTCGAAATTATAGAAAATTATTTGAAATTATATAGTTTTAACATGAATGTTATTTTTTTTAATTCGTTCTAAGTTAAAAAGACACCCAAGAGTTTTCTTTCGTAGACAAAGCTCTCTCGAGCTCGAAATAATTACTATTATTGCCGTGATAAAACTTAATAGTGTCACCGGTACTTTACATTTATTACAATAAATAGCGTTTTAAATAACATTATCATTTCTTGTAAAGCACTGTTTCTTTCTATACCGAAAGGTAATGCAAATACATTAAAACCGAGTTCGTGTAGAGATCAATGTGGCTATATGGATATAGATATTTTTACACTTTCACCCAGAAGGGTTCGTAGCAACCTTCCTAGGCGCGAAGTTTGCCTTCCTTTTATCAAGAAAATTTTGAGAAAATGACACAGACTACTAAAGAACTTGTTAATTTAGTAGTCTGTTGAAACTGACGAGAAAATTACGAAATATCGAAATCAACGTTTGAAAATAATTTTAATTTACGTTTCAATAATAAAAATAATAAAAACTATATTTGGGAATAATGTGTGGTAATTTTGGTAAACAATTCACTTAAAAGATACTATGAAGTAAGATGTAGGTCAGTCCTAAAAATATTTTGAAATCATATAATTATATGATTTTGTATTACAAGGGTATATATACCCTACAAATTTTTTATTCTATAAAAAATTAAAAAGGCATTTTTTCTTAAAGTATGGTATTAAGAACAACGAACGATATATTAATTTTTAATAAAGAATTTCTAAAAGAACTTAGTGTAATTTTCATTATTCTATAAGTTTTAGCCAAGTCAATATAGCCGAAAACGTTGGGCCCTCAGTTCAGAGGTTTTAAGAAATTTAGTTTTGACTTAACTATTAAACCAATAACTTTTTAACGAATATTTATTTTTTAGAAATTCACTAAGGTGTTAAACTTTATATAAAAACGTAATTTTATTGTATTTCTTCAGTTAAATCTAACATTTTGAAGATTCTATCTTGGGCTCTCAGTTTAGACATGTTTGAACTGAGGGCCCTAGTTTAACAGCCTTAAATCTGTTATGCCATCTTCTAGCGAGTTGAAAATTTCTGAAACGATGTTAGAAATTCTTTAGTAAATTCTAAAATGAAAATTATTAACACAGAGATGGTACTTTCTGAGATCTAAGACTAGGTACTCTAGTGAATATTAAACGCAAACTACGTTCACTAAAATATTAGTAGGCACAGTGTGAATTTTCGAGTAATCCTGCGCAAATTCTTATAAAACTACGCAAATTTATACTTACGTAATATTTGACGCCGACAAAATGCTCGGGAAGACGGCAGGCATGATGAAACGCACGCCCGTCGAGGATATGTATATCCTCGTGGCCATACTAGTTTGTCATACCAGTATGGCCACGAGGATATACATGGGGATGGGTCCGGCGCAGGAGCTTGAACGGGGGTCCCGTTCAAGCTCCTGCGCCGGACCAAATTAATCACCGACGCCGGAAGGCGAGTCAAACCAAGTACTGCAGTTGACGGTACTTTAGTGTAGTAACGTGGGATAACCACATTTTAGTTATGACTTCAATGCAAATATTTACAGTGTTAGTCAAATTTTGTCATTAAGCATGAGTGCACAAATTGTAAAATTCGAATAATGATTTGGCAAATAAATTACTAAATTGCCGTTAAAATCCTTTAGTCGCATTCTAGTGTAACATTTTCATTTATCGGCATTGTAGTCTAGAGTCGTTATTTTACAAGTTTGACACTTTGTATAACTATAATACAGTAAATGTATTTTAATCGCGCTGTAGTTTACAAAAATCAGTTTACCGGCAATCAAGATATGCAATTGAGAAGAAAAATATTTTTTGACGGCATTTTAACTATACAATTGTAGTTAGAGGCATTGTTGCTGTGTATGCATAGGAAAATCAGTCATATAACGGCAATTTTCTTTTAATTATTTCAGAAACTAAATAAGATAGGAAAATATGACTTAGATAGGTCGATAGAGAATCGTTTTTTGATTACGATGCCATCAAAAAGTGAAAATCGAGCAGATGTTGGTTAACGGCGTTTTAGCTTATGGACGGCAGGGTGGCTGCGGCCAAAAAATTATCAGAGGGTGGTAAGCGTAAGTTGCTAGTTGGGTGGGTCTCGGCGACGATCAACATGTTGCCGCCGAGACGAATGCACTGTCATAGGTGTCTTGAGGTCGGTCATGTCCGCGCTAAGTGTACGGGTGTTGATCGGAGCGAGTTGTGCTTCCGATGCGGCACTCCTGGGCACAAAGCAAAGGACTGTGTCAATGCACAGCGATGCGTGTTATGCTCAACAGCAGGGATAAAGGCAGATCACATGCTTGGGGGGAAGTCTTGCAATCCTCCTAAGAGAAAGATAAAGAAGGCAACCAATGCCACTCAAGAGCCTTCCCAGCAATCAATTGCGGGAGGTGAGGAGGCCATGGAAACAGCTGAAAGCACTGACGTAAGGACAGCGAGCTCTGTGCGGGCAGATGGCCCGGATGAGCCGCAGTTAAGGGGACCGAGCTACGGAAGCGGGGAACTTCCGTAGCCTACTACAGGGTCTCCGTGGTGGAACGGCGTGCCTGTGTTCCGGCGCGCCTCACCGGTTGGGGGAGCTTCTGAGCTCCCAACATTTTAATGTCAGCATGTGTCCGCTGGGATGACCGGCGGCGGATTGCGGAAGTAATCTTCGTTCCCGTGATCCGTTGCACGCGCGGTAGAGGAACACCCCGGGGTTTTTAGTGGAGTACACCACATAACCACCCCTGTGTTCCCCGCGCGGGGGTGGTATGCGAAGGCATTTTCCCCGGGTTAAAAAAAAAAAATAAAAAAAAAAAAAAAAGGTTAGGTTAGGTTAGGTTAGGTTAGGTTAGGTTAGGTTAGGTTAGGTTAGGTGGGGTGCGAAGTCAGACAACGTCCCCGCCGTGCACCCTGGGCAACGTCGTCGCATTCCAGCGGCGGCGGCAGATAGTCTGACAACCCGGCCGGCGTCTTGGACATATTCCGAGTAGCGGCGGTCGGGGATGGGAGGGGGAACTTCGCGGTTCTGTCCGCTTTTGTTTTCCGCAATTGCGGGTTTTTGGGTTGCTCCGCGTCGGCGTCCTGGACTTATTCCGGGTAGCGGCGACGCGGATCGAACTCGGCCGGCGCCCCGGAGATTCCGAGTAGCGGCGGTGCGAGTGTAGGCGACAGGTTCGTCTGGTTACGGCGCATGTGACCGGCGGACAGGCCTTCATGGCTAACTGTCGGCGAAACCGTAACCTTAGTCATGTCTTAAGGCCGGTGAGGCTGCCCTTAATTGGGTGTCCTCGCGAGGAGACAACCTCTATAAAAAACCCCAACCCCAAGCTTTTTGCCAAGTCCAAGGCGAGGGGGTGAATGGCTGGAGGGAGTCCAGTCGTTACATGGCAACGGAGCAGGGGACCAGCCGCCCCCCTGCTTCGAGAACCCTAGGCTTGCCCGGGTATGGAGCCTCTGCCCGGGTGGACTTCTTTTGCTACCATACTCGTGGGATAAGATATGGATTTTTCTGATAATTATAATGACGTCTATGGGTCCGATTCGGACGGTGGTTTTGGCGACGGTTTTAAGAAACCGAAGAAAATGCAGAAGAGGGTGCCGATTGTGCGGCTTTCGCGACTACAAACTCGTGTCGCAAAAGAGATAGGAGAAGGAAATAGGAGTCGTGCTTCGTCGTGGTCTTCTGGGGTCACGGTTTCGGACGATGAAGGCTCGGAAACAGCGAGTCAGACAGGGCGCAAGCGTAAGCGCCCAGAGTCACCAAAGTCGGGCGATGGTGACCGTGAGGAAGCGGCATCAATTCAATCAGGTGCGCAACCCGCTGCCCCTGTGGAAGATGTGCGCCCCGCTACCCCTATCGCTTCAACATCTCGGCGATCTGTCAGCCCCGCTCCACCATCTAAGCGAGGGAGAGGCCGACCCCCCACTACTGGGGAATACATTGGCGTAGGCCGTGCCAGGCAGCAGCAGGCGGCGGCGCGTCGTGCTGAAGAACGAGCAGAGATGACTCGGGTCGCCGAAAAGGAAATCGCAGAAAAGGCACAGCGAGTTCTGCCCTCACGTGACTGTAGTCCGGCGTCTCGAAAGTTTGTTGATTGGCGGAGTATGCCTATTGTGGAGGTTTGTGGTAGGCTTTCTGATTCGGCCGACATCATCATCGACGTCGCCAACAGGTCCGGCCATTTGAAGGGTACGTTCGTCCGAGCTTTGAAGGACACAGCGGCCCAGTTTAAGGAGGCACTTTCTGATTTACCTCTAAGATCAGACAATGAGGAGTTGAGGAACATGGAGACTCAACACGTCGCGCTACGGGCCGAATTCCAGCGTATTTCCGATGCTTACGCTCGGAGCAGCGCGGAAACCCAAAGGCTCCACGAGGAGATTGGGGCATTAAAGAGCAAAGTGGAGCTGCTAGAGAAATCGCGCCCACCTTGCCCAAATTGTTCTGGAGGTACTGAGAGTACGAGGCGTTCAACAGCCAAATCCTCTGCAACGGCGGAGATGGATAAATTCATGGCAAGGATCGAGGCTAGGTTCGCAAACCTTGAAGCAAAACTGATGCCACAGTCGAGACAGCGCTCCCAAGTCGCCACTGCTTTCGAGGACTCGGGGACCCTTTTGCCTGTACTACCACCAGCAAGGCCAGCAGCTACCACATATGCTGCAGCAGCATCAACACCCGCTGCCAAGGATCCCGCCCCCGAACCGCTTGGGTGGCAAAAGGTTGTCAATGGCAAGAAAGCTAAAAAGAGGGAGAGTAAGCGACTCAAAGCGAAAAATACACAGGGGGAAGCCGCGTCGGCTCCGCGGAGCGAACATTCTGCTCCACAAGCCATGGTGCCTAACGAAGAGGAATGGCCTGTTCCTGGGGGAAAGCGTAATAAGCCGGCTAAGTCTAAAAGCCAGCCAGCAACACCTCCACCAGCGCAGCCGGCTAAAAAGAAGACGAAAAAGAAGACGAAAAAGAAGCCGAAACAAACTAAGCTGAGACCTCCTCAGACGGCAGCTATCACAATTAAGTTGCGGCCAGAAGCTGTGGCTAGGGGAGTGACTTATTTACAAGTAATGCTGCAGGCCAAAAAGCTGCAGCCTTCGGAACTTGGAATTTCCGGTGGGTTCTCTATGAAGGTTGCGGCAACGGGTGCCAGAATGATCGAGATACCTGCTGCGGAAGGCGCTGACAAAGCCGACAAAGTGGCAGAAAAGCTACGGGAGCTTAATGATCCCGAGCTGGCAGAGGTGTTCAGGCCCATGAAGTGCGCTGAGCTGAAAATCACGGGATCATAGATAGATAGATAGATAGATAGATAGATAGATAGATAGATAGATAGATAGATAGATAGATAGATAGATAGATAGATAGATAGATAGATAGATAGATAGATAGATAGATAGATAGATAGATAGATAGATAGATAGATAGATAGATAGATAGATAGATAGATAGATAGATAGATAGATAGATAGATAGATAGATAGATAGATAGATAGATAGATAGATAGATAGATAGATAGATAGATAGATAGATAGATAGATAGATAGATAGATAGATAGATAGATAGATAGATAGATAGATAGATAGATAGATAGATAGATAGATAGATAGATAGATAGATAGATAGATAGATAGATAGATAGATAGATAGATAGATAGATAGATAGATAGATAGATAGATAGATAGATAGATAGATAGATAGATAGATAGATAGATAGATAGATAGATAGATAGATAGATAGATAGATAGATAGATAGATAGATAGATAGATAGATAGATAGATAGATAGATAGATAGATAGATAGATAGATAGATAGATAGATAGATAGATAGATAGATAGATAGATAGATAGATAGATAGATAGATAGATAGATAGATAGATAGATAGATAGATAGATAGATAGATAGATAGATAGATAGATAGATAGATAGATAGATAGATAGATAGATAGATAGATAGATAGATAGATAGATAGATAGATAGATAGATAGATAGATAGATAGATAGATAGATAGATAGATAGATAGATAGATAGATAGATAGATAGATAGATAGATAGATAGATAGATAGATAGATAGATAGATAGATAGATAGATAGATAGATAGATAGATAGATAGATAGATAGATAGATAGATAGATAGATAGATAGATAGATAGATAGATAGATAGATAGATAGATAGATAGATAGATAGATAGATAGATAGATAGATAGATAGATAGATAGATAGATAGATAGATAGATAGATAGATAGATAGATAGATAGATAGATAGATAGATAGATAGATAGATAGATAGATAGATAGATAGATAGATAGATAGATAGATAGATAGATAGATAGATAGATAGATAGATAGATAGATAGATAGATAGATAGATAGATAGATAGATAGATAGATAGATAGATAGATAGATAGATAGATAGATAGATAGATAGATAGATAGATAGATAGATAGATAGATAGATAGATAGATAGATAGATAGATAGATAGATAGATAGATAGATAGATAGATAGATAGATAGATAGATAGATAGATAGATAGATAGATAGATAGATAGATAGATAGATAGATAGATAGATAGATAGATAGATAGATAGATAGATAGATAGATAGATAGATAGATAGATAGATAGATAGATAGATAGATAGATAGATAGATAGATAGATAGATAGATAGATAGATAGATAGATAGATAGATAGATAGATAGATAGATAGATAGATAGATAGATAGATAGATAGATAGATAGATAGATAGATAGATAGATAGATAGATAGATAGATAGATAGATAGATAGATAGATAGATAGATAGATAGATAGATAGATAGATAGATAGATAGATAGATAGATAGATAGATAGATAGATAGATAGATAGATAGATAGATAGATAGATAGATAGATAGATAGATAGATAGATAGATAGATAGATAGATAGATAGATAGATAGATAGATAGATAGATAGATAGATAGATAGATAGATAGATAGATAGATAGATAGATAGATAGATAGATAGATAGATAGATAGATAGATAGATAGATAGATAGATAGATAGATAGATAGATAGATAGATAGATAGATAGATAGATAGATAGATAGATAGATAGATAGATAGATAGATAGATAGATAGATAGATAGATAGATAGATAGATAGATAGATAGATAGATAGATAGATAGATAGATAGATAGATAGATAGATAGATAGATAGATAGATAGATAGATAGATAGATAGATAGATAGATAGATAGATAGATAGATAGATAGATAGATAGATAGATAGATAGATAGATAGATAGATAGATAGATAGATAGATAGATAGATAGATAGATAGATAGATAGATAGATAGATAGATAGATAGATAGATAGATAGATAGATAGATAGATAGATAGATAGATAGATAGATAGATAGATAGATAGATAGATAGATAGATAGATAGATAGATAGATAGATAGATAGATAGATAGATAGATAGATAGATAGATAGATAGATAGATAGATAGATAGATAGATAGATAGATAGATAGATAGATAGATAGATAGATAGATAGATAGATAGATAGATAGATAGATAGATAGATAGATAGATAGATAGATAGATAGATAGATAGATAGATAGATAGATAGATAGATAGATAGATAGATAGATAGATAGATAGATAGATAGATAGATAGATAGATAGATAGATAGATAGATAGATAGATAGATAGATAGATAGATAGATAGATAGATAGATAGATAGATAGATAGATAGATAGATAGATAGATAGATAGATAGATAGATAGATAGATAGATAGATAGATAGATAGATAGATAGATAGATAGATAGATAGATAGATAGATAGATAGATAGATAGATAGATAGATAGATAGATAGATAGATAGATAGATAGATAGATAGATAGATAGATAGATAGATAGATAGATAGATAGATAGATAGATAGATAGATAGATAGATAGATAGATAGATAGATAGATAGATAGATAGATAGATAGATAGATAGATAGATAGATAGATAGATAGATAGATAGATAGATAGATAGATAGATAGATAGATAGATAGATAGATAGATAGATAGATAGATAGATAGATAGATAGATAGATAGATAGATAGATAGATAGATAGATAGATAGATAGATAGATAGATAGATAGATAGATAGATAGATAGATAGATAGATAGATAGATAGATAGATAGATAGATAGATAGATAGATAGATAGATAGATAGATAGATAGATAGATAGATAGATAGATAGATAGATAGATAGATAGATAGATAGATAGATAGATAGATAGATAGATAGATAGATAGATAGATAGATAGATAGATAGATAGATAGATAGATAGATAGATAGATAGATAGATAGATAGATAGATAGATAGATAGATAGATAGATAGATAGATAGATAGATAGATAGATAGATAGATAGATAGATAGATAGATAGATAGATAGATAGATAGATAGATAGATAGATAGATAGATAGATAGATAGATAGATAGATAGATAGATAGATAGATAGATAGATAGATAGATAGATAGATAGATAGATAGATAGATAGATAGATAGATAGATAGATAGATAGATAGATAGATAGATAGATAGATAGATAGATAGATAGATAGATAGATAGATAGATAGATAGATAGATAGATAGATAGATAGATAGATAGATAGATAGATAGATAGATAGATAGATAGATAGATAGATAGATAGATAGATAGATAGATAGATAGATAGATAGATAGATAGATAGATAGATAGATAGATAGATAGATAGATAGATAGATAGATAGATAGATAGATAGATAGATAGATAGATAGATAGATAGATAGATAGATAGATAGATAGATAGATAGATAGATAGATAGATAGATAGATAGATAGATAGATAGATAGATAGATAGATAGATAGATAGATAGATAGATAGATAGATAGATAGATAGATAGATAGATAGATAGATAGATAGATAGATAGATAGATAGATAGATAGATAGATAGATAGATAGATAGATAGATAGATAGATAGATAGATAGATAGATAGATAGATAGATAGATAGATAGATAGATAGATAGATAGATAGATAGATAGATAGATATAGATAGATAGATAGATAGATAGATAGATAGATAGATAGATAGATAGATAGATAGATAGATAGATAGATAGATAGATAGATAGATAGATAGATAGATAGATAGATAGATAGATAGATAGATAGATAGATAGATAGATAGATAGATAGATAGATAGATAGATAGATAGATAGATAGATAGATAGATAGATAGATAGATAGATAGATAGATAGATAGATAGATAGATAGATAGATAGATAGATAGATAGATAGATAGATAGATAGATAGATAGATAGATAGATAGATAGATAGATAGATAGATAGATAGATAGATAGATAGATAGATAGATAGATAGATAGATAGATAGATAGATAGATAGATAGATAGATAGATAGATAGATAGATAGATAGATAGATAGATAGATAGATAGATAGATAGATAGATAGATAGATAGATAGATAGATAGATAGATAGATAGATAGATAGATAGATAGATAGATAGATAGATAGATAGATAGATAGATAGATAGATAGATAGATAGATAGATAGATAGATAGATAGATAGATAGATAGATAGATAGATAGATAGATAGATAGATAGATAGATAGATAGATAGATAGATAGATAGATAGATAGATAGATAGATAGATAGATAGATAGATAGATAGATAGATAGATAGATAGATAGATAGATAGATAGATAGATAGATAGATAGATAGATAGATAGATAGATAGATAGATAGATAGATAGATAGATAGATAGATAGATAGATAGATAGATAGATAGATAGATAGATAGATAGATAGATAGATAGATAGATAGATAGATAGATAGATAGATAGATAGATAGATAGATAGATAGATAGATAGATAGATAGATAGATAGATAGATAGATAGATAGATAGATAGATAGATAGATAGATAGATAGATAGATAGATAGATAGATAGATAGATAGATAGATAGATAGATAGATAGATAGATAGATAGATAGATAGATAGATAGATAGATAGATAGATAGATAGATAATAGATAGATAGATAGATAGATAGATAGATAGATAGATAGATAGATAGATAGATAGATAGATAGATAGATAGATAGATAGATAGATAGATAGATAGATAGATAGATAGATAGATAGATAGATAGATAGATAGATAGATAGATAGATAGATAGATAGATAGATAGATAGATAGATAGATAGATAGATAGATAGATAGATAGATAGATAGATAGATAGATAGATAGATAGATAGATAGATAGATAGATAGATAGATAGATAGATAGATAGATAGATAGATAGATAGATAGATAGATAGATAGATAGATAGATAGATAGATAGATAGATAGATAGATAGATAGATAGATAGATAGATAGATAGATAGATAGATAGATAGATAGATAGATAGATAGATAGATAGATAGATAGATAGATAGATAGATAGATAGATAGATAGATAGATAGATAGATAGATAGATAGATAGATAGATAGATAGATAGATAGATAGATAGATAGATAGATAGATAGATAGATAGATAGATAGATAGATAGATAGATAGATAGATAGATAGATAGATAGATAGATAGATAGATAGATAGATAGATAGATAGATAGATAGATAGATAGATAGATAGATAGATAGATAGATAGATAGATAGATAGATAGATAGATAGATAGATAGATAGATAGATAGATAGATAGATAGATAGATAGATAGATAGATAGATAGATAGATAGATAGATAGATAGATAGATAGATAGATAGATAGATAGATAGATAGATAGATAGATAGATAGATAGATAGATAGATAGATAGATAGATAGATAGATAGATAGATAGATAGATAGATAGATAGATAGATAGATAGATAGATAGATAGATAGATAGATAGATAGATAGATAGATAGATAGATAGATAGATAGATAGATAGATAGATAGATAGATAGATAGATAGATAGATAGATAGATAGATAGATAGATAGATAGATAGATAGATAGATAGATAGATAGATAGATAGATAGATAGATAGATAGATAGATAGATAGATAGATAGATAGATAGATAGATAGATAGATAGATAGATAGATAGATAGATAGATAGATAGATAGATAGATAGATAGATAGATAGATAGATAGATAGATAGATAGATAGATAGATAGATAGATAGATAGATAGATAGATAGATAGATAGATAGATAGATAGATAGATAGATAGATAGATAGATAGATAGATAGATAGATAGATAGATAGATAGATAGATAGATAGATAGATAGATAGATAGATAGATAGATAGATAGATAGATAGATAGATAGATAGATAGATAGATAGATAGATAGATAGATAGATAGATAGATAGATAGATAGATAGATAGATAGATAGATAGATAGATAGATAGATAGATAGATAGATAGATAGATAGATAGATAGATAGATAGATAGATAGATAGATAGATAGATAGATAGATAGATAGATAGATAGATAGATAGATAGATAGATAGATAGATAGATAGATAGATAGATAGATAGATAGATAGATAGATAGATAGATAGATAGATAGATAGATAGATAGATAGATAGATAGATAGATAGATAGATAGATAGATAGATAGATAGATAGATAGATAGATAGATAGATAGATAGATAGATAGATAGATAGATAGATAGATAGATAGATAGATAGATAGATAGATAGATAGATAGATAGATAGATAGATAGATAGATAGATAGATAGATAGATAGATAGATAGATAGATAGATAGATAGATAGATAGATAGATAGATAGATAGATAGATAGATAGATAGATAGATAGATAGATAGATAGATAGATAGATAGATAGATAGATAGATAGATAGATAGATAGATAGATAGATAGATAGATAGATAGATAGATAGATAGATAGATAGATAGATAGATAGATAGATAGATAGATAGATAGATAGATAGATAGATAGATAGATAGATAGATAGATAGATAGATAGATAGATAGATAGATAGATAGATAGATAGATAGATAGATAGATAGATAGATAGATAGATAGATAGATAGATAGATAGATAGATAGATAGATAGATAGATAGATAGATAGATAGATAGATAGATAGATAGATAGATAGATAGATAGATAGATAGATAGATAGATAGATAGATAGATAGAGATAGATAGATAGATAGATAGATAGATAGATAGATAGATAGATAGATAGATAGATAGATAGATAGATAGATAGATAGATAGATAGATAGATAGATAGATAGATAGATAGATAGATAGATAGATAGATAGATAGATAGATAGATAGATAGATAGATAGATAGATAGATAGATAGATAGATAGATAGATAGATAGATAGATAGATAGATAGATAGATAGATAGATAGATAGATAGATAGATAGATAGATAGATAGATAGATAGATAGATAGATAGATAGATAGATAGATAGATAGATAGATAGATAGATAGATAGATAGATAGATAGATAGATAGATAGATAGATAGATAGATAGATAGATAGATAGATAGATAGATAGATAGATAGATAGATAGATAGATAGATAGATAGATAGATAGATAGATAGATAGATAGATAGATAGATAGATAGATAGATAGATAGATAGATAGATAGATAGATAGATAGATAGATAGATAGATAGATAGATAGATAGATAGATAGATAGATAGATAGATAGATAGATAGATAGATAGATAGATAGATAGATAGATAGATAGATAGATAGATAGATAGATAGATAGATAGATAGATAGATAGATAGATAGATAGATAGATAGATAGATAGATAGATAGATAGATAGATAGATAGATAGATAGATAGATAGATAGATAGATAGATAGATAGATAGATAGATAGATAGATAGATAGATAGATAGATAGATAGATAGATAGATAGATAGATAGATAGATAGATAGATAGATAGATAGATAGATAGATAGATAGATAGATAGATAGATAGATAGATAGATAGATAGATAGATAGATAGATAGATAGATAGATAGATAGATAGATAGATAGATAGATAGATAGATAGATAGATAGATAGATAGATAGATAGATAGATAGATAGATAGATAGATAGATAGATAGATAGATAGATAGATAGATAGATAGATAGATAGATAGATAGATAGATAGATAGATAGATAGATAGATAGATAGATAGATAGATAGATAGATAGATAGATAGATAGATAGATAGATAGATAGATAGATAGATAGATAGATAGATAGATAGATAGATAGATAGATAGATAGATAGATAGATAGATAGATAGATAGATAGATAGATAGATAGATAGATAGATAGATAGATAGATAGAGATAGATAGATAGATAGATAGATAGATAGATAGATAGATAGATAGATAGATAGATAGATAGATAGATAGATAGATAGATAGATAGATAGATAGATAGATAGATAGATAGATAGATAGATAGATAGATAGATAGATAGATAGATAGATAGATAGATAGATAGATAGATAGATAGATAGATAGATAGATAGATAGATAGATAGATAGATAGATAGATAGATAGATAGATAGATAGATAGATAGATAGATAGATAGATAGATAGATAGATAGATAGATAGATAGATAGATAGATAGATAGATAGATAGATAGATAGATAGATAGATAGATAGATAGATAGATAGATAGATAGATAGATAGATAGATAGATAGATAGATAGATAGATAGATAGATAGATAGATAGATAGATAGATAGATAGATAGATAGATAGATAGATAGATAGATAGATAGATAGATAGATAGATAGATAGATAGATAGATAGATAGATAGATAGATAGATAGATAGATAGATAGATAGATAGATAGATAGATAGATAGATAGATAGATAGATAGATAGATAGATAGATAGATAGATAGATAGATAGATAGATAGATAGATAGATAGATAGATAGATAGATAGATAGATAGATAGATAGATAGATAGATAGATAGATAGATAGATAGATAGATAGATAGATAGATAGATAGATAGATAGATAGATAGATAGATAGATAGATAGATAGATAGATAGATAGATAGATAGATAGATAGATAGATAGATAGATAGATAGATAGATAGATAGATAGATAGATAGATAGATAGATAGATAGATAGATAGATAGATAGATAGATAGATAGATAGATAGATAGATAGATAGATAGATAGATAGATAGATAGATAGATAGATAGATAGATAGATAGATAGATAGATAGATAGATAGATAGATAGATAGATAGATAGATAGATAGATAGATAGATAGATAGATAGATAGATAGATAGATAGATAGATAGATAGATAGATAGATAGATAGATAGATAGATAGATAGATAGATAGATAGATAGATAGATAGATAGATAGATAGATAGATAGATAGATAGATAGATAGATAGATAGATAGATAGATAGATAGATAGATAGATAGATAGATAGATAGATAGATAGATAGATAGATAGATAGATAGATAGATAGATAGATAGATAGATAGATAGATAGATAGATAGATAGATAGATAGATAGATAGATAGATAGATAGATAGATAGATAGATAGATAGATAGATAGATAGATAGATAGATAGATAGATAGATAGATAGATAGATAGATAGATAGATAGATAGATAGATAGATAGATAGATAGATAGATAGATAGATAGATAGATAGATAGATAGATAGATAGATAGATAGATAGATAGATAGATAGATAGATAGATAGATAGATAGATAGATAGATAGATAGATAGATAGATAGATAGATAGATAGATAGATAGATAGATAGATAGATAGATAGATAGATAGATAGATAGATAGATAGATAGATAGATAGATAGATAGATAGATAGATAGATAGATAGATAGATAGATAGATAGATAGATAGATAGATAGATAGATAGATAGATAGATAGATAGATAGATAGATAGATAGATAGATAGATAGATAGATAGATAGATAGATAGATAGATAGATAGATAGATAGATAGATAGATAGATAGATAGATAGATAGATAGATAGATAGATAGATAGATAGATAGATAGATAGATAGATAGATAGATAGATAGATAGATAGATAGATAGATAGATAGATAGATAGATAGATAGATAGATAGATAGATAGATAGATAGATAGATAGATAGATAGATAGATAGATAGATAGATAGATAGATAGATAGATAGATAGATAGATAGATAGATAGATAGATAGATAGATAGATAGATAGATAGATAGATAGATAGATAGATAGATAGATAGATAGATAGATAGATAGATAGATAGATAGATAGATAGATAGATAGATAGATAGATAGATAGATAGATAGATAGATAGATAGATAGATAGATAGATAGATAGATAGATAGATAGATAGATAGATAGATAGATAGATAGATAGATAGATAGATAGATAGATAGATAGATAGATAGATAGATAGATAGATAGATAGATAGATAGATAGATAGATAGATAGATAGATAGATAGATAGATAGATAGATAGATAGATAGATAGATAGATAGATAGATAGATAGATAGATAGATAGATAGATAGATAGATAGATAGATAGATAGATAGATAGATAGATAGATAGATAGATAGATAGATAGATAGATAGATAGATAGATAGATAGATAGATAGATAGATAGATAGATAGATAGATAGATAGATAGATAGATAGATAGATAGATAGATAGATAGATAGATAGATAGATAGATAGATAGATAGATAGATAGATAGATAGATAGATAGATAGATAGATAGATAGATAGATAGATAGATAGATAGATAGATAGATAGATAGATAGATAGATAGATAGATAGATAGATAGATAGATAGATAGATAGATAGATAGATAGATAGATAGATAGATAGATAGATAGATAGATAGATAGATAGATAGATAGATAGATAGATAGATAGATAGATAGATAGATAGATAGATAGATAGATAGATAGATAGATAGATAGATAGATAGATAGATAGATAGATAGATAGATAGATAGATAGATAGATAGATAGATAGATAGATAGATAGATAGATAGATAGATAGATAGATAGATAGATAGATAGATAGATAGATAGATAGATAGATAGATAGATAGATAGATAGATAGATAGATAGATAGATAGATAGATAGATAGATAGATAGATAGATAGATAGATAGATAGATAGATAGATAGATAGATAGATAGATAGATAGATAGATAGATAGATAGATAGATAGATAGATAGATAGATAGATAGATAGATAGATAGATAGATAGATAGATAGATAGATAGATAGATAGATAGATAGATAGATAGATAGATAGATAGATAGATAGATAGATAGATAGATAGATAGATAGATAGATAGATAGATAGATAGATAGATAGATAGATAGATAGATAGATAGATAGATAGATAGATAGATAGATAGATAGATAGATAGATAGATAGATAGATAGATAGATAGATAGATAGATAGATAGATAGATAGATAGATAGATAGATAGATAGATAGATAGATAGATAGATAGATAGATAGATAGATAGATAGATAGATAGATAGATAGATAGATAGATAGATAGATAGATAGATAGATAGATAGATAGATAGATAGATAGATAGATAGATAGATAGATAGATAGATAGATAGATAGATAGATAGATAGATAGATAGATAGATAGATAGATAGATAGATAGATAGATAGATAGATAGATAGATAGATAGATAGATAGATAGATAGATAGATAGATAGATAGATAGATAGATAGATAGATAGATAGATAGATAGATAGATAGATAGATAGATAGATAGATAGATAGATAGATAGATAGATAGATAGATAGATAGATAGATAGATAGATAGATAGATAGATAGATAGATAGATAGATAGATAGATAGATAGATAGATAGATAGATAGATAGATAGATAGATAGATAGATAGATAGATAGATAGATAGATAGATAGATAGATAGATAGATAGATAGATAGATAGATAGATAGATAGATAGATAGATAGATAGATAGATAGATAGATAGATAGATAGATAGATAGATAGATAGATAGATAGATAGATAGATAGATAGATAGATAGATAGATAGATAGATAGATAGATAGATAGATAGATAGATAGATAGATAGATAGATAGATAGATAGATAGATAGATAGATAGATAGATAGATAGATAGATAGATAGATAGATAGATAGATAGATAGATAGATAGATAGATAGATAGATAGATAGATAGATAGATAGATAGATAGATAGATAGATAGATAGATAGATAGATAGATAGATAGATAGATAGATAGATAGATAGATAGATAGATAGATAGATAGATAGATAGATAGATAGATAGATAGATAGATAGATAGATAGATAGATAGATAGATAGATAGATAGATAGATAGATAGATAGATAGATAGATAGATAGATAGATAGATAGATAGATAGATAGATAGATAGATAGATAGATAGATAGATAGATAGATAGATAGATAGATAGATAGATAGATAGATAGATAGATAGATAGATAGATAGATAGATAGATAGATAGATAGATAGATAGATAGATAGATAGATAGATAGATAGATAGATAGATAGATAGATAGATAGATAGATAGATAGATAGATAGATAGATAGATAGATAGATAGATAGATAGATAGATAGATAGATAGATAGATAGATAGATAGATAGATAGATAGATAGATAGATAGATAGATAGATAGATAGATAGATAGATAGATAGATAGATAGATAGATAGATAGATAGATAGATAGATAGATAGATAGATAGATAGATAGATAGATAGATAGATAGATAGATAGATAGATAGATAGATAGATAGATAGATAGATAGATAGATAGATAGATAGATAGATAGATAGATAGATAGATAGATAGATAGATAGATAGATAGATAGATAGATAGATAGATAGATAGATAGATAGATAGATAGATAGATAGATAGATAGATAGATAGATAGATAGATAGATAGATAGATAGATAGATAGATAGATAGATAGATAGATAGATAGATAGATAGATAGATAGATAGATAGATAGATAGATAGATAGATAGATAGATAGATAGATAGATAGATAGATAGATAGATAGATAGATAGATAGATAGATAGATAGATAGATAGATAGATAGATAGATAGATAGATAGATAGATAGATAGATAGATAGATAGATAGATAGATAGATAGATAGATAGATAGATAGATAGATAGATAGATAGATAGATAGATAGATAGATAGATAGATAGATAGATAGATAGATAGATAGATAGATAGATAGATAGATAGATAGATAGATAGATAGATAGATAGATAGATAGATAGATAGATAGATAGATAGATAGATAGATAGATAGATAGATAGATAGATAGATAGATAGATAGATAGATAGATAGATAGATATATATATATATATATATATATATATTTTTGTGTTTATACATTAATATGTTTTGATATATTTTGAAAATTATCGATACTATATATATTTCATTCATTCGCCCATCCCTAATAAGGACGCTGAATCAAGGCAGGTGTTATTAGAAGCTTTGCCGACTGCAAAACAGATGCTTAATACAAATACAAACCTAACAAAAGTTAATCTAACAAAAGCTAACCTAACAAAAGTTAACCTAACAAAAGTTAACCTAACAAAATTTAACCTAACAAAAGTTAACCTAACAAAAGTTAACCTAACAAAAGTTAACCTAACAAAAGTTAACCTAACAAAATTTAACGTAACAAAAGTTAACCTAACAAAAGTTAACCTAACAAAAATTAATCTAACAAAATTTAACCTAACAAAAGTTAACCTAACAAAAGTTAACCTAACAAAAGTTAACCTAACAAAAGTTAACCTAACAAAAGTTAACCTAACAAAAGTTAACCTAACAAAAGTTTACCTAACAAAAGTTAACCTAACAAAAGTTAACCTAACATAATAAATAAATGCCAATGGATTCACTGTTGAATTTATTTGGATTAAGGGACATGCTGACGTTATTGGTAACGACGCTGCAGACCTAGCGGCTAAGGCTGCAGCTAACATGCACTCCGTCCCGATCTACTCCCACACCCCAATCTCCTACTTCAAACACCAAAACTCACTCGTATCCCAAACTACAGACTTATACAACTCCTGCACTCACACCAAAACACTCTTTCCAACACTTACCGAACTCCATGCATTCCTTGAAATAATTCCACCCCGTTTCGCCATCACACAACTTATAACCAATCACGGATATCACAAACAATACTTAAACCGATTCAACATAACTCCTGATGATCATTGTCCCTGCGACAATACAACGCCCCAAACCTTAGACCACCTTCTCAAATACTGCCCAAGATATGGCTCTCATAGGAATGACTACCTTATCGCCACAAACAATATTGCTGATCCATTTAACCTCAATGAAATCATAACTAAAAACAGATATGCGGAAGCTTTTCAAAAGTTCACCAGCATAATCATTAACAGTCTTAAAGAATTTAACAAAACCTAATTAACAAATAATCATAATCATCATCATCATCATCATCATCATCATCATCATCATCATCATCATCATCATCATCATCATCATCATCATCATCATCATCATCATCATCATCATCATCATCATCATCATCATCATCATCATCATCATCATCATCATCATCATCATCATCATCATCATCATCATCATCATCATCATCATCATCATCATCATCATCATCATCATCATCATCATCATCATCATCATCATCATCATCATCATCATCATCATCATCATCATCATCATCATCATCATCATCATCATCATCATCATCATCATCATCATCATCATCATCATCATCATCATCATCATCATCATCATCATCATCATCATCATCATCATCATCATCATCATCATCATCATCATCATCATCATCATCATCATCATCATCATCATCATCATCATCATCATCATCATCATCATCATCATCATCATCATCATCATCATCATCATCATCATCATCATCATCATCATCATCATCATCATCATCATCATCATTATGTTAGGTTAACTTTTGTTAGGTTAACTTTTGTTAGGTAAACTTTTGTTAGGTTCACTTTTGTTAGGTTAGGTTAGGTTAGGTTAGGTTAGGTTAGGTTAGGTTAGGTTAGGTTAGGTTAGGTTAGGTTAGGTTAGGTTAGGTTAGGTTAGGTTGGGGTGCCATGTCAGACAACCTCCTCGTGGTGCACCCTGGGCGTCACCGTTTTTGATACGGTGACGGCTAATGGTCTGGCAGTCGGGGATGGCGCTGGTTCTGTCCCGGCGTCATCCGCTCGTAACCCCGTACGTGGTGCGGGAGCGAGGGCCGTCATCCAAATGGATGAGGGCTGCGAGGAAGAAAACCTCTTTAAAAAATTACGGACGGGGACCTAACGGTCCTGTCCGCTTCGGCGGATAGTGTGGGCTCCGAGTCGGCGTCCCGGACGTATTCTGGGTAGCGGCGACTTGGATCGGGCTCGGCCGGCGTCCTGGAGTTTCCGGGTAGCGGCGGTGCGAGCGTGGGCGGCGGGTTCGTCTGGTTGCGGTAAAACGTGATCGGCGGACGGGCATCTTTGCCAACCGTCGGCAAAACCGGTGACCTAGTCACGTCTTAGGGCCGGTGAGGCTGCCCTTAATTGGGTGTCCTCGCGAGGAGATAACCTCCATAAAAAATCCCCAACCCCAAGCTTTTTGTCGCGTCTATGGCGAGGGGGTGAATGGCTGGAGGGAGTCCAGTTGATACACGGCAACGGAGCAGGGGACCAGCCGCCCCCCTGTTTCGAGAACCCTAGGCTTGCCCGGGTACAGGGGTCTCTGCCCGGGTGGACTGTGTAATTCCCCCATACTCGTGGGTTCAGTTATGGATACTTTAAATTTTAAAAAACTTTTTGCAAGCGGTGGGGACGAGAAGTCCGGTGAAGATAAGAAGGAGAAGAAGGTGACTGCTCCAAAGCAGTCGGAGTCGACACCAACATCTGTCGACAAAACATTAGAGGGAGGTAAGGCTGTCTTTAAACGGCCTGTCGAGCAAGTTCCAGTTGTTCGGTTGACACGAACGCCGTTACCTGTGGCTTCGTCATCGTCGCTGGCTGGAACTGGTTTGGATAGAGCGGGAAGGAGTCGGAGCTCGTCATGCTCCTCTCAGATGTCTTGCGGTTCGGAGGATGTGGAGCCGTTGAGCGGACGGAAGCGCCAGCGGTCGCGAGATCTGAGTGGGTCGGGTGAAGACGTCTCGGATAGAGAAGGCATGCCGTCGCCGAAAGTGAGCGCCGTCGCAGAGAAACGTGGCAGAGGTCGGCCAGCAACAACTGGCGAGTATGTTGGGCTTTCTAAGGCTCAGGGAGAGCTTTCCCGACTACGGGAAATCGAGCGTAAGATAGATCGCGAACTGGCGGAATCTGTCAATAAGCCTCGTCCTCCTCCGAAGCCAAGAGGGAGCTCAGCACATGAGGAGGAGAACCCGCGATTAATGGCGAACTGCGAGGTATTGAAGCATGGAACGGATGGTGTTGAGGCTGTGTTAGAGATCGCAGCAAAATCTGGAAACCTGAAGGGCACCAGCGTCAAAGCCCTCAAGGATGCCGCGGCTCTCATCCAGTCGATGTTAAATGAGTTGTACGACAGAAATACAGCTGACAGTACAAAGAAGATGGACGAACGTTTTATCAAAACGCTGGCTGATCTCAAACGTACTACTGACGAGAACACCCGCATTACAGCGGAAAATCAAAAACTTAGAGAGGAAATGGCGGCAATCCGGCGTGAGCTGAAAATAGTGCGGGACCAGTTCAAAACACTGCAGGGGGCCCCTAACCTGCCCCTTGTCTCGGACGGACGAAGTAATCGCCTACAAAACACCGTGGGCAACATGACGGTGGAGGATCTACAGAGGCTAATCGCGGAGCAAGCTGGCACCATGGTCAATGCCCGTATTGAAGGCCTCAGCCGTCGACTACCACCGGAGGAGCGTCTTCGGCCAGCTCTAGCTGCTGACCGAAGAAGACTAGCGGCCGAACCCGCGCCGCCTACGACGTCTGCCTCTCAGCCCCCTCTAGAACCTCCTACACCAGCCAAAGGGAAGGGGGCGAAGAAAAAGGCTAAGAAGGCTAAAAGGCAAAGTTCAGAAACGGCTCGGCAGCCGCCATCGTCGCAACAAGTGCAATCTGCACCTTCTCAAAACGCGACTGAGGAAGAATGGACAGAGGTCCGTAATAAGAAAAAGAAGACGAAAGCCCCTCCACCAACACCAGCAAAGGGGCTCAATCAGCCTGAAAAGAAGGCCAAGAAGAAACCAAGACTTCGTGTTCCGAAGTCGGCTGCGGTGGTTGTAAAACTGCGGCCGGAGGCAGCCGAAAACGGGGTGAGCTACGCGCAAATTCTCGCTGGAGCCAAACAGAAAATAGACGGCAGTATCGTTGGTAGTGGCTTGAAGTTGAAAGTGGCGGCTACCGGCGCTCGCCTAATAGAGATTGCGGGCGAAAATAACTCAGAGAGAGCGGAAAAACTGCTCGGCCGGCTTCAAGAGTTATTCGACCCAAATCTTGTTGAAGTGTCCAGGCCCATGAAGACCGCGGCGTTCCGCGTCTCGGGCCTGGACGACTCAGTGACAGCCGAAGATGTTAAGGAGGCAGTAGCTGAGGCTGGGGGGTGCTCTCGTGACAGTGTTTCGGTTGGCGAGATTCAGCAGAGTCGTATCGGACTGGGAACGGCACTTGTAAGGTGTCCGGTGGCTGCGGCCAAAAAATTATCAGAGGGTGGTAAGCGTAAGTTGCTAGTTGGGTGGGTCTCGGCGACGATCAACATGTTGCCGCCGAGACGAATGCACTGTCATAGGTGTCTTGAGGTCGGTCATGTCCGCGCTAAGTGTACGGGTGTTGATCGGAGCGAGTTGTGCTTCCGATGCGGCACTCCTGGGCACAAAGCAAAGGACTGTGTCAATGCACAGCGATGCGTGTTATGCTCAACAGCAGGGATAAAGGCAGATCACATGCTTGGGGGGAAGTCTTGCAATCCTCCTAAGAGAAAGATAAAGAAGGCAACCAATGCCACTCAAGAGCCTTCCCAGCAATCAATTGCGGGAGGTGAGGAGGCCATGGAAACAGCTGAAAGCACTGACGTAAGGACAGCGAGCTCTGTGCGGGCAGATGGCCCGGATGAGCCGCAGTTAAGGGGACCGAGCTACGGAAGCGGGGAACTTCCGTAGCCTACTACAGGGTCTCCGTGGTGGAACGGCGTGCCTGTGTTCCGGCGCGCCTCACCGGTTGGGGGAGCTTCTGAGCTCCCAACATTTTAATGTCAGCATGTGTCCGCTGGGATGACCGGCGGCGGATTGCGGAAGTAATCTTCGTTCCCGTGATCCGTTGCACGCGCGGTAGAGGAACACCCCGGGGTTTTTAGTGGAGTACACCACATAACCACCCCTGTGTTCCCCGCGCGGGGGTGGTATGCGAAGGCATTTTCCCCGGGTTAAAAAAAAAAAAAAAAAAAAAAAAAAGGTTAGGTTAGGTTAGGTTAGGTTAGGTTAGGTTAGGTTAGGTTAGGTTAGGTTAGGTTAGGTTGGGGTGCGTGGTCGGATAACCTCCTCGTGTGCCCGACTACTGTTTGTCCCCGTTCATCCGTGGACTGGGAACGACAGTGGGAGGGCCGGTGCACCCTGGGCGTCATTGTAAAAGAATCTTATGAGCTTCTTTTACAGCTGGCGGCTAATAATCCGACACCGAGGGGCCAGGGGACAGCGCAGTGGCGCTTACCCTGAACCTCGTTCGAACGATTGCGGAGGTCTGAAAGGGACTACGTGTCTATGTTCTACATGGAGACGGAAACCTTTCAGATAGTACGCGCGAGACGGGAGCGAATGTCTCTTCGGAGATGATTGCTCGCACACCGTGGGCCTTACAGGCCAGCGTGTCGAAGACGGAAGCCTTTTTAGGTTATACGTCTTGGGGGCTAGAGGAAAGCGCAGGCGGCGCATCCTCTAAACCCCCTTTTGAACGATCGCCGAGGTCTAAGAGGGACTACGTGTCTATGTTTACATGGAGACGGAAACCTTTTAGATAGTACGCGCCAGACGGGAGCGAATGTCTCTTCGGAGATGATTGCTCGCAGACTGTGGGCCTTACAGGCTAGCGTGTCGAAGACGGAAGCCTTTTCAGGTTGTACGTCTTGGGGTCTAGGGGAAAGCGCAGGTGGTGCATTCCCTAGCACCCCTGTTGAACGATTGCGGAGATCTAAGAGGGACTACGTGTCTATGTTTACATAGAGACGGAAACCTTTGAGATAGTACGCGTGAGACGGGAGCGAATGTCTCTTCGGAGATGATTGCTCGCAGACTGTGGGCCTTATAGGCCAGCGTGTCGAAGACGGAAGCCTTCTCAGGTTGTACGTCTTGGGGTCTAGGGGAAAGCGCAGGTGGTGCATTCCCTAGCACCCCATTTGAACGATTGCGGAGATCTAAGAGGGACTACGTGTCTATGTTTACATAGAGACGGAAACCTTTGAGATAGTACGCGCGAGACGAGAGCGAATGTCTCTTCGGAGGCGGCCGCTCAAATTCTGTGGGTCTCAGGAAGGTGCAGATGGCACGTAGTACTGAACCCACGGGCTGGCGGAAACCTGGGAGGTTCAGTGATCAATGAGGATTGCTGTATCCACTCGGGTAGTACGTACACGAGTGACCGAGGGAAAGCGCAGGTGGCGCACTATTTTCCCTTGGAAACTCGAAACTCGAACGATTGCGGAAATCTAAGTGGGAGTATGCTTCTATGTTTAACATGGGGGCGGAAACCATTCAGATAGTACGCGCGAGACGGGAGCGAATGTCTCTTCGGAGATGATTGCTCGCAGACTGTGGGCCTTACAGGCTAGCGTGTCGAAGACGGAAGCCTTTTCAGGTTGTACGTCTTGGGGTCTAGGGGAAAGCGCAGGCGGTGCATACCCTAGAACCCTTTTGAACGATTGCGGAGGTCTAAGAGGGACTATGTTTCTATGTTTACATGGAGACGGAAACCTTTCAGATAGTACGCGCGAGACGGGAGCGAATGTCTCTTCGGAGGCGGCCGCTCAAACTCAGTGGGTTTCAGGAAGGTGCAGAGGGCATGTAGTACTGAACCCACTGAGGCAGTGGAAACCTGGGTGGTTCAGTGATCGGTGAGGATCGCTGTATCCACCCGGGTAGTACGCACCCGAGTGACCGAGGGAAAGCGCAGGTGGCGCACTATTTTCTCTTGGAAACTCACAATTCGAACGATTGCGGAGATCTAAGCGGGAGTACGCTTCTATGTCAAACATGGGGGCGGAAACCATTCAGATAGTACGCGCGAGAGGGGAGCGAATGTCTCTTTGGAGGTGGCCGCTCAAACTCAGTGGGTTTCAGGAAGGTGCAGAGGGCATGTAGTACTGAACCCACTGAGGCAGTGGAATCCTGAGTGGTTCAGTGATCGGTGAGGATTGCTGTATCCACTCGGGTAGTACGCACCCGAGTGACCGAGGGAAAGCGCAGGTGGCGCACTATTTTCCCTTGGAAACTCACAACTCGAACGATTGCGGAGATCTAAGTGGGAGTACGCTTCTATGTCTAACATGGGGGCGGAAACCATTAAGATAGTACGCGCGAGGGGAGTGAAAGTCTCTCAGAGACGACTGCTCGCATATAGTGGGACTGGGATCGTGCAGACGGCACTAGTACCTAACCTGCTGCGAGCGAATGTCTCTGCGAGATGGACGCTCTGAGACGTATATACGTCTCCAATCGAATGCGGAGGTCTGTAAGGGGTTACGCGTTCATGTTTACATGAATGCGGAGACCTTCAGGCAGTACGCTATAAGTGGGTCCTGAGCGTGGGTTGGGAGGCCCCGCTCTGAGGTTTATGGACTCCGAACTAGTTAGTGCGCATCTGTGCTGTGCGCTTCCTGGTGGCTGGGAGAAATCCCTTGGGATGGCAGAAGTAGTTTCTGCATCCCGTGGTGGGCTTGCGAAAGCGAGCAACTCACTGCCTTGGTCGCGGAAGTAATGCGAAAGCGATTCCCGTAGCCTTGGCACATAGTGGGCAGAGTGCACAGCGGGTGTTTTTTTAGTGGGTAGGCCCCCCCTTCCGGCCTCCCATTGAGCCCGCAGGGGCTGAGTGGGGGATCGGCTAGGCGGAAAGCGGTGTTGCCGGCGTTGAGTCGCTGGTGGCTTCCGTGGGAGAGTCCCACATAACTGCCGTCGCTCTCCCAGGCGACGGAGTATGCATAAGTACGCATTTTTTCATCCGTTAAAAAAAAAAAAAAAAAAAAAAAAGGTTAGGTTAGGTTAGGTTAGGTTAGGTTAGGTTAGGTTAGGTTAGGTTAGGTTAGGTTAGGTTAGGTTAGGTTAGGTTAGGTTAGGTTAGGTTAGGTTAGGTTAGGTTAGGTTAGGTTAGGTTAGGTTAGGTTAGGTTAGGTTAGGTTAGGTTAGGTTAGGTTAGGTTAGGTTAGGTTAGGTTAGGTTAGGTTAGGTTAGGTTAGGTTAGGTTAGGTTAGGTTAGGTTAGGTTAGGTTAGGTTAGGTTAGGTTAGGTTAGGTTAGGTTAGGTTAGGTTAGGTTAGGTTAGGTTGGGGTGCGTGGTCGGATAACCTCCTCGTGTGCCCGACTACTGTTTGTCCCCGTTCATCCGTGGACTGGGAACGACAGTGGGAGGGCCGGTGCACCCTGGGCGTCATTGTAAAGGACTCTTATGAGCTTCTTTTACAGCTGGCGGCTAATAATCCGACACCGAGGGACCAGGGGACAGCGCAGGTGGCGCTTACCCTGAACCTCGTTCGAACGATTGCGGAGGTCTGAAAGGGACTACGTGTCTATGTTCTACATGGAGACGGAAACCTTTCAGATAGTACGCGCGAGACGGGAGCGAATGTCTCTTCGGAGATGATTGCTCGCAGACTGTGGGCCTTACGGGCTAGCGTATCGAAGACGGAAGCCTTTTCAGGTTGTACGTCTTGGGGTCTAGGGGAAAGCGCAGGTGGTGCATTCCCTAGCACCCCTTTTGAACGATTGCGGAGATCTAAGAGGGACTACGTGTCTATGTTTACATAGAGACGGAAACCTTTGAGATAGTACGCGCGAGACGGGAGCGAATGTCTCTTCGGAGGCGGCCGCTCAAATTCTGTGGGTCTCAGGAAGGTGCAGATGGCACGTAGTACTGAACCCACGGGGTGGCGGAAACCCGGGAGGTTTAGTGATCAGTGAGGATTGCTGTATCCACTCGGGTAGTACGTACACGAGTGACCGAGGGAAAGCGCAGGTGGCGCACTATTTTCCCTTGGAAACTCGAAACTCGAACGATTGCGGAAATCTAAGTGGGAGTATGCTTCTATGTTTAACATGGGGGCGGAAACTATTTAGATAGTACGCGCGAGACGGGAGCGAACGTCTCTTCGGAGATGATTGCTCGCAGACTGTGGGCCTTACAGGCTAGCGTGTCGAAGACGGAAGCCTTTTTAGGTTGTACGTCTTGGGGTCTAGGGAAAAGCGCAGGCGGTGCATACCCTAGAACCCTTTTGAACGATTGCGGAGGTCTAAGAGGGACTATGTTTCTATGTTTACATGGAGACGGAAACCTTTCAGATAGTACGCGCGAGACGGGAGCGAATGTCTCTTCGGAGGCGGCTGCTCAAACTCAGTGGGTTTCAGGAAGGTGCAGAGGGCATGTAGTACTGAACCCACTGAGGCAGTGGAAACCTGGGTGGTTCAGTGATCGGTGTGGATCGCTGTATCCACCCGGGTAGTACGCACCCGAGTGACCGAGGGAAAGCGCAGGTGGCGCACTATTTTCCCTTGGAAACTCAAAACTCGAACGATTGCGGAGATCTAAGTGGGAGTACGCTTCTATGTCAAACATGGGGGCGGAAACCATTCAGATAGTACGCGCGAGAGGGGAGCGAATGTCTCTTCGGAGATGATTGCTCGCAGACTGTGGGCCTTACAGGCTAGCGTGTCGAAGACGGAAGCCTTTTCAGGTTGTACGTCTTGGGGTCTAGGGGAAAGCGCAGGTGGTGCATACCCTAGAACCCTTTTGAACGATTGCGGAGGTCTAAGAGGGACTATGTTTCTATGTTTACATGGAGACGGAAACCTTTCAGATAGTACGCGTGAGAGGGGAGCGAATGTCTCTTCGGAGGCGGCCGCTCAAACTCAGTGGGTTTCAGGAAGGTGCAGAGGGCATGTAGTACTGAACCCGCTGAGGCAGTGGAAACCTGGGTGGTTCAGTGATCGGTGTGGATCGCTGTATTCACCCGGGTAGTACGCAACCGAGTGACCGAGGGAAAGCGCAGATGGCGCACTATTTTCCCTTGGAAACTCACAACTCGAACGATTGCGGAGATCTAAGTGGGAGTACGCTTCTGTGTCAAACATGGGGGCGGAAACCATTCAGATAGTACGCGCGAGAGGGGAGCGAATGTCTTTTCGGAGGCGGCCGCTCAAACTCAGTGGGTTTCAGGAAGGTGCAGAGGGCATGTAGTACTGAACCCACTGAGGCAGTGGAAACCTGGGTGGTTCAGTGATCGGTGAGGATTGCTGTATCCACCCGGGTAGTACGCACCCGAGTGACCGAGGGAAAGCGCAGGTGGCGCACTATTTTCCCTTGGAAACTCACAACTCGAACGATTGCGGAGATCTAAATGGGAGTACGCTTCTATGTCTAACATGGGGGCGGAAACCATTAAGATAGTACGCGCGAGGGGAGTGAAAGTCTCTCAGAGACGACTGCTCGCATATAGTGGGACTGGGATCGTGCAGACGGCACTAGTACCTAACCTGCTGCGTACGAATGTCTCTGCGAGATGGACGCTCTGAGACGTACATACGTCTCCAATCGAATGCGGAGGTCTGTAAGGGGTTACGCGTTCATGTTTACATGAATGCGGAGACCTACAGGCAGTACGCTATTAGTGGGTCCTGAGCGTGGGTTGGGAGGCCCCGCTCTGAGGTTTATGGACTCCGAACTAGTTAGTGCGCATCTGTGCTGTGCGCTTCCTGGTGGCTGGGAGAAATCCCTTGGGATGGCAGAAGTAGTTTCTGCATCCCGTGGTGGGCTTGCGAAAGCGAGCAACTCACTGCCTTGGTCGCGGAAGTAATGCGAAAGCGATTCCCGTAGCCTTGGCACATAGTGGGCAGAGTGCACAGCGGGTGTTTTTTTAGTGGGTAGGCCCCCCCTTCCGGCCCCCCATTGAGCCCGCAGGGGCTGAGTGGGGGATCGGCTAGGCGGAAAGCGGTGTTGCCGGCGTTGAGTCGCTGGTGGCTTCCGTGGGAGAGTCCCACATAACTGCCGTCGCTCTCCCAGGCGACGGAGTATGCATAAGTACGCATTTTTTCATCCGTTAAAAAAAAAAAAAAAAAAAAAAAAAAAAAAAAAAAAAAAAAAAAAAAAAAAAAAAAGGTTAGGTTAGGTTAGGTTAGGTTAGGTTAGGTTAGGTTAGGTTAGGTTAGGTTAGGTTAGGTTAGGTTAGGTTAGGTTAGGTTAGGTTAGGTTAGGTTGGGGTGCCGTGTCAGACAACCTCCTCGTGGTGCACCCTGGGCGTCACCGTTTTTGATACGGTGACGGCTAATGGTCTGACAGTCGGGGATGGCGCTGGTTCTGTCCCGGCGTCATCCGCTCGTAACCCCGTACGTGGTGCGGGAGCGAGGGCCGTTATCCAAATGGATGAGGGCTGTGAGGAAGAAAACCTCTCTAAAAAATTACGGACGGGGACCTAACGGTCCTGTCCGCTTCGGCGGATAGTGTGGGCTCCGAGTCGGCGTCCCGGACGTATTCTGGGTAGCGGCGACTTGGATCGGGCTCGGCCGGCGTCCTGGAGATTCCGGGTAGCGGCGGTGCGAGCGTGGGCGGCGGGTTCGTCTGGTTGCGGTAAAACGTGATCGGCGGACAGGCATCTGTGCCAACCGTCGGCAAAACCGGTGACCTAGTCACGTCTTAGGGCCGGTGAGGCTGCCCTTAGTTGGGTGTCCTTGCGAGGAGATAACCTCAATAAAAAATCCCTAACCCCAAGCTTTTTGTCGTGCGGCGAGGGGGTGAATGGCTGGAAGGTTTCCAGTCATCACGCGGCAACGGAGCAGGGGACCAGCCGACCCCCTGCTTCGAGAACCCTAGGCTTACTCGGGTACAGGGGGCACTGCCCGGGCGGACTGCCTATCCCCCATACTCGTGGGAATAATATGGAATTTTATGACTCTGAAACTTTTTTCGATGATGGGTCCGAGATGGACGGCGATTTTGATGATGGCTTTAAAAGGCCAAAAAAGGTGGTTAAGAAAACTCCGGTGGTACGGCTTACGCGACTGCACGCACGCGTTGCGAAAGAGGCTACCAAGGGAGCGACTAGTAGGAGTCGATGTTCGTCGTGGTCGTCCGGTGTGACAGTCTCGGACGAAGAACTCGACTCTGAAGCGAAAGAGCTGGTGACGCGCAAGAGACAGCGTTCGGAAACACCGGAATCGGACGACGGTGAACCCGAAAAGGAAGATCCTCCTGCGGAAACTGAGGACAAGGACCCCCCTGTCACCCCTGCACCGGGGACGCCATCCAAGCGTGGCAGGGGTCGACCACCAACGACAGGAGAGTTTATTGGTGTTGGGCGAGCCAGGCAGGCGGAATCTGCTGCCCGTAGGGCTCAAGAACGACTTGAGATGGAACTCCAGGCAGAAAAGGAGATAATAGAGAAGGCGCGACGTCTCCTTCCACCACGGGAAGACCCCAGTCCGGCCAGGAGGACGGCCGACTGGAAGAACATGCCCTTGACGGAGGTCTGTGAAAAACTGTGTGGAACAGCAGACATCATCACAGATGTGGCTACTAAGTCGGGTCACCTAAAGGGGACGTTTGTTCGAACCCTGAAGGATGCAGCGGCCCAAATTAGGGAGGCATTGGCAGACGTGCCAAAACGCACCGATAACGAGGAACTCGCCAAACTCGGTGAGAAATACAAGCTGTTGAGCGCGGATTTCACCCGATTACAGACGGCGTACTCTGAAACACGTCGTGACAATGATGGTTTGAGAGCGGAAGTGGAGCTCCTCAAGAGAGAAGTGGGCATGTTGAAGAGGAAAGGGCCTACTACCTGCGCGAATTGTTTGAGCGCTGGCGGTGGAGGTTCCTCTCAAGAAACGGAACGTTTGTTGTCCGCGATGAGGGAGATAATGAGAGGGAAGTCTGCTGGGGAATCACAGGAGAAAGAAGTAGTGGAGCCACACCGACCCCTGTCAGTCGCTGCAGAACGGGCCAGTCCAGAGTTGGAGTTCCCTTCACCTGCAGTGTCTGAGATGCCGATGTCACTTAATGCTCCGCAGAAAAAGCGAAAGGCGACTCCATCTGCCGCGCAGGATTCTGCTCCTGCCGCCAGCAATCCGAAGACTAAGAAGGAGAAAAAGAAGGAGAGGCGCTCTAAAAAGGGGCCGGATAATGTTCTGGATACTCCGCCTGACGCCAGCAGCGCGCTTCCGTCGCCACTGACCACGGCACCAAGCGAGAACGAATGGCAGGAGGTGAGGAAACGACGCTCCAAGCCAACTCGAACTCCAAAGCAGGCGGCGCCACCCCTGACGAAGAAACCAGAGAAGAAGAAGGAGAGGGCAAAGAAAAAGGAAGAAATGAAGAAGCAGCCGCAAAACAAAAAGCTGCGTCCTCCGAAAACGGCCGCCATTACGATCAAGTTGCGGCCTGAGGCGGAAAAGAAGGGTACCACCTTTGCTGAGGTACTAATGCAAGCGAAGGGCAAAATTGTATTTGCGGAATACGGTATTCCCGGTGGGCTGTCCATGAAGGTCGCTGCGACGGGCGCCCGGTTGGTGGAGTTGCCGGGTCCCGACTGCGTTAAGAATGCCGACAAAATGGCGGAAAAACTTCGGGAACTGATTGATCCTGAGCTGGCTGAAATTTACAGGCCATCCAAATGTGCAGACCTTCGCATAACCGGCCTGGATGATACAGCGTCGACGGCGGAGATTATAGACGCCGTCGCCGAAATTGGAGAGTGCTCGAAAGATGCGGTGAAATGCTCCGATATTCGCCGCATTGGTAGAGGGCTAGGAACTGCGGTCGTCAAATGTCCTGTGGCTGCCGCAAAAAAGGTCCTAGATAGCGGCAAAAAACTTTTAGTGGGATGGGTCTCGGCCGGGGTCCGGCTTCTGCCGTCGAGACCACTCAGATGTTATAAGTGCCTTGAAGTAGGACATGTCCAAAGCGCATGCACGAGCACTGCCGATCGCAGTGAACTCTGCTTCCGATGCGGGCAATCTGGGCACAAGCTAGTGTCGTGTTCGGCCACGCCGCGCTGTGTGCTGTGTGCGGCGGCCAATAAAAAAGCGGACCATGTCCTGGGGGGGTACCAGCTGTAAAGCCCCTCAGTCTCATAAGAGAAGGCCTAAGCCGGCAAAGAGAGATGCACAGCCAAACCAAACAGAGGCTGATGCAGAGAAAACGGCACCGTAACAGGATAAGACCGATCTCTAGAAGTGGGGGCCGGTGACAGAGCGGGGAACTCTGTCACCCACTCAGGGCCCCCCTGTGGTGGATGAGCGCGCCTGTGTTCCGGCGCGCCACGCCGTGGTAGGGACGTCAGCGTCCCATTGTTGGAGTCCGTAGGGACTGACGCAGGGCGGGGACGCGGTGAATGCTACACTGATCCCGATTGTCCTCGTCCAATGCGCGGAAGGAACACCCCGGGGTTTTTAGTGGAGTACACCACATAACCACCCCCGTGTTCCCCGCGCGGGGGTGGTATGCGAAGGCATTTTCCCCGGGTCAAAAAAAAAAAAAAAAAAAAGGTTAGGTTAGGTTAGGTTAGGTTAGGTTAGGTTAGGTTAGGTTAGGTTAGGTTAGGTTAGGTTAGGTTAGGTTAGGTTAGGTTAGGTTAGGTTAGGTTAGGTTAGGTTAGGTTAGGTTAGGTTAGGTTAGGTTAGGTTAGGTTAGGTTAGGTTAGGTTAGGTTAGGTTAGGTTAGGTTAGGTTAGGTTAGGTTAGGTTAGGTTAGGTTAGGTTAGGTTAGGTTAGGTTAGGTTAGGTTAGGTTAGGTTAGGTTAGGTTAGGTTAGGTTAGGTTAGGTTAGGTTAGGTTAGGTTAGGTTAGGTTAGGTTAGGTTAGGTTAGGTTAGGTTAGGTTAGGTTAGGTTAGGTTAGGTTAGGTTAGGTTAGGTTAGGTTAGGTTAGGTTAGGTTAGGTTAGGTTAGGTTAGGTTAGGTTAGGTTAGGTTAGGTTAGGTTAGGTTAGGTTAGGTTAGGTTAGGTTAGGTTAGGTTAGGTTAGGTTAGGTTAGGTTAGGTTAGGTTAGGTTAGGTTAGGTTAGGTTAGGTTAGGTTAGGTTAGGTTAGGTTAGGTTAGGTTAGGTTAGGTTAGGTTAGGTTAGGTTAGGTTAGGTTAGGTTAGGTTAGGTTAGGTTAGGTTAGGTTAGGTTAGGTTAGGTTAGGTTAGGTTAGGTTAGGTTAGGTTAGGTTAGGTTAGGTTAGGTTAGGTTAGGTTAGGTTAGGTTAGGTTAGGTTAGGTTAGGTTAGGTTAGGTTAGGTTAGGTTAGGTTAGGTTAGGTTAGGTTAGGTTAGGTTAGGTTAGGTTAGGTTAGGTTAGGTTAGGTTAGGTTAGGTTAGGTTAGGTTAGGTTAGGTTAGGTTAGGTTAGGTTAGGTTAGGTTAGGTTAGGTTAGGTTAGGTTAGGTTAGGTTAGGTTAGGTTAGGTTAGGTTAGGTTAGGTTAGGTTAGGTTAGGTTAGGTTAGGTTAGGTTAGGTTAGGTTAGGTTAGGTTAGGTTAGGTTAGGTTAGGTTAGGTTAGGTTAGGTTAGGTTAGGTTAGGTTAGGTTAGGTTAGGTTAGGTTAGGTTAGGTTAGGTTAGGTTAGGTTAGGTTAGGTTAGGTTAGGTTAGGTTAGGTTAGGTTAGGTTAGGTTAGGTTAGGTTAGGTTAGGTTAGGTTAGGTTAGGTTAGGTTAGGTTAGGTTAGGTTAGGTTAGGTTAGGTTAGGTTAGGTTAGGTTAGGTTAGGTTAGGTTAGGTTAGGTTAGGTTAGGTTAGGTTAGGTTAGGTTAGGTTAGGTTAGGTTAGGTTAGGTTAGGTTAGGTTAGGTTAGGTTAGGTTAGGTTAGGTTAGGTTAGGTTAGGTTAGGTTAGGTTAGGTTAGGTTAGGTTAGGTTAGGTTAGGTTAGGTTAGGTTAGGTTAGGTTAGGTTAGGTTAGGTTAGGTTAGGTTAGGTTAGGTTAGGTTAGGTTAGGTTAGGTTAGGTTAGGTTAGGTTAGGTTAGGTTAGGTTAGGTTAGGTTAGGTTAGGTTAGGTTAGGTTAGGTTAGGTTAGGTTAGGTTAGGTTAGGTTAGGTTAGGTTAGGTTAGGTTAGGTTAGGTTAGGTTAGGTTAGGTTAGGTTAGGTTAGGTTAGGTTAGGTTAGGTTAGGTTAGGTTAGGTTAGGTTAGGTTAGGTTAGGTTAGGTTAGGTTAGGTTAGGTTAGGTTAGGTTAGGTTAGGTTAGGTTAGGTTAGGTTAGGTTAGGTTAGGTTAGGTTAGGTTAGGTTAGGTTAGGTTAGGTTAGGTTAGGTTAGGTTAGGTTAGGTTAGGTTAGGTTAGGTTAGGTTAGGTTAGGTTAGGTTAGGTTAGGTTAGGTTAGGTTAGGTTAGGTTAGGTTAGGTTAGGTTAGGTTAGGTTAGGTTAGGTTAGGTTAGGTTAGGTTAGGTTAGGTTAGGTTAGGTTAGGTTAGGTTAGGTTAGGTTAGGTTAGGTTAGGTTAGGTTAGGTTAGGTTAGGTTAGGTTAGGTTAGGTTAGGTTAGGTTAGGTTAGGTTAGGTTAGGTTAGGTTAGGTTAGGTTAGGTTAGGTTAGGTTAGGTTAGGTTAGGTTAGGTTAGGTTAGGTTAGGTTAGGTTAGGTTAGGTTAGGTTAGGTTAGGTTAGGTTAGGTTAGGTTAGGTTAGGTTAGGTTAGGTTAGGTTAGGTTAGGTTAGGTTAGGTTAGGTTAGGTTAGGTTAGGTTAGGTTAGGTTAGGTTAGGTTAGGTTAGGTTAGGTTAGGTTAGGTTAGGTTAGGTTAGGTTAGGTTAGGTTAGGTTAGGTTAGGTTAGGTTAGGTTAGGTTAGGTTAGGTTAGGTTAGGTTAGGTTAGGTTAGGTTAGGTTAGGTTAGGTTAGGTTAGGTTAGGTTAGGTTAGGTTAGGTTAGGTTAGGTTAGGTTAGGTTAGGTTAGGTTAGGTTAGGTTAGGTTAGGTTAGGTTAGGTTAGGTTAGGTTAGGTTAGGTTAGGTTAGGTTAGGTTAGGTTAGGTTAGGTTAGGTTAGGTTAGGTTAGGTTAGGTTAGGTTAGGTTAGGTTAGGTTAGGTTAGGTTAGGTTAGGTTAGGTTAGGTTAGGTTAGGTTAGGTTAGGTTAGGTTAGGTTAGGTTAGGTTAGGTTAGGTTAGGTTAGGTTAGGTTAGGTTAGGTTAGGTTAGGTTAGGTTAGGTTAGGTTAGGTTAGGTTAGGTTAGGTTAGGTTAGGTTAGGTTAGGTTAGGTTAGGTTAGGTTAGGTTAGGTTAGGTTAGGTTAGGTTAGGTTAGGTTAGGTTAGGTTAGGTTAGGTTAGGTTAGGTTAGGTTAGGTTAGGTTAGGTTAGGTTAGGTTAGGTTAGGTTAGGTTAGGTTAGGTTAGGTTAGGTTAGGTTAGGTTAGGTTAGGTTAGGTTAGGTTAGGTTAGGTTAGGTTAGGTTAGGTTAGGTTAGGTTAGGTTAGGTTAGGTTAGGTTAGGTTAGGTTAGGTTAGGTTAGGTTAGGTTAGGTTAGGTTAGGTTAGGTTAGGTTAGGTTAGGTTAGGTTAGGTTAGGTTAGGTTAGGTTAGGTTAGGTTAGGTTAGGTTAGGTTAGGTTAGGTTAGGTTAGGTTAGGTTAGGTTAGGTTAGGTTAGGTTAGGTTAGGTTAGGTTAGGTTAGGTTAGGTTAGGTTAGGTTAGGTTAGGTTAGGTTAGGTTAGGTTAGGTTAGGTTAGGTTAGGTTAGGTTAGGTTAGGTTAGGTTAGGTTAGGTTAGGTTAGGTTAGGTTAGGTTAGGTTAGGTTAGGTTAGGTTAGGTTAGGTTAGGTTAGGTTAGGTTAGGTTAGGTTAGGTTAGGTTAGGTTAGGTTAGGTTAGGTTAGGTTAGGTTAGGTTAGGTTAGGTTAGGTTAGGTTAGGTTAGGTTAGGTTAGGTTAGGTTAGGTTAGGTTAGGTTAGGTTAGGTTAGGTTAGGTTAGGTTAGGTTAGGTTAGGTTAGGTTAGGTTAGGTTAGGTTAGGTTAGGTTAGGTTAGGTTAGGTTAGGTTAGGTTAGGTTAGGTTAGGTTAGGTTAGGTTAGGTTAGGTTAGGTTAGGTTAGGTTAGGTTAGGTTAGGTTAGGTTAGGTTAGGTTAGGTTAGGTTAGGTTAGGTTAGGTTAGGTTAGGTTAGGTTAGGTTAGGTTAGGTTAGGTTAGGTTAGGTTAGGTTAGGTTAGGTTAGGTTAGGTTAGGTTAGGTTAGGTTAGGTTAGGTTAGGTTAGGTTAGGTTAGGTTAGGTTAGGTTAGGTTAGGTTAGGTTAGGTTAGGTTAGGTTAGGTTAGGTTAGGTTAGGTTAGGTTAGGTTAGGTTAGGTTAGGTTAGGTTAGGTTAGGTTAGGTTAGGTTAGGTTAGGTTAGGTTAGGTTAGGTTAGGTTAGGTTAGGTTAGGTTAGGTTAGGTTAGGTTAGGTTAGGTTAGGTTAGGTTAGGTTAGGTTAGGTTAGGTTAGGTTAGGTTAGGTTAGGTTAGGTTAGGTTAGGTTAGGTTAGGTTAGGTTAGGTTAGGTTAGGTTAGGTTAGGTTAGGTTAGGTTAGGTTAGGTTAGGTTAGGTTAGGTTAGGTTAGGTTAGGTTAGGTTAGGTTAGGTTAGGTTAGGTTAGGTTAGGTTAGGTTAGGTTAGGTTAGGTTAGGTTAGGTTAGGTTAGGTTAGGTTAGGTTAGGTTAGGTTAGGTTAGGTTAGGTTAGGTTAGGTTAGGTTAGGTTAGGTTAGGTTAGGTTAGGTTAGGTTAGGTTAGGTTAGGTTAGGTTAGGTTAGGTTAGGTTAGGTTAGGTTAGGTTAGGTTAGGTTAGGTTAGGTTAGGTTAGGTTAGGTTAGGTTAGGTTAGGTTAGGTTAGGTTAGGTTAGGTTAGGTTAGGTTAGGTTAGGTTAGGTTAGGTTAGGTTAGGTTAGGTTAGGTTAGGTTAGGTTAGGTTAGGTTAGGTTAGGTTAGGTTAGGTTAGGTTAGGTTAGGTTAGGTTAGGTTAGGTTAGGTTAGGTTAGGTTAGGTTAGGTTAGGTTAGGTTAGGTTAGGTTAGGTTAGGTTAGGTTAGGTTAGGTTAGGTTAGGTTAGGTTAGGTTAGGTTAGGTTAGGTTAGGTTAGGTTAGGTTAGGTTAGGTTAGGTTAGGTTAGGTTAGGTTAGGTTAGGTTAGGTTAGGTTAGGTTAGGTTAGGTTAGGTTAGGTTAGGTTAGGTTAGGTTAGGTTAGGTTAGGTTAGGTTAGGTTAGGTTAGGTTAGGTTAGGTTAGGTTAGGTTAGGTTAGGTTAGGTTAGGTTAGGTTAGGTTAGGTTAGGTTAGGTTAGGTTAGGTTAGGTTAGGTTAGGTTAGGTTAGGTTAGGTTAGGTTAGGTTAGGTTAGGTTAGGTTAGGTTAGGTTAGGTTAGGTTAGGTTAGGTTAGGTTAGGTTAGGTTAGGTTAGGTTAGGTTAGGTTAGGTTAGGTTAGGTTAGGTTAGGTTAGGTTAGGTTAGGTTAGGTTAGGTTAGGTTAGGTTAGGTTAGGTTAGGTTAGGTTAGGTTAGGTTAGGTTAGGTTAGGTTAGGTTAGGTTAGGTTAGGTTAGGTTAGGTTAGGTTAGGTTAGGTTAGGTTAGGTTAGGTTAGGTTAGGTTAGGTTAGGTTAGGTTAGGTTAGGTTAGGTTAGGTTAGGTTAGGTTAGGTTAGGTTAGGTTAGGTTAGGTTAGGTTAGGTTAGGTTAGGTTAGGTTAGGTTAGGTTAGGTTAGGTTAGGTTAGGTTAGGTTAGGTTAGGTTAGGTTAGGTTAGGTTAGGTTAGGTTAGGTTAGGTTAGGTTAGGTTAGGTTAGGTTAGGTTAGGTTAGGTTAGGTTAGGTTAGGTTAGGTTAGGTTAGGTT